>JAIWYQ010000003.1:1464152-2928304 GCA_022818035.1 Armillaria solidipes
TGGCGACCATCTTAGAAGCATGACTACCGCTGGAGGTCGCTGAAACAGCGAGCAACATTGAAGCTGAAGTCCAGTGAGACTCTGTCATAAAACAAAGACGAGGACGGCCACAAGGGAGAGGATGGCACACCAGCGTTACTATTGTTCCGCCGACTCGGTCACAGGGTAAGGGAGACCGCGAGGGAGAGGCAGCGTTGAAGATGACGGTGACGAGATGACGACGGTGCTGGGACTGGCGGTGAAGGAGAAGGCGAGGACGAGACTGCCACGGAATTCGCTCATGAAGGAGAAACTTGCACCTCTTGGCGGGGGACAGCCGTTTCGGAAAGAAGCTGACGAATTTCGACAACCCGAAAAGCGACGAGAAAATTCATAAATGGGGGGGATCCTCTTGGGCGTGTCAGTTCTTTACAATTTTGTTTCTAGGTGGCGTACTCAAAAGGAACTAGGATAGAAAATCAAGCCAATGCTAAATACATTTTTTCTTTATGGTCAATAGTGTGTGAGTGCGAGATAGGAATGTCCGTATGTCAATAATGGTACAACAAGCAATTAGGGTATACCGTATATATATTCCGATGAAATCAGCCGACTCTCCACACCTCCACTCCCACGCACTCAAATGGCACTGTCCCTCTCATGCTATTCCCTGGAGAACACAACGGCTCATTCGCAAATGTCGGACATGGTGCTGACGAACCGTCCAACAGGTTCGCATTGATATATAAGCCATACGCCCCATCTCCACCCCCAAAGCTCATGTAGTCAGGTTCGCACAATGCAACATAGCCGTTTCGTCCTGTCCATTTAAAGACAGGCAGTTCATTTCCTGAATAGCGCCATAGGAAACTGCCGAGAATGGATGAGAAGGCAATGAAAGGAAATGGAAGACTTACGATTCGCCGCTCCCATAATGGCCTTTTCCCCTGCTCTGCCGTATCCCATCGCTCACAAATGCACCGAAAATGGTGTCCCCTTCGTCTTTGAACACGACAAGTGCACCGCATGGCTTCAACTGCTCACACCGCGCGTAAAGCGTGTTGAGTGATATGCCGTGCTGGTCTAGAGAGTAGAGGAGCGTCCATGAACGGGGGAGGCGGGAGAGAGCTGGAAGGTGGTTCCGAATCTACACTGCTTAGCATTACATAGAGCCAAGGATAAGGCTGCGAACCTACCATGTTAGCTAGATGCACGTCCAATATACGTACAGTCCCCTCCCTTCTTCCCTTCAAATCAACATAGGGAGCCTTCTTCTCGACGAGAACTCCCACGTCCCAGTCATACCCTTCGCCACGGTACCCCGGCGCTCCTGTGGGTGGGATATAGACGACAGACGACGGTTCTGATGCGTTGCCATGCGGCGCGAAGGGGGTTCTGTGCGAGATATTCACCGGCACAGACGGATGTGGAGGTGGTGGCTCTGCAAGGTGATACAAGGCATCTATCTTGCGGAGAGAGCTCATCCAGCGCGACGGTCGTGGCTGGGCATCTTCAGCAGGCGGTATAGAAGAAACGGGGGACGTGGACGCTATGGGAGGTGCTGGCATCACCACAGAAAGCGTCGGCGAGCGTGTAGGTGAATGGTGACGGTGTCGAGACGACGGGCTCGACACTGGCGACAATGACGGGCTCGACGAAGGATGCACGGACATGAGCGTGTTAGTAGAATGACGGATGCCGGGCCGACTTTGCCGATTCAGGGATCGGCGAATTTTTTCTCTGCATTCACCACAACATGCGTGGTCCCCGTTCCCTTCCACCCCCGAGCAAGAAAAGAAAGCTCAACAATGATTCCAAGGCCCGTCAATCGATTCAAGATACCGAGCAACAGCTTACCCGTGCAGTCGCCAACAACGGATCTTTGAACCCGTTGGCCGACCTTTTGGATCTCACTTGCTCACGGAAGGATTCTCAGGAGGTCTCAAAGGGCATATATGCGCTGTATCGAGTTTTTGTGCTGGTTATAAGTAATGGGAAGCTGTCGGTTGCTGGCGATGAGAGCACAAAGACCGTCAAAGCCTGGCTTTGGGACCGACTGAACGAGTATGTCGATTTTCTCGCGGGACTGCTGAAGGATGAGGAAAAATCCTTGCGAGTGCGTAGCCTCTTCTATATTATATATGTGCCTGACCCTTCGCACAGGTATCGGCCCTTCAAATTCTCTTCTCTCTGCAAAAACACTTGTCCTCCGCAGCGACCAAGTACTCGAGTCCTTCGGTACCACAGTTCCACATCTCTCACTTCCGAAAGATTGTTTCTGCTCTTTTATTGTGCCCTTCGTCTCCTCGGAAATCCTCCCAAGCTTCAGACACGTACATCGACGCAGACGTTCTGCATGTCTTTCATGAAACTTGGTTCAGTGTGCACGACGATGTTCGGTGGTTCTTTTTACGAGAAGCAGGGTGCGCGAACCTTGCTCGTCATTGACACACCAGCTTATTTACTCACCGTCAGGACATTGTTGACTACGACATCGGCTAAAGAGCACCCCCAACTCCCCGTCAACCTTCTGCGAATTCTCGAAGATCTCACCACATTCCCCACTGAATCTTCGGAACTGAATGCTTGGTGGGTATCAGAACTCGGTACAAAACCACCGAAACCAAAAGCCGCAAAAGGACAGGAAGGCGAAGATGACGAAGACAGAGACGAACCTGTTGGAGACGCGCCTGAGGACGACTGGCGGAAGTTTTTCGATGATGATAAAACGGCAAAGGATACCAGCAAGACAAAGGCACCCGGCGCGCGCGTTCATACATTGACGATACACCAATCTCTTCATTCACTCCCCTCGCACCGTGCGGTCTTTACTAGAACCTGGCTAGAGCTTCTCTCTCGGTTGTCTGTTGCAAACGATGCAACAGCGACAAAAGCCCTTGCGACCCGTGTATTGAATATCATGCATCGGGGTATCATGCCCCACTTGACAAGACCTATGCTGGTGATGGACTGGATTGGCGCATGCGTAGACTATGGTTCGTTTGATGGTCCTTTGGTGGTTGCCTTGATGCTTATTAATGCTCTAGGCGGTACTGTGGGCTTGTTAGCGTTGAATGCGCTGTTTGTGTTGATGAAGGAGTATAACCTGTGAGCGATTATCTCTGTTCTTTCTAGCATCATCCTCATCAAGTATACAGTGACTACCCTTCTTTCTATACGCGTCTCTATGCGTTCTTGGACCGCAATCTACTCCATCTAAAACATCGCGCTCGGTTTTTCCGAATGACCGAGCTTTTCCTTAGTTCTACGTACGTTGAAGCCTATTCTAGATACTTCAAATTTTTTAACATGCACTAGACATCTTCCTGCGACACTCTTAGCATCATTTGTCAAACGTCTAGCGCGCCTATCTCTTTCCGCACCTCCTGCTGGAGTCATCATTCTCATACCCTTCACTTACAACATTCTCAAGCGCCATCCTGCATTGATGGTCATGATTAACCGGACAGATATGGACGGGTCAGAAGGTACCTTTTATCTCCTGTGTCTATTTCACCCCAATTTTATCATCGCGTAGATCCCTTTTTACCCACGGAGCCAAACCCGTTGAGCACAAATGCGCTCTCCAGCTCTCTCTGGGAACTCCAATCACACCAATCGCATTACCACTCTGGCGTCTCGACCCTGGTGAAGGTCTTCTCTGAAGCATTCACCAAGCCCGGTTTTTCAATGGAGGATTTCCTCGACCACACATACGGGACAGTGAGTTGTTTGTTTGTGTGACAACTCAGGCGATGATGCTGATTTACAAAGCTCTATGATACAGAGGCGAATCGGAAAATTAAAAAAGAGCCGGCGCTTGGGGCTTCCTTGGAATTGGGAGACCAGGCGAAGGTTGCAGCGAAGCTCTTTGGTTGTAGCGAAGAAGAGGACGTTGGGGAGGAGGATGTGATAAATAATTTGTGGACGTTTGGAGTTTAGTGTGCAAGGATTGTTTGGACTTGATGCTGGCAGTTTCTTGTAGAATGTTGCCCAATGAGAACAGTTTATCTGTACTGAAAGGCTAAATTTTTTTTCTGTGGAATATTTTTTTAACAATTTATTATTATTAAAATCGGGGAAGATTGTGGCTGTGCCAATAATTTTTCTTGGAAGTCTTTGACGTCAGAGTGACTCGAAGAAAATTATTTCGGCCGAAGCCCAAAAATGCACCTCTTCACCAACGATGAAGTATTTTTCCACCCGAGGAGGCGACCAGGAGCTGTCCTTTGAAGAGGTCAGATCGGATATCGTCGCCATCACCTCTTTAGATTTTCTCAACATCTCCCCTCTAGACCGTCCTCACTGGGCTCGCACCGAACGGTGGCCTCTACATCCCGGTCGACATTCCCTCACTTCCAGCAAACTGGGAATCAGAATGGAAGGATTACTCCTTCGTCGACCTCTCTGTTGCTGTCCTGTCACTCTACATCTCTCGCGAAGAGATCTCGGAGCAGGAACTCCGGGATCTCGTTGTAAAGTCGTACGCTGGGTTCAGGCATCCAGATGTGACTCCGTTGAAGAAACCGGGCGAGAAGAAGTACGTGTTGGAGCTATGGCATGGACCGACATGGGCGTTCAAGGATGTCGCGCTGCAGTTGCTTGGGAACCTGTTTGAATTTTTCTTGAAGAGGAGGAATTCTTGGCGCACAGATGGTGGAATCGATAAATTGACTGTGGTCGGCGCGACCAGTGGGGACACTGGGAGGTGAGAAGCAATTATCTCGTACCAAGCCAAGGTACTGATTTCCTCCCCAGCGCAGCGATCTACGGTCTACGAAACAAAGCCAATATTTCGATATTCATTCTGCATCCTAAAGGACGAGTCTCGCCCATCCAGGAGGCGCAGATGACGACCGTCACCGACGCCAACGTGCATAATTTAGCCGTCAAGGGGACGTTTGACGATTGCCAGGATATCGTCAAATCCCTCTTCTCCGACACCGAATTCAACGCTACCCATCGCCTCGGCGCCGTCAACTCCATCAATTGGGCCCGGATCCTTGCACAGACCGTCTATTACTTCCTCGCCTACTTTCATTTGCGCCGGGAAACTCAGAGCGAGGTGCAGTTCGTCGTCCCAACAGGGAACTTTGGCGATATCCTCGCGGGGTACTACGCGAAGCGCATGGGACTCCCCATGTCAGCTCAGCTGGGTGTGGCAACCAATGCTAACGATATCCTGGCACGATTTTGGAAAACTGGACGGTACGAAAAGGTGGATTCAGCACCGGAACTGCCCGTGTCAGACGGCAAGCAGGGAACGCAGGATGCTAGCGGGGTCAAGGAAACACTTAGCCCTGCGATGGATATACTCATATCGAGTAACTTTGAGAGGTTGCTGTGGTACCTTGCCTTCGAAAGTGTGGAGGATGCTTCTGATGTCAAGGTGAGGAGGGCAAAAGCCGGTGAAATTATCGATGGGTGGATGGGGAAGATGAAGAAGGACGGCAAGGTTGAGGTACCTGTGAAGGTTTTGGAGTCTGCAAGGAGGGACTTCTGTGCTGAACGGGTTAGTGACAAGGAGGTATGCATTTCCCCTTTGATCTCCCATGCGTGTACTCATGTTTACTATCACAGACACTGGAGACGATCAAGTCACATTTCTTGGGATCGCCGTCGTATGTTGTGGATCCTCATACCGCCGTCGGGTTGACAGCAGCTGCAAGGATGGCAAACTACAAGTACGGGGAACCCACGTTCTCGTTTATTCATCTCTGACATCTTCTATAGCTCATTTTCGACCGTCCAAATCGTCCTGTCTACTGCCCATCCTGCAAAGTTCTCAGAAGCAGTGTCGCAGGCGCTACAGGGTTCCTCACAGTTCAACTTTGATCGGGATGTCATGCCTGAGGAGTTCAAGGGTTTACTGCAAAAAGAGCGTCGTGTTATCGACGTCGAGGGACCAGATGTTGAGTTGGTCAAGAGGGTTATCGAGAAATATGTGTAAGTAAGGTAGTTGTATCGAAAGCTTGTTTGGAGAAGATGTATCAAAATATAATAGGTAAATTTTTTGTATGCAGCACCTAAGGTAGGTCCCGTATTCAATCGAAAAAGTGCCCTTGTTTGCCCTTACTAAGTCTCTTGCAGTATGAACTAGTTGAATGCCTGAATACTCCGCACTGAGGTTTCATTCAGATTACGCGCGAAAATTAAGTAAATGTGGGCAGTATATTCTCGGAGCCCGATACTTTACTTAACGCGTTTTTCTCACCATCATCGCTTCGTCTGTCTGTGCTGTACTTGGGAGCTGAATGAGTGCATCGTCTTGGTTTAATGCTATCCCTGACATTCCCCCTGCAACTTAGGATGGTTCAAAAAGTGGTGACGTCGGATAATGAGATCGGTAGCTTGCAGGATATCCATTATTGATGAATGAAGAAGTAGATTGCAATGTTATAACACAAATAATGCCAATTATAAAATCATTGAGAACGTCGTGTAGTCGGAACCCCGTCGATTCAAAGTGTCCACTTTAATGTGCGGGCATAGCACTCTTTCCAATCAGAAAGGTGTTTCAAACCAATTGGAAAGAGTGCTATGCTCGCACATTAAAGTGGACATTTTGAATCAACGAGAAGGTAGGGGAGACAACCACGTCAGACAAGCAATAGCTGGGTGATATTCATTCTCCCGGCCACCCTGCATTTGAGATAATTCAGAAATGCAGGGCGGCCGGGAGAATGGATATTAGCAAGGTATTGTTTGTCCAGCCAAGGTTATCGGGAAAGATGATTAGGAGTGCCGAGATGTCCTTGAGAGTCTGCTACATCAGGAAAGTCTGATATGGTAGAAGAAATATGTAGGTCGTTTAAGCTTGTCCTTGCTGAGGGCATATCTCGTTCCTCTTTGATAGTGTGCAACTCAGCTAGTACTTGGGCTGCATCTGGTCTACCGGCCGTTGGTCCTTCGAGGCAACGCTGAATGAGGTCGTATAGGCGTCTAGATGGTAGCTGGTCCGGCGAGATCAAAGGTTTCTTTCCAGTGGAAATCTGCCAATAAACCTCGTCCTCGTCCACAATATCTGCGTATGGATGATGATTTGTGTATATCTATACTACCGTGAGTTTTTGGGTGGAGATGTCATGATTGATATTCATACCTCGATCAACGTGCATCCAAAGGAATACACATCTCTTGATGCAGGTTGTACCTCAATTTCTTCTCCGGAGCGAATCAGCTCGGGTGCCATCCATCGTAAACTTGAATCGGGAGATCGAAGTGTCTGTGTCTTCGTTAATGGGAAAGCGCAGATCTTTTCGACCGCAAAAGATGTCCCGAAGTTTCCGAGACAGCAGGTAAAGTCATCAGTGAGGAATATATTGGCCTAGGATGAAAGATAAGCATGAATTCGATCGAAATACAATACGAACTGACTCCACGAATATCAGAGTGTACGATAACGGGATCGAGGTTATGAAGATAGTCGAGGCCATTTGCTATTTCGGTGATCTGGCACAGAAGAGTTAGATGTCCTTTCAAGCGTAGTTGTATGGAGAGCTCACATATTTTAGCCGATCATGGTCTGGATTTTGCTCCAGGAACGACGTGATGTTGCCATTGCTCATCCACGGTGACGAGAGGCACAAATAGGGCGCAAACAGATCGACATTAGCACCAAAGAACGGGAGAATATTTGGATGAGAGAGTATGCTCCATATCTGAGCTTCCGGACAACATTTCTCCTACACTTGATGAACACTAGGTAGTTTTTAAAGAGACAGGAAGAAATTACCTTATAGCCGCTTCTCTTCACGCTCCGAATAACCTTGAAACAGACGGAAGCATTCTCAGTAGTTCGCCCTTTCCAAAAATCCTGCTTCCATTTCAGTACGGCCGATGATCAAGATCTGGAGGGCATACTGACCACATTGCCTAAACGTCTCCTGAAGGTCGCTTCTGCAACGGAAAGGGATAGCGGAACCTCCTAGAAGGTCAAACATGGCTCGCAGCATTCACTAATCAAACAACTCACAATCAGATGACCGGGTTGATCATCCGAGTCCACAAGAGAAAAGGATGGCGAAGCCTACTAGAATGTCAAACGTGCCTTATATCATTCAATCAACTCACAATTAGATCATCGAGTTGATCATCCGAGTCTTGATCAAGGGCCACATGAACCTTACCGGAGCACGTAGAGTCGGCTGTGAATGAGAGTGACCTTTTATCCAGCTCATCCCTGATCCGGGGCCAGAGACTTTCGTCCGTAGTGCCTTCATCTACACCGAATTCTTGCATGATATCCATCCATTCTTCGTCGTGTGTGACTACGATATTGAGGGATGGATCCTAGAAGATATGAATGCATTAATACGGATTCATGAAAGTAGAGGGAAATTTCACCTTCGCCAAGAGATAGGAATTCATAGCTGCCGAAGGATTCATAAGCTGATGGGAAAATAAGTTGCAATTTCCAAGTACGATTAGTGTCATTGCGCTCACTTCACTATCTCTTGGAGGGAATTCAGATATCGACGTCTTACAGTCGAAACCCGTGTCTGACACCGAGTCTGCGCTTGAGCCCACATCTTCCTCGCTATCCATTGCTGATGGAGTGCCACATGATATCCAGCTCGTCAGAAGAGAGCGGAAGTACGAAAAACAACCCGATGAAGCAGATTTCCCGGATAATTGTGGACAAGCCCTTTTATCAAAGGAAGGGATCTTGTCTTTGCGAGAACCAGAGATGTCCGTCAAGACAGTTTTCCCGTTGGATTTGAAAAGGCCATCCGAGAGTGATAATGTAAAACCGCGTGCAAAAATGCACTGGTTCTTGCGATCCACAGGATAAGGATAACTTGTCGAGGCAAGAGGGTAAACGCGCGTATCTGCTGAGAATCCAGCACTCCACGTATGGCTGGCTCTTATGTCTCCGCCTGCCATGCCAGCTGCGATAAAACTAAGGCGGACCGAGCGACTGTGGGAGGGCTTGCTAACGGCTGCAGTGCCCCAAGAATCCGTTTTATCGCACCCAGTGACGACATATAAGGACCCATTCGGTGCCTCTCGTCCCAAGTATTGCGGGCCATTGACATAGTTATACCAAGCTGCCCCATTAGCGGTAGCGTACGCTTTGATCGCCGCCTTATTTAAAATTTCGTGCTTTGTAGCGCTATTCGGAAGACATAAGATGGCCGCAGCCTCTGTGGTGGTGCTGAATTCGAAGGATGCCTCCGCCCGGGCAAGACTAGTGTAGGGAATGTAAGCAAAAATGAGAGGGCCAGCGAGCGTTGCGCCACACTCACCCAGTTGCATCGGCCGAAATACCTGCTGAGATCTCCGTGTAGTTGACCTCGGCGCTAGTGACGTTATAGCCATAACAACCAGGTATGACCCGTAGAGGTTCGGAATTCGATGGACGAAGAGGATGAAAGTTGGGTGGTACGTTGCCGTTGTTGACGGGATCGTCTGCATCGCTGAAGATGTTGAAGAGATAATCAAAACCCCCGATGTCATTGAGGATGCCTACGTCCCCAGGATGTACACCCCGCTCAGTGTAGGCAGCCGGGCGGCTGGAATCTGGTTCAGGGTACCAAAATGGATATCCATGACCTTTGCGGATGAGATGCGTGGTATAGAGAACGTGGGGACGTTGCTCCATCATAACGGAAGGGTTAATGAGTGACTTACTCGCATGGTAGGACTTATTTATGTAGACGCCCGTCAGTTCAACAACACCTGCTGCAAGTGAGCCAGAAGCAAACGCCCACGGGGAAACTTCGTGTGTATTGGACAGAGCGAATTCGAGCCGATGCTTTGGAAATGAATCACAGCCTTCAAGATAGGACTAGTGTAATTGCGCAACGCAGTGCATGAGTACTTTGGCAGTGCAAAGAATATCGATGCCTGTATGCAATCGTGCAGATAGTGAGCTTTACCAAGGTAAATCAGAAATCAGATAAAAGATCGCTTGTGCACTTTCTATAAACGGTCTACTGTGCACGGCAATGCAGTGCAAATGCAGTGTTCGCTATAATTATGTCGAGGTTATCAGACGTTGCGCGGCAAGATCTCCGGGAAATCTTCAGGAAGGTATGTTCACAGGCACAATTTTTATCGATGGCAAAGTTGTATGCCATTAGACCGTATCTGCTGCAATATATATGGTCAATTTTTTTTTACATTATAGGCTGCTTCGAACAACATTACCAGAAGGTTCGTTTTACACTGTTACGACACGTTTCCAGGATCCGTGTGGAAAGCGAACTTCAAGAGCAGGACACCCTGTGTAAGCCATGTCTCCCCTTGCACCGCTGCTCAGACTTCAATGCTATGCAGCCTATGCCTCAGAAACAGGGTCCTCGTAGGCAGAATAGGTGTAATTATGCGTGTAGGTGAGGAGAGAGAAGTAACTTACGTATTCTCCATTTTACATTCAGAATTCTTGGAAAAAATCTTGAGAAAATATTACGGAGCGACCATATATATCCCAGCAGATACGGTCTATTGTAAGTTACTGTTTCACACGGATCCTGGAAGGAAGGAAGGTGAATTTATTAGTCGTCGGTGCTCCTGAACAGAAACGTAACGACGTCCGTACTACAGTTTGATATAAGTAAAATGTACTGAAAATAACAACTGCTACGGGACCGAACCTCAACCATGCTCTGCCGCTATGGTAAAGCCCCACCAAGAGTACTCCCTCACGGCCTCGGCGATGGAGAGGTGAAAAGTGCGGTCAGAAAGGCATGAAAGCCTTGTGACAGAATATGAACAGAATAACACATGAGGGAGCCATAGCGCAAAAGCTCTGTGGCCACCCTCCTTCGTCGCAGCACAGTAGCCTTGACGACGGAAGTATATGCATCAAAGCAGGGAAAGAGGCAGTCGGGACGTCCTACTATAGCAAGAAGCGTCGCAACCCCTGTTTTCTGCTCAAGATAATTTGGGCAACGTCCCTCGAAATGTGTGCGTCCAGAGCAATCGGCGACATCGCGGGATGTACTCAGAGGCTATTCGAGAAAGGGCGGCCAAAATACAGCAAGGATCCCAGTGAGAACCGTTGCAACCCCTATTTTCCGCTAGCTCCAGACACCGTCCATTGGAAAATATGCTCCCTGAGGAATGTGCGACTCTTTTGCGCAGTACCGTACTCCGGCCATTCAAGCTGAAGGTAGTAGTACGAGGTACGCGGTCGGGCAGCGCAATTAATTGCAGGTTTAAGTAGCCGTGGCCCCTATTTTGCACCTGAATATCGTCCAGCCGATTTGCGCACAATCCACCGAAGTAAGGTCTCCTTGAGCAATCTACAGCTTCCCAGGATACGCCCAGAGGCCATTCGAGGGAGGGGCAGTCAAGAACCCCAAGAATATCGATGATGGTGGTGTGAAAAAACGTCCGACCGGGAAATCGGCTCGAGTTGAACCTTCTCCAATGTCAAACCTGCCGTTTTCGCATTGATTTCGATGTCTGATGTCGATTAAATAAAACGGAAGAAAAAAGGTGTGAGGTGAAATCGGATTTCGCGGTGATTTCGACGAATTTTTCGTTGCATGGACATTACAATCTAATTTTGAAAAGTCGTTGACAGGCGCACGGCTTTTGCACGGCAGCACCAAGGCATTTTCCATACATCGGTATCTTTGAGACTCCGCAAGAAATCAACACGAAATCAGCACGAACTTGAGTTCGAACCCGGGGGTTGTCAAAGCAAAATCGGATTTCACACAAAGGAATCCATGAAACCAAAGACGAAATCAACGTGAAATCGAAGCGAAATCAGCAGGTTTGAATTCCCCTATTGTTTAAATCGCGCCCTCCTTGTTAGAATACAGAATAAGATATCATATAAGTAAAACTAATTAGTCGAAATACATACTATACTCATCTTAAACGACAGGCGGAGTGGTGGCAATGAGATCATTGGAGGGCACAGACGTGAATCCAACAGGTGTTACTTGTCCCGTTTCGTTCATCGACGATCGTGGTTTGCCCTGGGGACGACGAGGATCCGTAACACCAACATGAGTTGGCTGCTCCCACTTTGCTGGTCCGTCTCCAGCCACCCAGTCACCTGTGCGAGGATCCCGCTCGAAATCACCATCCCTGTACCCATATCTCTCCTGTAGCAACTTCAACAGAGGATTGCGCAGCGCGGGATCCATCCGCACGTTCTCCCCAGGAAGGTAGCTTCCGACACCATGCCGAGATAAGCTTTCCTCAAACAGTGCCTCTTCGAACGAACAGCCACAGTTGAGATATCCTGGGGGTGCCAGCCGAGGGGGATGTACGCGTCGTTCGCGGCGGGCATCATGCCAAGCACATAGGGCGTTGCCAGCACGATTGAGTGAACAGAACTGACGCTGACGAGCCTCGATACGAAGCCTCCAGGACTCTTGGAAAGACGGTGAGGTAGATAGTTGTGGAGATGAATTGCTGTTCAATTCCATCTGAAGCATTTGTATACGTTGGCTGTCCTGTTCACTTGCACGTTCAAGCTCCTTGACCCGTCGTCGCAGGGTGCGTATCTCTTCTTGAGGCGGTATTAAGTATGGAGAGTTTGATGATGAAGGCGGGTGCGCTGGGAATGTTTCGTTTTGTCTGTATGGGTCCGCGAACGGCGGTGATGTGAATGATGAATCGTTGCGATAGTCATGATAAGCCATGGTGCTGACGTCCGCCTCTGCCGAGTCGTAGAACGGTGGTAAATACATCGAAGATTGAGATGGAAGCATTGGGGGCTTTAACCATCTTGTAGGCCAGGCCGAAGCTTCGTTCATCCCCCCTGGAGATGGTCCTGAAAACCTTGAAGTTGAAGGAAGGATGCGAGGATATCCTATCGCACCCGAGGGGTTTGAGGGCATTGGCCTGTCTATCGCGGATGAGGCTGAGAAGGACGGCAGAGCCTAGTAGAGTGTCAAACATGCCTCGTAGGATTCAATAAGGGGGCTCACAGTTAGATTATCGAGTTGATCATCCGAGTCCTGATCATGGGGCGCGTTAACCTGACTCAAGCGTGTAGAGTAGGCCGTGGCAGAGAGCAACCTTTTATTCAGCTCGTTCCTAATCCGGGACCAAAGACTTTCGTCCGTAGTGGCTGCATCTACACCGAACCTTTGCATGATCTCCATCCATTCTTCGTCGTGTGTGACTACGATATCGAGGGACGGATCCTGGAAGATATAAATACAACAATACGGTTTCATGAAAGTAGACTGAATCTTTACCTTCTCCAAGAGATACGAGTTCATAGCTGCCGACGGATTCATGAGCTGCAAGTAATGAGTTTTCTTTTTCGAATACAACTAGTATCATGATTAGGCTCACCACGTTATCTCTCGGGGGGAATTCAGATATCGACGCCTCAGAGTCGATGTCCATGTCTGACACCCAGCCCGCTGCATCATCCTTGTTATCCGTTTCTGATGACGCGCCATGGGACATCCAGCTCATAAGAGGGCGGAAGTATGAAGGGCGAGCAGATGAAGCAGCTTCTCCGGATAATTGTGGGGGGCCCCTATTATCAAAGGAAGGGATCTTGTCTTTGAGAGAACCAGAGATGTTCTTCAAGATTGTCTTCCCATCGAATTTGAAAAGGCCATCCGAGAGGGATATGGTAAAACCGCGCGCAAAAATGCACTGATTCTCGCGATCCACAGGATAAGGGTAGCGTGCTGAAGGAAGCGGATAAACGCGCGTATCCACAGAGGAACCAGCACTCCAAGTATGGCCAGCTCTTACCTCTCCACCTGCCACGCCTGCCGCAGTAAAACTAATGCAAAGCGAGCGACTATGAGATGGCTTCCGAACGGCTGCAGTACCCCAAGAATCCGTTATATCGCACCCAGTAACGACATACAGGGACCCATTTGGTGCATCTCGTGCCAGATATTGCGAGCCATTGACATAGTTATACCAAGCTGCTCCGTTGGCAGTAGCATACTCTTTGATCGCCCCCTTGTTTAAAATTTCGTGCTTTGTAGCGCTATTTGGAAGACATAAGATGGCCGCAGATTCCTTTGTGGTGCTGAATTCGAAGGACGCTCCCGCCCGGGCAAGACTGATAGAGGGAATGTCAGAAACGCCGACTCGATATGGTCTGAGTGGTTCGCTACACTCACCCAGTTGCATCAGCAGACATGCCCGCTGATATCTCCGTGTAGTTTACATCGACGCTGGTGATGTTATCTCGATAACAACCTGGCATAATCAGTAGAGGTTCGGAATTCGGCGGACGAAGAGGTTGAAAGTCGGGTGGTACATTGCCGTTGTTGACCGGATCATCAGCATCACAAAAGATATTGAAGAGATAATTGAAGCCGCCGATATCGTTCAGGATGCCTACATCTCCGGGATGTACACCCCGCTCAGTGTAGGCTGCCGAGCGACTGGAATCTGGTTCAGGATACCAAAATGGATATCCATGGCCTTTACGGATGAGGTGGGTGATATAGAGAACATGGGGGCGTTGCTCCATCATAACGACAGGTCGCTTAGTTGCATGGTGAGACTTATTTATATGTGGACGACCGTCGACTTAACAGCACTTGCTACGAGCCAGACGCAAAATCCCACGAGGAAACTTCGAGTGTATTGGACAGAGCAGATTTCGATGCTTCGGAGGTTTTGGCCCTGGAAATGAATTACAGCGTTCATGATGGGACTGATGTAGCTGCGCAATGCGGTGTATGTGTATTTTGGCAGTGCAAAGGATATTCATGGCTGTATGCAAGCGTGCAGGTAGTGAGCCCTACCGGCATAAATCAGAAATCAGATAAAAGATCGTTTATGCACATCAGGAAAAACTGAAATACTACGTAACTGACTACAATTTGTCTATATCATATTGATGATCGGTACCTTATGTTGCTCCACCTGTCACCTACCATACGTCTCTGTAGCAACCCGTAGTTCGAAACCTAGCCTCCGTAGCCAAACAGGACATACATAAAGCCAAGTGCACACCTCCATAGATATATGAATGGAGGTGACGTGGCAGGCGTTCAAGGCGACGTAAAAATCCATTCTTATGATACAAAGGAAATCAACAATTCAATAGATGTCTCCGGGATACCTCACAAAAGGAATTTGTGCAGGGCAATTGCAAACGGCGGGTGGGTGTCAAGGAGGCACGATCAGCGTCGAAAGAATTACAAAGTTCGTTTCAATTTCCGATCCAACTCCGATGGTCCGTGCATTATCAACATGATCACGCCACCAAAAAGCGAACCATTTTTCTTCCCTCCTATCATCGCCTCCCCTTTTACTGCCTCGTGCAAGGTCAGCGCTAGTAACTTCATCCTTTACGAAGATTGCGGCAATAGACTGATACTATGTAAACACTGATGAGTTTATCTGTGGACTGTCGCAGATGAAGTAGGTTTTCTTGGTCTGCCTTCGCATCCTTGGAGTTGATTGTTGCTGTTGTAGTGAGTTTGGAATGATTGGTGGTCTCGTGTTCCTAATGGTGAGTCAGATTCTGCTCGAACTATCCCTCACACTGATACTCATTACTCTTGATAGCATTCGTCTGTTTGATTTCGGTTGTTGGAGGTGGTACTCGAGCTATGCAGCATTTCGATGGTGCGTATTATTTATAATATCTTTCACTCAATCGCTGACCTCGATTATTTAGATCGTATGTCTCGAGGCATTCAAAACTCTTCCGGCGACTTCACTGTTGAGCGCTAGCATGGGTCCAGTAGAGGCCAAGGGTTAGTTGCGGGAGCCAGGAACCATGTACAAAATGCGTTGTAGCTGTGTACTAGTATATATCTCCCAGTGAATATATTATTTTTGGTGTCTACCTCAGATGTGGCCTCGATTAGCTAGTTGTATATCCTATTATATACACTTAAAATAGTGCTACAGTAGTCGCGGCAGCAGACTACGGAGGGCTACAGAGAGCTACAGAGACCCGAGTGAGAAGTACGATCACTACATAAAGGGGACCTTTCGCATTTGCAATACCAGGTACAGACGCTACGTACGGGTATATCGGAACGTCATTTTTTCCTGATGCACTTACCAGTCCGATCTGCTATGTATGCACGGCGATGCAGTGTTCGCTGAAAGTATTGCTCGGCTGATCGACTGATGCCATGGCTGCTCGATACTGATGGGGTCGAAGGATACTGATACATACGCGACGGCGGATGCTTTTGTAGTGTCCTTCCTTTTTCGTATTATTTATATGGCTGAGTCAAAATTGTGTCGAGATTGTATAATATTAGACGTGCCGTCGGTGCCTAAGAACTCCGGAAAATCTTTAGGAAGGTGTGGGTGGAAATATTTACAGGCACAATTTTTATCGTGAAGGTTCTGCAGTATGTCGATCGCGCGATCCTCAGTCGGCGGCGGTAAAGAGAAAGATGAACGTGTGAGAATATCCTCGGCAAATCGGGCCGGAGAACCTCGCCGTCATTTTTTTCTACCATCATGGCCAGGTCAGCTCAAGCATCCAGACGCCCTAACATTACGGCGAAAAAGTCCCATGGAAAGGCTGATTCCAAAGCGAAATTCAATGCTGCCGGATATGCTAAACGCCAGGCCCGCAAAGAGAAGGAGACTGCCCCATCTGAAGACGTATACGAATATGCACCAGATGCTGTTCGGCGGTCCAAGGTTAAGCTCGATTTAGACAGGGACGAGGACTTTGGTGGAATACCTGACGGCGATGACGAGAGAGAGCAGCTACGTGCGCGACTCATTGGCGAGAATGAGGACGACGAGATGATTGACAGTGAAGACGATGAGGACATTGACAGTGATGCCGCGTTTGAGGAGAGTGACGAAGACAGGTTTGCAGGGTTCTTCTCTAGAAAGGTGGGCACTTGTCATTGCTTTCGATATCGTCTGGTTAACAATGTTGTAGAAGAAGGGCAAAGCAAAGACAAAGACGAAGCCTGCTGTACGATTTGCGGACGTGGATTTAAACGAGGACGAGGATATGGGCGAGGATCAAAAGGACGGAAGCGACGTAGATGAAGATGAAGAGGGTGAAGACGATGAGTTCATCGACGTTCTCGACATTTTGGACGGAAGGGGCGAACCAGACAACGGTACTGACAACGAGGCCCAGCCATCTTCATCGAAAAAACCGACGCCTCCGACTCCTGCTCGTGCCCGCGAGAATGCGGAAGGAAGAGATACTGAGGAGGAGGAGGAGGAGGAGGAGGAAGAGGAAGAGGAATCAGATGAAGAAGATCCATTCACTCCTTCAGACGAGGATGAAGCGGCCCCGGAAGCCTTGGAGAATCTTCAGAACTTCATTTCTACTCTTGATACCTCCTCAAAAAAGCGCAAGCCTTCTGCTGAGGACCTTCCTGTCGATGCACCGCCGAGAAAGCGCCGTATACTGAAGGAACGAACAGAGGCAGGCGAAGAAAACGAGTTTCGCACACATGGTGCAGGTAATATATTGTCGTTACATTCATGGCAGTTTTTTCTAACGTATTTGAAGGATCCAAACTCAACTTGGATGACCTTTTGGCGCCCCTTGCGTCGCAGCCCGACACACTTCTTTCTTTGAAAAAATCGACCAAGGTCCTCAACCCCTCATCATCATCCAAAATACGTACATTGCCCGCGCCACTTCCTCAAAGAGCCCAGGAACGTTTGGATCGAGAAGCGGCCTACGAGAAGACTAAGGAAGAAGTCGACAAGTGGAGTGCGACTATGAAACGGATTCAAGAGGTGCATGAAAACGCATACAGGTTGCATAGCATCTGACCCGTTTGTGTAGGCTGAGCATCTTAGTTTCCCCCTTCAAGCTAAACCCGAGGGACGCGTTTCAGCACTAGAGCTAGCAGCAAAATTTCAGGTGCATATCTATTCATCGACTTTATAGTGCTTTACTTATACAGTGGCAGCCTACCACCGCTCTCGAAAGCTCTGTCGACGCGCTTCTTAAGACTGCTAGATTGCGCGATGAGGACATCCACGAGACGGAAGAAGGGATATTGAAGATGAACAATCTCTCGGTCGAGGAAGTCGCTCAGCGGCGCGCCGAACTGCGCAAGACGCGTGAACTGATGTTCCGTGCCGAGATAAAAGCTAAACGGGTAGCCAAAATCAAAAGTAAGACCTATCGGAAGATAAAACGGAAAGAGAAAGAGCGTCTGGGCGAGAAGATTGATGAGGGAGGCAGTGATGATGATGAAATGGTAATGAAGAAGGAGATGGAACGGGCCCGAGAAAGGGCTACGCTGAGACACAAGAACACCGGCAAATGGGCTAGGCAAATGCGAGGGAAGGAAAGCTGGGATGAAGAAGGCCGAAAAGGAATCGAAGAGATGCTGGATCGGGGAGAGCGGCTGCGGCGAAAAATCGCTGGGAAAGGTAGCGATGAGAGCGACGATGATAGTGATGGCCTGGAGAGTGCTGATGGTCCAGAGGATATACGGCAACACGCTTTTGACGAGTTGGCTGGACTGGATAACGACAACGAGGAACTGCCGCAGGACGAAAGTAAAGGGAAGAGCGTATTTGAGATGAAGTTCATGAAGGATGCCATGGCACGGCAACAGAACGAGACCAACAAGATGGTGGACGACTTTGTGAAGGAATTAGGGGGTGGAGGTGAGGCGGAGGAGAGTGATAACGAAGGAGGCGATGACCCTTCGAGCGGTGTCGTAGTTTCCCGGACAGGTGGTCGAGTGACCTATCGTCCTGGCGCACCGGTAAAATCGTTATAGTGACATCCTTCAATGAAGCTAACTAAATCTTTAGACATCCCAGCCTCCGACTAAGACATCGAAACCTTCAACCGTCCCTTCGAGAACAGTCGAAATGGAAGCCGAGGACCCTGAATTAACATCGCCAGCACCAGTACCGGCTTCTCCTGCAACTTTCGAACCATCCAGAGACACGGAGGAGTCTAATCCTTGGCTTTCTGTCGGCTCATCCAGCTCCAAAGTGTCCCGGAAGAAAAACGAGGTCGTCGTGGACAAGAACAGCAATCTCACTGAGAAATCCAAGAACAAGCTCAAGAAAAAGGCTAAAAAGACTGAGAAAGAGAAAGCTATGGCGCAGGATGACGCTGTGGTGGAAATCTCGGTCGATAATGTCTTGACGTTGGGCAAGGTCGCGGACGACGATGGTGGTGATTCGGATGGCAACAGTGAAGTTGAAGCACAAGAGAAGATGTTGGAGACAAAGAACAAGAAGAAGGGAAAGCATGTCGCATTTGAACAGCGGGACCTCGTGAAAATGGCGTTTGCTGGCGATAACGTCGTTCAAGTATGGAGCCTTTATTATCCGGAATGCCGTCTGTGATCTAACGTTTTCCTAGGAATTTGAAGAGCTCAAACGTCGTGAAATCGAGGCCGACGCGCCAAAGGAAGTCGACACTACCCTTCCTGGTTGGGTGAGTTTCCTCTCATTCATTGCATACATCCCATTTTCACAATGACGTCGATAGGGCTCCTGGGGCGGTGCCGGAACGCGAAAGGCTCCTCCAAAGCCGTCCCTCATCAAAAAAATTGCCGGCGTCAATGCCGCTAACCGTGCAGATCATGGTAAAGGGCACGTCATTATCTCAGAGAAACGCGACAAGAAAGCAGCCAAGTACCTGGTCAAGGATCTACCGTATCCGTATACCAGCAAAGCGCAGTTCGAGAGAGGCATGGAGCAACCGCTGGGTGTTGAGTGGAACACGCGTGTCGGATTCCAGAAGGCGACGTTGCCCAAGGTTGTTAAGAAGGTAAGGATTGTGGTTCACTCTTATGAAGGATGCCAGCTAATTGTTTTTGTGTAGATGGGCACTGTTATAGATCCATTGCAGAAGAAATTCTAGTATTTTCGACGTAGGGATACTAATCATAATGTTCATTCGATGCGCAACGTGGTTAGTAAACAGAGGCATGTGTCCAAGGTAGCAAAATGCGAAAAGGAATGATACAGGTATTTGGATGATACGATGCAAAGATGTTGCGATATACGAGACACAGGAATACGAAGAATAAGTCCGTTTAGCAAGTGGGAACCTTTTTCATTTTTCGTCCCGCTTTGAAAACTCGAAAAGAAACGGTGAGCGATATTGAGCTCCATCGCTTCTTTATCCTCTCCGAACGTGTGTGTTTCACCTGATTCTTCTCGAGTAGGGCAGACTCACTGACAGACATCGCGGGGAGCTGGTCGGTATTTGTCGTGAGTGCCGCTTTACTCTGTGGCGATCCGGTTTGGGATAGGACGGCGCCCAGAGCTATAATACGCCACTTATCTCTTCCCAAGATCGTCGTCGAACTCGATGGCGACGAGATGACCAGAGTCATCTGGAAAAAATTCAAAGGAGCAGATTCATCTCGTCTTCACGTCGTGTGCTGCAGGTCGCCCTTACCTGTACTTGCCACGGCTGAGATCTTGTACATACGAATGGCCTCTATGGCCATATCCTAACAATAGGAGAGATCATTTCATCATTTCATCTCCGGTGCGCGACTGAACATCATTACGCAAACACATAGATCACGGTCTCATGATGGTCAAGCATTTGAAAAAACTTTGACCTGCTCCTCGTCGCGTTGCAAAAGTAACTCATGTCTGTCCATCCTTTCCTACGATAAGTATCAGTCAAGTACCGAGATCGCATGGACACAGAAATCGGTACGCACCTTCCGTCGGTCCCGGATTTGAGTAATGTTCCAACAACTCCAAGAGGAGAGGGTACCCAATTTCCACCCACAGGCGGTACATCGTACGGAGGAAGATCATACACCAGTCAAACAAAGTTTGGAAAGGTATCTTCCTTATCACTTTGAATGCAATGACCATCGCGCAAATCGTCCTGCATAACCTGTTAGTCAAGGCCACGCAAGAGCTAGTCACTCACATTACTACAGAGGTTATACAGCCAATGACAAATACGGCTTTTAAGTTGGGATCCAGTTCCTCCCACTGGTCACTAGACCTGAGCTGATCGATCTGATCGCTCAGGCGATAATTTTCACGCCGACAAGCGGCTAGGTCATCCTTAGCTTTCTGGTGCCTCTGTTCCTCCCATGGATCACGCTGACGCTCAGACCTGAGCTGATCCCTCAGGCGACTATTTTCACGCAGAGAAGCCGCTCGGTCATCCTGAGCTCTCTGATTCCTATCCTCCATGACGCGTAGCCTTTCGTTCAGTCGCTCTATCTCCTTCCTTCGTCGGTAGTTAGCTTTGGATTCGGATCTGAGTCGACGTTTCAATTTGCGTACGCCCGGTACTCCGTCCGTAAGATCAGATTCAAGTTCGGCGGATCCATCGCCTGGAAAGAGTCGACGAATGGCAGACGCAACGAATGGCCTGAATTTGGGTGGAACATATTGGAGCTTAGGTGTGCGTCAGGATATGAGACGGAGGGGTTCAGAGAGGCACCGACGTTACTGTCTGGCTCGCCTTTAGAACCATGGGTGATCAGCATCGACACAAAGAGCACCAGAAGAGGAAACACACCCAGAGGAAACCGGACCCGACAGTTTGGACACCAAGAGGTACGTAGGCCCTGCTCAATGGTGGTATAGCTCACGATATGGTTATCCAAGCATACCGAACAGTATACGTGGCCTAGTCACAGTGAAAAACTGGTTACAGCGGACGTGGAGGTAAAGACTGACCGCAGGGCGGACAGACAGGTGTATCAGGCTCGGAGATGCAGATGCTGCATGAGCCAGTCATGATGGACACGAAGAATGGTGAAAAAGCCTTTTTCTCGCAAAAGTTGGTTCTTTCATCGTCGCTCCCTTTCTTCCGAGGCTGCGGCTTGTCGGTCCGTACATCAATAGTGCGCTGTTCGGATCTATGCGGCCTTGACCAGACTCAAGCAGCTCCATGAACGCATATCTGTCAAAGCCTGAAATTGGGAAATAGTGCGTACAGTCAATATACTGTGTATACGTAGTCCAACAACAGTTCTACTTCAGGGAGTATCGACCATGTCTTGGAGATGATACCAGACGAGTCGTCCAGTTCAAGTCCTGAATCACTCGAGCGTTACGGGTTCACCATCTCCGCTTCATTGAGACCGGCCAAGCGGAATCATCCATCAAGGTTCCATTGCAACGGTCTTACACCGGTCGAAAACCCGTTATATCGTCCTCCCTCTCCGACACACCCTGCGCTACCCTCGGCGTCCAGGGGGTCTTGGATCGACTGAACACCACCTTCGGAACGTCATACACCCTGGGTACCCCATCACTCTCCGCCCCTCTTGAAGACTGCATTGAGAAGAAGTACGACTTTGGTACTGCATATAGCCATCTTCGCCGAGTATGGAACACAGACGACCATAGCAACATCCGAGATGTACTGCACAGACTTGAAGAGGAGGACCAGGAGATGCGACGAAAAGCAGTGGTAGGTAACAAGATCGTCAACCCGAATTTGCTACCTCGACGTGTATGGGACCTGTACAGCAATCGGGTTGTGCCATGGTGGATCGCTAATGATTCAGATGAATGGCCCCGGCCGATATCGCATGCGTGGGTCGATGAGAAAGATCGGGTGGATGTGTGGACGCCCATCAACGGGAAGGAATGGCCCGTGCCGATCCCGAAGGACGCCAGTCTCGATCTCATCCGGATCGAGATGCTGAATCTGGGAGTGGACTACGTGTGGCTGGATGTGCTCTGTTTGAGACAGAAGGGTGGGCCGAGGGATCATTTGCGTGCAGAAGAGTGGAAGCTCGATGTTCCCACGATCGGAGGTGTGTATGTGTGGGCTGCTTGGGTGGTGATCTACCTGAGTGGCTTGGGCCGGCCGTCGAGTTTGAAGGAGGGAGACTTGGAGAGTGATCGGGGTTGGTTTAGGCGCGCGTGGACACTCCAGGAAGTTGGCATGCAGAGGATCATTGCCGGGGATACACCTGATGCTCCAATGCACGCTCAGCCGATAGACGAAGACCGCAACTACGAGACTGAAATACTGACGAGGTATCACAAGCAGCTCGAGTCATTGCAGGGTTTCCGAGATATTTTTTGTGTGCTGGCAGATATGCAGAACCGGGTGTCGACTAATCCTGTGGATAAAGTCGCAGGACTGGCGTTCCTTTTATTTCCCATCACGATACCAGCGTACCATGAGAGCGAGTCTCTCGAGAATGCATGGGCGGCGCTGGTGAATGCGATGGGCCCGGTGATGCGGGCGTGCTTCCTCTTTTTGTACCCCGGAGTTGGACTCGGATGCAAAACATGGAGACCAACTTGGGAGCAGGTCATGACCGAGCCTCTGCCAGCAGACGAGAGATGTCCTGGGTTTGTAAAGCGTGATGACGAGACAGACGAGGACTGGTATGAAGGGGCTTGCATTGAAAAGGGGCGTGTCCAGGGATTGGCAGAAGGTGGTGATCATAGTAGGTGCGGAGAGTTGGTTATTGAAAGTGTGGACGGGATGGCGCACATGTTCAAAATCCTCGTCACTCACCAATTACCGATACCTGAAGACACATATACACTGATTGGTTCCAACAAACAGTATCTCGATGGCACACCACATCACTCACAATATTGGGCTTTTGGTCGGCGGCTACCAGAGCAGAGATTTGAGAAGTATTCAGTGTTCAGAATCACTGGCAGGGATGAAATAGACAGGCTGGATAATTTGGGTGTCGCTAAAATATCTCGGAATATTCTTGTTTGATTGTGACTAGTGCTAATATCTTGATAGTTCTGGACACTTGTGTACAGTTTCTGATACGCCATGCCTGATTGTACAGTATCTTCTCGAATCGGGCTGGGACGTGTGACCCGGTGAATATATCAAGGGATTCCACGTGTGCGGCTTCATCATCGTCGGAACTGGAAGAGTAGCCAATTTCCCATTGCAGCCTGGCTGCTGAGCGATGAATTGGATGACGAGCTCTATGACGCAGGGAAGAGGATGCAGCAGTAGTCTGGATCGTGAATGTTTCCGTTGCGGTAGAAGGCAGATAATTGTTGTTGAGAGAGTAAATTGAGGGATCGAGGAGACGGGAAGCCTCTGGATGATCATGTTTGGTAAAAGTTGTGCGGTGTATGTTGGTTGTGTTGTAGATTGTAATTATGAAGCTGAGGGAAAAATACTCCCGACTTTATATAGAGAAATATGCGCCATGAAAGGAGTTCCGATGCTCGCGTCTGAGCTTAGAGTCTGACACGTGATCGTTCCAGGACACCCCCAGCCTCCGACTACTTCGAATTCCCAGACACTTTCAGATTCGTCAATCGCTGAGAAATTGTAGTTGGTATCAGCGACGGTTCGACGCTAATAGAATCCTTATTGCTGGGGCCCATAGATACGATCAGACTCAAAAGACATCCTTCCTCACTTGACGAAGTTCCAAGGAGGGTCAGAAGAAATCTTTAGGGCTTACACGCTGGCTCTCGGTGTCTTGGAATATCAAACGAAGGCATTCAGAAGAAAAAGCCACTAGAGATCTTCAGACACTGATTGGCAAATCGATAACTGCAAATGAACGATTGATTCGTCGACAGGTGACTTTCCCCTTAAAGCCTTCTAAATCTCTCCAATGAACGACCTATCCTGGCCTCTTCCCTCAGCCAACTGCATTTCCAGATCAACGCTCACTTTTGTTATCTCGTCTTCAAACCATTGCGGACTCTCGTTACGATCTAGGTAACCCCTCTCTATCAACATGGCCAGCATGCTCTTCAGCCAGGTTCTGCATGACATGCCGGCTTGGCGGTTCTGTAGTAATGAAGTAAATCCTAAACGATTCGGACCTGTGAAGGCCTGCATCGCCATCTCATGGAACGTCTCTTGGTCAGGCAAAGACTACCGACAGCTTTTTGGTGTAAGTCGTGACAGAATCGACAGGAGTGATTGTTACACCCTCGAATCCGTCGGAACGAGGAGGTAGCTCTGTCCATTCGTATGTGGTAGCCTTGCCGTTTTCGTCTGTCTTGTAAAAAGCCCAGTGGAATCTGGCGAGTTGGTTTATGAGCTGATTGGTGGCAATGTAGAGACTATTGGGCTCCAAAGGTACAGTGGGATTGCTGGCCGACATTTTCTTGTCTATTTCGATGGATCAGGTGGCAGTAATCGAGAGGAGAGGGAGAGAATGACTCGGACGGCTGACTCGGAGTTTGAATATGATTGCAAAATTACGTCTGCCATCCGACAACGGTACGAGCCTTTCCCCAAGGATCATTCCATATCTCTGTTCGCTGGATTTCACGAGTATCGCGTAGAATATCTTCCACCTCTTCGGCCTGATCGTGTCCCACTTCGAGTGCGACAACAGCGTCGGGTTTGAGAAAGCCTTGACGCGAGACTATGCGGGCGATGGCGCGATAGAATTCAAGACCCGAGGGACCGCCAAAAAGCGCCCTTGGGTCCTCGTATCGCACGACCGACGGAGGGAGCTCAAGGTATTCCTTCCAGGGTATGTAAGGCGGATTAGAAGTGACGACGTCGAACGGTGGCTCCAGGCTCTTGGGAAACGCTGGGTCCAGAATGTTCCCTTGCTGAGCTCTGAAGCTATTCCGTATACCGCCTGTTACAAATGGAATATCGTGTCTTGCAGCGTTCTCCGTCGCTAGCTCTATCGCGTCAACGGATACGTCAACACCGCACGCACGCACGCTCCCTTGAGGCCATAGGTGACATAACAGCAGCGGGATGCATCCGCTTCCTGTACACAAATCCAGGACAGATATAGGGCGCTCTGGCGACGGCGTGGTGGTCTTGGACAGTCGGATAGTCCAGTCTTCGGTTTCCGGGCGCGGAATAAGCACTTGAGGCCGTACTATCAAGTCGAGGCCACCGAATGGCTGGGAACCTGTAAAATATCTTCGTACAGATAGAATTACGATTGTTTAGTGCGCATATACACACCCAGAATGTACTGCAGAGGCTCGTCCTTCAATCGTCTGTCGACAAGCTCAGAGAGTGATTTCTTCGACGTTTCTGCGAATGCAGACATCCATTTCAGCTCGAGCGTTGCTTGAGAACGACCTAGATGAGCAGCCAGTCGTTGGAGGAGCATACTCGTCGCTGAGGGTCCATGCCGAAACTGGCTCGGAATTTGCCGCGGACTTTTTTTCTTTCTCTTCGATATCCCTCAAGAGGCTTTCACTGTTGTGCTTGCCGTCCTTCGACACTGCCGGCCAGAAAGTGGAGAACATGGAATGTATGTGCTGCGGCATGCGCTCTTCCAACTCTGTATAAGCGGAGGAGGAAAACCCTACTTAGGCTGGGTACCGCAAGGTCTGGAAGACAGCAACGTCGGTACAGAAAGGTAATATATACTCTTCTATTGACAGTAATGCTACATGGATGTTAATTACTGTTCTTGCAGCTCCCTTGTCGCCATAACGCCTTCGAATAACCGACTCCAGTGACACGTCATGGGCCGATGCTTGTAAGAACAGAGCTGAGGGGATCCGGTGCGTACGGTGACGACTTCTCTCCAGCGATACTTACGGGATGACAGACAATAGCTGAATCCTGAAAAGTCATCTCGGCAGCTCGATTTTTCCAATGTGAAGCATGTTCGACCGTCAGCCAGAATTTCTGGGCTAGCATAGACTTCTATCATCCTTCATTCAATACCGGAATAGTCAATCCCATTTGCCAGGAAAGCGGCTTCGGTTTTTGGTGAGTAGCCTTTCCTCTAATGAGTCCAAGATGACACTTCGAGATCGTGAAAATGCATTTATCGTATTTTGTGACGTTTATTTTAATATCAATTGTTCCTACTGAAACCATTCTTTCCTTTCCTTCGTCATTTCCTTCAGTTTGCTGACGAGTTGATGTCCTATAGCTGCCTGATTATTGGGATCGTAAAGGGATAATAGACACAAGGCATGGAATGTTCGGTGAGAACCCTTTCAACGGCGATCATCTGGTTACACTGGAGTTTACGGCCATTTTATTATAGCAGCGACATGTTCTCGTTTAATGCAAATACTCCCCGACAGCGGGTCTCTCCAGGAACTTGTCGGGAATATCAACTTTACGCGCTCGTATGAATTCGCCGAAGCTCTTAGCCAACCCATCCAAGACGGACGAAGAGCTAATACCATCTTCAAGAATGCCGTAGGTGACGAAGTGGACAGCACGAATGTCGGGCATCTCGAATCGTTCAATACGATACTCGGGCTTGTAGTCGTCGCCAAGGAGACATTTGAACGTGTCAATCGTCAGGAATGACTGCAGCCATAGCCACTCGTCGTCATTGCGTACCCACAGCCCGACATTGGCATTCCCACCCTGAATCGGTTTCATTCGGATTCCAAAGGATTATCCACCAAGCTCACCTTGTCTCCGGAACGTGCCAGCACGACCTTGCCTACCCGCTGATGTTAGTCGAAACAGTCAACAGACGACACACTATACACACCGAGGTGGGCCTTCGTAGTAGGACCGAAGGTGCTCAAATCAGTGACCGTCTTGGGATCGTATGAAGCCTGACCATCAAAGGGTACTGTGGACGTTACGGACTCTACGGATATCACTTTATCCTCCACGTGAACCTTAACGTTGAGTGTACTCTGTGGCACAAGTGCTGGGAAGTACGAGACGAAGGGCTTGGGAGCCAACGTTCGGAAATCCATATTCCTGCAGAATGTTCAACGCCATCACCCGACAAAATACGCATGCCACTTACACATGGAATCCTCCATATCCTGACATGACTAGTCCCCAGAAATGCTGCGTAAAGCCTTCAATGGCTTCTTTCGTAGGAGCCTGAATGAACTGCCTCATGTGCACCGTCGCTTCTCGCTGCGATTTCGGGTCGTCTGGACAAGTCCCATACGCTTCCAGGGAGAGTTTCAAGTAGCGGGACTCATCTATGCCGTCCATTAGTTGGGCGCGCAGAAGGTCCAGTTTCTCTTTGATATCCAGCCCCACGGCAAGGAAATACAATTCAGCTTGGTACCCACCCATCGTGCACACGGCCAACTTTGTTGTCGGTGGTGGAGGCGAGCCTTTCATACCAGATAGGTTGATGCGATTATCCTCTACCTTCTCGATCTTGATATCTTCGAGATGGGCAACGACGTCGGGATTGAGATACTTAGGCCCTTGGATCTCGTACACGAGTTGAGCGGTAACAGTGTCGACCGTTACAGCTCCAGTGGTACCATCGTGTTTGGTGATGATGGAGGATCCGTCGTCAGAGATCTCGCATATGGGGTAGCCGACGTTGATTAGGCTTGGGATGGCTTTGAAGCCGCAAAAGTTGCCGCCTGTCGTCTAAACACCTATTCATTACTAGGTCTGCGATCATCTTGTATGATTCCTACTTACGTATGGCCCGCACTCTGTAACATGTCCCGCCATCAAGGCCCCAGCAAGCTTGTCGTAATCGGTGTCGGACCATCCATGCCACCAGGCAGCCAACGCCATGACAGGAGATGCATCACAACAGCGTCCTTGGTCTCGAGTCAATACAAAAGCAGGTTGTGGACGTTGGCCTCGCTTACCACATACGACGATTTGCGCATCGTCATGGAGAGCGGCTATGATTCCTTTCATTCCAACTGAATTATTCGAGCAGATCAGAATACGAGGTCACCTGCAAATGTTGATGTTCTCACTGTATGCATTCGCTGTCAGAATTTCATTTTTCACGTCACCCAGTCTCTTATCCGGGATGTCGAGGTGAGGAAACAGTGTCGTATCCGCTTTGACGCGATCTGTGATGTTGTCGCCCTCGACCCAAGCAACCTTCACGTTCAAATCTAAATCTGCAAAGTATTTCTTGATCTCCAGGTAAAGTCCGCGGGGATTCAGGGCACCTCCGTCATGGACCACCTGTGAACGAAGTCAGTGAAGCTATGCCCTTTCGTGAAAGCGTGCCTTACACGGATTCCTTTGCTTGCAATTTCCTGTGCCGCCGTCTTCCATTTGAGCTGCGTGAGAGCTGGGATCTCATACCCCAGCTCCGGGTGGTCGATCATCTAAGGAGTGTATTAGCGTCTATTGGTGAAACTGGTAAGTCACCACCGAACCTCAAGCGCACGCCAGGCGATGTTCATCTCTGCTAGGTAGTCCCCATAAATGGCATCTATGGGGCCCTCTGTTGCCAACCGATACATCTGGTCGGGCTAAGAACATTATATGAGAACCAGCTGTTGGACCAGAGACCGAAAACGCACGCCATCTCCAGTAGCGCCTGAACTGACGCAAAGGTCAGAGTCACCAGAGGGTTCGTTGAACAACTAGCTGCTCACCAATTTCCGATTCTGATAGGGCGTCTGGTCATCTTGAGGGATGTTCAGCTCGTGCAATACCTCAAAGGTCCTAAACGTAGGATGAGAAGCCTACTTCGTCCCGTGAACATTGTATCCGTCCGTACGCCGTGAATTCACGGCATAACTGAATCGAGTTTTCAAGCTACTTAATAGAGAGTTTATCCGCAGTTCGTCCGCGGCCTCCGCGGGCCTGTCGGTGTACAGCGAAGGTGCATTGCGAATACTCGGCCATTCGATTTCCTTTTATACCAATAAGGATGCCACAACAGGACCATGACGTCGACTCCAAGCTAAGCCGTACATTCGCCAAATCGGACTAGCACTGTGACTGATGCAGAAACCGATAGTCTATGACTCATTAATTTCTTCGGGTCGGCTATACATTTACACCCACACTGCTCTTACTCTGGAACTAAACTCAAAGCGTAATGCCGGCCTACTCTATCCCTCTACAGGCCGCTGAGCTACTCAGTACTGGGATCCTCAGTAATCCTCTCCACGACCTTCCTGCGGACATCAAGGAAGCGGCTAGTCTGGTCGAGTATGTTGGTTCTGACGAACCATGCATGCCTATAAACTGGCGGTTCGCAGAAAGCATCGCCTCTATCAAAGGTCTGGAAGGGGCAATGCTGAACGTCCTTCTTAAGCGCAAGTACGGCATTCCATATCAGAAAATTGTTATCGATACGTGAGTGTTCCTCAAAATAAACGTTATTTTATCATACTGACAGAATAACGACTACAAGGGACCATGCACAATTGTACTTCATGTCTCCATTGCTTTACACGTACTCTTTGGATGGCAAGGACGTCTCTGCGACGTTGTCTCTTAATTCAGGACTTGAAAAGTATTTTCCGAACTATGACACGCACGATGTCAAGAACCTTTATATGAGGACCATGTGCACCACAATGTATAAAACAAAGGACTGTCGCTTCTACCATCTTCATGGTAGGTGTCGTTAATTCATTTTAAACAATACCTCCTGCCTAATCACATAATCACCTGCAGGAAGCATGAATCCACGCATTACTCTGACAGCCCTTGATGTTCCCAGGTCTCACGAGACCGAGGTGTCGTCGCTCGACCGTGCTGGCGAGATCTTCGCCGAGAAGGTCGCAGAATACGAAGCCGAAGCGATCGAAACGCTCATGAACGTCAAGTACAGACAAGCCGGAACCGTAGCCCACTCAAAGGAAGAATACCTCGCCAGTGAACACGGAAAGGCCCACGCACACATTGGTCTGTACGAACTGCACCATATTCCTAATACTAAACAGCTGCCTACTTGGTGGAGTCCTGTTGACGGCAAAACCATACCGGAGAGACCTCTCTTTGGATTGAAGATCGTTGACTTGACGCGTGTTATTGCTGGGGCTGCTATAGGTCGGGACCTCGCAGAGCTAGGAGCGAGCGTTCTTCGCATCACTTGCCCCGGCGTCTCCGATATGAATGTACTCAATGCAGAGATGGGGTGGGGGAAGTGGAACGCTCATTTGGATCTGAAGAAGGAAGAAGACCGCAATGTGCTTCGCGAGCTTATCTTAGAAGCCGATGTAGTCATTGAAGGGTATCGACCTGGAGTTATGGCGAAGTGGGGATTCGGAAAAGATGATATCTTACAGCTTTTTGAGGACAAGGAGAAGGGGATCATCTATGCTCACGAGAATTGTTATGTGGGTATTTTAAGTACGCATTTCCTGTTGTATTTGACCTTTTTCCCTCCAGGGTTGGCATGGACCTTGGACTCCTCGTTCAGGGTGGCAGCAGATTAGCGATGCCAACACAGGAGTTTCGTATGGTTTTGGCCGTGCTATGGGCGTGGACGAACCGGTGACACCGGTATGGCCTAATTCTGATTTCTGGCTAGTCGACGTCTTTGACTGTACATTATTAGAAGCTCACCATCTCGCAGCACGGGCGCTTCTGGCGCAATTGGGATTATACAGGCGCTCATTGAACGCGCTGAAAAAGGTGGTTCATACGTCGTCGATGTGAGTCCCTTTTCACGACGATGTATCCATAGAAATTAATTTCACCAAGGTCGCGCTCAACTACTACAATCAGTGGCTTATCAATAGCTGCGGTGAATATCCCAAAGACGTTTGGGATATCGTGTATGCCAAAGCTGGTCGTCCGGTTTTTCACGCACGCGACCATATGGTCCAACTCATGCTGCCGCTCCTGAGCATCTTGAAGGAAACTAATGCGCCGATATTCAAGGACGGATACTTCGAGAGGCGGGAGAATCCGGGGGTAGTACCAATGAGGACAGTCAAACCAGTGCTCACGTTCCCTGAAGGCATAGTTAAGCCAGGATTTCAAGTTGGCTCAAGGCCCAATGGTGTGGATAAACCAGTATGGCCTGCCGACTTGACGACCCCCGCAATCGTATAAGTTTTCAACGAGCTCGCAGATGATATGTATATATCGGATTTATGTACTTCGTACATTAAAAATTCAAGGTGTCATCAGACTCTTGAATCGTAAGACGTGATGGATATCGTTTGGCCGATGTGAAGGGCGCATGCGCAAATTAAGCTACATGGGGTCATGAAGTCAAAGATATACTATATAAGATAACATCCTCGGAGTGATATGACCGCTCCCATGCCGAATTGCCCATGAAAAGTTTGAAACCGTTCTCTATCAGGAGAGTCAATTTTTGCTTAAGGACTTAGTCTTAAGACTAGGTTTTCTAAACTTGGAACCTGAACGGTAGTAGGTCCAATACAGATCCAAACTCACCTTCCCGAGGGCTATCTCATCATTACACGGCCAGGTACCTTGCTATAATATTCTGTAGACTTAAAATCGCTGCTACAGGAAGAGCTAAGACATTAGCCGGATTGGAAGGCATAGTACAACGTTCACGGCCGACGAAAATCACGCCGGCGGCAAACCGCGGCATCAGTTATCAGGACGTGTTATTTCAAATCGCAAATCAAACCTCTCTCCTTGCTGACTGACTCGATCTCGCACGGTCATGGCGGCCAAGGACGTCTTACTCGTTGGTTTTGGAGCCGTTGGCGCAGTATGTGAGTATAGGATTTATCTTTATGTGTCACACGTTGATTTGTCAAGACTCTCTCATCTTCAAGCAGAGCGGTCTCGCACGAGTCACAGCCGTGGCGAGAAGTAACTATCACCTGGTGAAAGGTAGGCTGGTGTGAATTTATGAGACGCTTTGAGACGTGACCTCCTGCGTATCAGAACATGGGATGCATTTTAAAAGCCGTAAATACGGTGATATACCAGGATGGAGGCCTGATAGATGTGAGTTAACTCAATTCCGTTATCGCAATCTCGTAGGAATCCTATTTGAATCTCAAACCCATTCGTTGTCATTTTTGCAACAGTAAACATGTCGTCCACTCCATAATTTACGCTTCCTATCTTCTTATCCTTGCTGCTTCGAACAATGGCCTAATAACTAATTATTACAGTGTGCCCCTCCGTCGCAAACGCTGCGGACCAACGATATGACTACGTCGTTCTCACCACCAAAGCCGTTCCGGAACTTATCAAAACGCCCAAAATTCTGGAGCCGCTTCTGTCTGCTCTGTATTCTGACAAGTACCCGCAGCCGGTGTATGTCATAATCCAGAACGGTTTGGGCGTTGAGGTCGATCTCTATAATGCCATCAAGAGCCTTGGTAAAGGTACACCCAGGATTATCAGTGCCGCCGTGTTTATCGCTACCAATTTACTCGCGCCAAACGTTGTACAGCACGGCGCTTTTGTAAGTTCATCCCAGGTTATTCAGCTTGCAGAAGAAATTAATAATGTAATACCTTTAGGATAGACCAACTCTCGGAATGTACAGATATCGCGATTTTACAACCATGGTCAATACGCCGGAAGAAGACACGATTCTTCGTGACATCGGCGGGATATTAGAGAAGGGTGGAAGCCAAGTCACCCTCGTCCCTGAAATCCAAAGACTGAGATTTACAAAGAACTTTTGGAATGTGGCATTCTCTTCGCTAGCAACTCTGACAGGGTGAGAAAACTTTGGAGTTCGTGGAGCAGCTCTTTTTCATCCATCTTGGAAAAGGTATACCCCTGCAGCCATATTTCGACCACCACCATCAGATCCTGCGGTTACATATGAACCTTATGTATATCCGAAGACGGTAGATCTCATAAAAGATAACACCCTTCCCAACGTCAAGGCTGTATTGACCGAGTTAATTAGTCTAGGTAAGTACTAATACGTTTCATGAGCCGCAACACTTATCATTGTCTTTAGGAAGGGCAATGGGTTTTCCAGACACCGAAGATGGCCTGCCTTCGTCTCTAGTAGAAACCACTGTGGAGAGAACCAGAGTTTTGCACATAGAACCTGACCATTCACACAAGCCAAGTATGATGCTCGATGCCGAAAAGGGTCTTCCTATTGAAGTCGAAGTCATTCTGGGCGAAGTTGTCAGATTAGCCAAAGAGTACAAAGTTGACGTTCCGGTACGTCTTGCAAATTCTCCGACATCAACCCTGCTGATTCCGCAAGTAGCGCATTGAAATGATGTACTCGCTATTGCTCGTAGTTCAAAACCAGATCTTGCGCAAGCTAGGGAAGTGAGACAGTATGTCAGTAATAGAAATATGCAAAATGTATAGAGAATGATTAGAAGACATCAAGTATCCTTATTATCACTTACAGAACGTTTGCAAGACACGAAAAGATAATCTATTCATACTTAGTACATATTTACTTAAATCGACGAGTATAACCGATGCTACACCAAACGCAAAGTCCCTCTTGATCCTTACTAGTACAAGTCATCATCTTCCTCCTCGCTCCTCGCTAGGTAGTCACGTAGATGTGACGGGGGGCCAGGAATAGAACCATCATCTTCATCCTCGGCCGGCCAGACAACGCTCTCATTGTCATACCGGTAGTCATGATCACTATCCGAATACCCATACACTTCATTTGCATGATATCGATGGGCCTCCTCATCACTGGCATCTTCGGGTTCAGCATATCCACCCTCGTCGTATACCTGATGTTGATGAACATCGTAGCCATCGTCAGCAAAGTTCGAGTAGGTAGATGCAGGGTGGATATCGTCGTCTTCCTCTTCATCAGACATAGCACGAAGGACCCTGGTCCCAGTACGACCTCGATAAGTCATAGGAATTGGAACATCCCCGTCTTCATCCTCATCTGTTTCACCATGATAAGAAACTGCAACCTCTTCTTCCTCATCGTCGTCAATAACGATCGGCCGGATGCCCGAGCGATACACGACAGAACGTCTAGGGTTGTCAACGACCTCTTCTTCGAAAGTACTGTCTTCCCCATCCACAGAATCCGTACGCGTAGCGTCCCAGGTATCGTGACGGGAGCTCGAAGGGGAACTTGAATGAGGGGAAAGGTTCCGTAGAGAAGGATATACACTTGAGCGAGGAGGCGAAGCCAACAGTGACAGTAGCACTTCTGACGGGCTGCGACGCCCCTCTCGCCAAGAGGAGACACTTCTTCTATCGCCCTCTGAATCCGAATCATGGACTTCAATGGCTTCGTCATCACTGCCATCGTCAATGAAGCTGCCAACGCTACCCTCAAGGAAACTATCGTCGTAGTCGTCCTCGTCGCTCATCTCGACGTCCAAATCGAAGATGTTCCGGGGGTGATTATGGAAATTGTGAGGATGCCACACCGTACCGACCATTTCCATTTCCATTCCACGTTGCGCATCCTGATTGCCGGGGTAAATACGATCACAATTCGAGCAAACTCCGTCCCAAATCTCGTGCATGCAATCACGACAACGGTATACACCATCTTCTTCGTCGAGCATCCCCACCATGTCCAAATCCTGGTCGTTCTGTTGCAAACGGGGGGTGCCAAAAGCACCTTTCCACGGGTCCTCCTCGGCATTCGTTTCGGACTGAGGGTGATCTGGGATATCAGTAAGTAGACCTGATTTGAGAAGGCCGGTGACGGTGCTCTTGATTGTCCATATTTCGATGGGACGCTTCGTAATGACAGCGCGACAATGAGGACACGTCTTCGGTTTATGGGAAAGAAGCGCTCCGCCATCAGCGGGAGGGTTTGTAAACCACTGCAAGAGGCAATCTTGACAGGCGACGTGTCCACAGGGAGAAAGAGCGTAGGGTTTGCGGAGTAAGTCTAAACATACTTGGCATGTCATGGTTTGCTGGACTTGACGCAATGCATCGTCGTGCTTCTTCAGGAGCTGGCAAAATAGTGAGACCGCGAACGAAATGGGCAGCAGACGAGAAACAAACCAGTGACTTTACTTGAAGCTCCTCCGTTAAACGAGTAATGATCTCTTCCGGAGACTCGAGGATCTCTTTCGCCTTGCCTTTTCCTTTCATATCGGCCTATTCCGTGTCAAAACTAATGCCGGCGCCATAAAGAAGACTAACGTACTGATATTATGGCCGGCTCTTTGGGAGCCTAAAGGATGGTGAGAACAAAACAGGACTTCAGGAAATGGCAAGACCTACATCACTCTCTGATGATACTGAGGCAAGCTGAAAAGGAGTCAGACCATGTCTGATAAGAAAGTGGTCCACTCACAGTAGCGTCGCTGCTTTCCTGAGCGTCAGCGTCAACATTCATTGTTTTTGCCGCTTTCTATCCAGCATTCAGTAAAAAAAAAAATAGACTCTTGTGTAAACAAAGCGCCACACGTACAACAGACGTCGACGCCAGCGCGTTATCAACAATACTCTTCTTCTTTTTCTTACGCCGCCGCTTCTTCTTTTCGCCAGCCCTGTCCTCGATGTCTGTTCGTGATCGTTTTTCGGGTCGTATGTCGCCAAGGCTCTCTGTGCTGGATCGCTTGCGGGAAGAGGAAGCTCCTATGTTGCTTGGACCTGGTGTGGATGCCACTGAGGGCATCGTCGTCGTTTGGAAACAAGAGCGATGTGACCGTGACCATAACGGCGCGTTCCGGTCTTTTCGGTCCGAGCCGCGTCTGGCTTTAACGAACACCAGCGACGCCGAGTACTCGCTGAGTGGGAATGGGCAACAACAGACAGGTACAAATCAGCTGGACCTAAATGGCTGATAATAGAAAAAACATACTTCGTTCACTGGTGGATGTAAGTACAGCCAGTTCTGAGACTCGACAACCCGGTTAATGTTCAATAACGGCACTTACTACGTGTTTTTCGGGGAGGTTGATAGGACCAAATTTAACTTCGGAAGGCCATCATCCTTGGACGACGACGTTCTCAATGAGTCATATATCCTCTGGGACTTACCCATTGAAGCTGTCAAGCATCAGACGTGTCTACCGTGTAGCGACAGCAGGAACTGCCGACTCAAGTGCAACTCCTTACGGACAAAGTACGTGTTTTCAAACATCTTTCTGACCATGGATTCATTGTCGAATTCCTGTGCCAATCTAGAAAATAGTTGTTATGGCCGTGGATACAAAGTCTATTCGTGATCCTTTCGGACTCTGGCCCATGGATCGTGAGATGGTAGACCTGCGACCGTACGATGTTATACACTCCAGCGGGGCCGGATTCGTCGCCATCGTCCAAGGGAAATACGCGATTAAAACCTTCTATGAACCGGGAGAGACGATGGAGAGTGAGCTCAGGATGATGCTGCTCGCAGGGGACTGCTCTGTGGCGGTTGTTGGACGTTTATACTCAAATGCCGAAGTGGTTGGCTTCATAACACAGTACGAGACCTGTGTTGCAACTGCCCCCGAGGTGTTCAAGAATCCTCACGTCCGTCCCGAGCTTTCTGCAGAGAGAAAGCTTGAAATTATATGGCAGTTATGCGACCTCATCGACCGTTTGCACCAGAGAGGGATTTTGCACGGCGACATCAAGCCTCCAAACCTCTTGATGTGCTCAGATGGCTCGTTACGCCTCTGCGACTTTGGCAGTGCGATGCTCGAGGCAGATCCTGTGCTGTCTCGTGGCTCGACATTGCACTATTCATCTCCTTCTTCATGCAATATACCCCCGCCCCCTCTGCCGCTGCCGCCTTACTCAAAAACCGATGATTTGTACGCAACAGGAATGACTATTTGGGAGATATACACTGGTGAAATACCTTATGGTGGTGAGACCGATGAAGATGTTGTCGAGGACCTCATTCGTTTGGGCATTCGCGTTGATCTTTCACTGATCGATAACACAGAGGTCAAGGACCGTATTGTTACATATCTGGACGCCGACCCCATTCCAGATAATATCTTTCCACAGCCCTGGCGTTGCATCGCTATGGACCTTATATTTTGCCGTTGCACATCTACACCGCCCCACACGTATAGAAAGTTATTTCGCTGTCAGACCTGCGAGCGGGAGGTTCTTGCCAAGTGTCGTTCTTTATATGTTTTACCTACGGCAGTGGCTCTGCCATCGAATCTCACTTGCATAAAATGCTGTCCTATACAATATATTTTATGAGTTTGTTGCTGTACCTCGGGACATCGGGCCGAAGAAATCAAAGTGCGCACGTGTGAGGCGCGAATCTTCCTTCCAATTCTCTTCGTGACGACCACGACGACACCTTGCCCTTTTTTGTTCTTGGCGACCTTCGCATGATTTCTGACGCTCTCTTAAGGAGATGCATAGGTCATCGCTCCACCTGCACAACGATGTCGACGACTTGTTTTCCTCGAACGCTTCCCATTCCCCGACCAAGTTCAACCTCGTCATGAATGGGGCTCATTTCCAGTCGCAGGGTCGGCGAGGCAACGAGCGGGATCAAAAGGAGAACGAGAGACCCCAACCTCGCTTGGCGGACACGAGCATTCGACGGACGCAGCAGCGCCATCCGCGTCTGTCGACCCGTATGTATCATCGCGAGCCATTTCCTCAGCCGCCTAGCATGGTTGACCTTTCCGACGTTTCTACTGAGCTGCCGCCACCTCGGGCCTCAGTACCTTCTCCTAGTAACAGACCATCGTATCTCTCGACCCAAGCCTTTTGGCTCGCCCTGTATTTCTGTTTTAACCTCGGCTTGACGCTGTACAACAAGGGCGTACTTTTGCGCTTTCCATTCCCTTATACCCTCACCGCCATTCATGCCCTCTTTGGAACAATCGGAGGCGCATTACTCCTCCACAGCGGGTCCTTCCTTCCCGCTAAATTGGACCCTCAAGAAACCATCGTTATCGTCGCGTTCTCTGTACTTTATTCAATCAATATCGTTGTCAGTAACTTGTCCTTGCAGCTCGTCACTATCCCTGTAAGATTACTCCCCCACGCTCAGTTACCTCCTCAACTCGTTTTCTATAGTTTCATCAAGTCATCCGCGCCGCGACACCCATATTCACCATCCTTTTCTCTGCCTTACTCTATGGGAGGAAGAGCAGCTACGCCAAGCGAGTATCTCTCATACCAGTCGTCATAGGCGTTGGTTTTGCGTGAGTATATAGTGCGTCTCCATTAACTGCCATCATTGACGCTTTCATCCTGTAGGACATACGGAGACTATTATTGCACTTTGTGGGGATTTATTCTAACACTCCTTGGCACTGTTTTGGCCTCTCTCAAGACTATATTCACCAACGTCCTCCAAACTCCTCCATCGCGAGATCCCTTACCATCCAAAAATCCGCTGTCTATCATTCATTCCATTCGGCGACCTCATCTACATTCCCTCGCACTGCTACACGTTCTCTCACCTTTGGCTTTCATTCAGTGTGTACTCTTGGCATATTTTACTGGCGAACTTGCAAATGTCCAGCACTACGCCTCAAAAGAAATGACGTTTTCCAAAGCTTGTGCCCTTGCCCTCAACGGCTGCATTGCGCTTGGCTTAAATATCGTCAGTTTCACTGCTAACAGGAAAGTGGGTGCACTCGGTATGACTGTCGCAGGTTAGTTTCATAAATATTACGTTGCCGCAAGCCCAAGACTAAGGCTAATTTTTCACTAGCCAATGTCAAGCAGGTCTTGACAGTTTTGTCAGCCGTGCTGATGTTTGATTTGACCATAAGCACGGCAAATGGCATAGGTATTGCTCTGACGCTGATTGGCGGAGCATGGTACGCTCAGGTTGAATTTATGGAACGAAAGAGGAGGACCACCGGACAGCGAAAGATGTGATGTGACGATATATCCTTATACTTTACCTCAAATTTAGACGGGGCGTTATCATAGTTCATGTTCTACCGGGACAGATGGACACGGGACATTGTAGAATTATTGTATGATATCTTTGGTATATAGACAGTATTATTCCAGGCCAGCATACCTAACGTCTGCGTTGGCGTCGAGCCAAGCGAGCCAGTTTTTGAGGTATCGGCCACCGTGTCGGACAGTCGAGGAGTCACCAACGACGCACTGATCAGTGATTTATGCAAATAGTTGACAAAGGCACCTAAGAAGATAAAGAACAACGTACAAGATGCCGTTTTGCTCTCGTCATCGCCACTACAAGTATGTGAGAAATTGAACTGAGTTTTTTTGAGCAACTCACCATTGAGGCGCCGCTTCTCCTTCAAGAATCCTACCTCACGCTACGTATATAAGAACTCAGTAACCGTGGATAGGCAGCGTGCGGTTAGCCAACCTTGTCGTTACTCCTCACCAGACTTATAATTACAGCATCCTTTTCTCTGCCCTGCATACCGTCGACAGTACCTATCTCCAGGGCGCTTCCGTACTGTGGTCTAAGCAGAGAAGTGAGCAGAGTCACTTGCGCTTGGTATCTACTCAAATGTTAATTTATATCAACGCAAGGTAATGGGGAATTTACGGTGTGATGACCGCTATCTGGGAAGCGAGTACTCCCATACTCGTCTATGCTAAGAATTAGGCAACACAAAGGGTTTAGTAGGAAAAGGATCGTACCAGTTTATCGATCCATTGCTTTACGACTGTGGCTTCATTCTCATTACACCGAGATCCCTCGTCACCGTCTCCTTCCAGTCTCTCAAAATATTCGCATCCGGCCGTGTCAAAAAAGACGACAGGTGTCTCAAGCACCTCTTTTATGGTCTCCTCATCGCCTTCGGCTTGAACCACATCACTCAACAGATGCGATGCGACAGAGTCGTGCGACTCTAGTTTGGACTCGTACAGTGTTTTGGAGGGAAATTCGCAGATCTGGGAATGCATGCTGCGACGGACAGTCAGTCACATTGCGGGTCGGCGGCGTGGAAAACGCACCGATATTGAACCTGAAGCATTCTTTTGATGTTAGGTCCATACATTTTCTCTAAACGGTCGAATAAAGTGGTTTCTAGTGTCCGTGGAGGTTTCAGGCTAGGTATTTTTGGTGCTTTATTAGAAGCAACAACTGGAGTCTGTGTTGGCTCTTCTTCCTCCGAGTTACTATTAGTTTCTTCCGATTCTGAATCTGCTACTGTTTCACGCTTTAATTTCTGCCCATCTTTGTTCTTTGAGTCAGCAGGTTTCTTCGTAGCAGAATGCTTCGCCTTCTTGTTGGTCTTCGTTTTAGAGTCCTTGGTGACGGATAGCACCGTTGGTGGCAGCTGCATCGGATCGCCGGCCAAGATCAGCTTTTTTGCCTTGAATATGGGGATCCAGCACACCTGAGTACGATGAAATTGTTAATACACCCTACATAACATGTAAAATGGGCTTACAGCCTCTAAAGCTTGCGTTGCCTCGTCAATGATCACCACATCGAAAGTGTGGTTTCGTAATTGTCTACCACCAGAAGAATGGCATGTTGCGAGAACGATCTTACAGAGTGTCAACAGAACACAGAATTAACGCAAGGGACAGCCTACCTGTGATTCACCTAGGACCGCCTCAACCACGCCTCCTTCACGCCGACGATATCTTGTAGATGTTTAGCATGTGGACATCGGAGAAGGTATAAGGACCTCACTCTTTACGCAAAGCCTTGACTTCGTCCCATAGCTTTTTCCGCTCCGCACCTTTGGGGCGTTTTCCCTTGCCGCTCTTTCCCTTGCCTGAAAGGATGCCAAGCGTCGCTTCTAATTCAGATTTCACGTCCTTAGCTAATGCTGCCTTTTAAATGGTGAATTTGAGACTACAGAATAACGGGTACGCCAAACCTGATCTGTCCTGGCCGCTTTTACGTCCAACGTAGCATCTAAGACAGACTCTTGTGCCATCACGCGCGCAGGGTGGCCGATACGGGTGACCTTGAGTCTTTGCGCCTTGTCTTCAACGGGAAGAGCCAGAAGTCTTTCCAAAATGTTGTCCACCGACAGGTTAGATGCGCCACAAACCAACAATCTACGAGGTTTCTCGGATGTCGAAGACACAGCCAGCTGCCGAATTATTTCTATGAGGGTATGTGTTTTCCCAGTGCCTTGGAAGATTTAGAATAAAGACAACCTCGACGTTGAAGAAACACATGCCTGGAGGACCATGAATACATGCTACCTCCGGGGACTCCAAACAAAAATTGACGGCTTCTTTTTGGCTTGGATTGAGGTTATTGTCGAAGAATTGTATGTCTTTCATCGGAATCCTTTTGGAGATCGCAGTTATGGCCATTAAAACTTGAACGAGGGGCGTCAACTCTGGCACATTCTTGTCATCGGACTAAGTAACATCGTAATGAGCAAACCCATCATTGTTATATCTGGGAATGACACAAACCTTGGACCCGGTGACTGTTTTTTCGAGCTGATCTATGGCTTTATCCATTCTGAAAGGGGACGTAAGATCGAAACAATACGAAAGGTTGGCATGCGGTACCTATCATAGGTTACACTATTCGCGATTTTCAAGACGCGACAGCGTTCAGGCAGATCGAGGTCATCTGAAGAGTCGGAAGGATCCACGGCGATAACAATTCGCGTGTCTGAGATCTAATCCGCGTATCAGAGGATGTCCCATATGGTGAAGTAAACATATTGTAAGTTTTGACCTTATATACAACGCCTTCAACTTCAGAATTTTGAGTCTCAGAGGAAGTGACAGATTTCTTAGGTTTCTTCTGAGCTGAGTTGGCTGTAACGTTTGTCTCTATTCGCGCAAGATCCCCTGGTCTTAGCTACTGATCAGAACAGATCCAACCTGGCAAACACAGGAATGATCACCTAAAGGTATGCGGAGGAAAAATTGGGCTTGTATGGTATGCAGTTGGACGTTCCAATTCGACCAAACTGTGCCAGCATTGTGTCAGTTGACCGTAATGATCCAGGATGAACGACTAATGTCTACGTTTTACCGCCTAGGCCGACATTTACAGCCACAACCCCCAAGCCGGCGAGAGAAAGACCTTTCTGCTCTAAAAGCTTCGGTCCGCAATTGGATAGAAGGAGCGAGCTTCTTTGTATTTCCGCTGAGCGCTCTTGAGCCAACAAGAGCCGCTGCCTTTCAATAAATGCTGCCAAGTCCGGCGGCGCGTTGGAAGACATGTATTATTGCACTCTGAGAACACATCGATAAGTAAACGTTATAATAGATTTAGTCCAAATATTACATCGAAAACAGACAGTTAATCAATAAGCAGAATCCAGATGATGGTCAAGGTTCAAGATATGTTCCGCGCGTAGCATCAGTCTCTTTCTTAGACTGGTGAACCGTCTCTCTGGACACTTGAGAGACTGGTACATCTGAGTTTTAAATCTAGGGTGGCTGTGGAAGGATCATGTGAGCTTCACGTGAGCGTCGGACCGATCTCGTCCGACCTTTTACTAGCGGTCGTCGGTCGACGACTTTGATACCTTGCTTTCTCGGTTTTTTTCACGGTCGGCTTATAATTTCATCTTCTCATATAATGTACATTGTTAAATCTGACAACTTTTGGTGTGCTTCCGCTAATACAAAGGACTTAGGCCCGATTCTTCTTCGTGCTCGTCTCTCCCGTGCTCTCGGCTTTATGTTTAGTGCTCTTGACTAGTTTTTTACCTTTGTTTACCTTGTCTGCGTTGTTGAAGCTATTGCGTTGATCGACACAGAGGCTCTTGATAGTTTCTTGCAGCGATGTATTATATTGTTGAATGAAATAATATACAGCATTTTGTCGTGTGGAAATAGCAGTTGGCAGATTGACCTTCAGTATATGTTCAGAGTACTGTCCCACAGGAAAAGATTAACGTACATTGCATTGACGAAGGATACTTAGTATTCCATCTAACTCCATTAAATTCAATGTGTCAGTGATATTCGAGAAAGAAGCGGTGATGTTGTGTTGTTTGCGGCGGATGTCTTGGATGGCACTCTGTAGTGAACTATTGCATTGTTCAATGAAATAGTATACAGCTTTTCATTGCGTTGCAATCGCAATTGGCAAATTAATCTGAATAACGGTGTCAGGTGTGTGGTACTTATTCTCTCCACAGGTGACGCACGTCGCATTTGCGGAGAATATTTACTATTTCAGCAAGGTTGATTGGATCCAGCGTATGAGTTATATTCTCTCCATTCAGAAACGACATGGGGTGAATCGGGAGAAATGAAAGTACTATTAGATTTCTGTTTCGGAATCATCACGTGCAACACGTGACGACCTTTCCTTGGTAAGCGAAGATTTTAGACCTAGAGAGACCTTGATAAGCAAGGTAACCAGGCTAGTCCGACAAGTCGATATTTCAATTCCACATCGTTTCCTCCTTGTAGCACCGTCGTAAATCACTCTAAAGACTTAGGCAAGGCATAAATCATCTTTACAAAACCTGATACTACTAACTTCTATCCCAGGTCACAGCAGAGGCGATTATGGAGAGCTTCATCTCAAATTAGTAGAACGAGTTGTTATGGAAAAATAGGAATCTCTTTCTCGCTACCGTTTCCTACGCTTCGCTGGCCGACACGCCTCACAGATCCAGTTGTCCGCTCTCCGAGACAGACCTATACAGACTACGTGATACTGACTTGAAGGTTAGCCATATGACATCCCATTTTCAGTAGTTGCACTCACGAGTCCGAATTCACAGCCCGCGCGCGTACATGCAACTACACCATCGTCAACCTGATTCCCGTCAATCGTGTCACCGCATATGCATACCCCAAAGACTTCTTCTCTTGCATGACGCTTTCGCCCGTGGCTATTTTCTGGAGCTTCAGAAAATGGTATCTGTTCTGTAGCATCTTGTAGATCAGGCGACATCACGATATCCTCCTCTATTGTCTATTCAGAGCATGGTGAGTACCATACCGATTTCGCTACGGTTTAATCTCTTTACCGTTTCACCTGCAGGATCGAGCTGTTCGCTTTGAATACCCTCAAGATCGCTATCGGAATCTTGCTCGCTGATTTCGCTGGACCCAGGTGACTCATCAGCAAAATTAACCATGCCAGGTCGCATTAACGTACTCCTCTAGTGCCAAAGCAGACTTGTGGGCTTCTGAAATCTGTAGCCCTTGCTTGCCCTGCTTCTTGTTCTTCTTGTTCTTCTTGCTCTTCTTGTTCTTGTTCTTGTGTCGCCCTGACCATATATTTTTCATATCGTCCATCTCAAGATCCGAAACGACCCATTCCTCTCTAAGCGCATTCTGCGGGACATGTGGGTGCTTCCTCTTCATGTGGCTCGGCATGTTATACTTCCACACTGCTGACGCTTTCGGTGGGCATTCTGGGCATATGACGGGGATATTGGAGCAAAGGCTCGTACTCGGGGATGTCGCCGCGACCTTGTACCTGAATGATACTTTGTTTATGCAAACTGATCTCTTTTGATCCACTCGCATATCAGAAACCGTGCCAGAACTCCTCTTCAGATAGAAACTGCACACCGGCGATGGACGAAGACACAACCCGCAAGGTTCAAGGCTGCGATCAATGTTCTTGTCATACAATATATGGGCACCCATGTGCTCTAGGAGTCTCATGTTCGAAGTCGGAAGTGCGACTGGGGGCTGGCAGTAGGTGCATTTCTTCACGGCGGCATCCAGTATATCACGTTCTTTTCCATTCTGCTCACAGACGAAGCAAGCTAGGCCGGCACTCTCGCGGTATGGGAAATCGGGACTCGTTGCTACTTGAGGTAGACGGTGGCTGTCGTCGGGACTCAAGTCTTCGAGCATTGAAGACGCGATTGCTCGTAAATTCCTACTCTCAAATGTGTAGAACGGCGTCCCTGTGTTAGGCGTGCATACCACCGGTTTATATGGGTGTACTAGCCGTCCAGGAACTTGATGAGACGAGCCGCGACGGTAGGACCATTTCCAGTCAAATGTTGATGTAGGATCATCATCACCATTTGCAGGAATAATGCAAAGAAGCTGATAATTGACGATAGTCGTGGCGTCTCTGAGTACACATGCAGGGATTTGCGAGCGGTGTTGGTTTTGGTAGGTAATGTCAAGGACCTCTGCGATGGCCAGGAACAAATAATCCTGGCAACGAATCAAGGTCGTGACTGTTGAGTCAACAGTAAGAACATCTTCTCCGGCTTCACTCTCCACAGTGAGATGCGTGTCTTGGTTCATGGCGTGACGAGGAGCGTTCTGGACTCGCTTTAGGCGGTCGGTGGAGTTTAGTTTCCATGGAAAAGTGTGTTTCAGAAACCATGCTTTGTGCACCTGCTTTCCGTCGAGTTCAAAACATGGCTGATACTTTGATCTCGTGTCACAGCTAGCGTCGTCTTCTTCCTCTTCTTCGCTTGTGGCATCTTCCAAATCTTGCACGGGGGAGGAAGGAGAATCATCCAATGACTCGCCGTCAAGCTCTAAAGTGTCATCTATTTCATCGCGTGGTACCTTCACCATGTCTACACCAAATGGGCGTAACATATCGACAGCTGGTCCCATGTTATCAAGGATAATTTTCAGAGGTGGGTGTGCCAGCTCAACTGCTCTCCGGCCCATTAACCAGCATGTCTGCAAGTCGACGGATGAAACACGAATATCTCCTTTCCACGATGCTGGCTTCAGGTGATCGACACGGTCATGGATAACTGGGCCATCACGGGTCAGGGCAGGGAGCTTTAAACGTCGAGGTGGTATGTCCCAGTGTGGGTACAGCGCAAGGATCGTGGAAACCTCCGTGGCGTTAGTAATACGTTCCCCGAGTTGAAGAACATCTACATTGACGTTGTTGCCAACCATTGTTCTCACAATTCCAAAAAGCTCCTCCAGACGGTCAGTGCCGAGAAGGACAAGCCAAAAGCGACCTTCCGGGTCGTCAACCTGGGCCTTTGCGACGCAAAAGAAGACGTTCTTGATCATTATCTGAACATCCAAATATAGCTGACTTGGCATCAACTTTGTTTTAGCGCACTCCTCGACAAATAGGGCCAGTACCATGTGAGCGGCACTACTCAAATGTTCGAGTTGTTCGGATAAAGTGAGATCCACACAGATATACGGCATGAGGAGATGCTGGAAGAGATCCCCCATTGTACGGAGAGCATCCCGCGTCGCAGTGAATCCTGGGCGAGGGTTTGTGCTGGCAGGGATTTCTGGAAGTGACCATATCTCTTTGAGGAGGTCGTAGGCGAGTTTGACGTCATGCGTATCATGCAGATTAAGCAGATTGTTGATTCGAACAGTATTTAAACCGTTGTCGGCTAGATACGCACGAAGCAACGAAGGCATGATCTGCACACCATGAACTGTGGATCCTGCTTTGCGAAGGCAGAGGTTTCGAAAGCGCTTGAAGACGTGTTTGTAGTCCTTGTCTGCGGTTAAATCATCGTCTCCGACTTCCAAATTCATGAAAGGCAGTCGAGACAGGATAGGATGCAGGGGAGAGTTTTCTGGCAATGTATGTTTGAATGTGAGGCGTATCAAAGCTTTTCCTCGTATAGGATCTCCATCAGAGGCGAGGCAGATTGTTCGGACTTGGGTGTCTGCACACGCCTTGACCGTGGTATCAATCAATTTGGCATGGTCGACACCCTTTTCTGCCTTGCAGGTACCTGAAAGAAGAATTGGTCGTGCACTGTACAGTCTGGACTCTCCTGTAAGTAGCCCAATTGCACCAACGGTAACCTTATCAAAGCCATATTAGAGACAACAATGCAAAAGCGGAAAACATTTGACTAACCTCGGTCGCAAGGTGGACTTGATTTTCCTCCAGCGCCTGATTGAGTAGCAATGCCTCGTTCTCCGATTTGAACTCAAGACCGACTCTTTCACCGTGTTCACGGCATATACCAAGGATAAAATTTGTTCTAGGATTCCATCGAGCCCGAAGTTCGCATTTGATCTCATCAAACATCACCGACTGATGGACGATCCTTTTCTTCTGCACAATCTCGGTAATAGCAGCAAATGATGACCCGACGTTCTTTTGGATTGTCGTAAGCTGGGGAATGCCTGGAGAGGCCTCTATCATGGGAACAAGGGAGCGTGAACGGACCGTGTTGACTGCGGGAAGGGACAGAGCTTTGTGTGCGATGTTCCCAATGCGCTGTCCGCCTAGTCTCCACAGTAGAAGGGTACGCATATAATCTTCCTCTGTGTATGAACATGGCCGATAGACTTTCTTGGCAGCCCTGTCATACATGCGTAACATCCCTTTGATTCCTGCTCCCCGTTTCAACCCAACACGTACAAGCCGATCGACTCGCTCGACTTTGCCGCTTCCAATAGTTGTCATCCACGATTTGTGACGATCAAGTGCAGCTTTTGTTGTCGTCAACCTGCGTTTACTGTTCAGACCCTGCAGTCGAAGCGCCCGAATAGACTTCTGCTTTTTTTGTATGATGCGCTGCAGGGCACCAATGCCATGGTAACCCAGTGGTGCATTTGGGTGAGTACCGTATTTCATACGGTGCTGTACTCCTGCCAATAAATCATCCCCTTCTAGAGCTTTGCAGCTGCTGCATAGTCCATCGAATGTTCCCCAGCGCTGACAGGTACGGGAATGTATGAAAAGCTGGCCAGCAATTGACAAATAGTCCCAGGGATTGTCGAAGAGTTCATGCACCCCAAAAGGATACGCCAAATGCATGCTTTCACCAGCGCTAGATGACATAAGAATACCTGGGCAGGGATGATGTTGATGGATGGAAGATGAAATGTGCGAGGAACTGGTTGAGCATGCAGGGGACGTTTCCCTTGTAATAGGAACGGCGTCGACATCGATCACATCACGGCGAGGTGAAGTCGTTTCTTCATTAGCCTGAGAAAATGTCTGGTGCTTGTCATCGGATGAAGCAGGTGGAGTTTTCGAGTGTCTACGACCGGAATGATGAGTAAGGTCCACACATAATACCATGACTCGCAAGCGACTCACGCATTCCCCATTGCGTTCAATATTAACACCAACACCGTCTCTCACTTTGGACTGGCACGCCGATGAGTCCTGTGAAGACTAGTGCCGTCGAAAACGCTAAGTCGGAAGACTGTTTGAATGTGCAGTTAGGATTAAACTTGAGCTCGAGACTGCGGTCTCAGAACATAGCCGGTGCTACTTAAGTACTGCTCGCAGTGAGTATCATATGCTACTTTCTTTAGTAAAGGAAGTGTGTCGTTCATGCAGTGGCCGTGCTTGAAACAATAAGAAAGGCCTGTTTGCTGTGCGTCGCAGTACAACGAGTACCTTCACACGTATTGCATTTATCCAGGAGGCGACATGTCATGCTTTCGTCTTGTCAGACAAATTCACCTCCAATCGTGCGTATAGAGAGCAGAGGTACGACGATCCTCTATATCATTTAGATGCGTTCAGTATTATGATGGTATCACTCACTCGTAGCGCAAACAGTCAGGCAGAGGAGCCTGAACGCCGCTGCTGTATGGTGCGATGTAAGAGTTCATTGTGACATGTACAGCTTGACATACAGTGACTGATCGCCAGACCATTTCGTACGGTTGTAGAACTGAAATATCCACATCTTCGCCTTCGCGATGAATTCGACGTAGACGATCGTTCCTACAACCAGACGTTTCTGGAACTGCTTGATATGGACATCAACAGTGAACTTGTTCGCAGAGGGATCGGTCTCCGATGTGTAATAATACAAAATCAGCATTTAAATGCATGCTGCCGCCTTTTGTGACAGCATAAGCCGGCTAGCAGGGCTGCCCTCCAAACTGATCCGAAAAAAAAAACATAGTTTCATCGCGATATATGCACGGAACCACTGGTATCACTCACAGCAGCTGCACTAGCGACCATTACGATCACTCCGCGTTTGCCATCACCGCCTTCCGATTTGACATTAAGAGGCTGTAGAAAAAAAGCTATCCTGTGCACCAATGTGAAAGATGACGATGGTAGATTAAATGAAAGATGCAGAAATCTTTAGCAAAAAAGGAAGAAGAACGAAATGCGTGAGATAGAGGATCAGGAATAGACGATAACAGATAACACTAAGGGATAGTTTTAACTCGTTCTCTCGTAGGATTCATACTTACACTTGCATTTCGTCCTTTTCCCGACGTCGAGGATACCGAAGATATCGATATATATGACTCAAGACGGGCCACGCCATTGGTTCGTGTGGGAGCGTCTAGACTACCAGTTATATACGATTCTCAACAAAAAACCAGCAAGATTACCCACCGAGTACGTATTCATTGACCCAGAAAAGATTTCATCACACTCGCCCAGGGCCAAACGAATATTATTCTTCACTTCTTCGATTGCCTCGGGCTTGAGGGATTCAAAACCACGCGGCGTCCATTTCTGCTGCTTGACGAAAAACTTGCCTCCGTCATCCTGCAATAAATGACGCAATTTCCGACAGCATTGATCCCAAGAAGGGTCTGATGGTCGAAGACTTGCTAGTGCCCTCATGTCCCTACAGATATCTCCTGACAGTCGAATCGGTGGTGAAAATAGGTTATTGGGTGGTTCGCCGCACGCGTTCCACCCGTTGGTGATCAGAATGCAACACGCCAAGAAGAGATTCTCGGGCTCGTGAAGGTAGTTCAAATGTCGCTGGAGATCGATCGATGTATCCGGCACCGCAAGTCCATCAACGTATCCGTTAATAACAGTGACCAGCGAAGGACGAAGGGAGTGGCTTCCGAAAACCTCCAGACATCGCATATCGAGGAAGGTGTCGTACACAGTTTCTACACCATGCCTGAGGCCCAATCCTAAAATTTTACACATAGTGTCGAAGGGTGCAGGCGTCAGGTCATCAACATCGTCAGCACTGTACAGCGCGTCGTACTGATTGATCATGGTTTTGACCAGTGGTTGTAAAGCGGGCCAAAAATTGTGCCTTGCGGATCGACCTGGTGTCCAGACACCGACCATCCCTGAATACACGTCCAACAAAGATATTTGGACGCCTGTCCATTCAGACCCGAGCTTGAAGACGGGACTATGAACGATTTGTTCCAAGAGATTTGCAAGAGCGGCAATTTGTTCGTCAGGGAGATTCTTGAACGCGTAGCTCCGGGGGACGAACCGAGCATCTAATATGGCACGTTGAATGTCGACATCGAAAGAAGATAGGGAGACACGATGAAGTAGATATCGAATGAAAGCAAGCGCAAGCTTAAAGGTCGAAGGAAAAGATGTTTTATCGGTCAATATATCAAACGTCGAAAGCATGTTCAGCAAGTTGTCTGTCAATTCGTCGTTAAAGTAGGCTGGAGCTGCATTTTCGAAGTAAAGGCATGGCGATGTGTCTTTGAACGGGCTCGTTATCCAAGGAAGCACACGACTGCACAGATCCACAGGAAAGGGATCTAGTGAGTCAACGTCGATGGGAGCGAATGCGCCATCATCTTTGGCCATTCGCATGAGTTTAAGCCAAACGACTGGAGGTAGCTTCAATTCACTAGAAGACGCCACTTTCTCAAAAAATGCGGCAGGAGTTGGTGTATTGGATGGTTTGTATTGACTCCTCTGGAGTGAATCGTTTGATTGAACGGTGGCAGCGAGTTCCAAGTCACCATCGGCAACATCAACGTAAAACCGGCCACGTCCCGCGTGAAGCCAGTATGGGATGAATAACTCGAAACGAAGTAAGCGTTCGACTTTAGGTTCCATTCCTGGTTTTGGCTTCGAAGAGTGTAGTTGGATTTGCATGGAATCCCACAGTAGGTCACTCTGAGCGAAACAGATGTCTGTCGCTTCCCCAAATAGTTTCTTCACTGTATCCTTCACCGACAGCGGCAGGCCGCCGATAGACTGTATTACGATACTGTGTACCGTAGGATTCGACGAGGAAGAGAATAACCAATGTAACGCTTCCGCCGACAAGATTCCTGATCGTTCTTGTACCATTTCTCTTTCCAGATCATTCAACGAACTTGTCCCATTCGATTCATAGACCATCTTCTCCCCGAAGAGCGGACGGATACGTTTAAGGAACATATCCTGTGTAATATAGCGATAGGGAAAGTATACGAGATCGGACAGTGGCGTCCGGTAGGGACATTGTGGGTATAGAATTGGTAGGAAAATGGTTATCAAATACGTCGCGTATGCAGCGACAGTGCCTATGCCGATGACCCAGGAAAGGCCAGGTCGGAGCGGTATCAGGAATATGACCAATCCGACAAAAAAGATTCCAAGTGCAAGGTGCATGAGGACGGGAAGAAGACCGATGATGACGAGAACATGCCACCTCTGAAATCCCCCATATCGATATTGCCGAACATGACTTCGCTCCCGAGGCGTCCCTGAAGGAAGCGCGAGGTAATGGTGTAGCCACTGTTTTACGAGCACGGCGACCAGGGCAGTTGCAAGACTAAGGGAGAGGCTCGTGAACCATAGCCCGTTCACCCAGACGTCCGTAGTTGCAGGACTGAACGCAGTATATGGATTGAGAGAAGACACTGGAACGTTGTCGAGAGAGGAACCGTTTGCAATGGCGCGCTGAATAAGGACTATTTCGAAGAGTAGGGCTGCCGACACCTGAGTATAATCCGCCTGTAAGCTCTGTGATGTTTGTGATACGAAGGTTGTCACCACCGCTGAGAAAAGACCAGCCTGAAACGTCTTCAGCGACGAAGAAAGAATTGCGGGAAGCTACTCACGAAAACAAGAAGCACATCGACACTATCTCTTGATTCCCCGACCATCCTGGCGTCGTAGTTCGTACTCTCGTCCACGTACGTTCGCCATACTCTCGCATTCGGGGCTGTCTCTTCGTAGATATTATCTTCGGGGTACTTGTCCTCGTAGTTGAACGGGTCATTGCCTAACGATAGCCTGCATTAAGACTAACTATAATAGCAGGGAACCGAAGCAAGAGCCACGATACCTGTCTTTAAACCGGCATCTGGTCTGGACTTCTTCGCACCTCTATCACCCTCGACGCCAGCTTCTTCCTGTATTCCCGGGCTCGATAGTTCGATATCTGCATTGACGTGTTCCTTGCCAGTCTCCATTTTCTCTGGCTTCTTTTCGTTGTTTTGACGCAATTTTGAGCCATTATTCTGAGGCGACCCTTCTGGGCGGTCCTGTACATCGGAGATACCTTCAGAAGAGCGTCTGGATACTTCGTCGACCAATGGGTGCTGGTCAGACATGGCCGATCGACGGTTGCCCGCTGACACGACGTTGCAGATGGAGATGAAAAAACGCTGGTGGTAGCCTGATCCGAGCACCTCTGTTTAACGCCTCGGCTGAGACCGAATGCAGGCGCCGTAAGCTGTGGTTCCTCCTTTGTCACCGAGCGCCGGCTGGATAACATGGTGGATAAAGAGAAAGGAATGCCTGCCGGTCAGGAAGGCTGTGTCTCTCGCGACGCGACGGTCACGGTCCCCACCAATCCTCTTTCTTGTTCCAATGTTCAGTGTCTCCCCCCACCAAAGATCCACTTATCTTGTTTTCTTCCTCTTCTGAAATTCTATTTCATGACATATTTTGTGCATTAGGTACTGACCCTTCGAATACTATCACGCCCCCCTTCCGGTCAATATTAACAACAACACCGTCTCTCACACTAGCACCCTGATGAGTCTGATGAAGCCTGGTGTCGTCGAAATGTCAAAAAGTCGGGAGACTGAGTGTTTGAGCTTGAAGTGGATTTGACTTTCGAAACTGGGTCTCAGAGCACACAAGGTGCTACTTCAGTACTACTTACGGTGAATATCGTATACTAGTGTCCTTAGTAAAGGCAGTGTGTCATTCGTGCAGTCACTGTGCTTGAAACAATAAGAAAAGCATGTTTGTTGGGTGTCGCAGTACGATAATTATCACATTTATCCAGGAGGCAACATGTTATGCTTTCGTCTTGTCAGACAAATTAACCTTCAACTTTGCGAATAGAGAGCCGCCAGACAAGAGGTACGACGATCCTCTATATCAATCAGATGCGTTCAATATTATGATGGTATCACTCACTCGTAGCGCAAACAATCAGGCAGAGGAGCCTGAACGCCGCCGCTGTATGGTGCGATATAAGAGTTCATTGTGACATGTATGTGCGGCTTGTCGGGACGACCCGTCTGTTGCGTCTTCTCCGCTATACACAAAGTCGCATCGACATTCGTCGATGGACTTCGTTCCATCAGCGTCAGCTTGACATACAGCGACTGGTCGCCAGACCACTTCGTACGGTTGTAGAACTGAAGTCTCCACATCCTTGCCTTTGCGATGAATTCAACGTAGACAATCGTCCCCACAACCAGACGTTTCTGGAACTGCTTGACGTGGATATCAACAGTGAACTTGTTCGCAGAGGGATCGGTCTCCAACAAATGCACCTCATCGTACTCCGCATCGCTTGAGAGAATCATTTTGTCCATCTTTGAGCGGGGATTGAGGTTAAGCTTGCGCTGCAAGTGTTGGAAGAGAGGTTGATCTGATTTGGCGAGACATGCCCAGCGTAGTTCCGAGATCGTCGAGTCCTCAAGTGGCTGTGAGAATTCCAGAAGGGCTGTGAGGACCTGGCTTTCTCCTTCAGCGAAACGCGGCCCATTAATTATGGCCCAATAGATAGCGGTATGTCCTTCGATGTTGTGATCCTGAATGATACTGGAGAGGCAGAGTGAGCGGGAATTGCATGCTTCGGAGCAACTTTCCAGAATCTCGCGGCATGGAGGTGCATTCGACATCGAATGAGGTCGAACGAGATCATGAATGAGTGCTGCTATGGTGGTTTTCACTTGACCGCTGAAAGCCCCCATGATGCCGCCAGTAGATCTACTTCAACTTCGATAAGTAATATGCAAGATGGATTGGTGAAAATGGGCAGTGACCTATTCGACGACTCGCCACTTCTCCAAGTATTTGCACCTTGCACAGCAGAGGATGAGGGTGTACTATTGCGCGAGGTACCTCGGCTCGTGCTAACGTCGTATGAAGGCGGCGCATCTGTTGAAATGGGATCGTCAAGAAGAGGGTATTTTTCGGACACCATGAGTTCAATAGGGTTGAATGTTGAAGAGGCTGGTTTAAATAAAAGAAATATGAAACAGCATAGCATATCACCAAGGTCTCGGATCCAAATCAGCTGCTATTACAGTAAAGACGAACACGGGGCAGCTCCACTAGATCATAAATAGAAATTACACTGCCCTTCTCGATCTATTCCAACAAAAGTCATATCAAGCGTGGTAACATGGAAGCCAGGAAATCGCCAACGGTCGTCGAGCCCAAAGGCCAGGACGTGGGTAGCTGATCTTCAGGTAAAAGAGTCCAGTTTGGGGAGGGTGTGGCTTTAATATGTGAGAAGTCTTGGACAGATGCGTGTCTGCTTTCTGCTACCTGGTGAATGTCAAGCACAGCCGACATGCACAAAGTCTTGGACAGTACCTGTGTTTCACGCTGTAAAGCGGAAGGATATCCCGAAAAACGAATGCCAGAGCAATTTTCAATGACCGGGTGTGAAGGAATTGAAAGGTAGACGTCAACAGTTCGCGATGTGTGCATTCGGAACTGCCCAGAAAAAATGAGGTCAAATATGGACGAGGACTGGCACATATATACCTGGTGACACCCAACGACGACTACACAGTTGTCCAAATCATGGAGCATGATACTTGACTGTATCATGGGCAAGAGGAGGACGACGTTCCGAAGATTTTGAGCGTGCACGGCGGAGATTGTCAATTTGGAAGGCGCGATAAGATTTACGACGCAGTTCGCTAGATCTGACAGTGTGACATCTCGTGCAGATACATCGGACAGGTTAACAGTCAAAAGTTCATTAGTTCGTGAGCTGAAGTTTAATATTGACGCTTGAGATGACGAGGGCTCTTGAGAAATAGGTTCTGCTGTGACGGCGGCAGCTGGAAGCGGACGAGACGCGGTCTGTCTCTTCTTGAAAGAAAATCGGGAGACTGGCTTGGATGCCTTTCTCAACCCCTCCAGTTCAGCTTCAATGGATTTAAGTTGCTACCGAAGACTTCAACGTCGAGCCTGGCAGAGGGGATGACCACCGACATTCTCGTACCCCTTCTGGTCATAAGCAGGCAGCGAGCCAACAGCACCGGCCAGATCCTTGGTGAGTTTTGTGAACTGGGCCGATAGTTCAGCAACGGTTTCGTTCGATATGAAGGAGGCCTCTTTGTTTGCAGATATCCGATTTTGTAGGTCTGGATGACACTTAGCTTCGAAGAATCAACTCGATATAAGATCGCACCTGTCCTATCTTTCAAAAATCCAGAAGAGAATTGCTGGGAAAACGTCCATTGCTGCTCGTTGCTGGTGGAAGACATGCAAGGTGATTGCAGCGTTGAACGTTTATATATAGAGCGTGCGAATCTTGGCGAGTTACGTAAGCGACGGCTGAACTCGAACGGTGACCACAGGGCGCGCTAAACAGCGACGCTCGTCGTTTTGTCGTCCCCTCACCTGCTCATGGATAATGCCGCGCAAAAGCTACTGGAATCGGCAACACATAGGACGCTCCATGCATCGAACTTCTCTCGGTCTTCTTCCCAGGCGTCCTTAGTCCTCACTGACCTTCTCTCGCGTTACTTGGCTCTTTTGTCGTCGACATGTGCGAAATACGCACAGCACGCGGGCAGGACGAAGCTGACACCGATGGACGCACTATCTGCTTTGGATGAGCTTGGGGTGAGCCTCGATGAGCTGAAGGAATACGGGTCGACAGAGGGCATTGAGCTGAACCGTTACGCTGTCAAGTCCTTGCGGCGGGTTGAAGATTTGAATGAATTCCGAGGTGTGTCCTGGACATGTGCTACTAGATGGCGTGTTGATGGCTCGCAGCCCAACTCAATGATGGACTACGGCAGGATCGCAACGATGCGATCCCATTGCATTATGCGCCGTTCTCTGGCGTTGAAGAACTGGAAGAAGAGGAATATGAAGACGAGGAAGTAGAGGAGCAGGTCGTCGTTGACGGCGACGAAGATGCCGAGGCGTCGTTCGATGAAGACAACGAATTCAACCCTGATCTTCCTCCCAACCAAGAACCTAGACATGTTCCTCCGATACCCACATTACCGATATCTCCTATATCGAATCCATCTACTCCTCCACGGAAGCGGCAACGGACAATAGACTGGGACCCTCCACCACATATTCCGGACTTTCTACCTCCATTTCCTGCCATTTTACCAGCATCTCCTCCTCAAACACGGCCTGAACCGGCAGAGGACCCAGTTCTCACTGAAAACGCAAAGAATGCTCGTCCTCATTCTCCTGCACTTCAGGCACCACCTGCACAAGCACTGACGTCGTCAGCCTCAGCGGATTGGCTGATGCAGGTGCCGTACTCTCAGTCCTCGCTGTCTTCTCAGCCAGAATGGCACCTTCCGTCGCCGCCTGCTGATCATGCCATATTACCTGCGCGTATATCCCGATTCCCTACACCCCAAACTGATCAATCCCTCTTTTCCGCATATCATCATATTCTCACGAGTCGGTCGTCCTCCGACAAACCCGACAATCTGGGAACCAGTAACCCTCAGAGGCATAAAGTTGCCATGTCTCTGTTGGCGCTGACCCAGACGTCGTCACGGTGGGATCCTCCTGATACGTTGCACTCTAATCTTGCGACAAATCAGCCCAGAGTGTCGGCCATGGGACCTAGCTTTGCTGTGCCTACTCCAGGTGGACATGGCTTCGAAAAGGTGAAGGACAAAGATTTCAAGTTCCCTAGCATTCCTGGAAAAAGTGTTTCATCGACTGAGCGACTTTCGAATGCCGTGAGTCAACAGTCGTCGAGAATACCCGAACTTGCCAGGCATGTTCTTCCGGTACGAGTCTGCTATGAATCTTGCAGCATTTTTTCTAACACCTTCCTAGTCGAAGATCTTTAACCGTACAAGCAAGCTTAGTAACCCACCTGTCATGACAGTGGACGGAAAACAACTTACCTATGGTGTTGGTATTCCTGCGCCTTGGAATTCGTCTTCGGCGACGACCACAACTACTGACCCAACGACGGGGAAGAAGGAGGAAAAGCCGTGTGCAGTGCCCGATGCAAAGCTGTACGCTACTTGGGATTCTGAGACAAAAAGTTACAAGGAACCTCTAGGCCGTGGGAGACAGGGAGGACGAACTGGCAAGAGCATGCTAGGGTCTGCGTTGACAAGGAGAAGCAGAGTGTGAGCATCCGGACAAATATTCGCTTTCGTCATGTATGTATAGTCGCATTGTGTAATCTTATCGTCGGTCGCAAGTTTTAACTTATGTGTCCTGTTATTAGCACGAAGGAAGACTTAATAATCCGGTTTCACGAGGATGAATATATATAGTGTTTATTAACGATGCAACTATGCCAGGATACTTGTATACTCTGAAGGATTCAAAATTTGGATAACAACTTCATGGCTGACAGGATTTTGCGTAAAAGAATGCATAACATGCAGCCTCTGTTATTTTATGTAACTGCCTGGGATGGATGAGGGCCTACATAGATCTGTTAGCGCCGTGCGACGTCGCAGTCTAATACCCCCCAGGCAGTTCGGCATTTGCGGCAAATGGCCTTTGCGGGGACCGTCACAGTCACACTTGACTCTTGTCTTCCACCATCATCAGCGCCAACCGACACTCGTATCTTTTGAGTTTTTACGATCTAGAACAACTGCAATGGCTGATGCTGACGTCGAAATGGACCCGCCCGTGAAGAAAGAGAAGGAAGACAAGAGTGGCAAGCAACGATTTGAAGTGAAGAAGGTATCCATCTCCGAGGATCTTGGTTGGCGCCTTTGCTGATCCCTTGTTGTAGTGGAATGCCGTCTCATTGTGGGCATGGGGTCTGTCAAATTATCTTTTGTGGGAATGAAACTTGAACGTAACTGTCATAGATATCGTCGTCGAGAACTGTGCCATCTGCAGGAATCATATCATGGACCTTTGTGAGAATTTATTTTGGCGCCCAATCTACCCAATTTGTTCTCATCGGTGCCTCCTGCTGTAGGTATTGAATGCCAGGCCAACCAAGTATCCTCAACTACAGAAGAATGCACTGCAGCATGGGGTATCTGTAACGTACGTTATGCCACATCTTTTTATCCCGCTAGCCCTTATACTCGCTGCTATTAGCATGCTTTCCATTTCCACTGCATTTCTCGGTGGTTGAAAACCAGGAACGTCTGCCCTTTGGACAACAGAGAATGGGAGCTGCAAAGGTCTGACTGCTCTCATAATCTGTCGCGCAAGCATTCAATCCATTTCGCAGATATGGCCGATAAACTGTATACTCATCGATTACATTGTACAATCATATGCATCCTGATGTTTCCCTTCCATGACATCTTTTTCGGCATTGAACGATGATTCTGCGATAGTGAACTGCCATCTTCGGCTTGTCCATGCGAGGCACGCCAAATGTATTGAAGCTGTTAACATGCCGTTAATCGCCATGACATCGAATGTCTGAATGTCAAAGCTCTCTATTCGGTCAATTTCATGCTTATACGACATCGAAGTTGATTTGATACATAGTCAAATTGACAGTCGTATAGTATTCATTCTATTTGATCATATAGCTAGTAATACTAGTAATTCACTGGTAGACGAAAGTACGCGGTTAGTAAGAAATGAAATAATAAAGTCTGGAGGCATCAGGACCGCCGATATGGAGTCGAGCCCGGGTGACTGCACGGAAAGGCGGTGCAGTTACTTCACGTGATGACGACGCGGCACGAAAAAACCGGCCCTAAAGTGTTGTTGAATGCCGTTTTGGGTAATACCTCCTTCATTATCAACGGCATTGTACCTCATTGCGCTCAGTCGAGTCCAGCGATGACTTCACAGTCATCTGGGCGTTGGTCGCCCTCAAACAGGGGCGGGTCCTACAGCACATTATCACCATCAGCAACACCAATGTCGCCTTCAAGATTGTCGTATTCTTCACGCTCAGGTGCGCGGGCCATTTTTCTGTTGACAGTGCGCTGACCTCCTTCAGATTCATCTGATACAGCTGACTCTGCCCACAACATGCGCCGTGTAAACATTTCACCGTCAGCATCGCGAACAAATTCCTACACTGAAGAGGCCTGGGATGAGGGAGATTCTGCCGACGAAGTCGAGGCAGACCTCAACAATTTGGACGACGAGCTGGACGAGACGGAAAACGCGCTCTCAACATGGTCTTCTTCTGATCCTCGCTCGTATACAGGCTCATACACCGGCTCTGGTACATATACAGGTTCGGGCACGTACACAGGCGTGTACACTGGCTCACCATCCGTCCTATCGCTCCCATCTTTACTGGGCACACCGACATACTCAGCAGCTTCATCATACCCACCACCAACCGGCAACTCAGCCTTGCGGCTGAGCAGAATTACAGAAAGAACCGAGGGCACGCAGTCGCGTCCTGTTTCTGGGGTCACCATTCCCGCGCGTTCCTCAGCTCGAACACCAGAGCCTACTCGTCGTTCTTTCTTTGGCGGAGCAGTATCACCCTCGCATTCCAGATCAACGACTGATCCAGGCACCGACCGTGATCTTCCGCCTCCCGGCAGAGCCACTGAGCTCATCGCAAGATTCGAAACAAACAGCCCCGCTAGTCCGAGCGGGCATCTTCGGGCAGCCTCTGCCCCTGGAGTTCGCCGTTCCCCTTCGCCCACCAAATCGAGCTCCTCTGCATCTTCGGGTGACACGAGGCCGACATTCTCCACCCTTCTTTCTCCGCCTGTAAGGCCATCGACTACATCCGCCGCCACGCGTTCAGGGAGCCCGTCTTACACTACACCAAGCACATTCACCACGTTGACATCCAGTCAGACTCCAACAAATACGTATACGTCGACAAGTCAGACAGGTAGTTCATACACTTCCACGACCCCGACCCAGGCGCCAGCTTCGACATTACGTCGTCCGCAGAGGTCATCACCGCGCTATCCCCTGGCATCTGTTCGAAATATTGTTGCGTTGTGGAAAGAGAGGACCCCTTCAAGGTCACCTACAAAACCGGGGTCTTCGGCGGGTTCAGATGCCGATCCGCTGCCTCCTCCCCCCTCTCAGCCAGCAGAGGGTGACAATGGTCTTTTTGGCATTAGAAGACACGCTAGTTTACGACGTAATGGAGACGGAGACGCCCAGGATACGGGCAATGGAAATGGAAGCGCCCTTACGCCGGAGGTTTTGGGAGAGCTAAGCCGCTTTGCCGGGGGGCCGGAGGAAACGGTGAGCATATTGGTAGCCGGTACACGTGGCGCAAATCTGACCTTTTTTCTTAGCCCATTCATATTGGCACTCTCTATTACCTCAATGTGCACACCGCGCCGCCCTTTTTCTGGCAGCGATGCCAGGCACTCTTATACCGAAATACTCTTCTGTTATCCTGGATAGCTCCTGGCGCTGGTCGCGGTGTGGTCCAATTGGATCTGACCAACTGCGTTGGCGTTGAAAGTGCGCTGAGTTTAGGACATCCTAGGGCTCGTGACGATGTTGGAGCAATCGCAGCGCATGCTCAAGAGGAAAGAGAAGGTCGGGAAAGAGGAGATATAGTGGAAAGTTTAGTCCCTTTCTGGATGGTTTACGGCGATGGAGTTGAACGTTTGGCCACTGAGAGTCTGGTTGAAAGACAACGATGGGTGAATAGGATCTGGTGCGTATTCTCTACAAACGTACTTACTCTCGCTGACAAAAATCCGTGTCTAGGGAGGCCGTCAATAGCCAACCAGCGCCGTCTGTTTCCCGCACTGGCTCGTATACTCAGACCCGTTCAAGGTCACCTACGGGATCCATTCGTACCATACTTTCGATGGAAAGCCATAGTAGTCTTAATTCTGCGACGAGTTCGGGTACAGGATCACGTTCAACCATCTACGTTCCACCCATTGGAGATGTCCCGGACATGGATGATCGATATGGATCTGAAGTGGGAAGATCAGTGTCAGGATCGTCCCGAAGCTCGAGGTACCAATCGTTCAGCTCCGATTCTGAGCGGAGGCGGCCACTTTTGTCGTCCTACCATGATCGCACTGTAGACGACACTGTTATTTCTGGGCAGGATTATCTTTATCCTGGCGACCCTCGAGTCATCTCTGGTGGTACGCGTAGAAGGCTCAGTGGTAGGCTGAGGAGGTCGGGATCGATGACTGATTTGGGCGATGATTTCGCGTCCAACAGAACTTCGAGTGAATACGGCACTCCACAGTCCGGAGATGAAGATGATCCCAGGTTCTTCTCAGCCGGAGAGTCTAGTGGAAGGTCTTCATTCTATTCGTCGTCGTCGTTTACGAGAGCGACAGGAACTGGGACTGGCATCACGCCCAGCGATACGTTGACGACAACGAGGATGACAGGATTTACAACGAGTGATACACAGATTGTTCCATCGACGTTGTCGTATAGAGGGACGGAATCGGCGTCGCTCCTGGGTGACTCTCACAGCTCAGGCTCTGGCAGTTACACGTACAGTTCTGGGTACGGATCCTCGCCATATACAAACAGCGATAGTCTTACGGTGCCATCGAGGAGTTCGTTGTCACGAGCCGGAGGGGTGCGAAGACGCACTCGAACACATTCAGGCTCCTCTAACGGCAGTGGTTATCAGCCATCTGGGAGCGAAGAAAGTGCAGAGAGGGATCGTAGAACGGAGCTCAGTCATTCTAGCGGCAGCTACACTCCGAGTGGGAGCTACACAACGTTGAGTGGAAGCTATACTTCAGGTAGAAGTTATACAATAAGCGGCACTGGAACAAGCGAGACTGGTAAGCTTCTGATCCGTAAATTTGTCCACATTTTAACGAGCAATCATGTAGGCTACGATGTGTGTACGGCTTCAGACCTGTCGGATACGATGCCTAGGACGACTACCATTGGCACAAGTGCTACGGGCACTCCGTTTGCATCGGCATCTATCTCTTCCAAGGCGGAGGAAGAGACGTCCTCTGAAGAGAATTATGTCACTGCGTCTCAAGGTAGCAGCTACGCTACTCCAAGGTCACCGTCCATTGCGTCGTTTGAGTCGCTGCCCTCGATTCCGTCCCTCTATAGTACTGCTGATGAAGGGACGGCAACATTTCATACGGCTTCCGAATGTACTGAGTACAGTACAGCCGAACTGTGTCCTTCGAGTCTTGGTGATATACCTTCCGAACACAGTACGCCGGCACCCTCAGTTAAGGAATCCTCGGTGAAGGAACCCTCGGTGAAGGATGTCGAAGAAGAAGCGGTCGAGCTTTCGAGAACTCCCAGTGTGAAGGAACTGCCTCTCCCTCCCCTTCCGACCGAGTCGCCTGTTGCTATTCAGCGTGAAATTCCACGTGAGGTTCCCCCTGAACATATCGCTCTTCCAGAGTCCTCGGCAGAATCATCAATTGGGGAGTCGTCTCTTCCTTCCATCACGAGTGAATCACCTCTCCCGACACCGACGCGTTCGACCTCAGAATTGCCAACACTTACGCCTTCTTCGTTGACGCCTTCTGTTCCGCCGACTTCCCCGCAGCCAACGATACGGACCATCAGAAGCATTTCTAGTATCAGCTCGGAAATTCTTCCTTCTTCCAGCCATTTGACGACATCGTCGGTCCCTTCATCTGCTGGTGTCCCAAGCAGCCCAAGCAGCGGCTCCGTTCTTATGACTCAAGCAACGCCATCAGTGCTTCCTACTTCCGCTACGATACCTACGGAGTCTAGTCTTAGTCTCAGCGTTAGCAGAAGCGCCACGCCTAGCGTCTCGAGGTCTCCGTTGACTCCTTCCATAGTGTCGACGTCCACGACGCCCTCGACTGCGGGTCGGTTTGCTGTAGAGACAGACACGACGTGGGATTCGTCGCAGCTAGCACCGTCGCCTTCAATAATGTCGGTTGCTTTGCACGATGGACGAGACATATCATTCGATACATCGATTCTTAGGCCAACTGGGTCGGTTTATTCGTCGGGCGATAGAATGAGTACCATCCCTGAGACGCAGTCAGCCATTACGCCTCATGAGCTTCTACCGACGCTGTCTCCTGTATCGTGGCCAGAAGCGTCGTTGTCTCCAGTGACCTTTCCTCCTTCCTCTTCGACTCCTGGGCCTGAGTCTCCTTCTGTCCTGTACCTGAGTCCCCCCGGACCGACCAGCTTTACGCGGACTCCTTCAAGTGCCTCGACTAGCTCGTATAGCTCTGACAGGACCATTGATACCTCCTTCCTCGATTCAAGTTCTGTCATCGATGAATGGGAAATGGAAGAAGCAGCAAGAGTAGCAACTCCCCGCTCCCTTCCTTCGACATATCCCAGTTTGTTGACAACACCGATTGCGTCTGGTGCACCATCTGCTGTACCATCCATGGCGCCTTCTACTCTTCCTTCTGTTGTGCCCTCTGTAGTGCCTTCGGTTGTAGCATCGGCGGTACCATCTGTGATGTCATCTTCGAGATCTGTAAGTTCAATGATATTTCGTGTGTCCCATCTTTTGTTAACATCAACCAATCTATCCAGGGCACTCCTCTTCCGATGCGCCCTCGTAGTATGCAAACACCGCCTGTGCCAACACCGTCGGAACGAACACCATCGGAACGAACACCATCGGCGCGGACTCATTCTGAGCGAGCACTGTCGACGCGTCCTCCATCAACACAACCTCCGTCGACGCATACTCCATCAGCACGTCCTCCGTCGACGCGTCCTCCGTCGTCACGAGCGATGTCCGAGCGATCTTCGTCTGCACGAACACCATCCGTACCACCGCCCTCCGCCTCGACGCCTCCTGCCTCGACGCCTCCTGCCTCGGTGCCGCCTGCTCCAACGCCATCAGGCTCAACACCGTCGATCCCAACGCCCTCTGTTCCAACGCCCTCTGTACGTACACCGACCGGCATCTCGCCCTCGGTCAGTCTATCTACGCCTCGAGGGGATACAACACAGAGAGCATCGTGGTCCGACACGGCGTCGTCTGCGTCGAAGTCGTCTTCAGCAACTCCAACTGCACGTCAAGCGTCCCGCAATATCTTTGATGATCTGGACAATTTGGCAAACGAAATTCGTGCATACGATCAGAATCGGGAAGATGAGAACAGTGATTTACAGAACATGCTTAGGGGTATCCATAACGGCATTAGAGAACTATCCGATCTTGTTCATCCTCGTAGCCCGCCTCAACCCGTCCGACCACAGCTTGTTGAGGAACGAGTGGGAGGCAGTAGCGTCATGTCGGAAGAGATTGAGACACCCCATGACTTTAGGCTCGTACCGTCCGAACTGGCTCCATCGAGTTTGGATAGTAGTGTGTCATTCCTATCGTCCCCTTACAGTCTCCGTTTTCCTCCAACGGAAAGGGCGGATTCTCCTACGCCATGGGATTCAGCGAGCGCGTATTCGCCGCCTTCGTCGTCATCTTCCTCTTCGCCGTCGTCGTCAAGTCCTCCATCCCGTGTATCTTCACCTGATAGAGAGTCTACGGAGGGTTCTGTGACACCCATACCAACGACCTTCCCATCCTCGCCGCCTTTGCCGCCTCTCCCGGTTCCGCCGCCAGCTATGCCTCTGCCTATACCGGTGCCTGCCGTTCCGCCTGTCTTGCCCACCTCCCCGCCTAGCAGCTCGTCATCTTCATCCGATGTGGTTCAAGCACCTGATTATTCGGACATTTTGGCTTCTATCAAGGATGATCTGCGATCACTCCTTGATGGACAAGGGTCGATGGCTGACTTGGCTCGATCTCGTCCTGCCCCAGATAACAGCGAAATTCTCGATAGGCTGGGCAGATTGGAGGACCTACTACACGATTTGTCTGATAAAGTTCGTCAAGGACCATCCTTACCTCCTTCAGTTCGTGATGTTTCATCTACGCCTCGACCACTTGCACCACCCTTCCCAGAGCCTGACACATTTGTAGCTCCTCCACCAGTCTTTCCGCCTCCCCAGCCTATGCCCGAGCCTGAGATCCCTCCACCTCCACCTCGATCTCCTCCCCCACATATGCCTGAGCCTCATGTGCCACCACCTCCAGAGTCGGTGTCGGAACCTTCCGGATCTTCTTCTACGGGAAGTTATTTCCTTGACAGGTTTGAAGACCTTTTAGACAACCTGAGGCAAGGTCAAACTATTGCTCCCACTCCGCGACCTGCTCCCGGAACACGACCCTCGGTCCTTCAAGAACTCGACAATCTGATCTCTGGTCGACTGGAGAGCTCGCATGTAACACCACCAGAGCCCTTCAGAGGGTTGAGATTTGTTCCAGGTCTCAGACCCAGAGAAAGTATTGAGTCTCTATTGCAGACGCGACCGGCGACAGAGCCTCCTCCAACACAATTCCCTGACTTGGGTCCTCCTCGTCCCTCTGGACCTGGCCGCCCAAGAGCACAGCCCCGACGGGGACCTAGAGCACCACGGCAGCCTCAGCCTCAGCAGCCTCCACAGCAGCAACGACCACAAGTACCGTACCAGCAGCCACTGCCATCATCGCCACCAACATCTTTGCCACCATCTGCTATTCCTCCCCCCCAATCTTTGACCGACAGGGGGATGTCCCTCATGAGCGACAACCTGCAAGAGGACCTACTCCAAGGCCCGTTATAGTACGTATCTTCAAGGGTACCCGAAGGCACATATTCATGGATTTCTTTTAGCCTACCAACTTGTATGATGATGGTCCTGCTGACCGTACGCAATCTGCGCCACCTCCATCAAATCTGGGTCGCGATGACGACGTTCATGGGGAGAGTTGGTATAGACGTGTAAGTCTTTCTCTAGTGTAGCAATTTTGTAACTAAATAGCCTGTTCAAGCGACGACCTGGTGGAGGCGATGGAGGTGATGCCGGACCTAGTAGACTTGGTTATGGCGCTCCGCCTCCTCCGATCTTCCCTCAACAGCCATCGGCCGGTCCTCAATATATGCCCATGCCTCCTGGACCTGTAAGAATTCAATCCTTGAGCTAAATTTAACACTAACCCACTGTGATGCTAGATCCGCGTGGATTTACCCCAGGAGTTCAATACTATTCTTGCCATCCTTCGAGTAAGGATCACTTTGAACTTATTTCGATTGATCATTGTCTAAACGCACTCTTAGGAAAACCGGTTGGCTCAACTTGCGACGGTAGATCAACAACGAGAACTCATGCGGTATTTGCGAGGTCTGAACGGATGGCTGGAAAACGATGTTCAGGATCGACAGAACGAAATTCGAGGAGTGATTGCTCGAGTGGAGCAACTTGGCAACGAGATCCGTGGTTTGCGCAGCGGTGGACGTAAGTTTTTTTATGCCCACACAGTAACTCAAGGCTAATTAAATTGTAGGCCCTCCGTCTGATGGTTCTTCAAGCTCAGGTTCGTCAGACGGAAGCTCTCCCGACCGCGGGCAGGGACCTTTCCCCGCGCATATACCTGGAATGCCGCCCGGTTTTGTTCCTGATGGTCAACAGGGTGCTCCTGGGCCACAGATGCCCCAGCCTGTGGTACCCGACCAATACGTCATTAATCAGCCCGCACCGGTTATTCCATTTGGTCAACCCGCGCCAGTGATTCCTCCAATGGCGGGATACCCTCAGCAACCACCTGTGATTCCTCCAATGACGGGATATGGTCAGCCTACTCCTATAATTCCACCCATGAGTGGTTATCCAATGCCCATGCCTGAACCTGTCATTCCGGGGGGCATGGGTGGAATGCCGGGTATGGGTGGACCAGCTGAGCCATTCTATCCGCCTCCAGCACCGCTAACTACGTTCATTCATGAAGATGCTAGTCCGTCAAGTAGCAGTGCGTCAACTTCACATTCGAGTCGATCAGGATCAGGGTCCCCGCGTTCGGACGCTTCTCCATCTGTTCACTACGTCCCGGCTCCTGGTACGACGGTACATGATGCTGGCCACCCTGGTACTCCTCATCCTGGCCGGGGTCCCAGTCCGCCCATTGTTACAGTTCCTACGGCTGTTCCGCATCATACAGGGACTGATGTCTCATATCACCCTCAGTCTGGTCCGTCTGTGGCTCCTGCAGGAGCTGTCCCTGCGCCACAGCCCACGATCATCATCAATCCTCCTCAACAACCAGGAATGCCTATGGGTCCAATGGGTGTACCAATGGGACCCCCAGGAACTATGCCGCCTATGGTGCCAATGCATCCACTGTCGACTGGTATGCCGATACCACCGCCGCAAACCATTGTCATCCAGCCATCGAGATCGGGATCTAGCTCAGGATCATATAGCTCACCCGGATCGCGAAGGTCGCGCAGATCACGCTCGGGGTCTCCTCGCTCAGGACGATCTCGCTCTCGTCCCCAATCACGACGATCGCGTTCCCGTTCCCGTTCCCGTTCGCGGTCGCGGTCGCTTACCCCTCCGCCTGCGCCTATAGTGGTGGTACCTCGCTCGCGCTCGCCTCGCAGCAGCAGGAGCTCTCGCTCTCGCGGAAGGTCTCGCGAAAGATCACCTCATGCAATGCAGCCTATCATCCTTCCAGGAGGCCCTCCGCTTCCCGTGCCAGGACAACCGTTAGCGCCAACTGGTCCAATCATTGTACAACAGCCAAGTCGTAGCCGCAGTCGAAGCCGAAGCAGCAGTAGCCGCGGCGGCTACCAGCACACTCCTGTTCAACCCATGATTCCGTTTCTGCCACAGACTCAGCCAACGATAGTCATTCCTCCATCTCAGCCTACGCAAGGCACAACTTTCCTTCCTCCGCCAACGCAGCCAACGCAGCCAATAATTGTTCCAGGAAGTAGAAGTTCAAGAAGCTCCAGGAGCAGCAGGACACGCCGTGGACGATCGAGATCGCGCTCGCCTTCCCCGCGCCATACTCAGGTCGTGATTCCGGGTCGAAGTCGGAGTCGAAGTCGAAGTCGAAGCCATTCTCCTGCTGCACCGATTATTATTCCGGGCGGGCAGCAGACCCAGCTACCGCCACAGCTACTACCTACTCAATACCCTCCTCAGGGAACCCAATATGTGCCGGTTCCTGGGTTCCCAAGTCAGGCGCCGACTCAACTTCCCATACCACCACCTACGACAGCTCCCATAATCGTCCAGGACAGATCGAGGAGTAGATCGAGATCCAGGAGCAGATCGAGAAGGCGTCATTCTAGAAGCCCACGCCGCAGGCGCGGATACTCCAGGAGCCCACGGAGGAGGTCAAGAAGTAGGTCAAGGACTAGATCAAGATCGAGAAGTAGATCCAGACATAGACCAAGAAGACGACGAAGCCGACACCGAAGTGTATCGAGTGACTATGACAGTGGTGGTCGTAGGCGCAGCCGTAGCCGCCATCGCCGCCGCCGCAGTGTCCATCGTCGTAGCAGAAGTCGTTCCGGAGATTCGCGCCGTAGTTACTCTCCGCGCCGCAGTTATTCTTCAAGGCGCGGTTCTCCCAGCCGCGGTCATCCGTCTCGACCGTCGGAATATGCAGGCCGTCCCATTGAACCTCATTATCCACCAGTTGTTGTTACAGGCCATCCTCCTGGCCCTTCTGACCAGCCTCTTCCTATCCCCTACCATGATCCTAGTCATGGTGCACCACATACGGTGATTGTGCCTTCCCGCTCAAGACCCCAATCCCGATTGCATTCTCGATCGCCTTCCCGATCGCCTTCTCCGCCGTACACACATGTACCGACGATTGTGGTGCCGCCCAGTCGAAGTGGTAAGTTCTTGTTTAGCGTCTCAGAGTCTCTTTTATTCACCATTGATTTAGGTTCACGGTCGTCGTCTACCTATAGAAGACATGAGCCTGGAGTACCTGTGTATGTACCTGCCCCACCTGGTCACGAACCATCAGTACGAAGAGCTGGCGATGTAATTCATGATGAAAGTCGTGCTCCGACACGTGCGCCAACTCGTATCGCGCACTCTCCATCTCGTCCTTCAAGTCGTGTCCCGTCACCCACTCGGTCCTACGCTCCGTCTCATACTGGCACTCGCATTCATACACCCTTCGAAGATGACTATGACGATGGACGTAGATATACTCCTCCCGAACCCTCGCATACACACGGACCAGGAGCACATGGCCATGAACCGCCCATTGGCCCCCATGAGGTTCCTTATGGTGCACCTCCCCCTCACGAGCGACCGATTGTGCCACACGAAGGTGTTCATGGAACCCCTATTGTTCCTCATGAAGTCCCTCGTAGGTCACCGAGTCTTCCTCGCACAGTCCCGCCCGGAGATATTTCACGAGGAGCTAGCGAGTCTCCTGATACATCTGCTATCCCTCATGTAGTACCTCACCATGAAGATGAAGTCCCTCGCGAATCATCACCACGCCAGGTCCCACCTCCGACTCATGGTATGCCCTCCCGAGCAGAATCCTATGCGCCCACTCGTGCAGCATCTCGTGCCCCCACCCGAGCAGCATCCCGTTCACCGTCTCCTGGACGGTCCCGTTCTGCAACTCCTAGACCTCATCCGGAAACAATTAAACCAATACCCACACCGGGTGGTTCGGGCTCGTATCGCAGTATTACCCCGCCTCCTGACCCCATGGCACCAAGACCAGGTTCATCACCAAGAGAAGGTGAAGCAGGGTCCGGAGGTGGTTATCCAGAATCACTAGGAGATGTTCCAGGATCAAGAGGCGATGACCCAGAGGCAAGAGGTGGTGATCCGGGATCGAGAGGCGGTCATCCAGGATCAAGAGGAGAGCATCCAGGATCGAGAGGCGATGACCGAGAGGCGAGAGGTGGTGATCCGGGATCAAGAGGCGGTCATCCAGAATCAAGAGGGGATCATCCAGGATCGAGAGGCAGTGAGCCGGGGAGAGTAGGGGATCCAGGGTCGAGAGGAGGGAATCAAACGCAAGGCATGGCGACTCCCGTTATTGATCAAGCGATCGCTGAACGCTTTGCTAATCTTGACGAGCTGGAGGGCAGACTGCAGGATGTCGCGAGACATGCCGATGAAGCGGAGACCAGTCGCGATAATCGGTTTATGGAAAGTGAAGGTGAACGTGATCGAATCTTCGAAGATGCCGAGCGTCGCAGGAATGCTGAAGCGCAAGAAGCTCGTGAAGCTTTGTTGAGTGCAATTGAAAGCCGGCTCGAGGCCCCACCTCAGCCCCCTGCTGTTGAGCCTGTTCCCGATGTCCCTCCATCTCCACCACCGCCGCCACCCGAATCACTGCGTGAAGATGATGGTCTTTCGCTGCATTCCATCCAGGCTGCGACCCAGGAAGCGATGTCCAGGCATTCCGAGGATCTCCGAGATATCGTCAAGATGGAGAGAGATGAGATGAGGGCCGAACTGGAGAGAGAAAGGGAGCAGCATGAACAAGAGCGTGCGCAAGCTCGGGAAGACATTGAACGTGCGAGGGCGGAACTAGACGCCGAGCGAGCCAAGGTGGCTGAGGAGAAGGATGCGAGGATACATGAGTTGGAAGAGGAAATGGCTAAGATGAAGGAGGAAATGGAGGCTGAGAAGGCCCAACGGGAGGCTGAGTTTTTGCAACAACGTGAAGAGGCGAGCAAGGAGCTGACGGATGGATTCACTGGTTTGAATGCGGGTTTGGAGGCTCTGCAGAACATGATGAATGAGCAGAAACAGTGCTGTGAAGAAAAGAAGGCACTGAATGAGCAGCGCTGGGCGGAGAAGGAAGAGAGGAGGAGCAAGAAGACTGGAGATACAGACGAGATGCTCGTTCTGTTGAAGCGGATTGACGAGATGGTCAATGAGTGCCGGGAAGAGCAAAAAGCGGCCAAGGAAGCTGCTGAGGGCAAGCCTGGTGAGTTGTTTTCGCGTTCATATTTTCTTGAGCTTATTCCCCTTCGCTTAATAGGACCGGAGGAGATTATTGAACAGCTCAAACAGCAGAATCTGGAGCAGCAAGAGCTTCTGCGGTCGCTTTCCGAAAGTGAGTGTTGATTAATACGTTGTGGTTGTATGGAGATTGACGTTATTTTCATAGATTGGCTGACTGAGTGTGCTCGACACCATCAAGAGACCGTTGATGCGGTTCGCCAAACTGCGAATGAACAAGTGCCGTTCAATGTTCAGGGGGTAAGATTGCACCAGTTTATTGTCCTCCGAATCTATGCTGATTACTCGTCTGTAGTACCTTGATGAGTTCAGTAAGGCATTGGCATCTGAAGTCCGTATTTTGCTTGGTGAAGTAGGAAAACTCCGAGAAGAGCGGCGTGGACTTCAACAGTATGCCTCAATTATCATTTCAATTATCATCTATCTGACTAGATATTCTTAGCGAAATCGGTTTCTTGCTAACCACAAGGTCCAAGTATGGTCCTGGAGGTGAATTTGATGCTGATTATGCACCTCCTTCCGCTGGGCCTCCACCGCCGCCACCACCACCGCCCGAGCCGATGCCGCCTCCAGAAGTTCCTCCCGCACGACCTGGTTGGAGGACCGTCAATGTGCGGCCCAGCAAGAAAAAGAAGAGAGATAGTGGACCGCCACCTCCTGCTGCACCTCCGCCTGGACCGGATCCACGCGCCCAAGTGCGTTCGTGGGCGCAATGGCATCGTGAGTAGTCAAATGTTTGGCGTTTCGAGCACGTGAACTGAATGTTTCTCTAGCCGAGCCAGGCTTTGTACCCACTCCTCCGACCATCGAGCCTCAGTTACTCGTCCCTGATCAAGGTAGTCCGGGGTTGTTTGGCCCAAGGTCACCACGAGGATCGATTATACGTTAGGCGCGGTGTTTGTGCATCATGATCTTATTAGACTTTTTGCTTTCATCTACGATAATTTACGCGCATCTCATGATATGTTTTATACCGTTCATTGCTTATACCGGTATCCATTTATTCCCTCAGATTATGTTTTCTTGTCTCGTATGTACACTGCTAAGAAATTTTAATGTTGTTTCCACTACCAAGCTGTAAGCGGTAGTATCTGAGTTGAGCCTTGTCTTGCCTGTCGTCGGCATGCTGACCGTTCTAAGGGTTCCAGCTGGAGTGAAAACCTCGACAACGTTAATTCACGGGACGCATACCAGTTGAGGACTCGGATATGCCGCGCCCACCGCTTCCCATGCCTCCAGACCTTGTGCCGGTAACAACACCAACACCATTCATTTTCCGCAGCAAAAAAAATAACCACCTTGGGACTTGCCCAAGGTGGTAATTCCTGCTATCCCAGGACCCTGACGGACCCCTACTACTTCCTCGATCTCGCACACGTTAAGACTGAAAAATCACGTCAAATGAGTGTATTTACAACATAGTCGACTACGTACTGATCTTCTGCATTTCCCTGTTAGTTTTATTTCGACCCCTTTGCGTCGTCCTCGCCATTTTTGGCCATCATGTACCCCATTTAACTACATCGACACACGCAGAACTGACGCTGACGGGAACAAATTTAATCTCGCTCGCACTGCGTCTATTTCAGGTTTTCGGGCCTTGGGATTTCACCACCTAAATTGATGCCACGAATCCACCCGATACCCGCATTTTCGCGCATTTCAAGTTCTGCCCAAAGTCAGCGCTACATATCTGGACAAGACTTACTGCAGGATTCCTCTTCACGATGCGTGGACTCGCCGCATGCCTTTTATTTTGGATTTTTGGCCATTTTCTGGCTCCAAAAACACGTCTCTGGAAGTTCTATTACGCAGATGGCGACGCGCTTTTTCTTCACTCTCCTTCAGGCGTCAATCTTGAAGCTTGAAGCTTGAAGCCTGTGGCCGAATACAAGTCTGGTAGATCCCCCCAAAAATCTAAGCAGATGCGAGGCTTCATCCGATGTTGCTCCCCGCAGCGAGCCGACCTCGAAATTTGGACCTTGATCCGTGATGCTCATTTTAGAATGAAAAATACAAGTTAAAAATATGTTTGTACCCACTCCTCCGATCATCGAGCTCCGAGCCTCAGTTACCCGTCCCTGATCAAGGTAGTCCGGGGTTATATGGGCCAAGGTCACCACGAGGATCGATCATACGTTAGGCGTTAGGCGCGGTCTTTATGCATCTTATTAGACTTTTTGCTATCATCTACGATAATTTACGCCCATCTCATGATATCTTCATTGCTTATATACCAGTATGCATTTATTCCCTCAGGTTATGTATTCTTGTCTCGTATGTACACTGCTAAGAAATTTTAATGTTGTTTCCACTGCCAAGCTGTAAGCGATTATGTTTTTCCGTGCGTCATGGGTGGAGATTAGGTGGTGGGCATATATGGTTCCGTCCTCAGGGGTCCGGCGCAGTTTGACGGGTTTCTAACTCGGACATATATGATTCCGTGCTCCTACACTATGACCTCGCACCCAATCCAGCTTGCTGACTCTCTTCACTTTTCCTCATTGGCGTCGTAGTAATTACTTGGTAATTCTCTATTTTCCTCACTGTTCCTCGCTCACTCGATTCTCCAGGACATTATGAATTCGCTCATCGTACCCATGGAAATCGTCGACAGCATGTTTGACGAGCTGGACACCCCGGGGGACCTCTTTTCTTGCTCTGTCGTGTGTCGCAACTGGCATGCGTTCGCCCAGGCGCGGCTGTTCTCTCGTATTCAGCTCGATTCCAGCTACGGCAAGCCTCCTGTGAATACTGTGCACAAGTTCTACCAGCTGCTCTCGACGTCGCCGCATATCGCATCGCACGTCAGGGAGGTGACTATATGCGTGCGGGCCCTTGACCGTGACGCCAAAATACCATGGGTGCTGTCCAGGCTTTCGAATCTCAGGAGCTTGAAGATCCGGGGTAGCGGTCGCGTCGTCTGGGAGAACATACCTCTGGACATCCGAGCGGCGTTGGAGACAGCAATGACCCGTGTCCCCCGCCTCGAACTCAATTCGCTCGCCTTCTCCGGCGACATGCAGCGCATCTTCTCACTGTTTGCCAAGTCGACGGTGTTAACGGATCTTGCGCTGTTCCAGATCCTTCCACGAACACCTGTACCCGTGGACATGTTGGATGGTCCGGTGACACAGGGTATTCGCTTGCGCTCGCTGTCCCTCACGCTCAAACCCGAGGCCCTGACGGACACATTGCACGTCCTCAGGGCCAGTATCGACGCGTCGGAGCTTCGACATTTGGCGGTCCACACATATTCGTGGTGGGACAACAAATCGTTGCAGGAGTTTTTGAAGATTCCCACTCTCGAGTCGCTCTCCTTTGCGCCTGCTTCTCCTCTTTGTGAGTTCTAGCTCTTCCATTTTCACTTGTTCCACTAACATCTCGAAAGCGTCCAATGAACCGGCAACATTTCCTTACGTTCGTCGGATAAGTCTGACGACTTGTGTTTTGTCCGAGCTTCCTTGGTCTCTCTCAAGCATCGTCGCGTGGTGGACAGAGCTTTTCAGCCAGTCTGAGATGCGAATGCTTGAGGAAGTCGACTTGGAGCTGGTGGCCAAGTCTTTACTCACTCTTGAAGACAAGATGTGGGCGGACCTCGACGCTGCCTTGGCACGGCTGCCTGTCAGGAGGGTGGTAGTAACCGCTAAACATCCTCGAGTGAGCGATAAGGCCATTGAACATGCGTTCCCTCAGCTTAGGCGCGCGGGTGTGCTGGACGTGTCAGGGAACTAATTTTTGTTATACATACTGGTGGATCTCTTTTCGTAGGATGTTTATTGGGACTAAGCTTTCGTAGGATATACGGTATATTTTGGGTCTATGTTGTTGTAGGATATATTGTAGGGTACATTTCTGGTCTGCTGTGGTAGTGTTACTGTGTATATCTGATCTCGTCTGTCGACAATACTAATGGTTATCTGGGTCTTCAAATGCTTCACCGCTAAGTTCGGTTCAAAAGATTGTCCTTCAACTGTTACGCAAAATGTAATTTTATTCTTACGGATCCAGCCGAAAGGCAGGGACAGAGCAGAAGAAGCATGCAAGATCAAAGTTCGGATCAAAGGAAGCTCGGGGGATGAATGGGTTTCGTGTGTAAAAAGACTCACCAAAAGCAACTTGGAGACGAAAATGTGTTCTTACGGGTCCCACTCCTGGGAAGCAGCAACCTGAGTGATATGAGATGAACATTTGATCCAGCTTTTGACCACCGCAAAATGATATTCCCTTCACAATAGTAAAGCTGAGGTTGAATTTCATCTCTATTCTAACCATCTTGCTTGCGTTTCTATTGGCGGGGAACTGGTCACCTGCCAGGAGTGAGAAGGAAGGGGCAGAAGGATGGAAGAACAATACATACGCTAGACCAAACTTCGGAATAAAGAATGTCACCTCTCCGGGCGGAATGCGTTTCGTGCGTAAAAAGGTGCAAAGAGCCGAGACACCCTTTTTTCATCGAGAACGTGGAGTCGACAATGAATCGGCCTGAAGATTTGAATCCTGAAGCTTCGGCTGCCCTTGGACCCTTCGTCAACCGGGACTTGACCGGGACGTGTTGATGCACATCGATCCCGCGCCTTCATAGGCAGATACTATGGATAGTGGGGGACCCACTAGGAGCGAGCGTTAGCGCTCGTTATATATGGGAGGTTCTCGTGTCGGCCCCGAGTGTCAACACAGTAGCAGAAACAAAAAAGAACAAGCCAGTGATAAACTTGACGACGCCCGTTGGGAAGCAGTACAGCAATACACCCCTTTGCAATCAGAATCTTGCGCTAATAAGGAATCCATAAAAAACTGAAAAAGAGGCGAACAAAAAAGACGATTGTAAGGCGGAAGAGTCTGTCAGGCTAGTGTTTGTTTCATGTTTGGCCAAATGTTTTGGTCAATGAAGTTGAATCTATGCTCGCTACGCTCGCAATCAAAAAAGCACCGTATGGACCATGTCTACAAATCCATGCATTTTTCACGACAGTGTTTTGCAGCCTTTGCGGTTAGTCACTGTCCGACCATCAACCGAGTCGTTGCACTTGAAGCATGCTCGGCGGTCTCTCATGAGTTGCACGTAGTCGCTGTCATGCCTTATCTCAGGCCATAAGGCCCAAATGATTAATAAAATCCTTGAAGCGAGAGGTGTTGCTTTTGTTAATAAAACCCTCTCATGTCCCAGGGCTCGCAAAGCGGCCATGTTCGGCGATGAACAGGCGGGTGTGGGCTGCTTCTAAAACAGATTGCGCCGTTTCTGGAAACGATTTTTCCGTCCCGGCGCTTGCTGCTTATCAGTACTGATTATACCCTGGACCGAACCCGAGATAAGATGGTTGTTTCTGATAGGTTTGGGCCGATCTACCGGAACACTGGAATATGGTAGCAGGTCGTTATTTGTGATGATGGGAGGGGTCAGATAAAGAATCGGACGGGGATACCGTGTCAATTATCACAAAAATAAGGGCATAGATACTATGGCTGCAGTCGGGGTTATCATTCCAGAAATGTAGCACCTTCTCGGCCCGGTGGGGTCTGTAGTATGGGTGGTCTTGAGAGGACAGCAGGGTTAGAGAATAAAATGAATGTCACTGTATTGTCGGTGTTCCAGAGAGCAGGAGCTTAGAGACACTGGTACAGTGGTGTTGGTGTTGGTGTTGGTGTTGGTAACGGCACAAGGTCCCAATAAGGAACGGCCGTGTCCACAGCCCTAACATGGCATGCCATGCGCCATGGCCGTGAAGGGTCATACCATTGTGATCGCACTTTTGAGTGCGTCACGCGGAGTAGACACTCTTCGCAGGGTGTTCTGAAAAAATGTAATGTTCAGAGAAACTCGGGGACAATACAAGGGTATGGAACTAAAAATACGAAGCATGTCAAAAACATATGTAGCCAACGCTCCCACTATTCCCATCTCATCAGCACCCAGAAGAATGTGTATGATCTCGTATCCAGACACCGCTGAACATAAAGAAATCCGATACTAGCAGTCGGTGTGGTGAAAAATAGTTTGAAAGCTTCAGAACACAAGTCTTCCAAGGAGTGCGAACCGTTGCAATACAGCAAAACTGGGCTTCGTCCTCCACATCAGAGTTACGATAGCGGCATAACTGCTGTGACCGAGTAACAGGGGGACGACGACATTCAGCCCATCTAGAGACCTCAACCAACAGCGAGCGTATGGAAGGATGTGAGCAAGCGGATGAGTGCTTTCCTATGGGCAGGAATAGCTACTTTAAGATAAGATCGATAGTGGAATTGTGGGCAGGAGGGGTGCAGCCCATGGGTCTCTTTTCTTGGATGGAGTCTTTAGATGAATAATTCAATATCTAAGAGGCAGGACTGTTCAACCGCATCGGCAACTCGTGGCAGTGAGTATTGGTAAACACATGAGACATGTACATCGAAGATGACGATGACTTGTGCGGAAGAGTGAGATACAATACCGAACGTAGCCGTGCCAGCCAAGCACGAGCAACTAGATGCACGGACCACCATGCGACGGTTAGCAATGAATAGTAGTGGAACGGAAGGTCGGAAACACACATACATAGAAGACTCAAGTGCATGAAGAACCACGGAACACAAGCACCCAGCCAAACACCGGCATCGAGGCCAACCGTTTCCAGGAAATAGTGAGCACACAGCAGTGGAGATCAGGCTCATGGGTACGCCAAAATGCAAGTACCAAACCAGCGCCGGCATCGAGGCCAACCATTTGCAAGAAATGGCTAGCGCGCAGCAGCGTAAGTCAGGCCCAAGCAAATCTTGAAATGTGATCACTGAGTCTTCACCGGCGTCGAAGCTGACCGTTTGCAAGAAATGGTGAGCGCGCAGCAGCGGAGGCCGAGGACGAAACAGCAGGCGGAGCAGGGCAACGGAAACGAAACGCAAGCAACAAGAACCACAGTGTCGCAGCACACCATTAGTAAACAGTGCGGCGGCAGGGGCAATCCTCGTCACCACCACCGAAACCAAAGCAACAAGAGCCCAAACCGTTGCAGCACGCCATTAAAAACAGCGCGGCGGCAGGACAGGACCTTGCCACTATCACAGGAACGCAAGCGACAAGATACCACAGCGTCGCAGCACACCATTAGAAAATGGTGCGGCGGCAGAAGCGATACTCGCAGCCTCAACGAAAGCCAAAGCAAGAGGAAAACCGGTGGTATACGTCAATTGTAGCGATGCAGTAATGAGGTAACGAATAGGGGTGAGGATGGGAAAGGTTGTCGATGGTCCGGCATCTAGCGACATGCTGAACCAGAGCATATAGAGTACTTGAGGATGACCTCTGGGATGCATAGAGGGAGTGAGTGGTAGCTGACCATGGTGGTGGCGGGTCCTGGTACGACGGTGCTGGGAAGGAACGGGTTCCGTGCCTGACGGTACAGCCACTGATCGAAGCTTTCAGGAGGCTACAATGTGACGAAAACATATACCGAACTTAAATATTGCTCTCAAGATGTTTATTCGAGACTCCGAAAATCATCAGCCTTCGTTTCTACTCTTAAAGGGATACTGATGACATGCCATGTATTAATCTCGCAGCTGTGAATGCCAATTTTACGATCAAGAGGAGTAGATATACAGCGAGAGTATTCAATAGTTTCTTGAACTAGGTCTGCAGAGGTGCAAGAAGTTGACGAATAGTCATTTTTTGTATTACATACATCATTCTGTCTTTGCTGAAGCAATTTTCCGAAGTAACAATATGCAGTCCTCAAAGCAATGTATGTTGTTGAAGTACGGTTTTCTGCGCTATTGAATGATCTATGCGGATGCTGAAATTCATCTGACCGATACTCATTGAAACACTTACAGAGGTCTCGGATCATCCGGAAACATATAGCATAGTATATTATAGCCTGGTAAGATATACTGTGGGTTAATTGGACACTACTGATGCAACTGTGAAGGGATAGTAACCTAAAGACGAGTTTAGGTCAGACGAAAAGATGGTAATCTGCCAATATTGAACCTAGACCGGCACCATTTGATGCGTAAAAATTTGCGACATAATTGAAACATCTAATAAACCATAGCGAATAGTTTACATGGGAAATATAGGTCAGGAACAAGTGTAGGAGCGTCGTGGTCGCTGAGGAATAGGACTCGGAAATGTCGGACCGAACATCCGGACAGCGATCAAAGGTATTTTCTCTGCTCGCGACACAACTCTGTTCACTACTATCTACCCCTCCCCCTCTAAGAATGTCCCTTACTGAATGCGGCAAACTCCCTTCCAACAATACTAACACGATTTCCACCATCGACGCCCCCCACAACGATCTGCTCCCAAACATTACCCTCGACAATTCACGGTGACCCTCCCATGTTCAACGTTCAACGATTGCCTCGACTAGCCTTGTCAACCACCCACATCAACTGTGGCCCCGACTGGCTCAGTCGTCTCTCCGCCCACATTTTCAAGGGCGCTGGAGACCGTAGCGCGATCTGTCTCTCCCTCCGACTGTCCCATTGTTGCGGCTCTCCCGTATTTCATGTTTTTTTTCATATTTTTTCGTCCCGATTTTTTATGCACTACCCATGTTGTTGTATTAGCACCACAGTATGATATAATATACATTCTTGAGCTATTTGGAACCCGAGCCGATGTACAGCTAGAAAGAAAATCCCATTCACCCAAAAGCTACCAAACATCGACGCACCACAGTACACCGAATCAGCCCAAATACGTACCAAATGGGCAGCCCATATTCTGGCTGGACAGGTGGCCCAGGCTCGGAATGCTCAAGACACCGGTAACCGGATGCCGCACTATCGCATGTCCTGGCAGAGCAGAGGGATTTATTGATAATCTTTCTCCTGTAATTACAGGTGTTTATTAATCAGACGGGCCATATCCGTTGCTTATCTACCATCAAATGATGCGTGCAAACCCAAGTGCGCTATGGCATCCTCTTAGCCAGCTTACTTAGTGTCGGTCCTCAGCTAGCTTGTCTTCGAACTGAGGCCTGAGGAAGGAATGCGTTTCAACATGTTCCGTTCCTAATGCTTAGCTAAGGCGGGCGAAGTTTAATTGATTGCCGACCTACGACAGCCAATGAATACTACGAGACGGCTGCAGATACGCCCCGCCAAGGGACGACGACATGAAGCAATTACATAACATTCATCAAGCCATGCACATCGTGGGAGCGAGGCCCTTTCCTTTCAACCACCATGACGAACACCGCAATGTCAGACGAGGAACGGTACGATTATAGCCCTTCTCTATGAGCCTCTACTCACGCCCGTGGCTATAGATCACGCAAATATATCCAGAGTGAGTGACGCAGCCGTCTGGACTTTGTCTCATGGAAATGTCATCGTCTAATTATCCTCGTATCATATCAGTCGAGGTTCAGGAATTTGAGGTTAAACTGCCCACGAATTCCTCCAAGATCGAGATGAAACTCGTCGCTGGAGGCAACGTTCAAAAGTCGACCACCTTGAAAGTTCGATCTGAAGATTCTGAACACCCAGCCGCCTGGGTCATTGGTCTTGACGCGTAAGCGTTAAATGGCACGTTCGTCTTGGTAGCTTCTCATCGTGGTTGTTTTCATTGAAGTAACCTTAGCCCATCAACGATCGTTGAATTGGAGCTCTACAGCCGCAGCTCGTTTCGTCTGCCCACGAAACTGTTTATGGGACGTGGAAAGAGCACGATATCAGACCTATTTAACGGAAAGGGTGGGGCATATTTTCTACGTATCACTGGTGCTGAATATGTATTCAGCCCCTACCGTCTCTGTTTCCAATAACGAGACTCCGCCATCGGTGATATGCACCCTCAAGACTTATCGGATCAACGATATCACAGAGGCTGTAGGAGACAGCGTTAATGCCACCAACAAACCTCAGACCCCACCGGAAGCAGCTGAGGAAGTTCCTCAATTTCTGGAAGTAATCAAAACGATGATGGATGCGGTATCAGAGGTAGGTATTATGCGGCTTCACGCGACGCAACTGATACGAATTGATGATAGGTTCATCCTATAGCTCAAGTCGCCTGGACTATTCTGTCGTTCGGCCTCAATGCGAGTATATTCTCTTCACGTCAGAATAGTTCTAATCGTATGTTCCACCGACAGGCATATATCAAGCAAGCAGACACAGACAAGCATGTTTCAAACCTTTACGACACCATGAAGTCGACTTATGAGCAGGCGAGCAACGAAGGTGCTTTGCGGAAGCGAGCCATGCTTAAAGAAACCTATAATTCTATGTTCGACAAGACCTTTGAATGCTGTGTATTTATCCAGAGTTACACGAAGAAGGGCTTTTTTGGTACGAAGAAATGACATCCCACTTGAAACCTGGATCTTCATATCACTTTGATAGGGCGATTATTCACACGCAATGTCTCGGATAGAGCCAAAGAATTTCAGGAGGCGTTTGAAGTGTTTCGCAAGAACCTCGGGGAGGCCATCGGTAAAGATACAAATATTGTGGTCCGCGGCACTCGTGAGTACGTTTTTAAACATACATATATGCACCAGGACTCAAAAGCGAACGTAGAAATGAGTGACATACTGAAGAAACTCCATCCATACGAACATCTTCTCCCACCCAAAGGATCATGCATGACGGGTACACGCGTCGAAACCATCAAAAGTATCAAGTCTTGGATCGAACAATGTAGCGGAGATATGATGTGGTGCAACGGATTGGCCGGGACAGGGAAGAGCTCACTTGCGGGGACGCTTCACAAAGATCTCGCCTTATCCCCAGGAGCCCAGGGACGGAGCCATCTCGGCGCCTTCATTCGCTACGATCGCACAGAACGGTCCTCAGATATGCCAGTAGCAGGTTTGATTCCGACCATAGCTCACACTTTGGGAGAGATAGATGGACGGATCGGGGAGGCCATTTCTCAGGTGGTTCAGTCCTTCCCGCACGTATCGGCACTACCTGCGGAACTCCAATTCAATAAACTCCTTCGGGAGCCTTTGAAGACTGTTCAGGAACTGGTCAATGACGGTCCTTTGGTTGTCATCATTGACGGTTTGGACGAGTGTAGCGATATATCTGCAGAGATACTCGATGTTCTATCTCGAGGATTCGGTGAAGATCTCCCATTCATGCGACTCATTGTGTTCAGCCGTTCCATTGAACTCTTCACCCAAGCGTTCGACAAAAAGGCCACTGTATATCCATGTCACTTGAACACGAATTCCGAGCATGTTATCCGCGATGTCGCATATTTCATCGATATCAAGCTGGAAGAGATATTCGTTCATCTCGACGATGAGGATGCTTTTCGCACATATTGTGAGGAACAGAGGGCCGCAGATGAACTGGCGGAACGGGCGAACGGACTGTTCGTCTGGGCCAACGTTGCCTGCCGGCTCTTATCGGTCGAACCTTGTAGAGACACGCTGGATGATTTGTTGCGTGCCGAGACCTCAACAGATGCTCTGGAGGCTCTAAGCATTCTCTATTCCACTGCTCTGGCCGCCGCATCTGGAAAAACAACCAATATACGGGCTGTCCTTGGTGCTATTATTGTAGCGAGGACACCTCCTGGCTTGAAACCGGACGATCTGACTGCTCTCGCGCTCACTCCTGGGGGCCTGCCAGCAAAGGTCATTCTAAAAAAACTTGGCGCTGTGGTACATTTCTCCGATGCGGAGGAAGGAGGTTTTCTTCGGCTCATACACAAGTCGTTTGATGACTTCTTGAGAAATCCTTTACATTGCAAGGATTCATGGTTGATTAAAGTCAAGGACCACGAGAGGAAACTTGCCGAGCGATGTCTGTCGTCTTTGACTACCTTTCTGAAGTCCTGGCTGCCCAATACCGACGTTCCCACCATTCCCCCCGATATTCTAAATTATGCCGTTGTTGGGCCGCTGTGGCACATAGAGCAGTTTCGTAACACTGATGTCGCAAATTTATGCATCATCTTTGAAGAACACTTGGACAAGTGGCTTGAAGTGGCAGTCGGAGCCGGTAAACATAAACATCTCCTTCGCCAGATAACCCGACTTCCGCGTTGGGTCCGTAGCGTGAGTTATCGTGTGACATTTCATACAATTGTTTCTGACCATTGAAAAGTTAGCAGGCATAGATAACAGCTTTCGCCTGATTGTGTATCGTGCCCATCAACGTGTCGAGTTCGACTTGGTACCCAGGATACGGCTTGCACAACCTATTGCGGCACGGGTCCTCTGCTATAACATCCTGCCATGTTCGTCCGATTTGCTTTGGTATGCTACGAGGTTCAGCGTATCCGCAGACTCTCGAACCCTTAGCATTACAATTGACGACAATGTCACGTCATGGGATATCAATGAAACCAATGAAACTCACGTTCTAGAAGAACGACCACTGGAGCCAATATCATCGTTCTTCAATTTGGAAGAGTCGTTGCCTGCCATGAAGGATCCTTGCTATCATGTGTTGGGTTATCTTGTAGCACGCCAGTCAACGGTCATGGATTACCCGTCGATGGTTGACCCTCGGGCCAATTGGGAAACCATCAATAGGCACTCTGATATCCCATTGGCGGCCCAGGGCCAGCCTGCGTCTTCTCTCATATCCGTCCGCAACCAAGCATCCCATCCCCAACACTACCTTTTCAAAGGCTTGAAGCACTGCAATCTCCTTCTATATGCAACGGGTATCATTGTCATCGACACACAAGCTAAGGCCCTCATGAGAATTGACATGAATACTGCTGATCGCATCTGGATCAGAGTCGCTGAAGAGGATGCATCACAGCCATTACGATTGGTTGATGGTCCACTCATAGAAGTCTCCTAAGACGGATCGACACTGACACAACTTTCTTGCCCGGATCGGGAACATTGGGTGCTTCACCGTTGGAGTACAACTACAGGAGCCATCCTGTCCACCAAGAATATGGAATTCGATCTACATCGACCCGAGTCTTTGCTGCTATCAGCCAATGGCACCACATCTGTGATCATCGCAGGACACCGTGGAGATAATTATATCTCCTCATCTCTAGTATGCATTATCCCTTCTGACAACAATGGTGAGCCTGAGGTGATCCATATTGAAAAGGGGTCTCTGGGGGGTGCGGCATTTTTACGTGGTGGAACAAAAATCGCCTACACGGTGGGGAATCGCGCCAACGAAGACTTGGTCATTCGAGATATACGAGCCAAGAAAGATATATTCCGTCATCCCTTCCCAGAATACCAACAACCTCGGTACATCTTGGTCACACCAGATGGAAAAACCTTGATTACCGTACATGTGCTGGACATCAGGATCTGGTGCATTGAAGCTCTCTGATATTTCCGGTAATAGTCCAGTGCAACAGCTTCCTACTACCATGTAGTGTACAGTACAAACTACCTGTCGAGGATTCAGCCTACCCTACCAGTATTCTCTTTAATTCTCGTTCGTTATTCTTTCTTACTATATTTAGACTATACCTCCTTTCTCCCGATCTTATAACTACGGCGTCTGCCCCTCTACGCACCTCAGCTGTTCACTACATCTTCGTGTGACTGACTGAGGTGCGTATATCATTCATATTATCATTCACTACCTATTTCTTATGCTACGTTCATCTAGCTGTTGTTATCTTAACAGGTTCTGGGCTCCCGTGCTCATCCCTCCTTGTCAACAACACACACGTACTACCGAACAGACTCAATAATCCGCACAGATCATGCATACAGACTTCCATACACCCCCTATCATGACGACCTCCTCTCACCAAGTTCTCCCCATCAAACTCGACGACGACGAGAAATTCAATGGCGAGAACTGGGTGACCTTCGAAATGGTCATGATGACTGAAGGAAACACTCGAGGCCTTGTCAATTACTGGGAGAACAAGGTTGCAATTCCTGGTGCTACACTCGCACCATTACCAGCAACCCCCATCAATAGTCTTACCCCGAACTTACTGGAATACGCCCAACACGAGAGTGTTGCACTTGCCTCAATCATTCGCAATGTGAAGGACATTTTCGGCGTCGGAATCGACCCTCACAAACCATCCCACATGGCTTGGGAGATACTCAAGTCTGATTATGGTGCATACTCAGACCTAATCCGCAACCGTAGGGAAAAGACGTTGAAAGCTGTGAAATACCAAGACGGGGAAAAGGTCAGCAGCGATGGTGGGTATATTGAAAGGATGCGAAAGCTCCGAAAGGAGGCCAACGACGCTGGAGCAGGCATTGATGACAAAAGTTTCAAGATGACTCTGCTAGACTCATTCCCCGAGACTTGGGACCCAGTCGTCAGCACGCTCTACGCTGAGAAGAACCTCACGGTGATGAGCCTCCAGGCTCTGTACGCTCAGAATTCGCGGATTTTAAGCACTAATTGCCACTCCTGTCCACCCAGCGGACTTTCAGTAAACCAAAGATTGCACACAAGTTCATACTACTTTCATGCTATGGCAACGACTCCTCACACACTTTGTTATCCATCTCATCTGGTTACGCATCATAATTGCCGTGTTCCATCACGGCAAGGCACCTTCGATCACAAATCATCCTAAAATGGAACTACCACATCACTTCTCATAGCCTCATGGACACGTCAATCAATCACTTAATGAAATGACGTGATTGCCGCGGCCACTCATCCATCCACGATATTTCAAGCACGCAGCCACTACAGACCGCGTTTTACTAAGGCTGTTACTTCACCAAGACCTTGAGAAGACGTAGACCCAAGCATACACCTCAGTACAAAAGACATACCTCACCAGTCCGCAGCTAAACAGCACCTCACGATCCATTCATCGCTCCAAGAAACCATACGGTTTTCATCCATATGCGGCAACGTCGACAAGTTGCTGTTACTTTCGAAGCCAAGAAACCATATGTTTGCTACGAAATCTACTAAGCCATGGCCTTGCAGCCTGACTAAGTCGTGCATACTTACTCTATTTATAATTTCGTACTTGTAGTATAAAAACTAGCTAGAAAATGTCATTTAGCGTTAGCTTACCTTGAGCATAAGATCGCAGCTTACCCCCACGCATCGAGTTTACACCACACATCGAGTCTACGCTACGTTTATTACCGTTTCATGGCAATATACCGTTTACCCCAGCATATTCTCGAGTGCACGTCAATTCTTAAGCTCACCAGAGTTATTCTATGGTTTTTGACTGTGAAGAGTCGCTTGACACTCGCTCTTCGCTCTTGACACTATTGGTACACGCTCATATTGTACCGATACGTGATTGCCGCGCCATATCTCGTCCCCGTTTATCTTTTATCGGCCGTTATCGTTTCAACTTCACCAGCATAGGATCGTTTCACGTTTTCACTTTCACCATTGTATCGTTGCCCACTTGGGTAGTCTCCGAGCAGACTTAGGATCGTTTTCGCACCAGTATAGGACCAGTTTCAGCATAGTTTTTGTATAGGACAGTCCCCCGAGTGGACTTGAGGGTTAGTTTTGACATAGGATAGGATCGCTTCAGCACAAGACCAGTTTTCGACATCGACATCAGTATTTCCGTATCGTTTAGGATCAGTACCCCACCACCGCCAGTATATTTCTGTTCTCGCCCTCAGTACCATCGCCAATTTCCATATTTCCACGTTTATTCTTGACGCTCTGCCCTCAGTACCTCGTTCCACGTTTCCTCTTTCTACCAGCCGTTCTCAGCTCTAGTTCCACGTCTCCGCATCGTTTCCCCCGCGTTCAGACCCAGTTTCACACATTTATTTCCGTTTCCTTCGCTCGCTTCGCTAGGATTGCCGTCTAGCGACGTTTTCTAGTCTCTTCTCACGTTTTCGCTTACGGATTCGTGGTATTCATGTCATACCCGTTTCTGTTCCCTCTCATTTCGAGAGATCCCTACCGGCTTACAGCCAAAGCTTCTAGTACTCGACTACCAAGCAGTACTACTTCGCTGACTGAAAAGTCGCAGTGTATACTTGCGTATAGAGGAATTGATTGACTGCACGGAGGTGCCCCGAACCCACTTGCACACACGATCGCCTTGATTGCCGTGTTACCACGTTAATTACCCAATCTCGTTCCTGAGTTGGTGTTGCCGTTGCCATGGAAGTCTAGGCTCATCAACGGTCATTATCGCATGTCTTATTGCCCACGGCGAACAAGTGGTCGGATGGAACTCCGTTAGCAGCCCCTCGTCTACACAGGAGTCTACCATACAGGCACTCCAAGCATCGATCCAAGTGCTAACCCTACAAGTCCAAAGCCTATCCTCAAAGAAAAGCGTAGCACCTAGGTCAGACAAATCCCACATGGCCAACGAGAATTGTAAAGGACTGGGTCATACCCTCGACGAGTGCTGGAAACTAGGGGGAGGGAGACAGGGTCAATATCCCCCCTGGTGGAAAGGGAAATGGGACGCACCTGTTCCTAGTTCCGCAAACCTAGCCACTGTGTCATCATCTGAGGCAGGCTCCGTCTACACCAACGTCACCGCATTGAGCGCGATCATCAACGATGAAACCTTGAAGTCTATTGAAAGGGCACTGGAAGCAGAGAAGTCAGCAATGATGGTCAATAATGCTAGTCAAGGACTCGTAGACACCTCACTGTTGTACGGGGACTCTGGCGCGTCCACCCACTTCATCCAAAACAAAGACTGCTTTTTCCATTACATGCTGCTTGGTGAAACAACTGGAACTTCATCGAAGGCTGGCGCCGTGCTGAATATACAAGGTATTGGCACCGTAGCTTTGAAGTCAACCGTGTCGGGTATCCAGAACGTATTTACCCTCAGCAAAGCCCTCCACTGCCCAGACGTATCTGCCAATCTAATATCAATAAGCAGACTGGACAAAGAAGGCTGGTTTGTCACCTTTGGAGGCAGCCAAGCGACCTTTGTAGACCAGAAAGGTACACCCCAGTTCACTGCGACGCTGGTAAACGACCTATACGCAATTAATGGGACATTGTTGCGCAGTGAGGAATATACTGCCCTCGCAGTGAGATCACTAGAGGCAGCTGTACCCATCGAAACATGGCACATGCGGTTTGCACATCTTGGAGTTGACCAAATCGCTGAGCTGGAGAAACAAACACTTGTAGACGGACTGAATATCACAAAGGCTGAATGTGCTGGGGGAAAGTGCGAGCCATGCATTTTGGGGAATCAGAAAAGAAGACCATTTGACACTGACGTGGTGCCGGAGAAGGTGGCTTTAGCATGGGTGATGGTTGATATTTGGGGCCCAGCCCACGTACAATCCATTGGGGGTGCAAAATACGCCCTCGTGTTTGCAGATGATGCGACATCTCGGAGGACACCTTACTACATCTCGGATCGAAGGGCCGAAACTACAATCAAAGCTCTAGATCAGTTCACTGTTATGGCAGAGAGACAAACTGGGAAGAAGCTGAAGAAAATTCGGTGCGATAACGAGTTTCGAAGCGACTTGTGGGAGATGTGGGGCATAGAGAAGGGTGTGATCTTTGAGTTCACTGCACCATATTCGTCTGCAGCCAACAGGATGGCTGAACGGACATTTGGTATCGTTTTCGGGACAGTCCGAATACTACTGCTAGAGGCAAAGATGTCAGATGGGTGGTGGGCCGAGGCTTGCGACTACGCGATAAAGGCCGGAAATCTGCTGCTATCGTCAAGGCACCCTGGGAAGGTTCCAGAGGAGGAATGGTCGGGTAAACGGCAAACTGTTAGCCACCTCAGAGTTTGGGGATCAACGTGTTACGCGAAAATCCCTGCAGCGAAAGGCCACAGCAAGCTATCTCCGTGAGGACAGAAGGGACAGTTTGTTGGCTTGGCAGGGCATGGTTCATACAGGATCTTGCTGGATGGCATACCTGGGAACAAAGTAATCATCTCTCGTGACGACATTTTCGAGGAGCTAAGTCCTACACGTACCGTTTCTCTTTGTGAGGGGGAGATTGCGTATGAGGACCTCATCGAACCACTCACCGAAACGATCGAGAATCATTCACAGCCACCGATCGATCCTCCAAGCCCTGATCGCAATCAACCAGTTCAATTATCAACTGCACCCATCCAAGCACCTCCAACTCAACCACGTGTCAATCCACTCCCTGCAAAATGTCTATCCTGCATACCAAAACCTACTAGAGCCTTACTTGAGTCGAAGGAATATGCAAAACGTGAAGAAGAAGCCAAACGAAAGGGAAACAACTGGGCAAACGATAATACCGTTCCACTACTTGCTGACGAAGACAACGTCAAAGACATCGTTGCCCTGAAAGCTTCTGAAATCAGTAATATCGTTGATAGGCACGACATGTGAGTACCAGACGACTACCATCAAGCTATGACCAAGGCGAAGATATGGAGGCCAGCTATGGATGCGGAAATTCGACACATGGAGGAAAGAGATGTCTGGAGAGTCATGCCAAGGGAACCATGGATGCAAGTGATTGACACACATTGGACATTGGACAAGAAACTCGATGGGGATACAGCCAAGCTCCTCAAACGATGCGCTAGACTCGTTGTCAAAGGTTTCACCCAAATCAAAGGACTCCATTACTACGACTCATTCGCAGCAGTCGTTCGATATGAATCCTTACGGATGTTCTTCGCAGTCGTCGCCGCTCATGGTCTGGACTTCTGGCTTATAGACTTCATCGGCACATACCTGAACGCAGAGCCACAAGGGGAAAACTATGTCTCGTTGCCACAAGGATATGAGAATATAGTTACCAGGGACTATCCAAAGGGAGAGTACATCCTGCAGATGCTGAGAGCGATGTATGGGACCATGGACGCTGGGAACGCATGGTTCCATGAGCTCAACAACACTCTTACAGCGCAAGGCCATAAACAGTCACGAGCAGATCCATGTGTTTGCCTTCTCAAGAATGGTTCTGAGCGAACGTACACATGTATGTATACAGATGACGTTTCTGGCGCATCCATGTCTATGGAGGAAGGCAAGCATGTTCGGAAGGAAATTGGGAGTGTCTACGAGATTAAGGACTTGGGGAAGCATAACAGCGTCCTTGGAATGACTGTGGAGTTCGATGAAGAAACTGGTGCTATTTTGTTGCATCAAAAGAACTTGATACTGAAAACCCTAGAGAACTTTGGAATGTCAGATTGCAAGCCAAAAGCGACTCCACTCCCAGTTGGAAGCTTGATGAACCTGGATACACAACCCCAACCAATCCCTAATGCGGATAAGGAATTTATGGGGGACAAGGATTATCGTGGGGTTCTCGGATCATTGAACCACATCACCATTCAGGCCTCATTCCGTTGGCAATGTTAGAATGTCTGGGAAGTCAACCATGGGGTATGTATTCACCATGGCTGGTGGTCCTGTCGCATGGAGCTCTAGGTCACAAAAACGAGTTGCGCTATCGACGTCTGAAGCAGAGTACGTTGCCACAGTCCACGGGGGTCGCCAATCGTTATGGATGGGTTCATTTTTGGACAAGATTGAGCTGTCAAAGGATCGCCCGTATCCTTTGAACTGTGACAATAACTCGGCTATCAACTTAACACAGAACACCAAAGGACACGGCAAATCCAAGCATTTTGCTATGGATTATCACTGGATCCATGATAGCGTTCAGCTTGGAGAGCTGGATGTTCGTTACATCCCTTCTGAGGACAATCTAGCTGACCTATTCACTAAGAGTGTTCCCAAGCCACAGGTGACCGAGTTGTTAAAGAGGATGGGGATGACCAGAGTATAGAATCCTACAGGCGTAGGCTTCAGGGGGAGTGTCGAGGATTCAGCCTACCCTACCAGTATTCTCTTTAATTCTCGTTCGTTATTCTTTCTTACTATATTTAGACTATACCTCCTTTCTCCCGATCTTATAACTACGGCGTCTGCCCCTCTATGCACCTCAGCTGTTCACTACATCTTCGTGTGACTGACTGAGGTGCGTATATCATTCATATTATCATTCACTACCTATTTCTTATGCTACGTTCATCTAGCTGTTGTTATCTTAACAGGTAGCGTACTTAATAAAGCTGTTCACTACATCTTCGTGTGACTGACTGAGCTGTTGTTATCTTAACACTACCAAGGAACATGGCTGTCATCCCTCCAATATTTTTAGTGGTGTATCTCAACTAAACCCAAAATTCCCTTACGCTGTGGACCAAAGTGTTACGCTTCCTCCGACGCCTTCCCTGTGTTCCGAGTCGGGGTCCCCGTGGCTGTGCATGATGGGTTAAGTCCGGCTCTGTCCGGCTACGTTGATATGTATTACAGGCTGGGACAGAGCTTTTCAGTCAATCTGAGATGCGAATGCTTGAGGAGGTCAGCTTGGAGCTGGTGGCCAAGTCTTTACTCAATCTTGAGACAAGATGTGGGCAGACCTCGACGCTGCCTTGGCACGGCTGCCTGTCAGGAGGGTGGTAGTAACCGCTAAACATCCTCGAGTGAGCGATAAGGCCATTGAACATGCGTTCCCTCAGCTTAGGCGCGCAGGTGTGCTGGACGTGTCCGGGAACTAATTTTTGTTATACATACTGGTGGATCTCTTTACGTAGGATATTTTTTGGGACTAAACTTTCTTAGGATATACGGTATATTTTGGGTCTATGTCGTTGTAGGATATACTGTAGGGTACATTTCTGGTCTTCTGTGGTAGGGTATATCTCGTCTGTCAATGATACTAATGGTTATTTGGGTCTTCAAATGCTTCACCGCTAGGTTCGGTTCAAAAGATTGTCCTTCAACTGTTACGCAAAATGTAAATTTATTCTTACGGATCCAGCCGAAAGGCAGGGACAGGGCAGAAGAAGAGCATACAAGATCAAAGTACGGAACAAAGGAAGCTCGGGGGACGAATGGGTTTCGTGCGTAAGAAAAGACTCTCACCAAAAGTGCAACTTGCAGACGAAAATGTGACTTTCTTGCGTTCTTACGGGTCCCACCCCTGGGAAGCAGCAACCTGGTATGAGATGAAATTTTGATCCAGCTTTTGACCACCGCAAAATGAGATTCCCTTCACAATAGTAAAGCTGAGATTGAATTTCACCTCTATTCTAAAGTATCTTCCTTGCATTGCGATTGGCGGGGAATTGGTCACCTGCCAGGAATGAGAAGGAAGGAGCAGAAGGAAGGAAGAACGATAGATACGCAAGACCAAACTTCGGAATAAAGAATGTCACCTCTCCGGGCGGAATGCGTTTCGTGCGTAAAAAAGGTACAAAGAGTCAAGAACCCCTTTTCATCGGGAACGTGGAGTCGACAATGAATCGGCAATGGAAGCATTTCACGCGTGCAAAATGCTACTGCTTGCCCTACTAGCATCTTGCCGCAAATTCCTTATCTTCTCCCAAGTTCCCACCCATAGAACATCACTACTCTGAGCGTAGATCGGATAAGACCTTCTTGTGGGATCTTCGGACATTGGGAGGAGAAACTTCAATCCTTGAACTCAGAAGCAACTCAGAAGCCTCCGTGGGTAGGATATCCATAGTTAGTCTGTGCTATATTCGCACTGTCAGCCTCCAATCATAGCAGCGAATCCAATTAACAGCGAGATAACTTATCGATACATCAAGTCAATCAACTACCATACCAGTAGAAACATTATGCTCATCGGCCTCTCGTATTAATCGTTCTCTTTCATGCGCATTCTCGTCCTCTATGCGAGGTTCCATAATTGTATCGACCCAGGCCAGACCCCAGGCCATATTCCCAGCCTTGGTGCCGCCAAGTACGGGTTTGGCAGTATGGTCCACTTCCAATCGACTTCGCGTCGGCTGAGTATCGGAGCGATCTACACCACGCGCGGTCAGGGCGACAGGTAAACACAAGAATAAGAAAAAGCTGAACTCACAGTAAACATTACCGGTATGAGGCTCATACACACCCAGGGGTAGAGGATCATCCGGCGAGACCTTCCTCTTCTTCTTCAAAGGCTCGACTTCCTCCCCCCTCATCATCTCCAATCCACCACCAAGCTTCAATCTATTCCGTCTCCACTTGGCCAACTCCTCGTCGCTTTCACGTACCCGTTGTGCTATCATCCACATCCAGTTATCCTCTTTCACACCATCTCTGCTGAGTAGACTTTTCCTGACTGCGTTTAACGGCCCGTCGCTGAACGGTCCCCAACCGCTTCCACCGAATATTGTTGTGGGCCCACCAGCACGATATATTCCTAGCCCACCACCACCACCGCCACCTTGGGGGTTTGCACGATCAGGTCGGGACGCGGCCTCAGTTGACTGAGCATTTGGATCAGGAAGGTCCCCAACTAAGTCGCCTGGTTTAATTCCTCGTTCGGCTATCTCTTGAAGGGTCTTTTCTTCATAATAATCGTCTGTCACCCATCTGCCGTCTGTATGACACAATTCAGCCGTGCTTTCCAAGTCACGATAGCCATAGACGTACCTAACACCATCTTACTTCCATGTAGCTTGAACGCGCTACGAGCAGTGATGAGAGTAACGCTCCTCGTGCGGAGGTGTGAACCAAGTTTTCCTTCCCCAATGAGATAGTCTTTTTCTGGCTGTGTCGCGTTTAGTTTGAACGCCAGAGGATTCCGACGGAAGTAATACAGCGAATCTCGGAAGCCTGAGGTCCGCGCCGCGTCGATGGCGAGCATGTAGAGTCGTTTATCATGACGATTGGGAAGAAAAAATGTATTTGCCTTGAATTTCCGTCCTATGTCCTTTGAATACGCTACCTTGAAGAAACATAACAAAACTGACGCACCTCCCAGGAGATTCCCCCATTTATCAATCTTTTCGTCGCCTTTCGGGTCATCGGGCGTGACGAACTCGTCGCCTTCGATGACGTAGACCTCTCCTTGAATCTTCCGAAACGGCTTGCCCCCGCCCAGAGGAGCAAGTTTCTCCTTGGCCTCTTCGGCAACTTCCGTCTCAGCGTCGTCCTCGCCTTCTCCTTCACCGCCCGTTCCAGCATCACCATCGTCCTCGCCTCTCCTCGGCAGCTTAATCGTGATCGACCCACGCGGCGGCCTGCCTCTCCCCCGTGGTCTTCCCCTTCCCCGCGTCCGAGTCGGTGGAGCAGCAGCAACGGCGGCGCCTCGTCCTCTCCCTCGTGGCCGTCCCCGCCCTCGTTTTATGACACGGACATCGCTAGATGGTGTGGGAGCATCCTCCGTGCCGCCTTCTTCATTGTCCGCTTCCTCGGTGTCTCCACCTTCAGCATCAGCTTCGACTTCAGCTTCACCGTCGCTCTCTGTTTCGACGAGTTCCTCCGGTTCTGGTTCTGGTGGCGGTGGTGGGGCACGAGGTTTGATGATTATTTTCGGAAGGCTTCCTGACTTCATGAGTGGTAATTATGGCTACGGAAGAGCGATAGGCAACAAGGTCGTCAAAGCAGGCGGCGAACGCGAATTTCGAGAGCAAGACCGTGACGTAACGACGTGACAACTCTCACGTGACGATCGTTAATTTCGGCGCGCGAGTCCACAGGGACCCACAACGCGCTATTATTGACAGGCCTTGAAGGGTTCTACTATGAGCGAGACTTTGAAATCATCCACGTATCTTGAAAATCTTTCCGACTGAAATGAAGTTACTATTTCTCTCTATGGTACGGCATAGCAAGGCCCACTGTACTCTGTGACGGGGTGTTGAAATTACCTTGCTCCTTGCTGGAAAGCAAGGTTTCAGACCCGAATCTCGTGAATGGGAAAATATACTTCAATAACGATATGTAACACCGAACTCGAGCCGGGTAACTCTAGACTTAGCCGGTCGTCCACAGCCACGCTGCAGGCAGATCCAGTGGGCCAACTTCATATACTAAGTATATCTAAAGATGCATTGGGAGAAAGCAAGCTTTTTGCAAGACGTTGTCCGTTACTGGTTGATGGCAAGCTGCACAACCCCCTGCTGGATGTTCTCGTAAGTTATTCAGCCCTCTCATCACTGGTCCTGCCAGTATTCCTGATTCGCAAGTCACGTAAAGCCAGCAAGGTCCTGGGCGCCGCTTGGAAGTTGGAAATGACATCGAAAACGGAAATCCAAGACTAGTCTCGTAACATTTTGAAATACCTTCCAGAACCTCCGTTAGCATGGCAGATGAACCAGATGACGCTCTCGTGAAGCTACCGGCTGGGCTTCGTGAAATGTAGGTTGAATGATATAGTTCCGGTCGGTAATAGTTGCAGGGTGCCATTTTCTTTTGATTTTGCTTTCTGACCAGTTCCGTTGCTCTTAACTCGCGACTCCAGAAATCGAGATGTCTTCTCGAATACTTTACTGTTTGACATTCTATGTATGCGTGAACCGCACGAGAATCATGTTCGTAACTCTTTAGATATACTATGCCAGAATTCACACCGTTCGTCCAATCCATCTGTAACATCCTCCAAATGAATACTGCCAGGCTGCAAGAGCATTCGCCGATTTCCATCACTCAACGATGTCGCCTGCGGTTTTGGTCAACATAAGTTTGGTCCAAACTACAAGCGAATGTACAGACCTGCCATCTCGGCGCGAGTTTCGCTCTCGGTACTCCCGAAGTAGCAAACGAGGTCCAGTATTCCCTCATAACCTCAAAGAGTGCTTCGTCGTTACCGTCAGGCGTTAAGTCGGGCTCTTCTGAGGAGAACAGTGCTTGGAGCTCGTAATGATGGTCGTCACCAAGATGGGGATTGTCATAGTGATAAAGATATGCGACCAGGCCAGCGTCGGCCGCGCTTCCAGTGATGAGCTTGGCGGTACAGATGTATCTCATCTCCCCATACATCTGTTGTTCTTGTAGCATCACAGAGTTGTTGTAATCCTTGATAGGATACAAGTCAAGTGCCTTATCGAAAGACTCGGAGGTGAAATTGCCGTATTGACCTCGGATGAAATTGTACGTTGTTCTTATCGTGGCATTCGGTGTAGAGGTGTTCGCGGCTGGATCGGGGAGCTCTGCCGACCAATTTGCTCCCTCGTTGGTATTGGACCTTTTGCTCCTCTGTTAGCATGACAAGTTGTGCGATTTTTATGAACATACCCGTAGAAAATGGGGATTTGTGCGAATCGGCCATTGGTAAATGCCTCTACCGGTCCTTCACGGATAAATGTGCCATCGACGATTGGGGCGAATGGATATAAAGTCGAGGTTCGCTCGTCGATGGTGGCGTTACCCGCAACTGTGAGCACGCTACTATTTGCAGCTCGTAAGCACGTCAACGTATTGCTTCCTAGCCCCCCGCAGCCACTATGAGAGAATAAGATGAGTCATCTGGGTAATAGATAGAGGAACGGACGCAAGTGATGCGAATCGTGAGAACAATGCCTCGGGATAGCTATCGCTGTAAAGAGGCATGTAATTCATAGATGGACTGTCTCCCATGGCCGCGTGAAATAAGCCTTCATTATCCCCGCCATTTGCCATAACCTAGAGTGAAGTAATTGAGGTTGGGAAGCATGTGCTAAAGACGGACATTTTACTTGGAACATTGTTGAACCTGCTCCTGCAGACTGACCCCATATGGTCACACGACTGAATATATCGACACATTCTCAGCGTAATAGAAGCTAGACACGATGAATTACATACCTCGAATCGCCTCCGAACTGGCCTATGTAACGCTGGATCCACCGGAGAGCAGCACGCTGCGCGAGCTTTGTCAGGTGCCTAGCAATCAATGTATAGACACAGACAATTACCTGGTCAAGTAGTCCGGCATTAATCACGCCATCTGCTTCAAGCAAAGAGCTACCTGATTCGCCTGCATGAGCCAGCAAGGGAATGCTCGATTTTATCGTGTCATTTACCAAGAAAGCCAAATTGTCCCAGCCGGTACTCGAATGTTACGAAAACAAACGGATTTGCTGACGACTGCATGAGCCATTCCGGGGTGTACGAGTGCGAGTTTCCGCTTTGGTAGCCACCACCATGCCAAAACACGAGTACAGGCAAAGGAGTAGATGTATCAGTATCGATCGGCACGTAAACCTGCATATATTATCGTTGTCAATGTAATGGCAGAGCAATCGCGCCGGATCATACATTTCCGAAGAGACAGTCTTCCGACGTCGTTTTGAAATTTACTGTCGATGATTGTGACGTAGAGATACATGTTGGACCGTACTGTGTTGCGAGTGAGTTGGCATAGATTTCAGGCTGGGAAGGTTACTTACACTAGTAGCATTGACTTCCCCTAGGTGGGTCATTGGCGGAGAGACAGGTGCTCGCCACCGTAGGTCTCCAATAGGTGCCTCAGCGAACCGAACTCCAAGGTAAGATACGATCCCAGAGGTTTCGTTGGTCGCCCCATTGAAGATTCCATCTAAATCGAGGATAATTACGAGGTGACGTCGAAGAAAGTCGCAAGATACGAACAGTCAAGAACGACAGTTGATTTCCCTCTTGTGAGCGCTGGGTTAAAGCAGAGGAGTGCGAATAAGGCAAGTGGACCATTGAGGAACATGGTTGATTTGCTGGGGGGATTGTAACTGATACAGTGGCCTCATTTAAATGGGGGCCATTGCAAGATCACCTGGCATTTTTGCCCGAACGTCCGAGTGTCGAGCACTGTCAGAGAAGAACAGCACACGTACAGATTGATAATCACATCTGATCATGAGTATGGGGAGGAGATATTATTAGCACAAAAAGTGGCCTTTTGCCACATGCCGTGGCGTTAAGACGAAAGCTCGTTTCTGCGAGGGAACAATAGTTATGTAAATCTTCGTGATGACGAACACAGCGGATAACTTACTTGAGTGTTTCCTGATATTTCTAGTTTACAGGACTTCATCTCTATCCAGGCGTGATGCATCCCGAAACTCCCGTTAAGCTGAAGATGTACCAATGGAAGTAAAAATCTTTTTGGAACTGTATACAAGCCCAGCTGACTGGAATCCGGGAGGCCTGACCACGATAACGACACGATGCACACAGTCATTGATGTTATTGAGGCACATGGTGCCTGTAAACAATATCTTCTGTAATCTTGCCGGGCTACAAGTATATTTAGTGCAAACGCGGAGCGGTATTGTCAGGATTAATTCAGGTCACGATGCTGGCCCTAGTGCCATGATGGAACAGCTTGAGTTCTGATGTCACCAACCGGCAGGCTCCCAGATGAACACTCAGTAATCATTATCGATGAATCACGTCTTCAAGAGAAAAGTCCAAGAAAGGTCACCGCAGCAGAAGACAAGCAAAAGAAGGAGTTGAGGTTCCAATTTCGGAAGTAGCATTGTTTGGCTTGAGCCTGTTTGGAAAGACCGGTGTGTACCGGAACCGGTTGCCGGTACACACTCACCTCACCACCACTACGACGTCCTTCCTGCCTCCTTGTCATGCTTCTAAAAAGACTACAGGCTAGATTTCCGATAAATTTTAGGTCACGGCCCTTCATCTCGCCCATCTGTACAAGACGGCTGACAACGGAGACGCAGGCAGGGCCCTCGCGTCGTCCACACTTTCTGTTTACTGGCATTGTCGCGGGACTGGGACTGTACTTGGGAGGAGCAATTTACCCACCCCAGGAGCTTGTTTTTCTTTACCCACGGCATGCGCCCGCTCCTCCGTCTGATTTGACCTCGCCCGATGTGATCGCCTATACGGAATCGCTGGAACAACAGCTGCAGAATCTTCCGTTACTACAGAAGGTCCGAAAGGCCGAGGATGCAGATGAGTGGTACGAGACACGGCCGTATACCAACTTTCCCGAGGACAGGCGCGTTAACAACCTGACGGCGGGTGCTCTAAGGGGTCCGGGCAAGCTGGCACTTCCACCAGTAGTCAGGGCAAAGAGGGACGAGAGTGAGGCATGGATATTTGCCCACCTTGGCAGAAGTTTGTGTGGACACGATGGGATCATCCATGGTGGATTACTAGCTACGCTACTAGATGAGAGTTTGGGCAGATTGGTATGTCCGGCCTCAAGAGTTCGTTTGGTGAGTTGACGCTTAACTATCAGGCTATCGTCAATCTTCCCGAGAAAGTCGGTGTTACTGCGACGCTCTCACTTACATACAAGGCGCCTACGATTGCTGATCAGGTTTGTCAGTTTCATAGACAAAAGAAGCGTGATCATCTCATGTCATAATACAGTTTGTTGTCATCAAGACATCTCTTCAAGAGCTCCAAGGGCGCAAGATTACTGTCACTGGACGGATAGAAGATTTAGAGGGCAAAATTCTGGTCGAGGCATCGTACGTCAGTCAATATCATTCGATGCTACCGTGATTAATGCGTCTACAGCGCTCTCTTTGTCCAACCGAAGTACTCTGGCATGCTGAACAAGAGACCGCTCCATGAAGCACTGGGTATGCCGACGCCTATTCCGCCCCTCTCGGACGCCGAGAATTTGTAGTTACAAGTATGGTCCTCGTCGTGAGTCGTTGGCTGCTGCGCGTTGATGTTACTTATTCTGAAGCATAGTCCGCAACTAGGGTTGCGGTATTCCGATTATTAGACCCTAGAATCTTCCGGGCGATGCAGGTGCATGTTTCAAGAGCCCGCTAATGTAGACGATTTAGACGATGGACTGTTGACGTCAGCTTTTCTATCCTTATAGATTCCTCCATTCTCTTCGCCGATGATCCCATCAGCTGGGGGCCTGACTAATTACTTCGGGCAGACCAGTGTTCGACCGAGAAGGGACATCCTGGTTCTTTACCCTTAAATTCATCTAGTACTTGCAAGACTTTGTTCTTAAGGTGCGTGTAGCAGTGGATCAACGCCTTGAGAGTAAGCATCTTTTTTGACTGAGTCAGAGGTGGTCAATCGTCCTTCTTGATTGATGTATACCATGTATTCATAGCTCTCCTCATGGTTCAGCGCAAAGATCCTTCGGAGCACGAACCGGCGGCGGTTACTCTTCGGAGATATGCGATCCATGATGTCGCTTATATTCTTCTACTTACAGTTTGGCGCATTGCAAAAAATGTCTCACACATGCGCTCACGCGTTGTATCATGATACAGTGTTCCTGGAATCAGGTTACCCGCGCACCATCTGTAGGCTTTGGTCGTTGCTTGGTTTTTCCACGATACCATCTACTTCCTGCGATGGCCTTTTACGCCTACACTGCAATGAGCTGATAAACTCGCGCGTCGGAACCAATAGTCGTGATATACGCTACTGGTGTGTAATGTGCATGATGACGGAGTGCCTGATCCTGTTGATGGGAATGGTTACACCATATTAAGGAGTATTCCTACTCTGCTTTTTCGGCGTTCGTACTGAAACAGCGGGTTCAGTAGGCCCCTAACGATGTCAGTACCTTGGTTTCTCCAACGCAATGCGAGTTGAAACTAGGCAGAAAATTTTCAGTTACCTTACGCGCTAAAAGTAGGGTCTGCCCACCAATACGACAAACACGGTCTGTGAGTTGGATACCGACTAGGCCGTCGCAGATCATGATGGATATCAAATCATCAAAAAGTGGTTCCTGATCCGGTTACGATGATGAACCTGGATCAACACTATATATTCGCAGCAGTTTGGAATTGGTTACCCACCCGATGCTTCAGTAATTCTCACCATCACAAGAACGAGTCACTAGCTCCGGTCATTGGGCGCATGAAACCCTTCTCTTAAATAACTCCATTGTTTACTTCGGACTGATCGTTAACTTCCATACCCATGATCCCTCCTGCGCCTCTCTCACAAGTCTTGCCACTACCGCCAAAGGTCTAGCACTACCTGATTTCTCCTCATTTGACCCTTACTCACTGTCCATATTATATGTCAGGACATCCGACGCCTTTCTGCTTCGTTTCACGCTACCATTTCTACGACTAAGCCGCTTTCACTCATCTTCTTGGAGCCCATGACACGGTTTCCGTTCAGGAAACCAAGTACGACGAACTCCCAAACCAACGCCTCTGAAACCTCTGTCCACTCCAGCTCCAAGCATTCTCACTCACAAGCAAGCTTGTCCACTTCAATACCTCGAATACCAGACGAATTCCAAGGGCCACTGCAGGTGCTTCCAAACGGTATACAATTATATCAGGTTCTCTGTTTCAAGTAATTTGACTGATGACTGCTCAGGAAGACACCACGCCGCTTCTGCGTCTATTCCCGCGATTCTAGGCGATGTAAGAGGACTAGTTAGGAGTGCGCTCTTCATTGTTGTTTCAAGTATTTCATTTGATGGCATTCTTTAGATGATCACAGGCCGCCCACGCGAATATCTTCCTCTGACTTTCAAAGCATCACGGCTACTAGTTCCCATGACGGGAACACTGATATCCCGGCGGGTGAAGACACGCTTGGATCCTCGCCCCGGAAACAGAAGGGCAAACTGTCACTTTCAATACCACACATAGTTCACAGTTACCAGGCACAGGAGGGCGAGTCTAGTTTTCCTAGCAGTGCGGACCTTTCAATGGACGCGCCCAAACATGGCTTTCGCATAATAGGACGTGGAGGGTCGGGATCCTCTCGTACTGTTACACCCACTCGGCCGAAATCCCGGAAAAGCGAGCCTTACCTAGCTCAGGCTCGTGAAGCTCAGCTTTCTCTATGGCATACAAGACTGGTACGCTCTATTTCAAATGCATCTGTGCCTTAATACCCTGGATACCGCTATATTGCTAAATATAGATATGAATTCTTTATAAATATAATAAATACAACTATTTTGGGAAAACCTTTTTAGTACTGTAGCTCCATGTATGGAAGCAATTAATGGTAAGAAATAAAAGAGGATTGATTGTGTTACTTATAATCAATGTCTAAATGGTGGAAGGAGTGATCAGTTGCCTAGGTTAGAGTTGGAGACATTAGACATGTCTAAAATTCTTAGTGATGCCTGGATCAGGCCAAGAGGTTCACAAAAAGTTAATAAATACAAAGGGTCAATTAAAAAATTTCAGGCTTTTGCTGTACCTCCTCCTCTCTGTCACATGACTACTATGATGTCATATGTACTATATCAGGTATGTCAGAGATGCCAGAATTGAACTTAGCCAAGAAATCAGCAATATCAGGCTGTCTCTGCTCTTCAATGCCAGTTTTACATTCATTGGACTCATATATTGATGAGGGATCTCTATATTAATCAGATATTATTCTTGTTGGAGATATTGCAGGAAGTTGTGAAAAGAGTGTAAAAGGTTCAAGTTGGCATGATGCTGGATGACCTTGGAACCGATACTTACTGCTTATGGATGAGTTTAGTAGAACATTCTAGATAATTTTCATAGTATCAATACAGGCTCTGTAGGAGCCAGAGAATACAAGTTCAATAGTCTGGCTTTACCAGCCACTAGTCTACCCACTGCAAACTGTTAGATCCGAACTCCAGTATAATAAACAGATGTAAACCAAGGGCTGTATCATGTTTGTACAGTCACCCTTGGAGTTGTGTGCTTATCGGATAACTGAGAATCGAGGGACTAAGTCTTAGTCTAAGCATGAGGTGAGACAACAAGAGAAGTTTGGTATAGATAAACTTTAGCTCGAAGCTGGGGATAATACAGTGAGAGCTATGCTACTTATATACTGTTCTGCATGTTCTATAAATATAGGTGTCCATGCATGAAACAATGAAAACAAAAGTACTGTTGTATTTCGACCATATCTTCATGGGGTGTTATGTGTTATGCACATCTTCACCCAGTTACATCTTCATTATGATGTCATCTACCTTAATAGGCAGTCCAGTGCATGCCAGACCGAAAATTTATTGCTTTATTGAGTAATTTAAGGCACTAAATGGGCCTGTTACATGTTACGAAGTTCACCTATCTTCACATAATGGACCCCCATTACACGTTATGTGAAGATACAGTCGAAATACAACAGTATAACGGAGCGATGGTCGCAAGTCGCAGTACAATGGCTGAGGTTGCTTGGTAACATCATGGTGATTGGTCCACGTTCTGTGATAGGCACCAAGATAAGATAAGTGCCTGGGTAGAAAAAGTAAATAAATTGTAACACAAACCTACTGTTTCCAACAATTCTGTCTTATATAATATGTCAATAAATTACAATATATACTTAAATATCAGCTCCAGGCCAGCTCCAACCCAACTGAGTGTAATATTGGTTGGATATCACTGTTCTGAGAGGTCATATAAATTTTTTCATGACCAGCAGTTGACTCTCTCTCCCTACCTGGTATTCTGGGCTGACATTCTGGCACCCCCTTGGGTCAGGCTTAAAGCCTGCAACCTAATCTGACCCAGCCTGACACTCAAAAGCCCAACCCTAGTAGAGGGCTTTGGCAGGCTCAGAGCTCACACTCACACTTTGTGGAAGCCTGACCCTCTAAAACTTGGCCTGACCCAACCCAGACATCACTAAAAATTCTCAGTATGCAAACAAGAATCATGAGAGAGAGAGAAAAACATAGATGCAAGACCATACAAACAAGCACTAATGTATCCATCTTTTAATGATTCATCTAAATGTGTGTGAAATAAAAGAATAATAATTTTTAGTTTTATATTCTATAATAATAATAACCCAGCTCAATGACTATATATATGACTAAGCAGTCATCCACCTCGATGCGTGACAAGTCACATGATGTGACAAAGAGCTTCATCTAGCTGGATAACATGTGACTACAATCACAGTCACAATTTTATTTACTGATTCAATGAGGTCTAGAAGTGTTACAATTCAGTTTATTTGCTTTAATTGCTATGTATCATGGATCTGTCACATTATATCTCTCACTGTCTGACCAGTCTTAAAATATTATTATTAACTTGATCTGTACTTGAATTTAAAACATATTTTATGCAAGTCTAATTGCCATAAGCACATACTGTATGTACTGATATGGATGAGATGTAACATGTAACACTGGGGCCATCTCATCTCTTAAAACAAAGAATGTAACACATAATGAGAGGGTCAGTTTCATCCTCAGAGAGTGTTATTGAGCCAAAAAAGTGAAAAGTGATTTAGTAGGTCACAGCCTGTCACAGATCCTTGCAATGCTGTGGATGAGAAGAGAGAAGATGAAGATCTGCAGTATAAATACCAATATTTAAGCACAGTCACAGATGCATGCATCTTAGTCACAATTAATATTCTTTCTATATATGTATTAATATAGCAAATCAATGTGTCTGAGGTCCTACTACTATGTATAGTAAGAACAAATATATACACACACCGGCTATACATATAACCGGAGCGTACCAGTCTTGTATTCCATATTTCTCCGATCGCAGGACCATCACGCCTCCTTCTTCTGCCTGTCAATACTGCGGCTTCTACGCCGCCGCAAACCAAGCTTCGTTATTCTGGTCGAGGAGGCGCAGGGTCCAAGCCTCGTTCCCTTGTTCCCAAGCCCCCCAAAGAGCATACTTTTGGATTCGACTTCAAGATTCCAGCACGGTGGAAAGGGAAGACCAAAGAGGAGGAGGAGGAGGTTGACAGTACCGCATTCATCGGGGACTCGGAATCGGATGTTAGCTCGATACATTTCGCAGAACCTATGGTGCCATTGCCGAAACCTACTTCGCCATCTTGACCTCACGATGATGCGTTCGAAGAAGCCATTGATGAAGAATGCCGGTCGATTCCAGATGTCATAGAGGACACTGTTGCTACTGAAAAACCGGATACCGCCGCACCGTCACCGATACCGTCGTCGTCTGGCCTGGAAATGCAACAACGGAAAATGACCGGAGAGGGCATCCGGTACCCCAAAGCAGGATTCATTTTTGTGCCGAAGAATTACAGTCGAGTAATATCTGGGCGGATCGTAATGCCCTCGCTTCCTCCGATGTCTGACGTCTCTTCTTCGACGATGTATAAGGGACCATCCCGTCGGCATAGTTTACCCGTTGCAATACCTGAACCTAAATCTGCAAGCACTCTGGGAACCTTCGAGGATCCACAGGCATGTGAAGATAACCAAAGCGAAGCAGAAACAACGCCGGTCTCCTCCATGATATTTTCCAGCCCGCCCTCCCCAGTGCCTTTACTGCAGGACCCTATCGAGGAGGTGCCCTTACATACTGTTGAGCCTGAAGGGGCGGATTACACACTTTTGAGTCTCCGACCAGATTCACCATTTGTGGATTCGATTGTTCCCATTTCGCCGCCGACTTTTGAGCGCGTTATGAGTGAAGGTGGAGGTTTTGTCTCGGTGATGGACGAAAAGCAAGGGTGGACTGGGCAGTGGAACCGGGGGAATATTAGGGAGATTATTAGCGCCCTAAGGGAGCTGTAGGAAGATCGGGGCTATCCAGTTGAGCATGTTATTGTTCTTTCGCATTTCTAATCTTATCCTAGCCAGAAATATCGTGAGTATTAGCTCGCGAGTCTGTCGTTCACAACTGTACACTTAATATCCTCTGCAAATACACCAGCTTCGCTTGATGGATGGATAACAAAGACTAGGCACTACACAGCTGAGAATCCGAACTAAGTAAGTCCTTCGCGACGTAGATTTCTATGGCTGTTGCTTTGTTTTAGGTGACTGGGACATGTCTACCTTATTGAAAATGGTTGTTAAGCAACATACTTGCGCCATCTCCTCACTTGCCAACAATCGTCCCTGTGAACAGGTCACTTTCAGTCTATCTTTCTCAACCAAATTACCAAACAAACGACTAAGGTACCCATCAGAGGGAACAAACACTGCGAAAACTGCATCGGCAGTGGTTGCCGGTTAGCTACCGCACGTGGCAGATGGTCGATGATATATCAATGATGATAATGACCGGTGACCCCTTCTACGGGCAAGACGGTCAATCCGTGACGCATGGGTCTGTCCCACTCAAGGTCACTGTGAACTCCTTGGCAGCTATATGAATATGATCTCCCTCCCGGCTTCGAAGTTTGGAGTCGGAAATTAAGGAAGTGTTCATACTGCAAATGATGAATTGACGCGTGACGTCATCTCTTTTCGTTATCCTTTTATTGTACCAGCAGCCGAACATCTTCGCTAAACCGCTTTCGACGCAGTTCACGTGCTGATCTTTTTTTGCTTCAACCTACCACAAAATGACTGAGAGAAATGCGGTTCGCGAGCTAAAGGAAGGCTAGTTCTATTCTTTCTGTTTGATCCGTTTTTTCGTAGCAAATTGGCTTACGGTAAGTATTTTCAACATGCCAAAGCAAGTATAGCTATCGCGACTGCTGTATTTCGAACTTCCAGTTTGACAAATTGCCTTCTTGATAAGAGCCGGGCTGTCAGTTTGTGACTATCTGGCAATGGTATGCCCACAGCTGCGGTCAAAAAAGGTCGCTGTTCACATGCTACAACTTATCATCCACTGACGTGGGAGTATCTATTTCTGGCCTCCTGCGGTTCCAACTCTTCTGCGTACCATCTTGGAATAGGGCCAAGCTCGTATGGCCTATGATTCAAGGCGCTTCGAAGTCACGGAGGTGTTCTAATGTTCTCTCCGCACGAGACTCACATGACGCCTATATGCTCGACCTTCCTCAACATTTACCATGTCATGTCGGTAGGTGGTGTAGCACCCTTCACATCTTATCGTATGCACCGTAGGACATCTCCGGGGCACTCTTAGGCCAACTGTATAATGAATCAACGCAGACAAGTTGTTTTGGGAGAATCCTCATGTATGTGTGAAAGACAGTCCATCATGGTCGACTCAGGTGTGAGTCTTCGTCCACTAGACAGCTCGCTGAACCAATCAGTAGTGCTGTCGTTTTCGTTCCTTGAGTGATTGCTGATTTCTCCTTTCTTTTCGCTAGATCATGATATCCGAGAAGGCCAAGCTCATGTTCTGTTACGGAAGCGAAGTGATCATATTTTGATTAATCGGTGAAGTCTTTATATTCTAGGGCTGAGCTTGGCTTTGTTCGTTGCCTGACAATGATGAGAACATGTAACAAATTGATACAGTGACTTCAGAGCCGCAGACTACTACAAGCAGCGTTTTCACTTTTATAAGCTCAAAGGACGAACTCATGCAGAGCGCTACTTCGTTTCAGGTACGCTATCTGTATCGATTGATAGTGAATCATGTGTTTATGGAACGCATACAGTAGGCATATATCTGTGAGATCGACCTAATGTTCAACGAATCTAATTTCGGTTGTTGCCGCCGGCTCTCTTCAGAGGAGTACCATCTCGACATCTGCAACATCCTGTCAGTAGAACTATCGTTGTTAGCGGGATGCGAATTTGACTTTCATAAAGTCAGCTATTTCAGGCTCAATCGATATTTTAGGTTTAGATTGATTGCAGCCGAGGCATCTAACCAAGAGAAGTTTCTATTGGGTCAACTGATGCCGATTTTCCGCTTGTGGGAGAGAGAAGCCTCGTAAACTAGTGAAAAACTCGGGATGAAGTATCGTCGTGGCAAAATTCTTTCTTCCTTCCCGATCCCAGGTCATATTCAACATGGTCAATGTATTTGACCGTCTAAATGCCCATGCATGTTGTTATAATTCCTATGAACGCGCTGTTTCACTAACCACAGACTTTTTTGACAACCATAGGTAGCTGATTCGTTTGTGGGAAGGTACTTTCGTCTCGAGGGCTCAGACCATCCCAAAGAGCGAATCGGATCCCGCTTCACCGTAAGTCAAAAAAATTTGCTTTATTTTCTCTCTCACACTGAGTTACATTTTTTAACAGACTGAAATCCGAGCTGGTCTTACAACATGGGTGAGCAAAAGTGTGCTTTACGCGCGAATCGACAGTTGAAACGTACATTCAGGCTGCGATGGCTTACATCGTGCGTAACGTAGCTTCTCGTAATTTGGAGGACGGCTGGACAGACCCTTTGTTGTCTAGATATCGGTAAATGCGGCGATTTTATCGGATTCCGGAGGTACTTGCGTCTGTACATCCGAGACTGATCCTGTTTGCCTCTCCGACGAGACTTATCTCTCCTGCGTCAACGACGTGCGCAATGACCTGATAACCTCGACTGCAGCAATTGCTGCTCTCGCCTCTGTCCTCGAGGGCGTTCTTGCAAACTTGCCAATCGGAATGGCCCCAGGTTTGGGACTAAACGCCTATGTTAGTTCAAACTGCAAATTTATGGATTCAATCTCGGCTTATCTCACGCATTTAGTTTACATATTCCATCGTTGGCTTCCATGGTTCTGGCGTCATCACTTACCGCGAAGCTCTGGCAGCGGTATTTCTCGAAGGGTATGCGTCCCGTCACACTGCCTCTTAACCCTGTTGACATCTTCTGTTAGATGGATATTCCTAGCACTGTCTTTACTCGGAATTCGACAATGGCTCGTCAGGATCATGCCCCAATCTCTCGTTTTAGGGATTGGCTCCGGGATTGGTCTCTTCATTGCGTACGTTATCTCGTCCCTTCGTCGATCCCACCCTATCTCACTACAGGATTATGTACATAGGCTAATCGGACTATGTGGGTCGCTCGCGCTTCTATCCGCCAACTGTCCTGTCACTCATTAACGCGCCTACGTATAGCGGCTAATGGACTCGGAGTCATTGGAGGCGATACCACGAACTTCGTCGGACTCGGAGGATGCAAACCAGAAGACTGGATCAGCGCTGACATGCCAAATTACTGCGCTCGCGGTGTTCTGCAGAGTCCGACAATGTGGCTTGGTATCTTTGCTGGGGGGTGCGGTGTCATCAGTCCTTTCCCTGTTGGAGGTACTCATGATGCGCTGGCAGATTTCTCACCGTCCTTCTCATGCTGTATCGCGTTCGCGGCGCCATCTTGATTGGAGTATTCTTGACGTCCATCATATCATGGCCCAGGCCGACCTCTGTGACGTTTTTCCCGCACACTGATGCTGGTGATGTTCTTTTCGACTATTTCAAGAAGGTCGCGACATTCCATCCTCTCACCAAAGTCGGTAACACCATAGATGTGAGTAGATGGTAAACTCTATTTCAAACATTTGCTAATTTCCTATCGTTGTATTTAGTACAACTATGGGTACGTGATGGTTCTTTTTGTGGCGGCTAGATGCAAACGATCTCTTTAGAAACGGCAGGGTCTGGTATGCGTTGATCACCTTCCTATACGTTGATATCCTGGGTATGTGGGTCATAATGCATTGCAGCGCTTAACACTGAAACATCTCTATTCAGACACGACTGGGTAAGGCCCTGATAGTCCCATTCGTTACCATCGAATCTAATTCGATCGGCAGTACACTTTACGCAATGGCCAAGTTCGCAGGTTTACGAGATCCAGTCACCATGGACTTCGAGAATTCTACCTGGGCTTACTGTGTTGACGCGTTTTCCATCAGTATGGGCGCATTAATGGGAACCAGTCCTGTGACCGCATTCATCGAGAGCGCGACGGGTATAAGTGGTATGATTTTTGCTTATTGTATTGGACGACATTTCATTGAGACGCGTACAGAGGGCGGTAAGACCGGAATCACTGCGATCGTTACCGGATTGGCCTTCTTTGTTTCTGTCTTCTTTGCACCGATCTTTGCGTCAATACCATCATGGGCTACTGGAGGTGCACTAGTCATTGTCGGCTCCCTCATGATTCGGAAGTGCGTCATTCTCTAAGTATACTAGTGTTTGGCTTATGGCTTTCTATAGCGTTCGAGAAATCAACTGGGACTACATTGGTGACAGTGTTCCTGCCTTCTTAACCATAATCATCATTCCTTTGTCTTACAAGTCGGTACAACCTCTATTGACATCCTCGACGTTGCTAATCCAAGCCATAGCATTGCGTACGGCGTCATTGCCGGAATTTTATCCTATCTTATCCTCAACGGCCTTCCTTGGGTCATTCGAAAACTCACAAACGACTATATCGTTCCCCCCAACATGGAGAGTTCGGAAGAGTGGTCCATCCCCCCTGGTGGCATGGTACCCGGTTGGATGTGAGTTTCCAACGTCGCTGGCTCAGCTCATCGCTTTCTGATAAGTATCCTGCAACTAGGTCACAACTCGGCGAAAGATTGAACATCATCGAAAAGCGATCTGAACCTCACTCGTCGGCTTCCAGTATGAATATGGAAATGTCCTCTCGAGAGAACGTCAATCAAAGCACCAAGAGCCTGGAGGGTATGCATTTGGACGTCAAAGGAAAACCATCTGCTATTCAGTACATGCAGCGTTAAATCTATACCCCGGGTTTTTATTTATTTATTCCGGATGTAGGATGTAATGTACTATGTCATGTACGGGTGGAACTTTGGTCGTTTTTTTACAAAACATGTTATACCATTTGAACAGTTTAGTTGGAAATTCAGTTTGTTCGGGTTGGGAATCTTCCGGAACCGAATTATACATAAAGCAGATCTTACTTGACAAAAAAAATAGATAGAATGATGTGCGACGTGTATAGTTTTAGCCTTTAGATCATTTCGCAAAAAGTTTTCAACAGATCAATGTTCGCATGTGATCGAGACACCACCAAACGCGGCAAGACGTAATTGCCAAAGTCACCATATACTCGGACTGCAAGGCGCATAAGAGGCTAGGCCAAGCCTCGCATAAATGGCGGTGGTGGAACACACTATGTAAGAGCAGAGGTGATATAGTACGCTTGATATGGCCTACAGCACACACGATGCCGCCATCATCGTCATCGAAGGAAGTCGTGCAAAAGTATGAAGCGGTAGAGACCCGATAATGTTCGCTTCCAAGGAAGAGATGTAAAATATGATTGTCCTTGTTTCTCTGTCAAAGTCCGAGTAGCAGTGGTCAGCCACTGTATTTCTGGTGCTAGTAGAGATGATATCGGAAAAGGATAAAGATAGGGTAGATGTCACAGGCAAATGCTTTGACCACATATTGAGTTCATAACGGTGCGGAAAGGTCGGAGCGATACGCAAGCAGTATGTTCTCCGCTAGGACGCTTCAATCGTTCAGTAGGGTATCCACCGCGAAACTCTAAAGATTAGTAATGTCAGTTAGGTTGTCCCTCTCACACATGAGGCGGAGACATTCTACCTGGAGCATACGAGAGCATACCGCATCTGAAGAGCACCTATTTGTCGCCCAAAGTTTCATGAAGGTTGAGACGCCAGATGTGGTTCAACGAGAAGTTGAAAGCACCAAACCTCGGTGCTAGATATTGTTCGGTGGTCACCCATGGTGGGTAGATCCGGAAGAGCTTAGGTGCATGAAAGGTGCTAGCATAAAATGATATACATATATGATACCTGAAACCCGTAAACATGCAAATGAATGACACAGGACAGCCACTTACAGTCAAAAGCACGACGAACGATAACGATGTCCGGCATGCAGCTACAGAAAACAACTACAGGTTGTTCCGTCTCCTCCGTCTTTCGCGTTTCTGCGCCATGTAGATAAAGGTCGTCACAATCTCATCCGCTATTGCAAGGCCCTCCGGATTGATAGTCAACTTCGGTAGCCTCGCTTTGGAAAAAAACCCAATTGATCCTCTGTCATAGGTCGCAACGAGTGCATGGGATCCGTCGTTTTTAACGAGCTGATCCAATGAGAAACCTGGCAATGGATCGAATGCAAGTAAGACATACATATAGATCTCCCATGTCCTGTTTCCATTTATATGGCTGGCCGTCTACACCGATCCATGATTCGGATCTAAAATCCTAGTTCAGTTGGAAAATAATGAGTCAAGCGGGACGCACGCTGAGAATATTTTCGCCCGGTGAGGACATACGTCACGACCCCAGACTTGTACGACACTCGCATCCCATCCATTAAGTTGTATGACAGCCATGTCGCTCGAAGTAGCACCGGTAATTTTCTTGATCCTTGTTGATGACCCGAATAATTTGAAGGGCGTATCGATATGATAGGCAGGTGTACCGTCTGGTAGCACCAGTACGGTGTTGTATAGACTATTTTCAAGCAGAGAGAAATCCATGGGTGGTCGTAAGGGAGAAGAGTGGAGCGGCAACGCCAGCCTTTAGCAACGTTTTGATATTCATCTTTGGGGCTGTGCAGGGATCCCGGCGTCCTTCTACTGCCTCGAACAGGTCCTCAGATAAATATGCCGTTTCTCAAGAAAGGATACGAGCATAGAGATAGGTCTAGAAAAGTAGAAAATTGGACGGTGGTGGTACGAGACAAGCAGCAGTCAGTATCGAGAATTGTTTTCTGTATTTCGATTTACAAGTACCATAAACAAATTAAATAATATTTTCTCCCTCTTGCTTATGCTCAGCCGTCTCTGTCTGCCCCGACGTTGCACCTTTCCCGTAAAAACTGTAAAATATGCTGGCATAAGTACCTCAAGGGACATAATTGACGATGAAGACCGTACCGAGTACATCCGGAGACGTAAAACAGAATGGAAGCGGAAGCAAGGGGTGCGTCTCCTCGAATCCTCTTTCTGCATTAGATTTATCCTGCTATAGGGCCAGACTTTCCTTGACCATCTCATCGTGACAGTACGCGCAGGTTAGCCGTCTCACCCACCATATTATGTAGCTAATGTCGCGCAGGCAAAGGCGGTAATGGCTGCGCTGCATTTCATCGTGAAAAGTTCAAACCCTTTGGCCCACCCTCAGGCGGCAGCGGAGGCCGTGGAGGTGACGTGTACATTATCCCGACGTCGTCCCTCACCACCTTGACCTCGGTGCCGAAGCGCGTCCACGGTCACCCAGGCGGGAACGGCCAAGGAACTTGGCAAAACGGCCGGAATGGGGATCCCACCATCATCCGCGTCCCCTTGGGCACCGTGGTCCGAGAACTGCCCCCGGATGACCCCAGGACCGCACCAGATGAATGGGAGACCGAAGAAGAGAGCTTGGAGGGTCTGGACTATGAATCAAAACGGGAAAAGATGAGAGAGAGACGATGGGTGCATTATCCACGGTTCTCAGAGGCAAATCAGGAGCGCGACTCCTTCAAAGAGGCTGAGGCGGCGCTATACAGTGAGGAGAGGGAGCGAAGGTTTGAGCGGCGCAAGAAGCAGCTGAACTCTCCCATATTTCTGGATCTGGATACGGAGGAGATCATGGAAGACAACACGAACTTACCGCTGGGCCAAAGACGCACGGATTCGTTTGGATATCTCGTTGCCTCTGGCGGACATGGCGGTCTAGGGAATCCTCATTTCCTCACTGACGTGAACAGGTCCCCCAAGTTCGCCTCTAGAGGTCACGAGGGCGAGAGGGTAACGTTAGCACTGGAACTCAAGATCCTTGCAGATGTGGGGCTCGTTGGGATGCCCAACGCAGGTAAAAGCACGCTTCTACGTGCTTTCACTGGTGGCCGAGCAAGAACCGAGATCGCTGGATATGAATTTACCACTCTTAATCCCATCGTCGGCGTCGTTCGCGTTGGTGACGATGGTAGCTTCGAGGGCGGACTCTCCACCGGGCTTGTCCACGATGAGACACTAACAGAGGAGCAGCTCGAGCAAGAAAAGCACCGGCGAGGCGAATACGCCCACGCCTTGACCCGGAACCAACTCACCTCTGGCACCGGGCGTCATTTTGACTTATTCGAAACTTTCCGTTTCACCATCGCCGACAATCCCGGACTTATTTCAGGTGCTTCAGACAATATAGGCTTGGGGCACACGTTTTTAAGATCAATGGAACGTGCACTGGCGCTCGTCTACGTCGTTGACCTGGCTGGCCCTGAACCCTGGACCGAGCTGGGTGTATTGCGTGACGAACTGGAGCAGTATCAGCCGGGTATGAGTGCTAAAGCACGCCTAGTCATCGCCAACAAGGCCGATCTCCTGGGAGGTGATGGAGACCCCATTCTTGTGGAACAGGCGCGCGAGAAGCTCCGGCAGTTGGAAGAATACGTCAGGATGCATATGACCATACCAGGGACAAGGCGTAGGCTCGATGTGATTCCCACTTCGGCAAAGTTCAGTCAGAACTTGTCGAAAGTTGTTGGGCTTATGAAGGACTATGTTTCAGAGGCTCGGGAGGCGAAACGTATAATGGAGTAACGTCTCGCCCATTCCAGCCTGTGAATCATTCATCTGTCACTGACCTTGTGGCATGAAGCAACCGCAACGCCGAAGCAAGCTTGCACTGACCCTGCAAATTGTGGCAGCTTGGCTATGGATTGTATGGGTGTTATCTTCTGTGACGGGGAAGACTAGACGGATCTTAGAGGTCTTAGAGACTATTACTCGTTCTGTGCAGGGACGATGAAATTATGTCTATAAATATGTTTCTAGGTGCGCTTTTAGAGAGTCAAGATCGAATGAAAGCGGTGTATTCTAGTTGTGGCGATAAAACGTAGCGGTATGACAACAAATTCTAAACCAACTGAAGCGATCCTAATACCTTTACCATCGTTTGTAAAACACCGTATGCAACGGATTCTTCGTACCAAGAAGCGTTTGGGCCGTCGATGAAACGCGAGCCGTAGATTGAGGAAGCACATCAATACCGTTGGATCCTTCTTCAGGAATGCGCACGACGATGTCAGGAATCAGCACCGCCCGGGGTGCTACTTTCACAATTTGCGGAGAAGAAGGACAGCGAGGAATGAACTGGGGCAAAGTGACCGAGCGGAGAGGGACCACGACCAGGTTTCGTCTTGCTTTGAAAGGATCGGTAAACTCGGGCACGTCGGAATCTTTGGAAAGCAATATGGCCATGAGCGATATGGACAAAAAGGGAACTGCGAACAAGGGTTGGCTTTTTGAGGGCCTGGGATGGCGTTGATATCTTGTTTTGAGTCAGACGTAGGTACCAACACGGGATGATTGAGTCGTCGTTCGGGATGATGGCTAGGCTGATCTGAGTAATATACCGGATAATCTGCCTTGCAGGCCGGGAATATTTGAACGATGAGGACCGACAGAAGGCTCTGCAGTTAAAGATTCAAAATATTCAACTTGCTGTCGAGATTAGTTTATGTAAAAAAGGTACTCGCCGTTGCATATCCCGCGATAGAAATCAGACAAGCAAGCATACGGATATACAGAGGGGGTTCTGGCGTAGACATGTCTAGGCTGTGTGTGAAGGGTGTGACAGGTGGAAGACGAATGACCTCAGTTCGAGTTCTTCGCGATCGCGTTATTTGTTCTTGTTACCACCTCGTTAAGTTAGCATCTGTTCTTTTGGCAAGTATAGTATTGCGAGGATAACTTACGCCGAATTGAAGGAAAGAATTCGAGAGAATTTTCGCTGCTCTTCTGTGATAGAAATCAAGTCGATCTAGTCCGCTGGAGGCTGGCTGGAGCACATTCTCATGCTCGTACTATATTAGATGTTGTATGAAGAACAGCAGACCATATTTCTTCCGGAATCCATACAGCGGTACGAGAGAGAGAACCCTCGACTTCCATACAGTCATAGGGAGTCTGGGAAAAAGGATGCGAGCCTTACGACGCGCATGATGAAACAGTTTCGATACTGTGCTTTTATGGACTACGCAGAAATCCGAGTTACTTATTCGACGAATAAATCGTTTGTTGTGCGAGCTCACGGAAGTTACAGGCACGTCCATATCATGTACGTAGAGGTGCAGGATCGGGAGTGGAAGGCCCCTCGGTCTAGTCCTAAGAACTGCACTAGTGCGTCGACTGCCCTGTTCATTGAACGAACCCTTCGAGCTTGGCAAGGACAAGACAACTGGAGTTTCCTGATAGAGTAACGTGCCCGAACAAATGGTACGTTGACCTGTTCGGAAATATCTTCCGGGGATGTGGTCAATTGATTAGTATCACGCTCGGGTTTCAGCTTCGGGCAGAGGTACTGATGGAGCGAAGCAGTCATTCAGCGAGAACGACGGAGAGGTATCAGGGCCTTGATAGAGCGTTCCATGCGATAGGCGGTAATGATGACAGGAACAGTTCGTCGATAAAGCGTGATGGTATTGTGCTGATAACCAGGCTGAAGCTCGTCTTGGATAAGTGTAGGGCGGGTCATGAAATTGGTTAGTTGGCCATTGTCAAGGCATCAAGGACGTTATTCCGTGGTCTGATTTTAGCAGCTAACTGGAGCTGTAAACAAACAAACAAATATCAAACTGAACGCCTTCCAACTTACGTCGACTCAAAATAGTTGAAGAGGTTCCCGGTAGAAACGGTCCCGATAGAGACGGGAGGTGTGGGACGTGGTAAACGGAAGAGTTTCGTTCTGACCGTTGACGTTGCCGGACGTCACACTGTCGCAGACTCCAGTGTTGAACTCGACGCTAGTCACGCGACCGCGTGAAAACTACATGTCCCTGCATCCCTGCGCAACACGTGTAGATACGGTTTAAAGTCTAACAACCGATGCCGAGGTTGTATACATAGTGCCGCATGAATGAGCAGCCGCGACAACGATATACGAGGCGATGCTTTGAATTCATAGAACTATTTCAATAGAGTTTCAATAGACGCCAATTGATATAGAACTTCGAGCTCAAGTTGGAGGAAATTACTCACCGCAGAATGACGCAGTCATCTGGTTGATCTGAACCAAGTCGGATGATGAGTTCGAAGGGTACTTTCCTCGTGGGCGCTACCTTGAATCACGATAGCTTCGAAATTTGATGCATGAATTGACACATTTGACCCACCCTGGATGTGGGTGTACTCGCGAGCGGGCCGAAAGATACTGCGGCTCAAAAGTGTATTCAGTCAGAGGTCGAGAGCTTGTGCGGTACGGTGATTAAAAACCGACCTAGAGCTAAACTTTCTTCAGACGGCTCTAGCTTTTTGGGCGCATGTACAGCTAATAGTAGTTGCCAAACGAATATTTCGGTGCAGTAGTGACCCTGACAGGAATTGGTAAGTAAGGATGCATTTGAGAATTCGACAAGGCATAAAGTTCACAGCATGTGGGGTAGATGGGAAAACAGACGAGCAGCGTACTACACCACTACTACATCGCAGTTAGCACCCACGAGCCGTGGGATTTATACGAGTCTATCACAGTGTCAGTGTAGGGCCTAGAAGGTTCATAGGCTCGGGAAGACTTGATACAGATCGCATGCGTCGCCGTAGCCGATGTTAAGATCCGTGGAATTGTTTGGGGACGGACTGTTACTATGCCTCGGGCTTGTCGAAATCGCAAAAAGAAACAAAAAAAGAACACGTCTAAAGAAGGCTTGAAACGAACAGCGGTGACCTGAAATATATGAAATGAGCAGAATGGGGGACTGTTAACCATATGTACTTCAGACAAGAGAGACCTGCTGAGTCAATATTGAGATATGAGCCGCGAAAGTTGTTTGCGTGCCTTGCTTGGGCTCTCGGACGCCGAAGGTCATACAGAGGTACGGAAAGTTGAGATTCGTGAGAATGTAACCCGGAACAAAGGGCCGGTGTCAATCGCTCGGAGAATAACTACAAGGAGCAGCGGGGGGTTCAACTGGCTGAGATAAGAGCACGCTACCATCGCTGTAAATAGTGAAACGAGCTAGCGAGCACAAGAGAACAGAGAGGTGGATAAGCTTCCAACCTATCGGAGGAACCCCGCAAATTCACGAGTGGCAGGCAATTGGTTCCGTCGCGAATCAGATATGAAATACGTTCATATACGTTTATAGGGCGATAAGGAACGCTCTGGTCGGTACCGAACGTCTAATAGACGTGATCCAGTATGTGGCAGATAGACACCAAGCAAAGAGGGAAAAAAAGCAAGTAAAAGTCGAGAAAGTCCAATGTGTCGCGGAAAAGGTATATCGAGGGAAGACAGACAAGAGGCATATCATTTTGATCGGAGACATTGGTCAACAATGAGCCAATGCAAAAAATATCCAAACTGGTTCAGCTGCTCCCTTCCAACGTAGGGCTCGAAGGGCATGTGTTACAGCCTGAGAAGCCTGTCTTCACTGTGAAGAGTCATTAGAAAATATTCAACGTCTGGTTGTTTAATTCTTCCGGGAAGGAAAAGGAGTAAGAATTGAGTGACCAGGGCGGGCGAACCACCGTGTGGTCATTGCCCTGTGCAACCTGCCAAATGCGGTCATGTGAAAGATCCCTGTCTTGGCCTACCCGAACTCCCCTTTCCCTCTGACCACCATTCCCATGGACGCTGAGCAGCCCCAGCCCCTCTCGTCGTCGAGCACAGCGACGACCGCTCCGTAAGTATCGTGCTCGCCGTCGCCGTGTCCTGCTGACTCTATCGTCCAGTCAAGTCCGCTCCCGTATCACTGTCGTCTGCGCTGAGGTACTTACTTTATTTTATACACTGCATTCTCTGTTCACCTAGCATTTCCTCAGTGCAAGCGTCTCAAACTGAAATGCGACAGGAGAAATCCTTGTGGGAGTTGTACCAAACGCGACACTGTCGCTAGATGCATATATTCACCAGCTGCTGCCGAGAAAGTGTACGTCTCAGTGTATCTCATCGTTACCAGTCCATCTCATCGCGTTGACACCCATCTAGAGACCTACATTCCCTAAATAACCGACTTATTCAAGTGGAATCATTATTGGCACAGTTGACCTCGGGCCAGCTCAATTCCTCGTTTCCTACGTCAAATTGGGCGCCGCCGCCACCATCAGCAGTATCAAGCATTCCGGTGCCTACATCAACATCCCTTCCTATAGCGCCTCAGCAGCCTGTGTCTACTCCCTACACGTCGCTGGCCCTTCCCTTCGAGGACTTGTCCACCGTATGGCTCGACCACCTCGATCTGACTGATTCACACCTTTCTCTTAAAGGCACGGCACCCTCGATGAGTACCGGGTCCAATCGTATCAAAGCCGAGGGCGCTTCTGGCGAGGTCGCATCTCAGCAGGATATACCCGACCAAAGCCTCGGCGATCGCACAACATCATCTTCTATGCCCTGCAATCTCTTTTCCTCATCAGAGTCGTCGTTGCCTTTCCCTCAGCAAACGCAATCTAGAATTGCGCAGCCGCTGCCGCCCCTCAACTTATATTATGCAACGCCTTCACGAAATTTGAACGAAATGCCCTCTCTTCCCCCGTTCACCGGTTCAACATCGCCCGAAGTCCTACCGCACTCACCTAATCAAAAACCTCGAGTGACAATAGGACTCCTCGAGCTTCTTCCCCCATCCATCCCATCAGCGACGGTCTCTCATACTCTACAATCCCTCCTCCAATTAGCCGAACAATCCACCTCCCATACTTATCCATCCACGAACTGGAAACATTTCCGTGCGCGCGCCTCGCGTATGGTAGCAACAGCGTCTCGGTCGTCCCCTCCGGAGAATTCCCAAAGAGATCGCGACCGAGACAAGAACAGAAACCGAGGCGGAAAGCAGACGGTTTACTTTGGAGCGAGGGCTGATAACTCTCTTCCTGGCACTCCGCCTTCTAACGCCACTGCACCCGACGATCCCAATGATGCACAACCGATTATCGGAGAGAGTGTACCTTTCTTTGGGGCGCTCTGTGCGGCCCTTGCACTAGGTACGCTGGAGAGTTCACGCGAACTCGATAACCCGGATGCCATGCAAGTGGACTCTGCCCGTGCAGTCTCAAACTGTTCAGATCCTGAATACTGGTACAGAGTCAGTGTTCAGGCTCTATCTGTCTACGAAGGGTCTCTGGCCCAGGTTTCGGCGCCCGCTGCTTCAGGTACCAAGGTCAAGGTCAAGTCAGATGATTATGGTTTGGATTACTTGGTGGCCTGTCTGTTTCAGGTAATCTTTCTGGTAAAGGGTGGTCTGGGCCCAGCACTAGTGGACTCTGCCGGAACAGCAGCTGGACGAAGTGGTGAAGGTGGCAACAAGAGGAAGCGGGAGCGGGAACGAGAGAAGCAGAACGACAGGGTCAAGAACTTCGGTGGCGTAGGGGGATCGTCTTTCCTCTGGTATAATATCAGTTACTCTTGTGTCAATTGTTATTGACTCTAATTCTTCTATAGGTTGGGAAGATGGTGAACATCGCAAGGAGGATGGGTTTAGCAAGAGACCCGCAAGAGATTCCCATCTCATCGAATGATTTGTCCGGATCGGCAAGGAAGTTGAAGAACAAAGGGAACGAAGTCGACGGAGCTTCTTCTGCGATCCGTGGCATTGCCAATCTCTTCGACGTTGAGATGAGAAGGCGAATCTGGTGGGACGTTCTTTACTATGATGTGTATGTCACCTTCCTTTTTTTTCCGCGTGGTCTTTCGTGCTCATGTGGAATAATTTTTAGTTTCGTGTCGGACGCGTTGGGTCATTCTCCGCTCATCGGCGATGACTTCAACACCAAGCTTCCTGTTGCAGATGTTGATGAAAAGGTCTTCTCGCCCGTTTCGACTCGAATCCCGATTCCCAAGGATCTGGCGCAAGGATCAGGTTTCAGCAGGGATGGATTTAGATATTTCGATGTCAAGTGCCGGTATGTGTTGCTGATGATATCAAAGAAGGTTGTTTTATTAATACTCAAACCAACTTTTAGCCTTGCCTTGCTCGTGCGAGCGATCCAGCGCCGGGTATGTGCGCCGGATATGGGAAGCAACAGCCGCTTCAGCTATGGCCATGGGACGTCCTCCACTTCGAAGAACGGATACGGCTATACTATCGACCAGGCTGCGTCAATGGAGTCGGAGATTCGTTCATGGTTGAATGAATTGACGCCCTGCTATCGCTTGGACATTACTGATCTCGATCTCTCCGATCCTGACCCCGTCCTGGCCGCTCAGCGCTGCGAGGTGTCCATTACTGCGCACCGTCTGATCATGAAAGTGTACATGCCGTTCTTGAAGAAACACGCGAGCGTGTCTGAGACGGTCCCTGCTCCACACCAAGCGTCCTTTGGCTCGGTAAACGCCGCCCATAGTATCGTGCGCGCATGTAGTTTCCTGCATTCGGTATGGAAGAAGTCGTCCTTCAATGGCATCCGGCCATCATCATTGTCCTCCGCGATGTTTGATTTCTATCCCTTCGCGCGTTGTCTGCTGGATGCTGCCGTTGTTTGTGCGCACAGCGCCATCAAGCAGCCTATGGCCATGCTTGCTAGTGCTGCTTTGGAAGACATTGATTGCGCTTTGGAAGTGTTCAGGGATGGTCGGCTAACGTCGCAGTTTGGAGGAGGTTGTGGATTTGGTTCCGGTCAGGACGTCAATGAAGGCGAGGCGATCAAGCTCATGGAGGAGTTGAAGGTCAAGGCCATTCATGTTCGGGGCTGTGGCTTGGGATCGCCGGGTTCGTTGAAGAGGAAGCATAATCTTGTAGAGGAACGCGATGAAGAAGCAGGACAAGATATGGAAGTCTTCCCGGAGTATGCGGGCGATGATGAAGAGCCACATCCAGAAATTTTCAATGATTTACTGTCCCCGCAACCACCGCCTGAACCTATGCCACGAGAGCCTGAGCTTCCTCTTCCACCGTTCCGGTCACCTAACTCTAATCCTTCTGCAATGGATCCGTCGAAAGCCGGAAAAGATGAGAAGAAGAAGCACGCGAAGAGAAGTTATCCGGCGGTCGGTATTCGGATCAGACCTGGGAAGGAAGGTAGTTCACCTTTCACCAGGCGTAAGCTTGATTCTGTGTCTTCGTTGAGCTCTGCTACGCCTTCATCAGGTGCTGATAGACACCATCCCCCCGTTTCATTGCCGCTAGCGTCTTCTATGCCTGCCCCCGCATCATATCAGCCACCTCTGTCGTCTTCGCAACACCAGCCTGCTCCTCTTACGTCCCCCTTCGAGTCTGAAGCATTACGTTCGAGGTCGGCTATTGTATCTCAGGATCCTCCGTTGCCGCCGTTCACTCCCCGCCGGACTGAGCAACAGAACACGACTGTAAACTATCCTTATCCTAACGTAGATGGATCGAGACCATACGTTCCTCGACGATACACTCTGCCTGGATATTCGCAGCCTCCCCAATCGCAGCCTCTCCAAATTCAGTCACAAGGATCAAGCTTTGCTCCCGGGTTATATGACCGCGCAGGTTCTTACGATTCTCACCCCGGTTACGATCAAAATGATAGTCGTTTTGAGCCTGGAGAATCGTATGTTTCTGCACAGAGTCCGTATCTCGCATCAAGCCCCTTTGGAGGAGCAGTAACGACATCCAGTGGCCCCCTTTCGGCGGCAAGCTCTCCTTATACGACAGGTTCAACCCATGATCATACGCCCACTTATGCACCGACGCAGAGTCCCCCCATAATACCAGTCCAATCTCCTATCGTTGCACCACAGCAGTATTACGCAGCCACGCCGTTTGATTCGCCAACGTACCCCTCGCCTTTCGCCAATGATGGTGGTGTGAATATTGGTATTCCTCCTTCGCAAGCGCAAGAGATGTATGAGCGCCGTGAGGGTGATGTGAAGCCTAATTTGGACAGGCAGGCTTCCTATGCTCAGCAGTATCAGGGAGAGCCCATGGTGCAATCTTGGCCGCCGCAGCCGAGTACGGAGCAGTCCAACACATCTGGATCGTACTGGCAGACTTCAGCGGTGGGGGAGTATAAATTCTATTCAAATCAATAATGAATTCTGGATGACTGGAGGACATGGGTACGGATTAAATATTAAATGCCCATCATCCTTTCTCTTTGTATGTGGATCTCAATCTTGTTTTGCTAAAATATATATGTACAGTACGTCGTATACCCTTCTTCATCGTCCATGTGCATCACCTTGTATTGATAGATTGTTATGCTACTATTTTCTTTTCATTTTATACTCAACTGTTTGTGGTGGAGTGGAGTGGAGCGGAGAAGAGGTGATCTTGAAATTGGATATATTTAGTGTACAATTAGCGTCGGTATCATTACGAAGTAGGGGTACAACAAATGTGAAGAGAAGCATTCATTCATTGATATAGTGTCGTGCAAAGAGGTCATTTTGAATCCATATCACCTATTAAAGCGGTTCAGCTAGGGTACTTAAGCGATAAAGACAAGGGCGCACCTTGGTGATGGCGCTAATAGCATTGATCTTTTCCTGCATTGACAGCTTATCGTCGGGTAATTGGAGGATAGCGGTCTGCAGGACGTCGCAAACCCAGCCAAGAGCCAATGCACAATCTCTATCTGCATGCATTTTACGGTTAAACGAAAAGCAGAAGGGGCAAAGGGAGCCTACTTACAAGGTACAATCAGCGGGGGTGCATGCGCCCTGTGCTTGAAACTCTTGACACCGGTGTGCATAATACCGACTTTGTCGAGGTATGCCCAAGTCTTTGGCGAGGAGTAGTCAGCAGTGATGATTCGTCGGGCCCAGGCTTTCATGAAAATCTGGCCAAGGGTTCTGCGTGAGCGTGATTGGGAACTCAGTGGGCGAGCATACCTTTCGGTATATGAGCTGTGGGCTGTCTAAGGTAAGGTCCTCTAATTTCGCTGGTAGCGGCCCGTCAAAGCCCTGATAGAAGTCAGTGACTCGCCGGTACTCAAACGGGGAGGCAAATTCAAACCTCATTCCGTTCCATGAAGATCTATCAGCGGTAATTAGTAACTAACAATCACGCCGACGTTGGCTCAGCACACGCACCTGTTTCGTGACATCAAACTCGAACAGCTTTGAATAGAGCCCATCCACGACTTCAGGGATACTGCCGTATATTAACGGGCTAGTCTTATTGAGTATGTCCTGCTGGGGCTTTCCGAAACCAAGGAAATCCTTCAGGTAGGCCATCCGTGCATTTATCGAAGTTCGTAAGAGCTCTGGGTCGATTTCCTGTGCTGTAGGATCTTCAGGGAGGGAGGCGCCAGTGACTGGACAGGTGGCCGTATCAGAAGCAACGGCGCCAGTAGCTGGGCACTTTGTCTCCTCCTTTTCAGCATGTGGTGTCTGCAGACCGTCTTCCTGGGCTTTCGGTGCTGAAATATTCAGCGAGTCGAGTTTCAGGGTGTCCGTCATGATTGGCCTGTCGTGGTGGATGGAGTGCACGGTGCTTTATAACCAAGCGAGCGTCTGTACGACAGCCGGGAAAGCCAATAGACGTCGCCCCTCCACTAGATATCGTCTAGACCGTAGGAACAGCCAATGAGACGAGAGCGTATTGATGGTGAAACGCTCCAGACATATTTTCCGGGGCCTGGACCTGGGTGAGAACGGCCGAAAACGGGAACACGACAGACGGTCCTCCGAATTGGGTCCACCGCCAAGGCGCAGCGCGTTCGTGTCGACGGCGTAGGCGGCGAATTCGAGGAACTATTATTGTGTTAGACTCAGCCTCGGAGCCAATTGACTGCTTAACTTCTAATCTCACGCCATCTCACAAGTGAAAACTTGAAGTCGCTCATGTTTGCGGACACCTTGTAAATTGTTCTTTACTTAGGCGGTGATGATCATGCAAGGTAGCTGCGCTTACTATACTCCAGCGAATCACAACACTAGCATTACGACACACACGGAGAAGTATTATTTAGCAAGAACCACGGTGTAACCACGCTCTGTTCATAAGGACTCGGAGGTCGTGTTGGTTCGTAAAACATTCATCTACCAACAAGGCTCGACAGCTTGAACGTTGCCCACTCAAAGAAGCCCATCTCAAGAAAAAAGTAGTTGCAGGCGTGTCTTCTTGTGAATTTGGGGTCCCTCTTTGGACAAGATTTATTAATCATTCTTCAACGAAGCAACTGCACATGCCCTCAAAGACACCAGAGACGTAGGAGACATTCCAACTTTCAAGGCTGTTTCGAACCGACGGAACGGTTGGGAATCACAGGGAACTTTCAGTTCCGGGCCACGCCTATGTCGCGCAGTGTGTTCATATCTATTATCAAGAATATTACCTACCTCCACCATCCGCCCACAGTTGGAGATCTCCAGCTTTCGAAGCGTTGCTTTGTGGGGAAGAATACGTCCGGGCGACTTTAGCGACAAAGATTCAAGCCCGGGAAATGAGTGGTGCGTGTTAATCACCGAATAACGGCGTAAGAAGGTCCGGTTCCCAAGTCCTTGGATTCTGCAAGGGGGTCGTGTGCGTGCATGTTTTCATTCTCGACTTGTGAGGTAAACCTCAAGGCCTCAAAAAAAGACGGGAATTAGAAGCATTCGCTACTTATGTCGAAAACCTAGTGGCGAGGCGGTGGATTTCTTCCATGAACGCGAGGAAAAGAGGCCGTTGTCCCCGAGATGATAGGCGCGACGATATTAGAGCGCCCAGGTCTTGAAAATTTACAACCCTCTCGGCAATTTTTTTTGTTTACTAAACCAAAATCAATGGACTGTTCTCTAGTGAAGGAAGATGCAAACGTACCAACGTCTGATTCGCCGGGGGCGATGTAATCTTGAGATCACATACCATGCCTAGAACCTTGGACTTGGAATTCCCCTTCACTCTCCGATGTTCGACCATAGGAAACATTTGTCACAGGAGGCTGTCGAACACCCGAACATCAACAGTTTTTTTTATCAGGAATTCGGAGGCAGAAGCAGGGTGTATGTCATAGGGCAAGGATTCCGAATTTTGGCGTTTTATGGCGGTTCAATGAAACATCCGAATTTCAATCAGGGCGTTGCAACGAAAATCCGTTACGCGTTCTATTGATCAATCAAGGCCAAAGTCCGGAAAACATAAAAGAACAGATCCTCACTAGCACTGCTCGAGCCACCACTCTAAACTCATCGGGCCGGCCCGGAATGAGCATCCAAATCCATTGAGCAGTATAGTGATTATTAACTTATAACGATACCCAAGATAACCCCTCATCACCCTCTAACGACTCCTACAGTCACCTCTCTCTCGCCGCCCAACGCGTTCGTACATCGTTCCCAAGTCCATTTAGTCAGTAATAGCACCTCATCGTCACCCAAATCCGGCCGCACATGGAGCTCCATCGTCACCACGAGCGTTCCACCCTTGGACGTTGGCGTGAGCTGCCATATATGTGGGGCGGGGAGGTGGAGCACTTGGGGATGTCGCTCGACCTCGCGCATTGCGCGTAAAAACGCCTCCATCCGCCCGCCAGCGGAGCCCCGGGGAGGTGACGTCTGAAGGAGCACAGCTCCTAGTATGACGGACGCGCTGTAGGAGACGTTGAAGGTCACAACGGTTATGAGAGTCGCGATCACGAGGTCACAAGCTTGGTGTTGGGATCTAGATCAGATTAAACATTAGATAGGCGCATTATGGGAAGAAATTTCACGTACGAGGGAATGAGGAAGGAGACGAAAAGGATACACAGTGCGAATAAGAGAGAGCTCGAAATGTAAGGATTGGAGAGTATGATCGCAGAGGGAGATGTAGGCGGGAGATCGCGTACGTGGTGAGTAGTAGATAACGAACGAATATATGCGCCAAGCGATGGTATCCGGTTTCCGGTCACTGAAAATTATTGCGGTCAAACAAGTTTCGCAGAGTGCGAATGTACAGAAATCGTACCGGTGACCAACTTGTCGTGATTGTTGAAAAAGAATGCAGATGCTACTATCGAGCAGATAGAAAGCAGTATTGAGACGACAGGGAACTCAATCCTGGGCTCCGTTAGAGAGCAATCTCAAAATATGAGATAGACGTACCCAAATCCAGTCTCCTCATCCCCATGGTGGTGGTGGTGCCCGTCTCCGCCTCCCATGCTCAACAAGACGTGTTCGACGGTCTCTTTGCAGACATACACCGAAGAAAACATCAGATACACGGACTGGGCGAACATGAGTACGGTTTCTATCCGCGCATTCCTGCGTCGCCGTCAGCATCACTACCTAGCATGGAGAGTAGAAATGTTAAACTGACCCATATGGTCGTCGTATCCTCTCCTTTTTCCGAGTTCCATTACCCAGCCAGCCAGGAAGGACACTCCCTAAACCAAGCCCAAACGCATCAAACACGACCCAATATCCGAGACCCGTGCACCCTAGAGAGCCTATTTGTTGACCGCATACCCACAACCACGCGCCCAAGATGAATTGCGCGAACGTCAAGGATATGGCACCCATAGGCACACTCGGCTCTAGGTCTTCGTCGTCGTGGGTGTGACTTGTAGATGAAGCAGAAGTCGGTATAGGCGACACTGGCGTCCACTGCGAAACAGGCGAGGGTGTAGGCAAGGTATGCAGGTCCTCGGGCCTGACCTGGGAGCCAGGCTCCAGGAAAGAGAAAAAATTGTGAGAGAGGGAGTGTTTGTGATGGTGACCCCGTCTTGAAGAGGATGCGGACGAGGATGACTTGGACATGAGCGGTGGCATTGGAATACCTGCTGAAGAAGGCGGACGTCCACCGAACGTGAATCCGGCGCCAAGAGGAGTAAGGGGAGGTCGCATGCTCACGCTGGGATCGGCTGAAGGAATCGAAGACACTGGCACTTCAATACCGCCAGCTACTTCGACCTCCTGCGAGCCATCCTCGGATATGGTGGCTTCTGGACGAGACCCGGGCCGCGGGAAGAAAACGGAGAGGTTGCGGGAGTGAATTCGGGAATGCCGACGGCTCTGTTTTGGTGAAGTTTCATTGGGGGAGGTAAATGCGGTAGGTGCCGACTGGGATGTCGGTATGGTTAGTGAGTTGCCAGGGAAGGAAAAGGACAGTGGCGAAGGGAGCGGCGGGGAGTATGGCGTCGATATTGAACGTGTTCGAGCATGGCTGGAAGGAAATGTAGAGCGAGAAGGAGAGAGCATTGCGCCGTTCGTCCCTGGTGGAGTACGTGGAACGTTGAACACTGTTCGAAACGGGCCGGCAGAGGCAAGTTTTGGTTCGAAATTTGGCGTTGACTGGACTCGATTGCGAGGCGGTGGCGGCGGGACGATAATGGACGGTACCATCCTCGGCGGTGTCGCTGGCGGCGTCGACTGCTCAGCTACGAGGGTGCTCTCGTCGTCGTCGGGGTTGCTCGATTTGCGTCGGTGAAGGGCGGGTGCTGGTTCCATATTACGACAGCAAGCCTGGCCTAAATATTCAGTAGGATCCCAGGAAATAAGAAATACAGGATACTCACCTGGCAGCGACGTCTCTCTAGCTAGTAAGTAAATGCACTGATATCGCACTCTAAGTCGGCTCCGGTGCTTCTACACGTATAGATAGCCCTGCACGCGTACCTGCCAGCGTAAATCAGCTTTTCTCTGCAGGAATACAGCATTTGGAGATATCTACCTTTGCCTTCAGTACATGAAGGTAACTTTTCAGGAGGACGTGGAGGCAAAAGGCAACAAGCTCGGCGAACCCTAACCCTAAATTGCCGCTCTTACTCTTACTATCATCATGGATCCCTTTGAAGTCAGGATCCAGTTCTTAGCCCTGCTACGTCGTTTGAATGCGTATGTACTCCCGTTTTACCCCTTCGTGTTTCCTCTCAACGTCGCTCAATTCAGTACTCAACAGTCAATCCACAAAGCAGTGGCTTTTGCTGTGAAATACTTTGCACCATGCGGAGAGGATCTCTGGGATTGTATTGTTGAGGAATGCCAAAAGGTATTTACGTGCACAGGATGACATACATCTCATATAACTGCTTGACAGGGCTCAATAAACTCAAGGATAAACACCTTATACTTCCTTGACTCTCTCTGCGAAATGTCTCTGCTTGTCAAATCCCATGCAAAGGTCGTACGGTCAAACAGACCCGAAAGCAATCAATACGTGGACTATGTCGCCCGCGATTTGGGCAAGATCGTCGATTGCGTTGTACCTTCGGGGAGGGAGGGCCTTCCAAATCTCATCAGCACACGTCAGGTCAGTATACACTCTTACATACTGAATCCTGCCTTTCCTCGGGTGCCGAAGGAGAACTATGGAATATTTCTACGCTTCCCGCCATTTAAGGTTCCCGAATTCTTACCTCCTCTTCAGATCCTCGAAAGCTGGAAAACCAAACGTGTCATTGACCCCGAAATAATCGACGAAACCCTGTCCAACATTAGCGCCCGCGAAAACAACCCAGGGGAGAGCAGCAGCACCCACCGCGCCCACCTCCCAAGACAAGAAATATTCAAAAGAATAGAAGAGGACCGAGAACGGCACAAACGACTCCGAGAGCGTCGGTGGGTGCAGCCAATATCACATAACCCGTCGACCCAGCAGTTGACGTCGTTCATGCCATTCACGGAGAAGGGTGACGGGGAGTTTGAGCTGAGCTTGGATATCGAGTTTGAGAACGAGTGGGATACGGTGAGCGATTGGAATGAGGACGACGAAGAGGCGTGTGCGGAAGAGAATGCGTTTTGTTTCCCTTCGACGAATAGCGGCGTTTCATAGTTTCCCTCTACGTCTGCATACTCGGAATGTGTGCCACAATCGCGCGTTCACGTTCTTCAAGATACCGTGTATTCATATTTCTAATATTTACCGAAATCACCTCCAAGACGACCAGTACAGGGACTCATACTCTCTTAAAGTCTCTTCTTAGGGGTGACGAGGCACTGCGCAGTGGTCAACGCCAACTCACGCTATAGCCAAAGATCCTCATCCACTGTTCGAACAGGTATAGCGTTTTTGCGACTCTTCTCTGTGGTACCACATCGCCAAGAGGTAAAAGCACCCCGGAAACATGCCTGGCATATCTTTGGCATTCTGAAAGGGCAAGAAAGGACCGCGTACTTGAATGAGAAGAAAGCAGAAGATCTGACGCGAATTTATAATTTCATCGCCCGGGGAAAACCTCTGCCCCTAAATCATTGCATATTTGAGAGAGTATGAGGTCAGTGAGCGCTAAAGCTCGCCTCGTTCGCTGAGAAGGGAGTTGACGATGAAGAGATGAAGAGATCGGCAACTCCCCTCGTGCGCAAACCCTATTCTGACTAATACCTCGTTCCTCGGTCATCTTCAGAACGTCCAATATTTTACCGAACAAATCTTTTTTCAGGAGCTTCCCGGGGCCTCTTCACTCCTAACTCTGACGTTGAACTTGCAGCATCGGTAAGTTCACGTCTTTCTCTAGTTTCTAGCAGCTGACGATATCTTCCAGATATCATGGTTGTCTCGACGCGGAGTACAACGCGTTCATCAGACTGTGGCACCTCTACCCAAGATGCCCGTGCACGAAAAGGCCGTAGCAAACGGAAGAGGCTTGCCAGTCAGTCTCCGCAGCGCTCACCGTCTCCATCTCGACCATCGACGACCTTTTCCGACCTCCCAAACGAACTCCTACATGAAATCCTTACTGAGCTGCCTCCCTCAGTCGAAACCACCATCGCTCTAGCTACAACGTGTCGCAGACTGAATGAATTCACCATGGTACATCATTTTGGCCGAGTTTCCTACCGAAATTTCAGTAGGAACGATGGCGATCGACCCTTCTCCTCTTTCCGAATACTTCGCTTGTCGTTTATTCACAAACCGCGTCTGTCCTCTATCTATTGCAATTTTTCCGACAATTTTAGCAAGGAGATGAATGAGGTCCAGCGATCTCTCGCCGTTCTCAAGGCTATGGGAACGGACTTTCACGTCTCTTTTATGGGCATGTATTGGCCAAAGCCGCCAACGGAGAAGCACGTTGCTTTTTTCAAGGATCTCAGCAAACTCAGATGCACCACGATAGACACGGATGCACCGCATCCGGGTCCGGGTGCAACCATCGTAACAGGCGTGCCTGCACGCATAGGGCTTGGCCTGCCATGCCTTACCCAACTGTCAACAGTCACCCTGACTGTGCATCCGACGCAGTATATGGCTTGGATGTTGCAGTCTATGAAAGAGTCACCTGTGAGGGTGCTGACTCTTTGTCACTTTCCTAATAAAACCCTAGAAAAAATCACCGAGACTACCCTGAGCAGCCTTCAGATAGTGACACTCTTGGGCTGCAGGGTTAGTTTCACCGTTGTTACAGCCTTTCTCAAAAGCCACCCACGCATTAAATCGCTCGACACTAGAACATGGAATCCTTTATCAAGGATCACACCCAAGCGTCTTAAGGAGTCAAAGCGAGGTTTGGAGACGTCGTTCAAACCCGCGACTCGCCTGTCATTGTCGAGTATCACTGGTACAGCAACTGCCATTCATTGGCTACTTTCCTCTCCGAAAGTATTACCTTTCCTCGAACGGGTCGATATTACGGATGGAGATGTCACAGAAATGCAGGAAGCACTTTTTCAGATATCCCATATCCCTACAGTTCGTCATCTCCGCCTCCGCCTCGAAGACTTGAATGAATGGCTGCAGTTCAAATTTCGTCGTCGTAGAAGTGATGTGAAGAGGGCAGAAGAGCTGCTTACAGGGATTACGGACTTTTCGATCTCCTTAGATGATCAGGAGGTGATCCGTACCGTCGGAATTCCCACCGCAGCGGCCTTGATCCCAAATTTGGAGCAGTTCCATACAACGTCTCGATGCTCGGAGAGAGAACAACTCAATTTTGTCAAAAAGATGAAAAATGCCTGCCCTGGTTTGAAGGTGGTGGCTGTGGATTCGCATCGCTTATATACGGATTTGGAGTGGTTGCGGCAAAAGGAGAAGGAACTGGATGACAAGGAGGAGTTGCTGAACAGTGAAGGATCCGAGTCGAAACTCGTGACGACATAATGCACTGCTGAAAATCTAGGGAAAAGATCCTATGCTTTTCAATTCGAAATACCCCACCTGTTTCTTTTGAAAAATCTTACACATTATTGCGCATACATTCCGCCAATAGAGCGAGGTTGCTAACGTTTAACGGGATTGTCAATGTTAATAACATCCTGATCGATGTCAATTCGGATTACCCATCAAGTCCAATTGACGAGCCCATTGAGTACGACAGACTGCGAGGCAGCTTAACGGCAAAATACAAAATAATGGTGCGTCAGAGGCCTTGCAATGGGCCTATTACAATATTTTCACAACCGCGATTTTAAGACCATGTAGTAATATATCGATTTTGAGCTTGCTCCAGCTGCCTTCCAAAACTTAACACTCAGGTACTCATTAAATAACACTAGTACTTTTGGCGACCACTTATTAACCTGTGTTAATACAATGTTAATAACATCGCACTTATTATGGCCTCCTGACTAGCCTGGCAAACCGCTTTATTATACTCGCGGAACTCGTATCTGTATATAAAGCCTGGTACCCGGGGCAGGGGTCCACAGGGAACCCTCCAATCTGCGTAGCGTGGCCGTTGCAGCTTGCATGACTCCAGCCGTCGTGTTGGTAGCAGTGGCGATGTCTATTTGAGGACTCAGGAAATCCGGAGATAGAGTCGTTCCCAACAATGACTGCATTGCCGCCGCCGTCGTTGGCTGTTGAGGCCTTGAGGCCGCTACTCCCTCGTTCTTCCTGGGCATGTCCAAGTGGGCACTAATCGAGAAAAATCAATGGGTCTGGGTCGAAGGGCGAAGCTTGAAAGCACATACCTAGGTGAAATATTGAAGACAGCATAGCGCTCGATTTTCATTTTAGGCCCACAACCCCAGATAGTGTCCGATTGCCAATCTTACGGTGTGTTCAGGGCTGTTTCGTGGTTGGAATGCTGCTATCTGTTGCGATTGGGAATCGGGATCGATCCGTATGCAAGAGACCGACTGCGAAGATATCAGCGGGGTCGGTGCTGGCTGTCGAGATCCAGCTTTGCGAGTCACTGATGCGGACGTGCAGCGTTGGTCGAGCGCTTATACGGTGGATGCAGGCTATTGACGCTATCCTGGGCTGTTGGGGCGTACAGATGGGTCAAATACGTCTAATATGTAAGTATCAGTAACGAATATAAAGTGAAACATACTTTGCCTAGTATTTAGGACAGTGTGTGCAAACAATGAACCGACGACGAGATGGAAAGAAGACCGGTTAGTAACCATAATTGCCCGGCCGCGGTGCATAAAATGAGCATAGTTCCCAGGCCTTTGATGAACAAAGCTTTTTACGACCACTAACTATGTACTACTGTATCATTATCGGGAAAGGGTTGACATCCTTATCAACTAAACCTCCTGCTCTTGGTCCGGCTTGCCATCCGGCTTTCGACGAGGCCACCATCCTAAAAAGCGGTGGAAGCGGCCCTGGATTGAATGTCAGTGAAATGCAAAACTCGTCGAAGGAAACGAATTTCAGCTCACTATGGCTCTGCGATTGAAAAAGTCATCAAGAACACGTATCGCGTATCTGATGTTATCTTTTATGACTTCAATTTCATCGGGCTCCCAGTAAGATTCATTGGACAGTTTGCTGAAAAAGTCACCCCCATTGCTTTGTTCCAGATCATGGAGTTTCCTGCGACACTCATCCCAGGCAACGTCTCGTGGACGCAGCTTTACCAGCGTCGTGATGTCCCTATGAATCGCAATCCGGTCTATATCCCGGGCCTTGATGCGGTCTGTATCGATAAGAAGCCGGTCATCCATGCGATGTATCGCCAAGATAGAGCACACAGTAAAAAGATTGGGTGGATGATGGAGATATTCAATGTGCAGCTGAAGCGTTGCTGCATCGACATCCGATCCGTGCTGCATGGCGAAAATTCCTGCGACGTACGCGCTAACAAAAGGAACCGAAGCTTCAAGAAACACATGGTTTCCAAGAAACTCCAGACATTGTTTTTCGCGGAACACCGTAAAAGCGAGTGGAATGCGCTTCGCAAGGAGATAGGTCAACACCTCGCATGCATCCACGGACGGGTAGCTTTCAGACCTGGCTGTCTGGTCCCAATGACTTGTCATGAGGTCGACCGTTGATCGGAGACCAGGCAACGAACTAGCAGAAGGGGCGATGCTAGTCAAAGTCTGATAGGCGTACATAGTGACAGACCACAACCTCCTCCTCGTCGGAGCCATCGAGTCCCAAGCTTCATTAGAATCAATATTGAGTGGTGGAACAACACAGTGAGCAATGATATCCTCGAGCACCGGCATGACAGCAGTAGCTTCTTGGGGTGAGAACGTGTATTCCCAGATGCGCCCAGTCACAACATCCAACGACTCGAGAATGGTGGTATCAGACTTGTCATAGTCGGGAAGTGAAAGTCTGTGAAGTAGGAATTTGATGGCCACCGCAAGTACCCTCAGAGATTTGACCGACGATGGCTCATCCACTGAATATGGATGTTCAATGAATTTGGAAAACATGCGGAAAACGTGGTCGTGGATTTTATCAAGAAAATAGGGTAATGCGTCCTTGAAATCAAGAACCAACGGAGGATCAAAGGCGCCCTTCAGTGATGCGTTGAATGACCATAAGATGGCAGAGCAGAGATGAAGTGGAAATGTGTCGGCATGATTATCCCTTTTAGGATCCAGGGGACGAAAGACATCCGTTGATTGAGCTATCGTAAAACGATGCCATTGACGTGGTGGCAATGTTTTTGAAGAACGGGCAAAATTCATGAAAAAGGCAGCAGGGACAGATACAAAATCGTCTCTCTTGACCAAGGAATACCCACTAGATAGGATCGGGACGGTGAGCTCAAATGAATCATGGTCGGGGATATCAATGTGGGGATGGAAAGAGAGATTGCGAGTAGAAAAGCGAAGCAAACGTCCGAGTTTGGGTTCCATGCCTGGCACTGGTTCCTCAGATAATTTACTTGAACCTTTCCTCTGGACGCATTGCTCGATCAAAGTGTCCCGCAAATCATCCATTGCCGTATTACTTCCCCGCAGTACAAGAAGCTTTTCATCCGAGGCCATCGACAGTGCGCCAATGGCCTGTACGACTATACTTTGGACGGTGGGATTGGAAGAGACTGAGAAGAGCCAGTCCATTGCTTCAGCCGCCAAGTCTGTTGACTTCTGTTGCACGCACTCGGACTCTATCGTCGTCAGCGACTGTGGGGTTCTTGCTTGTACACGGGGAAGATAGCGGAACATGGTCCTAAAATCTCTTTGTCTGTACCAATAAAGGAAATTCATTTTGTACTTCGGCGACCATGTCACTCGCGGGATGGTACGACGAAGAGAAACATAGACAAGATCGCAGAGAAGTGTACGGTAGGGACATTGAGGGAAAATAATGGGAAGGATGGCTGCCAACAGATACGCAGCATAGACGGCAGCCGTTCCTCCACAAATGATCCATGACAGAGCCGCCCGAAGAGGATGTAGGAAAATCACTAAGCCGCTGAGAAATATGGCGAGAGCGAGATGCATAAGAACGGGGAGTAGTCCTATGATGACCTGAACATGCCACTTTTGAAAGCCGGCATATCGGAACTGACGAGTAAAACTGCGATGGCGTGGTGTTCCGGAAGGGAGCGCAACATAATGGTGCAACCACTGTTTCACGAGAACAGCGACGAGTGCAGTCGTCAGGCTTAGGAATAGGCTGGTGAACCAGAGTCCGTTCACCCAGATGTCCGTGGTAGCAGGAACAAAAGCAATGGTGGGATTAAGGGGAGAAGGGGCAATAGCGTTGACCGAGGAACCGTTGGCGATAGCACGTTGAACGAGGACCGATTCATACAGTAGAGAAGCTGACATGGCGGCATAGTCCGCCTGCAAATTCTGGTATGTCTGGGCGATAAAGGTCGTAACGACCGCCGAGAAAAGACCCGCCTTCGACACGGCTGAGTGACGAAATAAAGTAACGCAACGACAAGACTCACAAAGACGAGCAGTACATCGACATTATCACGAGATTCCTCCACCATGTTTGCATCGTGGTTCCGACTTTCATCTTCGTACGTTCTCCAAACCCTCGCCGCTGGGGCTGTCTCTTCAAAGGGCGCATCCTCGGGGTATTTTTGCTCATAGTCGTAGGAATCGTTGCCTAGAAATTGTGAGATACGAGAGGAAAAGGATTGTGAAAAGTTGTCACACCTTTCTTAACAGTAGGGTTCGATCTCTTCATCCCAAAAGTCGTCTTTGCATTGGCTGCAGTAACAAAAGTTGGTGGGGCAGCGGCGGGGGCTTTATCTTGTTCCTCCTCCTCGTCTGACTCTACCCCCTGCTCAGCTGGGGTCTGCCCGTGCTCCCCATCTCCCTCAATTCCTGGTTCTTCGGCTTCTGCATCCTCGCGTACAATGGCACTGTCCTTTCCCTGATCCAGGGTCGACGTTCTATCGATTTCGCGAATTGACATAGCACCTAGCTGCTGAAGCTGAAGGGACGATGGTGGAGAGAAGCAATCCAGCCACTGGCACGCGCTGTGGTTACGACATGTTCCAGCTAGAGTGGCAAGGGCCCAAAAGGTACTCGCCGCGCTTAACTGATATTGATCGGGATCAAACTCCGGTTAGAGCTGGGGCATTGATGAGCCTGGAACGGAGACAATGATACGGTAGAGCTGGACTTCGCTTTCACTGGATACCCCCCGACGATGAGGAAGAAAGGGAACAGAACTTTGAATAACACTCTCCGGCAGTAGTCACTGCAAGGGTTCACAAAGGCATTCGCCGTCAAACACTCTTCATCCTGCTTACCATAACTCTTGTCCTCACCCGCCTTACCCCCGTCACTACACGACCGAAGGCAGCAACTCCGACTATCTCTTCAAAGTCGTTCTCCTCGCCGTTCGGTGGTCAAATCAATGTTCATTTATTATCGATTCAGGTTGTCTTCCGGCATTGGGAAACTATGGGTTCCTTTAATCTCCATTTTATTCTGCCATACTGTGCACAAACCGTATGCCACAGCGAGATTTATCCAGAAGGTTTACTCATATCCACACATACGAGCGCGCAGTTCTTCGCTGTTCCTGTCATCAGTTAAGAAGCAGCGGGACGACCGATATACTTCCTTCAAGTTATGTCCGACGATCGAACCAAGCCTCTCAGTCCCCTCGTCTTCTATACACTTCGTAGGGATACCCAATGTCAACACGAGGACTCCGGCGGACAGCAATTGTCGTCTTGTCCTTCCCAGACTCTGCGGGGGTAACAGGGGTACTGGAGACAGCGAACACGACGTTGAAGGACTAAGAGATTATCTAGGAGGCAAAGGCAGCTTTTCATGAGGTAAATGGACCGGAATGTGCAGCATGATAAGGCCGCAGCGGGGACGATGATGTACTTATAGGTGAAGACGAGCGCGCGCCGCGTACTAGGAGACAGGCTCCCGCTTCCGGGGGTAGACGGATGACTAGTTTTGCCTTCCCGCTCTTCTTGCTCCCAATTCATACCTTCAATGATAGACTGTGTTTTCGAGCTGACTTTGATCGCCTGTCCGGTGTAAGCATGGGCTGTAGCAAGTGCTTTCTTCGTTTCGTCCAAGGTCAACAAGACCAGAGCGTAGTGGGGATTTCGGCGGTTCCCTTGGCTTCACATTAGCAGGATGGTGTGGTGAAGGCGCCGAGTGGTTGATGTAATAAGGTGCCACTAGTTAAGAACAAGCTGGTCGTGTTGGGTGACATGGCTAGCTCATGCGGTGTCAATGAGTACCACGCGAAATTAGACCAAACAGCTCTTACCTTACGATGACGCGGGTTTTGTGATCTAGTCGTGCTGATCTGATGGTACTGCACGCGCGAAGAACTAAAGAGGGTGCTCATCGTCGACCGTTTGTCCTTCGGGGACTTCGAGATGACGACTGGATCTTTCTCGTGCCTGCGTTCCCATATCGAAGGATCTTCCTGAGCAGATATTCTCTTATCAAACCCTCCTGCTACTTCCCGGCTGTCCTCGTTGACGAGAACAGAATGTCCAATGGTCATCTGCAAGCTCCTTGAGTGCGTGTTCATCAATGTGGGAGACGTACGCCAGAGTGGTAGTAACGTCTGGAGTGTGGGAGAATTCGGAATATTGGGATATAACAGCTTCGAACGTATCCAAATCGTCCATGTAGTTGGGGTGCCAGCTTGTTCGTACAGTAAGCACGAGAGTCATAGGACCCGATTCAGGTGGATGAAAAGTATACGTTTGTGTGCCCGGAATAGAAGCATCCAAAGCGATGCTTCACGAGTAATCTATAGGTATCTCGAGCTCATTCAACCGAAAAACCAAGAAAACATCGTCGTCAGACCCGCTGACAGTGATTGCATTCGTTCGTTGCTGTCTGTTGGACAGACTCGGACTCCACCGTTGTCAGTGATATTGTACCCATCGTTTTCACATCAGGAAGACGATGAATCAGGTCGCTAAAACGTCTGTCTCCACGCTATATTTCTTCCATAATATTTGTGGGTGATGTGGCGAACGGATATATAGACGAAATTGGTGTACGGTAGGGGTATCGTGGAAAGAGAATGCGAAGGATCATCGCCACCACATACACTGCAGAGACAATCGTAGTTGCTGCACAGATGATCCACGATAGAGCTTCCTGGAACGGACGAAGGAAATGACCAAGCCTATGAGAAATATCGCGAGATCTAGATAGCCTGGCTAGCTTGCGCCTATGAAGAGCCTGCTCAGCCTACGAGCCGTCCTTGAAGCACGACTCTGGGCACCTCCCTGCTCAAAACCATACGCGTAAGCTTCCGCGCCGTCAATATACGGCAAAACACCCACACCCTTGCTTGCGAACCAGCTCCCCTCCTTGCGTGTATCGAAACGACCCAACTTTGTCACCTTGAGGCTACATTCGCGTCTGAGAGATGGGTCGGTCGATGACAAAATGACGCGTACCTAAGCAGCTCGCAAACAACCCAACTTCGATATCATGAGCCTATGTTCCCGTCTAGAAAGGGGTGAGTGAAAGGGGAAAGGAAGGGAAGGCGGACGATGCATAGACGATACGTACCAGAGGAGTACACCCTCTCCAATTCTATAACCCCATAACCTGTCTCGCCGTTGATCCAGTCTCCATCTAATGAGACGTGTTAGTAGTTTGACACGTTTCGATCGTCGAGGAGATTCCTGGTTGCTCTTCCTCCAGCTTCACAAGCGTTAGATACGCATTGTATGGACTGGCGTGTTCGACAAGCCTCGCTGATTGACGTAGAGTCTCTTTCAAGGCAGACATAGATATTCAAGCAGTGAGATAGTGGTGGGTGTAGAGTCTAGCGCGAACCAAAATACGTATCACGTGGGATATCAACCGTGCGACCCGACTTACCCTCAACTTGAAGTTGAACTAAACCCCCTTTTTCTACTTAGTCTCTAGGAGCTGAAGATATCTTCCAGGTATCATGGCTGTCTCGACGCGGAGTAGAACGCGCTCATCAGCCTGTGGCGCATCTACCCCAGATGCTCGTGCACAGAAACAATGTAGAAAACGGAAGAGACCTGCCAGTCAGTCGCTGCAGCGCTCGCCGTCTCCATCTCGTTCATCGACGACTATATCCGACCTTCCAAACGAACTCCTACATAAAATACTTGCTGAGCTGCCTCGCTCGGTCGAAACCACCATCGCTCTAGCTTCTACATGTCGCCGACTCAATGAATTCGCCATGGCTTGTCATTTCGGCAATAAGTCCCATCTATATTTTGGTACATACTTCTTGCCATTCACCTCCTTCCGGATGCTTCGCTTGTCATTTGTTTATAAACCACCTCTGTCCCTTATCGGTTGCCAGTTCTCCAATAACTTTCACCAGGAGATGATGGAGATCAAACGATCTCTCGCCGTTCTCAAGGCTATGGGAACGGATTTTGATGTCTCTTTTGAGGACATGAATTGGCCAAAGATGCCCGCAGAGAAGCACGTTGCTTTCTTCAAGGATCTCAGCAAACTCAGGTGCACCACGATAGACACGCATGCATCGTGTTCACGTGCACCCACCAGAACAGGCGCGCCTGCACGTATATGGTTTGACCCGCCATGCCTTACCCAACTGTCAACGGTCACCCTGGCTGAGCGTCCGGCGCAGTATATGGCTTGGATGCTACGGTCTATGAAAGAGTCACCTGTCAGAGTGTTGACTCTTTATTGCCTTTCTGACGACACCCTTCTAAAAATCATCGAGACTACCCTCAACAGTCTTCAGACAGTGGCGCTTGAGGGCTGTACGTTCAGCTTTGCAGCTGTTGCAGCCTTTCTCGAAAGCCACCAGCACATCAAATCGCTCGACACTACGACATGGAAACCTGTATCAAGCGTCACAGGAAGCAAGGGACATAAGAGGTCAAAACTAAATTTGAAGACGTCGTTCGAACCCGCGACTCGCCTGTCATTGTCGAGTATCACTGGTACAGCAGCTGCCATTCGTGCACTACTTTCCACTCCGGGAGCCTTTCCTTCACTTGAACGGGTCGATATTACGGATGGAGATGTCACAGAAATGCAGGAAGGACTTCTTCTGATATCCCATATCCCTACAGTTCATCACCTCTGCCTGTGCCTCGAAGACTTGAACGAATGGCTGCAGTTCAAATTTCGTCGTGGAAGGGGTGTGAAGAGGGCGGAAGAGCTGCTTAAAGGAATTACCGACTTTTCGATTTCCTTAGATCATCAGGAAGTGATCCGTACCGTTGAAATCCCCATCGCAGCAGCCTTGATCCCAAATTTGGAGCAGTTCCATACAACGTCTCGCTGCTCGGAGAGGGCACAACTCAATTTCGTCAGAAAGATGAAAAATGCCTGCCCTGGTTTGAAGATGGTGGCCGTGGATTGGTGTCGCTTGTATACGGATCCGGAGTGGTTGCGGCAGAAGGAGAAGGAACTGAATGACAAGGAGAAAGTTGCTGAACAGTGAAGCATCCGAGTCGGAAGACGAGTGACGACATAATGCACTGCTAAAAATCTAGGGAAAAGATCTCATTCTTTTCAATTCGAAATACTCCATCTGTTTGTTTTCGAAAATCTTACACATCATACATACATTCAGCCAACAGAGCGAGGACTCGTATCACGCGAGACGATAACCGTAGGACCTCGACTTACCCTCAACTACTACCGCCAGTGTCAAGTTAAGTCACCGTCGGTTAGCGTGCGTCTTTTTCAAGTCTCTAGCAGCTGAATATCTTCCAGGCATCATCATGATGGCTGTCTCGACGAGGAGTAGAACACGTTCATCAGACTGTGGCATCTCTACTCGAGATGCTCGTGCACAAAATGCCGTGGCGAACGGAAGAGGCCTGCCAGTCAGTCTCCGCAGCGCTCGCGGTCTCCATCTCGTCCATCTACGATCTTATCCGACCTTCCAAACGAACTCCTACACAAAATTCTTGCTCCGTCGAAACCACCATCGCTCTAGCTACTACATGTCGCTGAATTAATGAATTCGCGACTCATTGTCAATGTTTGCGGGCCAGCAAACACTGACTGGTGAAGAACTCATCGTTAGTAACTACGTTCGCCTTGTCATCACCATGCTCATCGGGCACCATGCTGCCCTCTGTGTTGGTGTTTCTTGAGACTTAACCCAGTCATCAATTCAAATGGCACCGTTTCGCCAGGCAAGGTTGCCAATTTATCACCAAAGTCCTTCTTCCGAGCTCCAATGACATTACTACCTACATTCGATCCTGATGAATGTGGTCGTTTTATATTCTTTTTACTACTTTCGATGGCCTCCGAAGTCCATCCTTCTGCATCAGAGTCTACGACTGCCCCTCATCGTCATGACTATCATCGAGATCTTCTTCACTAGAGTCCTCAAAATTGTGGTCCACGACGTAACTCTTTGGTAATCCTATGCCAATGTTTCCTTCGAATTCTGCGAAGCTAGATCGCGCTTGGGATATCCAAGTTTCAATGTTTTGATTTGCTTCTGTATCGTCGTTGACCTTGACATCCGGAGGTGCCTCAGAGCTTAAGTATGATGAGCCATGGGAAAAGGACGGTGAAAGTACAGGAGAGTGCTCAGGGTTCCTATCGAAAAGGTTAGTGGTGGAATGCGTAAAATTCACGTATTACTCACGGCGGAACACGTCTATGCCTCTGGTCAGGCAATATACACTCATGTCCGCCATTCAAACAGCGGTTACAACGATCCGCGTCCGGTTTGAAGTCGCACTTAACTTTGAGAGATTTGCATCGAGCGCAAGTTCTGGAACGGCGGACGCTCTCGCCGGTCCAAGAGCACTATATGATCATTAGGAACGAATACAACTCTCTCTTATCATAGTGACTTACGTCATTAGGGCGCTTCGATGCCTCACACGATCCACAGATAGGCCTGACCCCGTCGTATTTGGTCTCGCTGGGAACAGTTAGATATGTGAGGAAGTGCGACCTGGTGTATGCCTCACTTTCGGCGACAAACATCACAGGCCTGTGCAGTGTAAGGAGCTCGCAGTGGTGATTTCAATGGTCCGGCTTTCTTGGTCAGAGGCTGCCCACCATCCAGCACGAGTGACTCTGCCGATTTCTTTTCATTGAAATTCGAAGGCAGCCATTGGTCAGGCGGGTATTCTTTGGTAACTTCCATCCAGTCCTCGTCGTGTGTGACTGCGACAGTAATATCTGGATGCTGATGACTCGACCTATCAGCCAAGCGGACAATCATGATCAATAGTTCTTACCAGGGCCAATAATTGTTCATTTATTCTGACTGATGGGTTCAACAACTACAATACTTAGCCTTTAGCAGAGAGCGGATCTCGTAGGGATTTATAAATTACATACCTCGGTGCTTCTGCTAGGTAAATAGGTGAGTTCTACGCGATCATCTGACTTGACGTCCTTATCTGACTAACGAGATATGTAGTTAGCAAAAAAAAACTGACATCTCAAAGATCATACCGACCCAGTAATTAGGAACGTCGAAATCCTCCGTAGGACCCGTAGATGATAGCACCCCGGAGCTTGACGGTCCTGCAATATTATCATGGTATGAGGAGTAAGGACTTCGTGAACTGAAGGAAGGCGCAGCATCTCTCATCGATCCACCGATAGCCTTAATCAGAACGGGACCGAACATTTTCTTCATGAGATTATTTTCCCTGACCGAAATGGTGAATCCCCGCATAAATACGCATTGATTTTCTTGCTGGGGCATGGAATCAGGATGGTCGGGGTATATTCGTGTGTCAGCGCCAATGTGCGTGCTCCAAGATGTCTGCAGGGCAATCCTTCCCTCCATGATCGGTTCAATCACAAATTTGACAGATATTGTGTGCGATTCGGATGGGCGCGACACTGCGGCAGTCCCCCAGGACCTTGCCTTATCACATCCGGTGACAAGATATAGAGACCCATTGGGAGCCTGTCGTGCTATATGGTCTAAGCTGTTCACGTATATGTACCACGAAAGAGCATTCTTGGTAGCATAATGTTGAAAAAGGGAACGATGCTTTGTATCGTATCTGTTGCCGCCGTCCGGCAACATCAAGATAGCTGCTTCAGCTTTCGAAGTGCTGAATTCAAATCCTCCTCCACCGGTGACAAATGAGCTGATAGTAGGTCTCTAATTAGCCAAAAACTACTTCAGAAAAGGCAAGACTTTGACGCACGACACTTCAGCCGAACCCTCAACGCTGATTTCCGTGGTTGATACATGAGCACTGGTGACAGAGGAATTTTTGCGATGAAGAGACATCACTTTTCGTATGGGATCCCTCTGTGGAAAACGCAAAGGTTCGAATTGAGGCGGGACATGTCCCTGATTAACCGGATCGTCTGCATCCACGCAGATATTGAACAAGAAATCGAAACCACCGTCCTCTGTCAGAATGCCAAGGTCTCCCACAGAGACACCCTTATCGCGATATGCATCTGGGAGGCTGTAGTCAGGCTCAGGGATCCATAGAGGATAACCATGACCTCGTCGTAGGAGAAGCTTCGTATAGACGACATGAGTTCGCTGGTCAGACATCAGATATGGTTGAGAAGAAGTCCTCTCACATGCCCTTCTTAAAGTTAAATGATTCAACAGCAGTACACGTTGGCAGGGCACGTTGGGAGATCATGCCCAGCGTTTGGGCCAGCCGCTCTAGCTGCGCAAAGAAAACAAGGATGGGCCATAAGACAACAGAGTCATGAGGATCGCCAAAGCTGTCCAACGTCGTAAAGTCGATGACCAAGTGCGTAGATTGTGAATTGGTCCCCCAATTGGTCAACAGACTTAACACTGAACAGGGCTAGATACGAGTTCCGCGCGGCTAGAACAGGGCGCCTCACATCGTCACATCACGTGATATAAACAACTAATTTCAAATTGCGCGACTTCGAACTTCCGAAGTAACTTCGAGGACAAACGCGACGACGCGTTCAATTTTACCGTACCCGAAGGGCAGTACATACTATCAACAAGCGGATAAAATGAGCACTGGCCTCATGTCGTCTATCGCATATGCCAAGTTTTCTCTTGATATTACCCTGATAATCTTAAATCAGCCGTCCCGACGTTCACTGGTACTTAACTCCCTCTTAGTTGATCTTCGAATTGCTGTTGGGCTGTTGCCGCATAAATAGAAGGTACAGCAGAAAACGGGGTCGAAGGGCCGGAATTCTGTAACCACCAGAGGTGTTCCTTCGTATGTCGTCCTTTGCAGCTCTCCTTGCCACTTGATATCAGTTCCTATGCAGCGTGGTTAAGTACCTCTCAACTGGGTCTAGAGTCCTTTGGCTTCCCTTCTGCCGCCGTGTTTCGAAGAGTAACAGCGCCCTGGCTCCGGGATCTGTCGAAAGACGAGGAAACAAGCAACTGGATAGGCATAAAGTCATCAAAGCCTGCAGCGATAGGTGGAGATTTGAAAACGGAGATTGGGAGAATCTGCAACACGCTCTCTGACGCAGTATTCGAGGAACAGTCAAGCTGATCAGTCAAGTACGCAGGTGAAGAGTATACATGTAGTGCGGGAGTAGAGTTAACTTTAAAGATTGAAAGCATATATATTCACAAGTCACACAGGGCTACAGATTGTGTGAGCTTCCGAGCAGACTGAGAAACAGAGTACACTGACCATCTGCACAACAAAAACAGCATATTCCAGCAAAGCATGCTAGGCAAGTACCGCAACAACCACTACTCTTCTCTTCTTGCTGTTGACTACAGATGGGGGTTATTTATATTATCCTCACTGCGAAAATAGAGACATACACGATAACGGTCTGGGGTTGCGGCTGGGGTTGATATCCTTGAGGTGGTCCAGTGTATCCTTGAGGGGGGCCGCCATACTGGCCCTGGTCATATCCTTGCGGGGGTCCCTTTGTCCGACGATGTTAACGCATTATTTAATCTTCCGATTTCATTAAAGTCGCACCTGAGGGTAATAGCCACCTTGTTGTCCGGGTGGGGGACCTGCATGTCCATTAATGTAAAGAAATCGTACGAGGATGCTTATGGTACGACAGACCTTGGGGTGGGTAGTAGGACATGTATGCGAGAGCAGTGATGAGCTTGGCGATAGCTGGCCTTTATACCAAGACGTTGCCGCTCTTCTGGTTCCACTTGACATTCTTGCATGGGCGTCGTACATAATGGAGAGGCCGTGAGGTGGAGCGCCAAGTGGATGTGAGGCATCAACGTCAACTTCCATCGCCCGAGTGCCATTCTTTGTGACCAGATAATCCCAGAGGTCTCCGTCTTTCATCAAATCGGTCCTGGCTACATTACCTATGAGCATTCCAGTCTGTCAAGGCCCCATTACTCAGATGTGATTGAATGATACATCGAGAGCAAAACATGTTAGGGCTTGAGAGTTTGTAGATTCGATGGAACTCGAAGGTAGTCCTGACACGATTTAGCTGGCCTTGATTTTCTCCGCATAGGGCGGGTGTATACTTCATGTTACGTTAAAGGTGGACCTGCCACTGTTCGTTCACAGACGCCAATGAAGAAAATTAGCAATGACACTGCGGCTACACATGTACAATACCTAATCGAACCAAATTCTCGGTAAGTCACTACAAGTAGGCTAAGTGACCATATAGCCGCAGTAAATAGCGACAGCTCGAGGTCAAGGCGAAATAAAGCAGAGGAATCAACGCGTGGTTGATGTAGTATAATACCGAGGAGGAAGATCGCGGCGGTGGAAAGCCTCGCGCTTGCAACTAAGTGCCTGCCGAGCGGCATAATCCTGGCCAATATTCAAGTTCCGCATGAAACATGCGCAATGCCGATGTCATGCCTCAACCCGACAATTTGAGCAGACGCTCTCACTTGTCCTTGGGACTGCTCGATTCCTGCCTCTACTCTATCCATGAGTACCTATTACAAATTTGCGCGTACTCTGCGCAACTCGCGCCGTCTCGTCCTAGCATCGGGAGCAGTGTATGCCGCACTCAACGTTCGTCTAGTGAACGGTAGGTGTGTTCTCTTTTCGGTTCCTTGCACAGGGATTCATCTGTCTTGAGATTTGACTGGGTTTTCCCAACAGTACTCCGAGTCGTCGCTGAGGCCGGTCCCAGGGATTGCGAGGTTCGACTACCATGTTGTCGCCAGGTGAGTACGGCATTTCTTCGTCGCGACATGTGAATTCTAACACTTTTACAGAGATGAGCTAGGCAGCAATCATATACAGTCTATATCCACTGGTCTACCGGACCGCTTCTGGTCATTCTTCGCGTTGTACGACAGCTACAACGGCGTCGACACCAGTGCATACCTCGCAGGGAACCTTTTAAACGCGATTATCGGGGGTCTAGCTGACCTTTTCAGCCGAGCGAAAGAGACCAAGTTCAGCAGCCTTTCCGACCGCTCCGAAGTTGGTCCTGACCCCGCTCCGGACGAGATTGATGAAGAAATCAAGGAGACGTTTAATCGACTCGATGACGATATCGTTAACTTCAGTGCCATGCTTGCTTCCAATAACAGATCTTCGTCGCGGCATTTGCCCCATATTTTGGATGCAGCATACTCTGGGTCCTCCGCTACGCTTGCTTTCTATGACACGGAAACACGCGCGTTGCGTGTTGCACTGACAGGCAACTCACGTGCCATTTTGGGTCGGAGAGGTCGTGCAGGAGAGTCTTATCGTCTGGAGGTCCTCTCAGCAGACCAGGATGCGACCAATGCTGAAGAGCTGGCACGAGTGAAGCGGGAGCACCCTGGGGAAGAGGTGATAAAAGACGATACGCTCTTTGGTATGGCTCCATTTCGGCTATTCGGAGTAGGGCCGTACAAGTGGGCCAAGGCAGTCCGCGAGAGACTTTCCTGGTCCGACGTGAAAGAGAAGAAGACATACAACGATGTGAAGACGCCTCCATATTTCATTGCCGAGCCGGTCATCACGACGACGCTCGTTCAATCTGGAGATTTTCTCGTTATCGCGTCGTCGGGACTCTGGAAGTCCTTGTCGAACAAGGAAGTGATAAAAGAGGTTGGGTCAGCGCTACAGTCTAAGAAAAAGAAGCCCTCCGAACGCGCGGTTGTCAGCGAAACCGAAGAGCCGCAAGGCTCGGCGTTGCTGGTGTATGATCAAATCGTGTTTTCGGTGTGGAGGCATTTCGAGGACCAAAATCTGGCGAGTCGTCTGGTGGACAAGGCTTTTGGTGGTGAGAATGAGGCCGGATCAGTGTCGTCTAGGTCGTCTGCTATAGACGATAGCATAAGGTGACTGACCTTTCAAAATTTTTGATTCAAGTTTTGACTGAATGCTCCTTTGCAGCGAGTCGCTGTCTATTGGCGTCATTGTATTTGAATGATGTTTGAAATATATCCGGAGTGAAGCATTGGTTATCAACGTATTCTAGGCAAGGTTTTCTAGTTGATTTTATTCCAAGCCAGCAGACCAACAATTGCATGAACACCTTGAGAATTTACGCCCCAACTCAGTAAATTACAAAGTTGTAAAAAGTCAGCATTGACGACGGGTAAGCAGAGTCGGCTTTTGCCGGTCCGCTGACATCTGTCCACAATCCTCGAGCTCGTCGGGCTACCGTCACTGCTCATTATTTTCAATCCATGCTTGTGACAGATAGGACAGCAACATGGACAAGTTCGCTACGTTGGAACCGGTAAAACTATATGCGTCAGCGACGTCGACGGGTGCTCGCCTGCTCTCGCGAAATCAGCCAGTGCCGAAGCCTGTCGGCTCACCTCTAGTGGGCCGTCTGCCAACGGACTTGCATCTCCTCATTCTATCCTATGTCCCAATACCAGATTTCTCCGCATACAGTCGATGTTCACGGTCTACGGCCAACCTGGCTCGGAACGAGACCGTCTGGGAGAAGCGTTGGAAGGCCTTGGGAGTAGAACAACACTCCCTATCGTCTGTTTTGGAAGACTTGGAGGCAAAGTCGAGGGGACAGGTAGCAGCGAATCGTGCAGCAGCTCCACCGACCATCGCAGTCGACGATGAATTCGGAGACTTTGCGACTGTCGACGTCCTTAGCCCGCCGCACGCAGAGATGGGCGACTTTGTCGGCGCATTCGACAATGTCGTGATCACTCCAAAGACACCGATGCCTGCATATATGGAGCCGCCATTCAGGGAGCGGTACATCCGAGCACACAGGCTGCTCAGGCCCCTTACACGAATACTGTCCTCGCCGCCCCACATTGTACTCAATGAACTCTCCAATTTGGTGTCACATACACTGCGGCATGAAGCACAGACGCTACGCCTTCTCTCCCTTTTCCTCTCACCCCAGGTGCAGCCCCTTCGGCAATGGGACACCCTGTCCTCGTCATTGCGGTCGGCGATGGACCGGTTCGACGCCAACCTCCTCGCAGCATTCGACCTGGCAGACAGCAAAGCGGATGAGGTAGGGATGAAGGATGCAGCAGAGTCCAGTTGGCAGATTTGGGACGGACGAGGCGGCTGGGAGATGGGCAAGGTTTGGGCTGAGAAGAGAGAGATTTTCTACGTGCAAGAGAGATGGAATCCTATGGACAACTTTACGTGGGTCTCGTGACATACTTTCGCAGTATGAATCTGACCTGTATCTAGGAAGGATCGTGAACTTGATTTTGATGCCATGGATGAATTCATGACTGCGATTCTCGGGTCCATTGTCGAACATGGATCGCGTGCGGTACGCGTATTTCCACCAGCATCAGATGTTCTCGTGTCTTTTGCTGACCGTGTCGCTACCGAAGTCGTACGTGGGCAGTCTTCCGTGTCTATTATGGTTCTGAACTTGGTTACAGGTGGGGGAATATGTGACATCCCTTCTCACAAGAGCCCGCGAAATTTCCAATGAGACGTACCTCAAAGCGGCAGCAGCCAGCTTCAAGGAGTCTTGGCGCATGGTAGACGCCGTTCTACAAGCTGCCAAAGCCAGCCCCAACTCCAACTTGACGCAAACAAGGGCAGAGGATGTTGTGTCAGAACGTCTCCTTCATCTGCGTTAATCGTCTTATTAATATTGCCAACTAGGTACCGGATGTTTGAGATTAACATGGACGAGTACCTCGATGAAGAGGTAGAGTCCGTAAAACAAGCACTGGACGTGATTTGTAAAGGTTGGGATCGGCAGGTCGGTTCTCATAGTATTCTTTATTACTTAGGTCTTATAAGCTACCTAGCACGCCGAAACATCGTCAGCTATGAACACCGCTCGGTTTCTGACCTCCCACAACCCTGCACAAGTGAAAAGAAACGTGCTGGCCTCTTTTACCAGCGTCTTGTTGCTTCCCGTTACCATTGTTCCAAGGACTGTTGGAGCTGTGGGTGGCGCCATCATGACTGGAGGTACCGCCGCCGCTCAAGGGATCGCAATGCTCAACCCTCAGAGATGGGGAGGTGGTGGTGCGGTCACGTCTAACGGGTATTCCAAGAATTTGACCAAGGATGGCGAAATGCTGTTCGATAATCCTGATGACGATGATGAAAATGACGAGGATTCTTTTGAGAAAGAACCCCCGAAATTGGAGCCCTCATGTCTGTTCATGCTTATCCGCCTTGCATGACTATCTGACTTCGCTTTCTAGTATCCACCCCGGACTTTTCTTTGTCGGCACCAACACCAAGTTCGAACGGTGCTATCACACCGCTTACAGGTAGCTCTGGAGTCAATCAACTTGACCTTCTACTTTCCCTTGATGTGGCTTTGGAGCTCATTCATGCCGATCGTGAAGGGTTGAAGCGCGTTGAGACATTTGCCGGATATCCGGGGCACTACGGGCATAGAGTTCGGGATACTATCGAGGAAATCTTCATCCTGATGCTCCAGACGCTTAGTGAACGGCACGTAACCAAAGGTTTTTCTGCGTGAGTCGGTGCTTTTTTCGGTTTAATCTCGCTGACATGCGCCATGCCATTCATACAGAGCTATCGAGCAAATGGGAGCCTACAAACCTGCCGAGCACGAAGAAACAACGAGTGTTGCCCCACTACTACAGTTCTTTGAGCTTGTCCACATTGGAGACACCATTCAGTCCATGGTTCAAGTGTATTTTGACAAGGAGCTTGTAGGTATCCGAATTATCATTCGAATAATTATTCTTACTGTGGCGAAGGCACCTCATATCGATCGTCACGACTTTCTCAACGCAGTCGTGCGGGAGAAAAAGCGTTTCGAAAATGCTCTGGATGATTCCGTTGCTGGCGGACTTAACGCTGGCACAGAGGTGTTGATGAATCAGGTATGAAGAATAGCATGACATGGTACGAATCTTTTACTGACTATGAATGTGAAGGTTGAGCACATTATCATCACTTTGACACAGCCTCGCGAATACTATCCTCCCGAAGACAGGCCTCTGGAGCTGGGTGCGACGAAAGGGTGCAAGGAGGCTATCAAGTGCCTTGAAATGCACTGTAAGCTTTTGAAGGGAAGTACCAGCAAGGAGGTCCTGGAAGTGTTTCACCAGGAGGTGGGGATCCGACTTATTGCGTAGGTCCTGAGGCTCGAGTTTAGAGTTAGCATTGAACATCCATTGGTACAGGATCCTGCAGAAACATATCAAGAGGCAAATCATATCGCTGAACGGAGGATTTCAAGTCATCGCTGACTTGAATGCGTATCATACGTTTATATCGTCGCTCAAGGTTCCTTCGATTGTTGCGGATTTTTCGCATCTGAAGATGCTGGGGCATGTGTATGTTGTTGAGGATGCTAAGGATCTGGCGCAGATCGTCAGGGATGTTACCCGATACGGGGGCGCATACAAGCCGGAGGTATTTTTGCCTGTTAGTTGTCACCATGGCCTTTGCTAATAAATTGCACAGGATATCTACGAGTTCATCCAGCACAGATCGGATTGGAAGAAGATTGAGAAAACGGTCGACAAGACGATGTATAATCTCAGTTTCAAGGAGGATTGTATTATTTGTTGAATTATACTGATACATTGGATAAGCTTCCAGAAAATTTACGCGTCCAATTACGCGTGTCGCAAGGTGGTGAATGATGTCCAGACACGCCTAATATCTTGCTTTCTTCTGTTCGTTCGTAAGGGCAATGATCGTGTTTTGATATAACGATCGAGGCAGTTGGCTTTGATCTATTCTTAGCTCTAAATACTCACCTTCCTTGTCTATCTACTGTCTGCCCCTTCGGTTCCAGGGTGATCCCGATTCTGCCCCCGCTCTTGTATGTTTTTTTCTTCATGGCATCAATCACCTTCTTACAGGCGATTCCAGATTCTACGATGTATTCAGTCTCCAACACGAACAAATCTACTACTCGTCGCACCCAACGTGCTCGTCCGTCCAAGCCAAAGATACCCCTCTATCCTTCCGTGTCTATATCACAATCATTTACAATATCGCCTAACTCACCGCCATTGCTCGAAGACCCCTCTTTTCTCAGCCTCGAGACCTTCAAGCAAATACAGGGCAAGCTGGAACGCGAAGCTAGCCTCTTCGGAGATAAAATACCCTGCACTCCTACGACGCCTTTCTTCGTTGAAAGGCGCGTTCTATTCTATCTCAACACGACCAAGGCGTGTGTTCCTCTCTGGGATCGCAAGTCCCATACAGAAGTATTCCGCGATTTCGACTTGGAACCCGCATCGCCTGACAACATCGACCACGATACGGCGATTCGCATCATTCCTAGCCACCGCAAATCGTTACGAACTATGGTTCTGCGTTACCATAAGAAGCTTGTCGCTTCATGGAGTCAACTTTATGCTATCTTCATGCGTCATCATGTCAAGAACGACCACTGCTGTGCCGAAGAAACATTCGTCTCCATCAGCGCTGTTTACGCCTTTGTGCCGCGTCGGGTTGTTGATCACATCGTAGAAGCTTGTCGTACGTGCCGCCGACGGTCCATGATCGCGACTCCCACAACACGGACTGGCCTGGTTGACATGACGAACCGAGTCATACGAAATGACCCCTTTCCGAACGCCTTGGAAAAGAGGAAGCGAAGGGACACTGTCGATGATGGATTGAATAGTTCTCCAATCTCCACCGGCACCTCTTTGTTTGGGTCTCCTGTCAGCGCTTTCTCCCCAACCACCAGGAAACGCGCAGGGAGGACATTGGACCTTGATTCCCCGATTAAGAGGAAAGTGGGCGTGTTTTCGACCTGAGAGGGAGGAACATGGCTGCTTCAATCGTTTCTCTATATTTTTTCCCTTAGAAATTACACCATCACATCCTTATAACAGACTCCGACACACTACACAATATCAATTCGAAATCAATAATGACGATGCTTTTATTCGTACTGGGGTGTCTGAGATGGTTCGCGTTGTCGTCGACCCGTAAACGCAGCATCGTCTTGCCGCCGGTACAAAGAGTGCGGACCGACTGCCGATATTAGGGGCCTGAACCATTTTGATTCCGTGTTCCAATTCAAAAGTTCACATTTACAACGATAGTGTACAATCCAATTTGATACATAAAAACCTATTACAATTTGGCCTTCTCCTTTTCAGCTCCTCTGTCTCTCTTCGAACGAATTGCTCTTCCTGCTCGACTTACACTCTCCCTTCCCAGCTTTTCGCTGATCCACCAACCGATGTTGACGATTTCGTCCAAATCTGGATTGCCAGCGACCGAGTACGGAGATGTCTGTAGTGCATATAGTACGTCTTCAGTAGCGACATTACCTGTCGCTCCAGGAGAGTATGGGCAACCACCGAGACCACCAACGGAAGAATCGATGGTCCGAATCCCATGAGAAAGTGCGGCGAAGACGTTGGCGATTGCAGTGCCGTAGGTATCATGGAACTGCCAGAAAGGTGTTAGCGTCGTACTGAGAATGAAGGCTTTTCCCTTACATGTCCCTGCAATAAGACGTCTGATGAGCTGGATAATTGAAAGAATAAGGTTCACTCACAGCCAGCTGCTCTACAGGAACGCTCTTCTTTACCTCCTCGAGCATCTCTGCAACCTGCGTGGGTGTACCCATACCAACTGTGTCCCCGAGACTGACTTCATAGCAGCCCATTTCCATCAGTTCCTTCGCCACTTCTCGGACCCGTCCATAGTCCACTAGACCTGAATACGGGCATGCGATAACCACACTAACGTAACCACGGACCCGCAATCCTTTATCCAATGCTGACCGAGCCACTGGTGCTAAACGTTTCAATGATTCCTTTGTAGTAGTATTGAGGTTGGCCTGGGTAAAGGCGTCTGTTGCGGCTGTGAAGATGGATATCTCGTCTGTCAAAGGCGGTGAAGTCGGATGCTCCTCGAGCAAGCGGGTTAGGTTGTCCAGACCCTTTTGGTTGGGCACCAATACAGGGTAGTGAACGCCAGCAATCCGGTTCATCTGGCTGATAACGTCTGAAGTACCTGCCATCTGACGGATATAAGTTACCCAGTCGCATACAGACGAGTATTGCACACCTGAGGAACCCATTTCGGACTAACGAAGCTTCCAGCTTCTATCGTCTGCACCCCAGCGCTTGCGAGGCGGTTAATGAGCTCGACCTTGACACCGACAGGTATGACGCCTTTCTCGTTCTGTAGCCCATCCCTTGGTCCGACTTCAACGATGTTGACGATATCGCGCGCTGTCGCATAATGCCGTCTGCCAAATGCACGACGAGAAATAGTACGAAACATTTGTGTGGGACTGAAGATAGAATAATCTCGTTCGTTGTTCACAGGCGCATGCCGCCAATTGAGTTTCCCCGGTGTGGTGGGTGTGGGGAAAAGGATGGATTCGGCCGATGGTTCCGATCGGGTTTATTCGGCATTTCAATGATAACTAAGTAGTAACTAGCTCGACATGACTTTTCCTTCAAGGTCAAGCAGCGGCCCTAACTTTGTGACCACGAGATCTCATCAACATTGTCCTTTACAACCAGCACCTGCTCCATATTCATGCAAAGCCGCTGATCGTGTATTCATGAAAGGGTGCACGGAGCACGTACACTTTACCCATCCAACATCAAACCTAGTATACATTTCTCACTGACCGTGACCACCACCCCACCACCCCAATACCGGTCGCCACATGCTGTACGTGGAGTCCGCCAACGGTGATGTCCAGTAAATGGCGAAACAGAAGACAGCAAACACCTTCAACAGAACTTGCGCGGAGAAATGATCTTCATATCGACTCCCATCTCGGGGAAGGGAGATGAACCCCTGTAACGTCTCGAAAATATATCTTCATCAGTAGTCCTCTCATCTTCCATTTCGAAGCCAAGTAATGATCTTAAACAATATTTGCGTCAGTAAAATCTGGATGCGCTGTACGCAGTACCGGAAATTCGCATAGCCTAAACAATATGTACCTGAGTAATTTGATCAGATTGAGCCCCACTTACTACCCAATAACCGTTGGGGAATGGCAAAAGATTTCAACGTCAGCACTTACCAACTGATCTGCTCACACGGCCGCTTCCTTGATCTCGGGGAAAAAGAGATCTGCCTCTACAGCATCTATAAAAATCGTCTTCATCATCGGCGTAGTCGCTCCATCTTCCGCTTCGAGGTTAAGTTTGATTAACAGTATTTGCGCGGACAACACTGACACTATGTAGGCCTTGTGGTCAGTACCGGAAATTAGCGCATATCAGAGTAATCATGTACCTTGTTAATTTGTCAGGTTGAGAGGCCCCACTTTTTGACCCAATAATGGTCTGGATGATAACGCCGACACAGAGAATGTTACTATACGCGCATGAACCCGACATCCTAGATCACGGCTCCTAGATCCAACCGGCGGCCTCAGTCAGCCATGTACACCCAGTTCCGAGTGGACGCCTCAGCTGCTGTGATTCCACTGGTAACTCCGGAGTGGTATGTCAATCTGTGAAAAAATGGCTCAAGTGAGACTTGACATGACCCTGAGAGTCCGTTTGTCGTACAACATGTCGCTGACTGAAGCTGTTAACCCACTATAGCATGAACGTTAGCGGCCAATGTGGCCGAGGTTGAAGGACGAGCTAGGGGCCCCGGGCCTTCCCAGAGGAATTCGGAATTGAACAGCTCTGCTGCAATCAAACGGTATAATCAAGTTGCGCAACTGGAACTTACTCACGCCTTTCGGAGAACCCATATGCTGTTGTGTACTAGAGATACACTTAAGTCAGCACCTTCACTCGAGAGATGAATAAGCCCTGTATTCCAGCACCGCTGTACCTGGGGGGAAAGACGCGACTTTGTGATGAGTAGTACTTAGCCCTGGGTTGTGCTTTGAATTCGCTATTAGATGCGCTAGGGCGTGAAGCACATAGTAGCCGAGTCCACACAGAACACAGCAGCTTGTAGTATGATGAAAGTAAAGGTCCTTTCCCTCTGCTGTTCTGCGAAATAGAGTGAGAGACGACGAGCACAGGCCGTGCGCAGCAATCCTTTCCAAAGCTCTTAGCCAAACAGTGCCATTCTTCTGCATCGCCACCCCCTTGTCTGATCGTGGCGCGATCGACACTGACTGAATGTTTTATACAAGTTTTATATATTGGGGAGTCGAATTCCAAGCCACATCCTAGAAATCGGTCGAGGTGGAAAGATTGCTTTGACTTGCGAAAGAATTGTGAAGTCCAAACGGTGCTCCCATCGGACCTGATGTGGGGCTGGGGCCCTACGGCAGCTGAGTAGTAAGCCATAACAACCGCCAGCCGCGATGATGTGGCCACTGTTCGGCGTCATGAACACGCGTTCTGCACTGCCTCTATATGGCTTTTTTAATTGTGCCTTGGAACTTCAATCCTACCCATCATGTTCTCTCGACTGGCTTCATTGTACACGGAATTCAAGCCCCCAAAGCCGAAATATTCGACTGCTAAGATACCTGACCTAGCGGGAAAGGTGATGCTAGTAACGGGCGGAGCTTCAGGTTTGATGTGCCTTTTTTCTGTCTCATCCTAATTCTCATTTTTTGTGCAGGAATAGGCAAAGAAACGGCAAAGGTACCCTTGATACGATGGATTCCCGAGCACTTTGACAGATTCTAAATCAGCGTCCTCTATTTAGGCATTACTAGAACACAACGCCAAAGTGTACATCGGAGCCCGTGATGAGGCAAAAGCTCAGGCGGCCATCGAAGACCTCCGTTCAACAACGGGAAAAGAAGCCCATTTCTTAAAAGTAGACCTGGCCGATCTCAAATCTGTCAAATCTGCCGCTGAACAGTTCACAAGGTACAAGATAATGTTGTGTATTCCGCAGTAAGGCTTCTCACCTGGAATCTCCTTTAGGCAGGAGACCGAACTTCACGTCCTTTACAACAATGCGTTCGTTGAATTGCCCATGATATCGTTATGAATCACTCACACGAATCTGCAGCGGTATACTTGCACCTCCTGTAACGGAAGTAAGCGCGCAAGATTATGATCTCCAGTTTGCTACCCATGTTCTCGGTATCACCCTATTCCTAATTCACAGACAAGTACGGTGCTGACATACTTCCCCCCTCAAGGACCCTTCTACTTGACTAAACTTCTTCTTCCCATCCTTGTATCCACCGCTCAGACGACGCCCGAGAAAAAGGTCCGCGTTGTCAATACATCTTCCATCGCCCATGTCCTGCGGAGCCTCGATTTCGCTACCTTTAAGGACGGCCCCAAGCGCCGGAAGATGTATACAGATATGTTATATGCTCAAAGCAAATACGTAGGACTTAATCTCCGTGTTTTGTACTCAGCAGGCAGCTTACGGGTCCATTACAACCCAGGGGATGATAGTTCTCTCTAGTGAACTCTCACGGAGGTATGGTTCTCAAGGAATCGTCACGACCACCCTGCACCCGGGGTGCATCAAGACAAATCTCCACCGCAATATTCCACCAGCCGCTGCTGCTATGCACGTAAGCATTTCGACTGTCTCCATCATGGATACATGTTCATTCTCCTCTTAGGGTCAATATCCAGCCGACATGGGTGCACTAACGATGTTGTGGGCTGGCACCTCCTCCGAGGGAGCTGAATTAAACGGCAAGGTGCGCCCTACGACCGCTTCCTCTTCTATTGAATCTAATTACGGACGTGCATCAGTATCTCATTCCATGGGCTCGAGTTGGGATAGCTAGCAAGGGTACTCAGGATCTCGAACTTGGGCTGAAACTCTGGGAATATTTAGAGGAGCAAGTCAAGGTGTATTAAATAAATTACGATATCCCATTTGGATATTATGTTTACGCTAATTATGTATCCGTTTAACACTGAGTTTAGAAAAAAGCCAATCATGCTTCGCTATGATTGAGCTCGAGGAAGTGTGCTTTAGCATAACCAGGCACCTAGTGGCCCACCTGAACATGCGACCCATTTTCAGTGGCGTTCTTGCAGATAACGAATCTCAATGAATATATCCGATCGTTTCACGCCAAGGTCCACGTTAAAACCGATGAATATGTATGTTGTAAAACGAAGAAACGAGATTACAATAGAACGTACGTGTAGGTATACGCACTTCGCACACGCCCCACAACTACACTATACTAAGTCTGACCTTGAAAGTGCGAACGGCCGAGGCAGCATTATAGAACCTCTAAAAGATCACGATCAGACCGGATTGCATATACCAAAATCGGGCGTTGTCCCAGATACAGAACCAGAGGAGCCAAGGTTTCTAATCATAGCACAGTCCGAGTCTCGTTGAAGCATCTCGATAGAAAGACATGAACTGATATCGTCTCCAGAGTGAGGCGTGACATCCAAGAACCGTCGCGAATCGAGAGCGACCGCATTGTGATCTTTTTCTTGTAAGGGCTGGGTCAAGAAGACTGGCTATCGTCCTATTAGCACGCAGTCATTGACTGCAAGAAAATGGGCATACTTACAGTGTGTTTGTATGCGGCCGTGTTGGCGGAAGAAAGTGTATTCGGTGCCGACGCTGCAGGTTCCTGGCGCGGCTCTCGCGAGTTGAGACTGCTCATGAGAGAATTGGTGTAAAGCTTTGAAAGAGGCAGGTTGAAGATGAGGTGACTATTCAAATATGATTTGCAAGCAAGGTACACGAAGCAGTTGATTACTCACATTCCTGTTGGCTGAAGAGCACGAGGTCAAGTGGAAGATATTACGAGAAGAATCAATATTACCAATGATAAATATATTATCAAGTCGACTAAGGCGCAAAGAGACGTGATCAAGCCTGTTTGAACAGTAGCTGCATGGAGTTCTCAGATGGAATCAAAGCTATTGAAAGTGTACGCTTACTCCGAATGATCTTGTCAACCAGGTCATCTGAACGCTTAAATCCTGTTTTTTGTCCTCGCTATTCATCGCGAGTTTTATATTGACACAAGCGCGCGAGCAAAGTATGCTCACCCTGTCATAACTGTCAGTCGATTAAATATTATCAAGGCTTCGAAAACACAAACAGATGGCGAACCAGAAGAAAGGTGATAACGATATCACACAAGCAGTCGGATGCTAGCCAGATAGTGACAACATCCTATAGTTGTATCAGCTGTCACACTTGGGAGATGTAAAAATATGACGCGGCGAACTTGAAACCTCTGAAACTGTAGAAACCGCGATGTTATTCTAGATTCCGCAGCAGTGGCGATTCCCCCGGCTATCACACCCAAGTTAGAATAGTAAATGACAGGGGAGAACACGGTTACCGGTTCCGAGAAGAGCGAGAAGCACAACAATACCGCATAGGCAAAGATTAGAAGTCAAGACGAAAATCCTCCAGGTAAAAAAGAGCTGAACGAGGCCGGAAATGATGCCCTGTATCCTTCTGAGTGTTGCAATCGTTAAAATAGGGTTATGTTACAAACGTACCGTCATGGCGGGATCTAAAAATGGAGCGGTTCAAGATGGGTAACATGTTTTCAGTGGCAATTGTCGTACCTGTAGAAAATACTGGGAGAAATTAGATAGATGGGAGCGTCGAGAGGCCGGTTAGATCGTACCCCAAGTTGCCTTAGCCAAATATGCGGCTTCTGCTGGAATATACGCCGGTGACACCCCCGTAAATAGTATAAACATGTACCACGTACAAAAATGCAGGACAAAACAATCGTAGAGATACACAAAGTCGAAAACGGTGTTAATGGTATCGCATAGAAAAAGAAGGAGGACCTTGGTTGATGTTAAATAACGCGCGCCGACAACGAAAAAATAGCACTCACAAATAGCTTGACGACAAGCTTGTCTCTAAAAAAATATAAAGAAGAAGTAAATCTCTTCAAGAAGCGACTCACTGCTTGTATGCAGCAAAGTATAGGTACACCTGAGTGATCATAATCCCGTAAAGAAGGAGATTGAACATCAAGCCGATGAACATAGGGCCATGTCTAGCATACAGTCTACCCAGTGAGTCCTCCATTCTGCATATAAAAGAACAAGACGCCACGTACGTGACTTCAGCTGGCCCCAACATGGCGGAAGATGGAAGTAAAGGTCAAGGAGGGACAAAGACGCGTCGGTATTGTTTGTACCTTTCTACGTCATTATTTGGCAAATCACGGGACACTGGACCGCCACTACGGTTGTCCTGTGGTCGTTGTGGTTCTTCCAGTGTCCACCACCACCACCACCGTCTCCAACGTCGAGTCGACGTTCTCGGCGCCGTTATTTCATCCAGAGCGGGTCTTCTCTGCTATCTTATCGTCCACTGGTCGACGTCCAACTCGATGACCACCCCATCTACGCCACGGCGAGCATCGGTATACCACCCCAGGCCCTCGTCGCCCTCCCCCAGCACCTCCGGTTTCTCCTTCATTGGAGAGGACGAGGCGTCCAGTGACAATGACCATCTCTACTGGGAGTATAGCAGGTCCCCGTATAAGAGCATAGGATCCTTCGGCCGTCGTGCTATTCACTCATCGCCTGCGCTTACCAGCCACTTTCATTCTTCGTCTTCATCCCCATTCATCTCAGGCTCAGATGTTCCATCGAACAGCTCATTCAAGTCCTTGCTTCCGCGTTTGTGGGACGTTCTCATAGCATCTCCAACCAAAACCATCTTATCTCCTTCCCGGCCCGCTCTGAGCGGCTCAGGTCGTCACGCTAAGTTCGTTTCTTACTCGACAACATCTTTTGGCCGCTCTAAAGGTAAAAGAATGTATCGTGATCAAGACTACTACAATGACTCCATCAATTTCTTGGACTTGCCACCTTTAGATGGTGACGAGGGGGAGCTCATCGATGTGGATGACGAGGCTTGCTTCATTGCTGTGGAACATCCTTGGGGAGCCATCAATGCCTCTAGGGCTAGAGTAGTGACTGGAATTGGTGTGTCCTTCCGAAAAATTCCAAGACTGCCCTTTCTGACATGTTACGAACATCAGACATTCTCTCGCTTCTCCCCCTGAACTTTCCTTGCAAGTTCTGTCAATGCTTGCATTTATCCCTTCGTGCCTTCCATCAGCGTCGCTACAAGACCTCTATCCGTCCCACGAGGATGGGCTGCATGCGATCATCACATGTTTAGCTGTCTCACAGACGTGGCGACGCCTCGCAAATGACAATAGCGTTTGGCGTGCGTTCTTCATCTCACGCTGGGGCAATCTGGAATGCCCTGACAGGTCCCTTGAGAGGAAGAACTTGCAGCACGCCAACCATCGGACACGGAGAACACACACAGCGTCGGGCTCCATCAATTATCGTTATCTATATCAAGAGCGCCTAGAACTTGAACGCCGCTGGGGTGCAGTCTCACGCCAGAGTCTTTCTAATCATCTACCATGGGAGCCCAAGATCACGAAATTGACAGGTCATAGTGACAGGTCCGTGATGCTCTCAATTGTGGCCTCCATACTTATCTTTAATATCTGTAGCGTCTATTGCCTTGAATTGTGCCGTACAGCTTCGGGGCAGCAACACATCATTACCGGGTCCCGCGACCGCACCATCAAGATGTGGTCGTTAAAGACGGGAAGATGTTTAGGAACATTTGGCGGCAACACCGGCGATGTCGATGGTCACCGAGGAAGTGTTCTATGTTTGAAGTTCTTCTGGGAGAATGATGGTCGGAATGGGGTGCTTTACTCAGGCTCCAGCGACTGTACCGTGTGTGTTTGGGATGTCTGGATCGTGAAACCGGGCCGTTCACGGCATTTTGACGATTCCGATGAAGGCATTGAGGTTCAAGCGCGTATTAAGACTGTGTTGAGAGGTCATAATGGCGGTGTGTTGGACTTGAGAGTGGACGCTAATTGGATTGTCAGCTGGTATGTTGGTTTTGGTTCGTGTCACACTATTGTTAACGCCCTCGCAGCTCGAAGGACACCGTCATTCGTGTGTGGCGCCGTGACACGCTGGAGCTGTATCGAACTCTTCGTGGTCACGAGGGTCCTGTTAATGCCGTATGCCTCGAGGGCGGCAAATTGGTCAGTGCTAGTGGTGACGGGAAGATGATCCTGTGGGATATAGCAAGAGGTGAAAGACTGAGGACCTTGGAGGGACACGACCGAGGATTGGCTTGTATCGAGTTCAAGGTTGAGCTATATTACCGCTTTGTTCACCATCTCTGACCGTTAGGCAGGACGATCTCATCATATCCGGGTCGAATGACTGCAGAATCAAGATCTGGTCGGCTACCTCTGGAGAATGCCTGACCACCTTGGTCGGGCATGATGCTCTTGTCAGGGCGCTGGCCTTTGATCCTCGGAGCGGGAGGCTAGTGAGTGCTAGCTATGATAAAAGCGTGAGAGTATGGGATGTGGCCACCGGTACGTCTGGTGACATACATTTTGGCGGAGAGCTGATCCTCCGACAGGCAAAATGTTGCGAGAGTTCAAACAGAGTCATACAAGTCACATATTCGACGTCAAATTTGACGTATCGAGAATCGTTAGGTGCGTCTCCTCTTCATAGTCGGTTGTTAGCTGTGGGTCGAACGCTTCTTTTGGACAGTACCTCTCATGATCAGCGAATCGTTGTTTTGGATTTCTCAGAAGGCCTGGATGGTGCCGAATTATTTATGTAAGGTTGTAGACAGTTATCATCAATTATTCATTTTGTACAACAGGTATGTCCCTTGTGTTTTATTTTTTACCATCTTCTCGGAACTATTAGTATCTTGTAAACCATCAACTGTTGTATACCCTGTATATATATATATATATATGTCCATCTTGTAACTATTCATAGGAACATATACACACTTGCTTTTTGGATCTTACGAGTGCGTTGCAACGGACTACTTATCTCATTTGGCCACGGAGCCTTTCGGGGGTGTTGGGAGTTCTCGCATCGTTGAGAGCGGAAAACGGAAAGCCGTAACGGAGGCCACGATCGAGACATTTGCATATTAAACCAGGTACACGACTACAGCTGACTACATCATAGATTATTCATACCCCAAACAACCCCATGTATGTCAAGAACTGGGTAACTTGACCTCGTTCATCAGATGGGATATCTTTCAAGCCGAGAGCCTCAGATGCCTCCGCACATTGAGCGCCTAAACAACGATTCAATTCATACAACGCAGTTAACGGCGAGTTAAATGCTAACCAGTTAGAGCAAAAGCCTCCCGTTTCGTAACGGGAAGTGGCCCTCCGGCAGCGTAGCCATCTGGGTATGAAAGAGGTGCATCAGGACTACTCGTTGCGTTTGTCAGGCGCATGGGCTGTAGGGATAACCTGTGCATCGAATTATTCAGCTGACTGGACGAGTATTCAATGGAACGAAGGACTGACGTGAGTTGAATGTCATCGAGGGAGATAGAACAGTCGCTGGCCGCCTGGATAAGGTGATGCAGTCCTATGCTGATTGCCTGTAGCTGGTCGTCAACGTGAATGTTCTATCAAAGGTTCAGCATTCAATATTACGGTCACACGATACTCGCACAGACCAAATGTTCAGGCAGGGCAACAGGCTCGGGCTGAGGCTCCTGGGGCATAGTCGCGATCGTAGCAGCCATAGTAAAAGATATGATGGAGGGTAAACAGAGCGATTAAAGGGAAGATATAGGATAGTTCTGGGGTATTTGAAAGATATTGAAGCACAGAAATAGGGGCTAAGTGAATTGGTGTGGGGTGCGGGCCGACTTGGGCCGGTCCGTATCTTTCCTTCTTCACGTCACCATTGCCACGACTTGGTCTCAAGTTTTCCGTTCCAGAGGCATTTCATCAGGACGAGGTCCTTCGTATCAGCGTCGAGAACCTTTAAGGCTTGCCGTGCATTACCTGAGGTACTTTATGGATCACCCACGGGAGAAATCGGACACAATACTTGACAGCTCGTTGCAAAGGCAAGCCTTGCGGTTCAACGAGGTCAACTGGCTCCATATTTCACTTATTTGATTGGTCAGTCCGACGTATGGATCCGGTTTGATATCAACGTTCTGTCCCGTTATCAGCACTCGTGTTTGTCTGGCCATGCCAACATGCTAATGGGACACTTTTACCGGAAACATCCAGGAAACTTCTCTATGTATACAAACCGATGGTCGGTCGAGCAGAAAGCTCCTTATGCCAAGCATCACCGCTTCGGTAGCGACGTTATGTTAACAACGTAATGCATCTTGGATGTGCCTGGGACATCTACACGAGCTATGGGCAACGAAACAGGGGGAACTTCTCTTTATGTCTCTGACATATCAGGAATGGTAGCGCTATTTTCGCTGCAACCCTTTGATTGCTTTCCTCAGGTACCCCTTTACCTCGAAGGACTATTTTGGACACGGCGGCTACTCTCGGCTATTTTAGATATCCTTCTCGTGTTTCGGTATCCTGGTACCACTTAAATTTACTTGGACAGCAAACTGACAGGCCGAGAAAGGGTCTCGGTCACGAACACAGCTTGTTAGGCAGTGCTTAGCAGCTATCACTTGCAACCGCATAGGTTCGTACTTTCTACTCGACACGATCATCGCTTCTGAAGGATACGGCAGGGGAGAAAGGGTATAGTGTTCATTACGAACTGCTCGACACAAATACATGTCTCTTGTTTTCTGGGATGATCCGCGCTGATTGTTCCGGCATCCTATCCGCGGGGTTTGTCTTACAGGCACGCAGACACTTTTTCAGCGCGTCTGTTAGCAATTATAGAGCTATCACACGCGTCACTTTTTCATCGCGCGGCTGCCTAGCCTGCCTGTTGTCTATTAAGCTCTAACGACATCATAAAACGATGAAGTGAGTAGTTAAATTTGGATTTCTATAGGTCTTGCGAAATGGACGTGAGAATATCCCGAAGTTTCGTCTAATACGGGGACATCCATTCTCTGACAGGGATTTTGGAGTGGCTCTCTGCCAAAAGACCTCTCCTGCGCCACACATAATCAAGGATTTTGGCGTGGATCGAGGTACCAACCCGCATAACCGCCGTATGTTCGCGTATAAAATTGGCGAACTTTGAGGATAAGAGAACATTCAGCAGTCTAGGACTCAAGCACCATGAAGCTGTCATTCCTAGGCACCCTTGCACTTCTCGCCACACTTGCAACTGCAAACGATGGTGGAAATTTTGGTGCCCGCGACACTGAGCATGGAGGATGTCAAAACCCCTCTGTCAGAAAGGAATGGCGCTCTCTCACTGACGACGAAAAGGCCGACTGGATTTCCTCTATCAAGGTGAGGTCTTGCGAATACAGACAAGGACAGAGCTAATCTTCTTCTCAGTGCTTGGCTCACTTGCCTCACAATCCAAACTTGAGCCCCACCGTCAAACCTGACGATATCCCCCCGTTAATGAGACCGGCTCGTACTGGGATGGTACGCGTTTTTCGATTATATCATGCGTAAAGCAACTCATTCCCGTGAAGACATCTCTTACATGCATATGGATATGAACTTTGTGGTAAGACGAACGTGTTTCGGTGCTGTATCTCGACTTCTTAACGGCCACGTGACAGATTCATTTCACTGGGCTCTTCTTACCTTGGCATCGATGGTACATGCACTCAGTAGAAACAGCGCTTCGAGAAAAGTGCGGCTTTTCTGGGACTATGCCGTACTGGGACTGGACGCGTGGTAAGGAATTTTCTCTGCAAAGTTTCTCCCCAAACCTCATGTCGTGATTCCCCTTCGTAGATGCCGCAGACTTTGAAGGAGCGACCATTTTTGCTGAGCCCGATCTTAAGAGCGGTCTCGGAGGGTGGGGACACCCCGAAGATGATTATCTTGTCCATGATGGCGGCTTCTCGTATGATTTCGACCTTGCCTATCCCTCTTCGCATGGTCTTCGACGAAACTACACTTTGCGGCCTTGGGAGTCCAACCAATTTGCCGGCCTATCTGTTATCTTAGATCCTACTCAGATGGCGAACATATCTTTCACCGCCGACAAGATCCAAGCGCTTGTCAGCGGCCATGTAGGAGATTACGTAGGATTCCAGTTCGGCTTTGAAGATTGGGAGGTAGGGGAAATTCTCTCACAACGGGTTTCCTTATTGACTATTTTTGGCAGGAGGCTCATGCCAGCGTTCATGAATCGACGGGAGGGTAAGTGCATATTGATTGACGTCAGTATCATCACCTGAGCCTATTTACAGGGATATGGCTGGTAATTGCCCTGCAAGTGCACCCCCTTCATGCATACCAGGTCCGCTTTGGGCTCCAAATGGTATAGTCCAGAAAATTTGTATTCGTCGGTCTCGTACTAATATTCTATAGACCCACTGTTCTTCCTCCACCATACCGTAAGTGTCAATCATGACTATTGTATACCGACACATGACTCACGTTTCCACTCCTAGACTGTCGACAAAGTCTGGTATGACTGGCAGAACAACAATCCCGCGAACAAGAACATTTTCAAGGGTGGTTCCGTGCAGCACGTTGAGAACCGGACCATGTATCTGGAGAATCCGAACGGAGGCGGTCCCCCACTCACGGTGAGTTTCCCCAAGTCATCATCCAAGTATGGCTTGTTGATTGCAAACAGCTTCAATCTGTCGTCACCGGTGAAGGTATGTTCGATGAATGGGTTATTGGGGATTATTTGAGCACTACGGATGGCGCTCTCTGCTACGTTTACGCAGAATAGTCTTACTCCATTATTATTTATCTATTAGGAATACATTTCGAAGTTATAATTCAATTTTGACGTCGCGTGCTAAATGTCTCATCTGTGTCTGGGTTTGGGAAATCCAAACCGCTATTCTTGACTATTCACCAACAACCATGGCAGCCGAGCTACCAGAGATGATCACCATCGGCAAAGGCATCACTGTCGTAAGTATTCGCCCCAAGTTCCACCATCAAGCCTATCCATTCTGACTCCCGCTCTGAAACAGACCTTCCTGAAGGACGACAAGTATGAAACACGCATTTCAGTCTCTGGTGTACCGGGCGATGAGGAGCTTTCCATTCCTTTGCACTGGCACGAAAGGCACGATGAATACATGCTCGTCGTCGAAGGAAAGCTGCAAATCACTCGCGGGTCAGAAATTCAAATGTACGGCCCGGAGGACGGTGAACAAGTGATCGAAAGAGGAATCCCGCATTCACTCAAGAGCGTCGGTAATTGTGTTATCTTGGAGAGGACCATTCCTGACGTTCGTTGTTTTTGAATTCTCGCACGGTGATGGTGAAATCGGACGCTTAACTGACACGCAGGATTCGATGAAACAACTCTTCTTTAGAAACATGGAGAAAGGCGGCGCTTTGAGTACTAACTTTTTTGAGGTTATGCATAACTGTTATTATGGGGATGTAATCCCTTCGCTTCCGGGAGGTATCCGTTGGCTCGAGAAAGCTGTAAGTCAAAATATCATGCAAGACTTCTCCGCAGTGTTGACTTGGATGTTTGAACAGTTCCTGACATTGTTCGGATACTACGTCGCGCCATTGTTAGGATATTCAAGAAAGATCAAGACGCTCTAGTCCATATGATTTGGTGAGTACTTTGGTCGTATCGTCGTGTCCATAGTCTAACGGGATGCAGAAGTAAAGCCAAGAAATGATGTACTATATATACAAAACCAGGACACTGAACGGTTGAATATGCAAAGAAAGAAATGGTATCGCATGTAATAAAGATATCTGAAAACAGGGTCCAAGAAAGTGGGTATCGGACAATGTACATTACAGAACACAGACAATGAAGTAGCACAACGAGAGGACGCCCATGACGAGCGGAGATACCGCATCGGTGCGGGAAAGTGCGCCATTGGAAGTTCCCGATTGAGTGGCCGCACTCCCAGCCGCAGACGTCGAAGTGGATTCGGGTGCTGAAGACGTCGAGAATCTCGACGTGGACGAAGAGGAAGAGGTAGCAGGGGTTGTCGCGGACAAAGAGGTAAGAGAAGGTAGAGACGTTGACAGCGTCCCGACTATGATTGTCGACAGTTCACTGGTGGAATCTGCAGCACTTGTTTGCGCCAAAGAGGTTGGGACGGCGATACTTGCTGTAGCCGATTCCAAGGGCGACGCAAAGGAACCCGTCATCTGATCGAGTCTACGGGAGAAGCTGATTAAAAATGAACAACTCAACCAACGGCAATATACTTGCTGGAAAAATGGAGAAAACGCCATCACGGCTGTCCCGTTATCAAAAACGGATGTGGAGGTGAAACAGATATAACTGCACACAGATCTGTTAGCATGACATCTGGCGGAAAAGTGCGGTATACAAACTAGGTATCCGAATCAGGGCCTGCCTCTGGGATAGGCTACAGAAATTTGATTAGATAACTTGGGGGAAACACACGGCAAGGCGTCGCGCACCGTGAATGTAAGAGAGTGAGTCGTGGACGTATCTACCGGGTCGAGATTCTGTACTAATTGCTGGAATATGATATATTCTTTAGAGGAGTTCCGCCTTCCATATTGTATGCGGCATACCTGAGTTCCGGTATATAGACCAACAGTACTGACTCCAAAAGACGATAACAGCGGCCGGACGCCATCGTCGAGCCACTCGACCGTGCAATTCTGTCCGCCATGGCAGGAAGAGCCGTTGTTGGGCTCAATCACGTAGAGGCTGCGAACCGACAATGCAGCATTCGTATGAAGAACGAAATCAAGAGTGATACACGCCAAAACCAGGGCGGAAAGGGAAAACATGATTTTTGAGAAAGAAAGTTGACGCTGAAGAGCAAAAGGAGTGGCAGGTCTTGAGGCAAATCGAAATCTATCGTGCTTTCAAGGAGACGGCATGCAGAAGAAATGAGGAGAAAATGAGGTCGATAAGGTCGAGGGTGATGGTTGCAATGAAGCTTTGTTTGTTTGGCATGAGCCTTAGATTGCGATCTTATCAGGAATTCGAGATATGATAATTCCAAGATAATTCCTCAACCACGATACAAAGAGTCTAATACAGGGCCTGCAAGAATTAAAGTACAAGGAAACGATATAATGGTACAGAGAAAATGGTCGTCTCAAATCTTGGCCTTTATGAGAGATGTCGTGCAAGTAAAGTTCGTCGCAGTCACCGCCCTAGAACCCACCAGAGGTCCCTCTTTCTTCTTCTCTGCCACCTCCTTCTCGTTGCAAATCTTGCCGCCAATCTCCCTCTCTACTTCCTTCACCACATTGGTGATGCATTCGGGGCTATCAAATACAGGCCGTCCAATGAGACTGACAAACACACCGATGCCCAAGACGGGATACGAGCCCACTTGGATACCACGAGATTTCAGCCGTGCTTGAAGGGCGCTCAGATATGGAGCTATCATTGATTCTGGTCGGCTGGATGGGGTGTCAGTTGTATTAGGATTTGGCATGACGGGCAGCGTACTCTGTGAATATCTGAATCCTTAGAGGTCGGTCGCTTGGAGGCGGAAGGGGTAAAAACTGGGTGAGTTGGGTGAGCATGACTTGGAACAGTTTAGGTATCCCTGGGAATATGCATAATTTGCCTTCGAGGCGAACGACGGGCTTTGTTGGATATAAGGCATACGACAATGGCGATATAAAAGTAAGGCGTACCACCCATATATCGCTCCCTACAAAAATCACTTCTGCGCGTTCAGGAAACAGGGCCATTCGTTGCGTAGCTTCTCTCTGTGATGTCGTCTGCGATGATATCCATGGTCGGTGCTTGTTCATTTCGTCCAATCGTCGCAGTGTCTCCGTGTGGTGAGCCAGGCCTTGTCCAAATGCCTTTGCAAGGGAAGCATACGTGATGTCGTCGTGAGTTGGACCGATCCCGCCACTGGTGACCACAAAGTCGTAGTTTTGCACCATTCGCCGGCTCGCCTCGATGCTGCATGATGTCAGTGGAGCACCTACCGAGAGCCACGAGGCACGTACATTTCAGTCTCGTCGTCTGCAATGACCTCTATACGTTTCCTGAAATCAGTTCAGGAAACAAATTCCGACGCAGCGATGGCTGCAGACACCCACAGCTCAATGCCATGCTCAAAGCAGTACTTTGCGAAAAAGTGCGAGTTTGCCTCGAGTGTTTTGCCATTCAGAATCTCGTCGCTGCAGGACTGGTAAGAGATGAAACAGGAAAAGCCGTGAGAACGCCGCACCCGATGATGAGCGCCGCCGCCGTACGAATGCACCTGCCCTCTCCCAGCGGATTTGTCGGTACTGGAGACAGCTCAAAACCAAAATCGACCTTGGGCGGTCCGTTACTTGATTCCCTTGTTGGCATGACGGCGATGAAGTGACGGTATTGCGCTGGTCGTATGCAGGGTAATACTCTAGGTCGGCTCCTCCTGTATGCTTGACGGAAGGCCGAACTTGCTGGTATTCGAAAAGGTACTGGCAGCATCGAGGATGCAGGCTTATCCTGGAAGCATTGAAAGAGAAAGAGAACGTGGAAATGAAGGGGTCATTGTAAGGGAACGTTATGGGAAAACCTTACCCCAGACCTTCCCCAATAATTCGGCGCCCTCCGATCCGGCTTCATATTGGTGATCTGGTATCCAAAATAATATGTATTCAATTACGGAGTTTGTTTAGTGCTAAGACATAAGGGGGAATAGGTCCATTAGCAGACGACAAAACCAAATGCAGCTGTTAGCGCCACAGACAGCCATATCTTAGGGTTGCTGGTCGTAGCCACGACTGCGCTGTTCCCAGTTGACGAAGAACTCGCAGCGCTGCCAGAATGGGTCGCAGTCCCCGAAGACGTCGCCTTGGCGGTGCCACTGGCAGTAGTTGAAGCAGAAGCTGCCTTGGACGTCGACGAAGCTGCTTTGGTGGTGCTTGCGCCGCTGGAAGCGCTCTTTGAGCCCGAGGCGGACGTCGAAGCGCCGGCGAGCGGTGCAGTCGACTGGCCGTCAATCTGTGCTTGGACGGAGGTATTGAACGACCCAGAAAGGCCGTTAATTCTACGACAGTGTTAAAAGTGTATACAGGCAAGTCAGTATCACCTACGTGAACTTTGCGGAAAACGATAAAGCAGGGTATTGCGAGTTGGTTGCGTCCTTGAGCTCGTTGGAATCGACACGAATAAAGCTGGGAATCATTCCGTGAGATATAGCAACAGCGTATCAAAAAATTCGCGTACTATTGATCACTGGGAGCTCCGATATTTGCAGACGGAACGAACTGCAAAGTAGAGGTGGTGGCTACATCGACGTTCTCAGCAATGACTTGAAGAGTAGTCTATCATCCAGGCAGGCAGTCAGAACACACTTCTCCTTAAAAATCGAATACATACTTGCTGCAGCGAGTTTCCAACCGCGATGGCGAATTTGGCTGCACCAAACGCTTCCAACGACGGAGAGGTACCGTCATCTTGCCAGGAGACAGTGACGGTATCACCTGCATTCCAAACGGTAGAACCAACCGGGTCTGTGATCTACGTACAGGTAGGATTCAGACGAGGGTTACCTCAAGAAAATAAATTGGACGAACATAGACCGTGGCGAGCGCCGATGTCGCAAGGCCAAAAAGTACAAAGGCTGAAGATTTGGAGAACATTAGAGGACGAAACTTAGGGGGGTGAAGCGTTTCGAAAGGAGCGAGAGCACGAAAAGAGAGGGTAAAAAAAGAGTGTAAGGTTCGAGAGAGCGTAGGGGAAGTCGCGCAGAGACAATAGGATGCAACGTAGACGTTGAAGAGTAAAACAGGAGGGAAAAAAGTCGACGTGCCCTCCCTTTCAAAGGGGCTTTCAGGTACCTCATGCCAGGGACATGACCATCCTGCTGGTCGATCACCTATTTTGGAACCTCCTCCCTTTATTTTTGGCACTGTTAATCATCTGCAAAGAGGGCTAGAAGCGGAAGTGATGTATTGAAACAAACAAGCCGTCTCGAAGCCATCAGACCCGAGCCAGAAGAGAGTTAAAGCCGGTGCTTCCAAAGACCAAGAAGCCAAGTATAATGGTCCGAGTTTGCCAAGCTCCTTGGACTGGTTGGCAGACGCCCAACATGATACACGGATAACGCCAAAATTGCAAGCAAAAACGCGTCATTTGTGCTCTATTCCAGCCATACAGATCCGCTGAAGGGTCACGACAAAGTCTGGAAGAAAGACGAGGCGATTTGTCAGCCGCTCTGGCGTTGAGTGCGGTCCGGGTCCGAGTCCACCCAATAAAACAGGACAAAAATTGCAAGCGCCATAAATATCCCGACCATCGACGCATTATAGAAACCTGAACTTTCTGCCCACCAGGTGCTCAGTATACTGATGCAGATACCATGATCGACACATCTCTTATTCCTTTTATGACTTATACACTCACACCCGAATTACCCGAGGTCCAGAGCATCATCGACTCAAGTCATGAAGACATATCTAGGATCAGTGTCCGGAATCTCCCCTGCCGGGCCTTCTTCTAGTTCCTTCTCCTCCGCCGACATTTCCTGTAATTTCTTTGCGTTCCTCTTGTTCAGCATCGATAGACGAGAGCGTAGAATGAACGCCGTCATGAAAGCCACGAACAAACAGCTGGAAGACGTGGAAAGTCAGTAAATTGATTGGTTTTTAGATAGTGATACTGACGCGGCCGATATGGCGTGGCCTTTCCGGTAGTTATCATCGTCGTCAAAATAGATTTGAGGTGAAGCGCTTTATACAGAGACCGTTCAGTGGCCGTCGAAAGATGCTGGGAAAGGAAACGTACATTGACACGCAATTTGAGATAGACACTATAAAAGCCGTACCGACGCCTCTCTTGGATGTTGGAGAGAAAGTATTAGCGGCCCAACTCCTGTATATACCGTCAGTGGATAGCAGAAACTGCACAGAGAAAGCTCACATGACAAGAGGGAACAAGCTGTAGTTTCCGCCCACGACCAGGAAAAGAGCGAAATATGCCGCTCCAACGCTCTTTTGCACCGACGTCGCTAGAATGATGTACCCAATAAAAGAGACGGCGCATGACAGCATGATGTGCCAGCCTCGGTCGCGTGTACGATCGCTGTGCCATGCTTGGAAGAGGACCATGAACCAGCCTACAAGGTAGGGAGCCACGGTCATTCCTTGCGCATTAATGGACGAAAAGCCGAGGCCTTTAATAAGCTGGTCTGATATGTTAGTACTTCCCCTATAGTGCAAATTCACAGATGCGTACCGTGGGCAGGAAGTACGAAATGGTTGCGACTCCGACGTTAACTATTACCATAAATCAACTCTAAACCATGAAGATACTGATGGAAAGCTTACAGCTAGCGTATATTAACATGAACAACCAGGAATTAACATCCAACATCACATGCTTGAAGCCTTCCCATCCAGTCATGCCGCCGTGAGATTGGGGCTTGTGATCACGGTTCACACGAGCCTGCGCGATGGCTCGTTCCCGGGCAGTCAGGAATGTTGACGAGAAAGGGAAAGAAGGAAGGCAGAACAAAATCGTGGTAGCCATGATGATAGTGGGTATAGCTTCAATCTACCCCCCAAATCAGTAAACCTTTCGAATCGGATAGAGAAATGGCATACAAGAAAGAGGAACTGCCATCTTGAAAGCAGAGATTAGTTCGATGTTGCAAGATGAACGGTCGCACTCACCCTTTTAAAACAGAGGTATGCGCTCGGACAAGCCCAAAAGCTATGAGACCCTGTATAGCCAATACTTGTTAAAACAACGTAAGACAGACGTTCAAGCCAGTCAACGAACCCCGATGGCGCCGGGAAATGTTCCAGTCATACAAAGACTATCGAAAGGTTTGATAAGCAAGTCGAATCTTGGGAACGACGGGAATCTCATTCACCTGATACGCATGGCGAGTTCATGACTGCAGGCAATGTTCAGTCAAAAGTAATAATTACACGTTCTTTGAACATCACTTACCGCCTGTACCAAAACGACAAATAATAGATCATGCCGGCGTAGTATCCCGCTTCTCCGATTCCAAGAAGAACCCTGGAGATATCATAAGTTCCACACCAATCGTATAATAGATGTATCGTTTACCTGAGCACCAGTAAACCTCCATATCCTTTGGCGTAGATGAAGGACAGAGACACGATCCCCCACCATGTCAAGGACAAGAAGAAACTAGGATGTGCATGAGCGGGGAGCTGGATGCAGGGAAACCGCAGACCACGTACAATCTATTAGCTCCGATGTGGCGTTGGAAGACTGGTGGTTTAGGTATCAGAAGTATGCCAGAAATAAGGTTCTCTGCGTACCATTGGCAGGCATCTCAAGGAGGCAGTAGCCCACGTAGAATATACTGAGTGCTAACGTCCATTTGGCGTTGCTTGTGATACCCTGGAAGAAGATAAGATTATAATCGAGGAAAGACAATATTCTGCCTTACAAAATTGTCGTTAAATTCGTCAAGTACATGGGCATTTCCGCTGTGAGAGTCCGATGAGACGACACTATCCATAGACGAAAATGGATAGTTACATATTAGTCCGATCTGTTTGTAGGTCAGGTTTACAACTGTTTCGCGATATATCGTTGACTTACCGAATTGATTGACTATCAATAGTTGTATGGCGTTCAACAATACATTTAGGATACCAAAAGCGCCACTTACAAATATAACTTAAAAACCATAGTGTCAGCAGATGACCGATGTCGGCACCGAAGGACGTCGTACCTGCATATCACCAAAGGTAATACCCTGTTATCAATCTTCCTCTTTACTTCATACTGTATGAGAAATTCAGCTTCGCAGAGCTAAGAATGAAATAAAAAAAGGCGCTCACGTCTTCTTCTGGCGTAAATTCCACCGTCTCTGCATCCGCGTTCACAGCGGCAGCATATGCTGCGTCTAAAGGCGATAAGAACTGCTTCAAGCTCCTCTTCGGAACTGGTCCCAGAGCATTTTGATGCGCAGTGCCTTCCTTGTTCGGTTTCTCTTCGACAATGGAGCGTCCCTCGATATCAACCACCTGGGCCTTGCCTTCCGACATGATGAGGAAATGAGGAGAAGAAGACTGGGCAATCAGATGTCGTGCAGCACATTTTATACACGGAAGGGACTTCATTCTGTCATTGCCATCGGGCAGGTGATCTTCCCACCAGAAGGACGAAGCAAACCAAATCAATCTGTGGGGTCATGGGGATTGCGTTATCTGGTCGAGTCTGGGGATTTAAAAATAAGGGATTTGATTGTCTACGTATAATTGCCGACCTTCGTGGAGGTTTCGTTGGAAAAGGTTATTGGATGGCCGTATAAAATTTCGAGTCGAGTCTGGTCTGCTGCAGAGTATATAACTCAGTCCACAGTCATGAGATGATAATCCATGAGACACTGACTGACCAGTTACACATATATTTCTCGGAGCTTCCGGAAGGGCGCTTGAATTAATGTTCCTGTATACCAGTTGCATTTGATGTGGAGCGCCACGCCCCGGTTCACACGGACCGGTCGTGCTAGGGTGGCGAGAAAAATAAAGACAACCTCCACTATTCTTTAGAACGCCCCAGCTGCCTTGAGATGCGACTGTGCTGTGGTGTACACAAATACGTGGAACTAATTCGGTGACAGGTTTATTCCTAGTGTCCTGCTTTCCGGTACGGAAAACGGTTTTAAGAACATAGCATGGAGGCCGATTGCATGGATACGCGAGACGGCCCGCGGTCCGCTCTAAACATAGAACGCGAGTATACGGACCACAATTGTGATTTTTGCGTTAGTTCGCGTGACAGGTGTACTGCCAGATGATCAAGGACACAGAAAATTGGTGGGGGATTCGGAATTTACCTCCCTGTAAGGCAGGAAAGGTGATAGGGGTGTCAGGGTTATCAGCGGTAATAATGGAAAGGTGGGATTAGCCTCGAAGCCGCCTCATATGATCCATCGATTCTAAAATCTGTCACCAGTCCGTAGTGGTCGCTGACCCATCTACCAGTCGGGGTCTTCAAGTTGACCCCGATTCGATGAGGAACGTCAAGGGTGAAGTTGAATGAATGTGTATGGCATATTTTGTCCAACCTCGAGTCGGCGCAATTCAGCAAAGATCATGTCATTGGAAAGAAAAATAAGTAATACCTGCCAGGTAGGAACCTGCTGGTAGGTTGATATCCCCATGTGAATCCGCTTTCGTCATAATGTGTTCCCTTCCATGAATCTACTAATCCGCAGGCTTCAGGAAGAGCCACGTCCGAATCAGAGATCGCGTTCATGTCACCTCCTACAATGCCAAAGTCGACGCCGACATCGTGTAGCCTTTCGGCAGTGAGATTTAGCTGTACGGCTCTGGCTCCAGCACCAGATGAAAGGGATTCAAGGTGCACATTAGCCAATCGCACATTCACCGGCGGGCGACCAGGACCTGAGGCGAAAAGCAGGTCTGTCAATATGGCACTTCTGCGCATTTCCGATGGAAAGGGAAGCGACCAAGCTCCAGTGAGGGGTATATTGTTCGAAATCAAAGTGACACAACCATAACCATTTTCATCCGTCGCTTCTGACTGTGGAATGACCGAAAAGTAAGTTTGGATCCAATCCGTAGACAAAAGAGTTTGGAAACCGGGGCCCGTTACTTCCTGGAGAAGAATACAACAAGGATGAGGGTACAATGACGGTGACTGTAGGACGATGCATCGCATATGTTCAAGTGCGCAGCGCAGCCTCTCCACAACAGGTGCCATAAAGTTTACGTTCCAGGAGATAATGGTCATAGTCGAAGGTAAATCTGGAAGTACACGAGGCACCGGAGAATATGCATCGGATAATGTCTGTGCTTTCATACGGTGACCCCTTGCAGCGCCAAAGTAGGGGGGTCGTTGGAAGGATATAGGTCCGCGGGACATCGTGGTTAATGGTCAGAACATGATTCGGTCGGACCGAGTTGCCGTCCACCGCCGTTGGGAACATTTTCTCACGGGTATCTCTCTCCAGAGGACCACCACTACTGCCATCGCTTCTGCCTGTAATACAGTAGCAACTGTTCGTTTAGACGGATTTGTTACTTTTCTGTCATCTTTTCGCGTTGTTCCATGGGTGCGCCAATGTTACATTTAGTTCTCTGTTTAACCTACTTACCTGCCTATACGGTGCTACAAGAGAAAGAGAAAAACGTGAATATATACAGCTTCTACACATCACGATGGCCGGCCTTGAATCCTTCCATCATCTCCTTGAATTCCAAAGGCGCATTCTTCGAGAAAAGGACGGCCAAACCCTGCAAGGTCTCTTGTGCTACGCCGTGGACCCTCGCAAACATACCTTCCTCGTATTCCTTCACCGCTTTCGCCAAATTCTCCTGCATCTTTCCCGCTGAGCCGTCTCTCAGCGCAGCAACTACCTTTTCTGCCAGTTCCAATGCATCCACCATTGCATTGTTCACCCCTTCTCCAGCAAACGGTGTCATGACATGAGCCGCGTCACCCATCAGCGTCACGCCTGGCCGTGAAGTCCATCGGTGATCCGCAGGCAGCATCGTCAGCTTTCGTGCAGTGACATGGTCTTCGTCAGCTAGACGTATGAGATCCTTGTTGGCCTCACTCCAATCATCGAAGTACCGCTCAACCATCGTGGCCTTCGTTGCTTGCGGGTTAGAGAAATCGATACCGCAATCATCTATCCAGCTTTCTGGAGCACGAAGCATGGCGTAGTTGCGGATACTGCCATCTCCCTGGCGCTGTCCAAAGTATGCCTTCTCATCGCTAAGGCAAAAGTAGCTTCCTTGTCCCACCAGCTTGGAAATCTCTGGATGAGCCTTGTCGACGTCGCGGAAACGTACCTCCACGCCGCTAATTCCCGAATAGAAGGGGAGAACATCTGTTACAAGGGGACGAACGTGGGACCATGCACCGTCAGCTCCCACCACAAAGTCGAAACTGCGTGGGTCTTCTGATCCATTCGCGAAAATGATTCGGAAACGCCCGTCTGGGGTAGGCTGAACGCTGGCGACTTTGGATGACCACTCGATGGATTTGGCTGGGACAGAATCGATGAGGAGTTGACGCAACTGAGCTCTATCGATCTCAGGGCGCCCTTCACCAGGCGTTTCTTCGTCTATATGTATGAAACCGGTCTTGTCTGCCAGACGCAGGTGATCACCTTCTGGGCGCATAAGCTTTTGGAACTCTGAAGAGAGACCGGCGCGTTGGCCGCTTTCCTCATGGATGTCAAGAGTACCGCCTTGGCCGCGAGCAGAGGAGGAGGGGTCGAGTTCGAATATGGTGGATGGTATGTCGCCGAGGTGTTGAAGAAGGCGGGCAAGGAGAAGACCACTTGGACCAGCTCCAATGATTGCTATGGCAGGAGTCATGTTGCGAGTTCGTTGACCAGTGCACTGTAATCGACCTCTTTTTTTATATCTCCACGATGGTGACTCTGCCGCGCCGGCATCAAGTCCACGTGGCGAGACGCGCGTACAGCAGTTTTTGAAAATTCGCCCTTCGTACAGCCACCACGCGAGTCCTAAAGAGGAAGCCCTCTGACGAACTAAACACATGACCACGGCTCAGCTCAACTCGACACGTCACAAATTGCCACCACCGTAACCGTTTATTCACACCAACCACCACCACTGCCATCACTGACGACGACGACGCGGCCACCCCCCCTCCTCTCCCATTGACTGGATGCTATCGCCCCGCCACTCATGACTCGCCTAACTTGAAAGGCTTCGAGCCTTCGACACATCGTACCTGGGACTCGGCGGAGGGGTCAGAATTTCTGAGTCCGACTCAGAAATCAGGACTATCGACGGCGGCGCGCGCGCGACTATTGACCTGGCGCGCCGACCATTACTGGTGTCAGGCTGCTGACGCCACCGTTCTGGGACCACTGTTCATCATGGGGAATATAAGTACCTATATTTATTAGCTGTTTACTAGTTAGTAGTGGTACAACATATTCTTAAGTATGTTCTTTTAATAAATACAGAATTACCACTCCTTTTATTCCTGGTCAGTCTGCCTGAAAAATAATAGGTAAGTAAGCTCTGTAGAACTTGTTAATTTTTCTCTTCGATGCCACCCAACCCCACTTCAACGCGATAATTTGCTTACTTACTGAGCGCTCGCGAGCCAGTTCATTGAGTGACTTCCTTTTCGGGTGGTCACATAACGGTCACGGAGGGCGAATATGATGCAACTGCGTACAGCCCCTTGCCACTTCGACGCGCGTCCCAGCTGTGAATATGCATCATTCCCTTCGACTAGTGTTTCCGGGATCCCTGGATAGAGCGTTGCATTCCTGAGGTCTGGATATTTCCAGAACTTCATCTAGCTAGGGCTAGCTAGGGGCGTCGTCACCACCGCCCCGCTAAGGACTGCCGCACTTTTATTTCCTCTGGTTCAAAAAATGCATCACCGACATGGATTGCCATCTGACTGTATGCGCCTGGCTCGGATAAATTGATGACCTACTCTATATACGACGTCGTTCCCGCCCGGCGTTGAATCGACCCCAAGTGACAGAATTCCGAATTATATGCAACGTCGAATAGTTTTTCTTACGGTCGTCCGAGTCGGATGCGACTTGTGAGTAGGTGCACTTTATTCAATTTATAACGACCTGAAAAACTTCACAAAGGACGAAGTACTTGGAGTTAGTATGGTGACTCAAACCCAGTACCGGTGATATGTTCATAAGAAATGACGTTCTCACCGAACCTTAGTCGAGGACTGCTTCACTGATGCAGATGCACCATCTCGTCAACGTATGCTCACGAAGGATCGCTGTCAGAAGACGGATTTCTTCAGACGATGCCGGTCGCGGGAAATCCCAGGAGGTATGCAAACCTGTCACCTCGGACAAGCATTGGCGGCCAGAGTCACGACCGCATACCAAACATCGACATCCTTACGTGCTCGTTGATACATCATCCCTTCTCGGCGAACTCGTTTGTTGTCCTGGTATCTTCCAAAGTACTGCTGCGTTTCTTTGCCGTCGATAACTTGGATACTAAGCCCATCACACTGAAGCTCCCATGAGCCACCTTACTTGACGCGTTCGCCAACAATGCCTAGGGCTGAGAATACACCCCGACTCTTTTGACTATATACGTTGATATCTCGGGCCATCAAAAAAGTTCGACGTGGGGTACCGCTGCCAGGAGTCTCAGGATTGATACTTATCGATACTCCATGAAGATGTATACTCTCCCTTGACGGTTTGCACCTGGATGCCTGTGTTCAGCTGCGCTCCCCAGCACGCGCACCCAGCTGTTGACATCTGGCCCGCTCTCAATACATTTTGTTCTACGTCTCCGGGAGTTTAGACAGCCATTCATTCACAGAATGCCGGTCATGCCGTACGTGTATTCGTTTATCGGACTTATCAGGATCCAGGCGTCATGATATGTCTGTCTTCCAGTGTTCCGCCGTGTGGTGACGGGACTGCGTCCAGAAAACTTTCACACAGAATACCGACTACTGTTACTAAGGACCATGTGACGGCGACCAACCAGAAATCGAGAAGCAGTACTCGTGGTATCGGCTCCCGTCTATTGAATGACAATCACCATTCACGTCGCATGGAGACACTTCCAGCGGTGTGGTGGATAACACGAATTCCATAAACCAGTTAAGTCTTATCTTGTCATCTTGCATCAAGGGAGGGGTTCATACGGTCAGTAAGCTTCAGGAAAGCTTCGTTTTTGCATCGCGGACTATGCCAATTTTCATCCGGGTTTGCTTTGGAGACATTCAGTGAATTAGATATCTACGCCCGCCCATTGACATGCCCAATGCGGAAATTTGCCATCAAATACCCGTTTCTGCGACCGTCTGATGCAACTGTCCCGTAATCTCCCCGAACATTCGAAGCAAGGCTGCATGCATCATGTATTCACTGTATTCCATATACGACGCGCATGACACTGACAAGCCTGACCGCATTAATTATGATTGCGTGATTCTGAGCGATCGCGCCGTCGTATAAAAAGTCTGCGCCAGACCTCCAAACCCAACACAAACCATACTTCAATTCTTCCTTTCGCTCACTTGAATAACTCAAGAATAAGCATCATACCAACATGTCGACCATTCCTCACGGTGGTGTTCTCAAGGTGAGCAAAAAAACTGATCCTTTCGAAGTAGTGCTGACTTTCCTGTTCTTTCTAGGATCTTGTTGCAAGAGACAGTGAAATCTCTCACCAACTTAGAGAGGAAGCAGAGACTTTGCCTGACATCGTCCTCACTGAGGTACTTTTCCCCCTATTTTTCTGTCTCATGTACTGACTTTTCCCCCAAGCGACAACTCTGCGATTTGGAGCTGATCGCCAATGGAGGCTTCCGCCCTTTGGAAGGTTTTATGACAGAGAACGATTATAAGAGGTTTGTAGGCCTGTTTGTTTTTACCGATCTATCCCAAATGATTTCGTTTACAGTGTCGTCGATACTCTTCGGTTGGCCGACGGAGTTTTGTTCCCCATTCCTATCACTCTGGATGTCTCTGGCAAAGAAATAAGCCGTCTCTCGATTGTCCCTGGTTCGCGAGTAACCCTTCGCGACCCGCGGGACGAAGAGGCTCTAGCCATTATAACTGGTGTGTCTGGAATTTTCTACACCATGGTCTTCTTACTTATCTCGCGATAGCCGAGGATATTTACAAGCCAGACCGCGCCAAAGAAGCAGTTCAAGTCTTCGGTGCCGACGACCCAGCTCATCCGGCTGTCAACTACCTTCGCAAACGCGTACAGGAGTTCTATGTTGGCGGAAGAATTCAAGCCATCCAAGCTCCCGCTCACTTCGACTATGTCGCACTCAGATGTATGTTTTTCCATGAAACACAGGGAGCCAACCGTTGATCGTCTTAATTGCAGTCACCCCCGCCGAATTGCGAGCTCACTTCCAAAAACTGTCCTGGAGGAAAGTTGTCGCGTTCCAGACGCGCAACCCAATGCATCGCGCTCACCGTGAACTGACCGTTCGTGCTGCCCGACAAAGACAAGCAGTACGTGGATCATCTTTTCTCGTGAGACGCCATTTTTAAATAACGCGTTTAGAATGTTTTAATCCATCCCGTTGTCGGGTTAACCAAACCCGGTGATGTCGATCATTACACTCGGGTTCGCGTGTACGAAGCCATCATGGCCAAGTATCCCAACGGAATGGGGCATCTTGCTTTGCTTCCCTTGGTTCGTGCATGCTTTTGAGTTCAATTACCCACACGCTGAGATGATTTACATTCAGGCGATGCGTATGGCAGGCCCTCGCGAAGCTGTATGGCACGCCATCATCCGTAAAAACTTCGGCGCAACTCACTTTATCGTCGGCCGTGACCACGCTGGCCCCGGAAAGAACTCCAAAGGAAAGGACTTTTATGGCCCCTACGATGCGCAGGACCTTGTCACCAAGTACCGAGATGAACTTCAGATCGAGATGGTGCCTTTCCAACAGATGACTTATTTGCCTTCGGCAGACGAGTACCAGCCTGTCGACGAAGTTCCGAAAGGAGTTCAAACCCTTGACATCTCTGGCACTGAGCTCCGCAGACGCCTCAAGACCGGCGCGCCCATTCCTGACTGGTTTAGTTACGAGTAAGTCTTCGTTCATTACTCCTTTTTTCCCTTTCTCAATCATCTATCTTCTAGTGCTGTTGTCAAAACTCTGCGTGAAAGTTACCCACCTCGCAATCAACAAGGATTCGTTCTCTTCCTCACTGGATTGCCCAATTCAGGGAAAGAGAAGATTGCCAAGGCCTTACAGGTCTCGCTTAATGAACAAGGAGGCCGTAGTGTTTCCGTGCTCCTTGGTGGGTCCCATTTCATTCTTCTTCTTCACATCGGAACTCATTTTTTACACCAATAGAGGATGGAAACAGCCAAGAGGGTGCCGATAGAGCCGCATTTGTTGCTGCTGAGCTTGCCCGCGCTGGTGCGGCGGTCATCACAGCGCCTTTTGATACCAATGAAGACGCGCGGCAGGCTGCGAAAGATACTATCCTCCAGTCTGCTGGTGCTGGCGGTAACGTCTTTTTAATACATGTCGCTACACCTCTGGAGCACTGCGAAAAGACGGATAGGAAGGGCATATATGCTAAAGCACGCCGGGGCGAAATCACCGGATTCACCGGTGTCGACTTAGAGTACGAAAGGCCTTCATACGCCGACCTTACAGTGGATACGGTGTCGCAAAGCATACCGGAAATCGTTCATAGTACGCATCTCCATTTCTCCTTTGGTAGTTCATCTCTGACCTTCATATCAGGTATTGTCCTGTTATTGGAGACCAACTCTTTGGTGTAAATATCTTGTAGAATAGCCACTGTAACATTATAATAACTAGCAGAGGATTCAATGTACTTATGAAATCATGCCCAATTTCCAAATGGGAACCGGCATTCCCCGGAGTACTTCTTTCGAGTCCAACTGAACTTCGCTTCTTGACTTCTTACTCTGTTCCTCAAGGTCTCAGTACTTGACGCTCGCTCAGCCTTCTTGTCCTTGCGCCAATCTCAATTCCAGGATACGATTTTTTGTACAGTGCTCTTGTATCGCTCTCAGATTCTTCACTGACCTCGGTATTCTAGTGACTTCAATGCCTGTAATACCGAAATCACGTCGCATTGAGCAAGATCTTGATTCGATAACGGATCCCGAAGATTATGCTATCGCATTCTTTGCTGTGTCTGTGAAGGATCCTGATAGACCGAAGCATTGTGGACAATGTCTACTGGGCTGCGCGATGCAGATCACCTTGGGTCTGAAGGAAGAGCATAGGGCTCTGCATAGCCTGGATAATCGCTTGCTGTCCAAGCGACAGGCTTTCTGTTCCAGCTCCATCTGCTTTTTGACGAAGGAACGAACTTCCCAGCAGCTGTCTGAGCTCTTGCGGAGACTGGATACTTGCAACTGCGAGATCACGACTGACACCATCGCAATGTATCATGTTCACGGAAGCCACACTCACGACGAACACAGTCCTTGCAGCAAAGCTTGTAATCACAGCTCGAATCAGGCTATGTCCCTCGCTCATCTCCTCTTCGATCGACTTGCTGGAATTCTTCGGAGCAGCAGCCTTCCCAAAGTCTCCAAACGCGCAAGTCATAAGCGCTGGCCGAATAGTATCAATGACATTATCGTCGACACGCCTCAGATCCTGATTGACTCTGTCAGGCAGTGGAACCTTCTACTTCCATGTCCCTCTGCGTTGAACTTTCTGGCCGGCGCCCTGTGCATCTGCGGACGTATCCTCGCTGTCACTCTCACTCGGTCCGATACTTTCCTGAAGCACCTCATTATATCCGTCCGTAGCTTGTGCAAACGTGTCCGCAAGCGCCAAGTAGAAAATACTACACTCCCCCTGCCTTCCCTCTATAATTTCTTTGAGGCCATGACGAAGCAATGCCCCAGCCATTACTATATGGGTGTCTGGACTTCCAATGGTGGATTCCAGGTTGAAGCTCTTCGCATGTTTTTTGACGTGATCAAGCTTTGTCGACATCCTGAACTCGGTGGTGCGCGCGCATTTGGCACCCAGGAACGATGTGATAACGCGATGGCTTTCTTCGCTTCTCTTGGAAGCTCCGTCGCCTACCAAATGGATCATGTACCAGAGGACCTGGAACCGAAACTTTGGGTTGCTAGCGGGATGGGTGACGAACGAGACGAGAGATTGATGTGGATCATGTGCGAAATCAAGTTTTTACGACGGGACACGGCCTGCTGCGTCCCGAGATGTGGAAAAACATTCCAGGAGGTCGGGACCGGGTTCAAGAGGTGCAGCGGATGCCGAATCGTGCCGTATTGCAGCCCTAAATGTCAGACCAAAGACTGGAACGATCCTGTATTCCCGCACAAGAAGACTTGCGTGTTGGTGCAAAGATTTTTGGATGCGGGGAAAGTGTCTATCACTGGTGACGGAAGCTCGACAAATTGGGTTGCGCTCGTAGACAAAGTGGCAAAGAGTGAATTGATGAAGGACGGGGAGCTCTTGGACTATCTGGTCTCGTGGTCGAAGACAAAGAATGAGATTCGGTCGAAGGATGTTCATGTTCAAGCTATGAAAAGGATTGTGAATGTGGATTGACCCGAAGTACATCGTCATGGCTTCGCTTTCCATGAACTTAGATGAATGTAATTTCGTAGACTGTAGACAAGGCTCGCAAATGTCAGTTGAACAAGCAGCCAAATTAAAAAAGAATTGATGGCAAGGACTGCGGCAAAATAGTGATAACACATGACCAAGAGAAGTTCGCATTATAGAGACTAAAAGGAAGGCAATATGATGGCAGAAGGAAGATAAGATAAGATCTTTCCGTTAACCTTTCGAACCGATGCCTATCACTAAGCCTATCAGCCACGATCATGTCGTCGTCCTCCGCGGGAGCAATCTCGTGTACCGACCCGGATGAAGGTCAGTATGTTTGAGGAGATATCATTGCACAGAAATAATGCCGCATAGGATCGAAGATTGCTATTTTGGCGGAAGGGCTGCCGCAAGAATTGATCGACGCTATCGTCGATGAACTCGAAGGCCAAGACACCGTCCTCAAGAATGCTTCCCTCGTCAATCGTTCCTTCCATTCCTCATGCCAGAAGTTGATATTCTCCCGCATCGAGTTGAAGTTCCGCTCCCCAAGACTTAATCCTTGTATCCAGTTCCATCGGCTAATCCTAGACTCACCACGTATCGCCGCGTTTGTAAAGATGCTACATATCCACGACTATTACGGGGAAGGCGTAGAAAGCACATTGTTTCTACAAGACGATATACTGATCCCGAGGATCATCGAGCTCTTGGTTAACCCAACCTCTATCACCGTCGTTGCCGCGAGGTTCATTACTCGCAGGAGCCAGAACCTATCCATCGCCACAAGGGCATCCCTCTTCTATACACCTTTATCTCATTTAACCAAGATATCGCTTGTGAACGTCATTTTCCCTGACTTTCAGGAGCTCATGGACCTCATCGTGGATCGTCCGACACTGAAGGAACTCCAGTTGTTGGATGTCCTTGTCCACACAAAAACAATCGCGGGTTCGTTACCATACCATGACATTATTGATAGCTCTCGATTGCCACGACTGTCTTCTCTTGTCGTGCGGATGTCCCTGTTGAAAGGATCACCGTTCGAAATATTGATGAATTCTTCGTTCGCTACTCATGTGCTCGGAGACTTGGAGATGCTGCAGTTTTATCTGACTCGCACCCCTCGGTCTGTGAACTCAGGGTGTTTACAGAAGCTTCTGGACATGACCCAAAGTACGTTGAAGGAATTGGTGCTGTATACCTTCATCGAACGAGGTACGTGGTCTAGATGACAGCTTCCTCTTTCACCAGCTCACTATTGCGCTACAGCTACCGAGGGTTTCGTGGATATCAGCTGCGTTCCACGTATTACTTGCGTTTTCTCGACATATGACTCCATTGGAGGACTCCCAGACCTTTTCCGAGGGCATTATAATCGCAAGGAATATCGGATGGAGGATGTGACGCTGAGAGTTGTCACACTGGACTCAGGAGCGTTGCATCGTTGCCCAGCCGAGGTATGGGAGTCGCTCGACGACGTCATGGTACGCGTTAAGAATCGCGTGGATGTTGTCATTGTTACAGAACCTGGATCCATCGCAAGACAAAGGAACAAGCAATTAGCTAGGCAGAAAGTCGTGGAAGGCCTGAGGAGGACAAACTTGATGGGCCTTTTGGATGTTGAGGTGATCGGTGGAGATCTGAGAACCGAGCTCGAGAGAGGCTACAAAACTCTCTGACGCGGTATTCGAACAAAGTCAGACTGATCATTCAAATACGCAGGTAAAGAGTACACAGGTGGCGCGGGAGTAGACATAACCTTAAAGATGTAAGGCACCTACGTTCATAAGTCGCACAGGGATACAGATTGTGTGAGTCTCCGAGTAGAATAAGAAATGTAGTATACTGACCATCTGCATAACAAAAACAGAACATCCCATCAAGACAGGCTAGTCGAGGGGACCATATTGTCTCTGGTCATCCTTGTAGGGGTCTGGAAACGATCTGTCAGACGATGTGAATGCATCAATCTTCCAATTTCAATGAAGTGGTACCTGAGGGTAATGCTCGCCTTGTGGTCCAGCGGAAGGCAGCCTTCATATAGATAAGAAAAGCGTACGATGATATGACATGTGTGCGAGAGTGATGCAACAACAGACGGAATTTTATGGCGTTCCCGCTCCTCTGGTCCCACTCGGCATTGCTGACCTTGCCGTAGCCAACGACTCCATATTAAAGCGAACGTGGACAACGATGCACGGCGTTATGGGACCACGTAGAACTGCACAACAATCTGAGCATCGGGGTGTGAGGAAACTTGAAACTTGAAGCTTCTGGTCGAAGTACCATCGATAAACAAGTCATCCAAAAGGTTATGCAATGCCACGTCCCACTAAACAACATACCATACTTAGCTTCTGCGATCTAACCCCAGTTCACATACGAAGCCAGCTAGGGTCCCGAGGTATACTGAATTACCAAACAACTCGTCCAGAAGGGAATGTCAGTCACTTGAGGTCTCGTCGCCACCAGGGACAGCCTGGGACAAGAGATGAACTGATTGACTGGCTGATGAAGATACAGTGGCGTATGAACGGCTTCCCAGATTCTCAAGGCAGTCTTTTCCCTCGAAAAGACTGAATTTCTCCCATGAACGACGTGCCGATGCTTCTTCCCTCCGTCAACTGCATTTCTGGACCAAAGTTCAGTTTCTGCATTTCATCCTCAAACCAAGGCGGACTGCCGCTACGAGGCAAACGGCCCTTCTCCACCAGCATGGCCAACATGCCGGCTTGGTAGTCCTGTGACAGCGAGGTATATCCTAAGCGATTTGGACATGTGAAATGACTCTTGGTCAGATGTTGTCGTCAGGCTTCAGGAAAGTAGGGACCGCCGAAAGCTTTCTAGCGTAAGTAGTTCGTGTTACGTGCGAAAATCTGTCGGAATAAAGATGTAACTTTGTCCAGTCCCAATGCGAAAACTATTGGGCTTCAAAGGTACAATGGGACATTTAGCCGACATCTTCTTGTCTACTTAGAGAGAGATCAGGTCACAGTGATTCAGACGAAAGGAGTGGATTACCATCCATATCAGTTTGTGAATTTGCATACTACGTTCGCCATCCGACAACGGTACGAGCCTTTCCCCAAGGATCATTCCATATCTCTGTTCGCTGGATTTCACGAGTATCGCGCAGAATATCTTCCACCTCTTCGGCCTGATCATGTCCCACTTCGAGTGCTACAACAGCGTCGGGTTTGAGAAAGCCTTGACGCGAGACTATGCGGGCAATGGCGCGATAGAATTCAAGACCTGAGGGACCACCAAAAAGCGCCCTTGGGTCCTCGTACCGCACGACCGACGGAGGGAGCTCAAGGTATTCCTTCCAGGGTATGTAAGGCGGATTAGAAGTGAGGATGTCGAACGGTGGCTCCAGGCTCTTGGGAAACGCTGGGTCCAGAATGTTTCCTTGCTGAACTGTAAAGCTATTCCGCATACCGCCTGTTACATATGGAATATCGTGTCTTGCAGCGTTCTCCGTCGCTAGATCTACCGCGTCAACAGAGACGTCAACACCACACGCACGCACGCTCCCTTGAGGCCATAGGTGGCATAATAGCAATGGGATGCATCCACTTCCTGTACACAAATCCAGGATAGATATAGGGCGCTCTGGCGACGGCATGATAGTCTTTGACAGTCTGATGGTCCAGTCTTCGGTTTCCGGGCGCGGAATAAGCACTGGAGGCCGTACAATCAAGTCGAGGCCACCGAATGGCTGGGAACCTGTAAAATATCTTCGTACAGATAGAATTACGATTATTTAGTGAGCATATACGCACCCAGAATGTACTGCAGAGGCTCGTCCTTCAATCGCCTGTCGACAAGCTCAGAGAGCGATTTCTTTGACGTTTCTGCGAATGCAGACATCCATTTTAACTCGAGCGTTGCTTGAGAACGACCTAGATGAGCAGCCAGCCGTTGAAGGAGTATACTCATCGTCGTGGATCCATGCCGGTCGAGGTGAAGTTCGATCGGCAATTGCCGCAAAACTTTCCTCGAACTGACGCTCAAGAAAATGCTGTTGCTGGTCTTGTCTGCTCATCACAATTTTCCTCCTGGGAGCATCAAATATTATAAACTTGACCCTCTCGTGGGTCTGCATTGCCTGCGTCTAAGTAGTACTGTGGTGATATGGGCACTTTCTATAGCGCCTCAGCAAAAATCCGTATTACATAGGCATATCTTTGTGTACGCCAGTGTCACAAGCGGGGTCATTGCTGTTTGTCTCCAGTGAACGAAGTTGGAAACTGGAGCTGAAGTGTCCATTTATACCGTACGGAGAAGAGAAGGACACGTAAAATCGTAGAATTCAAGTTCTGAGCTCTTGATGTATCATCCAATCGCATAATAGGTCGACCAACAGATGATTGGTGCAGCAATTAGTATCGGGCGAGAGCGCAAAGGCAAGGATGAAGTAGAATACAGACTTGTCTTTCGAAGAACAACCAGACATATGCACGTTCTCGAATCTTTGCTGGCACGTCCTAGCGTCAGCGTTGCAGGTATAGCGATCCATTGCTAGCAAACGTAAAGTTGCTCCTTCTCATCGTTTGGTTTAATCCCTTCCATTCACTTCGTAGCCTCGATCTTTATACTGATGTGATCCCACCTTGACGCGAGATAACCAACATCTCGTTCTCTGTCTGCTGAGCAGTCAAAGGTCCCCTCGTGCTGATCGGCGTCCAGCAGTTTGCAGTCACCTCATATGCAGCAATTTCTAGACTCTTTATGCCTGCGATACAAGGCTCTTTTGGAATATTCGCTTGATCGCAGCAAAGAATGCTCAATAAAATTGATGGACTTCGTCAGGCTCTGAACAGATGACTTCGGTGTTGTGAAATGACAGCTTGCTGTCTCTTACAGGCAATGTCAAGGTATGGGACGGATGCCTTCCATACCTCCTCGCTTCCCCCTCTGTTTGGCCACACCTGTAAAACAGGCGAGCAGTCTAGATCCAGACTGTGATGGTGAGAAGTTACGTGTGCCGAATTTATGCAACAAAGGAGAGGACCCTTTCCCTGGGAGCGACGTTGAACTATGTAGATCAATCATCAATGGGATACTCGTGTGAGTTGTCACATCCACGGTACCTTCCCCTAGCTACAGACACAGCGGAGGAGACCTTTACGTTATTTTGAAGTCGAAGTTCGTAGTTTCATTTTCGCAACTGGAAGCCACGTGAACTTAATTGTGGTACCGGTGAAGTCAAAGCGTCATGGTAAAAAGAAGGATATCCTTTGACAGCTGAGCCCATAGGAAAAGTCTGCGACGCGGCAATACCGATGACATTGTATCGCAAGCAGATAAGCACAGCGGCTCTTTAATACAAAGGCCATCAGAAGAAACTGAATATAATGGTCTCGATCCCAAGTGCCTTCCCCAAAAATCGGATACAAATCGTAGGGGATGAGGTCACCGGTCCGTAGTAGTATGAGAGCTACGATGGCGTCCTTCTCGGGAGTAATAAATTATCCTCGTCTAGACACGACTATGGATCAACAGGTTGCGTGTTTTTACTCAGTAGTGCCGCAGAATGGTTCCGGAACCATTGCTGCATTTAGAGTCAAGACCTATATCACGTAAGAGAGGGCAGAGTGCTTTGCAAACCGCACCGACGCGCCTTCGTATCCGGAACAAAAGAACGTCAAAAACTGAGCAGCTGAGCACCGGCTGTCGTTTAGTGGAGCAGTTGTGGACATGTGAACATAACTTTAATAGTCTTTTCGGATAGACAGCCAACAGACAGGAGAATCTTGTAACGAGGTCGTCATCATATAGCTCGAAGACCGAAGCGACCTCCGGAGCACGTCTACTACGATGCACACGACCAGAAATTTCAATAGACAGCGAGTCGAGACTTGAGATTTTATGTAAGGAGCTGTTAGAAAGGCAGGTGCCATACGGGCCAACAATTCCGTTTTTTCCAGAGCACCAAGAATCGCCAGTAGATGATGATAGAAAACTTGGGAAAGCCACGTCGACATGGAACTGGAGAGAAAGGAGAGGAAAATCATCCATTTTTGGATGTCCGTATCCACGTGCTGAGTGAAACTTCCCACGTTACCCCGCACTCTCTTCTTTATCTTTCCCCCTTTGAACGGCATCCAAGACGACCCAGCAAAGAAAGAACAAAGTGTAGGGAACAAAAAAGTGGTCTGACATGGTAGAAACAGGGAACGAGTACAAGGATGTCATTGGCATTAGCAACCAGGCCGGCCGACAAAAGGCCTAGATAATAAGGCCTTTCGATGGTCACGCGCCACTAATGATGTTCGCACCGAACGTATAAATACGACCACCTTCAAGCTCCACCTCCTCACTGACACCCACCATCGTCTACTACTGTACCCTTCCTCCATCTCATATTTACCTCTCATCTCGTTATGACCCGTACCGCCCGTGCTACGTTCCCCAAGGCCGTCCTCAAGGACCGTTCAGAGTCCAGGTCTGGCTTTGACAAGTCCCTGCGCAAGAACGGTGCCGGCCAGCACAATTGGGGTCGTCTTGCTGATGAGCGCGACCTCGAGTATGCTGCTATGGACGACGAGGCTCTTGAACTCCAGGAGGAATTTGAAGAGGCTGCTGACGACAACGCCAGTGTCAGTGCGGCGTCCGATTCCAGTTCGTTTATTACTACACTCGTAGTCATGTTTTACACTAACGTTATCCTTTAGCCAACGAGTCCAAGCCTGCGCCAGCTAGGGCTTCCTCCATGTCTGAAGAGGAAATCGAAACCGCCAAGCAATTCAGGAAGAAGGCCCTCAAGGGAGAAAGTAAGTTTTTCGTTGTACTTTATCTCAACTCATCCTAACAATCTGTTTTTCAGTCGACCTTGCGGCCATTGCTCGAACCTCCTCTGCTGTTTCCTCTTCTCCCCCAACCTCCAAGACCGTACAGGTTCGTCTGTTTCACTAATCTAGTCTCCGAACTGGGTTTAATGCGTCTGGTCACAGGTCGTTGCCTAAATTTATTCCAACATTCCTATAACGTAGTTATCACCACTGGCAACTCGCTTTGTCTCCAGCTTATCGAACTGAAAACCCCACTCGTAATGTACTTGTAGTATTGTCTTGCATCACAATCATCGAACTGTATTATTTTTCCGCATCAGAGTAGGAAGGGCTTCAACACTGCCTGAGACATTTACAGCTTGAACAGCCTGCAACATCACGGGTGTTGGCTCCCATGACCCCCATGTCGCCAAATGGTACCTTGCTTTCGTCATTAATCGCATGTGCTGTAGACTATTCCTGATACCGAGTACAGGTGCCAGGTATCTTCGTCGAACCGAGGTTAGTTGTATATGAAGATAGCGTCGGAGTAATAACAGCACTAAGTAGGTTTGATGCCAATACATCGAAGAATCGATGACGGAGCGGATGACGGGGGATCATTGAGAACCAGGGAAACGCACTTGACGGCCGCGAGATTCCGCATCCTGTACGCTGGCGAGTTTACCTCAAGTCTAAATCCGGGTTGAAGACAAAGCTACAAGCGCAATATACTTGTACCTCCAAAAGCGGAAGGCTATATTCAAGTGATATTCCGAACTAGTGGGCTCCGGATAACAGCAGGCAGAGTTCAATGATAGATACCAAGTAAAGAATGCATCAAAACGGTGCATCAAGGAGCCAAGGCGCTGTTAATCTTCGAACTATGGCGGCAGAAGGGAAGCCAAAGGACTCTAGACCCAGTTGGGGGGTACTTAACCACGCTTGCATGGGAACTGATATCAAGTGACAAGGAGAGTTGCGAAGGACGACATACGAAGGAACACCCGGTGATTACAGATTTCCGGATCTTTCGACTCCATCCTTGTTATGGGATCTTCTCAATATTTATGTGGCAACAGCCCAACAACAGAAGTTCGAAGATCAACTGAGAGGGACTTGCCGGTGCGAATTGACTACAGCAGCTTGGTGAGGTACAGAGAGATTCGTTTCAGCCCAATCCAAGTTAGTGCCAGTTAACTCTTGAGATTGTCCCGCTACTTACCTTCAAGGGTGAAAGTGATCGTACCGTCGCGTCGCATCATTTTTGTCTACTTACATCATGTGGTGTGATAATGTGAAATGGTACGCCGCCCCGTCGCGCCCCGGTCATCTCGCTGAGGTTATGACCTGCCTTTGAAACTTTCCATGTCCGTGTCTCGTCGATTTCTGATTGTTTTGTCTTGTTCCAATTCACGGATTGTCCTAGCAGAGAGCCGACAATAGGGTGGAAACCGCCCAAGGAATAGCTGGGCCGGCAAGCAACGATAATGAGAAAAAATATTAATTTGAGAGAATAGTAACATGTATTTATGGATCATCTCGTGTTCCGGTACTCCAGTCTCACCGTTCCTGTTCATCTAGTTCTTTCTGCTTCTGCTGCAACCATTTGGGATCCGTAAAAAAATCAGACCAATCCACATGGACAGTCTCCAAACCGGGGCAAGCAGCTTTCATCCTTTTGACAAAACCGAGAATATCTTTCTCCACGATGTCCAAGAATGAGAATGTATGAAACCGCTTCAAATTGGGGAGCAAACCCGCAACAGCAGGGATATTGGCGGGAGAGATCCCACGCATCGATAGGTCGGTGATCGTCTTGAGCAATGATTCTGCCCTCTCCACACCCCTTCTACGAGGAAATTTGAACTGCAGCCATTCGTTCAAGTCTTGGAGGCAGAGGCGAAGGTGATAGACTGTAGAGATATGGGATATCAAAAGAAGTGCTTCCTGCATTCCCGCGACATCTCCCTCCATAATATTGACCCATTGGAGGGAAGGGAATGCTTCCGGAGTGGAAAGTAACGCACGAATGGCAGTTGCTGTACCAATAATACCCGACAGCTTTGACATGCGAGTTGCAGGTTCCAAGGACGTCTTCAAAACCCGGTTCGATCTCCTACGTCCCTTGCTTCCTGTGATGGTTGATATCGGGCTCCATGTTCCAGTGTCGAGAAAGGTAATGTGCTGGTGGGTTTTGAGAAAGGCCGCAACAGCTGCAAAACTAGATGTACAACTCGAAAGTGTCACATCTTGAAGATGATGGAGGGGAAGTTTGTTTAATTCCAGAAGGTTGTCGTCAGATAGGGAATGTAGACATAACGTCGTGATAGACGATTGGTTTATAGACCGCAGCATCCATGCTATGTAACACTCAGGAAGCTGGGATAGTGTCACTTTTGAGAGTTGAGTAAGGGCGGGTGGGGCGAACTTTATGATACCGTTCGCCATTGAAGGATTGGTCAGCTTTGGACCTGCATCACTTGTATCTATTGTATGGCACTTGAGCTTGCTGAGATCTTCGAAGAAGGCGACGTGCTTCTCTGCGGGTATCTTTGGCCAATCCATACCGTTAAACGAGACGTGAAAATCCGTTCCCATAGCCTTGAGAACGGCGAGAGATCGCTGAACTTCAGTCATCTCCTTGCTAAAGTTGTCGGAAAATATGCAATAGATAAAGGACAGACGCGGTTTGTGAAGAAACGACAAGCGAAGCATCCGGAAAGAGGCGAAAGGCTGGGAATGTCTACCAAAAGACATGTAGGAATCAGAACCGAAATGATATGCCATGGCAAATTCATTAAGTCGGCGACACGTAGTAGCTAGAGCGATGGTGGTTTCAACCGAACGAGGTAGTTCAGCAAGAATTTTGTGTAGGAGTTCGTTTGGAAGGTCGGATAGAGTCGACAATGGACGAGATAAAGATGGAGAGCGCTGCGGCGACTGACTAGCAGGTCTCTTCTGTTTTCTACAGCGTTTCTGTGCACGAGCATCTTGAGTAGAGGTGCCACAGGAACGCGTTCTACTCCGCGTCGAGACAGCCATGATACCTGGAGAATATCTTCAGCTGCTAGAGACTAGAAAAAGGCGCGCGCTGACTGACGATGACCTGACTTGACACTGGTAGTAAATGGTTGAGGTGGGTCGAGGTTTAGTCGATGGTTACTATTAGTCGAAGACTCGAAGTCGCACGGTTGATATCTCACGTGATACAAGACCGCATCGTTCACTGAATCACTGACAAAATTTGTCACAAAACAGACTCACTCAATGTTCAGCCTCTGCCTTTAAGTTCGGTCGGGAGGCCTCTCTGAGTGCTCGTTCTGTTGGTCGAATGTATGTACGACGTGTAAGATTTTTTAAGAAAGAAGCAAGTGGGATATTTCAAGTCGGAAAAAATAAGATGTTTTCCTAGATTTTTAATAGTGCATTATGTCGTGTTCTGGTACTTCAGCAACTTCTCCTTGTCATCCAGTTCCTTCTCCTTCTGCTGCAACCACTCCGGATCCGTATACAAGTGATGCCAATCCACAGCTACCACCTTCAAACGAGGGCAGACATTTTTCATCGTTCTGACGAAACCGAGTTGTTCCCTCTCCGAGTGGCATCGAGACGTTGTATGGAACCGCTCCAGATTTGGGATCAAGGCCGCTGCGATGGGAATTTCGACGGCACGGATCACCTCCTGATCATCTAAGGAAATCGAGAAGTCGGTAATCCCTTTAAGCAGCTCTTCTGCCCTCTTCACACCCCTTCCACGACGAACTTTGAACCGCAGCCATTCGTTCAAGTCTTGGAGGCGGAGGCGGAGGTGGTGAACTGTAGGGATATGGGATATCAGACGAAGTGCTTCCTGCATTTCTGTGACATCTCCATCCGTAACATCGACCCGCTCAAGGAAAGGAAATGCTCCCGGAGAGGAAAGAAGTGCACGAATGGCAGTTGCCGTACCAGTGATACTTGACAATGACAGGGGGGTCGCGGGTTTGAACGACGTCTTCAAATCTAGTTTTGACCTCTTGTGTCCCTTGCTTCCTGTGACGCTTGATACAGGTTTCCATGTCCCGGTGATGAGCGATTTGATGTGCCGGTGGCTTTCGAGAAATGCTGCAACAGCTGCAAAACTGAACGTGCAGTCCGAGAGCGTCACTGTCTGAAGACTACTGAGGGTTGTCTCGGTGATTTTTAGAAGGGTGTCGTCAGAAAGGCAATTAAGAGTCAACGCTCTAACAGGTGACTCTTTCATAGACCGTAGCATCCAAGCCATATACTGCGCTGGACGCTCAGCCAGAGTGACCGTTGACAGTTGGGTAAGGCATGGCGGGCCAAACTTTGTGTGTGCAGGCACGCCTGTTCTAGTAGTTGCAAACGAACCCGATATACGTGTGTCTATCGTGGTGCACCTGAGTTTGCTGAGATCCTTGAAGAAAGCAACGTGCTTCTTCGTTGACAGCTTTGGCCAATCCATGCCCTCAAAAGAGACGTCAAAATCCGTTCCCATAGCCTTGAGAACGGCGAGAGATCGCTGGACCTCAGTCATCTCCTTGCTAAAGTTACTGGAGAATCTGCAACCGATACGGGACAGAGATGGTTTATAAACAAATGACAAGCGAAGCATCCGGAAAGAGGTGAATGGCCTGGAGTATCTACCAAAAGATAGGTAGGAATCAGTGCCGAAATGACATGCCATGGCGAATTCATTAAGTCGGCGACATGTAGTAGCTAGAGCGATGGTGGTTTCGACCGAGCGAGGCAGTTCAGTAAGGATTTTATGTAGGAGTTCGTTTGGAAGGTCGGGTAAAGATGCACGAGATGGAGACGATGAGCGCTGCGGCGACTGACGAGTAAGCCTCTTCCGTTTTCTGCAGCGTTTCTGTACACGGACATCTGGAGTAGATGTGGCACAGTCTGATGTGCGCGTTCTACTCCGCGTCGAGACAGCCATGATACCTGCAAGATATCTTCAGCTGCTAGAGACTAGAGAAAGGCATGAACTTACTGACGCTGCTTGCCTTGACGCTGTTGAGTTATATATATGCAAGTTCAGATTCAGGAGCGAAATCGTCGTCTCAACAGAAACTCTAATCACGTGAACTCCAACCCTATGAATCGGCGATTGAAGTAGCTTGGCAAACCCTAGTAAACCGTTGTCTCCCCTAGGCAGACTCTTAATCTCTTGACAGGTAAGCAGTCGAGATTTGAAATAAGGTAAACCGGCTTTGTGAGAAAGTCGCGGAACTGTATCAACTATCATCAAGTTAAGGGAGGAATTGGTTCGCGTCTACGACATACCTAATTAGAGATCCAGAATATGAGCTTGATGCCACTCCATTGCCGCGTAGCATTTGAGATATTGACAATAGTGTACAAACGATAGTAATGAACAACGTTAGCCATCCATTCCCGGCGACAATCTATCATGTTCTCTCAGATTCTCCCACAATTGCAATTATACATCTGGAAACGAAGATTTGGAGAGGATCCACAAGTGTAAGGGAGGACCGGGACCACTTAAGTAATGTCTGCATAAATTTCGGCAAGTCCTAGCTCCATGCCTTCAGTCAGTCGGGGGAAATGGCACAAAATTAGATGTCGCAGGGTTTTCCGACGACCACAGTGGATGCGCAGAGATAAAATTAGGGAGTGATCAAATCGAGGACAGCGCATGATTGGTACCAATCCATAGTTCACGTAGTAGCTCAGTTTCAACTTGTTCCTCGAAAAGTCTTCTCATTTTGATATTCAATACTCTTGCGGTTCGACAACTGAAGTTAATCGATATGTCTATGCAGTTCTGTTTGACGTAACACAGCAAAACCACCCGCTCGCTCACAGAGCACTTGCACCTAAAGACATATTTAATAAACAAGAAGAGGATATGATGTTTATGAACATACCAGTAATGATATCGACCAACTCGTTGGTAATGGCGGCTTGGCGACCACGGTTGAATTGCATTTGGAGACGGTCAATCATGTCACCTGCGTTCTTTGAAGCATTGTCCATAGCGTTTCGCCTGTGTATAAGCATGAGAACGGGCGCTAACATCAATGCTAGTCGATAGACCGTACCGAGCACTGATTTCACAAGCATGACCCTCGACAAGAAGAGCGTAGATGGCATTAGCAAGCGAGAATTGAGAGAGGTCCTTGGTAAAGTCGTCTTCCATCTCGTAAGTCTTGAATTTGCCTCGTACCGGTCATCAGTGACCTTGATAGTCCTTTGGAATGATAATACTCACTGCTCTCAGCCAAAGACTTCGCGCCCCTGATTTCCAAAGCGGCGGGTTCATAAGAGATGGCAGAGACGAACTTGTTGTAGACAAAAACGACGGAATCATATTCAACACCACTTTTCGCGATCAAGTCGGCTACGGCAGAGGCGTCAGCAAAGGTGGGGACGTCCCTTCCGATTTGGTTGAAGGTAAGACGGATGTTCTGGGGTAGGGCGCGAGATAGCTGGGCCTTGGACTTGTCACCGACGATCATGATGGGAGAATCGGACTCGACTGTTGTGGTACCGAGGGGAGAGTCAGGTAAGTTCCCAATGGCCCTACGTGTCGCTTTGGTGACCGAAGAGTGAATACCACCGCAAAGACCCTTGTCGGACGAGATGACGACGAAAAGTTTCTTAGGAGTGGGAGCCTCGTCCTTGGATTGCTCGAACACCTCTGCAAAGAAAACCCGTTATTCCACGAACTCCGCTACGAAATTGGGGTCTCCGCACCAGCGTTGGCAACACCGTAGTCCTTGGCAGCCCCCATGGCACGCTGGGCCTTGGCAAGACGCGCAGACGCAATCATTTTCATCGACTGCAGTGCCAGTGAGCGCCCTCAAAAAATGCGAATAGCCTCTGTGACGCACCTTGGTGATTTTCTCAATGTTGCGGACAGACTTGAGTCGGAGCTCAAGCTCACGGAGGGTGGCCATGTTCCTAGCATTGGGCCTCGTCGCAGCCAGCGACGACTGGGTCGCCACACGGGCAAGAGACTGACGAGCAAACATGGAGGGGAAGTGGGAGCTGGTGGAAGGACCGTCGGACGTTCTCGGCTCAGAACGGGAAAGTTCCCACGGTCACATAGTCATCCTTGGGGACGAGACAATTTCTTCATTACACATTTACAGTCATGGCCTCCGAGGAACCGTTGTTCGACCCGTCGCTCAAAAAGCGAAAGAAAAAGGCCGTTGCCTTCACTGAAGACCCTCTAGGCGCCGATGCTGATCCAACGACGCCAGCACCAGAGACTATCGACAATACCACCACCAATGGCGAGGCAGTCGATCTCGGCCCAACGACTGCACATGAGCAGATGAAGCTGAACGGGGAGGACAAGAAGGAGGATGATGAATTCAAGGCCATGTTTGGCGATCTCAAGAAGAAGAAGAAAAAGAAGGAGATCCCTCTGGATTTGGTATGTCACCCATTCTCTGTGATATTGATCTTGCTCATGAGCAGCTTAGGGCGACGATTCTGGTACATCGACACCGATGGTGGCACCAGCTGCTGTTGCCGACGACCTCGACTTCTCTGACATAAAAAAGAAAAAGAAATCGTCGAAGAAAAAGGCGGCGTTTGACTTGGAAGCATTCGAGAAGGAGCTCAATGAATCCAAGGCTAAATCGGCGAATGCTGATGAAGACAACGACGAGGCCGATGTCGACCCCGCTACTCTCGATAACATAGACGACGGTGATCTTGGTGATGATCCGTTTGCTCAACACGAGGCGCCAGCGGGCGGGGAAACTGGCGAGGCGGCATGGCTAGGCAGCGACCGGGACTACTTGTATCCAGAGGTATGCGCCATTGGAGTCATTGTACACGTCGGCTCATCTGCAAATTACAGCTTCTTACACGGTTTTACTCCCTCCTGCACGCCGCCAACCCATCTCTCCTCTCCACGTCATCCACAAAACGTTACACCATTGCGCCACCTTCCATTCATCGTGAAGGCAACAAGAAATCCATCTTTGCCAATGTCACCGATATTTGCAAAAAGATGCATCGTCAGGTATGCTAGTGTATTCCCCGTGGAAATTTCTCGACACTGAGTCCTACTTGTAGCCTGAACACGTCATTCAATTCCTCTTCTCCGAAATGGGTACAACCGGTAGTGTGGATGGCGCGGGCCGACTTGTTATAAAAGGTCGCTTCCAACAGAAACAAGTCGAAAACGTCTTGAGGCGGTACATTGGTGAGCTTTTCCTTTCTTTTGCAATGTGGTGGCGCTAATGTTGATGTAGTCGAATACGTCACCTGCAAAACCTGCAAATCACCGGACACACTTCTGACAAAGGAAAACCGTATCTTCTTTATGTCTTGCGAGTCGTGTGGAAGTAGGCGTAGTGTGAATACCATCAAGAGTGGATTCCAAGCGCAAGTTGGGAAGCGGAGTAAGAACAAGACAGGTTAGAGTACGCCCCGCTGGAGAACACGTCGCTATCTGTATGACACTTGCTATGCACACGAGATACAAAGCAAATGACTGAGACGCTTTAATTGACTTCTACAAGAGCTCTATATAGCACGATACCAGAATCAGCGACAAAATCGACCTCTGTTGCCGCGCCAATGAAAACGACGTCTCCGGTACCAATGCTCAATGTCGCATCTCCCCACGAAACAACGCCTTCACCCTCTGTAATAACTGCGAGACTGGGTCCCTCTACAGCGCGGTGCGACTCGGTAGCACCAGCACCCAATTTGACCTGCACAACCGAAAACTCTGGGATAGGCGGGTCATACAATGTACTGACATTCGATGAGAAAGGCGTAGGCTGCACCCGATGTCTTGAAGCATCCGCTGGAACGTATGTTAGGCCCGCCACAAGATTAGGTATATCTCTAAGCTTGGGCGTCAAACCGGCACGAATCACATTATTAGAGTTGGCCATGCACTCGATGATATCTGTCCATTACCATTAGAATATTCAGGGACAAGGAACACGGCATGCAAGCTTACCCCCGTCTACATACGCATGCGGCTCACCAGCACCCAAGAAGATAGCCTCCCCTGGTTGCAGCTTGACATAATTCAATAAGAACGCGCAGAAGATGCCGATATCTCCTGGGAACTGCGAATTTAACCTCAAAACCAGCGCCTCGACACTCTCTGGGTCAATATCAGGCCTGGAGGAATATCGCTCTACAAGGGCTGATAGCTGAGTTTTGAACGCAGTTTCTTCCGCAGTCATCAGAGCAGCGAAGAGGTCTTTCAAAGCAGCCTTTTCCGTCGGGCCGCTAGGCGTATCTGATCCGGCTATTGCAAGAAAGGCATTCACAATAGAGGGCGGAATAATCGCAGATAGTTCGGGGGTATTTCGGAGATGGCTGGCGATGTCGGGAAGAGGTAGGAATCCGCAGAGGGCTCGAAATGGAGTCAGCGCAAGAGCTAGCTCGGGCTTATGGTTGGGATCTGTAAAGTGTGATTATTAAACGCTGCAGCAATCCAGTTGAAGGAGACTACCTTTATAGATGTTCGGCAGTTGTGCATGAAGCTGTTCAGCGGTCTTCTTGTCAGGATGGGTCTGTATGCTGAGCGTCTTCTCGATAGAGAGCACTTTGAATAAGAAAGGGAGATCTCCATCATTCGCATCGGGGAATCTGGATAGGACGTCTGTGCCAATTAATGAAGGATTTTCTTTGAGTAGAGAAGACAGTATCGCGCCCGATGGAAGCTTCGATGGCGAGGTAGGATGCGTGCCCATCCACAGCTAGGGACAGATTTCTATATGGAAGCGATCCATATAAGGTCAGGATACACTCACTTCTGCGTAGGGCTTGTTATCATCTAGTTGGAATCCTGAGGTTGCAGATGCGTCTGCGAGCTGCGCAACCTTTGAGCTGGATCCGAGCTTGCCCCAGTCGTACTGCTGCGTTGTAGGTATTATTTTAAAGATGGGGGAAGCCATTGTTGAAAAGAGATCCTTTCAAGCTACGTTGATGCTACGTGCAGGGGCAGTATTGGATACGGCTGATCCAGAGCGGTGGTAGAAGGAAAGGGGCGTAATTCCTGTTTTGGAAAGTATGCGTCATAACATGCGATACACATGGCCTGGGTCTGTTTCCGGAGGATCTGTTTTTCAATGTGGAATATTGTCACGCAAGGAGTAAGCGTCTCCTTCACTCAGGTGGACGATGGTTTCTGCTTAGAAGATAACAATCTTGAAACTTTCGAATTGTGACCGTCCACCTTCATTCAAACAGTAACGTTATTCATAGTACAGTGATTTGCGTGCTATGTTCTCCAGACAAAGTAGATAAATACGAACGAAATACCCCGGCCTACTTCCAAGTGATCAAGTCGTTAACTCGGCTTGCTGACACCTACGGTGCTAGCTACAGCGGAGGTCACGACATCTTTGACCCACTTGCTGAAAGAGAAAGCACTCTTGGCGTCTTGACTTTCACCATCTGATTTAGTAGCAGCGTGTGGCGGAACAGGCAGTTGAACGATAGTCTATTCGTCGTCTAATTAGATTGGCAAATGAAAAGGCAATATTCAGACAGACCGGTGTTTCACTGGCGACAGTTTTGAAGCTGGCAGTACTTGGAGAATCAAGGCGTCCTTGTGGATGTGGTGGAACTGACAGTTGAACAACGGTCTATTCGTTGTCTGGTTAAATTGGCAAATGAAAAGGCAGCTTTCAGACAGACCGATGTTTCACTAGCGACGGTTTTGAAGCTGACAGTACTCGGGGAATCAAGGCGTCCTTGAACGATAGACTTGAGAGGAGCCCGCTGTGGCGATTTTGCTTCGATTGACCAACACATATCCCCTTCTTGCCATTTGAAATCCTCGTACACCTCTTGAAACAGTTCTAACCACGTATCTTTCCGCACTTCGCTTTCTTCCGAATTTGGGCGTATGGGCTTTTTGGTGATTTTTACATCGGAAATTAAGCCATGGCTGATGATCCAGTCTGCCGAACGAAGATCTCCGATAGTTTCTAAGGAGAAATACTCAAGTATCGCGTCATGGATAGAGAAGTGAAAATCTTGACCTTTCAGGATATATTTGTTCACGTCGACTCGCCAGATATTAGCAAACCTCTGTGGTTTAACAGAGTGGAGTAGAATGAAATTCCTAGATTTATGATTACGGAGACAGTAAAGCACCGGGAATTTTGAATCAGGTTGGATGTCCCGGAGAACACTATCAAAGGGAAGAGCACTCCTGTGCAAAGTTCTGACATTTGCTATGTCATCGAGCAAAGACTTGTCGTAGAAATGGGGATTATCCCGCAGTGGGGGACCCTTTTGCAGTACCAGCATGAGCAGAACTATATCCAGAGTATCAGTTCTTCTGCATGAAACTGAACAGTGAAGGATTATTAGCCAGTGCCTTGGATATCTAGTAGTACCAGGGATACGAACCTGGAATCATTTTTTGGCTTGCCTCATCTTTGATATCCTCCCGCACTCTAACGTCGACCTTGATGGTTGGGGATTTATCGGGTGCAGAACCTTTCTACGGCATATCTCAGGCGGAAATGAACATCCCGTAGGCGAAGGTCTTACCGAACGTTTCAGAATCGAAGATTTTTTCACCTGGACGTCTTTATCTTTGCTTCTCGCATCGTTCATACACTCTCGAATATTTTCGAGCTGCAACATGTTGCATTCAACTGATTTCTTGAATAAGTAATGACATTCATACGTACGCCATCGGGATGGGGCTTCTTCACCGACAAGATGGCAGTGATAGCCTCATCGTAAACCGAAACGATGTCCTGTTCTTTTGCATTCTTATCGCTTGCTACAGCAAGCGCCCTCAGTGCTTGGCTTAATATCCTAGTTGAAGTACGTGTCTCTCCTGAGCCCGATATATACATTGATAGAGTGTCACTCACTTCTCAGCATCAGACGACGTTGCCAGATTCTTATCCTGTGTTATAATACGACAGCCGCGGACTATCACAACTGACTCCGAAAGATGCGCACGACTGGTATTCGCAGCTTTTTGACGAATACTTTTTTCAAGAAAGGGAATGAGTGGCATCTTTGACTGGGAGCGGAAAGGAAAAAGACAGAGCGGTTCGCAGTTGCTCCCCCACCTTCCTCGCTGATTCCTTTCAGGTAGCTTGAGATAAAGAAGAAAATAGAACGGCGGGGAGTTTCTTTGAAGCATGGAATGTTATCGTGACATAGACATGTGAACTCTTGAAAATTCCCATCGGAATAATCTGCGTGGTGACTTTGTACTGTTGACCATCAGCGCAAGGTTCAGGTTCAAGATTTGTCGGGATATTCCGTAAATACTGTCCAATCACCTGAGCGCCCTGAGCGCCGGCCCGGCGCTTATCCTTTTGCTTCGCCAACATCGGGCGGCCTCCAACATCAGCATGATGACAGCATGTTCGATATGGCGCTAAAGGTGTAAATACTGACCCTGTGGTTGGTTTTTTCGCGATGGTCCCTGTGTCTTTGTGGGAGTATTCTTTTTTCTGAACTTCTCTTCATGAATTGAATAGACAGAGCGCTTACCGGCTAATGTAATCTGCACTTCGCTCCGGACGAGGCCTCATCTTTGGTTATCAGCGTGTATAAAGATCCTCTCAAGAGGCGTCTCTATCCTTGGAAATTTCCTTGCCACAATGTCCCTCTACGAAAGTCTCACGGTGCTCAGTAACAAGGCCTTTCCTGCTACAGATGTCATTAAATCTCTGCTTTGTATTCTCTCGAACGAGCTTTGTGCTTCAAACCTCCAGCGAAATTCGCATACGTTTTGCACGTTGATTTCCAGGTCTAGGGATATATGCGACCATATCAACTCTCTCATCGAGAAATCTATCACCGAGGATGGATGGACCAGTTATGACCAATATACTGCTATGATTGAACCTCTTGAAGCGTATGTGCTGATGGATTCACTGCATAGTCATCGCTCATGGCGCCTGCAGCTTACTTCTGTCAGTTTCCGAGGTCACAGACACCCCTCGTGTCGAGACTTTGACAGATGCGGTCTACATCGATCAGTGGATCACGGGCGCACAGTCCTGGAATATCGACCGCAAGAAAGCCAAAGACTCCTTGACGGCCGCTTTCTCCAAGGATGTGTTCCAGGTATATCATGATCGGATCGATTTAATCCAGCTACTAACGTACCTATAGTCCATTGCGCCGACACTCACGTCGGAGGATATTACATATTCCTGGAAGCATGACGACGACGTTTTCATGGACAACCTTATTCGTGGATTAGAACGTCGTTTCAAGTCCGCTGCTGGCGTTCAGTCTCGATTCGCCGCAATCCAATCGAAACTCAAAGAAATTCAAATGAAGGCCAAGGACTCTACATCGGATGTATGCAGTTCGGCTTTCGTTTCATGTTGAGGATGAGGTATTAATATTACCTTCGTCATAGGAAATCATCGTCATTGCTATCAAGTCTACTATTCTTGTCAATGGCATGGTTGAAGTCATCACCAATACTAACGTGCCTGAAATTCGTGCACATCTAGGATCCGCTACAGTGCTTTCTGAAACGCAGGAGTATGTCCTATGCTGAGGTTTTGTAGGGTTTGAAGGCTAAACTAACCTGACCAGGCTCTTGGATTCGATTTCTCAAAATTTTGGTCGACCGCGTAAAGCCGACCTGGAAAAAAAGTATTCCGATTTTGAGGCTCTTTTGAAGGTAAGTCGTGGAGTGTTCGTTTAATTTCACCATATTAACATTCATAAGTAGATGAAGCAAGGAGTAGATCCTACCAGACTACAACCTGGCTCCCGCAGGGCACCGGGGAGCTTTCTAGAACTTCAGAAGTTCCCCGGAAATATCAGGCCGCCATATTACCTGCAAACCCTGGTCTTGGTACAGTATTGTCATACATTGGTAAATCGTTACCTTAAGGCAGAGTCGGAGCTGCCGCGCAAGCCTATGGACGAGTCAGCACCGGGTTTCTCTGGTTCATTATTAACCTCTAAATGTATTTCTTCTTCAGCGCGATTTCGGCAACGACGATCGCTCTACAGGGTGCTGCAAACTTACGAGACAAGGCTTCCAATAGGACAACCATCGATTTTGAGAATGTGCAATCCAGCGAAGTTACCAACGCCTATAAATCCGCGATTGCGACAGTCAGATCTTCGTACAGATCCTACGAGGCATCTTTTTCTATGGGCAGTTCTCGGATCTTGATCTGACTCGGTGCATATGTAGATCGGATTCGATGCTTCACGGATGGACACAGCGAAGGAAAACGACGCGAAGCGATTGAAGGCATGGAAGGACAGGGTGCAAGTTCGTGGTGGTCTGTTTCTCCCGCACTTTACCTGACCACTTTCGCTCCTACAGGGCAAGAACATGAACAAACCACTGGGTCATGTGGAGATTGTTGTCAAATTCAAGGATGAGGCCCTCCCACGCAGCGCAGTCAACCCGAGGGAGCAGAAAAGTATGATCGGAAGACATTGCCTCTGATTCCATGCCCACTGATGCTATCTCTTTTAGTCTCTGTCTCTGTTCCCCCAACTACGCAGTTGGACGTGATCTTGTGGGAAGTACTTGCTCATGCGTCGCCCGAAATCCGGGATCGTATTCGCAGCAGATCCCACTTTGAGACGGAATCTCCTCCAGGAACCTTGTCCTTGTCCGATCCTGCCTCCAAAGTTGCAGGTCACGTATTGCTACTTGTCATAGGTGCTTGATCGACGGGGCTTGCTCCTTGTTTTTATCTGCACACTTTTAGGTTTTCACTTGTAAATTGTACCCAGGTTTTATGTTCGATCTTTGCGAGAGAGAAAAATGATATGAATATAGCATACATGAGAAATATGGGCAGCTACGCATATAGGTGCTTTCGACTAATATCGTTTGTCTTGAAGAGGTTGGGCACTAGCCTGTACATAGGCAGGACTGCAAAAACAGTCGCTAAGGTCATCATCACTTTTACCGACGTTGTTTGCGTAATGTAGACGAAAACGATGACTTGCAGAAACAGGCACCACACCCCCAGAACCAGTGAGATGATCCCTAATGAACAATAAATCGTTGTAACATTTATATTCATATTTCATTGAACGCTTACAATGCCATCGTGTCCAGGTCCATGTATTTCCCAGTCCATAGTAGACTAAAATATCGGTATCTGATGCAAGACTGCCTTCTTTCGGTTTGTCAAGGTCGGAGGCAAGTGTGGGAAGGTCTCCTAGTTCGTCGATGAGAAATAGAGACGTGACAGTGGCGCTTGCGTTTAAGATGATGGCCCCAAACGATGCGACATAAAGAAAGTTAAGGACGTGTGGATTTTCCATTTGCTTGAAATCTCCATCATTGACAACATCGTTGATAACTGATAAAAGGCCAGTAGCCACAGCTGCGAGCAAACTCGTCTGTTCAAGCATTAATGACCCTCCTACTCGGAAATTCAATTAACATACAACAATGGCGGCACTTGAACAAGTCATCTGCCATCCTTGCCGATTGTATTCGACAAGTGAAGGTAGCTGGTCTGCTCAAAACAAACAATCAGGCTTTGGTTGTGCGCGTTTTGGCCGCTATTACGCACAGGTTAGCTGTCCCATTTTACGGCGTATTAGGACGCCTTCGATGGGCTAGTAGGAAAGGCGGTTTGGACTTTGGCGCAAACGAGGAAGAAGGTCTTCAGGAAAAGGCCCGTACAAATTATTGTCTCGTTTTACTGTCAACGGATATGAGCCGTTGCTGATGAGAAGGAATGAATGGCTTGGGAAACTGAGGCACAACAAGAGCTGTATCATCTGTGTTTATTAATGCCCTAAGATCGGAAAAGAAGACGGTAGCTGTGTATCTGTCTTTCCAAATATATGACGGGCGCTTACTTTGTTCGCAGGCATACACCGAGGGAATTCAAACCTGTACTTGTGTACAGGTCCAGAACTTGGAATCATACGTCCTGTCGGGCTTGTGTGACAGATCTTCACAAAAAATGATCAATTCAGTGTCCTACCAGGATAGAAGCTAGTCACCGAGAACCAGGAAAGTTCGGAAGTCATGGAATAACGGGTACATCCGAGGTATCAAGCAATAGACTGGGTAACACGGCTGTTCATTTTGTCACAAGACAAAGAATAGGCCGTCGTATAAATATTAACGCTGAAGGAGAACACTGCGTTCGAACTTCGTAGAACTTTCCGGGCACTTTTGATTTACGGACCGCCGTTGCGGGATAATATTTGACGACTCTCGCTACATTAGTTTCACCTATCCTACGTTTCTGTGCAATCAGGAAAGAGGTCCACTGCATTCCCGCTCAAAACGACATTTTGGCACTCATATGTGGCGGTTCCTTTGCCGGCTCTGCGGTGCGAAGTGAGTACAAACAGAGTAAAAAATCGAAAATGAGAGAATAACTGACTTCAAATTCAAGTCATTCACGTTGATATCGCCGCACCGACCATCAGGAGAGCATTCCAAAGATGCAACAGTGGCCCCAGATGATGTACCAAAGACACTAAGTAACAGTTAGTCCGAGAACAAGTATTTCACAGTAAAATAAAATCTACTCATTAAACCAAACGTCTTCGATGATCGTATTGGATGGGAATTTAGAGCATTCGCTTGAGCTTGTCATATAACACTGTCGTCTTTATAAGCCTCTGATATTCAGTCATCTGTAAGGGATTCCATTTACCTGGTCGATCACGATTGGGTTATCTACCTTGGACACCTCGAAGTTTGTAAAGGTGATATTCTTGACAATCCCACTCCCCACACCAGAGCCAGCCCATGCCTTTATACGAGCGCCATTTTGTGCGTTCGACATGGATATGTCCCTAGAATGGTAACTTGAACAACGTTAAGAATCAGAAAGAGAGGAAACCGACGTTGCCGTTATGTTCTCTACGATATCAAAGATACCAGAGTATTGACCGAGGGATCTATTACAGCGTATGAGCTCTGTTATAGAGGTCATATAGTCGATCTATTACCCTACAGATATTCCACTGCATAGAATTCCGTCAGTCTCGAGACGAGCGCGCATAGCAGAGGTGACCCACTGTGACCCATTACAGCTCAAATTAGATACCAAGACATTGGTAGTGTCTGCACGAGAGTTGAATTAATCGCCTGACGAATATGCATAAACCTTACTGGGCTTGAAAGAGACACAGTCATCCCCATTAAGAATAGAGGAATCCCGAATAACGACGGTATCACTGCGATAGATATCCCACCCGTCTGTATTCGCAATCTTGTTTTTCGAAGTCGACACAGCAGTGATATTGATGTTGCTGTATGTGACATCATTGCTCTCGTAGACCTGACGAAATTTCAGATTGGAGCAGTCAAGTTGGAAGAATACGCACAAGATTGAACCACATCGGACCGTTGATCATCTGTATGTCCTCGACCAGAACGTTCGTTGCCTGATAAATAGTCAAGATGATGGGACGTTGGAGACTTGAGTTTGACGCGCTAAAGTGGAATATGAACACCGAAGTTCTGTCTGATTGATGGTCAACTCACAAGGCGTCGTACCATGCCTGTTACACGAATGTTATCATAGAAAATCCTAGATATTGTTATGCGTAACCTGACCGGCCCCATCAAGTGTGCCACCTCCACTCAAGACGATATTCTCCCCACCAAGTAACCAAAATGTGATGGAATCCTGAAAGTCAAAGAAGAAAGCATTCTTGGAGGTATCATGAGTATCCGAGGAGGCGACAGTCCTGTAACTTACTCCAGTCCAGTATGAAATATCAGGTTCGAACCGGATGGTGCCTTCCAGGTTCTACGATTGAAGACTTTTAGATTCCTTTGCGATGGCTGCGAACTTTATTTCATTGACACTCACAATATGTGTATTGGTTAAACCCGTCATGTTCATCCGCGTGGCAATGTTGAGCTGTTTGCCGATTGGGATGACAACGATATCACAAGCAGCTGCAGCAGCCAGAAATTGAGGAGCATCATCGCCACCTGAGGGTGTCAGAGTACACTTTTGCCCAAAGGCAGCCGCAAGGATCAGAAGAACACACAACAAGCGAAGCATTGCTGGCACCCCACCTCAAACCCTCCCAAGATATATGATCCATGTACCGGACCGCCATGAACGGCCCGGACATGGGTTGAAGGTCATCCTCACGATTCTACGTAGCACGCGTCCCGCTCGCTATATTTGTGGCGTGTAAGAACGACGAGAAGATGTATTTTTGGATGACATGGGACAAGAATGACGAAGGAACTTCGCAAAGTCGAACGATCATTTTCGTGAGGTAATTAGTCCGACTCATGCTTAATTCTACCAGGGCACAAAAATGGGCTTCCGCACTACGCCTCTGTACAGTTGAAGAGATCGGCAGAATTTCCAGTCAGGACTACGTCCGCACATTGGTACGTGGCTATCCCCTCTTCAAATCTGCAAGTACATATCAGCTTCGGATCACCAACAATGATGGAACACCAATTACTGACGCCAAATTCAGATCATTCACATTGATATTCTCGCATCGCCCGTGAGGAGAGCAAACCAAGGAGGCAACAGTAGATCTCGAACCAGTGCCATAGACACTAAATTGATAATCCCCTCAGTTCCATCGTCATTTTCTTAATAAGAGGAATCGTACTTGGTAAAATAGACATCTTGGATGTACGTGTTTGAGGGATATTCATCGCATTCATCTTCGCTGAAATAGCACTTAAAATGTGGGAAAGACCAGTCAATCCTCACCAGCTTCACCTTTGAAATTGCTCACCTGGTCGATCACAATTGGATTGTCCACGTCGGACACTTCGAAATCAAGGAAAGTGATATTCTTGACAATCCCACTGCCGACGTTGGGTCCTGCCCATGCCTTTATTCGGGCACCATTAGAAGCATTGGACATTTTAATATGACTAGAGATGATGGGTTATGACGTCTCTCCGCCACAGAGAGCCTAAAGGAATCAAACCTTGCGGTGACATTTTCTATAACGTCATAGATGCCAGCGTATTGACCAAGGGACCTGATTTACAGTGAGCTTCATGTCAATACAATGTGGCAGTCTGACGTGCCCAACAGATATACCACTAGGAAACGGATTAACAAATTGAATCAAAGGTTGCGTCTTAAGCACTCACTGCGATCCGGCGCAGTCTAAATTGGACACCAAGACATTGGTGGAATCTACGGACCCGATCAACTTCAGCATCACGGTAAGATATCGGAGATCCATTACTTGGCTTGAACGACACACAATCGTCCCCGTTGACGATGACAGAGTCTTTGATGACAACTGTATCGCTGCGATAGACATCCCAACCATCTGTATTCTTGGCAGCATTGTCCGATGTGGACTCAGCTGTAATGCTGATGTTGCTGTAAGTAACATTATTGCTCTCATATATCTGCGAACGAAATTCACACTTGGAGTCAAGAAATATTACAAGGATCACTTACAAGATTAAACCAGCTTGGGCCATTGACCATCTGAATGTCCTCTACGACAACATTGTTTGCCTGGTACACCATCAAAATGATGGGGCGGAGAAGGGTGTCATTCGAAGGACTAGAATATTTCATGACACTTCGGCGGGTCAAGAGCACATACGTCGCACTCACAATTCGTCATACCAGTCCTGAAAAAAAATCGAAGTCAGCACGAGAACGGACACGGAATGAAAGGATGATACCTGTCCCGCACCATCCAAGGTCCCTCCGCCGTTTAGAACGATATTTTCTCCCCCAAGTAGCCAAAAAGTGACCGAATCCTGGAACTCGAAGTAGAATGCATTCTGCACGACATGAATAAACACAGGAATAAAGACAAGCGGCTTTACTGACCCCTGTCCAATATGGAATATCGGGCTCGAAACGGATGGTCCCTTCTAGGTTCTGAACCGCGATATCAGTGCTGTGAAAGTTCAAAGATAAAATCAACACACAATAGTGGTATCGGAAAGTCCTGTCATATTCAGGCGCGTCGCGATATTCAACGTGGCATCTTTTGGAATCACCACAGTATCGCAGTTCTGGACAGCAGAGAGAAATTGAGACGCGTCATCTTCGCCAGAAGCAGTCAGAATACAGCTTTCCTGTCCGAGAACGGTGTGAGCAGTCAATAGCAAAACCGCTGCGGACAGGGACAAAAGCAGCATCGTTGATGATCCTCTTCGCTGCAACTACGAAGTTTTGTAGAACTCCGAAGAGCGGCCCGCTCCATCACGCGTCACGGTCCGGAGAATAGAAGACCGATTTTAAGCGCATTTAAGAAGATCAAAGACTCCGGCTGTCGGACAAGAAAGTGTGTGATAACCAACCACAATCTATACTCTTCCAAAGAGGAACGAACAAGAACAAAGTAGTAAAGTACATAAAAAACACATACATGGCTTCTTCTACTTGATTTTCTGTCAAAAGTCCAAGTGTCCAAGCGCCTGAATGCCTTGGACCTACACTTGAGAAAACAGGCCGGCGTCCTTTCTGAGCTTTGTCATGGCTACAAGAGAAATTTTGGTAAATGGGTCAGATGGACAGCTATGACTGAGGCTCACCGGCAATGATCGCACTTCCTACACCACTTCCATCCTCAGCATGGTACGTGACAATGTTCCTACGTGGAATTAGCAGAACATCTTGAAACACGATATATTTATACGCACTTTCCCTTCTCACCGAAGATGTCTTGTAGACCTTCGTGGACTCGATCAGCAAACCCGGGATATTTCTACGGACTGGTTAGAACGGGTAAGACGAGAAATACTGGGGCACCAACGTTGTACAAGGAACCGTCAGCACCAACTGAACAGCCCTCATCTAAATATTCCATCTTACTTACAATGGAAGCGATACCGCAGGCACTCAAACGAGCAGCCCGTCGTCCAATGAGTTTTGCAAGGGCCCGGAAGAACTGACGCTCTGCAAGTGTCGTCTCGACGGCAAAAAAATGGGTAAAGATTCCAATGATCATCAAAAGCTCATCGGTTGGGTCACTGAATTTTCGAAGACAATGAGATGGTTCCATACAAAAGATATTCCTTACCTTTCCATCAGCGACAAAAACGCGGTCTCAAACACATAAGGTATTTCGAGCTTGTATGTTTCTTGGCCAAGGAAAAGAACACCCTCGTCAATCAGTTCACAGATAACCAATCGTAGGATTTCTCCCAGATATCGTCCAGAAATCAGTTTCTGTTCAAAGGCTACTTAGTCGCCATACACTTGTGATGGTGAATGTGACCCACTTCAAAAGCCTGTTCGCCCGGCTTGTTGGACGTCTCATCGACAGTAATATCATATTTCGTACGAGGCAAATGTTCGTGTTCAAATGAGTCAAACGCACCCTGTAATAAAGCATGTCGTACCAGTTCAGGACAAAGGACGGCTGAACTTACCCATTCACAGTTGATTGCCATTTCGGCATTCTCATCGATGCCCAAGGAATGGATCTTCTCGATGTTACCAACCTTCTCCATGTAAGCCGCGTTACATCCCGTTCCAAAGATGACAGCAATCTTAGTCTTTGGGTTGACATAGTGCGACGCAATGAGCGTTCCAGTTGTATCATTGATGAGAGCGGTCAGGGTGATGGGCAATTTCTATCGTAAGATCGAATGTCAGCATGATGAATGATAAGTAGTTTAGGAGGGCGTACATATTTAGCAAGGGAATGGCGGAACATCTCGGCCACGTCGCGACCCTCCGTGTTGCCAGCGCCAAAACCTTTGGTCCATCGAATGAGCACGCCATGATCAATCCTCTCTTGACTAAGCCGAGATCCGTTAATACTGCTCCCATTCCACCGCGCACATCTCACCTGCAGGGATACGAGAACTGTGCCCAGGTATTATGGAAAGGGCTATGGCAATGAAGAGCGTACTCACTGTGAAGCCCAAAGGTAATGTCTCGCCTGGTTTGAGCGACAATTCCCCATTGTCATCGGTAAGGTTTGTATCCACGAACGTCTTCAAACATTCGGCACAGAAATCGAAAAGTTTCTGTCCGTCGTCCTGCTTCTGCTCCTCGGTAAGACGGTACTTGGCTTGTGTGATTTCGAATTTCCCTTCGCCCTGGAGATTCACGAGACAGACACGAAGATTGGTACCGCCTAACGAGTGAGATGCATCAGCGAGAACCGAAAAGTGCTGTAATGTGAGTGTTCACCGAGGTCTACCGCCAGGAAATCGCCGATTTCTGTGCCAGTCGGCCATCCAAAGACATAGGTAGGAATCATGGGCTGCATCTATCAAGATAAATCCACTAATATAAGGTAGATGGACTCACAACGACCTGTTGCGGCTTCTGTAAGCCCAATTCGAGCGTATCCTTGAATGCTTCGACTATCATGCGCATCCGTTGGGGTGTTAGTGTAAACCTATCATTGTTCATCCGTCAACGGCCAAGGCGGCACGGGAGAACACTACTTACAGACTTTCATACTTCCGCAGATGATCTGCCATAGTCCTGAGATATTGGACCGCTAATAATTGGCATGGATTTGAGGCGACGACACAGAAAAATACGCACTTTTTGGTAGCGTGAGGCAGATCCTCCTCCTCGTGAGTTCGAGTATGGATCGCCATCGTCTGACCCGACGGCAGCGTAATGCTACCACTTCCTCGGCGAGAGAGAACCATGGTGAAAGATATCAAGGGAAGATGGTGGTAGTAGGAGGTAGAATGAGGGCTTGTCGGGGATGGAGTCTCGTGTCGCGTGACGTGATGCGTGACTTACCCCCTGGAAACCCTGGTCCGCGCGTCATTAATTAACTCGTGGCGTCGACTTCGCGATTTGAACAAAGATGCAATGGACAGTACCTTTTCTATGCATCTTCAGAACCGTTTAATGTAACATTTATTAGGGGCATTTTCTGCCGCCTGTTTGGGTTTGGACAGTACGGCCATGAAATCATACTTCGAGTTTGTGGCGGATCATCTGCTCGTTAGCTTGGGTTACGATAAAGTCTTTGGGACGGATAATCCTTTCGATTTCATGGAGCTGATCTCCTTGGAGGGCAAGACCAATTTCTTCGAGAAACGTGTTGGAGAATACAGTAGGGCGTTTGTGGCGCACGGGCTGACTTTGTACGTTTGACTCAATATTAAGGGTACCGTCTTTCACTGAAGTCTGCAGTTCGACATCCGAGGATTTCTGAAACTTATGTTGCTACATATTTGTACTGTATGTCAAATACAACATCGGACTCCTATTTCTCTTCTTGTATTGCATCCACGAGCATGCCTACATTCTCAATAGGCCCGTCGTCCTTGGGTCTATCTGTCACATCCGAACGCGTTCTATCAACACTAACACTGCAAGTAATGGCATTATATGCGAATGCGATAGCCGACGCACGCGACAATACAGACCAGGCTGAACTCGGTAGAAGTCTGAAGGTGATTACGCCATTGTTGCGTCTAGGATTTGGACTGACATTTTCCGTGTAGTTCAAACTCGCAGACCTTATCGAATCAGAAGGGGGAGAATGGCAATCGAATGTCATTGACTTAAGGCATGAAGAAGATCCAGTAGCGCAAGTATGTTCCCACGCTGCTGCTTCCGGACAGTACGCTCATTCAATCGCAGGCACTCCCAATCATTACTGAGCATAAATGCTCCGTACCTGCGGAAAGGACCGCCTGGTCCACCCAGATTCTCGCTCTAGCGTCTATCATGTCCAATGAACAGCTTCGGCAGTTAAAGGCCTTGTGCCCTGTCGGTGTTTGGTCTGCGCTCGTGTTTGTTAATATCAGACCGACGCCTGCCCGAACGTTGACAGACGTCGCTGTGGGAAAGGTGAAGATTCTAGAGTGGGACTTGTTCCCTAGGGATATGGACCCTCCAGTGCGTACATGATAGTCGTTCGACTTTGGCCAAATTAATAAGTATTCAGTGCGGAAATTGCACTAGGAAGAACCACCCTTGTCAAATTCAATACGGCGGTATATCCAAGTGTAGAGAGTGTGCGCTCTTTCAGCTCTCGTGTCCCAAAGCCGGTCCGAGGGGACGTCCACCCGCCGCACTGTTCAAGACCCATGGTCGTAATTCTGAAGATGGTGAAGACGGTGCACCCCGGACCAAAGAGAAAAAAGGGATAGCATCGACCGAAGAAGCCTACATTCCTTCCGATAGGGTGAATGTTGCACATGACAATAAGCGTCGCAAACTAGACCACCGGTGTTACGACTCTGTGGCAAGTGATGAATTAACGAAGCTGAAGGAGGATATGTTGTTAATGCAACGTAATGTGGATAATCTCACTGGGCTAATCCGGGAAACGAGGACTGAAGTAGGTACCGCTCTACAACTTTGTGCAGTTAAGCTATTAAATAATTGAGTATTTACGTGCTTAGAAGCGTAGATACGGAAAATTATATAGTAGCGTCCTGTAGCGTCGCGGTCGCCGGTCAGGACTCAGAAGAAAGGTGACACGTGACGACATGGTAGCGGGCATTGCGGCTCGCGGCTCGCCGGCCTTCCTTACTTATCAATTAACTAGTGGCGTCGACTTCGCGATTTGAACAAAGATGCGCATATTGTAGTTACCTGTATGGGAGAAATGTAAGTTGTAAGAGGAGGAGGGGCTTATGGAGGAAATAAATATGGCCCAAAAGTAGCAAATTTTCGCTCTCTACGAGGCGAATGTTGGGGAATTTAGGCAACATAAGGCCTAAAAACACCTCGTTGCATACAGTGGAAGTGTTTGTAAGCGTAAAGGGTCTTTCACCGTTGCTTCCATACAGGTTATTACAGTATCTGATGTTCAATCGATAATATCGCAAAATTTTCTCCGTATTACACTATTAGTACAGAAAATAACGTAGGTACTCAATGCTTCATACATATTATACATAAGTAGACCGACGGACGAAAAAAGATTACAAGCGCATGTCCTTGTAAAGTATAATAACTCATATGTATAGTAAATTAAGCACTGCAACACAAAATAACTGACAGCCATCGGAATCACATCGCACCAGAATGGTGCCGCTGTAGGATATCCCACAGACGCTGTGTACCAGCATCATACGCCCCAAAAAACTCCGATGGGGAAGCGGTCATAAAATCCTGAGCTTGTCCAAACGGGGCGGCCGCGCCGCTATTCCCGTTGGGCATGTTGCCGTAACCATTATACGAGCCCATATTATAATCTGGCACGAAGGGTTCGATACCAAACGGCTCCCCGCCTAACATCCCCGAAACAACAAGAGACCCAAAATTGTTGCTGTTGTGATTGTTCGGCATGTGGAAGTGCTGACTTTGGAACCACTGGGATTGAGGATGAGATGCCTCAGTCGACATCGGAGAGACGTCCTTTTGAAAAGACCCAGATTCAGACGACCCCGCTTCAGACTGTGTTGTGGGAGGCGTCCCTATGTCAGCTTCCATTTCAGACTTGGTCTCCTCCTGCTTTGTTTGCTTTGAGGTACGCTTCGCGGATCTCTTCTCCAACAGCGGATCTAGTTGTCTGTGTGAAAGATTCGACAAGATACCACCAATTTTTGTGGCGGAGCTCCATGACTTTCCGATCTCGTTCAGATAGTCAACGCACAGATCAGCTTGGGAGACAAATCGTTCAAGGTCCTTCTTGGCGACGCGAAGACCGGAGGCGGCCTTCCCAGCGAGGAGCAAGTAGACGGTTCCAGCAGAAAAGAGCACCTGCACGAGCGTCATTGGAACGTATCGGAGGGTATAGAGTGATCGCCAGACAAGAAGAAGCTCCATGATGTTTTCTGACGCCCGCTTGCACATCTAGTACATCCATGTCAGGGAGGGTTCATTAAGGTGTCAGAGCGACAGACCTTGATGTGATCGATGTCTCCATCCGACCCACGTTTTCGACGATGAAAGAATGGGCGGTGCAAGAGGATGAACACCCACCAAAAGGCTAGGTGAAGCATTAGACGATGAGGAGTAGCAGACGACTTGTTGCTGATAGTTATGTCGACTTCTGGTGAGAGCCGACTCTTCCATTCGTGGAGTTGCAGACTAGCAGCCATATGTAAGTCGGAAAAGGAGAGCACAATAGTAAAAACCCACTCGATTTTGCTGATAATTTCATCACTTATCTCCTGTCGAGTGCCAACGAGATTCAGACCGTTTCTGTGGCACTGTTAGTTGCGCCAGTCGAAACATGAGCACGAGACACACATACATGACGTCCATAACTTGTCTCGCTATCATCATCAGCTCGCAAGTTGCTGCGAGGGTTCTCGATACGAAGTTTGGCTGAGGGGGGATATTAGCAGGAGGGTAATGCCATGGAGTCTCATCGAATTCGCTGTCGACGAAGGAAACCGGGACATGTTGTTCTACTGGTTGAGGGACACAAAAGTCCCGGCCGACGTAAACGGACCAACAGACATCCTGTGTGAAAAATTGTAAGACAGAAGTTGATACTTAAAGAACTAGCTGACTTCGCTGAATGTAAACCAGTATGCCCAGTTTCGGTCCATCATATCATCGTTGGATATGAGTCCAGCCTTGACCCATTGCGAACTATCAAAGCTGAGACCCACTGAGATGATCACGATGAGTAAAATTTTGTTTGTGGGGATAACTCGTACGTACATGCTTGACCGATACGAGCGCTGAGTCCTGATATCCCTGGATGAGAAGGGTTCGAATAGAAATCGAATTACTCACCGAAGTACATATAGCCGATAGTTTGGTCACCGTTGGTTGAATGGAAGCTGGATAGTATTGAAAGCGCTTGTACGACGCTGATGTTCGGCGTTCGACATTCTTCCTCCCACCGGCGCTTGGCCTCGTCGGCAAAGTACTTACGAGACTTGAAGTCACGTACCCGAGGATCATCCGAAAAAGCTGTCGCCAATGCCACGAGAGCATTATGGAGCATGGGAGAATAATGGACGGTCCTCGGAGGTGGCTGGTGCGCAGGTACGCTTAGAGCCCTATGCATATCTCGAAGAAAGAGTGCTGGGACAATGCGAAAACACCACGGTGTAAAGAACTTGAAGAGAAGATCAAGAACTCTGAGAGCACATTAATACTCTGTAAGAGTGATGGATGGGTAACTCACCTATCATGTTCCTTCCTGTCCAGAGGCACGATGGATGGGAGATGGCGAGACCAGTCGAAATCCGGGTCATAGTAACTTCCATCGCCATCCGTTATTTGAAGGACATGGCTCTTTTTAGGGTCGTCAACGTCGGGGAGTCTGGAGGCTACCCTAGACTTTGCAGGAGTCTGGTCAAGGCGGAACGGTGCCGCAATGCCATAGAAAACAAGTTGACTGTCTTCCAACTGCATATACGTACGATCAGCAACCCTTTAAAAGCGCTGGTCGGCGACACACCTTCAAATTCCGGGTGGGCACACATATCTCCCGTGTTATGTCTTCTCCTTCGACCTGGTTAACATCGGTACCGTCGTCATGCGGCGGTGGCACTTCATTGTCCAGAATGGCGGTTCCAGCGTCCGGTGGTCGGAACTGGAGATACGACATGCTCTCCTCCGACACTCCTCCGTGCTCTCGACGGCATTTCTCAAGCAACGATTCCAGCAAATCTGCATAGGCCTTGAGCGCATCCGCCCGTTTTCTCAGCGCTTCGTAGTGGGCCTCTGTCCTTGGTCTCCTTGCACTTTCGCCTGTCCATGAACACTACACAGTCGGTTAGCAGGCAGTGAAGTGATTCCTGTTGCGCACGGACCTCATCGTTACGTCCAGAGGCTTGACAGAAGCCGCAGACAGGCTTGACCTCGTCGCACTTGACCCTCCTGGGCACGACGTTAGGGTAAATTTCCAGCACGGTAATGGTACGTACTTGGCTCTGCAAACGTTGCAGGCATGAGAAGCGTAAGTCCCCCGGCCACGTGATGTTCCCGCTCCAGACGATCTCTTCGACGACGACGACGCTCGTGTCATTACAGGATTTATCCAACAGCGGAAATGACAAGCGCTCAACACATACAAATGACTCGCTGCGAAGGGATTTTCCGGCTGTTCTCCGATGTCAAATGCCGCCGATAAGACGTGTGCCGATAATGAGCAGATAAGGGTCTACTGAAGAGAGATGAAGATGTTTGCAGACTGCTTTACTGTTTTATTACGCTAGTCGTGATAATCTTACGTGAATCTACTTCGAATCCAGGGAAATACAATCGGATAACTTGGAAGCCCAAATCCCACGACATATGAAGTTTCCAGCCCAGATTCAGTCACGCGTCCACGCTTCCAGAACCAACCAACAGTTACATATACTAGAAGAGTTTTGGCGAGACGTGTCATAACTGCTCAAGCAGTTGAATGGTCAAAGATTGGTCAAGGTCGTCGATGTTGACCGTATACCAGCTACTGACGAACATACACCGTTAATTAGTTACCGGAGCCGGCTATCAACAATTGACGCTGACATTACCGAGTTCAACGTTCCAGGTCCCGCGATGAGCATAAAAACTACAAATAATATTGTAAGCAGAGGGCTAGGATCACTGCCATCTGTTGAACAAACGATCTCAAAAGTTGGTATGGCAATGGCAGGATCAGGCAACACATTCGCGTGGCAAGGCACCAAGCACGCCGCATTGTATGAAGGTTTTCGAGCGGAGCTTGGAACCAAAATATCATCACGGAAACAACGCTCGTTTTCTTCATCTTTCTACATATCACCACCACTGTTTCTTGCAGACAAGGTCCCCTCGTCTGTATATTATCTTTAGATAATAATACCCTCACATTCTCTTGAATCTTCCACTCATTTCTCCCATCCAACTCCCGATTATTCAACTTTGTTTTGCAAAGATGTTCTCCTTGTCTTTCGTCCTCTTCGGTCTCGCCTCGTCCGCCTTGGCTGACATCTACGTATGTTCTGCGCGGTTGTCGAATTTACCAGTTGATAATTAGCTTGTGTGTCCTAGATCACGAATCCTGTGGCGTCCACCGTAATGACCGCTGGCCAATCTGCCAGCATTGCATGGCAAGACACCACCGACTCGCCTTCTCTCAGTGAATTTGGCGCGGCGAAATTCTCCGTAGCTGTAGGAAACGCGATATCCCAGGTGAAGATCCGGTGCTGCTCGTATCTTCGCCATATTTGTACATGATCGACGTTGCGCAGCGCTCTAAATTACTTCCGCATGGCTAACTTTATTCTTGCAGACTGTTCTTCAAGTCATTGCTGAGAATGTCGACGTTTCTACGACATCGACAATCCAATTCACCCCGGATGCGAGCGTTGGCGGTGATAGTGATCAATAGTACGTCTTCCTGCTACCATGCAATCTCCGTTTCGGTTTTCAATGAACTTCGCGTGATTCCAGCTTCATCCGTGTTGAATCCAACAGTCTCAAGGATGCCAAGGACGCAAGATTCCCTGCCCTCGGATTTTCGGCCAAATTCACGTACGTTTTTATCGTTATACATATATGACTGTTCTCACTGACGAGAAATGTTTGAAACAGGATCAATGGCATGAGCGGTTCATTCAATGCATCCGTCCAGGCAGAAATCGATGGCCAATCCACCGCGCCTATCGGACCTACGACTGCTGGAGCTACTTCCACATCAGCACTTGCGTCGTCGACCAGTGCATCCAAGGCTTCCTCTACGAGTGCATCGGGTTCTGTATCCGCCAAGAACGCCGCTTCGACAAGCAGCAGCAACGGCGCTCTTTCGCTGTCTGTAGGCAGCGTCAAGATGTGGCTTACGCTTGTGTTCAGCGCTGTCCTTGGTGTTGCCCTGTTTTAATCTCGAATTCAGGTGGTAGTAGAGCCAAACGGTTTTGCCATATTCACGATGTCTGCACTTCTCCTTGCATTGAAAATGCTATCCTTAATCTCCCCAGAGACCTTTCCGAGTCACGATCATCTAAGGCGTAATCATAACTTTTTTGAAGTTTCGAGACCAAAGCCCTGTCATCAAATGATGATGGTCGGACATGAAATCTCCCTTCAAGTAGTATAGTTTGATAGCTGGGATACTTACTTCCATCGACCCCATCCACTGTATGCACTAAGCTTCGGACTCTCCGGGTATCTCGGTATGGAAGGGGCTGAAGCGCTGAAGACTTCTGATCTTCTGATCTGACTTGTAATGTACTGATGGAGTACAGGTGGTACGTACAGATCCACTAAGGTTGTGTCGCCTCCCTAATCATGATGTCGGAGTGTTGGCCGTATCTCGAGGCGTTTGCTTGTACATACTTTCTTTGGATTTGAATCAAGAAACTTCCAAGCATCCTCTTCTTACTAGACCACCAGGCATGTACACCGGTCGATTTTCTAATGAGTCAGATTGCTAATACGACTTTTTAGGAGAACCCATACTGGGACATCTGCGTGTCGTTCCGGTGGGTAATCCCGAATAGTGCAGCACCGTGAATGGAGTCGACAATATGGCATGTTAGCGGATTCGTCGTCGCGACCGCTAACGCGTCGCCGTTCCTGAATTATTGTAGGACTGAGGAGACGTCCTCTACTTCCATATTTTAGGACAATCGGTAATCGTCCTGAACAGCGTGAAAGCCGCTATCGCCTACTAGATAAACGCGGCAGCAATTACTGCGATAGACTAGCATTCCATTTGTTGAGGAGTACGTTCAAGTCCTTCTGCCAGGGCCATGGCTTCATACATAATGCCTGGTTTTTACCCCAAGAATAGGCTGGGAGGGGACTCTCACGTTATGCGATGGGGACCTAGGTTCCAGCGTAATCGGAAACTTATCTAAGGCTTCTTCACCAAGCCACATGTTGACAAGTACCAAGAGCCTCAGATGCATGAAGTTGGCATGAAGCTCGCGTGCTTGTCCGAAATCTGATGGAAATCCTGGAAGAATACGACCGTCTCATTCGTCGTTTTGTCGGAGATTTGGTATGAGCCTTATAAGGTAAGTCATATTTTAAGTCCGCTTTTTCAATTATTTTCATGCGGATAGGATTTTATTCGGCATTTGGATGAGAAAAAGCTTCCAAAATGACCTTAAAAGGTCGATTAAAAGGCCGATTAAAATCCCGGACTCTTTTCTTGCAAGCTCCCCGGCCCGATTGTGCCATTTTTAGACATTTTTGGCATTAAAATGCCGATGCAGAATCTCCGACATTCATTGTTATAGATATTGCTTTCGGTCACGAAATTAAGTCGGACACTGATCCATTCATACAAATAGCGCAGACATACTTTCAAGGACATGGAGGTGATCCAGCAGGAACAGCGGATAAAATCTTCTATAAACTCTTATTAGTATTTCAGCTCAAAGTTTCGCTGTGCAAGTTGATTTTCATTTTCCCACTTTGTGAGCGATCCCGCGAGGGATTCTACTAGCGCTAAACCGTAACTACTACTCATTGCTGCCGGTCAAGACACCGAGTATCGGGTCGAATGTCCGACTATACCCTCCTTCTAACCACGAGTCACTCAGGTATGTTCTACTATTGTTTGTTTCAACTTGTCTTCCTTGCCGTTATCATATTCCATCCTGAAATTGTACTAGCGAAAGCTCAGGCTGACTCACTCAACACGGTTGTCGGCCGGGACCCGATAGGTTACCGACCTTTCTCGACCGCCCCAATCTCCCATACTTATATCGATCGTACGCAGGCAGCAAGAGACCTTCTGGTATCTTTCACACTCTGACCTTCCTTCCTTGAAAATCAAGTCGCGGCCTGAAATTAGATCGTATCCTGTATCACCCATCGGTCCAGATCGAGTAGTAAGCAAGACGATCGGTAGTAAATCTAAGATGCAGTTAACAACTAGCCCCTGTGAGTATCAGACAGTTTAAAAGCTGGATCACATTCAATTCCCTTCTCTACCAATACTTACCACCAATGCCTTACGTACGGTCACATCCACTTTTCGTCAATGTCCTTTGCTGGTGGAAGGGGACCGAACTCCACAAGCAACCTATATTCGCCGTTCCTTTATTGCCCATCAGCGGATGGTGCAGTGTCCGTCAGATATCACCGATGCCCATCGATACCCAAGCGGGTTTCACCGCAGAGACTCTGCTCAACATTGCCCGGGGTTCCTTGGGGGGTTTCTGTATCCCTGATTCAACCGACTCAAAACCGCGCAAAGACAACATCTTTCGATTCACTTTTCACGGTCAACACCCCGAAACTGAACAAAAGCCCGGGCGTCAGCTGTCACAAGAGGACCTCTCGATGCCGCTGAAGGATTTAGTAGGGAAGATACTATGGATCAAGGTAGAGGGGTATGTAAGGCATAGCTTCGATATGCCCTATGTTCACTCTTTTATAGGAGCTCTCTGCCTACCAAGAATCTGACGAATCTACGCATGCAACCAACCAAAGAGGACAAGAGCAACGTGAGTGAACATTCTGATACGTAATAACAAGTGATGCTAATTGTGTTTTCAGCACCCCAGCGATGTAAGATGATTCGTCGCTCTCTACAGGCTAATTGAAGCTAAAGTCTTAATCTCATAGTGGGCTACTTATATCAAACGGGCCAACCCAGATGGGGCCCGCTGCCCTTTCACGGCGTGCCTGTCGCCGATCGCCTGCCACATCATTGAATGTGGACAGAACGACAAAGCATATGAAGCCTTGGCGGAACTTTCAAATGTCATCCGCAACATCTGCAATCCTAAGTTACCAGTTCTGACTTACGTTGGCGAGCCTGGTTTTTTAGATGCTGAATTTCCCATACCATCGCGGAAGCACTGGAAACTAGCTTCATTACCTTTGGCGGAAACGCCCACAAACGGCATGATACTGGAAAGCCAGTTTCACAAGACTTATGATAAATATTGGTGGTTGTTCTATCGAGGAGTATGTATCATTCCGGTGCTTTATTCAGGCAAACATTGACCTGCGATCAATAGGAAGCCTTTTGGATTCATGACGAACCCTGCCCACTCTTCCAGACATATGGTTGGGATCCACAAATGCTTCCGGCTGATCGTAATCTCTACCAAGGTGAACGGAAACCTAGGAAGATAAAACACCGCACTACAAAGGCCCAGCTTCAAGATTTACAAGCGATTATCTCTTTCTTCCATGCATTCGGTACCACCAAGTATTTCCACGTCATACAAGATGTGGTGGGTAGGCCGCCGTTTCAAAAGAGAGCGAGAAGGGGACAGGAAGGGAGCAGGAAGCGTGCACGTTCATCCGGGCATGATGAAGATGAAGATGAAGATGACGATACGGAGACTGATGATGATACGGGCTTGGACAGCGATGATGAATTCATCGCTGCTCATAAGGAAGAGATCGAGGATGCGAAGCAGCGTAACATCACAGCGCAGATGATGATGATATGGCTGGCAAACTGCTGGTCCATCCAGGTCGGGCAGCATGATACCAGTGTTTTCCCCCCATAACGGCGAAAAGTTGGCATGTTAATACCGTCACAGGAACCTATAATACAAACTCTATGGTGTGGTTTTCCTTAACCAATTACCAAAGAAATCGGACAAGTACGGCTTCACTTTTCTTCTTTCTACTGTTATCAATGTAGCGCTCATAAACCTGCAAGATCAGATTATATGGAACTCGCGATCAACGTCAGATACGCACATCATTGACATCACGAGTGAGCGTTATCGATAGGACGTTTCGTCATAACTCCGATGGAGGTTTAATTACAACCGCAATGAAAACCTGGAAGTGAGGTCAATCTCACCAAACTTTGGAACGGCAGCACACCTTTACCGAGGCACCAAAAACGCCCACGGTTACACTAGATGTGCATTCCAGGTCATTTTCCCAGTTTAAATATTCTTCTCGGCTGACAGCGTCACTGAACGGACCCCTTCGGATACTGACGCCTGAGCGTCGGTCTCTCTTAACGTGTTCTGGGGCAGGATGTGTCGAGGGTCCGAAGGCCACAAACCATTGGTAAGAACCAGAAGCATCATTCCGGAACATACCTTTCGACCTTGTCGGGTAGGAAAAGCCTTGGGCAAAGTATGGAGGTAAATGAAATGATGAGAGCATAGTGAAGTGACCAGGAAGTCTCGGAACTCGAAGTGACAGTGGAAACTAGGGGGGAGGAGCGAGCCCTAGGATTTTTTATTGGATGCTTTCCGTTGAATGTGCGCAGCAGGCTGAAGGAGAAGACCAAGGCACTGGGGTGTAACGGACGATATGGTAGCTCCATAACGTTGGACTGGTGGCGACCGTAACGAGCGATCGTGCCCCGCTTGAAGATCCCCCTAAGATCCAGCCACCCTTCAATCTATAAGACGAGCGTGAGTAACGGAAAAGGCAGTATGACGGAGAAAGCAAGAACGGTTGCTTTTATACATACACCATCAAATCTCTGAAGGAGTACGCCACCTTGAATGTCCCCGGGACAAGAGAAATACTGAGGCGGGGGTTATCCGACGAATCTGAAGTCCCGTGCATCCTGCTTGAATGTCGCTGCGGATAGTGAAATCTAGGGCCACAAACATGAAGAGACGTTTACATTCAGTTCCGTCAGCGAAGGCAGGCGTCCTGTGGATATATGGACTGAATCATCAGGTTGTCATTTTCAGACGGTTCTGCTAGGATACCAGCACTAAGATCCGTGACTCTTTTCGACTAAGAGTCGTGAATGTCGTACTTGCTAGTGTTTAGCGTGTGAATCAAAGCACAGAGCAGTTTATACCTCGATCCCAGGCGTAAATGGAGTCCTCGTCACACGGTTCGGTCGGTGCTCTGGCACATTGCCTATTGAGAGCTAGGGCCAGGAAGATTGGATTAAGGCGGCTCTCAGGCGCCTGCACGGCGTCTGAAGCGTCATCTGGGTGGTAGTTGTACGAGATCCGATGCTATTGTCCCCTTCAGATATGGGAGGATTGGTAAAAGTGGTTCGCAAGAGTTGCTATCTGGCAGCAGCACCGGGAATAATAAGTCGGATATATGCAGGGAGGAGGAGCACTTCCAGGAACGCCCCAGCTGGTCGTTATCTCAGCGTACCTATGCTTGTGGCTTTGTGAGTACCGCCGTAAGGAATCGCCCGGATCCCATGAAGCCCTCCTGGAAAGACCCAGTACTGTGCTTCCCCGGAAAGGCGAAGCTGGCGAGTTCGCTTTCTTCGATGCGACGAGCTTGGAGTACCAGATAGCGGCAAATTCAATATTCCGTTCATTTACTGGCCGTCGGTATCTTCTATCAGAATAACCTAGGTAATACTTTTATGTGGACCATGGGGGTGGGAAGGACGTTCAATGATCGGACTCTGGAATCGGAGTATTAACTTCAACCTCCTCTGTTCCGAACATCCCAAAAATCTTGAATAGCCCTATCCTACGCAGTATCTGTAAGCAACCCGGCGCAGTAAAGCTATTTGCATGCAGGCATGTACCCTCCGTCAAACGGGATAATGAAGAGCAGCCATAAGGCCAACTGGTTCGCAGCTGGTATCGCTCTGATGGATTGAACGGTGCGTACACTGACGTTTGCAATTCGTATGTCGGTACTAGGCTGACGGGCTGCAGATTCCAGTAACAGGATCTCTGTGAAGGGATGAGCCACAATAAGCTTGACACCGACTTACAACTTGTTGCTTGTCCAAAAATCAGTCAGAAAAGATACCGTCGGAAACGTGAACCATGGCCCGGGACTCAAAAAATCCGAAACTTTGAGTTCGAAGACGTCGAAATCAAGTACGTGTTTTGCTCTATCATTAACCTTGATTTAAAAGTCATCATTTCATCAACAACAGAAGGAACCGAGAAGATTAAGAAAGAACCCATATGTGTTTTGTAGCAGACAAAAGGGCGATTATATCCTTGTGGCATTGTCAAACCAGGATGCACTTTGGCGCGACGCCAAGCTAGACAATGTAAAGAAGGATCACACCAAAAAAAGTAAAATTTCGGCCAAATTTCTAATTGGCAGAAACTAAATATGAAATTGGTAAGATACCATATATGGATGTGCGCCCTCTCCCGCCCCAAGGCGGGGCAGAGGCGGGAGACAGCGGGATTCCTATATATGGTATCTGCCTGTTTTCGGAATGAGTTTCTGCCAATCTGAAATTTGGCTGAAATTTTACTTTTTTTGGTGTGGATGCATAAGCGGGTGCGAGCTGAATCGTTGGTCAGCGAGGGAAAGTGGGTCCTTATTCCGGTGGCGATAACTTCTTACCCCGTTCATGATGATGACCAGATGCGTGTTGCGATTGCATGACGTGAAGGTCGACACTGACTCGACAGTGATGTGAGAGGAGAGCCTGGGCTCCAGACCTCGAGAGGCCAGTGTTACTACCATCAACAGCAAATCGATTTCCCTGAATCGCGTGCCCCATACCTTGTGAAGGCACGTATCATTTGACTTCTCCTTTTTTGCCATCACTGTAGTGCTCCATATCGAACGCAGCTGGTGCGAACGGCTGGCGATACCGAGCGGGTACACCCGCTGTGGAGTGCGTATCCGTCGGATGTCCTAGCGGAACGGAACCTGCCAGCATATTGACCGATGTTTTAGCCCACAGCGTGAGCAAAGGCTCATCGGCGTTCCCACGTTTGGAAAACCTGAGGCGTTTGCTGTGTTCAACCAGGTTTAACCACGGTTTTGATCTTGATCTTTTCTTTTTTGAATTTCAGATGATTTTGCCCACCCCAAAATAGTCCCCTTGCAACCCGAGCCCACATGTAACTGATTCAATATTGGATCCCGAAATGATGCTGATAGCGCTGTTAGAAGAGCCCGATGAGCCGGTCGAGATTCGTGACGCCAATCATCTATCAAATACCTTCCGCATATTGTAATATAAGTAGGTTTTGGGTTTTTGTCGTATCCGTTCTCGTCTGTATTCAACCCAGCACAGTTACTGTCTTGACGTGATCTATCACACTTGTACAATGGCCCTCTTCTCAGCATATGCTCTCGCGTTTTCACTCTTGACAGTCCCCTTGATCCTCTACATACTTAGGATCGGGAGAAGGGAGAGTGGGCTTCCCCCAGGGCCGTCTACGCTACCCTTGGTAGGTAATCTCCACCAGCTCCCACAAGGTGGTCTGCATCTACAGTGAGTGGCGGCGAGATGTCCCAATTCTCTCCTGAACATGTCCCGATAGATTCACTGCCTGGGCGAAGGAATTCGGAGGGATCTTCTCGGTAAGAACTATGAAAGACGTCGTAAATTGTACTCATATTCTAAATCTACGCCAGGTGAAATTCGGTCCCGGAACGGTTATTGTCGTGACGAGCCCTCGCGCCGTTCGTGAGCTAATTGATCAGAAGAGTGCAAGCACCTCAGATCGTCCACCGTCACACTTTTCGAATGTCATTACCGGCGGGAACAACATTGGGTTTGCTCGCTACTGTGCGGACTTCTCTGTTTCGTCATTTTCTACGATTGGCTAAATCTCGGTTCACAGCGGACTACTGGCGACGAGGACGTCGTGTCATGCACTCGATGCTCACGAAGAAAGCGTGCGTAAATCATCTAACTATCCAACGCGCCGAAGCTTCGCAGTTGATGTACGACTACCTTGTCGAGCCCAAGGTAAACTTTCCCACCAAATTCTAGTTGCAAACGCGGGCAAATCTGACGGTCAATGTCAGGAATTTGTCGCCCATGGTCAGCGTTACGCCAATTCGGTGATCACCTCAATCCTCTCTGGTACCCGGTCGCCGCACCGCACCAGCCCGCTCGTCACCTCTTTCTTCCATATGCAGCACGAATGGACTAACCTCCTCATGCCTGGCGCCCACCCCCTGTCGACATGGTGCCCTTATTGAAATACATCCCTGGAAGTTGGAAGCAAATTTGCGCCAAAATGAAGGTCTCCCAGGACGAGCTATACGGTGGTATCATCGATGCTTGCGCAAAGCGCGTCGAACGCGGTATACGCAATGGATGCTTTTTGGAAGGTGAGCTAGAGAACAAGGATGTGGACCGTGGATTGCTACGGTATGTTCCAACAGTACGCGTGCCCCATTTCTACAAATTTATATTTCACAGAGGGATGTGTTCCGCGCTCATGGAGGGCGGGTCCGACTCGACGTCTATATATCTGCAGAGCTTCATTCTCATGCTTGTAGCGCACCCAGAGGTCCAGGCAAAGGCTCGCGCGGAGATAGACTCGATCGTCGGGCTGGATCGGTTGCCTGACATTGAAGATATAGACAATCTTCCCTACGTGTCAGCTGTAATTAAAGAGGTAAGTTCTTCGCTTCGTCTTTGTTCTCTGCCATTGTGTTCATTACGTATATCATAGGTACTGCGTCTTCGACCTATTACAGCACTGGGAGCACCACATTATAGTACCCAGCCTGAAGTTGTGCGTCCTTCTATTTCCACCTCCCGATAATTCACAAAGTGATGTTCGCTCGCTTTAGATTGACGGCTACGTGATTCCGAAGAACTCGATGATCTTCATGAATCAATGTCCGTACAGTACTTTCTTCCTACCGTTGTGAACTAAAGCTCCCATCTTATTGCAGGGGGCATGCTACACGACCCAGACTCCTATGACCAACCAGATTCATTCATGCCCGAGCGTTTCCTGACATCGCCATTTGGCACAAAGCCTGGAGCGGATGATACGGGTCGGAGTAAAGATATCTACTTCGGTGGCGGGAGGGTAAGCAGCATGCTTGTTTATGTACATCGGGGTTGTCTGACTTTTTCAAGCGCATCTGTGTTGGCATGCATTTCGGACAGAACTCACTGGTAGGTTTTATTTGACGTTGCGATATACCATTCCGCATGCTCACTTGGACGAAAACAGGCCATTACGAGCATGTATCTTATCTGGGCGTTCAACTTGACCAACGCTATCGACCCACAGACCAAAAAACCAATCCCTGTGGATATCAGTGAATACGACATCGTGCGTGTTGTCTCTTATGCAAAGTTTACCCGTACCTTGACAAAAGTTTCCAGAGCCTCAATACGATACCGAAACCTTTCAAGTGCGACTTCCAAGTGAGGAGTGAAGAACACAAACGCATGGTCGAGAATGCGTTTGCAGAGGCGCGCCAGGTTTTCGCGCCATTTGAGCAGGATTAGAGGAACATGGCCTGACGGAAATTTTGATTAGTGTCTACGCTACGACGTCATTCCCATCAACCTGACTAGTGCGTTTACCAGCTAGAATAACAGTATACAATATGCCACATATCACCTTAGAATTTTGTATTACAATTGCTCCATCTGAACGGGTATGTACGAGAGAGGGGTTATCAGAATATTTCTTCAAATTGTGGTGACCATCTGCGTGACTCATTTGAAGACGCATTATCAGCTCGATGTATACTAAGCGGGGGCCGAAGCAAAATCCTATGCCTACCTTAATTTTGTCATCGGCCTGGATCTGGAAAATAACGTTAGACTTTCGAACTCAACAAGCCAATTTGTAATAGTAGTCTGCGTTCCTGTTCCCATTGAGCCAGGGAAGGATCGATCGAAATGTCCTTGAAACACTCGGTCGGTGATGCGCGGGCACCCGAACCTGAAGAGCACTACTTCTCGCCACCCGTTTGGCCATCGGGGAGCCAAGCAAGTTTGAAGTTAAAGATTACCCGTAGTAGACCCATACGACAACTCAACAAGTGGGCCCGGAAGTGATTAAGTGGAAAGTACTGATTGCGACTTCAGCAGGGTCATTTGTGGAGCTGAAACCGAAGATTACCACTGCGGAGGTTTCAGTCGAACCTGAGGTTGCGACTCGTGAGTGCTCGCGCTGAGGCCATATTTGGACAGGCGTTTTGCACTGCGTGTCGATAGTCAAACTTCAATACAACAGACATGCGGCTGTGTAAGTTATGTCGTGACGCGTATGCGACCTTACTATTTGATTGTATCAATTCTATCACCACTATGTATAAAACGTTGATAGCGGAAGCAAATCCGAGCCTTCGGGTGATCGGTTATCCAGGTATTGCCAATCTCGATCGCCGATCTAGTGCCGCGGCAGGCCCCGTATCAGTGATTTGGACCTATTGTAAGCTCACATCAGGCAATACCCTCGCACAGATGAGAATTCAATAAAGTTTACCTCAACCGGGTACTCCAGGTCATTAGGCTTTGAAGAAAGATGTTAAGATAGAGCACAGTGATGGTCATATACAAAGGCACCGAGTTCATATCAGCTATAGCCTATCGTCCTGATCATGTCAACAGGTCCTTACAAAAGACCGCCAGCAGTACCAGCCATTCCCTCATTTGACCCTAGTCGTCGTCCATAACACTTGACCTATAGGAGGTCGCAGTCCGCCACTCCATGCCCCTTGGACTCTCTGATCTTCAATGCCTTGCCTTGAGACGTAGTTGCGACAACCTTCATCGACGGCGCGCTATCGGTGAATTGGTCCAGCAAGAAAGCGGCTTTTATCATACGCATTTCTCCCGAGTTGCTCAGCGTATTGGAGAACTGAAGGTTGAAGGCTTCCAGGCTGTTGTAACAGCACCCCAGCATCATCCAGCGTACGCCTCTTCCTCAGCCCCACCTCTTGACGGATGCTTTCATCACATGTGAAGAAACCTCCTGCGTGGAATCTGAGCAAGGGACGTCCTGAATTGACTGATACTTTACTTCTTTACAGGAAAGCATATCACACACTGAGAAGATAGAAATTTACTGAATCCTTTCCCTTTAGTAGTGGCCGAGAAGCTCCCGCTCCTGCTCCACAATGGCCTGTGCTTCCGGGAACCTTGGAGTTACCTTGACTTTGAATGGTATCGGGCGACTGCAAGGCATACCATCAATAAATATCGTACGTAATGACGAACAAGAACTACGCACACGACCACTCCGTCTTCAATACATCCGTCAACATCCAATGGAAGGGAAGCACCCTTCTCGTCCGTGGCAGGTTTGATGTCTATAGCCCAAAGCAACGTGGCTATGACAGCAAACAGAGTGTCATTAGCAATATGTCGTCCAACGCAGATACGCCGACCAAAACCGAAGGAAACGTGGCTTCGCATAGATCAGCCCATGTCGTGTTGGAAAGGAACATAAACGGACTTCTCTTCCTTAGTGCCCGCAACCGGAGCGAGTTGGCCCGTCTCGTCAAGGTGTCGGGCCGGATCGAAGTGTTCGGCGTCAAGTCCATAATTCTCTGGGTCTCTGTTAATATGCCAAACGTTGGCGATGAGGATACTACCGGCCTGTGGATGTCAGATGAGTATGACAGCGAACCGAACGTCGTTTACGCTTACGGGAATGAAGTATCCGTTATAGATATCGTCCTCAGTCGACCGATGAGGAAGCCCTGGAAACTCACTGTCAGTGTCGTGCCACACGCATCTCGAGAGTCATACGCACCAACTGGATCCTGCGCGGAAGACAACAATTCGCATCAAACGGAGGAGTCGAGAGAGAAAACTTACCACTGCACGCCATCTGAGAGTCTCCTTGACCATTGCACGAACATACGGTAAATGCTCATAGTCTGAGAAAGCGGGGAGTCGACCTCGACCGACAACCCTATCGAGTTCTGCTTGGGCTCGTTTCTGCGCATCGGGGTAAAGGATCATGGCGAGCATCCACCAAGACATGGCGGCTGAGCTCGATTCTGCACCAGCCGTGCTACCGAATAATCAGATGGGCGGAAACTAAACGCAGTCTAGAAGGCGTACTACATGGTCCCCGCCAGCCAAGAGTTTTCATGGTCAGTCAGCCCATGTCTTCCGGCGCCTTGAACCAGAGTAGCCGCGAAGCTGGGACGGTTATTACCTTCGGCCTTGCATAAATAAATTAGCACTAGCTGTCGATCGCATCATCGGTAACGTACTACTCGATCCTTGACGCTGTGGAAGAGGTTTTCAAACATGGACGAATCTTTGGCGTACCAGCCTTCCGCCTCCCTTTTCCACTTTGCGTATCTATCAAATCAGCCATCAGCACGTTTTCCCGTGACGTTTTGTATAATCTTACTTGCTGGGGATACGCAGCATCCAGGGGAAAGACTCCACCTTTGGATCAATCAGATGTCGGGCTTAACAGATGAGAGTCTAACCCACAAGGTGAGCACCAGGCATAGCAGCACGGGTTAACCGTGTAGCAAAGTCGTTGATGCGTTTGATTGATGGGTCTTGTTCTGACGTTGGAGGCCTATCGTATACGATGGACATGATAGTAGAAGCGGCGGTACGGCGAACGTGCGATACCCATCGGTTTGGTTCCGCCAGTAGATCGTTTGCAAGAAGGACAGCTTCCTTGATTTGGATTGGATGGTATTGGTTCACGATGCTTTTGTTGAGACCTTCGTGAGCTGCTTTGCGCATATGGCGCCAGCTAAGCTGCGATATCAGGTACGCATAGTGGATCAGTGAGGTCAAAGGCTTACGCATTCCCATAAGGAGCGAACGCGACGAACATTCCTCTGGTCATTATGTCTGAGGCGACGATGTTGCGTGGGCGGTCCGAAAAATTTGCACGATCTAAGAGATCCGTGGCAACCTTCAGGGAGTTGATGACTATGAGAGGCTGTCCGGCGACATTGAAGTACATAAGGTCGCCTAGAGCATAGCATGAAACCAGAAATCATACCCAAACGAAGAGTGCGCATACCATATTTCCTTCCCAGCTCGGCAAATGTGAGCCATTGTTTGCTACGTAGCTGGAGAAGATTGCCAACGATAGGAAGGCCTCTAGGTCCAGGTGGGAGCTTGCGCCAAGAGCTACGGATGTGACGAACGACGATGAAGGTGACGATAGCAACAGCAGCCAGAAACCAAGCAGAAGATACGTGTGTCATCACGGCTCGGAAAAGAAGAGACAGCGTTGGTGGTTCTTCTTGATGTGATAGACTAACTCATCACGCGCATTGAATCCCTAGGGTGAGCGTCATATTTTCTTCCCACCATCAGGTTTCACGGGAAGGCGCTCGCCGCCCACAAAGGATATGGTTAAGCTCAGGAGTGTATGTCTTGTCCAAGACTTTGATTAGTTGATACCATAGTGCTCCTAGAACAGTCTACTGGCTCGCCTTCAAACCCATTTTGATCCGGGCGCTAAAAACAGCTGACAGATGAAAAATAAGTATCATAATAAGCACCAAGACCCCCACTTACAGAGTTAGAGGGTGGAAATCCTCCAGAAACGATATCTCGCGGAGCCGTTGAGCGACGTCGTGGTTTGGTCGTGGTTGTACGAAGCTGGATATCAAATAGACTGATGTCATGCATGGACGTAATTTCAGTATCTGTAGCCACGTTGTGCGATTGTACCCGCAACCGCAACCGTCCTATATATTACATGGCCTAGCACCGATAAGTAGAATGTATACTAGAGCTTTTGGAAGCGATGACGTGCAGTAAATATGGAAATTGTTCGGAACTTTGTACCTACTCTCCAAGGAATCCTAGCGCCTCCTTTCACATCTTCCAAGAAACTCTCCTTGCTTGGTATACTTTAGATGAAGGGTTTATAATTCATTCTCAATCCGATGATGCCTCACCAACGGTCCGCAGGACTTTCAACTGGCTCACGTCGTCGTTTCTCGACTCGAACATTTTCAAGGAATATTTGAATTTCAGTCAACGTTGACGATGTCATTTCCTATAGAGTGTCGTGGCCGTAGATTTTATATTACTTAGTAGAGAACAACAGAGTGGACGCAGGGTCACGTCTTTTTTCACTTCCGTGACGTATTCCCGCTTTCTGTGCAGTACGCGTCCTTCTCACGGTCAGGAAGGGAGAGATACTTAGCTTTAATGACAATATATACACCAGCAATATGAGCTTCACCTAACTTCAACTTCATCTTGGCCCGAGATGGTAAGAGTGAGTGGTTACACCTCAGCTATGTAGTGGCGGCGACTCGGCATATTTCGGCTCGGTCCGGCTCAGTACCGCCAGGCCATAAGGCCCAAATGATTAATAAAATCCTTGAAGCGAGAGGTGTTGCTTTTATTAATAAAACCCTCTCATGTCCCAGGGCTCGCAACGCGGCCATGTTCGGCGATGAACAGGCGGGTGTGGGCTGCTTCTAAAACAGATTGCGCCGTTTCTGGAAACTATTTTTCCATCCCGACGCTTGCTGCTTATCAGTACTGATTATACCCTGGACCGAACCCGAGATAAGATGGTTGTTTCTGATAGGTTTGGGCCGATCTACCGGAACACTGGAATATGGTAGCAGGTCGTTATTTGTGACGATGGGAGGGGTCAGATAAAGAATCGGACGGGGCTACCGTGTCAATTATCACAAAAATAAGGGCATAGATACTATGGCTGCAGTCGGGGTTATCATTCCAGAAATGTAGCACCTTCTCGGCCCGGTGGGGTCTGTAGTATGGGTGGTCTTGAAAGGACAGCAGGGTTAGAGAATAAAATGAATGTCACTGTATTGTCGGTGCTCCAGAGAGCAGGAGCTTAGAGACACTGGTACAGTAGTACGACGGTGTTGGGAAGGAACGGGTTCCGTGCCTGACGGTACAGCCACTGATCGAAGCTTTCAGGAGGCTACAATGTGACGAAAACATATACCGAACTTGAATATTGCTCTCAAGATGTTTATTCGAGACTCCGAAAATCATCGGCCTTCGTTTCTACTCTTAAAAGGATACTGATGACATGCCATGTATTAATCTCGCAGCTGTGAATGCCAAGTTTACGATCAAGAGGAGTAGATATACAGCAAGAGTATTCAATAGTTTCTTGAACTAGGTCTGCAGAGGTGCAAGAAGTTGACGAATAGTCATTTTTTGTATTACATACATCATTCTGTCTTTGCTGAAGCAATTTTCCGAAGTAACAATATGCAGCCCTCAAAGCAATGTATATTGTTGAAGTACGGTCTTCTGCACTATTGAATGATCTATGCGGATGCTGAAATTCGTCTGACCGATACTCATTGAAACACTTACAGAGGCCTCGGATCATCCGGAAACATATAGCATAGTATATTATAGTCTGGTAAGATATACTGTGGGTTTTTTAGGACACTACTGATGCAACTGTGAAGGGATAGTAACCTAAAGACGAGTTTAGGTCAGACGAAAAGATGGTAATCTGCCAATATTGAACCTAGACCGGCACCATTCGATGCGTAAAAATTGGTGACATAATTTAAACATCTAATAAACCATAGCGAATAGTTTACATGGGAAATAGAGGTCAGGAACAAGTGTAGGAGCGTCGTGGTCGCTGAGGAATTAGGACTCGGAAATGTCGGACCGAACATCCGGACAGCGATCAAAGGTATTTTCTCTGCTTGCGACACAACTCTGTTCACTACTATCTGCCCCTCTCCCTCTAAGAATGTCCCTCACTGAATGCGGCAAGCTTCCTTCCAACAATACTAACACGATTTCCGCCATTGACGCCCCCCACAACGATCTGCTCCCAAACATTACCCTCGACAATTCACGGTGAGTTGGTGACCCTCCCATGTTCAACATTCAACGACTGCCTCGACTAGCCTTGTCTTGGCTGAATCCCCATTTTCAAGGACCCTGGATATGATGGTGCCGACAGTCTGAGCTTACGGTAGTGCCGTGCTGCCCGACAATGGCCGATTCACCCCTACCCCCATCCTGCCAACATCAATTCCTCCCCACTTAACGACAGCCTCAACTGGCCTCGTCTTGAGCGAATACCCGTTTTAGATGTCTCTGGAGACGATGGCGCCAATGGTTTGAGCCCACAATGCCGCTATCCCGCCCGACAACGGTCGCCAACCCATCTCACCAACATTACCACCTCCTTGCTCAACAAGGGCGCCGACTGGCCGCGTCTTGGGCATACTCCTATTTTTGAGGCCTCTGAAGATGATTTCGTCGTCTGTTACCCCCCACGAGCTCACTGTCTCATGTGACGTCCACATCATTTCCATCCCGCCAACATTGCCCCCTCCTCGATTCACAACTCTCCCTCTCGCCATCGTATCCTATACGCTACAGCTTTCGAGGGCGGTGGAAATGATGCTCTGGCTGTTTTCCAAATGCCGCCATCGTCGCCGACGTCCCGCTCAGTTGCTGGCTTTCCCCGCCAAAAAAACCAACCACCCACATCAACCGTGGCCCCGACTGGCTCAATCATCTCTCCGCCCACGTTTTTAAGGGTGCTGGAGACCGTAGCGCGATCTGTCTCTCCCTCCGACTGTCCTATTGTTGCGGCTCTCCCGTATTTCATGTTTTTTTTTTTCATATTTTTTCGTCCCGATTTTTTATACACTACCCATGTTATTGTATTAGCACCACAGTATGATATAATATACATTCTTGAGCTATTTGGAACCCGAGCCGATGTACAGCTAGAAAGAAAATCCCATTCACCCAAAAGCTACCAAACATCGACGCACCACAGTACACCGAATCAGCCCAAATACGTACCAAATGGGCAGCCCATATTCTGGCTGGACAGGTGGCCCAGGCTCAGAATGCTCAAGACACCGGTAACCGGATGCCGCACTATCGTATGTCCTGGCAGAGCAGAGGGATTTATTGATAATCTTTCTCCTGTAATTACAGGTGTTTATTAATCAGACGGGCCATATCCGTTGGTACCGCAGCCATCCGTGACGCATTGCTGATGCTGCAATCAAGCCGCAGTGCAGCAGATTTAAAAGACGGATGCGAGATTAAGTATGTGCGTTGCAAAGAGTAGTGCAAAATAAGTCATGATGAAGTTCAAACACTGGTTCCATCTAAATTGACTTCGGAAGTTGCCTGTAAGTAAGCCAAGTCTCAGCCGTCGGCAAATGAGTCGAAATCCCAATTAGGTAATATTTGATCGACGCAAAATTTGCTCGAGTCCCACTCAGTTCGTCATGCTTTTTGTGCAGGTCTTTGCCTTTACATTACCTCGAGGGCCCGAGCCTCGAAGGGCTCTCCCCCGGTGACAGAGCCGTATTCCTGTACTACATAATCAGGATGTCAGGCATACCGTTCCCATCCTTTAACTCGGAAGCAGGCGCGTGGCTATCTTCGTACTGTCATCGACATTGTCCGTCGTTACTTCGTTTCAGGAGTCAGCCACTGCCACTATTTACAGCAAGAAAATTCAAGCTTTCGGTAACCCAGGCGAGGACAATTTCCGGTTTCCTGGGTTTACAGATATCATGTTGCAAAATATGCATTTGATGTTCAGGACTTCGTTTTTCAATAACGTTCTTCTTACGAACCGCATAACCAGAGACCAGTACCAGTACGACAGTTTACTGGCTTTCCACCGGGTGTCAACGGAAGGCACGGGCGTAGCCATTTTGTTCAATGTTTTTGACTCTCACGGTGTTAGAAGGTTGTATTTTTCCCGTCGATTAATCCAACGTTGCCTTACAATTGGGGATAGGCCAGAATCTGTGCTTCCCAAATGCGAAACAACTCGTCCCTTTATGGCCTCAGGGAGCCCTTCTCCTGCACAGAATGCAAGGCATAAGAGGTGAACCGTGAACTGCCCGCTAACGATCCGTTCGCTGACGTCTAACACTTAGAGCCGATCGATTTCCATTCATAGCTTTGTATTCAACAAGGTCCGGGGTGTCATTATGTCCAGCATTGAATGGCTTACTGCATTACTACTCACACGTAACAAGGACGGATGATTCTGCTATTCAGTCCTGCTTGTCATGATAGCCACTCCCCAGAGAATTTTGTTTGTCACGAACAGCAAACACGGGCAAGCTAATGTGGTTCTTCCGATTGCACATGAACTCGTTCTTCGGTCAAATGTAGCAGTGCATATCGCCTCTTTCTCCGGTAATGCAGGTGTTACGTTCGTCTATATCTTTTACTGGCATCAACTCGGCTTGGAATGTGTATTCATCTCGAATCGAGAAACTCCGGGGTGCCATTCGCCCTACGGTACGCTCTGCCAGCGTCTATGTCCATATTCATCCTCTCAAAAGACCCAGCAAAGAATCTTCTTACCTGCGCCTCGGTCTACTTCGTGAACCACTCACAAAGATCCAAGAACTCGATAGGTACCGTCGGAAGTGGGCTTATTAGCATCCTTCGTATCTTCATCCGGTACATGTCGCAAACGCACTGTCTCTCCAGCCAAACTGAAAACTGAATCTCATTGTGTTATCTCAGACAACGTCACTCTTTGCGGTTCTATGTTCCCACTGCTTCTCCCGTTGATGAGGGTGGCTGCGAACTCACCGCATGGTTTGATCTTGCTCCATCACTCCGTCAGCTTGGGAACGCACACAATCTTAGATGAGAAGGATACCCACAAGCTTGCGATGGGTCTGCGTATCTTACTTGATCGCGAAAGAAAGAAAGGTCCAAGTCATTTGGAAGCTAGTAGCACAAGGCATCCTCACATGATATTCTCGGTGCCGACATGGAAAGTGGGCGGGTGAAGGTTTGATGAAGATTGTAGATTGGTTGGATATCGAACCTTCGGCACTCCTCGGGCATCGTAACCTCGTATGTGTTGTTAATCACTGCGGAGCAAATAGCTTCTTCGAAGCCATTACGTTCTTTACTCAGCGTTTGGTCCATCAAGCTGTTCTGCCCGCGTGGTATGACTGCTATGGTGAGCTGTTGACATCCCGATGGATTCTGGAATCTAATTGAAAAAAGGAATATGCAGCGCTGGTTGAATAGCTCGGCGTAGGTATTTGCTAGATTTACAGCAACAAAATATTATGCTTGATGACGCGTTTGTGGGTGGTTTATGACTATTTCGGCGATCTCGGAGGCCATTTCGTGCGCTTGAAATCCCCATAACATGGTTTATGACAGAGTCCGAGCTTCCTTTTCATCATCCACGAAAACGCCCGCTGACGGTATGCAAACGGCTGTAAAGAAATTCATTACGACTAGTTTACTATCGTACCAGGTCCCCCTTACCACCGTCAGCTAAAAGGGAGAGAGTAGCATATAATTATTCTCTACGAATAGATCTTGATACATAAGCTGGTCACTAGACTCGGAGGTTCAACGGACAAAAACGGATGACACACGTCCACGTGGCTGCCGATTCCTACAACTCTGCTTGGCTGAGACCTCCATCACTTCCGACTCGGATATCCATGCATTCATCTCCGTCGCGTAGTCAGCGTCAAAAATGGTGCATCAAAAGAGCGTGAACTTATCTGTAGATATGAATACCAGGAAACTGTGGGCGGCGCAGCTCAGAGCTGGATCGTGGGTGTAAATTTGGACGTTTTCTGCTTCATGATTTGACCTCATCTTTCTTTATCAGATTTATTCATTGGTTTGTTTCGGCATTGAAAACGCACACACAAGAGCTGTCGGACTACATAGCCTTCATGGAAGGCGTTCTCAATAAACAATACTCGGTGCGGAGTTATCTACAGAAGCAAAAGCTAGGATATGTGCCAAGGTAAGCCATTTTCGGTTTGGATTCGGGACATCAGCGCATCAGCTCAAGCTCACTTACTTACGTTAGATTTACACCAATGTTCCGCTCAGGTAGCAGCGCATAAGCGATTATACAAGATGGGGACTCTCGTGTACGTAGGCAATCGATACCAGTGACATTATTCCTATTAAATGATGCATTGTTCTACAGCGGAGTACACTCTACATTGTGAAGTGAGAAAGAAACCCGATTTCCGACAGTCCTCAGTGATATCCAAGGAGTTCTCGCTCTTGTTCTACTATTGCCTGAGCTTCCCGGAACCTTGAAGTTATCTTGGCCTTGAAAGGGACTGGACGACTGCAACGAAGACGATCAACACTGACTTGAACACGGAACAGGGCAGGACTTACGTGACTAGTCCATCTTCAACGCATCCATCAACATCCAACGGGAGGGGAACACCGTTCTCGTCGGTAGCACGTTCGATGTTCATAGCCCAAAGCATCATTGCTATGTCAATGAACAAAGAGTTGTTCGCAACGTGCCGTCCCACACAAATCCGTCGCCCAAATCCGTAGGTGACGTGACTGCACAGATTCAGCTTATGATGTGTAGGGACTGGTATCAACGAACCTCTCTTCCTTCGTGTCTGCGGGTCCAGGGGCCAGCTTGCCGTTCTTGTCGAGGTGCCGGGCAGGATTGAAATGTTCTGCATCGGGCCCATAGATCTCTGGATCTCTGTTGAGGTGCCAGACGTTGGCGATGAGGATGGTACCGGCCTATGGCGGATAAGCACCGTACCGCAACGAGCGTAATCCACACTTACAGGGATAAAGTATCCGTCATATACATCGTCTTCTGTCGACCGATGAGGAAGTCCTAGAGTCCGACTATCAGAATCAGGCATGTCTGCCTCGAGAGTCATACGTACCGACTGGGTCCTGTAACGGCAGCGTCAATTGGTCTGCGTTGCACGACACCACGGAGAGAGCGGACTTACAACCATGCGCCACCTGAGCGCCTCCTTGACCATTGCACGGATGTATGGCAAATGTTCATAGTCGGCGAAAGACGGTAAACGATCGCGACCAACGACAGCATCGAGTTCTGCTTGTGCTCGTTTCTGTGTTTCGGGGTAGACAATCATTGCAAGAGTCCACCAGGACATAACACCTGAAGTGGTCTCAGCACCCGCAGCGCTGTTGAAGCTTTAGAGGAGGAAATTTGGCAGACGAAGAAGACGTACTACATGGTCCCGGCCAGCCACGAATTTTCTCTCTCAGTTAAATCGTGTCTTCCCGCGTCCTGAATCAGAGTGCTCGCCAAACTGGGACGCTCGTCACCCTTGGCCTTTTCGGAACGCATGAGTATCAATTATCAAGGACTCAACCGCCGTGCACGTACTACGCGATCCTTGACACCGTTGAAGAGCCCTTCGAACATCGCAGAATCTTTAGCGTATGATTCTTCCGCCTCACGCTTCCACTTTGCGTACCTAATGAGGAAGTCGTCAACGTACGTTTACGCAGGACCTCATCAAACTCACTTGCTGGGGATGTACCGCATCCAAGGGAAGAATTCCACCTTTGGAGCCACAGGCATGACTAACGGGAAGCTAAATGTATAGAGAACAACTTACGAAGTGGGCGCCGGGCATAGCAGCGCGAGTTAATCGTGCCACAAATTCGTTGATGTTCTTGACCGATGGATCTTGTTCTGAAGTTGGAGGCGTATCGTATACCATGGACATGATGGCAGATGCGGCGGTGCGACGAAGATGCGAATTCCATTTTTCGGGCTCCGCGAGCACGCCAGCCGTAAGAAGAACGGCTTCCGCAGTCTGAATGGGATGATATTTGTATACGACACCCTTGTTGAGACCTTCGTGAGCCGCCTTGCGCATCCGACGCCAGCTAAGTTTAAAATGTCAGATGGAGGAACCGAATACGGAGTGGAAGGACCTCACACATCCCCGTAGGGGGTGAATACGACCAAGTTTCCTCCAGTCATAATGTCGGACGCGACAATGTTGCGTGGGCGGTCGGAGAACTTTCCAGCGCGACGGTCAAGCAGGTCGGCTGCCACCTTCTGGGAGTTGAGGACCACGAGCGGCTGCCCGGCGACATTGAAGTACATGAGATCGCCTAGAACCAAGTTAGCTAATCGACATCCTACGCAGCTCGAAAGGACAGACCATATTTTTTCCCTAGCTCAGTAAAGGTGAGCCATTGCTTGCCGCGAAGCTCCAAAAGGTTTCCAATGAGAGGAAGGCCTCTCGGTCCCGGGGGGAGGTTACGCCAAGGACTGCGAAGGTAGCGAACGGTGGTGTAGGCGACGACTACGATTGCAGTCAAAATCCATATCGGCGACACCTCCTCTGAGAGTATCCGAGTCATGACGGCTTATTTCCGACAAGAGATGAACTTGAAGGATTTGAGAGAAGGGGGGTGATAAACTCGTCTTGTGGATGCCGTGTCTCTCTTGTACGTTTTATTTTCTCACACCTTAGATCCACTCTATTAGGCATCCACACCGCTCATGAATCTGGAAGCGCGGCCTCAATGCTTAGGAGCGAGGTAATGATTCGCCCGGTTTATTTCAATCACTGATCAGAACAAAATCTGAATCGATCGGGGTCTGATCTGATTTAATGCATACCCCTGGTTCGATATTTCCACGGGCCGCTACAGCATCAATGTTATGTATCTCGGATATCAAGACAACTATGACAGCTTGAGCACACATCTGCTCCGAGAACCGAGTTCAAGAAAAGATACTAACTTCCCCGTAACAACAATACGCGTGTAGTAACGGCATAGGAGACGATAGGTCCTTGTCATCGCCTTACGGTCCTATATTTGCCATCTCATCGGTTCCTTGTCCACACGGCCACTATCGGAGTCGCAAAAGCATGCAGCATCCTTATTTGGTCTGCGCGATTTTCGGCATACGATGGACTTCGTCAAGGTCACAGTCATTGAAAGCATTCGGAGATCCTCATTCGCCTAGTTTACAAAATGGGAAGACACAAGGTATTGTGTGTAGTCACATTCATATTGCACAATGTCAATGCTGTCTTGGCCCTATGTATAATCAATCTTTCTCATTCAACTTCGGTAACATTTGGCTCTGCTCGGGCGGCCATCGCGGTAATGATCCCACGATTACCGGATTCTAGACGTAATCCACACAATGCCTCCAGCTTAGCTGCAGTTGCATAAATCCGGTGCAGGTACCCTGAATTTCAAGTTGAACGTGCTTCAAGGCATTTGAAAGCCACTGGAAACACTATGTTCGATCTGATAGCACAAATTCGTAAGCCAGCTTGAAACTTAGTGACAGTCGATGCACTGAGCGCTCTGGTGTAACAACAGTATCAAGATCGCAGACTCTACCTTCGGAGAGCAAAATTGTAACTTCAGCAGTACACTCTACGCGGATTTATATTTCTAGTAACAAAATGATTGATTGACGTCTTGACGCGCGTAACAGGACAGAACCCTACACAGTAAGAACGACGACATACCAAGAAGGTAAACTAAATATAGGGTGAATCCACACAACTCTCAGTCGAACACAATACCGCCGTCGACATTGATCTGAATATCCCAGTTAGATCACAATAGCAACCATGATCACAAGAGAGGCTTACTGTTTGTCCTGATAAAAGAACAACGTCAAATAAAGGTGATGACGAGAAGGAAATGCGCACCAGTGATGAGACTTGTCTCCTTGGATGCAAGGAAGGAAACCACAACTGCGATATCCTCAGGCAGGGCGATGCGACCCAAGGCCGCTGTTTTATTAAGCTTTGAAAGTGTAAGATATGACGTGGTGAAAGTGAAATCGGCGCACCTCTTGCTCAAGAACTCCCTCGGGTGTGCCTATAATAGTTTCGAAGTGATCATCTGGAAATAAGGAGAACGTCAATATAAAGGACAATAGAACAATGCTCTCGTTCATACACATAGGTGTCTTCACTGGCCCTGGGGCAAAAGCATTGACGGAGATTCCATGAGGACCGAACTCTAAAGCTGATGAAAAAAGTATTTGTGAGCGGGAACCTTTCATATATATTCGATGGAGCTCACCCGCAACTTGGGTCAGTCCTCGTATACCGAATTTGCTGGCCGCATATGCACTGAACAGCGGTTGACCTGAAGATCTGTCAAGATAGATACAGATTATCCGCAACGACTACTCACCTTTCTTCCCGGTTCCCGAACACGCGCCTAGAATATCATTGACGGGGGAGCTCTGAAGACGTCGACGTACAACTTACCGATGATCCTCCCACCTTTTCCTTGAGTGACCATTTGTTTTCCGGCGTGCTTGTAGCATAAGAAAGTACCACGCAGGTTTACAGAGGTAATGCGGTCAAAGTCCTCGGCAGTAGCTGGGTAAAGATGAGAAATCTGGAAGAAAGGGAGGTATGAAATCGTACTGTCGAAAATAGACTTCATAATGGATATCCCAGCGTTGCAGACCATCTTGGAGAAGTGAGATCTCGTTTGCGACAAGCAACAGCCGAACGTACCACGTCGAGTCCGCCCAGTTTTTCGACGACTTTTGAAATCATCTCTTCAACCTCGGTTTCTTGCGAGACGTCCGCAAAAATGTAGCAGCCCTTGCGACCGATGGCCTCTACAGCGGCGAGTGCAGAAACGAGGTTCGCCTCGTTTGCTTGAAGATCATTGAGCGCGACGTCAAATCCGTCCGATGCTAGCCGAAGTGCGATGGCACGGCCAATGCCCTGTCCAGCACCCGTGACAAGCGCGACTCTGCCTTGCGAAACTGAAGTGGACGCCATTTTTTCGAGGAGAGGTATAAGGAAGTAATGGCCTGTGGCCACCTTTATATATGATGGCCATTATGATAAGGTCAGCGACCGGTCGTGTCGAGTTACGCGGTGGTTCGGTTCAAGCGATAATATTTGAGGCCTTTGCCAAATATGTGTAATGTGTTGTTTTCAAACTCGAAGTCCATCTACTACTTGTCATCTAGACATCGTCTACACTATGAAATATTCCTCGAAAACTTACTCTACCTTAATATATAAAATATACGGCGCAAACGTACTCGCTAGAGATGGGATCCGTCAACAATCTGAGGACCAAGTTCCTCCGACACCATCTTGGGCATCAGCGTTATCCACCTCCTCTGGATGATTTCTGGACCCTTCTTTCCAAAGTATCTCTCGCTCTCGAAGCTCCACTGGTCATTCGCTCTCACCCAATTGCCTAGCCCATCACAGTATCGAGCAACCTGCAGGTCAATGGGACCTCCCCATCTCGGCACTTTCTTGAAGTTTTCCATGAACCTGGACTCGAGCTGCTTGTGGTATTCGTCGACCCAAATCATGGCACCCGCCACATCTGTCCTGAGCTCGTTCATTGCGATAGTGACGATGTTGTGGCTAGAGACTGCGTCAGAATGATAATGACGGCCGAAACGCTAAAACCCACCCGTCGTCATCCCGAGCTTGTTCAAGGTTATACGAAACGACATCCTTGAAAGTATACGAGGTCAACTCCCCTTTTCTGTGGTGGATAAAGACGGATCGCTTACGTTTCCCAAGCAGAGCATATCAATGCAGCTCTTCTCGAGTTCTTTGATAACCGGATGATTGATGACTTCGTCTGGTAACTGCATGTCAAACTCGAGAAGTGCGAACGATGGCTTCGCGCCGATAGTGCAGCGGCGAACTTCGAGGTACGACTCGATGCCTCGGATGTGAGAGTTGTTGCGGTCGGCGGCCTGCTGTACAACAGACTCCAAGTACTCGTCGAAGGTATCGATGAAGCGCTTCTGCGCTTGAGTGCTTGCTGTCTTTTTTGCCAGGTCCCAGAATCTATAGCGTACGATCAGTCCCTGGCTCATGGGTATCTAAATGTGTGGTACTGACTGTCGAGCAACTTCTCCTCCAATCCACTCTCCGGCGGGCCGAGGCTTCTCTGTATTCCGGATTGCATCCATGACTATGTCCTTCTGTGCACGCACTTGATACGATAGTCAGAACCACTGTTATCTCAAGGAGAGATCAATGGCCAGCTTACCTTCCTCCTCCGTCGAGACGTCCGAGTACTCGTCGATGACGAAGAAACTGTGTGATCGCATCAACAAAATACCCCCGAGCGATGGCTCAAAGACCTACAGGTTCATGAGATCACACCCGCTACGGAGACGTGCTAGAGACGAAGAAGGATTAGGTTCCATGGACGGTCAGTTCTCCTGCATCACTCGCCTTCGTCCGCCAGTGGGTACGCGAATGAGGCTAGGAGATCTGAGTGATGATGTATAGTCAGTCTAACTTTAATAAGCGCCGTAGTCTTGACTTACTGAAATCGCAGCGGTCGAAAGCTTCCTGAGCCTTCGTTTGGAAAGCCTAACGTTCTTGGTCAGAATATTCAACATAAACGTATTCTACATCCAACTTACTCGGAAGCTTTGCGCCCAGGCCGCCGATGCCTTCTTGACTTCAGCATAGTGGGGGTTGAGATGGCGGGGCCATTGCCAGTTGGCAAGAGTATCAGGAAGGAAGATGCGTTGAGACATTGAGAATAGTGGAAGGGTGTGGGGATTTCTGCAAGGTCAGTCTGGAACGCTCTTAAGTTATGGAATAATTAACGGCCATTTTAAAAGGCAATCGGAGATGAACGGATTGCGATAGCCTGAATGAAACCCGTTGCAAAGTCCATAGATGGCACTGGTTCACGAGATTTGTCCTCATTCCGGTTGGGAACTTCTCTATGTGCCGTGGCTACCGTGCCTCAGTGTAACATAAGCCGGGCGCGACCTTGGCGTAACTCCGGTATCTAACTCCATACGTTGATGCTTCAAGCGCCACTCTGCGCGAACATTCCTGCGCGGAGTTGAAATGCACCAGAAAACGGAAATGCCGCCTCACCTCTATGCCATGACATACGAATTTGAACTGAGATTGTTCGTTCATTGAATATGTTTAGTTGCGATGAACATAAGCAAGAAAAGGACGAATACTGTTTCCCTCACCCTGGGTCGATGATCTATGATCCGCGTTCTAGTGGTTTTACACTGCTTCATAACGCTCCTGTATCAACGGTAAGTCGGCCTCATCGCAGCGGCTCACAATCATCCTCACTATATTGACTTTAGGGGAGTCACGACGTTGCGAAGCGGAATCGTGTTAAAAAAGGCCGGTGCATTATGCAAGAACGGAGTCAGATCAAAAGTACCAACAGACTTCTTCAATGTTCACTCCCGTTCGATGAGACCGGTTGACTACCGTGACGGCGTTCCGTAGCATGTCAGCGTCTACGGACCCGAACTTTAGCGCCAGTTTATTGATAAAACTGGCGTCTACTTATCAGAAATTGTTCAAATCAAGAATTGTACGAAACGATAAGTGGCATTCAGGCTATGCACATGCCTCCATTGTTCTTTGGCATCTTGTGAGAGTTCAGGGTACACTCTCCAAATCTTGCGTAGTATTCCGGCAGATAAAACGATAACCGGCCTGATCCATCTTCCACGGGATGATGCTAAAGTAATATACCACACTTACCGCCGACTCAGCGTCTGATTCATGGTGAGTTTCTCGCTGTATTGACTAATAACCTTGGCAGTATTACAACTCACTCCGAGCTCCTACCGACCCTCCCGACAGCGCCACTGAAAGCATACTGCAAACCATAGCAGTGTCTCAACCGCCCAGGTACATCCGCGCTGATTGGGGAATTTAGTCGTCCATAGCTCCAGTTGGAAGAAACAGTGCCACCGGAACCGAACAATTGACCACGCGTAAGTGGGAATGTCGGATCGATCATTGATCCACAAAAATCGAAAATACTCAAGTATGTAGTTAACATTCAAGAAATGATCGTGCAATAATTCAAGAAGCTTGTCTAAAGCGTCAAAAGAGGCGCTCAGAGCCAGTTCACAAGAAATTTTGCCAAGTCAGCTGGACTAAGGACGAAATGTCCATCTATTCCAACTCGAAGCCCTGAGGTGGACGAAAGGCCGACGGCGATGCATGCGGAAATGATGGTACGGATAGATGGCCACGCCGGCCCGGTTAGCGTATTTTGCTTTTTACCTCCGCCCTTGTCGAACATCTCATCCATGCAGGGCCCCGTTCCATGAAATTTCACCTTTGAAAAGAGATCTCAGTTCATGTTTCGAATCTGCATCCGGCCGGTGTCGGTCTCGATCTAGACCTGCGACATAGAACCTTTCGGAGCAATGGTAACTGATTACTGTACTTTCGACCCAATGGGTATGCCTCTCTGTACTTTCCTATGTAGGCAAACTGAGCATTGGGAAATAGTACATCTCCAGGGGTGATTTCACCTCCTCGCTTCCTCCTCGTCATGGATTCTGCGTCTCTTGTCGTTGTCGTTTGGGCTATCCTTCTCGTTTTGTGGCTCAGGAGGACCTTTGGTCGACGCTCTTCCCTCCCTCTCCCCCCTGCACCTCCTGGTTATCCCGTTATAGGCAACCTACTTGACTTGGCTAACAATGACGTGCATATCAGAGCCAGTCATTGGTCCCGCAATTTTGGTGAGTCTATCGTGCAAGTTGACAACAGTGAAATAACAGCTTGTATCTTCAGATGACGATGTCATCTCTCTCAAAGTTCTGGGAAAGACCATGATAATCTTGAACTCGACCACCGCAGTCTCTGATCTCTTTGACAAGCGAGCCCCTAACTACTCAGATCGGCCTGACATGCCAATGATTGTTGACTTGTGCGTAATTTCCGACTTACTCGTAACAACCTTTGATGTGTTATTGATTAGGATGGGTGCGTCTCACTGTGGTGCGATACAAGAACAACTTTTATGAGATGTTTGCTGTATAGGATGGGACTGGACATTTGCCCTCATGAGGTACGGGCCACGATGGAAGGAACACAGACGAGTGTTCAACAACCACTTCAATATTGGCACTTCTGGCGCGTCAGAAGATCGACATATCCAGCTACGTATCTGTCGCGAGCTCTTGTCCTTGATGTACCAATCTCCCTCGGAATACCTTGAGAACCTTAGGCAGTACGTCGGTGTGGTTTCTGAAAGAGACTGTCCCTTATCGACTTATTTTCTTAGCTACACAGGACATATCATCCTCAAACGCACATATGGACACACGGTAGTCGATGAGAAGGACCCTTATATCCGTCTGGTTGAAGCAGCGTCTCAGAGTACATCTGAAGGTAATTCACTTCCTCAAAGTTGTCTTAATGATGGCAGTTCTCATAAGCTTTGTAGCCGCAGTCCCAGGAGCCTTCCTTGTCGATATATTCCCATCGAGTACGTTTATCAAACCCAGTCATTCAGCCTGCCAATATCTGTTCTGTAGTGAAGTACATTCCTGAGTGGTTCCCGGGCGCTCAATTCAAGAGAAAGGCTAGGGAGTGGTAAGGGTTTTCTGTTGGTATTCTTAGCTCTTTCCATTTATGAAACTGGACGCTATAGGCGCAAACTCTCAGAAGCCATGATCAATGCACCGTATGACATGGCGAAGGGGAAATTTGTATGTTTCAACTTTGATCGGATCACGCTGCGAACTAAATTCAGTTGCATCGTGAAGGATGAAGGAAATGCCGAACCTTGCTTTGTCTCTGCTTGTCTCGAACAGAACAAGACCGCTTCCGGTCAAGGGTTGAGCGAGGAACTCATTAAAGACACCGCTGCCGTCGCATATGCCGCCGGTCAGTTCATCTCTATTTCGTTTGGCATCCGTATTCTCACAAGCTTGATAATTAGGTGCTGATACGGTACAATTTCCCTGTCCTTCATTCGACTTACGGCACTAACAAATTGTAACAGAGCGTCTCCACTCTAACAACTTTTATCCTCGCTATGACACTTTACCCCGATGTTCAGAAAGCAGCGCAAGCCGAACTCGATGCATTACTGGGTGGTGAACGTTTACCCGAATTTGGTGATAAAACTCGGCTGCCATACGTCACTGCAATATTAAAGGAGGTCCTTCGATGGATTCCTGTATTACCGATGGGTGAGTACGGGCCAGGTATCTTACTTTACACGACGGTTACCCAACCACGTTTTAGCCGTACCTCACCGAGCCGTTAATGCGGACACTTACAAAGGATACTACATCCCAGCTGGTGCCTTCGTGTACGGAAACGCATGGTGAGTCTATTGTCTACATATGAATGCTGCCTAAACCTCTGCTAGGGCTATCCTTCATAACCCCGACATCTTTGCAGACCCCGAAACATTCAGACCAGACAGATTCATCGAGAACCCAACTTTACTCAACCCGATAGATAATGGGGTATTTGGGTTTGGAAGACGGTAGGCAGGAACATCATTGTTTCGTTCCGAAATTGCCTAATTCCATCGACAGCGCGTGCGCGGGGAGAGTCATGGCGCTTGATACTATGTGGATAGCCATGGCATCCATTCTAGCCGTCTTCGACATTTCGAAAGCCGTTGATGAACATGGGAATGAGATCACACCTCCCGTAAAGCTCAGTCCGGGAACAATAAGGTGAGCGCTGTTAGCTGAAGATTGCATTTCTGGCTGACCGTTATTGCTATCAAGTCACCCGGCGCCATTTCCGTGTATTATCAAACCTCGATCTAAGGCTGCCCTTGAGCTCATTACGCAGGATGACTGAAGTTAGCTGGGAAGGGACAAACATGCGCTTTTGACTAAGTAGTGCTGTGTCACTTCAGATGTATGACTGACGTTAAATTTTCTGTCTGAACTTCGGCTGCGGTTATGTGCTCGGAGGGTCATGGTCAGCCGGGTTCACACCACTACCTAGATAAAATTGAATTGCCTTTTTTTGAATAATTCGTCAATACTACGTATGATACGCTGATTATAATCTAACTTTGACGTTCGACTTAGTAAGTCTGTGCATCCGCCACTCGACAATCTATGACAACCGCAAATTCCGTGTACAAAGCGCCACCCTTCCTCTCAATGGCTGTATTCTTAACGAAGACAAACATTCAAGTGCTAGGTACGTCTGACATGTAGCATGCCTTATCCTGGAGTTGGCTATCCAATGGCTTTCCGAAGTGACGTCCATATCTCGAATGTTCAGACCTTGTTTAGACCAGTGACTCACGATACTCAAGCGATAGCTAGCCATCTTCTCCATCCGGGGCAAAGTTACTGTGGTTATCAATACTATTTTTCATACCCAAATTCACGTTTCCAGTATCCTTTTTCTGAATCCCTCGCACCGCCGAGCCAATGGAATTGAAGTAACCGCCTCGGACCTCCAAACTTGTACATGGAGGAAATCGGTAAACATCATGTCACCATTGTATGCCGTATCATCATCATTGCATGGTACGATGCTTCGGGGTACACCGAACGCAAAAGTACACGATCCGGCACTAATAAAAGCCACCTCTTGCTCAACAGACGGGTACCCAGATCTGTGCAAGGGAGAGCAGTCACAAGAAAGATAAATGTTCCGTGTTTCCTTGTGTTTGAGCGGCTGAAGCGGAAAGGAAGTCTTCGTTAAGAATCGCCAAATGTACTAGGCCCAGGGAGAACTGAGCAACATAATTGTTCTTTAAGACGAGTGTTCTTCGTCATCTACAATTTGTCTAGAGAGATTGACGGGAATGTAAGTTGTGAGCCGTTGTGTAGTTCTTGGCTTAAGTTCATACGCTCGAAGCCTGAAGGAACTGAGAACAAGCTGAACGGCAAGGGGTCGGCCCGGCGGAAGGCGAGAATTGCCGCCGGGATGTACATATAGACGCTAAAAATAGTACAGCCGCAACAGATGATCGATGATCGATGAGGGAATACTGCCTCTAGACCCCACGGCAATGAAATCATACACAGATAGACAATTATGGGAGAAAGACGCAACAAAATTTAAGCAGAACCCTGCGAAGCGATAACCATGTTGGAATATCAAGTGTCGTGCATAACCGTGCATTCAACGTCGGGAATCAGACTCGGGATCTTCAGTTGTCAGGCAAGGAAGCATGCTTCAATTGGCTCTCCTCCTCGGCTTTCTCTATCACCTTGGCGTACACCGAATGTAGATAAATAGCTAGGCCAACGACGACGGCCCTCGCCATTGCGAGGGTTCCCTGAAATCCAAGTGAACAGCTGGAGAATCACCGTTCATTTCAACAAGCCAGCCGGCATTTTCGATGCCTTGTGCTTGATCAATTCTTGATTTTTTGATGGGTTTATACGAATCTCAAGAAGACAGGTGAGTACCTGTAATTAAATATGTTGAATACCAAGCCCTCGGGAGGGCCTCGCGCGCCGCCATCCTGTCTTATTGCTTGTCGTACATTGCGACTCTCAACTTTCAGTCTCATTTCCGCGCTTTATTCATTATTAATATTTGAATTCACTCGTCACTCGGACTTTATACTTAGTACAAACTTAGTAATATTTATACCGCGTCCACTATAGTTAACGCCTCAGCCTTTGCCTCATACGGACAGAGAAGACTGAAAGGAGTCCTTTTTCATGCCCGTTGTCGAGCACCGTATTCACTTCTAGTTATTCTAACAGTAAGTCCATGCGCTTAGTTGGGCTCACGATACTAGTAAGATAATTGATATTTTGTTCAGACTTAGACAGTTAATATTTAATGTCTCATAGATATTTAATAGGTAATGGACTGTCTACAAAGGCAGGTACTCAAATGCAAGTGATAAAAATTAACTCTGATGCAAAGATCATGACCAGATATTAAGGCGTATTTAATGTGGTAAGGAACGTCTGACACAGGTATGCTAGAAAAAGAACTGTTGAACGTCCTGTATTTTAATTTAGTATGCGTTCAAATCCTTCTTGATGGCATCAGCCGCCTGAAAATAAAGTCAGCTGCAGTGAACGAAAGATCAGAAGCTACACGGTTTACCTTCTCGGCCAGCATGTACGTAGTAGATAATGGTGCTACGCCAATATGCATGGGGAACACGCTAGCATCAACGACGCGCACATTTTGGAGACCGTACACCTTGAATCGGGGATCGACAACGCCTATACGGCGAAAAGTGAACGGGACATCACGGTCGACCAAGAATTTCCTTACCTCCAAGCTCTTGTGATGCCATTGCAGCGGTTCCAACTGGGTGATGGGCAGTCTAAAGTGTGTGAACTCTAGATCAGATAAGCGGCACGGATGTAACAACATGACACGAACCCCGAGAACGCTTTGCACGTATGCCGTCCACTGACCATCAGTCCAGGAGTCTGCCTCTTGTGGAGGAGTACCAGGCGACACTATGATGTCCGACGTCGCAACCCAACGGCGAACTTCGTTCGGCAATTAATCAATGAAGGGACAAGGGGACATTTTCATCAACATACCAAACTTCATAACGTTGATCGTAAACTGGACATCTGAAATGTACGTCAGTAATCTATCGTAAGATGGCAAATTGAAGCAATGATTTCACCCCAGGGATTTGTGAGGAATGCAGAGTCTATGAGGGGGTATGCAAGTGGGTCCGTGGTATTGATGTGCACATTTCCGCGCGAGAAAGGGTGCTATTGTCCACCGTGAGATGACGTTGAATATTCAGCATAGATAAAGTAGGCTTACTCCTGGAGATGAAACGACTGATATGTAGCCTTGACCTGCTGCCGGAGTGCTGACCAGGCCGCCGCTCGGCACCACCAACAAGGAGGAAGTAGCAACCTCACCGCCGTCGAGGAATTGCTTCGTGAGATTATACTGCACGGTCTGAAGCGGAGTGAGGGTCTCAGAGGCAAGGTAAGTGTCAAGCGCCGCGCGCATGGCCGTGTACTGGTCCTCAAGAACGAGTGAACGAATGGGAGTAGGAGCATTGACATTCAAAAGGTAGGTGAATGCGCCAGTCTTGTTTGTCCGGCTAAGGAAAGTCGACTCAATAAGGTGAACGGCGAATAATAATCGCAAAAACGTACTAAAGATTCTGCTGTTCTGCTAGGAAGGTAGCATTGTTGCCGAGGGCATCTGTAGAACGGCTTTAAGCGAAAATGCAAGAAAATACATTGATACAACACACCAAGCGTAAGCACCCCATCACGAACCAAAAAGTCTGTTGCTGCGATGAATTGTTCCTGAAGGTTTTCTCCCACCTGAGGAATATCGACGACAACTGGTATGTTGAGGCTCTCCAGCAGTGTCTTGTTACCGACTCCACTTAGCTCGAGAATCTGCGGCGATCTAAGTGAACCTGTAAACGATAAATCAGCAAAATATTCCTAGGTGCAGAGGAAGCTGCATACCGGCAGAAAGTACAACCTCCTTGGAAGCCTTCACCGTAAACTTATCGTTTCCAACGGCATATTCTACACCCACTGCCTTCGTAGCCTTCGTTTTGTCCCAGATAATACGGGTCACAATGGCACCAGTCAACAGATGTAGATTAGAGCGGCACCGTTCCGTTTGGCCGTAATACCCATTGGCCGCATAGCTGCGGTTTCCCGTAGCCGGATCGAGACCATGCGACGCGCCGAAGTTGGGAAATAATGAGTCGTCGCCTCCGTCAGGGTTCTGGGTTGGCCCGAGACCGAGTGCGATTCCTGCTTGGGTGAGGGGGTTGTCGACGCCGGTTAGAAAGTTGTTATAGCTAACCGAGATGCGGCCGTCGGTGCCATGAACTGCGCTCAGCTCGTCTGAGTCGAGGTCACCCGTGGCTGATAGAGTAGGCGCGTGCCAGCGTTCATAACGTTTGAAATACGGGAGTAGGGCATCAAAGGTCCACTCCTGTCCGTTTCCGAACGCGTTTCCCCACGCGTCGTAGTCTTCACGGGATCCGCGCTGGATCGTGATACCGTTGATAGCTGATGAACCACCGAGAACTTTGCCGCTGTTAAGTGTCAAGCTGTTAGTGGACGAAAGGATGGTATCGACGTAGAACACACCTGGGATACGACAGAACCCTGCCATCTAGACCTCGCTGCGGAACGCTTGTATATTCCCAATCATAAGTAGAGTTGCCGAATAGAGCGCCCTGGTAGCCAAGGGCGTTTGCAGCGTTGGGGACATCGATGAGAGGATCGTTGATACGATCGTAACCTCCCTCTATCACACCGACCTGTAGTTTCTTGCTCTCTGAAAGACGAGAAGCAAGTACAAGACCGGCAGTTCCACCACCCACGATAACAACATCCAAAGATGTGGATGAGAAGGAGGACGGCGTCACAGGAGCATTACAGCTCTGTTTGGATGGTGCAGAGTGAACGGACGACGCGCCAATGGCGGCCAACAGCAGATAAGTGAGAGCTGACATGAGTAAGTCCGCTCTGAACGAGGAGATTCAACGAAAGAGAGGGTTGTGTCTGTCCGTCAAGAGAAAATTGGTGGTCAAATATATATGGTCCCCTATCCTGATGAGAGCTGCCATCGCAATCCAGACTGATCAAGGCTAGGAGGATCAAGGGACCAGTCGCGCAAACGGAGCAGGGAGTCGGAACATAGCCTTAGGCTGCAACTCAGTGTGTGAGGTACCCTGACTCAGGAAGGCACTGATGCGACCTTGGCGCTGTCGCAGGCGGTGACCCCGATTGCCATTTGGTTTCAAGCATGTTTCCGATGAAGGTACGGGCAATTTTCAATCGCTAAATTACCATTGAATCCCAGCCGTTCGAAGTAATTCGGGAGAAGGTACCGGCACTATTTCGGTAAACCTGTGAAGAATCGGAACGAACATTGAAGAATCATTCCTGTATGTCGCATAAGCGCGCATCAAGAGGAGCGCCAGAGAAGAGTGAGAATTTAAAATAGCACCGGCAGTCTGCACTGAACTTAGAACCGCCGGGTTGAACGGAAGAAAAAGGCTATTGATCGGTGGCGATCGATTAGATTAAGCCATCTTATCTTATTGTTTAAAAATAACCACATAGTTCGCCGATGTTTGATGGGCGTTTGACTTCGTTTGATATGCTTGAAGTTATTGTGAAATGAAACACAACGTATGGTTTCCTAGACACCTTCCGTGTCCAATCAAGTAAAAATCCTTGGTTAAGACGCCTCCGCGTCGATTGGTCAAAGCATTCGGCTTGAGTCCTTACTTGATTCAACCCCGAGTGAAATATCCAAGCATACCGGTACGTTCGGCAATAAGTATAGCATCAAGATTTCCATCGTACATTTCTGCTGCGAGCCAAGTGACGCGGAGGTATCTTGTTACTGTCAGAGATACCAGAGCTTTCCCAGTTGAGGACTTTCAAGTATCAATTCCGACGCTAGGCCCCCGTCGTATGTTTTGATTAGCTGTACCTCTTTGCAGGTCGCATGTGACATTTACCGGAGCACCTGTACTATTTACTTTCCAAGAGCGGACTCTTACTCATGGGGATAGATCGACCGTTTCAAGGTCCACAGCGAAATTGGAATGACGCATGAATGTCTATAAATGCCTTGTCAGCGGCGCCCGACAACAAACTCGGATCCCCCAAACTAGGAAGGTAAATCTTCGCAGAGCTCCTGGGGACGATGGGATCAATCAAAGTTGCGTAATGATAGCCAGCTACCCCTTCACTCAAAGACTCCGTCAGGAACTTTTTTTAGATCACCATGGTATCATTGAACAAAGAATCTATTCTATTATTACTGATGAGAAAGAATCTAGTATGTGGTATCAACGAAGAGTCCGGGGATAAGATGTATGCATGTTACACGACAATCAGTAGTCCTTGCACTGTGCTTCAAGCCACTCCCACAGTTTCTTACCCACCTCAGGGTCTCCCGTCTCCTTTCGGGCTTTGCCAAGTCGGGCCCATGGAATCATGAACTGGTTTCGTTGGTGAGCCATCTTAGAATCAGCTCAATTCAGATTGTACACGTACCTCTCCATTCATCTGTCCTGCCTCGGGCGAAGTTCCAGCCCAAAGCTGAGTCAACGCGCCCATAGAGACGGGGAAGAGAAAAATGTCTTGCATCTTATTGGCGAACGGGGAAAGATGACGTTGTAGGTCGGTGCGGATGCTACCTGAATAAATGAAAGAAACACGGTTCAGAGCTTGATTCCGGCGGGACAATGTCGACTAACCTGGATTTAGAGAATGGGATACAATATTTTGAGCCCCGTAGCGCCTAGCTAGTTCCACGGCGAAAACGACATTGCCCTAGTATTGTATAACATATTAGATAATTCGAAAGGGACGCTACATAAGACTTACATGCTTGCTTTGCACGTACATATCACCTGAAGCTTTCTTGCTCCGTGCAGGTCCGTCGGCCCAGAGGTCAAAGTTGAGGGTGCCCATGTAATTAGCCGATGAGGACGTAGTGATTACGCGTGCTTTCTCGGTAGGCGTTGCTGCTGCGAGAAGCGCGGGCAAGAGTAACTTAGTGAAATGGAAGTGACCTATGGAATGCGTTAAACGATAGACGCTCCCAAGGTCAAAGAACGCACCAATGACATTGGTACCAAATTGGAGGTCGTAACCCTGCTTGGTGAGCATGTCCATCGGGGAAAGCATAACACCGCTGTAAGAACGATTAAACACGTCGATGGTGCGGAAACCATGTCACTCACGCATTGTTGAATAGAATATGAAGCTGCTTCTCCTTCCTGTATAGCCGTAAGACAACAGAACTGATGCCGAAAAGAACCGAAACTCACGAAAGGAACTCTTCCGCACCCCGACGAACACTGACCAGATCTGCGAGGTCCAAGGGCAAGAATATAGCTTCATGCCCAGTCTCTTTTTTCAGATCTTCGATGGCCTCTCTGGCTTTTCCTTCGCTTCGAGCGGCCAAGTAGACCTTTGCGCCGTGCAAAAGCAGGACCTATACAAAAAAGGAATGGTTAAACCGGAGCCAAAAGCGTCAGGCGGGAGATTCACGCACCCTGACAGATTCTTTTCCACATCCGGTATTACCACCTAAGATTTTAGGGCAAAAATAAGATGGCGACACCACGTATGGAAAACAAACTGACCGGTGACAATAACGACTTTGCCTGTCAGATCCGGCATATCGTCGACGGACCATTTCGGTTTAGGAGGGAACATTTGGGAGGTGAGGGACCACACGTTACCCATGGCGGACATGGAAGCAGGATGAGAGAGACGTGTATTGGTGACCTATACGAGAACCATTATAAGTGCCAGATCCACATTGGAACGTCGAGGTGGGTCAGCGGGTGAAATGAGCCGACGGGCCCCGGTGATCAATTCGTTTCGGTTCGCATTCCCTGATCCTATTTGATCGGTGATCACCGGTGTTTGGTGTGCCTCCAAACCCAAACGCGATGTTAGGAGCTACAAAGATCTGAGACACTCGCAAATGGATGTCACCCTTCCGTGCTGGGCGTCAATGTCTACGTAGATTCAACATTGCGATCCTTCAAAGTATAAGTAGATACACCAATGCTGGAATATATATCATAAGAACGGGAAGAAGGCGGTTATTATTCATATCCCACCTTGACATGCCTTCCTCACTCAAACTCCTTTCAAACCTGATCGCAGAGTCGGTAGACAAGATCGAGCAGAGATGCGCAGCTCAAGGTGTTCCGTTCCCAGAACTCAACGATGTATTGTCGTTTCAATCCGAGGCCATACGGAGCGACGCCGACGTCACTGAAGCCATCCAAGTAATCGCGGCGGCAGCAGCACAGCTGCTAGCGACAGCGAGGGCACCCATCGCGACATTATCCGTCGTCGCTCACCAAGTGAGAATTCTCTTCATTGTCAACTTCTGACGACTGACGTGGCGACACTAGTGGGATGTACCTGCTTGTCTTGGCGCTGCAAACGATGCAAATGTCGCCGAGATCCTACGCGACGCAGGCCCCAAGGTTGGTCCTAACCCTCTGTTGTCTTCAGTATGAAACATTGATGTATTACGTTAGGGCGCTCACATCGATGACATAGCCAAGAGAAATGGAATGAATGCAGGGCGACTCGGTACGATGCCTCCTGATGCAAGGGTCTGATTACTGACAAGACGTCAAGGTCGAGTCCTCCGTTTGCTCGCCTCTCACCACATCTTCCGAGAGGTATCCCCCGATGTCTTTGCAAACAATCGCGTATCGTCCTTGCTTGATTCTAAGAAGCCAGTCGAGGAGCTGGAGAAGAAGTAGGTGATCTACGTTCACGCTGTAACACTTTTAGCTTACCTGTCGGCAAAGCCCACAGTCCAAATATACCGAAACGTCCCTTATCAACACGTTCGTCAGTTGGGGGTAAATGCATCGTCGTCGTCGTCTCTGTCACGAACTAACACCACACAGAGCTGGCGAATTCTTCAAGGGCGGCGCTTTCCTGTCGGAAACACTTCGGGACCCCATTTTTGGGCACTCTGACGAGGCTAATCACAGCGCTTTCAACAAAGCCTTCAAATTTGATGTCAGTTTCTTCGAGTGGATGGAGCGTCCAGAAAACAAGGATGTGTTGTCCCGCTTCAGTCTAATGATGCGTGCAACGACTGATTTGTTGCCTGATGCTGCTATATTGAACGGTAAGCGGTTTCGATCAACAATACAGTTCTTGACTGATAATCGATAATCTTTTAAGGTTTTGATTTCGGATCTCTTGCCGACGGTGCCCTGGTTGCTGATGTTGCCGGCGGGATAGGCTCCATGTCGATGGTTCTGGCTAAAACATTCCCCAAGTTGAATTTTGTGGTGGAAGATCGACCTCAGCTTGTCTCCGACGCTGAACCGGTGCGTCACTCTCCCTTGCACACAAACTCTCGTTAATTGGTTGCGACATAGTATTGGAAATCGAACTTACCCGAAGCTCTCGAAAGCGGTTGTGTCAGGCTTGTCGGTATGTCGCACAATCAGCTTTGTATTATGAGACATGACAATAACTGCTTTTTGCTGACAGCTCATGACATGTTCATTCCTCAGCCAGACCTTGGCAGTCCAGTCGACGTGTTCGTTCTTCGTGGGATCCTCCATGATTGGGCCGATTCGTATGGGATACGACTCCTGAGTCAACTGCGCGCAGCCGCCGGGCCCCAAACAAAACTCGTAGTGATCGAGATTCTTCTCGAGTCTCCCTGCCATGATCCCGAAACCAGCACGATCAAAGGCTGTGAACCTCGCACGGTACCCGAACCTCTCCTGGCCAACATGGGTGCAGCCAATTCGGTAGATTATTCGATGGACATGATGGTTCGTAAATGTCCCTGCGTCCTCCATATTGTTAATTAACAGCGAAACAGATGATGGGCTTTGGCAACGGACAAGAGCGCACACTCAGACACTATGTGAAAATCTTGAGCGAGACGGGCTGGGAGCTAAAGGAGGTAATACATATTGGCTCGTTGCGGCCCCATTTGATCGCGGTGCCAGTGTGAGACGTATTGTAGTGCCTCATATTGTAGTCTTCTTGTTTGGCTTTTTTTTGTATTAGAAACAAGGTGGGAAAGGTTTATTAGTCTGAACACATACCAAACCATAAGGCCGGTAAGTTCTAATTGCTTCGACAGGCCGTACTAAGTAGCGGTGTCAGCAAAACAAATTGTTAATAGAACAACACGTACAGCAATAAATGTAAAGCTTGGGCTACTCGGCATAGTAGCCACGTTGTGAATCAGCTACCACTCCAACGTAAGATACTTGTATCCCGCTTCGCGCGGGGCAGCTCGGAGTCGACGTTCAACGAGGAACGATGGTCCAAACATGGCAACTACATTTTTGTCGGCGGTGACGGAGTCTAAATAAATAAAGAAATGCCGACACGATGCCGCTTTCGACTTCTCGACCACCACCGGGCCTCTTGTTAAATCAAAGGCATTCTCCAAAGGAAATGGCTGCTTCGACATTGGAAAGAAAGTGTTCTTCAGGATGTGATGATGCTCTTGCACAGAAGTCCCCTAGCAAACGGGAGAGATTTTAATTGTGTGTCGGTGCTAATCTTCACCTTCACATGCGCCTACTCCAAATACTTACGGAGTTGCTGGCTCGGGCTACTAGTACGTGCCGGAAGGAGCACATTTTCAGAGAGCTGGTCTTCCCACTTTGCCCACGCAACAGCGAGAGGGTGCTCCTGTGACGCTACGCTCAGATCAGAGCCTGAGCGGGAGATGGAATCAAATATAGAGGTCATAGAAGAAGCGCAGTCTGTCTGGATTCGACATGATGGTTGCGGAACAGCTATGTGTTCAACACTGCCACTAGCCGTCATGCCGTTTTGCAGCAGATGCAGTTGGACGACAGTCTTTCGACTCGAGAGATACACCAATTCGAAGTTCAGCAAAGACTCAAATTGTTCAAGAAGTCATGGCTAGCCATGACGCTAGCCATGACGAGGTGCGGAGGCCGGAAACCATTAATATTCTAGGTTATACCACTGCGAGCTCGTTGATCCCAAGACTGTAAAGTCATCTCGCCTTTCTAGTCAATTTTGACGTCGACGAGAATGTGGTACATCCGTTACGCGGGGAGGATCATACAGCCGTCCTGCGGCTTATCCTAAGGGAAACATCAGCTCCAATAAAGGACATGAGGCACTATGACTGACGCTCACTTGACCCATTCCATAATTAACGTCATTAGGTATTGCGACCACTGGCACCCGTCCTTGCATTCCGTCCACAGGCCGTGTGCCTTCTCCTAATTGAGAGGTGATATCTCTTATCATCGTGGTCGTGAAGCTCATATCGGCTGAAGACATATAGGTATCCCGTCCGCCGAGAATTTGCAATCGGGAATTCAGCACCATGTAAACAGTGTTAGCATATAGCTTAGGCATGAGCAGGACGGGTGTTGCGTAGAAATACCGATGGGGGAATACAATAAAAATGACAAAGCTGAGCAGAGCGACAACAGCTAAAGGTAAGTGGTGTTAATGTTCTGACAACGGCGGATGGTATGAATTAAGTACCTGTCACAGACCCCGTTTCAATAGTGAGACGAATTATCTTTGTGACCAGCATTCGGGTGCGACGGAAATTAGTAGTGCTGCGCATAAGCTACAAAACAGCATCAATATCAATGGAGAACACTAAAAGAGAGAAGGAGCTCGCGTAGTAAGTCATGGAGATAGCAATGAGGATATCACATAGAGCGGCGGCTCCGCACCAAATCTAGACATGATTCAGCATAATGAACTCGGGACGTCCACTCAGTTACACACCCCGACAGCGATACTGATCTTCCGGTTGTTGAAATTAGAGATGTCGCCTGCTTGGAAAGAGTAAATGACTGTGATTATAGCTGCCACAGAACTGGTCAAGGATACCTGTAAATAGATTAGCTAGACTGCCCCGGAGAAAGAGAACAGCAACAACTGACACAAATGATAAATATTGAGACGATTCGTGACTTTGACACTATGAAGATCCGGTATGCATAGAAGACCTGCCCGACACAACAAACTGAACTCATGATAAGTGACAGAAGATAGGTAGCAAACGCTCTGCGCACCAACAGCGTTCAGGAGCATGTCAATGAGCCAATAGGAATGCGCACTAGTCAGGGCGTCCATGTCACCGAAGCCATACCCGAACGTTGCAAACATGTCGTAGGCAACAAGCATCGTCTGCACAAATTCGATGACATAGATGCCATACACGGTATATTTTGTGAATCGTCTGTCATTCGGAAATGCCAGATAGTATAGATCTAACGAGAATCCATTAGAAACAATGTGATGGAGAATGACTCAGAGCGACACACAGAGCTGCACAGAAAGGGTTCCAAAGAGCCCCCAGTTCAAGAGACAGCCTACGATCTAAATTCTTGTGTTACGAACTGAATAGGCTAAGAGCGCAATTTGACAAACAAAAGGTCCGGACCTAAGATAACATGGCTCAGAAAAATACCACTGCTCGATTCCATGATTATAACTTACAGTTCTGCTATGGGATAACCTGCGGGGACGGGTTGCATAGTGTGTCTGGGGTTTCTTTACCGAACCTGAAGGGGAAGAATTTGGGGATATATATACTAAACAGCCATGCGGGAGACCCTCAAGAAGGAGCTAAGACTGGTCAGCATCGTATCACTGAATCCGAGCTGAAAGGCAGTCGTACAGCGCCGCCCAATGTGTTCATCCGTGGTCAGCGCACAAGTTGACCCATTGAATTCGGCAGCTGAACCTAATACCGGTGTCTACCGAAGACTATGGGTGTCAAAATAGCTGCCACCAGCGGTCGACGCATTCAGATATTGTTGTATTAAATGATGTTTCTGTATTTCTAGATTCCGAGGTAGGAAGACATCCTTTTCCGCCAGCTCAGGAAAAATCTCTGAACCAAGTTATAGCAGAAGAGATACTGGTGGTGCATCGATATCCAGTTGGCATTGAAATTGCTCCGGGAACAAACTATGAGAAGAAGTAAGGTTATAGTGAATTTACGTCTCGCTGATATTGACTCATCGAGCTATTTGTGGCGGCGTCCAGCCTCCTCCTCACCCAACATCCGTATTGAAAGCCTCCCGTTGTCAGAAATATTCCTGGTCTTTCATGGCATCCCGCAATGCTGTTGGTGTGAAGTCACAGGAATGCGCCCGGGTTGATGTGGAGTCGTACTCCACTGCCAGGAACGATCCCGGAGACCAGAGTCTACAAAGCGAGGCGCCCAGCGCTCATGCACCGTTGACGGATCATGAAGACATTGATACCAGTCTTTCTTTTCCACACCTTTCATATATTTTGGATGTAACAAAGCAGCAGCTTTAAATAAAAGATGAAATCGAGCGAGAAAGAAAGGCAGCAGGTGCCGTCAGCAGGATAACTCCGGTTGGTTTCTTCAACACTGCTACATAGGGGTCCGTCCACTCGTACAGCTTCCCTCATGACAACGGTGTTCTGGTCCTGGCTGCTAGTGGCTGGAGCTATATTAGTAACGTTCACAAACCTGCAGCTTTCTCTACAGGGCGCCATCTTAAACTCGCCTGAACCGACCATGATGTTGGCATCCCCCCCGGCCTTTTTGGATCTCTCGTCGCCGTACTCCTCCCTGCCGGCCCCCTCTGGAATGCAATTTACACCGACACATAATAACACATAATACATTGAAGAGGAAGCCCTGGGTTGAGGTGTGACTACTTTCACAGTGGCGAAGGCATACTGTTACACAGCGTAAGCGCCATCTGCTTGTTCGACATAGAGGTCTGCGGGAATACGGTGGTAAGCAATTGGGATCCATACACCGTCTTTCGCTGCTTGAACTTCTCCATAGATAAATCCGAGGCCCGCCGTCACGGTTCTGTTCACGGTACTGCGGTCAAAGCAACCAACGCTCCAGCTCAAAATTGCCTCGTTTCATTGCGCTGATGGGTGTCAAAGTCTACTCTGTAAATGTTCTCGGCATCATGTGGAATGTTTTTAAAAGGACGCCAGGTTCAATGATCGCTGGTAGCAAATAATAACTTGAAGAAGAGTCGGAAGTACCATAATGAGCCGAACATAACGTGGTCCGTCTTGTTCTTTGCCAGACCTCATCAAATCCATACACCATGGCATCAACACACCAACCCAAAACCAAGAGCAAGAGCTTTCGCGAACTACTCGTTCGTGAGATCCCCCCACTTGTCATTCAGCGGTCGTCCACCAATGAATTTCCTGGTGGCGGTGAGATCTTCCGATTTCGTTCCTTACCGCCGCTGTGTCCTCGATCCCTGAGCTAATCTGTTTCGTACAACGCCGAAGAGCTCAAAGAAAGCGATACCCCGTTTTGTCGGAAGGATGAAGGATGCCTGCCCCGGTTTGGATACTGTGATTTTGAATTCATCTGAATTTTCTACAGATTCGAAGTGGTTGCAGCAGAAGGAGAAGGAACTGAAGGTAAAGAAAGGAAAGTGAAGCGCGTACCAGAATGTTTGATGGTACCAAATTTTGAATATGTTCGCCTATAACAGTATACATTTTATCAGGAAGGTTAAAATACATGTGTCAGCTCAAAGAATGCAGTCTATCGTTAAGCGGAGAGGACCATACAGCCGTCTTGTGGTTTATCCTTAGGGGAAAATCAGCTCTAATAAAACACACGAAGCATCATGACTGACCCTTATTTCAGCCGTTTCATGATTATCGTCGAATGACTCTGGCGCCTGTCCTTGCATCCTGTCCATAGGTCGTGTGCCTTCTGCTAATTGAGATGTGATATTCCGTATTATCGTAGTTGTGATGCTCATATCGGTTGGAGACATATGGGTATCACGTCCACCAATAATTTGGAATCGGGAATTCAGCACCATGTAAACACAGTTGGCATATAGCTTAGGTACGAGAAGACCGGGAGTTATGAAGAAAATATGATGGGGGAACGCGATAAAAAGGACAAAGCTGAGCAAGGCGACAACAGCTAGAAGTAAGGTTATTATTCTGACAACGGAGGATAGCGCGAAGTAAATACCTGTCACAGATCCCGTCTCAATAGTGAGACGAATTATCTTTGTGACCAGCATTCGGGTGCGACGGAAATCATTAGTGCTGCGCATAAGCTACGAAGTAGTATCAACAACAATGAAGAACACTGAAAGAGAGAAGGAGCTCACGTAGTAAGTCATGCATATAGCAATGAGGATATCACATAGAGCGGTGGCTCCGCACGAAACCTGGACATGATTCAGCTGAAGAACTTGGGATGTGCAGTCAGTTACACACCCCGATGGCAATACAAGTCTTCCAGTTGTTGAGTTTAGTGATGTCGCCTACCTTAAAGTATCCAATACCTATGATCATACCTACCACAGAACCGGTCAATGATACCTGTACATAGATTAGCTAGAGTGTGGTGCAGAAAGAGAACAGCAACCACTCACACAAATGATGAATATCGGGATAATTCGTGACTTTGACACTATGAAGATCCGGTATGCATAGAAGACCTGCCCGACACAAGAAGCTGAACCTATGATAAGTAATAGAAGATAGGTAGAAAATGCTCTGCGCACCAACAGCGCTCATGATAGGGCCAGCGAGCCAATAGAAATTCATTCTAGTCAAGGCGTCCATGTCACCGAAGCCGTACCCATACATTGCGAATGCGTCGTGGGCAACTAGCATTGTCTGCGCAAATTCAATGACATAAATGCCGTAGACGAGATATTTTGTGAATCGTCTGTCATTCGGAAATGCCAGATAGTATAGATCTAACGAGAATCCATTAGAAACAATCTGGTAAGAATGACTCGGTGCGACGTACAGAGCTGCACAGAAAGGGTCCCGAAGAGTCCCCAGTTCAAGAGACAGCCTACGATCTAGATTCTTGTGTTATGGACTGAATAGACTGAATGTGCAATTTGACAAACGTAAGGTCCGGACCTGAATAAGATGACTTAGGAAATACCACTGCTCGATTCGAAGACTATAACTTACAGTTCTGCTATGGGATAACCTGCGGGGACGGGCTGCATGATGCGTCTAGGGTTGCTATACCGATCCTGGAGGGAATGAATTTGTAGATATATACTAAACGGCCATGCGGGAGATCCTCAAGAAGGCGCTAAGACTGGTCAGCATCGTATCACTGAAACCCGAGCTGAAAAGCAGTCGTCCAGCGCTCAGCATACGTAGATTTATGACTCGCTATTGTAGCAGTCAGAATCGTAATTTCACCGTGTGGCGAACTATTGGTGGCGGCGTCTAGTCTTCTTCTCGTCCAACACCCGTATTGAAAGCGGGTTCGGTCCTCCCGTCGTCAGAAATAAACCCGATCTTTCATATTAGCATCCGGCAATGCTGCGCAATGGCGCACCCGGGTTCATGCGTAGTCGTACCCCACTGAGAACGATCCCAGGGACGTAGTAGAATCGGACCAGAGAGCTCAGCGCTCATGCACCATCTACGGATTATGGTGATGGGAGGCGTGTAAAAGAAACACTCAGGCTGTATCAATGTCTTCATCTAGTTTTCGATGCAATAAAGGGACAGATCTAAAAGATGATATTGAGTGAGAAAGAAAGCAAAGTTCTAGCAGAGGAGCTGGAGAGAATCATAGTTTCAATAGTGATACGTATACTTCCCACTGACAAACAGAATGCCAGACGTATTGTAGTTCCTCGTACTGTATTATTTTTGTTTAGACTTTGTTTTGTATCAGGCACAAGGGGGGAAAGCTTTATCAGCCCGGGCCTGAACACATACCAAACGTTAAGGCCGATGTGTTCTAATTGCTTCGACGGGTTGTACGTAGCCCTGACAAACGGTGTCAAGCAAAACTAGAACAACACAGTACCAGCAATAAATATAAGGCTTGACCCACTTGGCGTCGTACCCACATTGTTAATCGCTGCGCTCCAACCTAAGAAACTTGTACCCCAATTCGCGTGGGGCAGCGAGTCAACGTTCAACGAGATTCAACGACGAGCTTGGAAGGAAAGGTGGTCCGGCAACTACATCGGCAGGCGCCGAGGCGGCGGTGACGGAGTCTAAAGCAATGCCGACATGATGCCGTCTTCAAAATTTCAACGACACCACCGGATCCCCTTATTATAGCTGAGAACTTGGCAACTAAAGCATTTCCTGCAGGGGAAACGGCTTCTCTGACATTGAAAAGAAAATGTTGCTGAGATCGCGGCGATCTTGCACCGGAATGTCCCGGCAAACGGGAGAGACTTGACTGTGACTCTCTGTCGCTGCTATCGTTACCTCCATTATATGCGACGGCCTTCTAAATGAGCTCCTACTCAAAATGCTTGCGGAGCTACCCGACGCCGTCGAAACTATCCTTACTCTGGCGACTACGTTCCACCGGACGAGTCTTCTATATGAACTTTTCGATCGCACTCAGCGCAGGCCCTTTACCTCTTACTGGATGCTTTGCCTGTCGTTCATTTACAAACTGTCCTCATCCGTCATCCATGCAAGTTCTCCAATAGCTTTCACCAGGAGATCAGACAAGTCAAACGATCTCTCCCCGCCCTCAAGCATATGGGCTTGCTTTCGGGCAAGTTTTCCACTCCATTTGAACGCATGGATTGGCCAAAGCGTACAAGACCGCAGGTCGCTTTCTTCGAGGATCTCAGGAAACTCGTTTGCAAGACGATCAACATGTATAACCCAGATCCGTGGTTGCTCGATGCACCTAGGGCGAGGACGAGCGAGATCATAGTATTTGACCTGCCAGTTTTGACCGAACTCTCAAAGGTTACCCTATCTGAGTGTCCAGGACAGTTCATTGCTTGGATGCTGCGATGTATCGAGGAGTCACCCGTTGCCATCGTCCTTCTACAAATTAACGAGTTTTCCCTTAACCGATCTCATAGTGCTCGTTCGGTTCGCGGTGTTTTCAATGTTCCTTGAACCCCATCCACATATTACAACCCTCCATCTGTGAACATGGAACCCGATATCACAGATTGCAGGAAGAAGAGGACCTAGGAGATCGGGTCACCTGAAGATGACCTTGGAACTTGCGAGTCCGCATGTCATTGACATGCATTGGTGGTACAATGACCCTTCGCGCAGTACTCTCCGCTGTGGAGGTATTCCCTGTTCTTCGATCGGTTACTGTCTCGGGTGAAGATACCTTGGGAACCCAAGAGGCGCTCCTTTTAATATCGCAAATACCTACAGTCGATCGCCTCAGGATATGTCTTGACGACTTGAACACTGCTGAATGGCTGCGATCCACATTTCTCGGTGGAGAGGAATGGGTGTAAAGAGGGCAGAATCACTGCTTAGAGGGATCGCCGGCTTTCGATTTCGTTCCATACGCCGGGTGCTGTCGAAGTTCCCGCTACTGTTATCCTTGATTCCTAATTTGAAGCAGTTTCGTACAATGCCAGAGAGCCCGGAGAAAGCGATGCTCCGTTTGTCGGAAGGATGAAGGGTGTCTGACCGGTTTGAATACTGTGATTTTGAATTCGTCTCAATTTCCTACCGATCAGAGGTGGTTGCAGCAGAAGGAGACGGACTTAAAAGTAAAGAACGGAAAGTGAAGCGCATACCAGAACTTAGAAGGTTTGATGGTACCAATTCTTGAATGTATTCGTCTATGACTATGTATTTTATTAGCCAAGCTCCCATGCATGTGTCAGCCCAAAGACTGCAGTCTATCGATTATGCGGAGAGGATCATACAGCTCTCCTACGATTCATCCTTAGGGGACAATCAGTTCTAATAAAGCACATGAAATATCATGACTGACCCTTATTTGACCGGCTTCATGATTATCGTTGAATGCATCATGAGATATTGCAACCACTGGTGCCTGTCCTTGCATCCCGTCCACAGGCCGTGTGCCTTCTCCTAATTGAGAGGTGATATTTCTTATCATCGTGGTCGTGATGCTCATATTGGTTGGAGACTTATAGATATCCCGTCCACCAATAATTTGGAATCGGGAATTCAGTACCATGTAAACGCAGTTAGCATATAGCTTTGGCGCAATCATGGCGGGTGTTGCATAGAAAGTCTGATGGGGAAACGCAACAAAAAGGATAAAGCGGAGCAGAGCGACAACAGCTAAAAGTAAGCGGTGTTAATGTTCTGACAACGGTGGACGATGCGAATTGAATACCCGTCACAGATCCTGTTTCAATAGTGAGTCGAATTATCTTTGTGACTAGCACTCGGGTGCGGCGGAAATTAGTAGTGCTGCGCATAAGCTACAAATAGTATCAACATCAATGAAGATAACTGAAAGAGAGAAAGAGCTTGCGTAGTAGGTCATGCAGATAGCGATGAGGATATCACCCAGGACGGAGGCTATGCACCAAATCTGGATAAGATTTAGCATGATGGACTTGGGGCATCCAATCAGTTACACACCCCGACAGCGATGTACATCTTCCAGCTGTTGAGTTTGGTGGTGTCGCTTGCTTGGAAAGTGTAAATGCCGGTGATAATAGCTGCCACAAAACTGGTCAATGATACCTGTAAAAAGATGAGCTAGACTGCTACGGAGAAGGAGCACGGAAACGGACACAAATGACGAATATCGGGATGATCCGTGATTTTGATAATACGAAGATGCGGTACGCATAGAAGACCCGCCCGACACAAGAAACTGAACTCATGATAAGTGACAGAAAATGGGCAGCAAACGCTCCGCGCACCAACAGCACCCATGACGGGGACAGTCAGCCAACTAAAATTCAATCTATTCAGGGCGTCCACGTCACCGAAGCCGTACCCAAACGTTGCAAACGCGTCGTGGGCAACAAGCATCGTCTGCACAAATTCGATGACATAGATGCCATATACGAGACATTTTGTGAATCTTCTGTCGTTCGGAAATGCTAGATAGTATAGATCTAACGAAAATGCATTAGAAACAATATGCTTGAGAATGACTCGGAGCGACGCACAGAGCTGCACAGAAAGGGTCCCGAAGAGTCCCCAGTTCAAGAGACAGCCTACGATCTAAATTCTTCTGTTAAGGACTGAATAGACTGAATGTGCCATTTGACAAACGTAGGGTCCGGACCTGAATAAGATGACTCAGGAAATACTACTGCTCGATTCCAGGATTATGACTTACAGCTCTGCTATGGGATAACCTGTGGGGACGGGCTGCATGATGTGTCTGGGGTTGCTTTACCGATCCCGAAGGGAAAGAATTTGTAGATATATATACTAAACAGCCAAGCGGGAGACTTGAGAGAAGGCGTTAAGACCGGCCAGCATCGTATCACTGAAACCCGAGCTGAAAAGCAGTCGTCCAGCGCTCAGCATTTGTAGATTTATGACTCACCATTGAGTGTCTACTGACGCACTCAAAAGTGCGATCACAACGGTATGACCCTTCGCGGCCACGGCGCATGGCATGCCATGTTACGGCTGTGGACACGGCCGTTCCTTATTGAGACCTTGTACCGTTACCAACACCATTGTAGTACTTAGAATCGTAATTTCACTGCGTGGCGAACTATTTGTGGCGTCTTCTCATCCAACACCCGTATTTAGAGCGGGTTCGGTCCTCCCGTCGCCAGAAATATACCCGATCTTTCATATTAGCATCCCGCGATGCTCTTGGTGCCAAGTCACAGGAATGTGCCCTAGTTAATGTGGAGTCGTACTTCACTGAGAACGATCCCGGAGACGTAGTGGAACCACGCCAAGAAGTCCAGCCCTCATAGCATTGACGGATCGTGGGAGGCATGGAAAAGAAACACTCACGCTGGTATCATTGTCCTCATACAGTCTTCGGTGCAACAAAGCAACAGCTTTAAAAGATGGCAACGAGTGAGAACAAAAGCAAAGTTTTAGCAGGAGAGTCGGAGAGAAGCATAGTTTCAATAACGATACGTATACTTCCCGCTGTCAAACAGAATGCGAGACGTATTGTAGTTCCTTGTACTGTAGTCTCTTTGTTTAGACTTTGTTTTGTATCAGGAACAAGGGGGGAAAGCTTTATCAGCTTGAACACACACCAAACGTTAAGGCCTATGAATTCTGATTGCTTCGACAGGTCCGATACGTGGTCCTGACGGTGTCAGCAAACCAAATTTTGATAGAACAACGTGGCAGTACCAGTAAAGCTTGACCCACTTGGCTTCGTAGCCACATTGCGAATAGCCGCTCCAACCTAAGAAACTTGTACCCAATCCGCGTTCAGCGAGTCAACGTTCATCGAACGAGCTTCAATGACGAGCTTTGAAAGAGGGTCCGGCAACTACATCGGCAGTTGCCGAGGCGGCGGTGACGGAGTCTAAAGCGATGCCGCTTTTAACTTTTTAACGACCACTACGGGGTCCCCTTATTAGAACTGAGAACTTAGCAAAGTATTTTCTGCAGGGGAAATGGCTTCTCTGACATTGAAAAGAAAATGTTGCTGAGATTGCGGTGATCTTGCACAGGAATGTCCTAGAAACGGGAGAAACTTGCCTGTGACTCTGTCGCTGCTATCGTTACTATCATATGCGACGGCCTTCTAGACGAGGTCCTACTCAAAATACTTGCGGAGCTATCCGACACCGCCGAAACTATCCTTACCAACTACGTGCCACCGACTCAATAAATTCGCCATGGCATATCCTTACGGACGAGTCTTCTATGAACTTTTCGATGGCACTTAGCGCCGGCCCTTTATCTCTTTCTGGATGCTTCGCCTGTGGTTCATTAACAAACCGTCACCGTCCGTCATCCATTGCAAGCTCACCAATAGCTTTCACCAGGAGATGAGGCAGGTTAGACGATCTCTCCCCGCTCTCAAGCATATGAGCTTGCTTTCGGGCAAGTTTCCATGTCCTTCGAACACATGGTTTGGCCAAAGCGTGCCCGCACGACCGCATGTCGCGTTCTTTGAGGATCTCAGCAAACTCGGGTGCAAGACGATCACATGTATAATACAGTCTCAGATCCGTGGTTGCTCGTTGCACCTAGGGCGAGGACGAGCGAGATCATAGTGTCTGACATGCCAGTCCTTTTCAGACTCTCAATACTCTTTCTGAGTGTCCAGGACAACGCATTGCTTGGATGCTGCGATGTATTCATATCGCAAATACTTACAGTCGATCGTCTCATCAGCAGTATAAGTCTCAACGGCTTGAATGCTGATGAATGGCTGCGAATCACATTTCCTCGGTGGAGAAAGCTGGGTGTGAAGAGGGCAGAAGTCTACAGGGATCACCGACTTTTCGATCCGTTCCATACACCAGATGCTTCCCAAGTTCCTGCCGCTGTGACCTTGATCCCCAATTTAAATCGGTCTTGTACAACGTGGAAGAGCTCGGAGACAGCGATACTCGGCTGTGTGAAGGATGCCTGCCCCGATATGGATACTGTGGTCGTGAATTCTTCTACGGTTTCGGAATGGTTGCAGCAGGAGACAGAATTGAAGGTAAAGAAAGGAAAGTGAAGCGCACACCAGAACGTTTGATGGTATCAGTCCTTGAATGTAGTCGTCTGTGACAGTATGTATTTTATCAGGAAAGTTCTAATACATGTGTCAGCTTAAAGAACGCAGTCTATTATTTACGCGGAGAGGACTGTACAGCTATCCTGTGGTTTATCCTTGGGGGAGAATCAGTTCTAAGAAGGCACATGAAGCACAATGACTGACGCTCATTTGACCCGCTTCATAATTATTGTTGAATATCTCATTAGATATTGCGACAACGGGCACCTGTCCTTGTGTCCAGTCCGCAGGCCGTGTGCCTTCTGTCGATTGAGAGAGGATATCTCTTATCATCGTGGTCGTGATGCTCATATCGGTTGGAGACTTATAGGTATCCCGTCCACCGAGAATTTGGAATCGGGAATTCAACACCATGTAAATGGTGTTAGCATATAGTTTAGGCGTGAGCAAGCCGGGAGTTACGAAGAAAGCCCGATGGGGAACAAAACAAAAAGGACGAAGTAGAGCAGAGCGGCAACAGCTAAAAGTAAGTGGTATCATTATTCTGACAACGGAGGATGGTGTGAAGTAAATACCTGTCACAGATCCCGTTTCAATAGTGAGACGAATTATCTTTGTGACCGGCACTCGGGTGCGACGGAAATTAGTGGTGCTGCGCATAAGCTACGAAGTAATATTAACAAACAATGAAGATAACTGAAAGAGAGAAAGAGCTCGCGTAGTAGGTCATACAGATAGCGATGAGGATATCACATAGGGCACCGACTCCGCACGAAATCTAGACATGGTTCAGCTGATAAACTTGGGATGTCCAGTCAGTCACACACCCCGACAGCGATATAAGTCCTCCGGTCGCCACTGTTGAGTTTAGTGATGCTGCCTACCTTGAAATATTCAATGCCTATCATCACAGCTATCACAGAACTAGCCAATGCTACCTGTAATTTAGATGAGCTAGAGTGCTACGGAGAAAGGGCACAGCAACAACTCACACAAATGATGAATATCGAGATAATTCGTGACTTTGACAATATGTAGATCCGGTATGCGTAGAAGACCTGCTCGACACAAGAAGCTGAAGCCATGATAAGAAACAGAAAATAAGTAACTAATGCTCTGCGCACCGACACCGCTCATGATAGGGCCAACGAGCCAGTAGAAATTTATTTTATCCATGACGTCCAAATCACCGAACCCGTACCCGAAGATTGCAAACGTGTCGTGGGCAATAAGCATCGTCTGCCCAAACTCAACGACATAGATGCCATAGACGAGATATTTTATGAATCGTCTGTCGTTGGGAAATGCTAGATAGTATAGATCTAACGAGAATGTATTAGAACAATTTGCCGGAGAATGACTCGGTGCGACGTACAGAGCTGGACAGAAAGGGTCCCGAAGAGTCCCCAGTTCAAGAGAGCGCCTACAATCTAAATTCTTGTGTTACGGACTGAATAGGCTAAGAGTGCAATTTGACAAACATAAGGTCCGGTCCTGCAATGAGATGGCTCAGGAAATACCACTGCTCGATTCCGCGATTATGACTTACAATTCTGCTATAGGATAACCTGCGGGGACGGGCTGCATGATGTGTCCGGGCTTGCTTCAGCGATCCTGTAGATAAATACTAAACAGCCATGTGGGAGACTCAAATAAGGTGCTAAGACCGGTGACATTCATGTTACTCCGACCACGCTGAAAACGGGCTCAACATATTCATCACTGGTCAGCGCATAGCCCATCGAATTAATTACGAGGAGTCTGTTCCCCTAGCTCAGAAGAAATCTCCGAACCAAGTTCAATACTAAATTTCTCCGGAAACAAACTATGAGAAGAAGGGAGGTCTTAATAGATTTATGACTTACCAATATCGGCTCATTGAGCTATTTGTGGGAGCGTCTAACCTTTTTTTCATCCGACATTCGTATCGAGCGCAGGTTAGGTCATCCGGTCATCAAAGATATTCCTGATCTTTCATAGCATCGGGCAACGTAGCTGGTGCAAAGCCACAGAAATGCGTCCCCCCGGGATTGATGTGGAGTAGCACGCCATCTCGGGCTCGGAGACGTACTAGAATTGGGTCAGAGAGCGAGGCGTCCAGCGCTTAAGCACCATAAACAGATCGTGCGGGGCGCGGAAACGGACTGTTGAGGTCTAAAATGTTTCGACGTTTCGTCGGATCAAAAACGATCTCAGAAAAACAAGCTGAACGGCGAGATCGTTTACGTACTTTTCTGTACCTTTCTAGAGCTGGTAAGCAATAGACAGGTAGGCATCGTAGTTCGAGACCTTAATGAAGTGGGATGCCAAATCGGGCAGGGGAATAAGTGAAAGGTTTAATCCAATTCAACAAGCGCGCGAACACAAGACGATGAATGTGTTAGACAATACAAATACACATTTCAGAATACTCCTTAAGCCTTTAGTTGACGGTCGATTTCAACCTCGACAAAGGCCAGTAAATCCTTCGTCCCTTTGGTCGGTTTCCATCCTAGGACTTTGCCTCTGCTTTTCTCAAAGTCGACTCGTGAGTTCGTGCCCAGCGAGTATAATAAAGGTTCCGCTTCGGCCTTGCTGAAAGGTGTGGGCTCTGGTGATCCGATACCTCGGCGAGCAAGACCCACAGCTGCGGCTTTGGAAAGATCATACAAGCTGTGCTCATCACTGACAGTAAAGTAGATGCCAAATCGACCATGCTGGAATTCGACAGGAGCAGAAGAGGGAGAGAGGGCGAGATCGAAGATGATCAAGTACAGGTCGGTCACTGCGGGCATGACCGTGAATAAGACACGAGGAATGAGGGGAAACGACACACTTTCGTTCACGTCAACATTTGGCCAACAATTTTTGCCTCCACCTAGTACACCGCCTTGCTTCCTAGCAATACTCGCCTCAACGAGGCGACGGACTTAGTCAACGACTGGACGTTGAAGACCGTGTTTGTTTAAGATGCCAGCGGGTACTCCGTAGATAGTTGGAGGGATAACGATATAAGTTTTCACGTAACCTGTGTGGATGTTTAGAGAGGTAGACGCGGCAAACAAGTCCATAAACCTTCGTTGTCTGCAGCGAGAACGGCGAGATCGACATTGCGGTGAGCTTGGGTTGGGGGGAGGGCTTCATAGAGAGAAACGTCGAGGTCAGAGTAGACGGCGTCGGTGCCGTGCAACCCTTGAGCGTTGTCAGCGAGTTCGCCGGTGCCAGACTATCTGCCAGTTCAGTATCGTGATAGTAGTCAACAAGCCTGGCTCACGGTGTGGATGAGGATGGGGGCCTTCCCTGTCTTCTCGTAGCGGTCTTTAGCGCCTTGCAGAATCGCCTGGGCTGCCGGAAGATCGTCACAGTCTGCCTGTGAATACATCAGTTTAATCACGTCGCGAGAGTCCGTGGACTACACACAGTAGCAAAGACAACGTCCGCCGCTGCAGCCTGGGCCCTCAATAACGCTGAATCAGAATGGTTTCCGGCGACAACTTTCAATCCCAAGGCCTCATATCCTGTGGGAGACCTGGTGGGACGCAGAAGAATCGTGATATCGAAGTTCTTGGAGTCTTTATGCTCGATGAGACGCGACAGAATCGTGCCTCCAATGTAACCTTTGGTCGTGTCAATCTCCTTGTCGTAAGAGATACTACAGCGACGCACCTGTTGCTCCAGTAAAGAATATGCTGACTTTCGACATAGTGAGGGCGAATGGATGAGCATCCCGATTGTGGCATTTAAGTACTTCTGGGCATCATCTGAGCTTCGATGCTCAGTCATCAAGTTGCTCAGTCAGCGTCGTCGTTGCTCAGAATGATGTAATAAGCTTTGCCGGTACGATGTCGTGGTAGAGAAGAGAGTGCCATTCGGAGTAGTCTCGTAAACCAGACTCAACGATCCGTATGAAGAAAAGTCGTTCAATGGATGGAGAGTCTAGAATTAGATCAGGGGCCGGAAAGGGGGGACTTGAAAAACGTGATGGCCGAACCGGCATGGCAAGCACGCGCAATGACGGCGTCCCAAAATAGACGGCGACCGACTTCAGCCGACTTCTCGAATCTCTCTTCGTCTCTTGAATGCCTTAGAGCACTTAATTGTCCCTTCTTTCACAATAATTTATCATATATGCCCTCCGAGGTTCATTCTACATCTACCACACTCCCTAATACCCATCATAACCTTCTGTGAATTCCCCTGAATGGTTCGAACGAATTCTTGAGGAGAAGTACCATCTCCCTTCACTTCGATATTGTTTTAGGCACATCCATCATCCTCATCCAAATATTCATTCTTGGAATTTCTTCATTGAATATTACGATTATCTAAAATAAAATGCCAGTATATGCTGCTCTATGCATAATCGTATTGCTTAAGAACAGCATCCGTCGTCGCCAGCAAATCCTTCGTCAAGTCTTCCTTCCATGCATCCTCTCTCGCCTCCTCTATCACTCCAAACGGAACGAGATACGCCCCAGTGTACTGCCTACGATCTTCAGCAATGGCTCTCGAAGCTGCTGCCCATGCAGGCGTGTACCCCCCATCTCGGAATGGGATGATGAAGAACTGCGAAAAGACCCAGTTTATAATCGTTCCAAACATCTGATCAGAGACTTGAAGAGTTTGACGTTACCCTCTGGAGGACGTCAGATGGAGTAGCTGGAGAAGAGAAGAAAACCGCGCACCGGACATGACATTTCCTGGGTGGATTGTCATCGCAAGGATGGGGATATTGGCACGGTTGAACGATCGCTGAAGCTCTTTTGTCCAGAGAACATTCACCAGTTTCGTGTATCCTATCAATGCGTTGGGTATGTTGCTGGCTCAGAGGACAATCTGCAACGCACCGTACAAATTCGTCTTGGGTTTCCATATATTGGCGAAATCATCGTCGAAAGCGTCCAGACTATCGTATCGAGGATTAGGTACCCACTGGTGGGCGACGGAGGATACCTGGACTCAAGTAGGCTCATGTAAATTTCTTCGAACGGTGTGCGCCCACATCCACAATCCGCACGTCAGACCCAGGATGAAGGGCTGTGGATTCTATTAGCGGTAAAAGGGTCTTTGTGAACAAGTATGGGCTCATGTGGCTGGATGAATAACGGCGAGATTCCTCTCCAACGACACGGACAGAGAAACTCACTTGATAACCATGCTGTCGGCAGGCCTGCTATCTGACAGGCCTGTTCATGATATGTTAAATATGATGCTTTCAGACCAAGTGACGTACCATCTGAAGTCAGATGGAGGATGCCTGCCCCGGTTTGGATGCTGTGATTGTGAATTCATCTGAATTTTCTACGGATTCGGCGTGGTTGCAGCAGAAGGAGACGGAATTGAAGGTAAAGGAAGGAAAGCGAAGCGCGTACCAGAACACTTGACGGTACCAATTCTTGAATGTAGTCATCTATTACAGTATGTATATTACCAGGAAAGCTCCCATGCATGTTTCAGCTTAAAGAACGCAGTGTATTGGTTACGCAGAGAGGACTGTACAGCTGTCCTGTGGTTTATCCTTGGGGAAGAATCAGTTCTCATAAGGCACATGAAGTACCATGACTGACGCTGATTTGACCCGTTTCATAATTATTGTTGAATATCTCATTAGATATCGCGACAACGGTCGCCGGTCCTTGCATCCCTTCTGCACCTTCTGCTGGTTGAGAGACGATATCTCCTACAATGGTGGTCGTGATGCTCATATCGGTTGAAGACATATAGGTATCCCGTCCTCCGATTATTTGTAATCGGGAATTCAGCACCATGTAAACGCAGTTAGCATATAGCTTAGGCACGAGCAGGCCGGGAGTTGCGAAGAAAATCTGATGGGGGAATCCAATAAAAAGGATAAACGTGAGCAGGGCGACAACAGCTAGAAGTAAACGGTGTTAATGTTCTGACAACGGCGGATGGTGCGGATTGAATACCTGTCACAGATCCTGTTTCAACAGTGAGACGAATTATCTTTGTGACCAGCATTCGGGTGCGGCGGAAATTAGTAGTGCTGCGCATAAGCTACGAAATAGGATCAACATCAATGAAGATGAGTGAAAGAGAGAAAGAGCTTGCGTAGTAGGTCATGCAGATAGCTATGAGGATATCACATAGGGCGGAGGCTCCGCACGTAATCTAGGCATGATTCAGCTGATGAACTTGGGATGTCCTGTCAGTTACATACCCCGACAACAATGTACATCGTCCTGTTGTTACGTTTCGTGATGTCTCTTGCTTGGAAACAGTAAATGCCTGTGATCACACCTGCCACAGAACTGGTCAATGCTACCTGTAAATAGATGAGCTAGAGTGCTACGGAGAAAGTCACAGCAACAACTCACACAAATGATAAGTATCGGGATGATTCGTGACTTTGACACTATGAAGATCCGGTATGCATAGAAGACCTGACCGACACAAGAAACTGAACCCATGATAAGACACAGAATAGGTAGCAAATGCTCTACGCACCAACAGCGCTCATGGTAGGGCCAGCGAGCCAATAAAATTTGATTCTAGTCACGGCGTCGATGTCACCGAAGCCGTACCCGAAGGTTACAAATGCGTCGTGAGCAACGAGCGTCGTCTGCCCAAATTCAATGACATAGATGCCATAGACGAGGTATTTTATGAATCGTCTGTCATTCGGAAATGCTAGATAGTATAGATCTAAAAAGAATGAATTCAAAAATAATCTGCTGGAGAACGACTCGGAGTGACGCACAGAGCTGCATGGAAAGGGTCCCAAAGAGTCCCCAGTTTAAGAGACAGCCTACGATCTAGATTCTTGTGTTATGGACTGGATAGACTGAATGTGCAATTTGACAAACGTAGGGTCCGGACCTGAAATAAGATAACTCAGGAAATACCACTGCTCGATTCCAGGAATTATAACGTACAGTTCTTCTATCGGATAACCTGCGGGGACAGGCTGCATGATGTGTCTGGGACTGCTTTACCGATCCTGAAGGGAAAGGAGCTGTAGATATATACTAAACAGCCATGTGGGAGACCCAAAGATGGTGCTAGCACCGGTCACAATCACATCACTCAAACCGCGCTGAAAGGCAGTCATCCAGCGCTCAGCATGCGTAGGTTTATGACTCACTATTGTAGCAGTCAGAATCGTTCAACAGTGTTCAACGCACTAACCCGTCAAATCAATTATCCATTAGTAACACGGCCAGATACGGTCTTATCTTTCGTAGTCATCGGTGATTTACCGTCCGGAGTCGGACCTACCGGTGTACATCTACGAAGACTGTGGATGTCGAAATAGGTGCCACCTCTCCAATAGCCAGTAGAAGACGTATTGGGATATTGCAGTAAACGATAAATTGCTCTGGGAACAAGCTATGAGAAAATGGAGAGTCGTAGCAGGTTTACGACTTACCGATGTTGGCTCATCGGGCGATTGGTGGTGACGTCTAATCTTCTCATAGCATCCGGCAATGCTGAAGTCACAGGAATGTGCCCGGGTTGATGTGAGTCGTACTCCACTGAGAACGGTCCCGGAGACGTAGTAGAACTTCCGCGCAAGAGAGCGAGGCGCTCAGCGCCCATGCACCATAGATGGATCATGGGAAGCGTGGAAAAGAAACACTGGTATCAATGTCTTTATGTGGGTTTTGATGCGACAAAGCAACAGCTTTAAAAGATGACATTGCGTGAGATTCTGTATTATGCGAATTGGCGCTGTAGAAACTTAACGAAGCCCCTACGGACCCTGGATTGTTCATGGCGGAAAGATGAATGATGCAAGACAAATATGACATACACAAGACGATGGATGTGTTAGACGGTACAAATACACATTTCAGAATGCTCGTTAAACCTTTAGTTGACGGTCGATTTCAACCTCGACAAAGGCCAGTAAATCCTTCGTCCCTTTGGTCGGTTTCCATCCTAGGACTTTGCCTCTGCTTTTCTCAAAGTCGACTCGTGAGTTCGTGCCCAGCAAAAATAGTAAAGGTTCCGCTTCAGTCGTGCTGAAAGGTGTGGGCTCGGGAGATCCGATACCTCGGCGAGCAAGACCCACAGCTCCGGCTTTGGAAACATCGTACAAGGTGTGCTCGTCACTGACAGTAAAGTAGATGCCAAATCGACCATGCTAGAATTCGGCAGGAGCAGAAGAAGGCGAGAGAGCGAGATCGAAGATGATCAAGTACAGGTCTGTCACTGCAGGCATGACCGTGAATAAGACACGAGAAATGAATGGAAACGACACACTTTCGTTCACGTCAACATTTGGCCAACGATTCTTGCCTTCACCAAGTACACCGCCTTGCTTCCTAGCAATACTCGCCTCAACGAGGCGACGGACTTGGTTAACGAGTGAACGTTGAAGACCGTGCTTTTGTATGATACCGGTGGGTACTCCATAGATAGTTGGGGGAGGACGATGTATGTTTTCACATAACCTGTGTGGATGTTTAGAGAGGTAGACGCGGCAAACAAGTCCACAAACCTTCGTTGTCTGCAGCGAGAACGGCGAGGTCGACATTGCGGTGAACCTGGGTCGGGGGGAGGGCTTCATAGAGAGAAACGTCGAGGTCAGAGTAGACGGCGTCGGTGTCGTGCAACCCTTGAGCGTTGTCAGCGAGTTCGCCAGTGCCAGACTATCTGCCAGTTCAGTATCGTGATAGTAGTCAACATGCCGAGCTCACGGTGTGGATGAGGATGGGGGCCTTCCCTGTCTTCTCGTAGCGGTCTTTAGCACCTTGCAGAATCGCCTGGGCTGCAGGAAGGTTATCACAGTCCGCCTGTGAGCTCGTCAGTTTTCTAATGTCGCTATTGTCCGTGGATTACACACAGTAGCAAAGACAACGTCCGCCGCTGCAGCCTGTGCCCTCAATAACGATAAATCAGAGTCGCTTCCAGAGACAGTTTTCAATCCCAAGGCCTCATATCCAGCGGGAGACCTGGTGGGACGCAGAAGAATCGTGATGTCGAAATTCTTGGAGTTTTTATGCTCGACAAGACGCGACAGGATCGTGCCTCCAATGTAACCTGGGCTGCGTCAGTCTCCTTGTCGTAAGAAATAACACAGTGACGCACCTGTTGCCCCAGTAAAGAATATATTGACCTTCGACATAGTGAGGGCGAATGGAAGAAATCGTTGAATACCCGGATTGTCGCATTAAGTACTTGCTTCTTGGCGTCATCTGAACTCGATGCTCAGTCATCAAGTCGAAGTTGCTCAGTCAGCGTCGTCGATGATGTCGTTGCCTGTGTCATAATGGTGTGATATGCGTTGCCGCCGGGTACGATGTGATGGTGAAGAAGAGAGTGCTTGATCAGCCACATCCATCATCCTCATCCAAATATTCATTCTTCGTATTTCTCTTTATTGAATACTATAGTTCTCTAAAATAAAATGTAAGTATATGCTGCTCTATACATAGTCGTATTGCTTAAGAACAGCGTCCGTCGTCGCCAGCAAATCCTTCGCCAAGTCTTCCCTCCTTGCATCTTCGCTCGCCTCTTCTATCACTCCAAACGGAACGAAATATGCTCCAGCGTACTTTCTACGGTCCTCAGCAATGGCTCTGGAAGCTGCTGCCCATGCAGGCGTGTACCCCCATCGAATGGGCTGATGAAGAATAGCGAAAAGATCCAGTTTATAATCGTTCCAAACATCAGAGATGTGAAGAGTTTGACATTACCCTCTGGAGGATGTCAGATGGAGTAGCAGGAGAAGAGAAGGAAACCACGCACCGGACATGACATTTCCTGGGTGGACTGTCATTGCAAGGATGGGGATATTGGCACGGTCGAACGACCGCTGAAGCTCTTTTGTCCAGAGAACATTTGCCAGCTTCGTATATCCTGTCAATGCATTGGCTATTATGCTGGCTCAGAAGACAATCTGCGACGTACCGTACAAATTCGTCTTGGGTTTCCATGTATCGGCGAAATCATTGTTGAAGGCCTCCAGACTATCGTATCGAGGATTAGGTACCCACCGGTGGGCGACGGAGGATACCTGGATTCAAGTCGGCTCATGCAAATTTCTTCGAACACGGTGTGTACTCACGTTCACAATCCGCACGTCAGACCCAGGTTGACGTGCTGTGGATTCTAGTAGCGGTAAAAGGGTCTTTGTGAACAAGTATGGGCTCATGTGGCTGGATGAATAACCGTGAGATTCCCCTACAACGAACACGGACAGATGAACTCACTTGATAACCATGCTATCCGACAGGCCTGTTCATGATATGTCAAATATGATGATTGCTTTCAGACTAAGCGACGTACCATCTGAAGTTTGAGCGTACGGTCCCAAGATTCTACGACTCTGGTTAGTTCTAGTTCACAGACGTCAGCACTATCATACTTTGCTGCATTGTTGACTGGAAATAAGACAGGTTAAATGGCTTTCTCCTGATATTAAATACGACAACGAACTGAGAATATCAAGCCGGCTCTCCCTTTCCAACAGCCACTTTGCAGACTCCTTCGCTTTTCTAGGATCACTCAAATCAAAAGGCAGCCATACGACCTTGCTGGTGTCAAGCCCTTCTGTCTTGAGGCGGGTAATAGCGCTATTAAACTTGTTTTCCGTCCTGGCTCCAAGATATACCCTAGCTCCCGCACGAGCGACGTGGAAAAGGATGTATAAGCCGATTCCTGAACTGAATCGTTGGTCAGCTAGGGAAAGCTGTTCTCAACGCATACTACGTACTTTGCTCCTGTGACGACAGCTACTTTTTCGGTGAGGTCGAGGAGGGAGTTCTCGTCCCCAACACGCGAAGATGAAGCCATGATGTAAGAGACTTGGTGGTAGAGTGTTCAAGGGCTGATTATTACAATTAACTTATTTTCAGCCTTATCGGTCCGACGAATATGCGACGTATCATGAATATACTGCTGCCCCGGGTGTCTTCCTGCATACGGAGACTAGATCGGAGAGAGGCATCGTCGAACCTTCTGGTTGGGGCAATCAAAACGGTGTCCCTGAGCGCAAATCAAACTGAACGCCACCGCATCAGAGATGAGGGATCCGACTCTGAACCATGGTACTTACCGATACTTAGGACGGCGTATCTCTAACGACAATGTCGAGAGGTAGTGGCGAACATGACCTCCGTTCTTGCTCAGAAAGTGAGAAACTCTCATGGTGAATGTCAGGACTTCGTCGTCGTTGATGGACAGCGCTATTACGCCAATTCCATGTTCACCTCAATCCCCGGAGGTAGATCGCGTCATCGCACCAACCCTGTGGCCGCCGCTTTCCCCGATGTAGCAGGAATAGAATAACATCCTAGAATCCGATGCCTCCGTCGAAGGCGACACGGCCGTGCACTGTTTGAAAGGTCTGTTTAACGACGATGAGCGCGTGGTGATCCAGCAGATTTGCTCCCGTTTCTACTGCTCGATCAGATCTCATCGGTCTGTTCAAGTAAGACCTGGTTCCGCGGAACCAAAATCAAAGGTAGTATTGGAGGAATAGCTCAAGGACATCAAAAGGCGACATAATGCAATATGAACAAGTTCATGACGATTCTCGGAAGGATAAATGAAGAAAATGAAGGAAAGATGGATATACTAACGGGGGCACTCGGATCTTAGAGACTCAAAAGTCCTTGCACTGAAGTTCCAACCATTCCCATAGCTTATTCCCAACCGCCGGGTCTGCTGTCTCTTTTCGGGCTTTCCCTAGCCTGGCCCACGGAATCATGAACTAGTACAGATGACGGTCAGCGCGTTCTCCAGCACACGAAGTACAACAAGTCTTACTTCACCGTTCAATTTCCCTGCCTCGGGCGAAGTCCCAGCCCATAACTGAGTCAGAGCACCCATATCAGCTGGGAAGAGAAACACGTCTTGCATCTTGTTCGCGAAGGGGGAGAGATGGCGTTGTAGGTCCGTCCGGATACTGCCTATATCGTTGATGGATCAGAATGGGTCATCGAAGCTTCGAGGAACTGCGGCTCACCTGGGTTGAGAGAGTGGGAAATGATGTTCTGCTCCCCGTAACGTCTGGCTAACTCAACAGCGAAGACGACATTACCCTACGCTCCGATGGTCAGCCTCTGCACGTCTCTGTGTTGCCTAATGTGCGACTTACGTGCTTGCTTTGGACGTATAGATCACCAGAAGCCTTCTTGCTGCGTGCGGGGCCGTCTTTCCAGATGTTGAAGTCGAGCGTACCCATATAATTGGCCGATGACGATGTTGTGATCACGCGTGCTTTCTCGGAAGGCGTGGCGGCAGCAATAAGCGCGGGCAACAGCAGTTGAGTGAAATGGAAATGGCCTGCATGGACGTTGAAGTGGGTTTATGAGCGTGTCGAGTGAACGTACCGATGACATTTGTGCCGAACTGGAGGTCATAACCTTGTTTGGTGAGCATATCCATTGGCGCCAACATAACGCCACTACAGAGGTGCTGAGTTAGTCTGTGTTGTCTGTGCAAAAAGGCGCTGCACGCACGCATTGTTGAATAGTATATGGAGTTGTTTCTCCTTCCTATGAGGACGAGTTAAAATGACAGTGCCCAAAAGTAGAAGGATCGACGTACGAAAGGAACTCTTCTGCGCCACGACGAACGCTGACCAGGTCTGCGAGATCCAAAGAGAGGAAGATAGCTTCGGCTCCGGTCTCTTCTTTCAGTTTTGTGATGGCTTCCTTGGCTTTTTCCTCACTTCGCGCGGCCAAATAGACCTTTGCGCCGTGCGCAAGTAGTGCCTGTAAACGAATAACTATTGAAGATGCTAGCTACTAGAAAGGATGAAGCCACATACCTTTACCGTTTCTCTACCACAGCCGGTGTTGCCACCTATTGGAGAGAATTTTTTAGTTGAAATGCGCGCTGGCTATGGCGGAATGCTTTCACCTGTGACAATAACTACTTTCCCCGTTAAATCCGGAATATCATTCACGGACCACCTGGACTTGGGGGGAACATTTGAGAGATTAGAGACCAAGCGTTGCCCATGACTGTTGTCGTCGATGTTGAAGATGGTGGTGGTCGGTGTGCAAAGGCGCCAAGCCCATCTACAGCCCTCTTGATCACAATAATACGGCAGCGTTCCCATTGTGATGGTATAGATCACCGGGGTCATCGGACGGCGGTTAGTTTGGTGCGTCGAACCGGCTCAGCTCAGATCGACACATGGCTTGATCAATATAATTGTTGCGCTAATCTTTAGGGCGTTGTTTCCTGTCGGCCTGGGCGGAACAAGTTTGGAAGTCTATTGGATTGGCGCTTATTAATATTTAAGCTTCGACTCCGGTCCAGGAAACAATCTCCTACAGCCTTGGTACTACCAGTTACGGCCGTTTAGATCGAATTGAAGCACGTAGGTCCGAATTTCATACGCCGAACCTCAGGAGACTGTCCTTAGACTCCAAACGGATATGTGGCATGCTGGATGATGCTGGAACTTCAACTCATCATTCTTTTCCCTGAAGCGCCACAACGTACTTGGCACTTGCTTTGTCAACATCCGTAAATTTTATCCATTAGCTTTGTGTCCGGAGACTTCTATGATAATGACAAAAAACAAAAGTGTTGGCTCCTTGACTGATATTCACCAGAGAATGTTTGAACCAAACTGAAAACTTGGCAAAATAATTCCTTGGATATAGCGTTATCGAAATTGTGAAGTCTCAAACGAACGGAACAGACGATGTTGGCGTAGTTGCCTAATTTGGGATTGTGAGCAAAACTTTTCCTTTCCATACCACGACCATCCCCAAGGGGAACCGGAGTGCGCCCTTAGTGTTGCGACGCTGCTCGTACCCCTGGATTATCTTACATCTCGATTTCAAAGCATCCATGAATTGCGTGACAGTAATCCTGCAAGGCCGGAGGAATGGCGCAGATATACCTGCAAGAAATGAGGAAAAGGTATCTGCTCTCACCAGGTTCTCACTGGGCCTATCATCATAATGTCGCCTTCTCTTGTGGTTCCTGTGTTTGCCGGACACGGTACTACCGCGATAAACTCGACGTCACTTCGCGAACGCGCCGCTGCCGACGCTTTGTCCCCGTCAGGCGCTCTGCTCCTCGATGCTTGTCACTACGCCTTCAACGTCGAGCTGTCGACGCTTTCCCCCTCGGAAGCCTTAACCGTGGGCATCAATCCCGACCATTTCACGGACCCGAAATCTCTCCTTTTACTCCCCAGTCATGAGCACTATCTCACCAATTCCGTCGTCACTGCAGCCACCCTGTTCCTAGTACAGACATTGCGGTACCTTGCTTCCGTACAAGCTTCCTCGTCGACATCGTTCGCCTCATCATTGCAGACGAACAGTGAGAACGGTCTTGGAATAGTAGGTTTTTCGTCGGGTATCCTACCAGCGTGTGTTGTAGGCTCGTCCGCAACCACTCTCGAATTCATTTCCAATGCCGTTGAGACATTTCGTCTTGCCTTCTGGATTGGAGTCCGTCTCCAAATACACAAAGCGTCCGTCCAGACGCCTGAGCTTCTTGGGGAGTCGCCTCTGCCCTGGAGCCTAGCGTTCTTGGGTATGAGCCATGCTGCAGCCGAAAGCGCCATCCAGAGTTTTCTCAAGTCGGCAAGTTACCACGCTATCCCCCTTGTGCACAGTATTCTCATTGTCCTTAGTTTGAAGGTACACCAGAGCTCCGCGTCACATCAGTTGTGAGCGAGACCGCAGTTACTATCTCAGGCCGTCCCGATATACTCGCCACATTTGCGGCCCAGCTCCCTCCTTCCGGGCCAGTGCACAAGACAACCGTAGACGCACTGTACCACTCTTCCTCGCACCACGACGGAGTGCGAAGCCAAGTTCTCGCCGATGTGATACGCCGCAACATCCGTTTCCCAACGCATGCAGACATCAAGGTTCCTGTTCGTTCGACATATTCCGGTGAACTCCTTAGCAAGGATTCCGAGGGATCTGTGTCATTTGTTGAGCAGGTCGTAGACATGATCCTCACACAACCCGTCAACTGGGACAAGGTCACTGAGGCTCTTGTCCATGCGGCGCCCGAAGGACCCGTCGTTCATCTCCTCAATTTTGGACCTGGTGCTGGTTTGACGAAGGGTATAGAGCGCTACTTCCCGTCGGACAAAGTTTCCTCGACTGATCTATCGAGTGAACCTGCCCATACGTCTACACTTCAGATGCCCTCGTCTGTACAGGAGCCCATCGCCATTTGCGGAATGTCCGTCAATATGCCAGGGGCTCCAAGCGTTGCGAAGCTTTGGGAAGTTCTAGAGAAAGGCATCAACACTGTATCTGAGGTGATTTCCCACGTATCATTCGTTTAATCTATTCTGACGTACTGACTACCTGCGACGTAGGTTCCTGAACATCGATTCAAAGTTTCAGACTACAATGATCCGAAGAAGAAAAGTCGCACAATGGGTGCTCACACAGGGAATTTCATAGACGAGCCTGACGCGTTTGACAACAAGTTTTTCAATATCTCACCGCGCGAAGCACGTAGCATGGACCCGCAGCAGCGCGTTCTTCTCCATACAGCATATGAGGCCCTAGAGGACGCGGGATATGTGCCAAACTCGACCCCGACAAATAACCCGGAGACGTTTGGTTGTTACGTCGGCGTTGCCACGAATGATTATGTCCAGAATTTGAGAAACGACATTGATGTTTATTACAGTACCGGTAAGCAAGTACGTTAACTCATACTGACGGCTTCTGAAGTGACAATTAGGAACCTTACGAGCCTTCCTGAGCGGTCGCATTTCATATGCCCTGCAATTCAGTGGTCCTTCAATCGTTGTTGACACAGCATGTTCGTCATCTCTGATCGCCGTATATCAAGCGTGTCGTGCTCTTATGAACCGCGATTGTAATGCTGCTGTCGCTGGTGGTGTTAATGTTATCAGCAGCCCAGACGTGAGTCCTATTACATCAACTCAAAACCAAAATTCTCATCTTTTCTCATAGATGTTCCTTGGCTTGGATCGAGGTCACTTTTTAAGTCCAACTGGGCAATGCAAGGCCTTCGACGCTTCTGCTGATGGCTATTCTCGCTCAGAGGGGTGTGGGATATTCGTCTTAAAACGCCTCTCGGACGCGGTCGCCGAAAATGACCAGATCCTCGGTGTTATCCGCGGAGTTGAAGTTAACCAATCTGGTAACGCGTACTCCATCACCCGCCCTCATGCTTCTACGCAAGAAAACCTCTTCACGCAGGCTCTCGAGCGATCGGGTCTAGATGCTTCTCGCATCAGTGTTGTGGAAGCCCATGGCACCGGAACGCAAGCGGGTGATCCCATCGAGTTGGAGAGCATCCGCGGTGTATTCGCCAAGCACCGAAAAGCGAACAACCCTCTCCATATCACCTCCGTGAAGGCCAATATTGGACATTTGGAGGCTGCATCGGGTGCAGCGGCTCTGGCAAAGCTGCTCCTAATGCTGCGCCACCGTACTATCCCTCGTCTTGTCTCTCTAAAGAACCTTAATCCGCGCATCAAACCCCTTGCATCAGACAACGTTATCATTGATACGAAGCAAGTCGCCTGGACTATCCCCGACGAGAGTCTGCCCCGTGTTGCACTTCTTAACAACTTCGGGGCTGCCGGTTCGAATGGCGCTCTACTTCTTGAGGAGTATATCCCGAAGTCGTCCGGGAAGGATACCGAGGTCGCATCGAGTTTCATTGTCGGTCTGTCTGCCAAGAATGAGCAGGCACTCGTCGATCTGCGCGCAAGTTATATTGAATACCTTCGTAGTACCGCGAGCGCAGGCGTCACCCTTGCCGATATTGCATACACTGCGACAGCTCGTCGGCGTATATTCTCTCACCGGTTTGCGGTCACTGCGAGATCCAAGGAGGAGTTGACCCACAAGCTTGAGCTCGCTTCGGGAAAGACCGTCTCAGACAATGCACCAGGGAAGGTCGTGTTCGTGTTCTCTGGACAAGGAGGCCAGTACCTTGGTATGGGATCTGCCCTGTACAAAACATCGACACTCTTCAAGAGCGCTATCGACGAGTGTGAGTATTTCCTGAAGAAGAACAACTTCCCGGGAGTTCTACCGATCATCACTTCGGATGGGGAGTCTAGCGGGTTGGCGCCCGTGGAAGAGTTCGAAGCGAATCAGGCCGCAATCTTTGCGCTTGAATATGGACTTGCGAAGCTTTGGATGTCATGGGGCGTCACTCCTACTGCTGTTGTCGGGCATAGGTCAGTTCCTTATCTTATTTTCTCCTTGTCGTTGCTAACCTCAATTTCTCAGTCTGGGAGAATATGCAGCTCATGTTATCGCCGGCGTACTCAGTCTTGAAAGCGCACTTACTCTGGTCGCTCATCGAGTTCGTATCATGATGCGTACATGCGAACTTGATACTACGGGAATGATTGCGATCAACCTTGGATCTGGAGCAGTCACCGATATTCTTTCCTCATCCCCCGACTTCTCTGGCATATCAATCGCATGCTATAACAGCGCGACTGACTGTGTTGCCTCAGGGCCAATTGGACAGCTTGATGCCCTCAAGGCCCATCTCGACAAAAACGTTCACTGCAAGAGTGTGCGCCTCAAAGTTCCGTTTGGATACCATAGTTCTGCTATGCAGCCGCTTCTTGAAGAATTTGGGGCCCTCGCGAAGCGCGTAACGGTCCACGCTCCGAAAATCCCTGTTATTTCAAACCCCCTCGGCCGAGTGATCCGTGAGGGAGACAAGTCCGCCTTTAACGCCGAATACTATGTTAGCCACTGTGCTGATCCCGTCCAGTTTGAAAGCGGTATCAGCGCACTGATCGACGATGCTTCATTCACGGATATTGCAGCCTGGATAGAGCTGGGTCCTCATCCTACGACGCTGCCTATGCTCACCGTGCACCCAGGGGTGTCGAAGGAGGCATTGCTAGTCGGCTCATTGAAAAAGCGACAAGATGATGGCCTTACGCTATCGTCGTCTCTTTCCCAGCTCTACACCTCCAATGTCCCTGTACGATGGAGAGACGTTTTCGCTGATGTCTCAGCGGCATGTGTCTCGCTTCCTTCGTACCCATGGCAGAAGAGCAAGTTCTGGGTGGCGTGGAAGGAAGACTCTCCGGCACCTGCCTCGTCCACCGAAGGCTCTCCAGCACCCACTAAGACCTTCCATCCCGTCAACGACTTCGGCATGCTTCAGTCATGGGCACAGTTCCCATCTGCCGCGAACAGCCAGATCGCTATATTTGAAACACCGATTTCCCTCCTCAAAACCTCGATTACCGGCCACATTGTAGGCGACGTTCCTCTATGCCCAGCTTCTGTTTATCACGAGTTGGCTCTCGCTGGGATCGAAGCTAGCAAAGCGCACCTGTCATTACCACTCCAGGGTAGCCATAGCGCTCTGTTCAATATCGACTACGTGAAGCCTCTTGTTTACAGCAAGGTCGTAGCTCGTGTCATCAAGACAACTATTGCGATGAATACCGATGGCTCTGGATCCTTCACCGTTGAATCTTATGCTGATTCGGAAGCCGAGTCTGTGCATTGCTCAGGACAGTTCCGTCCCTTGCTAGTAGTAGATACGACTACGAAGTTCAACCGTATGGCTCCTGTCGTCAGTCGGAGGACGGCGGCTATTTGCTCAGGCGAAGATGGCGAGGCCGAGGTGTTTACGACCCGAACGGCGTATGAAATTATCTTCACGAGGGTTGTTAGATATGCAAAGGTGTGTGTCCCCCATTGATTGTTTTTCAGCTGTCTTTTAACACATTTTCCAGGAGTACCATACAATGAAGAACGTCACTATCAGCAAGAACGGTATGGAAGGGTATGCCGTTGTCAAGCTCCCGAAGGACCACGACAAGAGCAAGTTTGTTGTTCATCCCGTGTTCATGGATACGATGCTCCACGTAGCCGGATTCCTTGCAAATATGCAAGGCGGTGATAACGACGCCTATATCTGCTCAAAAGTCAAGTCTGTCAAAGCTGTCCCAAGTTTGATTAACAATGATGCTACGTACGGTGTATTCGTCGTGAACGCTTGGGTGGAATCCGAAGGTATGATGCTGTCGGATGCCATTGCGGTAGACATTTCAGGTAGGTCTTTATTTCAGAATAATCATTCTTGGTACTCAAAGACTGGTTACCATAGGGCACGGTCAGATCGTAGCGCAACTCAAGGGCATGTGCTTCAAGAAACTTCGCCTGAACACTCTTCAACGTAGTTTGGCTATGCACGCTGGTCATACTGCACCAGCGCCGGCCCAAAAATGCTCAGTTGCAGCCGCTCCGAAGCCCAAGATCACAGAGGTTGCACCTGCCCTTGGACCCCGTTCTTCTCCCGCCAAACGCTCCGTCGACGTCCAGAACACAGTACTTAATATCGTTGGCGACACTTGTGGCATCGAAATTTCGGCACTCGACGTAAACGCGGATCTCGAGACTTACGGCGTTGATTCCCTCATGTCTATCGAAATTTTGCGCAAGTTCGAAGAGTCTTTCCCTCGAATGCAATTCGACGCGACTATCTTTAGCACTTGCAACAACATAACGGAACTTGTGCGCGAAATCTCGTCCACGGTTGGATCGCAAGCAGCCACTGCCGTTAATACCCCAGAGACGGCATCCACTCCAGAACCTACTCTGCAAGGTGATGCATCTCAGTCGATCGATGTCCGTTCCATCCTGCTGGAACTCATATCCTCCTTCACGGGCTTCGAAATATCAAGCTTTGACCTGAATGCGGACGCGGACACCGCCTATGGCTTGGACAAATTCCTATTCATTCCCCTCTTCAGCAAACTCCAGACATTTTTCCCTGATATTACCCTCGATCCCACTAAACCTTCTGTCTGCAGCACCATTGGTGAGCTCTTGGACGAGGTCACAGCGCAGGTCCAAGCAGGGCCATCGTCATCGAGTTCTGATTTGGTTGATACAAAGCCCATGTTCGTGTCGGTTCTTGGGTTGGATGAGTCGGATATCCAAGACGACACCGAGTTTGAGACTATCGGGCTCGACTCCCTGACCGCTATCGAAGCTCTCCACGCTATTCAGACGAAATATGGCCTCGAGCTCCCGTCCAATCTCTTCGAACTGCATACTACGGCGAAGGCGGTTAACCAATATATCTCTTCCAAACGCCCGGGAAAGTCGCCAAAGCAAGTTGAAGAGACGGCGATGGATCCTGACAAGGAAGAGGATCTTTCTGATCTTACTCCCGAGCAGGTCCAGTCTGTTGTCCGGGTTTTGCGACTCGACGAAGTCCCTATGTCTGTGCAAAAGTCTTCTAGCAGCGGATCTCCGCTCTTCCTCTTCCATGATGGCAGCGGAGCGGTGAATTACCTTCGTCGCTTGGGCTCTGTTGACCGTGAATTCTGGGGATTTAACAACCCAAGTGAGATCCCTCCGGCGTATTTGTGTCTTGCTTTCTGATCATTCGTAATAGATTATGCGACAGGTAAACCATGGGGGTCTGTAGAGGCCATGGCGTCTGCTTACGCTGACTATGCTGTGAAAGTCGCTGGCTCTAGGCCCATGATATTCGGTGGTAGGTGCCATCTTTCACGTATACCAGCCTCCATTGACTTTGACCCTTTAGGCTGGTCTTTTGGTGGTGTCGTCGGGTTTGAAGCAGCACGGCAACTAATGAGGAGAGGGGTCCCTGTGAAGGGCGTCGTTCTCATCGACTCTCCGTTCCCAGTAGACCACGTCCCCTCATCAAATGAGTTCATGGCGGTGACTGCGGGTGCCTTTACGCGTGGTGGTCGCACTCCGATTGGACGGATGATGTGGAAGCAGCTGCAGCAAAACGCGCCGTTGTTGAAGACATACGATCCTAGATTGGCTGGCGGGCCGTACCCTCCCTTGGTGTTGCTGCATAACAAGGAGGGGATCCCGCCCGACGCGTTCTTGCCGTACCCTGTTCCCCGGTGGATGTCGGAGAAGGGGACAGACCCATGTCTTTTGGCCGATGATTGGTCCGGGCTGGTGGGTGCGCCGATAAAGGTGATCCACCTTCCTGGGACGCACTTTACGACCTTTGCTACGCCTCATGTGAGTCTATTCTCCCCGTTGTTGATTGATGTGTTCTGATTTATTGCTATCAGCTGGGAGCTGTGACTCAGGCACTTGTTGATGGATGTGCGTATCTGGATGGACTTTGAGAGGGTGCTGCATTATCATAGTAGTTTTATAATAGATGCCTTGATAGACAGCTGCTTTATTTAGATAATGTATCAAGTAGTTCAAAATGAATTGTTCAAGAGAAGATGGCGTAAAAAGTGAGCAGCGGAGCACACAGTCGTCTTGGCCGTCAACAGGAAGTTTACGTATCACTCTTGAAACCATAACCCACCACGGGGTGCAAAAATACCGGCCAAGTTCGTTACTCTACTCCACATCACACGTCGAAACACCCGGGGAAACCAGACATATGAGAGGAGGGACTGGGACAAGAGGGAGGGAGAGCGCCTGAGGACCTGTACCTCCACCGCGTCTTAGTAGCTAGTGTACTTGCGGCGGTTACTGTAGTATTTCGACCGTATCTTCACATAACGCGTAACGGGGGTCCATTATGTGAAGATAGGCGAACTTCGTAACGCGTAACAGGCCCATTTAGTGCCTTAAATTACTCAATAAAGCAATAAATCTTCGGTCCGGCGTGCGCCGGACTGCCTATTAAGGTAGATGACATCATAATGAAGATGTAACTGGGTGAAGATGTGCATAACGCGTAACACCCCGTGAAGATACGGTCGAAATACAACAGTAATGAAATGCAGAGTTCAAAAAAGAAAGAAAAAAAATCTTGAAACCACATGTTCTAAAGCTGTGGCTTTGTTGCGTCGAAACTATATGAAGAATTGATACCAATGTTTCTTTCCCACGCCTCCCATGACCGTCGCTGGTGCATTAGTTACCGCTGAGCGCCTCGCTCTCTGGCCCGGTTCTAAGCAAGTTCTACGTCTCCGAGATCGTTCTCAGTGGACTACGGGTATCGAGGGGGAGGCTTGTGGGAAGACATGACCCAGAAATGGTTCGCAAAGAGAGCGTAGTACACTTCAACAGCGCATTTGTGGGACTCCTTCGCACAAACGGAACCGCCGGATGCTATGAAAGATCAGAGATATCTCCGATGGCGGGAGAACCTGTAGCGTAAGAACCCGCCCTCGATACAGATCCTGGATGAGAAGAAGGCCGGACGCTGCCACAAATAGCTTGGTGTCATGAATCTACTAAGACCTTCCTTCCTCTCATAGTTTGTTCGCGGAGAAATTTCAACGTCGACTTGGTACTGATGCACTACGAGTATTTCTTCGAATATAACTTGGTCCAGAGATTTTTTCTGAGCTAGGGGAACAGGCTCATCGTAATCAATCTGATGGGCTATGCGCTGACCACTGATGAATATTTTGAAGCTCGGTTTCAGTGAGGTAATACTCACCGGTCTTAGCGCTTTCTTTCAAATCTCCCACATGGCTGTTTGGTATATTACCTACAGATCCTTTCCCTCCAGGACCGGTCAAGCAGCTCCAGACGCAACATGCAGCCCGTCCCAGCAGGTTATCCGATAGCAGAACTGTAAGTTATAATCGCGGAATCGAGCAGTGGTATTTCCTGAGTCATCTTATTTCAGGTCCGGACCCTACGTTTATCAAATTGTACTCTTAGTCTATTCAGTCCCTAATGCAAGAAATCAGGTCGTAGGCGCTCTCTTGAACTGGGGACTCTTCGGGACCCTTTCTGTGCAGCTATGTACGTCGCTCCGAGTCATTCTCCAGCAGGTTGTTTCTAATGGATTCTCCTTAGATCTATACTATCTAGCGTTTCCGAATGACAGACGATTCACAAAATATCTCGTCTACGGCATTTATGCCATTGAATTTACGCAGACAATACTCGTTACCTACGACGCGTTTGCAACCTTCGGGTACGGCTTCGGTGATATGGACGCCCTGACTAGAATGAATTATAATTGGCTCGCTGTCCCCGTCATGAGCGCTGTTGGTGCGCAGAGCATTTCCTACCTATTTTCTGTTACTTATCATGAGTTCAGCTGCTGGTGTCGGGCAGGTCTTCTATGCATACCTCTTGTAACAAGGGGTATATCCGGTACGCAGTGGTAGACTACTGAGACTTGTAAGTAGGTAGTAACTTCCTAGATGGGAGTTAAATAAGAGGAATGAATTAATACTACTGCAGAAACTGTACAGGTATATATACTACTGAGAAAATATCTAGAAAGTTCCATCTTACTAAGAAATAATCCTTCGAGTCCTTTCTCCCGCTCTCTTCAAAGTACGAGCATTGTTGCTCGAACATTCCGGACGTTACCGGATTGCCGAGATGCCGGTTACCTGATATGGTACTTGCGGCATCGTCTCCAACACTCCCCCTCAAGACGGTAACAGACCGAGTTCTCGTACGAACTTCTCATGCTGTGGTCTTGGTAATGCCTTTGTAAATATGTCAGCCACCATTTCTTCTGTGGGACAATAGTACAGCTCGATTATTTCATTCTCCACCTTTTCTCTAATGAAATGATTTTGAATGTCAAAATGTTTCGATCGAGCATGGTACTGCGGATCCCTGGCAAGCGCAATAGTTGACTGATTATCCTCGAAGATTAAAGTGGAATCTTCTTGGGGACAGCCCAATTCAGATAGTAAGTTCCTATTCCAAATTGCTTGTCTTGTAGCATGGGCTAAAGCTGTATATTCAGCCTCTGTAGATGAGAGCGCAACTGTGCTCTGCTTCTTGGAACTCCATGCGAATGATGCGCCACCAATAAGGTACGTATATCCTGAGATTGACTTCCGATCATCAGGATTTGATGCGAAACTGGCATCCGAGTATCCGGTGCTGATTATTTCTCCTTCTTCATTAGCACGAAATACTAGCTCCAAGTTTCGTGTTCCAGCAAGGTATCTGCACACACGCTTCAACGCTGTCCAGTGTTCTGGTCCAGGGTTTGACGCAAATTGTCCAAGCTCTTGGACTGCATGTGAAATATCGGGCCGTGTTCCTCTTGCTGCATATAGCAAGGAACCAATTACGGATTGATATCCGCCCACCATTGCAGGGTCAGTGACCAAGTCATCGGTTCGCTTCTTCAGTATTACGTTTGGATCAAGCGGAGTTGATACTGGTCGTGCGTTTTGCATGCCGAATCGAGTTAGAACGCCTTCGATATACTGCTTTTGGGATAATGAGATGGTACCATTCTCCCTATCTCTCTTGATTTCAATCCCAATGATTTTCTTCGGCTCTCCCAAGTCTTTCACATCAAAAAGATTGTGAAGCTCCCCCTTTGTCTCCATCATATCTTCAACGGTCTCAGAAAAAATGAGTAAGTCATCAACCCAGACTGTGATAATAGTCATTCGGCCTTCTCTGATGCGCTTGTAGACACAGTGGTCAGCTTCAAGCTTCGAAAATCCGATGGAAGTTAATTTCCTATCAAATTCCCGGTTCCACTCGCGTCCAGACTGTTTCAAGCCATACAGAGTCTTGCGTAGTCGACAAACTCTGCCCGATCCATCGTCGTATCCCTCTGGCTGCCGCATATATATTTCTTCTTCAAGTTCCCCATTAAGGTATGCCCCTTTTACATCCATTTGGGAAATCTCGAGATCCTTGATAGCGGCTATGCCTAAAGCGGCGCGAACAGATTCGAGTCGTACAACTGGTGCAAAGGTCTCAGTGTAATCAACACCTGGTATTTGTGAGTAACCTTGTGCCACCAGTCTTGCTTTGTATCGTGAGATATTTCCATCTTCATCGTACTTCTTTAGGAACACCCATTTGCATCCAATGGTATCCCTTCCGGCTGGTAAGTCTTCCTTTGTATATGTGCCCATTTCTGTAATGACACCCATCTCCTCATCCATAGCTTTCTTCCATTCTGCCCATTCTGGTGATGCTTCAGCTTCTGCGACACTTCGCGGAAAGTTGTCTATTTTAATGTCATCACCTGCGCTTGCAAGATAACTTTGGATCGCTGCAAAATTAGCAAAGTTCTGCTCGCTTGTGTGCTCCGGAATTGGCATTGGTGAGCTATTACTGCTTCTTGGTGCCGCTGGGATTCTCACATTAGGGTTATTCATTACTCGGTAATCATGATCTCCTATGTTTCTTGAAGACCGCCGAGGATACCCCTTTGTGTCTACCCCTGGTGGCAATGATGTCATTCCCGGTCTTGATTTTGGTTGAATACCCGGTGATGAGGTCATAGGTAAGTCATTCTGCGATTGCCCCTGTTCTTCATCTGCTGATACTGGCAATTTCGGATCGCTAGTCCCCTGTATCTCCCCCTCGAGCCGTACATTGTCAGTGTTACCAAATTCCGCTGTTTTAGATGGTTCTGCAAATATAAAGTTCCTTGAAACTCGTATTTGGCGTGATTGCAGATCATAATATCGGATGGCTTTTGGGCCATCAAGGTAACCAACAAATATGTACTTTTTTGACTTGGCCTCGAGTTTTGACAGGTTCTTCCCCTCGGTTAATACCCAAACATTGCTGCCGAATTCACGAAGATGAGAAACATCTGGTTTCTCTCTTGTCCATGCTTCATCCGGTGTCTCCTTTTCTAGGGCTCGCGTCGGTGCCATATTACGAATATAGGCTGCATACTCGACTGCAACTTCCCACAAGTATGATGGGAGACCGCGTGCTATCAACATTGCACGTGTGAGTTCGATCAATGTCCGATTGAAGCGTTCGGCTACTCCATTTGATGAATGAGCATAGGGAGCAGAGGTTTGTAGCTCGATTCCCTTCTCTTTCAACCAGTCCTTGACCTCCTTGCTTGTCAGCTCTTTTGCATTATCCACTCTGATGATTTTTGGCTTGACTCCATACTGTGTTTCAATGAAGGTAACATATTCCTTGATTCTGTTAAAGGATTGACTTCGTTCCTTCATGAACAATGGCTTGCAGCGACGGGTCGCATCATCGGTGAATGAAATGTAATATCTCGACCCTTGCAGTGAAGCTACGCGTGCCGGGCCCCAAATATCGCTATGGGTTAATTCTCCGGGCTTGTCGGATCGGTGCTGTGCTTCCTGCGGATATGGCCGATGAGTTTGCTTTGCCTGGATGCAGGCTTCGCATTGGGAAAGGGGTGGTGAGTCTTTGTCAATCGTAAGTCCTTCTACCAATCCTTCTCTCTCCAATCTTTCAAGTCCTGTCTTTCCTAGGTGTCCAAAACGACAATGCCATGAATCCCATGTATTCTGGCTCTCATCAGCAACATTTGATTGCTCGGATATGTCTCTTGCTCGGCCATTCATTAGATATAAACGGTTAATCTTCTTTCCGATTGCAAGGACTTCGCTATGATTTCGGAGAAACTGAACTTGTCCCTTCCTAAATTTAGCTTCCATTCCGGCATCATCAAGTCTACTGATCGAGATCAGATTATTAATAGCATTGGGAGCATAGAGGGTTTCTTTGAGTTGGTGAGTTATTGTCTTGTTGCCAACTTTGCAGTCAAGCAACACTGTTCCTCTGCCCAGGGCTTTAATTGCTTGATTACCAATACCATTAATAGTCATTTCGGTAAGTGGTTTGAAATTGACGAAGGTTTGGCGGCTGTTCGAGATATGTGATGTAGTCCCTGAATCTGCCAGCCAATCATTGCGAGCAAAGTGTGAGCTGAATTGGGCTTGAGTGTCTACATGGTATGACGTCTCAGCCAAATCACTGTTTACTGGCTCTGCTGCTTGATTAGATTGTGCCTTTCGTCCTTTCTTCTTTCCACCTTTCCTAGCAGGACCCTTTCCTTCCTGGCCGCCACCCTTGGACCAACACTCAGCCGCAGTGTGGCCTCTCTTGTGGCAATTCCAGCATTCCATTTCATCTGAGCCATCACTTCTCTTTGATGCACTCGACTGATTCCATCCTGTCTTCTTGCCGCGTCCATACATAGCCAATTCTCCTCCCCCTGATTTCTCTATTCGTCGTCGGTTCTCCTCTAGCACAATAGCAATGAACTCATGTGACGTAATAGTAGGGTTGTTTCCGGTAGAACCAAGATATGCTGTCGTGAATTGATCCCAAGACTCAGGTAATGATGTGATCAACAGCATCAAGAAGTCTTCATCAGACACTTGGCTGCCAAGCATTCCGAGTTCCTCCTGGGTGCGACGCATCTCAGTTACATGCTCAACGATGTCAGTTGACTCATCAGCAACTGTCCGGTAGAGACGGCGACGGTACGACAAAATCCCCAACTTTCCTCTAGCTTCCTTTACTAATTTTAGCTGCTTCCACATGTCGGCTGCGGTGATAGCGCCCGCGATGTGGATCATCTGCGAGTCGCTTAGCGTCAGCTCGATCTGGGTCTGCGCTTTCCCATCCAACTCTTCCCATTTCCTGGCCTTTTCCAATTCTTCAGCTGTTGGTGCTTTGGCATCTGCCGGCACCGGTTTCCTTTCTGTTCCTTCGGCGTACTTCAGGAGACCTCGTTCTCTTAGGATAGCTGTCACACGACGCTTCCATGGAACCCAGTTGTCTTCTCTGAGAAGCTCGATTCGGAATAGGGATGATGGTGTTTGGTCGGATAGTGTAGAAGACATATTCTACTGATATGTATGGTATGCGAGTATATAGTATGAAGTTCTCTAGTTAGTCTTTAGGCCGGGGCCCATAACCTCTTGTAACAAGGGGTATATCCGGTACGCAGTGGTAGACTACTGAGACTTGTAAGTAGGTAGTAACTTCCTAGATGGGAGTTAAATAAGAGGAATGAATTAATACTACTGCAGAAACTGTACAGGTATATATACTACTGAGAAAATATCTAGAAAGTTCCATCTTACTAAGAAATAATCCTTCGAGTCCTTTCTCCCGCTCTCTTCAAAGTACGAGCATTGTTGCTCGAACATTCCGGACGTTACCGGATTGCCGAGATGCCGGTTACCTGATATGGTACTTGCGGCATCGTCTCCAACAATACCGAATCTCCGTAGTGTCAAAATCACGAATCATCCCGATATTCATCATTTGTGTGAGTTGTTGCTGTGCTCTGTCTTCGTAGCAGCCTGTCTAGCTCATCTATTTACAGATATCTTTAACCAGTTCTGTGGCTGCTATGATCACAGGCATTTACGCTTTCCAAGCAGGCAACCTCACTAAAATGAACAACCGGAAGACGACCATCGCTATCGGGGTGTGTAACCGACTAGGCGTCCCGAGTTCATCATGCTGAATTATATCCAGATTTGGTGCGGAGCCTCCGCCCTACGTGATATCATCATCGCTATCTGCATGACCCACTACGCGAGCTCCTTCTCTCTTTCAGTTATCTTCATTGATGTTGATGCTGTTTCGTAGCTTACTAGGCGCAGCACGACTAATTTCCGTCACACCCAAATGCTGGTCACAAAGATAATTCGTCTCACTATTGAAACGGGATCCGTGACAGGTATTTGCCCCGCGCTATCCGTCATTATCAGTATAATAACACCGCTTACTCCTAGCCGTTGTCGCTCTGCTCAACTTCGTCCTTTTTATTGTATTTCCCCATCAAACTTCCTACATAACTCCCGGCCTGCTCGTCCCTAAGCTGTATGCTAACGCTGTTTACATGGTGCTGAATTCCCGATTCCAAATTATCGGTGGAAGGGATACCTATATGTCTTCAACCGACATGAACGTCCCGGACATGATGGCCAGAGATATTACTTCTCAATCAGCAGACGGCAGGCAAGGACGGGCGCCAGTGGTTGTAATATCTACTGAGGTATTCAATGATAATTATGAAATGGGTCAAATGAATGTTAGTCATGGTTTCATGCGCTTTATCAAGGCTGACTTTCCCCTAGGATAAACCACGGGACAGCTGTATGAGCCTCCCCGCGTAACTGGCAGTTCGGCCCAATGTGATACACACCAATGCTATATATCATATTCAAGAATTGGTATCATCAACCGCTCTAGTACGAGCTTAGATCGAGTGCCAGAACATAAAAGAGAAGATAGTGTAAAAAGCGAGCAGGGGACAACCGCCGTCTTGGCCGTTGAACTGGACTGATTAAAATATAGCGGCTGGTAACATGCTGACTTTTGAGCACCGAATGAGGGTTTGTTCACTGTCAAAAAAAATGCGTTGTTCATTACCAAGTGCGCGCACCATCTCGGAGTGACAGCTAGCCAACCGGCGGCGCATCATTGCTGTGCACTAGAGAAGGTGCCTCCCTCAAGGAACCCGCCGTGCGCCCCGAGGGAACGAGGGGCACGCTTGGAAATCTGAACACATCCATATGCTTACAAAGTACCACGTCGATCTAACGGTTTTGATTTTGGGAGCACTGGCTGGGCGATTTGAGACAAGGTATCTAAAACACCATTCTTATTCTTTATACCGTATCGCTGCATGTACACATACGTACAAGGAGAAATTGCAGAAGAAGGTAACATTTACTTATATATATACAGCCCTGAAGAGACTTCAACCGTCTTCAAGGAGCCGACTGTGCATGGATTTCTTCCTTCGATGGACGCCAACGTCTCTCGACTACTACGGCATTGATCTCGACTCGAGAGATTTGTCGATTCGTCAGCGTTGGAAGCTTGCAGAGACTCAGACTACCCATGACCTTATGGCTAGCCTTGACGAGGTGCCGACGCCAGATGATGATAGATATATATTGCCACTAATATTCTAGGACATACTACTGAGAGCTCGTTTCCTTCCCTGATCCCAAGACTCCAAGCTCATCTCGCTCTCTAGTCAACTTTGACGTTGACGTCGATGTATCTTGCTAAACAATGCAGGAGATGATGAGTCTCGGCGCTATCGGCTGAAAGCATGTTGTCTATCAGTCACGCAGGGAGGTTCATACAGCCATCCTGTCCTTTGTCCTTTGGGGAAAATCAGCTCCGATAAATTACATGAAGCGCCATGACTGACATTGATTTGACCTATTTCATAATTATCGTGGAATACCTCCTTAGATATTGTGACTACTGGCGCCCGTCCTTGCATCCTGTCCCCAGATTGAGAGGCGACATCTCTTATCATCGTGGTCGTGATGCTCATATCGGTCGGAGAGATATAGGTATCCCGTCCACCGATAATTCGAATTCGAGAATTCAGCACCATGAAAACGGTGTTAGTATATAGTTTGGGCATGAGCAGGGCAGGTGTCATGTAGAAAGTCTGATGTCGGAACACCAAAAAGAGGATAACATTGAGCAGAGCGACAACAGCTAAAGGAAGTGGTGTTAATCTTCTGACAACGGCGGATGGGACGGATTAAATACCTGTCACAGATCCCGTTTCAATAGTGAGACGAATTAGCTTTGTGATCAGTGTTCTGGTGCGACGGAAACGGGTATTACTGTCATGCATAAGCTACGAAAATGGGATCAGCATCAATGAAGACAACTAAAATAGAGAAAGAGCTCGCATAACAGGTCATGCAGATAGCAATGAGGATATCACACAGGGCGGAGGCTCCGCACCAAATCTGGACATGATTCAGCATCATCGACTTGGGACGCGTAGTCAGTTACACACCCCGAGAGCGATGGACGTCTTCCGGTTGTTGAGTTTGATGACATTGCCTGCTTGGAAAGCGTAAACCCCTGTAATCACAGCTGCCACAGAACTGGTCAAGGATATCTGTAAATAGATGAACTGTGCTGCTACGGAGAAAGAGCACAGCAACGAACACAAATGACGAATATCGGGATGATTCGTGACTTTGACAGTATGAAGATTCGGTATGCATAGAAGACCTGCCCGATACCGGCGGCTGAACTCGAGATAAGTAACGGAAAATGGGTAGCAGACGTTCCACGCACCAACAGCGCTCATGATAGGGACAGTGAGCCAACTATGATTCATTCTAGTCAGGACTTCAATGTCACCGAAGCCATACCCGAATACTGTAAACGTGTCGTAGGCAACGATCATCGTCTGCACAAATTCGAGGGTATATATGCCATAGACAAGATATTTTAATAGTCGTCTATCATTCGGAAATGCTAGATAGTATAGATCTAACAAGAATCTATTAGAAACAATGTGTTGGAGAACGACTCGGTGTGACGTACACAGCTGCATAGAAAGGGTCCCGAAGAGTCCCCAGTTCAAGAGACAGGCTACGATCTAATTTCTTGTGTTAGGGACTGAATAGACTAAGAGCGCAATTTGACAAACGATAGGTCCGGACCTGAAATAAGATGAATCAGGAAATACCACTGCTCGATTCCAGGATTATAACTTACAGTTCTGCTATGGGGTAACCTGCGGGGATGGGTTGCATGATGGGTCTGGGGCTGCTTTACCGGTCCTGAAAGAAAAACGTCTGTAGATATATACTAAAAATCCATGTGAGAGAGTTGAAACAAGGCACTAAGACAGGCCAGTATCACAGTGGTCAGCGCATCAATCCATCATATTAATTATGATGATTCTGTTCCGCCAGCTCAGAGAAATTTCTGGACCAATAACAGAAGAGATACTGGCGGTCTATCGATACCGAGTTGATACCGAAACAACTCTGGGAATAAACCATGACAATAAAGAAAGAATTTATGACTCACCAAGCTATTTGTGGCGGTGCCTACCTTTTTCTTTCCAACATGTGCATCGAAATCAGAATCTTATGCCACAGGTCCTCCCGCCATCTCAGAAATATTCCCGGTCTTTCATATCGCCCGGTCAATCTGTTGGTCTGAGGAAGTCGCGCGAATGCGCCGTTGAGTTGTACTATACTCTCTTTGCGAACCATTTTTGGGTGATGTCTCCCAACGAGCCTCCCCCTCGATACTCGTAATCCACTGAGAATAATCCAGGAGACGTAGAACCGGGTCAGGGGACGTTCAGCGCCAATGCATCATTATCAAAATCATCGACGGATCAGGCCTTGTGTCATCGGGGTCAGCGTGGGGATACGCAAGGACTCACCGTGGAGTGTCGGTCACACAGCTGTTCCGAAACCAGATCGCGCCTCTTCCATGACCTCTACATTGGATTCCATCTCCCGCTCAAGCTCTAATCCGAGTGCGGAACCATAGGAGCACCCTATCGCTGTCGAGTGAGCATAGTGGGAAAACCGCCTTCACCTCGGAATCTCTTTGAGTAACCGATCGAAGAACTATAAATACCTCCGCAGTGGAGAGTAGTGCGCGAAGGCGTCGTTATTGTACCGCTGGTGCATGTCAATGCCATCTTTGGGTGGTCAGGTCCCCTTCTTCCCGCGATCCATGATATTGGTTTCCATGTTCACAAATGGAGGATTGAAATGTGTAGATCGCGTTCAAGGAACGCTGAAAATGCCGCGAAACTGAACGAGCACTATGAGATCGGAGATTGCTAAGGGAAAACTAGTTGATTTGTAGAAGGATGTCATCGGAAAACCTTAGGTCCGACGTCTCAACGGGCGACTCCTCAATACATTGCAGCATCCAAGCAATGTACTGTTCTGGACACTCAGAAAGAGTAACCTTTGACAGTTTTGGTAACTGGTATGTCAAACACTATGATCTCGTTCGTCTTCGCTACGGATCTGTGTTATACATGTCGATCGACTTGCACCCGAGTTTTCTGAGATCCTCGAAGAAAGCGATATGCGGTTTTGTGGGCCCACTTTAGCCAATCCATATGTTCAAAGGAAATGGAAACATTGCCCGAAAGCAAGCCCATACGCCTGAGAACGGGGAGAGATCGTTTGACCTGTCTCATCTCCTTGTGAAAGCCACCGAGGAACCTGTAGTGGATGACGGACGGGAACGGTTTGTAAATGAGCGACAGGCGAAGTATCCGGAAAGAGGTAAAGGGCTGGTGCTGAGTGCGATCGAAAAGTTCATAGAAGATTCATCCGAAATGATATACCATGGCGAATTTATTGAGTCGGTGGCACGTAGTCGCCAGAGCAAGGATAGTTTTATACGACGTCGGGCAGATTCGCAAGTGTTTTGAGTGGGTGCTCGTTTGGAAGGTCGTGTGAAGTTGTCGCATACGATGAAGGTGACGATAGCAGCGACATAGAGTCACAGACTGCAAGTATCTCCCGTTTGTTGGGAGATTTCTGTGTAAGATCACCGCAATCTAAGAAACATGTTCTTTTCAATGTCAGAGAAGCCATTTCCCCTGGAAAATGCTTCAAGTTCTAAAAAGGGCCTGGTGGTGGTCGAAGTCGAAAGCGGCGTATTTTCACCACCCGGATGGCCGGTCCGGGGAAAGCCACATTTTAGCCCTAAATCGTTGCATATTTGAGGGCCAAAATTGGCCATTTCACCGAACAAACCTCTTGCAAGAGCTTCTCATAGGCGACTGATCAAGCTGCGAATGGCGCTCTCTTCTCTACCACCACATCGAACCCGACGGCAATGCACATCACACCATTATGAGCAACGACGACGCTGACTGAGTAACCTGATGAGCATCGAAGTTCAGATGACGCCAATAAGTAGCGACATTCGGCTTCCTTAACGATTTCTTCCCTTTCTCCCTCACTATGTCAAAAGTCGGCATATTCTTTACTGGAGCAACAGGTCCGTCGCTGTGGTATTTCTTACGACAAGGAGACTGACACAACCAAAGGTTACATTGGAGGCACGATCCTGTCACGTCTTATCGAACATAAAAACTCCAAGAACTTCGACATCACGATTCTTTTACGTCCTACCAGGTCTCCCGCAGGATACGAGGCCTTGGGATTGAAAACCGTCTCCGGAAGCGATGCTGATTTATCATTATTGAGGGCACAAGCGGCAGCGGCAGACGTTGTCTTTGCTACTGTGTGTAGTGCACTGACTCTTGCGACGTTAGAAAACTGACGAGCCCACAGGCAGACTGCGATGACCTTCCGGCAGCCCAGGCGATTCTTCAAGGCGCAAAAGACCGCTACGAGAAGACAGGGAAGGCCCCCATCCTCATTCACACCGTGAGCTCAGCTTATTGACTACCCTCGCGATACTGAACTCTCGGATAGTCTGGCACTGGCGAACTTACCGACAACGCTCGAGGGCTGCATAGCACCGATGTCGTCTACTCGGACCTCGATATTCCTCTTTTCGAGACCCTCCCCCCAAGTCAGCCTCACCGCAATGTCGACCTCGCCGTTATCGCTGCAGACGACGAAGGTCTGTCAGCGTGTTTGTCGTGTCTCTATCTTGTCTAAACGCCACACAGGTTATGTGAGAACGTACATCGTTCTCCCTCCGACTATCTATGGACTACCCACCGGTATCCTACACAAGCACGGCCTTCAACGTTCGCTCGTTAGTCAAGTCCGTGTCCTCGTTGAGGCGAGCATTGCTAGGAAGCAAGGCGGTGTAGTCGGTGAGGGCAAGAATCACTGGCCAAATGTTGATGTGAACGAAAGTATGTCTTTTTTCTTTATATCTCGTATCTATTCACGGTCATCTCTGCAGTGGTCGACCTGTACTTGATCATCTTCGATCTCGCTCTCTCGCCGTCTTCTGCACCCGCCGAATTCCAGCATGGTCGATCCGGCATTTACTTTACTGTCAATGACGAGCACCAGTTGTATGATGTTTCCAAGGCCGTAGCCGTGGGTCTTGCTCGCCGAGGTATCGGATCTCCCGAGCCCACACCTTTCAGCAAGACCGAAGCGGAACCTTTACTATATGCTCTGGGCACCAACTCACGAGTCGACTGAGAAAAGCAGAGGCAAGGCCCTAGGATGGAAGCCAACCAAAGGGACGAAGGATTTGTTGGCCTTCGCCGAATATGAAATTGACCGCCAACTAAAGAATTAAGTGTTATTCTGAAATGTGTATTTGTACCGTCTAACACATCCATCGTCTTGTACTCGCGCGCTTGTTCGATTGAACGATTTTATACTTATCCTAGATGCCGCATGCTCCTGCGAAGCAATTTTACTCAGATCATTGGTTTGATTCAATGCTCTACTATATGCGAAGAGAAGGTGGCTACATCAACGCATTCTACTGGGAGGCACAAAAATCTTCACCGCACCCTGAGGAAGCTGTAGAACCTCCTCGATGTGATTGAAAACTTCTTTAATGTCGCACAGAAAGATCAACTTTTCATCTGTCGGAAGAACGAATGCCCTGATCACGATTCCAATCGGTTCCAAGTCCTTGTTGACGACGATATTACCAGAATCTCCCCATAGGGCAAATGAAGAAAGTTGCTGCCAAGATTCCACTATATGTTGATATTGTATCCAACGCCGGTTCTCGAGCTCGTAGGCTGTCGTACCAACGTATTGTCCTTCTGACTGATCAATGTTGTTCCGGTACATGAAGACAGTTTCGTTGGCCCTTGGGATACAGGCAAATGTCGGTTGCACGCACTGGTTCCGTTTATGACCAACCTTGTTCGTCACTCTGATATCGTCCGCCACCTCAATCAGCATCCAGTCCATGATGACCGCATCACCAGGCAATCCGAGGTCATGAGGTGCGCTTGAGGATGGAAGTGACCGGGATATGACTTGAGATTTGGAGATCACTGTGTTCTGCGCAACAGTGACATCCCCTATGCAATACTCTGTATCCGCACGAGGATTTGAGAGCGTCCAGTCATGATTGGCGAGAGCAGTTCGCCAAGGGTCGATATAGTGCGTCTTTTGTTCTGCTTCCTTTGCCCGAATGGCTTGACACGTGGCTTCGTTATCTCCGGCAGCACGTAGTCTCTTCTTGGTGTGAGATTCGATATTGGCTACTCGTTCCTCAAGGCATGACCTTACCTTCTCCCTGTAAGTAAAAGTTCGGTATTGATGGTGGAGATGCTGGGAACACCTCTCTGTGGGTATAGGATAGGAAGGAGCAGCTCGTTTTGGAAGGACATGGTGTGCACATGTGAGCACGTATGGCCGTGCATCCATTCTGCTTGGGCCGACGTACGGTGGATGATTCGGAGTCTTGAACGAAGGAATGGATAAAACCAATCCGACACTTGAACGACGTGAATCAGTGTCATTTGCCGTAGCGGTTTGTGAAAATGGCAGGTTGATAATTGGGCGTCCTGGAGCAACTTCCTCAAAAATCCAGGGCATGCAACTATGCGTATCGTCCGCGCTAGTATATGCTGACGTCGCTCCGACTAGATCATGTGACGTCGCGCCTTGGACGACATGTACATGATGATCGATATCTTGGGGTAGGGGAGGGGGTCCACCGTGGAGGAGTGGCTGGAGGGAGTTGACCAGGATAACGACGACAGGTTCCGAGTCCGTTATAATAGTATATCTGAGTGCAGCGCTGAGACCGACCACAAATGCATACGGTTCGAGGGTCTGTGCGCCTAAGAGATGGGGGCTGAGGCAGTCAACCATCATCCGACTTCCTTCGTCCAATAACATAGCACAGGCTTCATCGACTGCTGGTCTATATGTAAACGGAAATTTTCCTGGACCCGAGGCCTGGATATTCCACCTACATGTAGACAAGTTAAGTCAATTATCGCCAGATATCACGCTTTAATACGTACCCAAGCTTAACGGCGAGAACCTTTTGAGATTCTTCGATCTCGCTCTGTGTCAATGCGTTCGGCTGGTCTTCTGGTGCTTGAGTGCTGGTTTCGCCATCGCTTAGGCGGCGTTCGGGTTGCGAGAATTGTGGCGTCATGGCGGTTACTGGTACTGGTGGTATAACGAAGAAAGTGATTACTGTTTTCAATCGTCGAACTAAGGGGACAGACATTCCACACGACCAAGGAGACCCGACCTGAGACAAAATTCTGGTCGCAGACATCTCAGTTGATTACCGGAACCGCTTTCCGTTACCAGAATAAATTCTGCATGGATGTCCATTCCTTATTCAAGTTATGGGGACCACGCCGGCGGCCGGCCATATCGTCGAGTCGGAGTTGGACACGATGGCGGAAGTGGTGGTACTGATTTCTACGCTACACCATTAGTTAGCGAACAAAAATGTCAAAAAGTAAACATACCTTGCACCAACTCCAAGTGAATTCTCAAGTTGCGAGCCGAATGAGGGACCGACTGAAGTACTATAGAAGTACAATCTAAGCTGCCAGCCTGCAGTTGCCGGCAATGTTGGAGGACGCAAGAGAGAGAAGAAGAGGAATGTGACGATCATGGTGGTGATAAAGTGAGTTCGTCTTATATAAAGGCAAAGTTCTAACTTCTTGGACGTGACTGTCAAGGGATAAACAGTTACGACCACGTGTACTTACTTACGATATCATTAACAGGGACGTCCTAGTACGCGCTTCACTTTCCCTTCTTTTCCTCCAGTTCCATCTCCTTCTGCTGCAACCACCTCGGAGCCGTAAAAAATCTGACGAATTCACAATCCGGGACAGGCATCTTTTAGCTTTCCGCCATGATCGATTCAGGATCCATATGTAGCTACAGCGCAATTACAAAAAACATGCAAGTTGTTCATTACACTTGGCAATTCTACGTGCATTGATCACTCCTTCAGCCTATTTAATTTGTGAATGAGTGTGGAATCCGTGCAATCGCTTCGGTGTTCAAACTTTCAGGCTCAGGATTGCACGGAAACCACGCTTCTCTGGTGCGTGAGCGCTGAGCGCCTCGCTCTCTGACGCGGTTCTACTGCGCCTCCGAGATCGTTCTCAGTGGGGTACGACTCTAGATTAGCCCGGGCCCATTCCTGTGGCTTCGCACCAGCAGCATTGCCGGATGCTATGAAAGATCAGGATCTCATTTCTGATGAATCATGACACGGACGGGAGGACCTAACCTGCTCTCGATACGGCTGTTGAACAAGAAGAAGGTTAGACGCTGCCACAAATAGCTCGATGAGCCAATATTGGTGGGTTGTAAATCTACTAGGACCTTCCTTCTTCTCATAGTTTATTCCCGGAGCGATTTACAATACCTGCATATGTCTAGTGCTGGCTACTGAAGAGGTGGCAGCTATCGCGACATCTGGCATACTCTTCGTGGATGTACACCGGTTCTTAGGACCAGCTGCCGACGGTAAATCACTGATGACTATCAAGGGTAAAACCGCTTTTCCGATGCATGACTAATTCAATGGGTTAATGTGTTGGTTTGTGAGCAGACGCGGCTCGGTGATGTGATACTGACCGAGTCTCCTCTATGGCTGTTCAGTATATATATCTTCAAATTCTTTACCGTCAGGATCGGTACAGCAACCCCAGCACAACATGCAGCCCGTCCCCGCAGGTTATCCCATAGCAGAACTGTAAGTTATTTATAATCCTGGAATCGAGTAGTGATATTTTCTGAGTCATCTCATTTCAGGTCCGGACCTATGGTTCGTCAAATCGCACACTTCGTCTATTCAGTCCGTAACATAAGAATTTAGATCGTGGGGTGTCTCTTGAACTGGGGACTCTTCGGGACCCTTTCTGTGCAGCTCTGTACGTCGTTCCGAGTCATTCTCCAGCGGATTATTTTGAGTTCATTCTTTCTAGATCTATACTATCTAGCGTTTCCCAATGACAAACGATTCACAAAATATCTCGTCTATGGCATCTATGTCATCGAATTCGTGCAGACGATCCTTATTGCCCACGACGTGTTTGCAACCTTAGGGTATGGCTTTGGTGATATGGACGCTCTGACTAGAATGAACTTGTATTGGCTCACCATCCCCATCATGGGCGCTGTTGGTGCGCAGAGCGTTTGCTGGCCCATTTTCTGTTGCTTATCAGGAGATCAGCTGCTTGTGTCGGGCAGGTCTTCTATGCGTACCGAATCCTCATATTGTCGAAGTCACGAATCATCCCGATATTCATTATTTGTGTTCGTTGCTTTGCTCTTTCTCCATAGCATTCTAGCTCATCTATTTACAGATATCATTGACCAATTCTGTGGCATCCATGTTCTCGGGCATTTACGCTTTCCGAGCAGGCAACATCACTAAACTCACCAGCCGGAACATGCATATCGCTGTCGGGGTGTGTACTGACTGAATGTCCCAACTTCATCAGCTGAAGCATGTCCAGATTTCGTGCGGAGCCGCTGCCCTATGTGATATCCTCATCGCTATCTGCATGGCCTACTATGCGAGCACACACACTCTCGGTTATCTTCATTGATGTTGATAATTTCGTAGCTTACGCGCAGCACTACTCATTTCCGTCGCACCCGAATGCTGGTCACCAAGCTAATTCGTCTCATCATTGAAACGGGATCTGTGACAGGTATCTACTTCGCACCATCCGACGTTGTCAAAATAATAACACCAAACATTTTTAGCTGTCGCCGCTGTGCTCAACTTTGTCCTTTTTATTGCGCTCCCCTATCAAGCTGCCTACGTAACTCCCGGCCTGCTCGTGCCTAAGCTATATGCTAACACCATTTACACGGTGCTGAATTCCTGATTCAAAATTATCAGTGGACGGGATACCAATATGGCTTCAACCGATATGAGCTTCTCGACCACGATGATAAGAGATATCACCTCTCAACCAACAGAAGACACACAGCCTGCGGACAGGACACAAGGACGGGCGCCAGCCGTTGTAATATCTAGCGAGGTATTCAACGATAGTCATGAAATGGGCCAAATGAACGTCAGTCATGGTGCTTCATGTGCTTTAGTAGAGCTGATTTTCCCCTAAGGATAAACCACGGGACGGCTGTATGAACTTCCCCGCCCGATGAATAGACTACATTCTTCGAGCTGACACCTACGGTACGCGAACTTAGCCTAATTTATATATCCTTTAATGCATACCGATGCTATATGTTACGACGTTATAGTAGCTTATCCACCGAAATACCGTGGTCGATGCTCCTACTGGAAGGTCACGATGATCTGGACGGCTCGGTGCGGCCATACCTGGGCTACGAATCGGATGACTACAAAGAAACAGGACATGCTCTGTACAGAGCTTCGATGTTCAAGACCCACTGCTGGGCACCAGAGCTGAGGGTGGTGCATCGCCGATTCAGCTACACACTGCTGGCTTGTCAAAGCGCTCAAAGCTGAAATCAAGGACGGTTAGCCTCATATCCTAAGTACGTTCTGTGTAGACGGACTCCAATTATTTCAATGGAAAACCGTCTTCAATTATGGCTAATTTTTTTGCTAGCTATGGCGAAACAACCCGAGCTGACTTCTGCTAAGCTCGAGACGAATGTAATGCATAGCATTAATTTAAGAGAACAGATAAGCGCCCAAAGCACCTGACAACTGCTGCCAAAAAGATCATAGTGAAGGGAACCTCTGGACCAAGGGTCCGTGCTATACCTGTGTCGCATATTCGAGGAAAAGTGAATATAGAAGAAAATAGAGACGCAGCCAATGTATTAGCGGTTTTTCCTGTCGACGTAAGTCCAGCAAATAACATCACTCGTCCTGCTATCCGACCTTCCTGCACCATTTTGAGAATCATACCAGCAGCCTTCCTGACCTTGGCTTGTCCGACCATTCCCTAAGAATTAGCCCTTTGGCTGTAACTGGTCGTCGAATCCTAGCCCATGAATATGCGAATGAACGCCTGCAGATCCTGGTGAGAAATTTCCCAAACATAACACGTCGAATCTCCCGACCTATGCGCACCATTTTGGTGATATCCTGGTGTTCGAACGTCCCTGTCGTGATTTGGATTGCCTGCTCAGAGTTGAGCGGTTCATTTCAAGGGGAGGAATGGGTGCATACCATGATGGAAAAACACAAGTTGCCGTCGCGTCGGAGAAGTAGAAGCCAAGGCTTCGTGAGCCTTAAGGATGAAGTCGAGCGAATAAATGTAGAAGTTGAGCCAATTACAGGACCTGTAGTATAAATTCATCCGTACAGGTCGGTCGAACGACTTTCGAGGCGCCCTGGACAGTGCTGGTGAGAATTTACGATACAGAGACAGAGAAATAAACGAACGTACATCTTCACTGCTCTCATCCAACCTTCTCTTCGCCTACAATTCCGCCCTCTATTGATCCATGCTTCGTGTCACTGGTCGCTCTCCCACCATTTTATGCTAAGACAGAACTTGAAATCGTAGTGCACGCACCGTGAGGATTCGCCGTCAGTGGGTAACAAGATTCCACCTGGGAACGAATGCATGCGATGCGTCAGCTTGGCTCGTCAATAGGTATCGATATGATGCCGTACCATGATATCAACCGGAAACACGAAGGAAAGATGGACGAACGAGACGAAGATCGGCAACATCGGTCCGCAACGAGAAAGGAAAAGCACAGCCACATGAATATCATCTCTCCGCGTTACCTAGTCGTTCCTGATTGGGACCTTGTGCTGGTACACCACCTAGGCTCTGGACCTTTTGCTGCTTCCTTCGCTTCGATCTTTCCAGCTTAAGCAATCGACCCTTCGAGTACATCATCATTATCCCTAGTCCGGTATCTCCAGTGGATGAGGAACTAGTTCTTGATCTTGGCGAGCTGATCAATTACACCGCCCCACCTCTCGCAAGATCTCTACTAGCGCGGAGAATGGGGGAACCTACAAACCACTTCCTCTTCCAGAATACTTTCCCGGAGGACCTTTCGTTCTCCGTCACGATCCCTCTGCGGATACCATTACACCGCCATGAATAATTCAGGGTCCGCAGGGACTTGGCAAAGTTTCTACCGTGCCAATTGGCATAATACAGAAAATACGCAAGTTGTTCTTTACACTTGACAATTTTACCGTGTATTGATACAGGCCTTCTCAGCCTGTTTAACTCACGTCATTTTTCTCATAAAATGGCCTATGAAAGGAACATGGAATACGCGCAGTTGCTTCAGTGTTCAAGTGATCAGGCCCAAGGCTGCATGATGTCACTCTTTTCACATTCAGGAAGTATACGTATCTCTATTGAAACTATACTTCTCTCTAATTCCCCTGCTACTACTTTTCTTTCTTTCTTGGCTCGATGTCATCCTCTGATGCTGTTGCTTTGGTGCATCGAAAACTATATGGCGATATTGATATTAATGCTTCTTCTGCATGCTTCCCATGGTCCGTCGATGGTTCATAAGCGCTGAGCGCCTCGCTCTCTGGTCCGGTTCTACTGCGTCTCCGAGTCACATGGCTCTACATCGACGGTGCATTCGTGCGACTTCTTCGGACAGAACCACCGGATACTATGAAAGATCAGGAATATTTCTGATGACGTCCTAAGCTGCATTCGATACACGGCAGAGGCCAGTGCAATTTAGCTGGTAAAAAAATAAAGTCCCAAAAGGTTTTGATGTAGCGAAGCCTTTCTCGGTCCTGACTCGTGAAAAGGCCGCCGGTAAAACGGTATGAAAACCTTTCTCCCTATGGAACAATGGACTTACGGTACGTTCTCTTTTTACAGCCCGCAAAACAAGGGTGTCCAATGGAAGCTGAAATCGAAACCTTTCAAGGTCCTGTTCTAAAAATACACCAGCTTCTGCAGTGATATAGATGCTGGATGAGAAGAAAGTTATACGCCGCCACAAATAGCTTGCCGCTCGGTGAGCAATAGTAGAACGGTCAGAGTCCCGCTTTCTGGGTCGATTTTTTGATCATTAGATTCGATGCTTGTCTTATGAAATGCCTCTAGTCTGTACTTTGCGAGATGTCAAAGTAGGATTTTTGTAAAATCAAGGTACTTAAGGATCGGATCAAATTATTAAGCAATCACCTCGCCGAATCGACCCCAGAATCGCGGCTCTAACAGCCCCAATGGTGAGTCATAAACCTACACATATTAAGCGTTGGACGACTCCCTTTCAGCTCGGTGCCGGCGATGTGATACTGACCGGTCTTAGCGCCTTTTTTGAGTCCCTCGCATGGCTGTTCAGTATATATATCTACGAATTCTTTCCCTTCAGGATCGGTAAAGCAAGCCCAGACCCATCATGCAGCCCGTCCCCGCAGGTTATCCAATAGAAGAACAGTAAGTTATAATCATGGAATCGAGCAGTGGTATTTCCTGAATCATCTCATTTCAGGTCCGGACCTTACGTTCGTCAAATCACACACTTAGTCTATTCAGTCTGTAACATGAGGATTTAGATCGTGGGGTGTCTCTTGAACTGGGGACTTTTCGGGACCCTTTCCGTGCAGCTCTGTGCGTCACTCCGAGTCATGCTCTAGCAGATGTGCTTTAATACATTCTCTTTAGATTTATACTATCTTGCATTTCCGGATGACAGACGATTCACAAAATATCTCGTCTATGGCATCTATGCAATTGAATTCGTGCAGACGATGCTTATTGCCCACGACGCCTTTGCAATGTATGGGTACGGCTTCGGTGACATCGACGCCCTGAGTAGAATGAATTACAAGTGGCTCACTGTCCCCATTATGAGCGCTATTGGTGCGCAGAACATTTGCTGCCGATTTTCTATTACTTATCATGAGATCAGTTGCTTGTGTTGGGCAGGCCTTCTATGCATACCGAATCTTCATAGTGTCAAAGTCACGAATCATCCCGATACTCGTCATTTGTGTTCGTTGCTGTGCTCTTTCCTCGTAGTAATCTAGCTTATCTGTTTACAGGTATCATTGACCAGTTCTGTGGCAGCTGTGATTTTAGGCATTTACACTTTCCAAGCAGGCAATGTCATTGACAAGGACAACCGGAGGACGCAAACTGCCGGGGTATGGAACTGATTGGTTGTCCCAAGTTCATCGTGCTGAATCATGTCCAGATTTGGTGCGGAGCCTCTGCCCTATGTGATATCCTCATTGCTATCTGCATGACCTACTACGCGAGCTCTTTCTTCTCTCTTTCAGCTGTCTTCATCGATGTTGATACAATTTCATAGCTTATGCGCAGCACCACTAATTTCCGTCGCACTCGAATACTGGTCACGAAGATAATTCGCCTAACTATTGAAACGGGGTCTGTGACAGGTATTTACTCCGCACCATCCGTCATTATCAGAATTAATAACACCGCTCACTTCCAGCTGTTGTCGCTCTGCTCACCTTTATTCTTTTTATTGCATTTCCCCATCAGACTTTCTACATAACACCCGCCCTGCTGGTGCCCAAACTATATGCTAACGCCATATACGTGGTGCTGAATTCCCGATTACAAATTATCGGTGGACGGTATACCTATATGTCTTCAACAGATATAAGCTTCTCGACCACGATGATAAGAGACATCTTCTCTCAATCAGCAGAAGACACACAGCCTGCGGATGGGAGGCAAGGACGGGAGCCAGCGATTGTAATATCTCATGAGGTATCCAATGATAATCATGAAATGGGTCAAATAAGTGTCAGTCACGGTACTTCGTGTGCTTTGTTAGAGCTGATTTCCCATAAGGACAAACCACAGGACGGCTGTATGAGCCTCCCCGCGTGACTTATAGACTACATACTTTGAGCGTGCAGTATGGGACTCGCCCTTAATCTTTTACTACGCACCGATGCTGTTATGACCTTGTGCACCGATAATGTCATACATATCAAAATCTGTACTCATAATTGCTTTCCAACTCCGAACGAGGCAGCTTGGAGTCTTGGACAACCAATATCGGTGCCAATCCAAGATCAGACGACTGAACTCGCTTTTACACCAAGATCATAGGATCAAGGCTCGCGTCGCTGTCACGTATTGGGATGGTTCTGCCGCCCAATATTGATACTCAAATCGCTCTACTGGTCACGCCGTTCAAGATAGATCCACCTGACTTGTCCAGGAATAATGTCAGCAGCTTTTGCGATCTTCTGGAAGAAATGGAGGCTTCTATGCTCTCCACTATCAGCGTCGGAACCTCTCGTATTCTGCATTGATTAACAAAACATGTCCAAGTTAACGTCGACGTTAAAGTTGACTACAAAAGCACGGTGTCTTTAGAGTACGAGCTCGCAGTGGTATGAACTAGAATGTTAACAATATCGCTATTATCTTCTGGTGTCATCCATGATAGAAAGCGATTGAAGAACAGGGAATACCTCTACAGCAGAGAGTAGTCGAAGGGTCGTTACTCTACCAGTGTTGCATCGACATGCGAGTCGCAGGTTCCAACGACATCTTCGGGTGGTCTGATGATCGACTCTGATCCCCTAGGTCCCCGTCTTCCTGCAATCCGTTTTATCGGGTTCCATGGTCGCAGATGGAGGGCAGATGGAGGGTTGCAATGCGTGGGTGACGTTCAAGGAACACTGAAAAGGCCGCCAAATTGAACATGTAGTCAGGAGCCTCACACTTTGTAGATTGCTAAGAGAAAGCCCATCGAAGTTAAGGATATCGTCAGAAAGAGGTCTAAGCTTTCGACGGACGAGTCCTTGATAGATTAGAGCATCCAAGAAATGTACTGTTCTGGACACTCAGATAGAGTAACCTTTGGGAGTTTTATAAGGATTGGCGGGTCAAACGCTATAATCTCGTTGGTCCTCGCACTAAAGAGGTAAAGGGCCGGCGCTGAGTGCAGTCGAAAAGTTCATAGGAGACTCGTCAGAAATGGTATGCCATGCGACCTCATTCGGTCGGCAGAACGCAGTAGCCAGAACAACGATAGTTTCGACGGTATCGGGCAGCTCGGCAAGTATATTGAGTAGGAGCTCATTTGGAAGGTAGGGTCAAGTTGCCGCATATGATGGAGGTGAAGATCGCAGCGACACAGTAGAGGCAAGTCTCCCGTTTGCTAGAATATTTCTAAGCAGGATCACCGCATTCTGAGGATCATTTTCTTTTCAAAGTCGGAGAAGCTATTTGTCCTGGAAGTTGTTAAGTTCTGACAAGGGGTTTGGCAGTGGTGTCGAGAAGACGAAAGCGGCATAGTGTCGGCATTTCTTGTTGCTTCAAACTCCGTCACAGCCGTCCCGGCGCCTGCCGCGAACGTACTTAGCTGCTACCGTCTTTCGTTGAACGTTGACTCGCTGCTCCACGCGAATTGGGATGCACGTATCACCTCATGGAAACTACTCTTCTCTTCAATTCCCTACTAATACTATCCTTTCTTCATTGGCACTCGATGCCATCTTCTCAACCTATTGCTTTGTGATATCGAAAACTATATGAAGACATTGATACCAACATTTCTATTCCACGCATCTGTCGATTATGCGTGAGCGCTAGTTCTACTTCATCTCCGAGTCGGGAATCGTTCTCAGCGGAGTATGACTCCACATCAAACTGGGTGCATTCGCGTGACTTCTTCGCACCAACAGCATTGCCGGATGTTATGAAGGACCAGGTATTTTACTGATGACGGGAGAACCTATCCTATACAGACATTGCGGCTTCCCCACCGGTGCGCCAAGCACCTCTGGCCGATGTTTCACAAAATGTAAAAGCGTGATCTGTGTATACACAACAAGATAAGAGTAGGATCAAAATCACCAAAAAAAAACCACCTCGCCGAGTCGACCGCGGCTCTAACAGCCACAATAATGGTGCGTCATAACATTATACATGTTGAGCGCTTAATGACTGCCTTTCAGCTTGTTTTCAGCGATGTGATGCTGACCGGTCTTGGCGGTTTAGTATATATCTACAGATTCTTTGCCTTCAGGACCGGTAAAGCAGCCCCAGACCCATCATGCAACCCATCCCCACAGGTTACCCCATAGCAGAACTGTAAGTTATAATCCTGGAATCGAGCAGTGGTATTTCCTGAGTCATCTTATTTCAGGTCTGGACCTGTCGTTTGTCAAATCGCACCCTTAGTCTATTCAGTCCGTAACACAAGAATTTAGATCGTAGGCGCTCTCTTGAACTGGGGACTTTTCGGGACCCTTTCCGTGCAGCTCTGTGCGTCACTCCGAGTCGTTCTCTAGCAGATGTGCTTTAATTCATTCTCTTTAGATTTATACTATCTTGCATTTCCGGATGACAGACGATTCACAAAATATCTCGTCTATGGCATCTATGCAGTCGAATTTGTGCAGACGATGCTCGTTGCCCACGATACATTTGTAATGTTTGGGTACGGCTTCGGTGACATCGACGCCGTGACTAGAATGAATCACGATTGGATCAACATCCCCATCATAAGCGCTATTGGTGCGCAGAACATTTGCTGCCGATTTGCTATTACATGTACTTATCATGAGATCAGTTGCTTGTGTCGGGCAGGTCTTCTATGCATACCGAATCTTCATTGTGTCAAAGTCACGAATCATCCCGATACTCGTCATTTGTGTTCGTTGCTGTGCTCTTTCCCCGTAGCAATCTAGCTTATCTGTTTATAGGTATCATTGACCAGTTCTGTGGCAGCTGTGATTTCAGGCATTTACACTATCCAGACATGCAATGCCACTGGAATGGACAACCGGAAGACGCAAATCGCTGCCGGGGTATGTCACTGATTGGTCCTCCCAAGTTCATCGTGCTGAATCATATCCAGATTTGGTGCGGAGCCTCCGCTCTATGTGATATCCTCATTGCTATCTGCATGACCTACTACGCAAGCTCTTTCTCCTTTTCAATCTTCGTTGATGTTGATACTATTTCGTAGCTTATGCGCAGCACTACTAATTTCCGTCGCACACGATTGCTGGTAACGAGAATCATTCGTCTCACTATTGAAACGGGATCTGTGACAGGTATTTGCCCCGCACCGTCCGCCGTCGTCAGAATAATAACACCGCTTACTTTTAGCTGTTGCCGCCGTACTCAACTTTGTCCTTTTTATTGCGCTCCCCCATCAAACTTTCTTCATAACTCCCGCCCTTCTCGTGTCTGGGCTATATGCTAACACTGTTTACATCGTGCTGAATTCTCGAATTCGAATTATCGGAGGACGGGATACCTACATGTCTCCAACCGATATGAGCTTCTCGACCATAATGATAAGAGATTCCACCTCTCCATGCGCAGAAGGCACACGTCCTGCGGATGGGACGCAAGGACGTGCGCCAGTGGTCGTCCTATCCAACGAGGTATTCAGTGATAAGGATGAAATGGGCCAAGTGAACGTCAGTCATGGTGCTTTATTAGCGCTGACCATCCTCCAAGGATCAACCGCAGGACAGCTGTATGAGCCGACACAGTCAAAGTTGACTACCAAAGCACGACGTCTGTAGAGTACGAGCTCGCAGTGGTATGGCCTAGAATATTAACAATATCGCTATCTACTTCTGGCGTTGGTACCTTGGACATGGCATCTTGAGCAATTTGAGTCCCTTGCTGAGCCCCGAAGCGGCGAATCTGTCAAGTTAAGATCAATGTCGTAGTAGTTGAGAAACATTGTCGTCCAACGAACGATCGTTTGTATGTATTCCTGCCGCAAGCCGTGTATTGGAGTATCGGCGGCAGACCAGGAGGTAGCGGATCACCGTTTCTGTGGTCGCGGTTCGGGATGGAGAAGCTCGGTGGTTGACCGAAGCTCTTGGTGATGTCAAGTCTTTGGACGAGGTGAGCCTGTACTCGCTTCGAGAAGTCTGCTGCGTGGAAGTGGTAGGTGAGAATTGTGTATTCATGGAACATAGAGGTGAAGGTGCCCTGCGCCGTGAATTTGACTTCAGCGACTCTCTTTTCGTTTCCAAAATGGTCGGGTACCGATTCGTAGACACCGTCTCTTTTCATACGTGGTGGGGAACTCCTCATTGCGCAAAAACGGGTATGTGAACCGGCAATGTTGGAAGGTGCAGAAAGAAAAGAAGTGGGGAAGAAAACTGGCGTGCGTAAGAAAGAGTGTTCGCCTGTTGTCGTTTTCAAGCACTCGGACGCTTATGGAAAAGTTCTTCTGAAAGCCATGAATATCAGCTACAACTGTGTGCGACGCTATTAACAGGGACGTACAGCATAAAGCAATACTCAGGAATCGGTACCATAGAGCGCACTGACAAGTGCTTCACTTTCCTGTCTTTTCATTCAATTCCATCTCCTTCTGCTGCAACTAAAACCGGGTAAGTCCTTCGACGTTGTACAAAACCGCTTTGAATTAGAAATCAAGGACACAATGGCGGGAACTTTGAAGGCACGAAACGAAATCGAAGTCTGCCCTCTTCACACCCACCGGAGCGCTTCCCAAAGAAACTTCACCCGAGATAGTAACCGACCGAAGAAGTGCGTGAAGGGTCGTTGCTGTACCCATTCCCAGACGGAGGGTTGTAATGTGTGGATGGCGCTGCGTGCCAAGGTGGCACAAGGTCCCAGGCCGTTAAGTGTGTCGCGCGGAGTAGAGACTCTTCGTGGCGTACAACGAACGGGAAGGTAGATTGGACCTGGGAACTGCACCAGTTGCGCTGGATACCCAGAGCGGGGTATTCGGTCGCAGAATGACCCCAGTAGGTCGATAAAAGATGCCAAAGGAAATTGTATTCGACAGAGACGTGGAATACGCGCTCGGCGGGACGAAGACAGGTAGGAAGGAAACCAACATGCCCATATACAGGTGTGAGACATGACGCACGGAAGGTCGAACAAGACGAGACGGCACACAAACGCGTGACACATGTGAACAAGACGGGAACGCAAACACAAGAACGACAATGCACGAGCAGGAACGGGAACGGGACAAAGCGGAGGAAAGGAAGCGTACGATGAGCTCCATCAAAAAGTCGAAGAGGATTGTCCTGTTGCTCCCTGAAAAAAATACTGGTACCGGTAGCGAAGTTGACGAAAAGGGCGGGCGCTTTCATCAACGGCTGCAGGGATACGAAGCAGTATTATATGAAGTCAGGCCTGTGAGTGCCATTCATAATCTCGACGATCTTTTGCGCAGCGGTGGTATATAAGAGATTAGGAATGTCGAGAACAAACTGGAAGGAGATTTCATAAATTAGCAGCACTGTGTATTACGCTTACGTATATCGGCTGGCAACGACGTCGTCCGTATCGGCCCACGAAAAGGGGATGGATGGTGGTTCGCCACCAAAATGGTAGTGATAGAGACGATTGAAAGGTGATTAATGATTACCGATAAATACCGCTGTAGCCTGTAATAGGGACAATTTGAATTTTTGTCTACATCTAAAGATACATTTGATCCTAAATCTCCTACTTGGACCTCTTATAAATCTTATCAAGGAAGCTCTTAAAGACCTCCCTCTTCAACGTACTCTTACCCTCAACCTCCGGAATCTGCCCAATCATCGCAATAAGCTCCCCATAGACCTTCTCCTCATACACCGCATACCTCTTCCTCAAATCCACCTCGGGGCTCTCAAACACCACCTTCACCCTCCTCTCGCACTCTGAATCCTTCCTCCCATAATTCTCATCGAGGACCCTCCGCTGCTCGGGCGTACACACCGCCAGCGCGGTATTCACGCACCACGAACACTTGTTATCGAGGATATCCGTGCCGATCTTCCCAATCTGCTCGGGCGTGCCGGAAAAGTCGAGAAAGTCATCTTGGATCTGGAAGTACTCGCCGAGGGGGATGAGGATGGATTTGGCGAGCGCGTAGGGCTCGATGGTTTGGTTCCCGGATGGGTAGGATTGCGGGACGTGGGACATGTACAAGGCGAGGGCGACGGGGAGGTAGAAGGAGTAGTATGCGGTTTTGTAGATCACGATCAGGGAATGTCTTGATTACAATGGTCAGGTCAAATCAAGCGCAACGGTCAGCACACACTTTTTCAGTGAGAACTTGCTCAAATCAACCTCGTCCTCGGGAGCAGTGATCAAATCGATAAGCTGGCCCATCTCCGTCTGGAACGTCGTCTCCAGGAAGAGCTCGAGGATATCAACATAGTAGCTCTCTCCGCGGAAATGCTTCTTGAGGAGGTAGTATATCGCGGCTTCGAGCATGAACGAGTCGTTGATGGCGATTTGGCCGACTTTGGGGACGCGGTACCAGCAGGGCTGGCCTCGGCGCGTGATCGACGAATCCATCATGTCGTCGGAGACGAGGAAGAAGGCTTGCAGCTGTGAAGGGTGAGAACGGCAGAGAGGGAAGATATGGGACGCACGAGCTCGATGCCCCATCCGAGCACAGCAGCCTTGAGGTACTCGTCGTCCGTCAGCGGGGTCCCCTTGATGATCTCGGCGGTGTCGACGACGGACATCCCGCGGTTCAGCTTGCCGCCGGGGACGTTGTAGTCGAGATTCTGCCATCAGGAATGAGCTGGGTTCTGTGTTGGAGTGAAGCTCTCTCTCACCCTCTCGTACCACTCAATTGCATCCTTGGGCATGCCCTCGCCAGTAATGTAGTCGAGCAGCTCCTGCTTGATGACCGTCCATGCTCCTTCGAAACGCGCGCGGCGGGCTGCCTTGTCGGTCGACATGTCTGATCAAGGTGGATGGACGTGAAGGTGAATGGTGGGACAAATGTCGTCCTCGCACTAAAGAGGTAATCGGTAACGGGCCATAGTGAATCGAAAAGTACATATATGAGACATGTCCGAAATGATATGCAAATTCATTCGGGTAAAGTTGCCGAAGGTGAGGATAGCAACGGCATGGCGGCGGCATTCACTTGACTATTCAAACTCCGCGGCGCGCTTGGACCACCGTTCCTCGCGTCCATTGAAACTATATACTTATCTCCAATCCCCTTGCTAATACTGTTCTTTCTTCATTGGCATCTTCTAAAGCTATTGCTTTGTGGCATCAAAACTTTATGGAGACATTGATGCAACGTTTCTTTTCCGCGCCTCTCTGACCCTCGTCTCCGAGTCGGGAATCGTTCTCAGCGGAGTATGACTCCTCATCAAACCCTGGTGCATTCGCGTGACCTCTTCTCGCGCCAATAGCATTGCCGGATGTTATGAAGGATCAGGTATTTTGGGAGAACTTAGCCCATACAGATATTGCGGTGCGCCGACCGATGTTTCACGACATGTAAAGGCACGACATTTGTAACAACGAGGTATGAATCGGATCAAAACCACCCCACTGAATTGAACTGAAAATTTTGACTCTGACAGCTACGATGCTTGGTCATAAATCTACACATGTTGAGCACTGGACGACTGAAGCTGCATTTCAGCTCGGTTTCCGCGATGTAATGCTGACCGGTCTAAGCGGGTTTTAAGTATATATCTACAGACTCTTCGCCTTAAAGCAAGCCCAGACCCATCATGCAACCCGTCCCCGCGGGTTATCCCATAGCAGAACTGTAAGTCATAATCCTGGAATCGAGCAGTGATTTTTCCTGAGCGATCTCATTTCAGGGCCGGACCTTTTGTTTGTCGAAACGTACATTTTAGTCTTTCCAATCCCTAACGCAAGAATGTAGATCGTGGGGTTTCTCTTGAACTGGGGACTATTCGGAACCCTTTCTGTGCAACTCTGTGCGTCGCTCCTAGTCATTCTCTGACAGTTTTGTTTCTAATGGATTCTCGTTAGATCTATACTATCTAGCATTTCCGGATGACAGACGATTTACGAAATATCTCGTCTATGGCATCTATGTCATCGAATTTCTGCAGACAATGCTCGTCGCCCACGATATGTTTGCGATGTTTGGGTACGGCTTCGGCGACATTGACGCCCTAACCAAAACAAATTTTAATTGGCTCAGTGTCCCCATCATGAGCGCTGTTGGTGCGCGGAGCGTCTGCTGCCCATTCTCTGTTGCTTACCATACAATCAGCTGCTTGTGTCGGGCAAGTCTTCTACGCATACCGAATCTTCATAGTCTCAAAATCACGAATCATCCCGATATTCGTCATTTGTGTTCGTCGCAGTGTTCTTTCTCCCACGTAGCAGTCCGGCTCATCAATTTACTTTACAGATATCCTTGACCGGTTCTGTGGCAGCTATAATCACCGGCGTTTACTCGTTCCAAGCAGGCGACCTCACTAAAATGAACAACCGGAAGACATATATCACTTCTGGGGTGTGTAATTGGTTGGATGTCCCAAGTTCATCGGGCTGAATGATGTTTAGATTTGGTGCGGAGCTTCCGCCCTATGCGATATTCTTATCGCTATTTGCATGACCTACTACGTGAGTTCTTTCTTCTCTCTCTCAGTCACTTCATTGATATTGATACTCCGATAGCTCATGCGCAGGACTACTAACTTCCGTCGCACCCGAATACTAGTCACAAAGATAATTTGCCTCACGATTGAAACAGGATCTATGACAGGTATTTACTCCGTACCAATCCTCCGTTATCAGAATATCAACACCACTTACTTCTAGCTGTTGTCGCTCTGCTCACCTTTGTCCTATTCATCGCGTTCCCCCATCAAACATTCCACACAGCACCTTCTGTGCTCATGCCCAAGCTATACGCTAACGCCGTTTACATGGTCTTGAACTCCCGATTCCAAATTATCGGTGGACGGGATACCTATGAGCCTTCAACCGATATAAGCATCACGACTACGATGATAAGAAATATCACCTCTTCTCAATCGACGGACGACACACGGCCTGCGGACGGACAGGTGCCAGTGGTCATAATATCTAGCGAGGTATTCAACGAAATGGGCCAAATGAATGTCAGTCGTGGTGCTTCATGCGGTTTATTAGAGCTGAGTTTTCCCTAGGATAAACCACGAGACGGTTGTATGAGTGTCCCCGTATAACTGATAGTCGCCGACACATACGTCGTGGGGACTCGCCCTTAATCGTTTAACACACACCGATGCTGAATGTTATGGCCTGATGCATCGATAATGACATGCGTAGGAATCTGCGTTCATATATAGCTACTTCTTCTCAACTCCGAACGAGGCTTATACCAGGACATGAATCACGTCGAGCCACAAAATAGCAGCTTGACATGGTCAGTGGCTCACCGGAGCAGAACTTGTAATATTGACAATGAAAATCGTCATATCGTCGTCAAAATAAAACTTTCAGTTTTCTAGACATTGGCGGGGACGACGTCGAAGGCGTACCTTTCACCCCAAAAGACTCCAGATTGTGATCCGGGTCCAAACACCTCTTATCCAAAGATTTTCGATTTCAAGATCATCGGCATTCATCTTATCGAGGTCCTTCTCGGTCATGGCAGGCGATGGGTGGAGACAGAGAGTGACCTACACGCATGTACCGGATGTATACAACGTGCTCAAGAAGCGTCAACTTAAGCTTTAAGCACCCATACAGAATATGATAGACAAGTTATTCCTACGAGGTTTAGAAGACAGAGCCACCTTGAAGACTTTCGCAAGAAAGTCCACCGTATGGTGCTCCATAACTGCTGTAGGCATCTAAGGTTTAAACAGAAGGCTTCGGCCATATCGTCAGTCCAGCTTAGCAATGCTTGCAATGTGATTGTGCACCTTTTGAGCATATACCACTGTCCAGTCTTCAAACACATCTGGTCCGTCATCTCACTCTTTTGTCAAGTCATTAAGAAGGTCGTCATACTCCTGTTCTGACGACACTAGCCCAAATCCACCTGCTTCGAAAATAGGACCCCGCATGGCAGAATATACTGTAGCCAGGTTATCCCTCAGTTCAGTCCCATCCGTACCAGCCCATGCTCCCACGGGTAAAGCCCGTGTTTCACTGTGTACGTTGATGAACCCCTCTCGGGTCAACATGTCAGGGAGACGTTTCGCGACATCTATGACCAGGCCTTTATGCGCATATAATTTGGCCAAGATTTTCCCTATCCTTTCGGAGTAGGGTCCTGTATGGGGTGGAATTTCGGAACCTTCAATGAGTTGCACCCATCCACCAGGAGCGAGAACACGGTGCGTTTCTACCAAAGCACGCTTCCACTGAGATTCCGTCAGGGCCGCATAGAGAACACGTTGATTGACCAGCGAGTACGAATCAGCCCATTCGTCAGGTAAATCTGTGACCGAGTGGCGGTGGAAAAACACGTTGCCTGGAAATAATTTGGGAAAGATATTGGACTGTATATCAATAGCCGCAAGAGAAACCGACGAGGGCACTTCTTTCGCAAGCGAAAGGACCCATGCACCTGAGAAGATGTGTAAGGAAATAGAAAGAGCATACAACTTGAAGTGTAAACTCTCACCAGATCCTGTACCCGAGTCTAATACTTGATCACCAGGCCTCAGGCGTATAGGCGCCAATACGGATTTTCCATCGCATAGCGTACGCCTGAGAAAAGAGTGCTGCGACTCAAGGCTTTGATACATCAGTACGGCAAACACAGACCCCTGAATGACTTACCGCTGCTTCTCAAGAGCATCGGAGGGTAATAAGTAATGCACATCTGGTGAAGACGGCCAAGCCCTTTGCAGTTGCAGCGCTCTTCGCACAGGGCGCATGAGAGAAGAAGACAAAGACATTTCAGGACAAGACACGGAAACGACTCAAGACCCCAGTGTATTTCTACCAGTCTGGATCAATTGACAGAGTCAATGTTCGCAGGGTTGTTCTGTGGCAGAAAAGACTCAATTGTGATACATGCGGATATGCTGGAGTAAGGTAGACACTAGGCTTGTGGAGATATCTACAAAAATATAAATGTCGAACTTGTACTGCCGCAGCGTGTGCAGCCTCACCGGACTGTTTCAAGTGTCAATACATTATCCAGCAACCGTAGAAGGTGGCGACAAACAGTAATAGATCGATCAATAACTTGGTAGTAAGTACCTGACATGTAGCCCTCCCTCATCAACATCGGCGGAACAGTTCTGGAGATAATCCATACATACGGCAGTGACAAAATGTAGAAACGGTAGCTTTTGGCGACCAGACGGTCCAAAATCCCATCGTCGATAACAAGCACGGTCCTGTATGATCATGATGAGAACAAGTGAGAACGCGTTGGAAGCGTAGAACATAATTTTACACCCCTTTGCACACTGACAAAACCCTCTTGGTAGTACACAGCCGCAGTCAAGTACACGAAACAGAGTCACAACCCAGTCGTAGTGACCGTCCACTCTAATTACGCACCTCCAACGAGTAGTATTGAGTCTGATTAGAACGTCGAGATGAATTCATTCATAAAGGGGTGTAATCGAATTTACGGAGCATTCATTCCATCAAACCCATCAGTCCGTGATGCAGATTTGATGGGTTCGTCTACTGTGAGAGCTTGCAGTGCATATACATACGGATATATAGCCAAGCAATAAGTTTAAACCGTAGGCTTAGTGCCGTCAGCCTAGCTCGATCTTTGACTTGCACTGGGATCGCGCACCTTTTGGGCATATATTGCCGTCCGGTCTTTAGAAGCAGATACGCCTCGTCCATTATCCCACTCTTTCGCCAGGCCATCGAGAAGAGCATCATACTCCCGTTCTGACGATACCAGCCCGAATCCACCTGCCTTGAAGATAGATAGGTCCACGCATAGCGGAATATACTGAAGCTAGGTCGTCTCTGTGCTCCAGTCCATCCGTCCCAGCCCATGCCCCAAGAGGCAAAGCCCGTGTTTCGCTGCGCACGTTGATAAATTCTCGCGCCAACATATCAGGGAGACATTTCGCGACGTCTATGAGCAGACCTTTATTCAAGTACATTTTACCCAAGATGTTACCTATCCTCTCGGAGTAAGGTCCCATATGTGTTGAGATTGTCGAGCCATCGATGCTTTGGACCCATCCACCAGGAGCGAGAACGCGGTTAATCTCTGACAAGGCTGCACAGCCACTGTGGTTCCAGCAGGGCTGCGTCGAGGACATGTTGGTTGACAAGCGAGTAGGAGTCGGTCCACAGTTCCTGCACCCGAATCTAATACCTGGTCACCGGGATTTAGGGTTATAGGTGCCAACACAGATTTTCCGTTGCACAGCGCGCGCCTGAGAAGATAATGCTGCAACTCAAGTCTTCGATGCATTACTACAGAAAACGGAGCAGATTATGGATTTGGCTTACCGCTGCTTCTCCGGAGCATCGGAGGGCAGTATATAGTGCATATCAGGTGAAGATGGCCAGACCCTCTGCGGCTGCGGTGCTCTTCCCACAAGACGCCTAAGGGAAGAAAAGGGAGACGAGGACGAGAACAGAAGGCAAAGCGATAGAAAGCGATCCCAAACCCCGTAAAAACGTGACGTCATAGTTCTCATCACGTGGAGCATATCCGCGACTTCTAGATCTTCTACTCTTCTCCTCCCCTGCTACCAACTCGGATCCGTAGAAAAATCAGATGAATTCACAATCACAGTACCCGAAGAGATACAGGCATCTTTATCTCCCCACCATGCACATTGCACAATCCAGGGTCTGTAGGGATGCTATGAAAGAATAGGAATATGTCTGATGACGGGAGAAGCTAACCATTCCGTACAGATGTTGGATGAGAAGGAGGTTAGACGCTGGCACAAATAGCTCGGTGTGAGTCATGAATCTACTATGGCTCTCATTCCGCTCATAGTTTATCCCCGGAGCAATTTCAACGCCAACTTGATATCAATGCACCACCAGTATCTCCTCTGCTATAACTTGGTTCAGAGGTTTCTTCTGAGCTGGGGGAACAGACTCATCGTAATCAATTTGATGGGCTATGCTCTAACGATTGATGAACATTTTGAGCAGCTGGACTGCCTTTCAGCTTGATTTCAGTGATGTGATACTGACCAGTCTTAGCGCCATCTTTGAACTTCTTTCAAGTCATCCACATGGCTGTTTAGTATATATCTACAGATCCTTTCCCTTCAGGATCGGTAAAGCAACCCCAGACGCAAGATGCAGCCCGTCCCAGCAGGTTATCCCATAGCAGAACTGTAAGTTATAATTCTGGATTCGAGCAGTGGTAGTTCCTGATTCATCTTGTTCAGGTCCGGACCCTACGTTTGTCAAATTGCACTCTTAGTCTATTCAGTCCCTAACACAAGAATTTAGATCGTAGGCTGTCTCTTGAACTGGGGACTCTTCGGGACCCTTTCTGTGCAGCTCTGTATGTTGCTCCGAGTCGGTTTCCAGCAGATTGCTTCTAATGCATTCTCGTTAGATCTATACTATTTAGCATTTCCGAATGACAGACGATCATTAAAATATCTCGTCTATGGCATCTATGTCATCGAATCTGTGCAGACGATGCTCATTGCCCACGACACGTTTGCAACGTTTGGGTACGGCTTCGGTGACATCGACGCCCTGACTAGAATGAATTACAATTGGCTCAGTGCCCCCATCATGAGCGGTGTTGGTGCGTGGAGTATTTGCTGCCTATTTTCTGTTACTTATCATGAGTTCAGCTGCTTGTGTCGGACAGGTCTTCTATGCATACCGAATCTTCATAGTGTCAAAATCACGATTCATTCCAATATTCATTATCTGTGTTCGTTGCTGTACTCGTTCTCTGTAGCAGTCTAGCTCATCTTTTTACAGATATCCTTGACCAGTTCTGTGGCCGCTATAATCACAGGCATTTATTCTTTTCAAGCAGGCGACCTCACTAAAATGAACAACCGGAAGACGTCCATCGCTATCGGGGTGTGTAGCTGACTAGGCCTCCCGAGTTCATCATGCTGAATCACATCCAGATTTGGTGCGGAGCCTCCCCCCTATGTGATATCCTCATCGCTATCTGCATGACCTACTACGTGAGCTCTTTCTCTCTCTCAGTTATCTTTATTGATATTGGCGCTATTTCGTAGCTGACGCACAGCACTACTAATTTCCGTCGCACCCGAATGCTGGTCACAAAGATAGTTCGTCTCACTATAGAAACGGGATCTGTGACAGGTATTTACTCCGCACCATCCGTCGTTATCAGAATAATAACACCGCTTACTTCCAGCTGTTGTCGCTCTGCTCAACTTTGTCCTTTTTATTGCGTTCCCCCATCAAACTTCCTACGTAACTCCCGGCCTGCTCGTGCCTAAGCTATATGCTAACTCCGTTTACATGGTGCTGAATTCCCGATTCCAAATTATCGGTGGAAGGGATACCTATATGTCTTCAATTGATATGAGCATCACGACCACGATGCTAAAAAATATCGCCTCTCAATCAGCAGGAGGCACGCAGCCTGCAGACGGGATGCAAGGACAGGCGCCAGTTGTCGTAATATCTAATGAGGCATTCAATGACAATTATGAAATGGGTCAAATAAGCGTCAGTCATGGTGCTTCATGTGCTTGATTAGATCTGACTTTCCCCCTCAAGGATAAACCACAGGACGACTGTATGACCCTCTCCGCGTAACTGATAGACTGCATTTTTTGGGCTGACATATGTATGGGAACGTGCCCTCATGTGTTTATCATTTAATACACACTGAAGTTAAATATTATGACCTTGTACGCCGATATGCCATGTGTAGGAATCCATACTCATGATTATTTCTTCTCAACTCCGAAGGAGGTGTAAACCAGAACATAAATAATGTCGAGCTTGGATGACTGACATCGTGACAGCCGTAATCAAAAGCTGCTCGAATACCCTCACAAGTTTCTCCCAAGTTCTCGCAAGTCCCTCGATCGAATGGTTGACTCAACTCGTCCGCCTTGTACAGCAAGATATCAAGGTTCTCGTTGAATATTGGGATGGTTGTCGCACAACATTAATGCTTAAGTAGATCTGCTGGCTATGCCGTCAATGATAGACCCACGGGACCACTCTGACTCGACCAGGAATGCCAGACCCCGCGCCAGCCTTCCAATCCAATGCGTCGACCCCAACGTGTTTCGGGTTGGCGGTGGAACCCTTTAACGCCTGCCAAAAAAAAAAGGAATGTGAACCGGCAATGTTGGAGGGTGCAGAAAGAGAAGAAGCGAGAAAGAAATTGACGTGACGATGGCTGTGAGAAAGAGTGTTCGCCTGTCGTCATTTCAAGGACTCGGACGCTTATAGCAAAGTTCTTCTGAAAGCCATGACTATCAGATACAACTGTGTGCGACGTTATTGACAGGGACGTACAAGATTAAGTCATACTCAAGAATTGGTAGCATTGAGCGCTCGCATCACTTTCTTTTCTTTTCCTTCAATTCCGTCTTCTTATGCTGTAACCACCTCGGATCGGTAGAAAAATCCGACGAATTCACCACACTATCCAAACCGGGACAGGCATCCTTCATCTTTCCCACAAAACCGAGTATCACTTTCTTCGAGCGCTTCGGCAACGTTGTACGAAACCGCTTCAAATTAGGGATCAATGCCACAGCGGCGGGAACTTCAGCAGCATCTAGATTTTGGAACGAAATCGTAAAGTCGATGATCTCCGTAAGTAACGCTTCTGCCCTCGTCACGCCCAGTCCTCTCCACCATGGAAATTTGAACCTCAGCCATTCGGCAGCATTCAAGCCTTTGTGGTGAATACTGAGGCAGTCGACGGTAGGTATTTGCGATATCAAAAGGAGCGCTTCTTGGATTCCCAACTTGGTATCTTCACCCGTGATAGTGACCGATTGAAGAACAGGGAATACCTCCGCAGCGGAAAGTGTTGCGCGAAGGGTCGTTGCTGTACCACTGATGCATGTCAATGACATGCGAGTCACAGGTTCCAAGGCCATCTTTGGGTGGTCCGATCCCCTAGGTCCCATTCTTCCTGCAATCCGTGATATCGGATTCTATGTTCGTAGATGGAGGGTTGTAATATGTGGGCGGAATTCAAGGAATGCTGAATATGCCGCGAAGGTGAACGAGCAATGCGAAAGGGTCAAATTTCGGAGGTTACCAAGGGGAAACTCGCTGATTTTCAGAAGGACGTCGTCAGAAATAGACCCTAGGTCCGACGTCTCGACGGGCGACTCTTCAATAGACCGCAGTGTCCAAGCAATGTGCTGTCTTAGACTCTCAGATAGAGTAACTTTTGAGAGTTTAGTAAGGATTAGTGAGTCGAACGGTATGATCTCGCTCGTCGTCGCCCTTGGTGCATCGAGCAACCACGGATGTGGATTATACATGTTGATCGACTTGCACCCGAGTTTGCTGAGATCCTCGAAGAAAGTGACATGCGTTCTTGTGGGCACCTTTGGCCAATTCATATGTTCAAAGGAAACGGAGAACTTGCACCCATACGCTTGAGAGTGGGGAGAGAGCGTTTGACCTCCCTCATCTCCTAGTGAAAGTTATCAGAGAATATGCAGTGGATGATGGACAGAGGCGGGTTGTTAGATGAAGAGTAAGCGGAGCATTCGGAAAGAGGTAAAGGGTCGACGTTGAGCGCGCTGGCATTTTGGACCCGCAGGGCGATTCGAAGAACTACCGAAAAGGTAATAGCAGGAGATTGATCTGAAATGATATGCCATGGCGAATTCATTGAGTTGGCGGCACGTAGTACCTAGGATGATTGTCGGCATCTATTATTTAGACTCCGTCACCACCGTCTCGGCGCGTACGGCAATTACTTAGGGGTCAATTCCCAAAAGTTCGACGAAATCACCTCGGATACAAAGAAAAATCAGATGAATCCACAATCACAGTCCAGACGCGGGACAGGCGTCTTCATTTTCTCTCATTGAACACTTCAGTCCGTACGTTACGTATGAGGAGGAATATGTCTGATGACCAAGGGGCTACCATTATGAAAAAAAATGACATGGGGTCGATTAAAAAATTTCAGGCCCTGGCGCTGGACCTACCTACCTCCACGTGATCAAAATGATGTCATACCCTCCAAATACAGCAGTTTTTCAAGCAAAATTAACAGATTGAGTCATATTTGGGTACTATTATTCGACGAAAAATCATTTTGAGTATAATTCATGCCATTTCTTGCCAGGTAAAGAAAAGACATGAATTTGGACATACGATGTCATATGCTGACTCATAGATGGCAGTGCCGCCCATGCTCTGTCTACTCCCAATGTTGTGTCGCACAGGCATTGTAAACATTGGAGGTCTATTGATTAGATATATTAACACTTACATATATCACCTGTTTACATTTGGAAGGCATTTCTCAGGCCATTTGAGGGGGGTCAACTTTTTTTTTTCGGGCCTGCCGACCCAACCTACCTACCTACCCTGTGTTCCGGGCCGCAATTCCGGTAGCCCCTTGCTGATGACGGGAGAAGCTAACCTTTCAATACAAATGTTGGATAAGAAGGAGGTTAGACGCCCTCACAAATCACTCGGTGTAAGTCACGAATCCACTATGACCTTCCTTGTCCTCATAGTTTCTTCCCGGCGCAGTTTCAACATCAACTCGACATTGATGCACCACCAGGTTCTCTTCCACTATAACTTGGTTCAGAGGTTTCTTCTGAGCTGGGGGAGAAGAGTCATCATAATGGGTTTGATGGGCTATGCGCTGACCATTGATGAACATGTTGAGAAGCTGGACTGCCTTTGCAGTTTGAGTGATGTGATTCTGATCTTAGCGCCTTCTTTCAAGTCGCCCAGATGGCCGAATAGTATATATTCACAGATACTTTCCATTTCAGGATCGATGAAGCAAGCCCAGACCCATCATGCAGCCCGTCCCCGCAGGTTATCCCATAGAACAACTGTAAGTTACACTCATGAAATCGAGCCGTTATATTCCTGAGTCATCTCATTTCAGGGCCGGACCTTTCGTTTGTCAAAATGTATATTCAGTCTATTCAGTCCCTGACGCATGAATTCAGATCGTAGGCTGTCTCTTGAACTGGGGACTCTTCGGGACCCTTTCTGTGCAGCTCTGTGCGTCGCGCCGAGTCATTCTCCAGCATATTATTTTGAATTCATTCTTTTTTAGATCTATACTATCTAGCATTTCCGAATGACAGACGATCACTAAAATATCTCGTCTATGGCATCTATGTCATCGAATTTTTACAGACGATGCTTGTTGCCCACGACACGTTTGCAACGTTTGGGTACGGCTTCGGTGACATCGACGCCCTAACTAGAATGAATTACCTTTGGCTCACTGTTCCCATCATGAGCGCTGTTGGTGCGCGTAGCATTTGCTACCCATTTTCTGTTACTTATCTCGAATTCAGTCGCTGGTATCGGGCAGGGTTTCTATGCATACCGAATCTTCGTATTATCAAAATCACGAATCATCCCAATATTCATCATTTGTGTTCGTCTCTGTGCTCCTTCTCCATAGTAGTCTAGCTCATCCATTTACAGGTATCATTGACCAGTTTTGTGCCAGCTATGATCCTAGGCATCTACGCTTTCCAAGCAGGTGACCTCACTAAAATGAACAACCGGAAGACGCAAATCACTGCCGGGGTGTGTAACTGATTGGTCGTCCCAAGTTCATCATGCTGAATCATGTCCAGATTTGGTGCGGAGCCGCTGCTCTATGCGATATTCTCATTGCTATCTGCATGACCTACTACGTGAGCTCTTTCTCTCTCTCAGTTATCTTTATTGATATTGGCGCTATTTCGTAGCTGACGCACAGCACTACTAATTTCCGTCGCACTCGAATGCTGGTCACCAAGATAATTCGTCTCACTATTGAAACGGGATCTGTGACAGGTATTCAACCCGCACCATCTGCCGTTGTCAGAACAATAACACCACTTACTTTTAGCTGTTGTCGCTCTACTGAGCTTTCTCCTTTATATTGTGTTCCCCCATCAAACTTTCTACATAACTCCCGGCCTTCTCTTGCCTAAGCTATACGCCAACACCGTTTACATGGTGCTGAATTCCCGAATTCGAGTTATCGGAGGACGGGATACCTATATGTCTTCAACCGATATGAGTATCACGGCCACAGTACTAAAAAATTTCGCCTCTCAATCAGCAGGAGGCACACGGCCTGCGGACGGGATGCAGGGACCGGCGCCAGTTGTCGCAATATCTAATGAGGCATTCAATGATAATTATGAAATGGGTCAAATAAGCGTCAGTCATGGTGCTTCATGTGCTTTATTAGAACTGATTTTCCCCTAAGGACAAACAACAGGACGGCTGTATGATCCTCTCCGCGTAACTGGTAGACTGCGTTCTTTAGGCTGACATATGTATGGGAACCTGCCCTCAAGTGTTTATCATTTAATACGCACCGAAGCTAAATATTACGATCTTGTACGCCGATATGCCATGTGTAGGAATCCATACTCATGATTATTTCTTCTCAACTCCGAAGGAGGTGTAAACCAGAACATAAATAATGTCGAGCTTGGATGACTGACATCATGACAACCGTAATCAAAGCTGCTCGAATGCCCTCACAAGTTTCTCGCAAGTCCCTCCATCTAAGCTTAGCACCAATCCAAGATCGAATCGCTGACTCAAATCGTCCACCTTGCACAGCAAGATATCAAGGTTCTCGTTGTTAAATATTAGGACGGCTGTGTTGGACAATATTGATGCTTAAATAGCTCTGCTGGCTATGCCGTCAACAATAGACCCACGCAGCACTCTGACTTGACCAGGAATGCCAATAGACCCCAAGTCAGCCTTCCAATCCACTGCGTCGACCTTTTCGGTCGGGTACCCGATCGGATTCGTAGAGACTTTCTCTTTTCCTGCGAGTCTCGTACTTGGCGGTGGAACCCTTTAACGCCTGCTAAAAAAGGGAATATGAACCGGCAATGTTGGAGGGTGCAGAAAGAGAAGAAGCGAGAAAGAAATTGACGTGACGATGGCTGTGAGAAAGAGTGTTCGCCCGTCGTCATTTCAAGGACTCGGACACTTATAACAAAGTTCTTCTGAAAGCCATGATTATCAGATACAACTGTGTGCGACACTATTAACAGGGACGTACAACATAAAGTCATGCTCATGAATTAGTAGCATTGAGCGCTCTAGTACGCGCTTCACTTTCTTTTCTTTTCCTTTAATTCCATCTCCTTCTGCTGCAACCACCTCGGATCCGTAGAAAAATCCGACGAATTCACAACCACAGTATCCAAACCGGGACAGGCATCCTTCATCCTTCCCACAAAACAGAGTATTGCCCTCTTCGGGCGCTTCGGCAACGTTGCACGAAACCGCTTCAAATTAGGGAGCAACGCCACAGCGACGGGAACTTCAGCAGCGTCTGGCGTATGAAACGAAATCGAAAAGTCGGTGACCCCTGTGAGCAACGCTTCTGCCCTCTTCACATCCAGCCCTCTCCACCGAGGAAATTTGAACCTCAGCCATTCGGTAGCATGCAACCCTTTGTGACGAATACTGAGGCGGTCGACTGTAGGTATTTGTGATATCAAAAGAAGCGCTTCTTGGGTTCCCAAGGTATCTTCACCTGTGATAGTAACTGATTGAAGAACGGGGAATACTTCTGCAGTGGAGAGTAGTGCGCGAAGGGTCATTGCCGTACCACTGATGCGTGTCAATGACATGCGGGTCGCAGGCTCTAAGGACATCTTTGGGTGCTCCGATCCCCTAAGGCCCCTTCTTCCCGCGATCCGTGATATTGGGTTCCACGTTCTCAGATGGAGGGTCGTAATGTGTGGATGGCGCTCAAGGAACGCTGAAAAGGCGGCAAAACCGAACTTGCAGTACAAAAGCGTCACGCTTTGGAGATTGCTAAAGGAAAATTCGTTGATTTTCAAAAGGACGTCTTCAGAAAGGGACCTTAAGTCCAACATTTCGATGGGCGACTCCTCGATACATTGCAGCATCCAAGCGAAGTACTGTTCTGGACACTGAGAGAGGGTAACCTTTGAGAGTTCGGTAAGGACTGGCGGGTCAAAGACTATGATCTCGCTCGTCCTTGCCCTAGGTGCATCGTAGAACTTCGGATTTGGGTTATCCATGTCGATCGTCTTGCAACCGAGTTTGCCGAGATCCTCGAAGAAAGCGGCATGCGTTTCCGTGGGCACCTTTGGCCAACCCATATGTTCAAAGGAAACGGAGAACCTGCCCGAAAGCAAGTCCATACGCTTGAGAGCGGGGAGAGATCGTTTGACCTCTTTCATCTCCTTGTGAAAGTTGTTGGAGAACTTGCAACGGATGACGGACAGAGGCGGGTTATAGATGAATGATAAGCGGAGCATTTGAAAAGAAGTAAAGGGCCGACATTGAGTGCGCTTTCCGCGTTTTTTACCCGCAGGGCGATTTGAAGAACTACCGCAAAACTCATAGCAGGAGACTGATCCAAAATGATATGCCATGGCAAACTCATTGAGTCGGCGGCACGTAGTAGCTAGGGTAAGGATGACTTTGACGTTGTTGGGCAACGCCGCAAATATTTTGAGTAGGAGCTCGTTTGGCAGGTCGGGTAAAGATGGAGGTGAAGATAGCAGCGAGTCGGAGCCACAGGCAAGTCTCTCCCTTTTTCTAGGGAATTCCTGTGCGAGAGCGTCACCGCAGTCCGAGGAACATTTTCTTTTCAATGTCGGAGTGGCCATTTCCCCTTTAGTTGAGGCAGGCTGATGGCGGTCGACAAGAAGTCGAAAGCGGCATCGTGTCGGCATGTACCTGTCTATTTAAACTCCGTCTCGGTGCTTGCTTAGGGGTCAATTCCCCTTTCCACTTCATTGAAGTCACTGATTCGGCGCACCACTACTAATCCCGCCGTCCCTCTTTCCAATTCTTTATGTACCCAAAGCCCAGACATTCTCGTATTTCCTACGAACCACCCGTACACTTTCGGATAAAGCCAGTTCTTTTTCAGTACAGTCACAATCCGTCAACTTGACAGCGCCTTTGATTACACCTTGATTTCTGCCTTCAATCTGATTCGTACTGCTTTCTTTCAATCCGAGGACCATCAAACGCTACGCTGTCACTATGCACAAATTCTACACCGAAACCGTGTCAGTTAGCTCCATTTACGGTCAGGGATGATCTCTGCGGACCTCACGACATCTGCTTCAGTGATTCCCATGTTGCCCATACGAAGGACACGAGCTCATTTCTAGTTACCTATAACTATGCTATAGACTGGTGACCATCTGTCTAACTGCCTTAGTCGACCTCACTTTCTCGCTTGCGATGTCAAGTGGTGAGAGAGACCGAGACAGTAAGACAGTAACCAGTCTGACTATGCTGGCTCTTCAACAAAATAATTCAAGCTTACCTCGCCAGTAACGGGAATCTCAAAGCTCTTTACGTCTCTTCACATATATAGCTCTCTGGACCCTTCTATTGGCGAACAATAGTCTCACTCTGTGGCCTACATGTCTCTTCACTTCGCCTTGACATTATCCAGAGAACTTGCTCGTCATATTTCTCACTCTCCATGACCACCTCAGTTCCATGGGCGAACAACATGAAGTACTTAGTAGATCGAGCTCTCACACTGTCGCCTACGTCCCCACTGGCAACTGCTTTCTACGGCGAAAAATCGGTTTCATGACTCGTTGTCGGCTATCTCCATGTGAGTACATACAGCGGAAACGCTATGGCTCCGTGTCTGTTTCTTCGGAAAGTAAGCGCATCCACCACGCTGAAGACGAATACGGCAATGATAGGCGACATGCTGGTACATATGCTTGCGCTTGATACTGAAGAATGTCCTTTTCGAGTCAGAACAGACCATGCGCTATATGGTTGGCGAGGTTTCTGTGCTGTCGCATGCATTTTGCTACATCCTGCGACTTAGACCTTGGTTAGGAGCTTGAGCTACGAGCAGTCATATAGACCGCTTCTTGCCATTCTGTTACAAAGGTTTCAACGTAAGGTCATCGGTCTTGAAATCTGAAAAATTTCGGAGCATTGAAGCGCCTGTGCTCGGCTGTAGAGCTTGCCATATCTTCGCAGACCCACGAGGGCTTCGCTAGGAATTCATTCTTGGTTTCATTTCTCGGAGCCGACTTCTTCTTACACCGACAACTCGCAGCGCCCTGAAATATGAATAATAATGAAACGTCATCACTGTCGTGAACGTCACCGTCGAAGCTACATTTTTCCGACCGTCGAATCCGGTTCAGGTGGAGGTACGATAAATATGGTCACATTTCATTAGGAGTAATGAGCAACACCCGCTCCGTCCAAATGTCCATAGATATATATAACGAAAAAAAAAACATTGGTAACGAATATCCGAAAACAAGTTAGTATAAGAAAAATGCGAATCCAAGAACTTGTGACCATAGTCCAAATGAAATGCAAACACCGAAAGCAAAAACTCCCACGTATGGCCTCCTTCCTTCTCTTCTTCCCTCCTCTCGTCGGACAGGGCCCATCTGGTCAGCCCGAGGGCGACGTGAGCCGAGCAAATAATCAGCGCCCTCCCAGCGCGGTCTAGATCATAATAGCGTGTATAACATAACGTAATATCCCCTTATCTCGTCTTCGTTTTCGTCGGCGAAAAAGAATCACACCATCGAAGGCGTTACTGGCAGTTGTTGGCGTAGACGAGGCGGTGATAGTGAACGGGAGCGTCGTGCCGGCGGCCGTGGTGTTGATATTGGTGGCTGTTGCGAGGGCCGTGGTGGCGGTGGTATCGAGCGAGGCATTGGTCGACGAAACGTCTACAGAGCCACCCTCAGTATCTTTATGCCTCGCAGAACACAGGACATACATGCCGCGACATTATTATCTTCGCCATCGACACCGGTGCTTGCGACTCGTAGTACACGACGCCTGTCGTTGATTGCCCTTTTCAAAATTAAATCAATTAAAAATAAACGTAAAAGACGCACGTCGGTGTTGGCCCTCCAGCTGGGACACGGACAGGGACTCCTTCTCTTTCATGGGCGTCGACTGCAGCGTCTCCAAGGTCAGGACGCCCCAGCTCCACACACCCTTCTTATCGCCTTGCTGCTGGTGGCGACAGGCCCAGACACATGCGAGGATGACGAGCACGACGGCGAGCGACAGAAAGCTGAGTGCGCATGTCGAGGACGCGGTCGTAAAGTCCACTGGAGCACAGGACAGATGCATCGCGGGGCAGATGGACGAAGGACGCAAAGAGAGCGTGGAACCAGTATCCCACCTATGTATAAGGATGATTATGTAATCAATTATTGTGATTCTAATATTGCATCACGTAGCCAAGGAACCAACCTCCATGAACAGCCTGTAATGTATCACCATCCCGGCAGTTCGAACCCCCATTTCCGAGTTTTTGTCGACGAACGAGCCTTGGAATGGGACCCACCGTGCAACCCACTCATCCGGTCCGTGTCTGCTGACCCCCTAGGACTACGTGGAACCTCCATATAATCTCCCATGATAACCACGACAAGCTTGCCGTGAAATATCCGGCTTCGGTATCCCACTCATCAGTTGTGGGTCTGGTAACATAAGAAACAAGTGATGCATTATTTGTATACATGATGATAAGTAGATAACAGATACAATACCAGGACTATCGCATACAGCGGAATTACAACATGTATACAGTAAATAAATGAAGGAAATAACACATACCACTAACCTACCGGTCATAGAACCGCTCCAGAAGGATTCTCGAGAAACATTGTTATCTGGCTCATCAAGTGATCATCCAACTGCCAATAGTTCGAATCAAACTCCCCTCCGGTAGTAGGGACCGGAAGTGGCAAGTCCATGTTAAAGTCATCCAAAGGGGCCAAAGGCGGGAGATAATTTGGAGGTGGTCCTAAAGGAGGCGCATACCGCTTCAGCAATAGGGAGTGCTGCGGAACCTCTTCTTCCGCGGCTGCTTTCCCTTTGCCCTTCCCGCCCTCCTGGTCCTCCAACAACTGCTGCAAGATGGCGCCAATATTGGTAGCGCACTTCCATGATTTGCCAATCTCATTCAGGTATTGAATACACAGCTCGACTTTGACCAGTGACGTCCCTCCCAGAAGGAGAAACACTGTACCAGCAGAGAAGACAGCCTGGAAAAGCGTCACTGGGACGTAACGAAGGGTATAGAGCGTTCGCCAAGTCTGCAGGATCCCGAGGATGTTCTCAGCAGCGCGCTTACACAGCTTCTTGTGATCAATTTCGCGTTCGGAGCTATAGACTGGCCGGGCCTTGCGATTGAAGAAGGGCCTGTGGAGGAGGATAAACATCAGCCAATAGAGGAGGTGCATCATTAGGCGATGCGGTGTTGAAAGGTTGCGATTGCTAAGCGTGATGTCAACCTCGACACACAACTGTGATTTCCAGCTGTTCAATTGAAGACTACCGTAAAGATAATCATTAATTGATGAAACAGAAACGATGATGGGGGGAGGACTTACTCCATTTTGCTGATCAGCTCGAGATTAACGACGTCCTGACGGGTGCCTAGGCGGTTCCTGATGATGTGGATTAGTACAAGGAAAATTTCAAAAGTGGAAGAACCTACACAACTTCCATGACACGCCGAGCTACCACACAGAGCTCGCACGTCGCTGCGAAGGTCTTGGACAGAAAACTTGGTTGAGGTGCGATATTGGCACCAGGGTGATGCCATGTCATCTGATCGAAGACTGAATCGACAAAAGGAACAGGAATATCTTCCACATGCGCTGGGATGGGAACAGAGCAGTCTCTTCCGACGTATAGGGACCAGCATACGTCCTAAATGGGAGGAATGAGCTCAAAGTAGGAGAAGAGCATTGAAATCCGTCCTACCAAACTGAAGGCCGTCCAGTGAGCCCAATTCCTATCAAGCATATCGTCATGGCTGATCTTCCCCGCAGTCACAAGCCTGGAGCAGTCAACTTCCAAGCCTAGAATCTGGCCAACTTTGGTACTCATACCTGTGGGACCGGTAAGTACCCGCGGAAATTCAAGTGAGAACCGGAAATACCAAAATACAGGTATCCCAAATTCTGATCACCATTCGAGGAGTGAAAACTCCCAAGCAGGCTGAGAGCCTGTACGACGCAGATGTTCGGTTTCTCGCACTCGTCCTCCAGGTACGATTTAGCCTTGATCGCGTATTGCTCCCGGGTCTTGAAACTGTTGATGTGCGGATCGTCGGAGAATGCAGTAGCGAGGGCGATCAGCGCGTTATGCAACATTGGGGAGTAGTGTGGGGTCTTGACTATGCCGGACGATGCGATGGCCCGGTACATGTCCCGGAGAAACAGGGTAGGGACGACACGGAGGCACCAGGATGTAAAGAAGCTGAAAAGGAGGTCGAGGATCTTATCATGCTCGTGCCGAGTAAGGGGGAGATTCGCTGGAAGGTGACGGGACCAATCAAATGATGAGTTGATATGAGAGGAGGACACTCCGTCGAGCCAGAGAACGTAGTGTGCGTTGGGGTCTGCTATGATCTCTGGGAACCGGGAGGTACGCTGTGCGGGAACCGGCGCAAAGCGGAAGGGGGCGACGTTTCCGTAATTGACTAGGTCACGGTCCTCGAGCTGTTCAGGAGCTGAGTAATGGCGTCGAAAGCAACGGGAAGACCAGTACCTTGAGATTCTCTGTCGCAGCTACCAACTCCTGAGAACTGTTGCCTGAGTCCTCTATCTCCAATTCTTGATATTCAGGGGAAGGTCGGAGTTCAATGTATGTAGCGGGATCGCCAGACGATAGTCCACCATGATCTTTGTTACATTTATCAATCATGGACTCGAGGGTCTCGCAGTAGGCCTCAAGCGCGTTAATGCGTTTGCGCAAAGCCTCAAAATGAGCCTCTGTTCGTGGATGGCGGACGCTCTCGCCAGTCCAAGAGCACTATATGACCATTAGGAACGAATGAGCGCTCCTATCATGATGACTCACCTCATTATGGCGCTTTGATGCCTCACACGGCCCACAGACAGGCCTGACCCCGTTGCATCTAGTCTTCCTGGGAATCATCAGACACTCGAAAAAATGTGACCAGTACATAACTCACTTTCGACGACAAACATCACAGGCCTGGGCAGCATAAGGAGCTCGCGCTCTGGGGGCCAGAGGCCTTGCGGCTTTCATGGCGTTGACTGTGATCGATGGAAAGTTAGTGATGTAGGCAGACAGGAAAGGGATATAAGGACCAGAGAGAGATGAGGCGCGCGTTTTTATCCATCACCCTCTTGAGGCAAACGGAGATAAGCGGAGTCTCGGGACGGACACTGAGGCGGTGTGGACCACCACAAATGATTACCTGTTATGACGAGGAATACAGCACAAATGCGCCAACACGTTTTTACAACGAGGCTTTGATATAACCAAGGGAGAAGCTGCTTAGAACAGGAAAGATAGCCCCGGGAATGCAACCCAATGATGGCAGGGGCGGGAAACAAGTAAGCAAAGGCGGTGGGTGGCGTCGAGGGAACATTTCGGGAGGCGGAAGAATTGATGGCACAAAGGCCTCATGATATCATCCTACTGTCTGCACATGCTGCACTTGAATGAGTTGATGAACGTTTGCCTGAGATGCGATCCCCTTCCAGGGAAACCGGGACACCGAATTTTTGCACGATTCCTTGGCAGCATGGCCTCGACCTATCAATGGTAGTTCATTGGATCGGAATAAAAGATCTTGAGGATGGTAAGTATCTTCTCCGGTCGGCCGAAACTTGTGGATCACAGTCAGCGGGCTCGAGGGCATGGCTTGACTCCACAATCAGAGCGGAAGCCACCACTCACACAACACAGCAAAGCGGAAAATCGGACGTTCATGCCAATTGGTGTAGGGGGCATTGTGGAACTGTCGTTGCAAACCGCGAACGTTGCTTGATCGTGGGTCTTCGGTGGTTTCTTGTCGACCCTGTGCGGGTTCCGTGCTGTGTTTTGAAGGTATTGCAGAGGCCACGTATATTTGTTGTGCTGCTTTAGCCACCAAGCGCCTCAACATATACTACTGAAAGGTATTAGGGGATGATAACACGAGGTGACCTCCAGTGGCGCCGCAGCCGGAGATCCTTGTCAAGAAAAGAAGTCTTGTATTCATCGAAGTAAGAGCTGCGTGCGAAATGAGTAGGGATACGGTCCAATGATAATATTATCGCTGACCAATATGGTTACCTGTTAATAGCACTGCTTACTTATAAGCGCCCATGAATCGACGGTCCAGACGGTACTCACATCTCCGCGGATCCCACGCAGCCAATTTCCTGTCGATTTCCGTGACGGTATCCTATTCTGAGGAGGTATTCCCTCTATATCCCGAAGGTACTAGACCGGTGGCTTGACGATGCCAGAACTGATCTTGTAGTACACAATTGAAGAGTCATCAGCAGTTATTCCCAGATAGATTTCCGATGGATCTGAGAGGGATTTGAAAGCGGATTGCAGCCTGGAAACAGTAAGTCACGGAAAACACGGATACATGCTATATAACGGACCATGCATAGGACACTGTTTCCGCCAGAGCACAGGGAACGACGTAGACGGGCTCATTTGAGTCAGTATTTGGTCTGCGACCCTTGATTGCGCCTCGAGGGCACTGCTCCCCGAGATCCACCGATTCAACGTCCTTCCATGATTGGGCTAGAGCGATTTCAGGCCGAAGAAAAAGGAGATCAGGAATCAAGAACTTTATCTCACCGTGGACCACATCATTGTATACCAAGAACAGACTGCCAGAGGTCTTTGGGTACTTGGAAAGCAGCAGAGTCAGCGCTGGCGTCTAGAAGACGAGATTTAACTGTCGAAAGGTCGAGGAATAATTGCGCTGCCTTACAGATGGGTGCGCGTTCATGGCCGTCGGGATTTAGAAGGTGGAAGACAACGTGACTCCAGTCACACATATCCCGGCCCGGGACAAGCCGGTATGCAGAAAGACAACCGCCGCGCAGTATCGACCACATATGGCAAAATGACAGACAGGTCCGTACGGATCGTCGGCTCAAGACCTCGCTCTCTCTTCCACCAAGCACTTGATGATGAGCTGCCATCACCACTACCAGATTGTCGACACCATGGATGGCGCTCACAGGCCTGACGTTAATGCTGCTTCGTATCCTTGCAGTCGTTGATGGGTAGTGCTACAAATCGCCCGCTCTTTTCGTCGACTTCTCTACCGGTATGAAGGACTTCAACTACCAGTATTTTTTCAGGCAGCACCAAGCATTCAAATATTCATCTTCGACCTTTGGATCAAGCTCATCGAGTTCGTCTCCTCTGCTTCACTAAGTCTTTTCTTCCCTGGCCCGTTCTCGTGTCCCGTCCCCCTTCCTGTGTTTGCATGCCCATCGTGTTCCCGTGCATTGTTGTTCCTGTGTTTACGTTCCCATTGCGTTCTAGTGTTCCCGTGTCTTGATCCCGCTCCCGTGTATTGCGCTTGCCGTCTCGTTTCGTTCGTTACGCCCCCCTTTCACACACGCCATGTCTCACGCCTATGCCTGGTCATGTTTCGTTTCGAGGGACCAACGACGTACCTGTCCTTATATCTCCCATTCCACGTCGTCACCGTTGACGTCCTCGTCTCGCAGAGTGCAGAGTCCACGTAGAAAATTTCTCTGCCGGATACAATGTCGGCATCTTTGTATCGACGTACTGATGGCATTCCAGCCATTCCGCGACCGAATTCTTGGGATACACCTCTCAGGGTATCGAGCGCGATGCAGTTGTGATCCCAGGTCCATACAACTTCAGCTACTTCTCATGGCCTCCCCGCTGTCAGGCTCAAACATCATGCACCATGGTCCTCTACTCCGCGCGACACACTCAATAGTGTGATCACAACGATATGAGCCTTCGTGGCCGCAGCGCATAGTTCGCCATGTCAGGACTGTGGGCCCTTATTAATTGGGACCTTGTGCCGGTAACACCACTAGCACCGACACCCCAAGGCCTCAAGGCTCAGTCGAAAGATATGATAATTTTAATGCTGTTTTAGGTGAAGGAAAAGAGCAGCAAATATGAAAAAGCGTCTCCCGCCGTCAGAACAAAAGAAACCATTCGGAGAAAAAAAGCTGTTTTCGGTACGTGAAAGGGCACTAAATGGAACAACTTTCCCTTGGGGTTTCCGTATCCTGCAAGGGGAACAAAGGTCACCACATGTTTAGAATACCCTTTTCCTTCCTGAAAAGGGGCAGTGAATCCGATATGTTTTGATACATCTACATTTATGCTTTTTAGATTCCTTCCATATCTACGCAAACATCTTTCGCATCGCTTTCTTCTCTTTATCTCTCTTCTCCTTCTTCCGTGCTCGAAGACGAGCAAGCTCCTGCACCACAGCGCCATCGCCACCTGCAACGACGAGATCTGCCTCCGCGGCATCATCGTCTTTTAGCGCGATGTACGAAAGGGCGCGTCTGTAGAGAGCTTTGGCTGAAATAGGACCATTCAGTTTGAAATCATGACAAGACAGGGAGTGGTGAATTACCTTTGTCGGCATCAGACAAACCCTCGACACCCAAGACACGCGTCGCGAGTTCAACGCCAGTTGATGGGTTGGTTTTAGTACCAGCCAGGGTGGCGTTGAGCAGGACGGCGGTGCGCGTCGATTTAAAGGTATCTTTAAGAGTCTGTGGGGAATCATCTGGTAGCACGGGATGAACATCGAGGTACCGGAGAGCCTTAAGCCAAGACTGGAGTGCATCAGCGTGCTTCCCCTCCTTCCACAGCGACGCACCCGTGTCCTTGACCTTGACTGCAATTTCCAGCGCCAAAGCCGGGTCAGTCTGGATCTGCTCAGCTCGCTCGTCATCTTCGGGGTAGTCCTCCACCTCCACGACTTCCTCAGCCAGCTCTGATTCTGTGATCTCCCCGGCGTTCACAACCAGCACCTCATTCACGGGCTTGTCCTGAGCTCCCGTCCTGCTATTCTCTATTGTTCTCACAATACCCTTTCCTCGCTTCACCTCCCCGAAGACGACGTGCTTGCCATCGAGATGCGCTGTCGGTGCAACAGTGATAAAAAACTGCGATCCGTTCGTGTCGGGTCCCGAGTTAGCCATCGAAAGCAAGAACGGTTTACTGTGGTTCACGGGGAAGGCTTCATCAGGGAACTTGGAGCCGTAGATCGAGAGTCCTCCAGTGCCGTTGTGCGCTGTAAAATCGCCACCCTGGCACATGAAGCCCTTGATCACCCGGTGGAACCCTGAGCCTGCGTACTTGAGCGGGACGCCATCCTCGCTCGTCGTGTCTCCCCTGCACAGAACACGAAAGTTCTCTGCTGTCTTGGGCACAAGGTCGGCGTACAGCTCGAACACGATTCGCCCAGCAGGGGCGCCGCCGATGCTGATATCAAAGTAGGTGAGCGGTCGGGACATGGTGGTAGAGAGTAAAGAGCAAAAGACGCGTAGATGGATTATGTAACACTGGAAGGAGATGGAAGCTAATCGAAATTCAGTCTCCGTCTTGCCTCCGCTCTACGATGTCACAGCAAGTCGATGAACAGCTCCGTGCAGACTTGGCACGCGCATCCAACGCGATTGTCAAGTGTGGTGCCCACATCGTCGCATTTCAACCTTCTACTCTACCGGAGGATCGCACTGAAGACCGGAATGTTGTGGAAGAATGGGAGCTTGCTAGTGGTACTTGGAAATTCATTGGTGTTTTCGATGGTGAGTAGAGAATAGCTTGCTATGTTGCTAGTACTAACGGGAACCAAAGGCCATGGGGCAGGTCACGAAGCCGTCGATTTCGTTGCCGAGACCTTACCAGGCATGGTCAAAGCCCAACTACGAACTTTGCCATCTCCCTCAGAATCCGCTATAGAAAAAACGCTGGTTGACTGCATTTCTGAAGTTGACGAGCGTATCAAAGCCGACTTTCTCGACTTTTTTCCTGGTGGACTGGCTCAGATCTCTGCACTGAACGACGACGAAATTAAAGAGATCATCAGAGATCCTTCTAGCGAAACAGGGAACTCTCATGTGCAACTTATGCGTGCCAGGACAGGCACTACTGTCTTGGTAGCCCTAATCAGCCCATCCAGATCTCTGTATGTTGCTAGCCTGGGCGACTCTGATGCCGGTGAGCCATCGCTCGTATCAATCGAACCAGCATTCGCGTACGAGTGATGCATCGAATAGTACTTGGCACACAGAACCCCATTGAGAGACAATCCGTCAAAATCCTCAGTGCATATCATAATTGCCGCAACGACGCAGAGGCAGACCGTGTTAGAGCTGAACATCTAGGCGAAACTGAGTGCATACACGACTGTAGAACGCTGGGTCTGATCACTTTGACTCGTGGTGAGCCATCTGTAGGTCATTCATGAATCGCGTTTAAGTATATGTTTCCCCAGCCATAGGCGACATGCCTTTTAAACTCCCAGCTCTCTATACCCAGCGCGTCCTCGCCCTAGCTACGCCGCCTTTTCACCCAAACTACCAATTCAACGCGCTTATAGCGCGAAATCTCACTCCGCCATATCTCTCTAATCAGGCTGACGTCGTGCACATTTCACTTGATCAGCCCACCGTGCTTATTCTTGCTACGGACGGGCTCATTGGTTTGTACTCAAAGAGCACAAAGGTGAAGACCACGGTTGACGCTGCTCCACTCTGGCTTGCTGCTATAAACTGTGCTCGAAAGGGTAGCAGTAATCTGGCTCTCGATCTCCTGTGGAATGCCTTGTGTGGAGACGGAGAAGCAAACTTGTATAGCTCGATGGTGCGGCAACAGTTCGGTCGAAGAGTCGACGACACCACCATCATTGTTCTTCCTCTCTAAAGAGACATTGTTCATATGGTCGTTAATGCATTTCCTACCTTGTTCCTGGTCTTATTACATGGATGGCGATACCAATACAAAGCCTGGTCTTCGAAACACCCGTCAGAGTCGCAAGAATAGACCTGATTCTCTCAACGATTAGGAAGACAGATCTCGAAGCTATTTCTCACGTACGCGCTGTTGCAAAAGCCAGGAAGAGAACCTGCAAATTTGAAACGCAGATGCTCGTCTCTTCATTTTGTCCCGAAGAATCGCCACCACGATCGTCGATCTGTGTGCATTAAGTGCAACTCATTGGTTCTCATACAAACACTCTTATTCCCGAGCGATCTCATCGCATGCACAAAGGAGTGGGGCGAGAAGTATCTGCTTCGAAAGAATGGGCGTGATTTATGCGTACATTCAAGTCACGATTAAATTAGGCTAACTCCTTTGCCTGAGCCTAATATCTCAAATTCATTAGAGAACGGCATTACAACGCCGACTGTACAGGTCGCTGTTTCCACTCATCTATTGCCAGAGTCGCTTCCTTCACAACAATGTCGAATGCGCTCCGTATATGACTTTCTTCAGTCTGGACGGCACCAACAGCGAGACGTATGCAAACCACCCCGTCCAGAAGCGTCTGCGTGAGGTAAATATCGTCCCGGGCGGATAAACGACTGAAAAACGCCGTATTGAGAGCGTTCAAGGACTCCAAGTTGTCTCGGTGTTGAGAGGGCAGCTTCACTCGGAAAACAGTCAAGCCCAAGGAAGGCGGGACCAGGATCTCGATGATATCAGATTGTTTAACCAGATCGACGAACAGATTATTGAGACCGATTGACTGCAAGATTTGAATAAGTGTCAGAGTCTACATTCGTCAGAGAAACAGAGCACCTTTCGGATATGTTGTTGAAAGCCTTTCACTCCAAAGCTGCGCAAAACGAACCACAGCTTCAAAGATCGGAACCGTCGACTGAGTGCAAGGTGCCAGTTTCGTAAACCGAGGGTTCGGTCTATAAAAGCTCCGTGCTCAGCAAGTCTACCACCAGAAAGTGGGTCGATCGCACTAACCATTGTCGCCCTGTTTTGTTCTCATATACGGCGGAGTTACGTCTAATGCCTCCGTAAGGTATTTCCGATTCTTAACCCAAAGAGCAGAAGCTTCCAGATTGACAAGACCCCACTGTACAAAAAACCGGTTAGACCGTGCAAATGAAACTACGCAACAAATTAATTGACCTTGTGGAAGTTAGTACAGAAGGAATCTGCGACGTCGTTGATTTCTGCGAGATAGCCCATTTCTCGATACTCGGGACAGCTGAACACTACGCCGGCCCAAGCAGCGTCAACGTGAATACGTAAATAAGGATGGTCCTTAACTGGGTTGATGTTAGCAGTTGCAGACCCTTCTACCTCACGACTTCTAGACTTACCCACTTCCTTGATCTCACGAACATTGTCAATGGCCCCAGAGGACGTCGTTCCCACAGTAGCGACTAAGAGTAACCAGACGTTAGTGGCCCCTTAATGTTATAGAATAAATTCCAGCCTACTCAAGATGAACGGCTTTTTTCCAGTCCTCGCATCCTCCTCCAAGGCACTGCTGAGAGTATCACCCCTCAAAGAATAGTTGTCTTCAGAGTGGACATCTAGCACGCGCACAGCTAGCCCTAACACCATCCCAGCTTTTATGCCAAGCGAATGAGTCTGGGACGTGACATAGATGACAAGATCCTCGAGCTTGGTGTCCGGGTAGCTTCGTTGGTATGACGCACGAGCGGCTACGATAGCTATCATCGCAGATTCTGATGCAGTCGACTGGATCGCTCCTCCACCGATTCCAGATTCATGCATGAAGCCAGGAGCAAGACCCAAGAGCTTCGCCGCCCAATCCATGACGATGGCCTCTAGTTCACTACATGCAGGGCCGGAAGCCCACTAAGACGTGTCAATGACTCCATTGCTGTACAAAATGATAATCGAAGACCTACGGTAAAGACGGGGTTGGCGACACTGCTGGCATAGAGGTCTCCGAGAATACCTTCGAATGTACTTGCGATTGGGAAGTAGGCGAAGAAGGAAGGGTGCTGCCAGTACGCGAGGCCTATGATATAATATATCAGATCGCCCGGAAAGCAGAAAAAAAGCAGGAGACATGCCAGGTACAATGAGCCTTTGATAATCATCGGCGATGATCTGAAAATCCTCTCCTGACTCCGGGGGAGCCGCTAGATAGCCCTTTGTAAATGAGCTAACCTCTGGTGAGAATTCCTGTTACGCACATGGTATCAAAGGCTTCAGATAACCGGGTTGTACACTGGGTACAACCGCTTTATTCTGTAGTGAATAGTAATGATCGCAAATGCGATCAATTGCCTGGTAACCAGCTTTACGGAACCTATGTGTGAGGATGATCAGCCGCTTTGAAGGGCAAAAATCGAGAAACTCGCTGTTCAACATTCATTTGTGAAGAAATGAGAGGAAACCGGATTGGAGAGTCCCTTGTAGGCGCTTCAGGTTTTATCCTTCGCGTTGGGCCTCCATGGACTCCATGGAGTTACATTTGAGTAATTGTGCGATTGACAGAAGATTCAGCGGCTTGCTTGTATCTCAAATTTGGGGTCAGCTTCCGTAGCGAACTCAGCATCCAAGAGAAAACGTCGGAGTTGAGACGCGCCACTCCGTGCTTGCGACGCACAGGAAGGCAGATGCCGGTTGTACGACCAGATTCCGTCTTAGCGCAAAGGACAAAAATGAGTTATCAATTGCTGGACAGGGCCTGAAACCATACGCAGTAGCTTGCACCGGTGTCGGTTCGCTTCCTCGCTGATGTACTCGTGATCCAGCCGCCCCCTGAACGACAGCCAGCATGGTCAATGATGAAAACACCCGGGAAATGACAACCAAAGTGGTAGGGAAGAGGAAGACGAGGCAAGAAGCAAGAAGCAAGTAGCTAATGCTGAATTGGTATCAGCGTGGCCCTTGCTATCTGCATTTAATTCCCGGGGACTGAGATGAAACACAGCAAGCCGTCACCATTAATGTTGCTAGTTATTGAAGTTCCCGTCGTCACACCTAATTATTTGCCACAGGTGCCATTATCTGGCAGGTGTCGCATACTCCGCCAAGACGCGTCTATTGTTCCTTAGGCTTGTGCACTCACACCAGTTCATCGCCTGCGAATGGGACGTGGGTGGCGGTTACGATTCGAAGCGATTCAATGCAGCTTCGGGGTCGATAGAATGGCTCCTCATCCAAGATACGGATGCGTCAAGGAGAACTCTCAGTAACTAGAAGTCATTAGGCTCGGTAATGAAGAGAAATGAAACTAAATAATACCTGTTAAATATGTCGGATTCCAGCGAGTCTTAAGGATTGTAACGGTAAGATCCAGGCCAATTTTTGCCCAACTGAGGGATGAGTGCCTAAGTCAAGGATAGGTGTGGCTGTGTACTCGGCGGTTGTACTTATTTATACACGGCGACCACCTGTTTCCGAACATTTGTCGACAGCTTCCGTTTCTACTTTTCGACCTGTGCCAGTCGTCAGAATTGCCCCTCCGCTGAGGACTACGTACCAAGTACCTCCAACGTACTTATCTCATCTGACTTGATGGACAGTGCAGAGCCTACATAGGCAATCCACTTGACTTAATAGCCTGAGACTCGGACTGTCAATCGTTCTGGCCCTTGATAATCGCTTGACTGGTGACCCTTCTCGTGGAAAAGATCACGACGTAATCCAACGTAAGCCTGTATTTATCCGCCGCGGTAGTTATAAAAACCATTCACATGTTCATAAAATCTCCTCAAGGATATACATACCCTTCTCCCCGAATCCCAGTCCGCGTGTGTTGCGCTTCGATGCCACAGAGTCTGTCAGAGAATGCCTGCGAACGTTGAGTCTGTCAATCCCCCACATCGGCCTTTCTGTCGTAGAAATAAGAGATAATGGGATCGATTTGCCTCCTGTCGCGAAATGTCCTCGTTCTCGTCCTCGTCTCCCTTTTCTTCCCTTAGGCGTCTTGTGGGAAGAGCACCGCAGCCGCAGAGGGTCTGGCCATCTTCACCAGATGTACACTATATACTGCCCTCCGATGCTCTTGAGAAGCAGCGGTAAGCCAAATCAATAATCTGCTCTGTCTTCTGTAATCACGTATCGAAGACTTGAGTTGCAGCATTCTCTTCTCAGGCGCGCCCTGTGCGACAGCAAATCAGTGTTGCCACCTATAACTCTGAAGCCCGGTGACAAGGTATTAGATTCGGGTACAGGAACTGGTAAGGGTTTACACCTGCAGGTCGTTTCTCTCGTCTTACACTTTCTCTCAGGATCCTGGGTTATGTTACTGGCGAAGGAAGTTTCACCGTCGATTTCTCTCACGGCTATCGATATACAGTCTAAAATCTTCCCCAAATCATTCCCAAGGAACGTCATTTTTTCTATCCACTCGGTCACAGAATTACCCGGAGAATGGACCGACTCCTACTCGCTTGTCAACCAACGTGTTCTCTATGCAGCCCTGACGGAATCACAGTGGATAGCGGCCTTGTCAGAGATTTACCGCGTCCTCGCTCCAGGTGGATGGGTCCAAATCATCGAAGGCTCGACAATCTCAACACATATGGGGCCTTACTCCGAGAAGATAGGCAGCATCTTGGGTAAAATGTACTCCCATAAAGGCCTGCTTATAGACGTCGCGAAACGTCTCCCTGACATGCTAGTACGAGAGGGATTCATCAACGTGCACAGCGAAACACGGGCTTTGCCCCTTGGGGCATGGGCTGGCACGGATGGACTGGAGCACAGAGACAACCTAATTTCAGTATATTCTGCTATGCGCGGACCTATCTTCAAAGCAGATGGATTCGGGCTGGTATCGTCAGAACGGGAGTATGATGACCTTCTCGGTGGCCTAGCGAAAGAGTGGGATAATGGACGAGGCCTATCTGCTTCGAAAGACTGGACAGCAATATATGCTCAAAAGGTGCGCGATCTCAATGCAAGTCAAAGTTCGAGCTAGGCTGACGATACTCGCCCAAGCCTAGTACGGTTTAAACTTTAGATAGGTTGTTGAAACAAAGAGATTACTTTGCTATACATTCGTACGTATGCGCCCTGCAAGTTCTCACAGTACACGAACCTGTCGAACCGGCATCAGGTATCGAAGAGTTCGATAGCACGAATGTGCCGGAACATTGATCGCACCGGGCCTTTATGAATGAGATCATTTCGGCGTTCCAATTATATCCGATACCACTCGCTGGAGGTGCGTAATTAGAGTGCACGGCCATCTACGACGAGGGTATGACCCTGCTTCGCGCGCTTCACTGCGGCCGTACTATCAAGAGGTCTTTGCCCGTGTTTGAAGAGGAGTAAATCTTGTTCTCCGTGTCCGACGCGTATTCTCACCATGACCATGCGGGACGGTGCTCGTTATCGACGATGCGAGTTTGGAGCTGCTGGTCGCCAACAGATACCGTTTCTACACTTCGTCCCTGCCGTATGTATTGATTGTCCCCAGAACTGTTCCGCCAATGACGGCTACGCGCCAGGTACTTAGTACCAAGTTATTGATCAATCCATTACTGTTTGTCGTCACCTTCTACGGTTGCTGGATAATGTATTGACACTTAAAACAGTCCGGTGAGCCTGTACACGCTGCGGCAGTACAACTTCAACATTTATATTGTTATAGGTATTTCCACAAGCCCAGTGTCTACCCTGCTCCAGGAGATCCACATGCATCGCAATGAGTCTTTAACAACCCTGCAAACATCGAGTCTGTCAATTGATCCAGACTGGTAGAAATACACTGCGGTGTTGACTCGTTTCCGTGCCTTGTCCTGGAATGTCTTTGTCTTCTTCTCCCATGAGCCCCGTGCGAAGGGCACAGCAGCTGCAGAGGGCTTGGCCATCTTCACCAGATGTGTGTTACTTACTACCCTCCGATGCTCTTGAGAAGCAGCGGTAAGCCATTCAGTAATCTGTGTTTGCTGTACTGATGTATCGAAGGCTTGAGTCACAGCATTCCTTTCTTAGGCGTACGCTATGCGATGGCAAATCCGTAATGGCGCCTATAAGCTTGGGGCCTGGTGACAAAGTATTGGACTCGGGTACAGGCTCTGGTGAGAGTTTACACTTCAAGTCGTATGTTCTTTCTATTATCTTACACCTCTTCTCAGGTGCATGGGTCCTTTCGCTTGCGAAAGAAGTGCCCTTATCGGTTTCTTTTGCGGCTATTGATATACAGTCCAAAATCTTTCCCAAATTATTTCCAACAAACGTATTTTTCCACCACCACTCGGTCACAGATTTACCTGGCGAATGGGCTAATTCGTACTCACTGATCAATCAACGTGTTCTCTATGCGGCCCTGACGGAATCCCAGTGGGACTCTGCTTTGGTAGAAACGCACCGTGTTCTCGCTCCTGGTGGATGGGTGCAACTCATTGAAGGTTCCGAAATTCCACCCCATACAGGACCTTACTCCGAAAGGATAGGGAAAATCTTGGCCAAATTATATGCGCATAAAGGCCTGGTCATAGATGTCGCGAAACGTCTCCCTGACATGTTGTCCCGAGAGGGGTTCATCAACGTACACAGCGAAACCCGGGCTTTACCCGTGGGAGCATGGGCTGGTACGGATGGGACTGAACTGAGGGATAACCTGGCTACAGTATATTCTGCCATGCGGGGTCCTATTTTCGAAGCAGGTGGATTTGGGCTAGTGTCGTCAGAACAGGAGTATGACGACCTTCTTAATGACTTGACGAAAGAGTGGGATGACGGACCAGATGTGTTTGAAGACTGGACAGTGGTATATGCTCAAAAGGTGCACAATCACATTGCAAGCATTGCTAAGCTAGGCTGACGATATGGCCAAAGCCTTCTGTTTAAACCTTAGACTGTAGATCAAACAAAGAGTTCATTTTCTGTATCAATATATCCGCTTGATTTAAACGATGTCGTGTCCGACGCCCTACGTTAACGATTAAGCATCAATGATATCATCCATCAAAGTTTGGAAGTGAGTTCATCTTCACCGTACTTATCAATCCAGTCTTTGATGCCTCCCTCTAGAACGGCTGCTCGGCTCTCAGTTAACCCCCACTTATCCAGTTCATCCTGGTACCAAGCCGCGGTACGAGGACCACGTCCAGTCGGCTTGCAGTTGTTGCAATGAAAAACAACCAGCGAATATCGGGTGAGAATCGTCATCAGCGATTGAAGGGTTGGATAGAATGAATGCGCGGGAAGATTGATAGCGCCCTTGATGAATGAATTCTGTTCGACATCCCAGTTAGACTTGATATGGAGGTGCGTACTTAGCGCGCACATACCTCAAAATCAGTCCGGCGGACATCTACGACCAGGGTTTGGCCTAACTTCGCGTCTTCTAGCAGCAGCCGGAGCGGAGACTTTCGGCAGATATCATTTCTACAGTGGACTGAGGTCGAGGAAAGGAAGTACGCCAAAGATCCGTGGGCGTATTTTCTTCGGACATTGTATTGCAGATATTACAGCTCATCTCTATTCTTTATAGAGATTTGGGCATCCAATCAGTGAGGTCATCATCTTGCTTCGGTCCAATCACCAATCGGCAGTGACATACACTTGCCTACTTAAGTTGTGGACGTGTGAGTATTCACCGCTGCGACGTCTGCTACTACCACCACCACTACTCACGTCGTCGAACTCAACAAATGGAAATTGCTAACATCTATCGTGCTGTTGAAGAACACTATTCTTCTCACGCTTCGATCGCCCCATCTAGCCAAACAGAAGCTATTGTCGACCATGATCGTGTCGCAAGCGCTTTTGGATACACCACCGAAGAACTATCGAGTATTCCTGTCAACTCGAATCTCGGATTGTCGTGCGGCAATCCCGTCGCCACTGCAAATTTAAAGGAGGCGAGTGGTAATGAGTGTCTTCACTATATCCTTCAGTGATGCGGATACACAGGGAGAGACCTTTCTCGATTTAGGATCAGGAGGCGGTCTCGACGTCTTTCTTTCTGCAAAGCGCGTAGGGCCTAGGGGAAAATGCATCGGAGTTGACATGAATGATAAGATGCTCGAACTCGCACGAACGAATGCCACCAAGGGCGGTTACACTAACGTGCAATTCGTAGGAATTTCCAGCTAAAACTCCCACATGCATGCTCATGAATTATGTGTAGGTGAAGGCGTTAATTCACGATCTCCCGCTTGCTTCGCAATCCGTGGATATAGTGTCCTCCAACTGTGTTCTTAACTTGGTTCCTGAATCGGACAAGCCTACCGTGTTTTCGGAGATTGCTCGTGTTCTGAGACCAGGGGGCCGGTTGGCTATCTCTGATATTCTCTTGAAGAAGCCGTTACGTGAAGACCTGCTCTCGGATGTTTCTTTGTATGTTGGATGCATCGGCGGTGCAAGCACCCCGGAGCAATACCGGGAATGGATGACATCGGCTGGGCTTAGCGGTATGGCATTCTCCTATGTCCTAGTTGTATCGTTTGAAATCTGTCTTCTCCAGACGTAACAATTGTAGACACGAAGAAAGACTTGAACGTGTATAAATTGAATGGGAGCGACCAGGAGAAACCAAGTGAGTGTCTCTATTTTATGTTTCATCGTCGATTCTAATCTATACAAAGCGTGTTGTTCAGGTGATGGATCCAATGATTGCAGTTCGAAAACCTCAGATGCCAAGCCTAGTGATTATCTATTTTTCGTCAATCGTTCTTCGATTAAATAACGCCACGCTGTTAGCACCAATCCTAGATCTCGACTTGAATGATTACGCGGCCTCTTACCAGATTTATGCCGTTAAGAACAAGTAGATGCCTATAGCAGCGATGGGGCATCACATGGTGACTTTCTGGCGAAGGTCTTCAAGGTGGCTCTGTCTTCTAAACCTCGTGGGAATAACTTGTCAATTGTATTCTGTATGGGCGCTTAATGCTTAAGTTGATGCTTCTTGAGCACGTTGTATACATGCGGTACATGTGTGTAGGTTACTCTCTGTCTCCGCCCATCGCCTGACATGAACGAGAAGGACCTCGAAAAGATGACTGCCGATGATCTTGAAATCGAAAACCTTTGGAGGCGTTTGGCTCAGTAGACTCGGATTACAACCTGGATGCCCCGTCTTTTGGGGTGGAAGGCACGTCTAGAAAACCATGTCAGTTGTCCAAGCTGCCTCGACATGATCTATGTTCTGGTTTACATCTTGTTTGGAGGTGAGAAGAAGTAATTACAAGTATGGATTCCTACACATTGCATTATCGGTGTATAAGCATACTATAACGTCGTAACATATACCATCGGTGTGTATTAAAGGATAAATAAATTAGGCGAAGTTCATGTACCGTACGGGTGGGCTCGAAGAATATAGTATATTAATCAGATTCACGTGGGGAGGTTCATGCAGCCATCCTGTGGTTTATCCTTAGAGGAAAATCAGCTTTAATAAAGGACATGAAGCACCATGACTGACACTTACTTGACCCATTTCATGATTATCATTGAATACCTCATTGGATATTACAACAACTGGTGCCCGTCCTTGTGTCCCATCTGCAGGCCGTGTGTCTTCTGTTGATTGAGGGATATCTCTTATCATGATAGTTAAGAAGTTCATATCTGTTGAAGACATATAGGTATCCCGTCCACCGATAATTTGGAATCGGGAATTCAGCACCATGTAAACGGTGTTAGCATATAGCTTAGGCACAAGCAGGCCAGGAGGTACATAAGAGGTTTCATGGGGGAGCGCAATGAAAAGGACAAAGCTCAGCAGAGCAGCAACAGCTAAAAGTAGAGATGTTATTATTCTAACAATGGCGGATGGTGTGAAGTAAATACCTGTCACAGATCCTGTTTCAATGGTGAGACGAATTATCTTTGTGACCAGCATTCGAGTGCGACGGAAATTAGTAGTGCTGCGCATAAGCTATCGGAGTATCAATATTAATGAAGTGACTGAGAGAGAGAATAAAGAACTCACGTAGTAGGTCATGCAGATAGCGATGAGGATATCACATAGGGCGGCGGCTCCGCATGCAATCTGGACATGATTCAGCTGATGAACTTGGGGATGTCCAATCAGTACACACCCCGACAGCGATATTCATCTTCCGGATGTTGAGCTTAGTGATGATGCCTGCTTGGAAACCGCAAACGACTGCGAAGGCAGATGCCACAGAATTGATCAATGATATCTGTAAAATGGATGAGCTAGAATGCTACGGAGAAAGAGCACAGCAACAAAGTTAAACGAACACAAATGATGAATATCGGGATGATTCGTGACTTTGACAATATGAAGATTCGGTATGCATAGAAGCCCTGTCCGGCACAAGCAGCTGATCTCCTGATAAGTAACAGAAAATGGGTAGCAAACGCTCTGCGCACAAAGAGCACCCATGATGGGGATAGTGAGCCAATTAAAATTCAATCTAGTCAGAGCGTCCATGTCACCAAAGCCATACCCAAAGGTTGCAAACACGTCGCGGGCAATAAACATCGTTTGCACAAATTCGATGACATAGATGCCATAGACGAGATATTTTGTGAATCGTCTGTCTTTCGGAAACGCTAGATAGTATAGATCTAAAAAGAATGAAGTCAAAACAGTTTGCTGGAGAATGACTCGGAGCAACGTACAGAGCTGCACAGAGAGGGTCCCGAAAAGTCCCCAGTTCAAGAGACCGCCTATGATCTAAGATATTGTGTTATGGACCGAATAGATTAGATGTATAATTTGACAAACGATAGGTCCGGTCCTGAAGTAAGATAAGTTAGGAAATACAACTGCTCGATTCCAGGATCATAACTTACAGGTCTGCTATGGGATAACCTGCGGGGACGGGCTGCATGATGTGTCTGTGGTTGCTTTACCGATCCTGACGGTCAAGAGTTTGTAGATATATACTAAACAGTCATGTGGGAGACTCGGTCAATATCGCATCACAAAGCCGCATCCATCAGGAAACACCGAGAAGCTTAAATGACCTACATAGTGCTACCGTAGCCTATAGAGGACTATGGAGGACATTTAAGCTTCTCAGTTTTTCCTGATGTCTGCTCACAAATGGCCACTGCGCATTAGCTCATTAGATTAGTTATGCATCAAGAAAGCGGTTTTACCCTTGGTACTGAGTCGTCGGTGATCTACTATCGGCAGTGGGACCTAAGTGTACATCTACGAAGACTATGGAAGTCGCAATAGCTGCCACCTCTCTGGTAGACAGCACTAGACATATTCAGATATTGTAGTAAACGATAAATTTCTCCGGGAATAAATGATGAGAAGAAGGAATCTCATAGTAGATTATGACCCACCAATATTGGTTCATCGAGCTATTTGTGGCGGCGTCTAACCTCGTTCAACATCCGTATCAAAAGCAGGTTATGTCCTCCCGTCTGCATCATGATTCATCAGGAATGATCCTAACTTTCCTAGCATCCGGCAATGCTGCTGGTGCGAAGTCACAGGAATCCACCGGGGTTGATGTGGACTCTTCTTATTCCACTGAGAACAGAACAAGCCCGAAGACGTAGTAGAACCGGACCAGAGAGCGAGGCGCTCAACGCTCATGCACCAGCGAGTCGGAGCGACGGATCATACGAAGCACGGAAAAGAAACATTGGGATCAGCGTAATTATATGGTATTCGATGCAACAAAGCAACAGCTTTAATGAATGACATCGAGGGAGAAAGAAAGAAAAGCTTTTTAGCAGAGGAATCGGAGAGAAGCATAGTTTTCGTGCAGCCCTGGACCTGAATGTTTGAACACCGAAGCGATTGCACAGATTCAGCGCTCATCACAAATTAAACAAGCTGAAGGAGTGATCAATACACATAGAATTGCCCAGTGTAATGAACAACTTGCATATTTTCTGTAATTGCGCTGTAGCTATGGACTCTGAATTGATTATGGCGGAAAGATAAAAGATGCCTATCCCGTATTGAAAATTCGTCTGGTTTTTTACGGTTCCGAGGTGGTTGCAGCAGAAGGAGATGGAAAGGAAAGAAAAGTGAAGCGCGTACTAGGACATCCCTGTTAATGATCAGCTGCCAAGTAGGCATTGTTACTGGCACAAGGTCCCGATAAGGAACGGCCGGGCCCACAGCGCAAACCATGCGCTGGGGCCATGAAGGTTCATACCGTTGTGATCACACTGTTGAGTGTGTCGCGCGGAGTATAGAGACTCTTCGTAGGGTACATTGAAGACAACGGACAATGATGCTTGAGCCTGTGATCGCAACTGCATTTTACGGCTATAGTCGCGCTCGATACGCAGAGCGGGGTATACCAAGAATTCGGTCGCGATTTGGCTGGAATGCCCTCAGTATGTCGATGCAAAGATGTCGAAATTGTATCCGACACGGAAATTTTCTACGTGGACTGCGCGCTCGGCGAGACAAGGTCGTCGACAGGGAAGAAAAGGCTTAGTGAAGCAGAGGAGACGAGGCGAATGACGAGCTTGATTCAAAGGTCGAAGAGGAATGGCTGAAAAAATTCTGGTAGTCAAAGTCTTCATACCGATAGTCGACGAAAAAGGCGGGCGATTTGTAGCCCTACCCATCAACGGCTGCAAGGATACGAAACAGCATTAACGCCAGGCCTGTGAGTGCATGGTCCCGACACTCTTTTGCGCAGTGTGAACCTGTGAGGTGGTTCGGGAAACAAGAATTGGTGGTCGGTTCTCTCTTCAGAGATTGTTGCAGTTCCAATGCCCACCCCCGTCCTTCCACCACCTCCCCAATCCGTTCAACAGACGCCACGTCTTTCCTTTACCAATGCTGCGTATTAGGTCCTCACGACGATATCAGGATGTCATGCCAGTTTTGCGCCAAGGCGACGTATCACGTTCGACGTGAACGGGACGACTACTGGCGGGCAGAGGGTCGGGGCAACTGGTGCTGAGATGGTTGGGATAGTCGATGCTCGTCCAACGCCCCTTCAAAACGCCCTGACCTGGAATATATCAATCAACGTGGCTCTCGATTCCTCTTCGAGCGTAGATGCTCCATCAAGCAGCGAGGCATATGTCGGGATAGAGATAACTGGGGGAGATTGATGTACGCTGCTATGATGACTTTCGCCCCATGGTGTCGTCGTCTACACCAGCAGGAAGCTGAAGCAATCTCCAGTCGAGTGATGGACGTGTTCAATGCCATAGAGGTGGAAAACTGTGTGGAACGTCATTTTGCGAGACTCTCCGGTCATCATTGACTTTAGATTCGCCATCATCAGAAGACCTGGATTCAGCGACGAGGAGTGGAAGGATGTTGTTGAAGGGCGTCGCGATACGCGGAATATGAAGAGAGCTCTCGTGGACGGGGGTGGAAGAAGACAATCCCGAGATGTTCTATCAGATAGAGAGAGTTTTGGATACGGATTGGGACGGGGCAAAGGAGATGGTGCATCGGTGGAGGATAAAGCCAGATTTTCAGTTTAGACCTTGGTATGGCTAGCCCTTGGCCCGTTCCACCGTGGACAACTGCGAACCCGACGACCGCTGTGAACTAGAGGGTTACCGAAAATCCGACGGTTATATGGGATGAGGAGAGAACCGAAATATCGACTATTCCAAGCGAGACGTCAATAGGTACACGTGCGTCGTGGTTGTCATAAGAAGTTAGGACTTTGCCTTTATATAAAGACGAACTCTCTCTCTCTCCATCACTCTCCGCTTCTTCTCTTTCTCGCGTCCTCCAACGTTGCCGGCAACTGCGGCTTAGATTGTACTTCTATAGTACTTCAAGTGAATTCTCAAGCTGCGAGTCGAATGAGGGACCGACTGGAGTTTTCATCAACCTACTATTTCTTATATTCCGCAAGGACATCTTTTATTGCAGCAGTATTGCAGCACGCTCGAATGAGAGCCTGAAGAGGAGGCGCATGAAGCAGAGGCTGAATTCGACATGGTGGTTGAAACGGAAGGTGGTGAACACTCACATTGCGTGCTGGTCGGGATTGGTGCAAGGTATGTTTACTTTCCAACATTTTTGTTCGCTAACTGATATGGGTAGCATGGTAAACAACTGAGATGTCTGCGACAAGAAATTTGTCTCATGTCGGGTCTCCTGGAATGTCTGTCCCCTAGGAATCACCCGCTTTCTTCGTTATACCACCAGTACCAGTAACTGCCATGGCACCACAATTCTCGCATCCAAAGACCGCCTAAGCGATAGCGACACCAGCATTAGTACACTGGCACCAGAAGACCAGCCGAATGCATTGACACAGAGCGAGATCGAAGAATCTCAAAAGATTCTCGCCGTTGAGCTTGGGTGCGTGTTAAAGCGTGATATCTGGCGAGAATTGACTATAGCTTTCCACATGTAGGTGGAATATCCAGGCCTCGGGTCCAGGAGAATTTCCCTTTACATATAGACCAGCAGTCGATGAAGCCTGTGCTAGGTTATTGGACGAAGGAAGTCGGATGATGGTTGATTTCCTCAGCCCCCCTCTCTTAGGCGCACAGACCCTCGAACCGTATGTATTTGTAGTCGATCTCACCGCTGCACCCAGATATACTATTATAACGGACCCGGAACCAGTCGTTGTCGTCCTGGTCGACTCCCTCCAGCCACTCCTCCGCGGTGGACCCCCGCCCCTACCCCACAGTATCGGTCATCATGTACATGTCGTCCAAGGGGCGATGTCACATGAACTTGTCGGATAGACCAGCGCGGACGATGCGCATACTTCGATGGATGTTTGAGGATGTCGCTCCAGGGTACCAGTTATCGACCTGCCGTGATCACGGACCGCTACTGCGAAGGACACTGAATCACATCGTTCAAGTGTTGGATTGGTTTTATCCGTCCATTCGTTCAAAACTACGAATCATCCACCAGCCGTCCGACGGGACAAGTAGAAATTCCTCACTCCTTTCGGATGCACGGCCATACGTGCTCACATGTGGACACCACATCCTTCTGGAACGTGCCGTTCCCTCTTTACCTATGCCCGCACAGAGGCGTTCCCCGCACCCCCACCGTCAGTTCCGAATCTAAATTCTTCCCCAAATCATTCCCAAGGAACGTCAACTTTTCTATCCGCTCGGTCACAGGGCTACCCGGAGAATGGACCGACTCCTACTCTCCTATCAACCAACGTGTTCTCTATACAGCCCAGACGGAATCACAGTGGGGCGCGGCCTTGTCAGAGATTACCGCGTTCTCGCTCCTGGCGAATAGGTAACTCATCGAAGGTTCCAGAATTCCACCCCATACAGGACCTTACTCCGAAAGGATAGGAAAATCTTGGCAAAATTATATGCCTGGTCATTGTCGCGGTCGCGAAACGTCTCCCTGACATGTTGTCCCGAGAGGGGTTCATCAACGTACACAGCGAAACACGAGCCTTACCCGTGGGGGCATGGGCTGGTGCGGATGGGACTGAACTAAGGGATAACCTGGCTACAGTATATTCTGCCATGCGGGGTCCTATTTTCGAAGCAGAGTGATTTGGGCTAGTGTCGTCAGAACAGGAGTATGACGACCTTCTTAATGACTTGACGAAAGAGTGGGATCACGGACCAGATACGTTTGAAGACTGGACAGCAATATATGCTCAGAAGGTGTGCAATCCCATTGCAAGTCATCGCTAAGCTAGGCTGACGATATGGCTGAAGCCTTCTGTTTGAACCCTAGACTATAGATTAAACAAAGAGTTCACTTTTCTGTATCAATATATCCGCTTGATTCAAAAAATGTCGTGTCCGATGCCCTACGTTAACGGTGCTTCGAAGTCATCATCCACCAAAGCTTGAAAGTGAGCTCATCTTGACCGTGTGTACTTGTCAATCCAGCCTTTGATACCTCCTTCTAGAACGGCAGCTCGGCTTTCAATTAACCCCCAGTTCACCCTGGTACCATGCCGCTGTACAAGGACCACGTCCAGTCGGCTTGCAGTTGTTGCAATGAAAAACAACCAGCGAATATCGGGTGAGAATCGTCATCAGCGATTGAAGGGTTGGATAGAATGAATGCGCGGGAAGATTGATAGAGCCCTTGATGAATGAATTCTGTTCGACATCCCAGTTAGACTTGATATGGAGGTGCGTACTTAGCGCGCACATACCTCAAAATCAGTCCGGCGGACATCTACGACCAGGGTTTGGCCTAACTTTGCGTCTTCTAGCAGCAGCGAGCGGAGATTTTCGGCAGATATCGTTTCTACGGCGGACTGAGATCGAGGAAAGGTAGTATGCCAAGTATCCGTGGGCGTATTTTCTTCGGACATTGTATTGCAGATATTACAGCTCATCTCTATTCTTTATAGAGATTTGGGCATCCAATCAGTGAGGTCATCATTTTGCTTCGGTCCAATCACCAATCGGCAGTGACATACACTTGCCTACTTAAGTTGTGGACGTGTGAGTATTCACCGCTGCGACGTCTGCTACTACCACCACCACTACTCACGTCGTCGAACTCAACAAATGGAAATTGCTAACATCTATCGTGCTGTTGAAGAACACTATTCTTCTCACGCTTCGATCGCCCCATCTAGCCAAACAGAAGCTATTGTCGACCATGATCGTGTCGCAAGCGCTTTTGGATACACCACCGAAGAACTATCGAGTATTCCTGTCAACTCGAATCTCGGATTGTCGTGCGGCAATCCCGTCGCCACTGCAAATTTAAAGGAGACGAGTGGTAATGAGTATCTTCACTATATCCTTTAGTGACGCGGATACACAGGGAGAGACCTTTCTTGATTTAGGATCAGGAGGCGGTCTCGACGTCTTTCTTTCTGCAAAGCGCGTAGGGCCTAGGGGAAAATGCATCGGAGTTGACATGAATGATAAGATGCTCAAACTCGCGCGAACCAATGCCACCAAGGGCGGCTACACTAATGTGCAATTCGTAGGCATTTCCAGCTAAAATTCCCACATGCATGCTCATAAATTATGTATAGGTCAAGGCGTTAATTCACGATCTCCCGCTTGCTTTGCAATCCGTGGATATAGTGACCTCCAACTGTGTTCTTAACTTGGTTCCTGAATCGGACAAGCCTACCGTGTTTTCAGAGATTGCTCGTGTTCTGAGACCAGGGGGCCGGTTGGCCATCTCTGATATTCTCTTGAAGAAGCCGTTACGTGAAGACCTGCTCTCGGATGTTTCTTTGTATGTTGGATGCATCGGCGGTGCAAGCACCCCGGAACAATACCGGGAATGGATGACATCGGCTGGGCTTAGCGGTATGGCATTCTCCTCCTACGTCCTAGTGGTATTATTTGAAAATTGTCTTCTCCAGACGTAACAATTGTAGACACGCAGAAAGACTTGAATGTGTACAAGTTGAACGGAAGCGCCCAGGAGAAGCCAAGTAAGTGTCTTCATTTTATGTGTCAGCTACTATCTCAACGCATGCAATCCTCTAGCAGCGTGCTATTCAGGCGATGAATCACAAGGATGCAGGCTGAAACTCTCAGATGCCAAGTCTAGTGATTATCTATTTTTCATCCATCGTCCTTTGGTTAACGCCACACCGTTAGCACCGTCAATTCGAGACCTAGACTTGAATGATTACGCAGCCTCTTACCAGATTTATGGCGTGAAGAACAAGTAGATGCTTATAGCAGTGAAAGCACTAGACCTCGTGGGAATAACTTGACCATTGTACTCTGGGCGCTTAAGTTTGAAGCTTCTGAACACGTTGTATACATGCGATGCACGCGTGTAACTCGCTTTCTGTCTCCGCCCATCGTCTGCCATGAACGAGAAAGTCCTCGATAAGATGACTGCCGATGATCAAATCGAAAATTTCTGGATAGAGGCGTTTGGCTCAGTAGACTCGGATCATCCATCTTTTGAGGTGAATGGCACGCCTTCGACGCCGTCTCCGCCAACGTGTAGAAACCAAAGGTTTTATTTTGACGACGATATGACGATTTTCATGGTCAGTATTCCGATTTCTGCTCCAGTGATCCACTGACCATGTTAAACCCAACTTAGGTCGAGAATGAACTCTTCCGTGTCCATCGCTACTTCCTCACACGAGAATCAGAGTTTTTCCACACCATGCTCAGCTGCCCTCCAGGCCCCGAAGGACCTGAAGGTACCAGTGATGAGAAACCAATTCCAATTGGTGCTGGAGCGACATGCAACGAGTTTGAATGTGTGCTTGACTACATTTTCAATCGGCGGTAAGTATATTTGACTCCCGTTCTTGACATGTAGAGTAATATCATGAGTAGGGGAAATAACGCAGCTCCTCATCAAACGGATCGCTATTGGATCAATATTCTATCATTCTCCAATCGATTCGACCTGGACGACATTCGAGCTGTGGCGATTTCGCACCTTCAAATGTATCCCGTTTCGAACCCCATTGATGCCATCGCCCTCGCTGAACAAATTGACATGAGGGAATGGCTTCTGCCCGCGTATAAGGTGTTATGCCAGAGATTCGAGCCTCTCTGTTACTTTGAAGGGGAAAAGATTGGTCTTGAGAAGGCGCTGCGGGTTGCTAGAGCCAGAGAGGCAGTGAGGGATGCTGGAAGGGACACTCCCTTTTCTCGTCCTGGTACGCCTGTGTGGTCACCAGGACCACTGACACCACGGGCAGCGACACCTCTGCCACCACCTTTGTATAGTGATTCGTTGGTTACCCGTGTTGTTCAGGAGGTTTTTGGCCAAGACTTTGGTGCAAATAGAGGCAATGATGATTAGAGTACAAATATAGGCGAAAGCTATAACTATAAGCATCAGTACATACTCTATCACAGAACAGGTTCATCCGCGCTGATAAGTGCAATAGCTTTCTCTGTTCTCGGTTTGATAGCGCACTTAAACGGTGTAGGGTGACTAAAAGAAGAAGAATTTAGCTGCTGCTATGACAGGGTTGCAATGTATCACTCACCTTATCGTTCCCGTAGTTTGCTCTATGTCGGGTTCAGATACAATGCCTTCAGGAGAAGAATACTTTGAAACCTCATACACTGCTAATGCCGTAGCAACGGAGATGAAAATTGAAGCGTCAGCAAGTACTCGTCCTGTACAGTTTGAGCCGGACTTGTTTGACGAACATAAAACGCTAACATTACCAGGACAGATACTGAAATCATGTTAGTCATAATGCCAGTAGAGAGGTTCTATTGGCATACCGGCGACCAAATCCAAACACCACGGTTCGCGGGTCAGGCTCTGGAGTTGAACCAAGAAACCTTTCGGGTTTAAATTCAAACGGACTGTTATATATCGTAGGATCATGAAGCATTTTCCTACACCCTGATGAGTTTATAATCAAAAAGCGGCAGACCATGACCTACGTACCATATGTTTGCGACGACCAAAGACCCTTTCGGGATAAGGTAGCCATCATACGTATCATCTTCCATGACTCTATGCGGCACCGCTGTTACCCTTATTAGTTAGTAAGGAATAATTACGCTATACGGCCACAACAGACCGGTGGGTGTAACTGTATGCCATCGTATTACCTCCAGCGCAAGGGCGTTGATATAGGGCAGGTGTTCTCGATCATGGAAACCAGGAAGCCTATCGTTACCAACAACAGCGTCAATCTCAGCTTGCGCTTTTGCTTGTATATCAGGGAACAAAGTCATTGCTTTGAAAAAAGCGTGGATCGATGATACGGTCTGGATTTGTCAGGAGGGAACGAACTTAGAGTTTATATAGTAAGACTTACAGTATCGGCACCACCTATGAGGACCCAATGAGATAATTATGTGACGGTGAGTAGCATAGCACGTACCGGAATACAAGGATGCAGCAAGCCATTTAATGTCAAATTCCTCCTCCGCGCTTACTTGTCGACCTTCAAGCAGGCTCGAGATAAGTGATAAAGGAGCTTTTCCAGCAGCCTATACGCATTTTTGAGAATGACGCATTGAATATGATAAGAAATAGTCACAATTTGGGATTTCACAAAGTGATACGGGCGGTCAACCATATTTTCGAGTGTCTCCGCCCATTCCTTCGCCTTCTGCTGGAACCCAGCACCTGGAAACCATGCCGGTACGTGACGTACTGCACCACATATTACTAAAGCAGTTTAGCTGATGGAATGGAGGCTTACAGGCCGGAATATGGTTGACCAAGAAGCCGCCAGGAGCCGTGGAAACCGAAAATTGGTCGGTAGCTCGATCTGCCAGTGTGACGAAAGGGTCATTTTCTTCCTCAATGTCGTACCCGTGAGAGATGTGTAATATAATGGCACCGGCGGTTCTGAAGAAAACAAAAGAGAGTGATCAGTATAGTATCCGAGGTATCATGACACTGCGGCGTACTTTCGAATGTGCTGCGAGAGGTTCTCAGGGTGTGCCAATACACGCTTCAAGAACCGATGTGTTTCCCTCTCTTCGACTGGTAGGAACTGTTTCATGGTTGCTTGGTTACCGAAAAGCTGATGCGCGAGTCGTCGATAATTGCGAAAGCGATTACCATAGGGAACGAGGACAAGAGCGTTCTTCCATCCGACAAGCTCGCCGCCCATCGGGATCGTTGGTCGGTCGGAATAGATGGAACTCTTCTTATCGAGGAGATCCACAGCGATTTTCTCAGAGTTCAATACGATTAGACGCTGTCCAAAGAATGCTACAGACGCTATGTTGCCTGCAAAAGACACATCAGTCTACGGCGCGGACAACAAGTCGGTACGCGTACCGTAGCGCTCGCCCCACTTGGCAAAGGTGAGCCATTCTTTCTCGGTCGGCATGTCAAGAAGGTTCCCAATGAGCGGCAATTCTTTGGGACCAGGGGGGAGGTGTGTCCTTGACGTCTTGGCCCCGTTAGAGAGGCGTTGAATCAAGATCAGTGCAGTGATCACTGCGCAGACGTCGAGAATAACGAAGAGAGTAGACATGGTCGACGAGGAAGGGATACGAAGGAACAGCGAAAGGAGAGCATGTCGTGTTATATGGAGATTCGAGATTATACATCTCGCGCTAAAGGAAGTCCTTGTGATCATTGATTCATCTGCGAAGGACTTCTATTACATATGAGGAAAAAACACCATCGGTATCCAACGGTGCCTCAGGCGGCTGAAGGTCCCGATTCCAATAATGAAGACTATTATTAAGACCCAGACTGCGTTGGACAGCAAAGTCGAACACTATTCACCCAACCTGTAAAAAGAAGACAACATCCCAGCAGAACAAGCGCTCACCACAAATTCGGAGGCAGACGGAACGAGGCAGTCCCTCTAATTTCAGGTCCATTGAATCGGATCTCCGCGTATCTTGCGGTCTTGCTTTCATGGTCAGTCCTTCTCGCACCAACCAAACATGGGCTTAGAGCGGCCAAGAATAGCACTGCTGGCTGGGGGCATGGGATTTTTTGTGCTCCGTCATACCGGGACCGAGAACGCGACAAGCCTGAGCGGTCCCGGAGCTTCAACGCTGAAACACCAGTCATTCATACTTTTCCTGACGCGAAGCTTGTGAAAAGTCTTGAGCACTAAAGGAATCAAATGAGCAAGGAGTCGAGGAACAAAACAGTCAATACCACAAACCTTTGCCTGGACCGTCGTCCGCATGACAAAAATACTCTACTTGGCGGCTGACGAGACTTATTAATGCAGGTGAGTTTGTTCGACGTCTTGTTCAAGGGCAATTAAGCGGCAAAAGTGGATAAACGGCGGCAGGCTCCCAGGAACCTCCTTTTATGATAACTGATGAACTGACGCGCTACTAGTTCTGTATCTGTTTAATTGAAGGTTCTTGGACTTCATTCGACGTTTCAAATCTGAGAGACGAGGAGAGTAATTAGTAGGCTGTACAGCCATGTAGAATTTCGCGAAAGAAACGCTTTATCACCTAGTGTTCGTGCCAACGAAAAGAAGTTACAAAAATGCACAGGTACAGCGAATCCTTGCTAGCTTCGAAAAAAAAGTCATCGCTCGTGCACTATTCTCTGTAAGGCTATGGTATTTGTGTCATGAAGAGTGTGCAGGAAAGTGCTGAAGGTGGTTCTTGATTCGATTTCGCTCAAATCCCGTCAGAAGCACCAAAGCACTGCTAAAATGGAATGAAATCGGTCAATCATGCTTTCAGGACGAGACTTGACAATGACCAGAACATAGAGCCAATTTTAACGTGCAAACTAGCACGCCAAGCATTATGACATACCGTGAAAACTGGGGTGAAACCGGATACACGCGGAAAACAATGGAAAAGCATTCTGAAAATCTCATAGTCGGCATAGATGATGGCTTTGAAGGCGACCTCAGGTTTCTCTGACCTTTCTTCCTTCAATATATCCCAGTCGGTCGCGTCGGCTGGAAATTTCCCGTACCTTCTACGACGTTCGGACGCGCCTAACTTGAAAGATTCACCTCCACTGAATTCCCGCTACGTCAGGAGCGTTGTGGCAACGCGACCGTACCGGTTTGAGGATATCATGTTTGAAGGGAAACAGGGTCGCGAGGGGAAAAAGAAGGAGAAGTTGCACACTCATAAGATCAGATCGCGTGCACCATCTCCGAGGCAATTTTGTGACCACCCAGTTACCAATCAATTTACTGGTGGGCCTCCTCCAAGCCCTAGTGCATCGTGAAAGAGAACGCCGAGGAGGTCGCGCACCTCCAATTGGGGCATACGCTTGCCACTTGTAGGCCCTTGTACTGTCTCGGATAGCTAGATACTAACCGTGAGACTGTGGAGCAGGAGTCGAACAGGGGAAAAATGCACTTCCTAGCGCCCTCCTTGCTCGCAGCACGATACCGTTGTTGCTTTACTTGGATTGAGTGGGGCGCATTCAATCGGCACTTCTGCGTACCAGATGCATTAATTTAGCAAAAGGGTGCCAAATATTCAATTAATATACGTACTTGAATAAGACCATGTAAAGGGAAAATGCCCGACGCGTTGTGACTTGTATTGGAGTAGATCTCGATCAAGGCCATTTTCACACAGATACTGGCCTTGCACAGATCCGAACGAGTCCCTTCTACGACGAACGACTGCAATCATCCACGCGATGGAAAAATCCCGGGATCGGAGGACTTGATATGAACAACTTCCAGAACTAGCACTTTGATCTTCAGAATACGAAAGCGTAGGCTTAAACACCTGTCATTGGACGCGACCCAGTTTGAGAGGAAAAGGATTATTCCGATGGGAAAAATGAAGAGCGCCCCTCGGATACCGACGTCTCCGTTTCTGCCCATGCAAGAGTCACCAAGTCGGTGAGAATATTCCTGTGAAATTATAAGCTTGTGTATGACTAGTGTAGATGAAATAGATGTTGACTGTAGAACAGCCGCGGAAAAGCAAACTTGGACAAAAACGCACCAATGTAATTCATCGGGTACGTCAATCAACCGTCGACATCGTGAAGGATAGTCCCACAGAAATACACGCGTAACGACTCCTGCGGTCGACTCCACATATTAAACGCAAGGACCAAAGAGGAACTGAGACTTTCGCAGATGAATGCCTCTTTGACGAGGCTCGAAAGTTACCTGAGCTGGGCTCGTTCTGGTGATTTTTATCGGAATGACTTTTGATATAACCAGGATATTTGCGTGGTCAGTATTGGGAAACCCGTCCCTGAACAAGAAAATATGAATTTGCATGGAAGGTAGCTATTGGCCAGGGCGAGTACATGGCTGAGTTTTTGTGTGTAGAACGAGATAAATGGTGGTTAGCAGTTCACGTCTGCCGGCCCGGTGAGTCCCATGTCACCTATCACAGTAATCACGCACGTCACACGCATCACGCGTCACGTAACGCGTTCTGCTAGTAGTAGTTGCTCTTGTCTCTTCATCCAGGTAGTCCAGCCTCTCTTGCTCGACGAATCCTACGCCATCTGGACGATATTGTGAAGGTGAATTTTTCCACCAAAATACGCCGTGGCTGGCTAAAGATTCGTCTGATCAAGTGGCCCTTATTCCCTTTCCACCATGTCATCAATATTCGGCGCTGCTACGAACACAACTACACCGGCCGGAGGGAATCTTTTTGGGTCGAATAATCAGCAGCAACCAGCCGCAACAGGCGGAGGGCTTTTTGGAAACAATTCTACCCAGACACAGACAGCCACTCCCTCATTGTTCGGTGCTACCAATACTGGTGGTGGCGCTTTCGGCCAAAATAATGCTTCTAACACGAACACTGGCTCGTCGTTATTTGGAAACACCTCCACCCAGCCGCAAGCGAACCAAAATAGCGCGTTCGCTTTGAAACCCAGTGTGTTTGGTCAGACAGGAACTGGGGCGACGGTATCGCAACCGGCTCAGTCAACAAACAGTTTCTTCTCGACACCACCAGCCGGGCAGCAGAATCAACAAAATCAGCAAAATCAGCAGGCCAAACCAAACTTATTCAATGCAACGAATCCTCTTTTCGGTGGTACCGGTACGTCAACAGGAACAAATCCACTGTTTGGAACGTCTACTACGACTCCCAATACCAATACCACGACCACCAACACAAACCCTCTGTTTGGCTCAACATCAACCAACACAACCACCCAAAATCCTCTTTTTGGTTCTACGACAAACACTAACAATGCTAATCCCATGTTTGGCTCGTCGAGTACCAACACAGCTCCCGCAACTAATACCAACATCTTCGGCACTACGTCGACGTCGGCTAACCCCATGTTTGGTTCATCTACGAATACCTTGGGCACAAGCACGCTTGGGGGAAGTACGCTTGGAACCGGTGCTTTTGGCACACAACCCCAGCAGCAGTCAACCCTAGGCGCCAACAGTCTCCTTAAAAGCACCGCCCCTGCTTCCCAACAACAACTCGTCGATGCACAAACCCAATTTGCCAAATTATCACAAAAGATAGAATCGATTGCCAACGCGTGGAACCCGAGCTCTCCTCAGTGCCGCTTCCAGGTAAGTCATTTGCTACCACTTACAGACGTAATGTAACGGTGTCATTAGCACTATTTCTACAATCTCGTCGAGCCCAATCAAGTCAGCATGTACGGACGCCCACCCAATGCCACCAATGACGCGTTGTGGCAAAAAGCTATCCAAGAAAATCCTGATCCATCTTGGTATGCCTTCTATTAATTCAGTTCGATGCAGCTCATTCTATTCGCAGTCTCGTGCCGGTCATTGCGAACGGATTTGATGATCTCCGGCAGCGCGTCGATGGTCAGACAGAGCAAGCTACAGCGCACAAGGGAAACATCAAGGTCAGCATGCGTGCTAAATTTCATCTTACCTTCCTTCATACGATCCCCCTTTAGGATCTACAAAAGCGCCTCGCCGATCTCTCAACCCAGCATTCCACCAACACTATCTCCCGTCTTGCAAGATTCTCGCAAACCCAAATACAGCTTGCGCAGCGGATAATGGCGCTGGCACAGCACCTACATCTACTCATTCCGACTGTACGGTCATCTGCGATACGGCCGGAGGAAGAAGAGCTGTTCGCCAAGATAGAATCAATTGAGGAAGAAGTAAGGGGAGGGAAAGGGAAGATGAAAGCCAAGCTTGACGAGTTGTGGGCGGTATTCGGTGCTTTGAAAGCAAAAGAGGAGGGTATTCGGGAGCGAAGGAACTCTGGCGATTGGAAGGTCGTCGATGAGGAAGGACTGGCTAGGATTGCACAGGTTGGTTTCGCCTTCTTCATGTCTTTTTCGGTGCTGATTGCCTTGTCTCCGTCGTAGATTCTGTCGGAACAACAGAATGGTTTAGCATATCTCACCACGATCTTGCAGAAGAATCTGAAGGATCTTGGCATCATCATGGGAACGGGACCGACTATGACTGCGGGCGATGACTCGATGGAAGGTGAAAATTTATGGACGTCAACTAGTACACTCAGAGCCAGCGTGCTGCGTTAATTATTGTCACTGTTGTTGTTGCTTCTAATTTATTCTTGTTGTTTGTGAAGTAAAAAAAGGAAAGAATTCATGTCCATCTAAGTAGTACCTACGGCGTATTAAATACCATAAGAACTTTGTCTCGCGCGCTTCTAGATCCGTCAAGCCGCCTCGCCCACCAGTTTCTCGACAATCTCCACCGCCCGCTTGAACTTGGCCTTATCTTTATCGGTCGCCTGCACCGAGCTCGTACCGCCTCCACATCCCGAGGGGCCTCCATTCTGCCACATCAGATCCTCACTGCCCCACGCAATGCTGATATCCAAGCCGTAGATGTCCTCGCTTCCAGGAGGTGACTCCGTGGGGATCTCTTTGAGGATCCCATGCAGCTCCTCGACGAGCGCATTGGTGTCATCATCGTGCTGGATCGACTTGGGCGCTGCGCTCGCCAGACTCGCAGTGCCGATCTCGCGGATCGCAGAGGTGATGTTGAGCTGGTCATGATTTAAAGGACGAGTGAGGGTAAAGATTGCGCTTGGAGTGGGCGGTGCGAATCCACCGGCGATGCCTGTATGCAATGTAAGAAATAATTGAGTGTAGATGATGGAAAGCACCTCTCTGAAGTCTCAGTGAATACTCTGCGGGTGCCATTATCAAGGTAGTGGTTGCTGTGTAAGACGAGCTGATAGTGCATCTGGAGGTGATTGCCCGATTTGGGCTATGAGATCATCACCTCCACTTGAATTCCGTACCAAGCCAACGAAAACCTCTTCGCTCAGAAGCTACCTAAGGTTACATTTACACAAGTGAAAAAAAAAATAGCAAAGAGGAGACAGCATTATCAGAAACAGCATAACGTAGATACGAACCATATGTTACACATGATACAGGAAAACAAGAAGCTTCAAAAAACCGGGCAGTTGGTATAATCGTACGCTTATGAACCTACGTCTCCCACTCTCGTCAAAGCAACACGGCGTTTCTTTTTCGGAGGCTCGGGGGTTTGGTCCTCTGTCGCACTCTCTGGCCCTGTCGTCGCTTCTCTCTCTCGTTTCGCAGGGAACACAAAATCGCCTACGGTCAGAACAGAAGCATCTCCACCATCGACACTAGCCGCTGGGGTGAGTGGCTCGCCTTTCGTCGTCATAGGTGTATTACTACTAGAAGCAAAAGGAAGCGGCACACTCCCAAAGACGGGTGTGGCTATGGGTGTCCCCGCCCGAGAACTCGTCGATGCGCTTCGACGGTGTGACGGCGACGACGTTATATCCAATGGCACTGAATGCTGATGTGCAATCGACTGAAGCTGAAGCGCTTGCTGTTGGGTAGGATATGCTGGAAGAATTTCATCGAAAACAATCAAAGTACAGTATCCATCCCTCGAAGACAAGATAAGACTTTGACCGTCTGGAGACCTAGTGGAAAGACCTGTTAGCTCACAATTATGACTTAATAGAATACATAGAAGCTCACCAACTGGCATCTGTGAACTCGTCATAATGAAGTTTTGTTAACAGACAGACGGGTCCAGCCTGCTGTGTATCATAGATCGCCACGGTATCCATCGTGACTACAGCGAACAGCATGCGATAAGGAAGGGCGAAGACAGAACCAGACGTTGACGCCACACTATTTCCTGATCCTACAGCCCCGACGTGTATCGGCGTACCAGGTTTGGAGGCCGCGGGTGTAGGAGGCCGCAGAGCGGTCGCGTCCAGCGGTGATATCGCAGGAGAAGCCACAAGGTTAAACATCGAGGCGGCCGAGCTGCTCGGAAGCATAGGTGCAGGCGCAGCAATTTTCTGCTGAAACGACACAGACTGCGTTTCTGATGTAGATGTCGCCAGTTCACCCGCAATGTTAACTTCCATTGAACCTTCCGCGCTTTTGCCCTTCTCCAAAACCGCGGTCTTCGGGCCTGTCTCCCCACCAGCGCCACTCACACCGCTCCTCAAGTCAAACAGCACTGGACTAAACCGGACACCCACGCTCGCCTTCTTATGCCCTGGTAATTGCGCAACGGGAGGTCGCGCAAAGTTGGCACGTGTGTAGATATACACGCAAGAGTTCTTGTCTGCTTCAGCACTGCCGCTGCCGTCTTCTGCGCTGTCCACTGTCTTCGCTTTTCGGCCACGTTTCGTTGTTTCATCGTCCTTGACCACAACTTCTGGGTCCTCAAACTGTCCAGCGGGCGTCAAAAGCAAACCGCCATCCGGGCTGAACGTTAACCGGCGGAAGAAGTTGGTGTAGCTTTCGTCACCATACAGGCCAATGTTCCCTTCGCCAACGGCATGAAGCCAAGGCATAGGCGTGGCTGTCCTGATAGCCGGAAGAGGTGGCATAGGGCTGGGGGACCGACCACCAAATCGGCTGCTCATGCTGAAGGCCGGAGAGGAAGGCGCGTTAGAGCCGCTAAACGAAGACCGTCGAGAGGAAGGTTGAGGCATTCCTTTCTCAGATGCTGGACCCGGAGGAGGAAACATTGTGGGGAATAGAGGTGTCGACACGACTGACGTGGCGGGCGTAAGAGGTGCCAGCTCTTTGCTAGTTATGATCGGAGTGGCAGTTGGCGGTATAACAGGTGTAGGCGCCGACGTCGACCAGAGCGCGGGGCCGTCTTTTTCATCGAGGGCGGACTCCGCATCACTTGTGGTGCTTTCACGTCGTGCTATGTGTGGTCGAGTGGCCTGCCTTCCTCTTCCGTCCTCGCTGACAACGCTGGATGTGCGACCATGTCTTCGAGTTCCAGTCAGACTCATCTCTCTGTTGCGGCCAACGGCGTGGACTTCGAAATGATTTCTGCTCGTGTTGATACGATACACGTGCATAGAGTGGTCAGAGGATTGCGTGGCTATGTACTCATTGAGAGGGTCCCAAGAGACGCCTTGCACATAGTGGTTATGTTCTGCTATTTCGTGCACACATTTCCCTACAGAGAGTGGTGGATCAGTACCAGAAACAGCTAGGTTTTCTGAGGTAAATCCCAGGAACATGTTTGAAAGGAGCCGCGGACAATGCGAATCGTAGCATATAGAAATATGCAGGAGGCCAGTGGACAGGTATGTCGCGAAGACAAAGATCGGACATCAGGACTTACCATCGTTGGATTGGAAGACTCTGGCAGCATTGTCTGTACTTCCAGCAATTATGTATTCACCTGTCGGGCTCCAGGCCAGGTCGTAGACTTGCATGGCAGTACATCTATGAGGTCTGAGCTCAGAGAAGCTGTTGGGTTCGACAACACGTACCTGAACATACACCGCACTCTCCAGTATTCCTTCTCGTTTTGAAGTTCTTCAGTGCTCAAGTCACTGCCGTACGTAGAGGCCTGTGGCGTCGTGGAAGGAGACCAAATGATGATCATGCCATCTAGGCACTACTTCAGCCACGGACAAGATATATAATAGACTAACATACCGTCACCAGCAGAGGCAATCAGCTCGCCTTTACGGGAGATATCTTCAATTAAAAATAAATATTGCATGACTGCTTCACCCACCATTGGGACTCCATCTGACGACGTTCACTGCCGCAGAATGGCGACTGAGAGTGGCAAGATATTCGACGCGTGGAGGTCTTGGCGCGGCTGCTTGCGACGCCAAGGGAAAGGAAGGGTCTGTTGGTCGTATACTAGGATAAACCATCCATACCTTCGCGTACAATGAATAATGAGCAGACATATTGCAACACGAGATGCGTACCCTGACGTGGTTATCCTCGCCGCCTGTCGCTAAGCGATACTTCTGCTCAGCCCATCTTTCCGCCCACTCGAGATTGGGCTCTCCAGAGGTATTTCCTGTCGGCCGAGTCTTTTTGAACGATGGAATAGGTTGAAAGTCGCACGTTGAGATAGGCTTAGAGTCGTGCCAACGAATTTCGAGCGTACGAAAACGCATTTTTCTATACCCTTACGCTCAGTAGAGCAGGAGAATACGCGACCAGACGATAAACGCGTAAATGAAGAGGAGGAGAGTAACGAAGGTGGTAGAAGAAAGGAAGGCTCTGCATGTAAGAGTACCAAAAGGTCCGATAGGTAAGTCTAGATTTGGGAAATTTGATTACATAATCCATATTTTGGTCCAGATTCCCGAGCCAAAGTTTCAATTCCGAATCCCAAAATAGATCTTCCGACTACACCGTACTACCCCGCATACTTATTTGTTCCTCCTTCCAGCCTGAGTACTAGTGTTGCCAATAGCAAGACTGTTTCATTAATAAGAAGGTTCGGAGCTGTGCCAATAATAATACAACCAAGTATAGGCCAACGAGAACTTCTACATAACGTACCACTGAGACATACTCGAAGTGCCGACCTCGGCTGTTTCTATTATCATTTGCCCTTTCACGTACTTTCCCTCGAGGAAAGGGTCAGTGGATTCACTGGCAATAGAGTTGTGAGAGCGCAAGAAGGCGGATCCTGTCTGACGGAGGTCCTGGGAATGTCGACAACTAAGCGGCTGGGAATTTGATGTACCACAGGATTCCCCACTACCTCGCGATTGGAGCTGAGTATCTAGGTTGAAGTTGGTTCTGGGGTTCTGACCCTACGTATCCAGGAACGACACTGGTATCTTGTCGCTAATCGTAGCTCCTATGTGGCAGCAATACACTCAGTCTAATCGGCTGAAAGACCTCAGGAGAAGCTGCACAGACTTACGCAGAACATGAATATTGAACCACCATGAAACCATTATGAATAGTCTAGAAGCGACATCGTAAAGGGAATGTTGCGATCTAGCCTCGAAGAGTCAGGTGAAAGCTTTGAACATATCTAGCAGAAGGTTGCGCTTCGTCCTAACCACGGCAACGAATCGTTCCATTAGAGGGGAGCCATTGATGGCAAAATTTTCCACGATCGACAGCTAGACGTCGTACCTCCATATCAACACCAAGATCGCGATGGAATAGTGCAATGTGAGATGCGAAGATGAGAAAGCTGAACCCAATGTCCAACAAATACATTTAGAACGGCAGCAGTTAGCAACTCAATACCCAGTTGCGATTGATGTAAGTCAGATGCAAACTTTGAATGGTCGACGAAGACCTTCGAGAGGAACCAAACCTTTGGCATGAACAGGGCCTTAATCTTCTGATACGCCGATAGAGAATCTGTCCAGTAATGAGTACATCCTCTCGACAAGATGGCCATTACTTCGCACAACAAACGAGAAAAAAGATTTTCAATGAATTTTGTTGCAACTCCAAAGGTAAGTTACACAGTTCGGCGGATTGATGCAACCACATGCATAAAATCATACAGGGATGAACATACGGATTGTATAACTAGCTGACGTCACCCATGTCACCGAACGCACCCAAACTCCAGCAGCACGGTAGGTTACAGATCAGAACTGTCATGGAATGAATGGTAAGAATATGTTCACGCGACTAAATCACAGAGTACTCACCCGGAGAGGAGTGAAGAACCACTTGTTCTTGCCCGACACATACCGGTCCTCAAACAACTTCTTGATCGTCTTCTTCGAATTTTCCCGCTGCGATGGCTCTTTGAAAGTGTCGGAAGAGACAACACCCTTGAGGCCTTCCAGCTCAAGTGCGTACCGTGTAGGGAAGAGGTGCGAGTAGTTGACAACCTATGTTCTATCAGATACCGACTCCAGACTAGTCCAGTCAAGACGCACCTTGATGAAAGGCTTGACTTTACTCCGCGACGCCAACTTTTTCTGGCCCATTCGCCTCGTCACCTTCCTGGGGTAACGTTCGACACCGGCAACGATTGCGTGGGGGTAGGGGCGCTCTTTTGAACCCTCATCATGCTGCTTGATGACCACTACCTTCTTTCCCGCCTGCCTTCCGTGGAGTACGATGGCGACCTGATGTATCATGAGTAAATAGCCCATTTTGCGCGCCGCGAAGCCTTCTTTACCTTGCCAGGTTTGTATACTAAGACAATAATCAGTAAATGTCATTACTCAGTAAAAAATTAACTCACCTTTAACCATTTTTCTTGAGGGTTATCGACGACGACGAGACTTTCTGCGACTTTGTGGTTGTTTGGAAGAGGGGCCAGCTCGGTTACTGCCGGGTACTAGCTAGCAAAATAAGGTTCACTATAGTACTCTATTTGGAAATTTATATTATGTAACCACCGTCAAGCCGATTCCCGCCGGCTTCGACGATGCCATTAACGTTCCAACCCTAGTCTTACTTAAATCCGTGGCTTCAAGTCTCTCGCCACCGTTATTCCGATGGTTAGCACACCGTGGGAGTCTAGACAGTGATCGTCGGGCCGACACCCTCCTCACACTGATCGCGCCATCACCTCGATTAAGAAAGGCTAACACTTTTAAGATCCTTTCCATGTTCGCAAAGAGACAGGATTGATTGACCTTCTGTTGTTTACTGTTGTCTTTTTCTGTTACTTTTCAGAATTTACCCATAGGCAAATAAGCGAGTCACCTCCTCATAACCTTCCCTTCCCAAGGCATGGCCGTGGGAGGCGGTATTCTTATGTCTAGAGCATGCCATCCTGCCGAAACATGGGCCTATCAACTGCTTTTTATCTCGGTTCTTGTCGGTTTCACGGAAGCCCAGCGTGCAGCTAGAATGCTAGAATGACTTTGTAAGAGCAAGGCTCTATCAATGTCTATACAAGTACCGTACATCATTACTAGCGTGAACTCTAAAAGTTCAATGCAGCCGCTCGACGACGACATCGGCCAGCGCTCACAAATAAACTTTCGTCGTGTTCATTAAAGTTGTGAATAGGTAGAAGTCAAGCAAAAAAAAACACTACTGCTAATAGGCCTTAGGATTAGACTTTTGGATCCTCCGCTAAACCCTACTATATATAGCCTCAAGGCCTTATGTCTTGCAGCAGCACTGTTGTGGGGTGTAATTTTGACGCATCCGCGTGGAGACGAACAATGATTCTCTTCCACAACACCGTGGTCATGGAACACCGCCACGCGCATTCCTGTCAATCACAACGCAATTTCTGAAAAACTTATCCGCCGTGAACGGTTTGCCTCCGCACATGGTAATAGAAAATGAAGTTAAAATATGCTCGGTGGAATAATTCAGAATAAACTATTCTTCTTTTCCATTCTGCATCATGTTCGCATGGGGATTCACATCCGCGCGGCCCAAAAAAAAAGTGAAGGGACAACATAGTGACATACCGAGCAGGTATGTACGGTAAACGATATATATAAGGAACGAGTTTTAAACGAATGACTGAGGAGCCAAGAAAATGTCCGAAGCGTTCATTAAGAACAACGTCTGAGGCAGAGGGGCTCATCAACACATTTTAAAGGCCGATGTTAACTGTTAAGATAAAGAAGTCAGCGCATGGAAGATGTCAATGAAAGACGCGCACTGGGAGTACAACCGATGGCGATAAGTCCATTAAAGCTGTTATTTTCACAGCAGACGGTTTGTTGCGAGCTGTAAACCATCAATAACATTTCAGATACAGAAGAGGATAGAAGCATACCAAGAGTTTCCTCCAATACCAATGACTGAGAGCGGCGAACAGGTCAGGCCAACAGGAACAGCGGCCCCACCGAGGTGGATTCCAAGCAATCCAAGGAGCGCGCTAACAACCGAGCTTGTGGAAGACTGGACGGAGTCGCAGCATTGGAGAGAACCGGTGGAGCACTGGCTGGGTGTGCCCGAAGGCTTGTTGCGTGCGACTGCAGGCAGAGTGTCAGATCGGCATCAACGAGCTGCATTGGAGTGCGATATACCTCTGGTTGGCGACCTTACGGTAGGGGGCATAGGCGGAAGACCGCGAGCGAGCCGGTCAGCATTGGTCTCCCTACTAGGAAGCGCGGCGGCGAAGGTCGCAAAGAGGACAACGACAGAGAAAAAGATGGTGGCGAACTTCATGATGATGAGATGAAGATGGGAAAACTTTTGGAGAGAACGCTTCAAAAGATCTGGGGAAAGATGACGGGAAGAATGAACGTCGAGCCTACAGGATATTCTTTAAAGCCTTTTTATATTCGGCAGCGCGAATATGCGAAAAGCTTGTCATATCTTTCCGTAACAAGGGAAGGAAGTTAAAATTGGCGCTATTCTCGATCTTGCCCTGTTTGATGTTCGCCAGTATCGGTTCTTTTGGCAGCAATTCTCCGTCCTTGGCAGGCTGTACAGCATTGCCGTATTTCCAAGAAGTTGTTACCTGAATTGTCACTCCATAGATCGACGAAGGAACACACTGCCCGGATGACGCGTGGTAAACGTCTGGTTAAACCGGGGTTTGAGGCTTGACAAAGAACTGAGGTTTTCCTGATATTATGCCGTAAGAGAAGCAAACGAGGCGAATAAGAAGTTATCGTGATGATGCATTTTGATTCGTACAGCTCTTCAATGTCGAGAATGCTTGCATGGCCGCGGATGGAGTCAGTAGAGTTAATTCGTCATAAGCCGCCCCGTCCGCCGCCACAAAGCTAGAGTAGAGTTAGACAGTGTTCTGTGGAATTGTTCCACCTCGCCCCCGACGCAGTCAGGGTTTTCCCAGGGCTGTCAACATCGATCTCGGCAGAAATAACGGGACGTGCAATGATTGAATCACCCGCAGGAGTATTCATTAAGACTTTCCATTTTTGCACCGCAACGGTCGGCCCAGAAGAAAAGTTTAATAATGAGTAGTTCCGTCAGAAAGAACTGTTGCGATTTAGTCGCTATAAGACTGGCATTTTACTAGAATTTTAGTTGATTTTGCATAGGAAATGAGGTTCGCATTGTAAAATAGAATCGATCTATGGTGAGAAGGCGGGCAGTCGCCGAGCTGCGGGAGTACATCAGAGATTTTTCGTGGCTCCTGTCGGCGAATCAACGTTAACGCGCCAATCGCAAGGTACGGAGAAGCATCCTCCGACAGAACCGAGTGATAAACAGCGCCACCGGAAGTCCACCCCGTTGGATAGGATCGAAATATTGTGGTCTCTCATAGAAATGAGCTTTTTAGAAAGTATTCCAGCCATGAATATTAACGCATTGTACATACCAAGTCACAGAAAACGGAGCCTGCAGAGATAGAACAGGGTCGAAATTTTCCACGCGGTCGCACAAGGCCTTTGCCCGTTTTGGTCCGTGATCCAGGATATCTTGGGCCACCATGTGGTAGATCTTCGAGTTATTCTGAGCCTTCTTGGAACAAGGAGATCATTGGTGGGCTTGATGGAGGAGAGGTGGTTGATAGGAGCAACGATTGAAAGCCCGACCATGATGATGCGGCATGCGCAACATATCCAAACAATCCGTTTCTTACTTTGTCCAGTATCGTCCGATTTGAACCAAATTACCGTTGAAGATGCAAGTTGCTTTTTATTCTTTTGGAGACTGCAGTAAAATAAATTGTTCAAAAATGCCGGGGACGGCGCTGTTCACAGTGGACTTCAAATGTCTCAAAAGAAATTTTACTTGGAAATCCAGCGATAAAGAGGCGAAAGCGTGTTCGGAGCGCTTTGTGACGGTTACAATCTGCTCTGTTCGTTCCTTGTTCGATACTGCTGACAACAGATGAGAATAGTAACACTACAGTTACAGAGACCAATGCTAACCCCGGGGGGTATGTGGAACCGTAAACGTTTGTCCTTCGGTCCTTGATGATCGGCGCCTGGACTCAATGGTTGTTCCAACGTTTCTTTCCAGTTATAGGGAGAACATTTTATCCGAAACGTTACAATCTTTCAATGGAGGCGTTCTGAGGCACAGGAGAATAGCCTCCATTATGGGCTAAGGAAAAGAAACCGACGATTCTCTTCTTTGTAAACAAACCTAGCTTCATCGATTAACCTGGGAGCCCGCCGGGGACGGTGGCTGATGGAAGTCGTTTGTACCAGGCCACCGTGAAGAGGAACGTTTACTTCAAGCCATTCTTTTTCTTCTAGAATCTAAGGTATACTTATCTAGACTTGTGCCCCAATTTTCGAGGACGTGATCAGGCTTCGTATCTCAAGTAAACCTGCTTTACATAGAGGATCGAGAACAAGTCTGAAATTGGCGCCGACGCACGGATCTCCTTGATTGACATCCTTCCATAATTCCCGGCGCCTATGTTTGTAGAGCTCGGGAGGAAGTGCACGCTGATTTCTTTTCTGACCTTTTCTTCTGCTTTGTGCGACACTGGAAATGCAGGGGTCTATTCCGACACTGTCTGCTGGTCTTTGTTTATCTGTTTACTTACTCGCTGAACAGTGTAAGTGACAGATCGACCGCGAGCAAGTCACAGATCAGGTGACGTCGTGACGCGACGCGTCAGAGCGCGTCAGTATTTTAGCTGCCTTTGCTACTATCCCCCGTGCTCAATTCTCCCAGAAAGTCGCGCACAGAAAGGATCCCGGACCTTGCTCATGTTTCGTACCCACTGCAAGTTTTCTCTTCTAAAATTCGGATGTCTTTCGAGCCTTGCAATCCCCACTGTCCCGGGTCCCCGAAGTTGTACCGTACATTTCCTCCGTAATAGGTACTTGGTTCGGATGCCCCCTTCATTACTACTGTACGGATTGTACCGGCGTCCTTAAATCTCGGGTGGTGTTAAGATTGCTGTGGGAGGTACTAACTCTCCCCAACCATATCTACTTCATTACTTCCTTCTCCATTGGATTCGATAAAGATAGGTCTTGCCCTGGGTTTGGACTAATTTACACCGAATTCATCTTCAAATGGTTCTTACAAAATACCAGTGGTGAATCAATTCTGACGCCAAGATATTTTTGCTGCTCTTGCTCAGCTGGTCTGCTTCATAGTATAAAAAACCCGTGGGGGGATGATGACAATTATTAAATTAATGAATGTTCTCTGCATCATACGATCAATAGATAGATGGTGTTTCTCCTCCATAATTATGAATGGATAATTTCTAGTACTTAGTGAAATACAGTAACTTTCAAATACTCATGGAGTACAGAATTTCTCCTCGAATATTAACTCTCCTCGGTCCCTTCTGAGGATGTGATCCGTTCATCATACTAACACGAGCAAGGGCTCTATTCTCGAATGTTTTCCATCATCCGAGGGACATGCACCATGCGTACTTGGGGCTGCAAGAGTGGCGGTCACTGTCATGACGTCAGAATCAAGTTCATGCAGCAAGGTTATTTCGACAGATCCTTTATTGTTGACATGCTGCGCATGCTCTCCGAGTCGTACACCGAAGCCGATTAAATCCAGTCTTATTTCAGTCAGTAAAGCCCTGGTACTAAGCGATACGGAACGTCATGTGCCCATTTCTCCCACTTTTCCCCAAACTCCCTCCTTAGAAACTCGTCTTCGGTTTTCACTCTCATGAGTACGGAGAAAACAGCGACCAGCATACCGACCTTCCAGGTGGTAACCACGGACATTCCTAACCCCGAATTTAACACCCCACTTTCCCTTACCCACGAGCCGTCGCCTAAATGAATAGTAGTAATGCCTATGAAAGCCATCACCATTCCGGCATAGGCTGGATGGCGCACGACAGAGTAGGCACCCGATGTGACAAGTTGGTGATTTGATGTATGGGTGATCTCGAAAGTGAAGGCGTTTCCTAGCTCGCGATAGCAATGATACCGTATCCAACCGCCCCCGACCGTTAAGATTGCCGACAATATGAACAGTGGTGAAGGGGAGACGATTTGGAGGGCCTGTCGGCTTGACGAAACGAAACGAAGGTGACTGGCGCCGAAATAAGGAGAGGATAATGAGAGGATGACGGAAATTTCCGCCAGACATACAATCCAGTACAACGCCTACCCAAATTATATCTCGTTAGTTTGAAAGGAATTTTACGCTTAAAAGAAACGTACAAGGAAGTACAGTGTTGGCCTGATGCCAAAAGCATTCTGACGAAGCAAACGGTTTGCTATTGTCTCCCCAATAGAACAAAAACCCTTCTGCGGTACGAAATGCGTTGACCTTGGGGGAGATTTGGTTGGTGATCTCATACTGACATGAACAGCATAAGTAGCAGCAAGGTGCAAGAAAATCTTCGCGTAAACCATTTGCGTTGTGTGTGTAGACTCTGCGAGAATTCAACAGAGACACATGGACCCCGCAGCCCGCTTAAGAGGTCTCATGTACATCTACTTGTACGTATGCCAGCGTAAGACCGCGAATCGCAAGTCCCATGAGGAGCAGCTCTACTATCAAAATGGTCCTCGAGAATACGAAAGAAGAGGTTCCAGTAGACTTGAATGCACTTGCTTCTCTCTCATTGGCATCCACAGAACCAGATAATGGCAGATATCCATATGCGGGATACGAGACGGCCTGAAGCGTCGAAGCGGTATCCTATGACGAGCCCGAAGAAGTCTGTGAGAACCGCACGGCCCAGAGGTTCAGAAGACTTGACCTCTGAACGGCATCGGATGAAATTCAACACCGCTAAGACACCAACCGGGTCGAAATTTCTCATTCCTGGTCAGCCAAGTGTATTGCCTTCCAAGATCCACAGCGGTGCATCATGGAGCAGGAACATGATAGCCTACGGATGACCAGATCTTTTACACGCTCAATTTCCGGAGAAAGTCCGTGGAAGGTCGTCGGTTCGTTCTCCCGCTACCAGTCCTGGAGAATGGAGAATGCCGCGGTACCAAGTCGTGCGTTTAGAATATCCGAATCGTTTCTCTGCAAAGGCCTGACGGATTTCCAAGAGATGCCATCGCTTGAAACTGATCCGCTGAAGCGGCCAGCACAGCAATGACGCCACCCAACGATTATCAACCAAGAGCGGCACAGAGCTTCTCTGTCTAAGCCCAGTCGTTCCCTTACGAAGAAAAGATGTGTCTTCTTTACCTCTGGACCGTCAACCATCTATAAATACATCCTATAGCCTCCGTCGTTGCCGCAGCCAGGAAAGAGACCACGATGAACGGTCAAACCATGTGATGTATTCAGTTGTCCGTTCAGACCTGGAAAGGATTCCAGTCAGGTTAGTCATAGATGAGAGACAAAGAAACGTACCTAGAAGGCTTGTTTGGGCTTAGCTTGGGACACTAGTGGTTCCGGAGGTGAATCGCGGATTCTGAATCTTATTCCGAGGCTCGTGCGAGCAGGTACGTACCTCTCGAACCCCAGAGCGAGGCTGATCCCATGGCACGTCCACCTTAAGTAATAGACCGAAGCCCTCTTATCAGAGCAGGGGGACTAAAGAGACGTAGAAACTGAAGGCACCGAACACGAGAGGAGACAGACATGCCAGGGTTTGTCAACGAAGCTTGAGCGAGGCACAGCTGCGCTGTTGACTGGTTATAGCCTGTGTCAGTCGTGAAAGACAGATATGAATAATCCTAGGTTCCTGTAAGACTCCCCTACTAAACTCCAGGTACAGGCTCCGGGCGTAGTGAAAGAAGTGCTCTATGACCTCACATGAGGTAGGCCGGCGCGAAGTTCTTCGAAATTGGATTCTTCTTGCCGATAATAGCCAGAGGTCATAGACCTCGAGAAATGGTCGCTCACTGGAGATCCGCCTTTATGCGTTGACCCGTCGCTCCTATTCTGAAGCTTAAACTTGAGTCACAGTAAGAAAAGAGAAAATAGGGTTCTCTGACCAGCGGCAAGGACTGAAGGCAAATGACCTCCGCTTTTCTTTTGCCAAAGATCCGTCAGTGAGTGATTGAACACATTTCGGATATGAACAAGGGTTCGTCCAATCATTGAACGGTGGTAGTGCCTTAATTTTTGGGCAAAGACGACATCGACGAACGTGGCAGTGTTTCTCAGCGGTCGATAGTGCCTGGCGTAAGATGTATTATGCGGAGCCGTCCTGTGAACAACTCAGTTCTAAATGAATACGATGATGATATGATGGGTGATGATGATGATGAGAGGCCCCTGCATATGTACAACGGGACCTCTTTTCCTCTAATGAGCCAGAAGGTGAACGATAACGATATTCAGACGAACAAAATTGCAAAAAGGAGGAAGCTTGATGGATATATGTGAGGCTTCACAGACCCAGTCGCAAGAGTTAATTACTATAATATTATTCTGAAAAGACTTACCACTTGTATGTTCCCCCGAGTAGTGATCCACGATCGATGGCCCCGTGGTGGCACATCAGTTTTAATTTCGCTGGCTATCTGGGCGCGCGCCTTGCTCAGTCCACGATCGAGTTACATCCACCACTCGGGCGTTGACCCTCTCGAGCTGATCTGACTCAGCAGTTTTCAATGATAGCCCACAATAGTTGACGTCTCGCATAGCCAGTCAGCGTCAGCGGCGCAACGTTCCTCCTGACAATTCTCGATACTTCCACCTAAACACGAGGCGTAACATGATAACAAGTATAGTCTGCAAAGCTGCAAGAATCCGAAAGTTGGTGACAGAGTTCTAGGCAGCATGGTAAGGAGTTGAAGGGCGGCGAGAATGCCCAGTAAGGAACGAAGATAGCTTGGACATGAACGACTCCGAATAGCGAATCAAAACCCAGAGTCTAGAAAGCTGAATACGTACAACAGGAAATATTTGGTTTTGGGACCGGTATTATGTCGCAACTGGGATGATTTGTGAGAATAAAGGATAGATCAGGAGCAAATATGTCAATATTCTTACATTTTGAAACCTGAACCTGGCGCTTTCCCCTTCGTGTTTCGGTTTCTTACGGCCATCAAAAAGTGCGAGCCGCGAATTGCTGCCGCCGGACGAATTGGATCTGCTGAAACAGACCTGAATGAATCTCCACAAAGCCGAGTACTGAATGTCGGTCCCGAAGAATTAATCCTGCGATTGATGAATGGAAGAAGGATTAGCCCCAGACTTTTTACCATTTCTGTGACGATCGTGCCACGACCGTGGTGTATGCCGAGTGGTACGTTAGACAGATGTCCGGTCTCTGTCTAGTAACGAGAGGCCCTAGAACTTGTAGAAGACTTGGCGGATATCTTACACCATTAAGAAAAGGTGCCTCGGGGGTTTTGTTGGGTTCAACAAGGAACCGAGATGGTAGACTCCGTTGAGGCGTTCCTAGCCTGGTACCAAGAGATGTCACTTCCTAGTCAAACAATTGTTCAATTTTGCTACCCCAGAGGTAGGCATTTTTCATTTGAGCGAGAAACAAACAAACCTTGGTTGCTCTACATAGTAGTCGCTCAGAAAGGAGCTAAGCGGACCGGCGGCCCTTCGTCTCTGACCACCACGATGTCCAGTGACCTTCGATTATTCCTTGTACACGGCAAAATGTCGTAACAGTCCCGCTTGTCAAACGCTCTTCATTCGGTCTGCCAAGCGGGCCACCATTCGCTAGTACAACCGCACAAAGTCGCCCCCGACTCGTTGCAAGGCTTTTTTGTCAACGTCGGATATGCTAAAGCTCACTTACGTCGTATAACCCTTCTGGCGGAACGCGCAACCGAACATTTCTAGTGGCGCCTTCCAGATAAACGGCCAGGGGTCGTAGAGATCCATACAGAAGAGAGGACGTTGAATGCTGCTGCGAGGTTGCCGTTGATTCTTTTCTGCTGATTACCTGACTAGTCTGCATAGTTGACTGTCCATCGGTTTGCGAAACGCTGTCTGCTTGCTTTCTGACTTTTCGTCGAACTCCCGAAGACTGGCGCTGTGTATAATTACTTGACTGGTCGAATGCTCTGTATAGTTCGCCGCCGATCCGTCTACGCGAATCTCTGGCTTTCCATCAAACCCTCGAAGACTGGCGCTGTATAGAATCTGATCCATCCTGTGGGGTTCTACTCTTCGTAAACCTCAGCGGCATATAACGCTACGCTGCATGCATTCTAAATAGGGCGAACATCCTCTTCATCCATTCCATACTGAAGTAGCTTCGGCGTTGTACATAACAGTTCGCTATACCTTCTATGCAACACCAGAACCCCGCTTCTTCCATTCTCGCACACATAGACCGCCGCAATCGCCGCCGTTCTTGTCCGTCCAGAAGGGGTGCAGAGCCCATCCTGTGAAACGAGGATCATCGATCATGATAATAAGTACAAGGTCTCCGATGACACCATGCATTTTCTCTGCAGATGAATCATACGATGAGACTGGATTTTTGAAAACAAGAAAGCGACGGGTATACAAGTGGTAATACAGAAGGCTAGACAATAACATACGCGTATTACGACGCCGTTATACGGTAATCATGTTCATCATCGTGTCAATCAGAGTCCGTAGACCTGGTAGTCATATTCTACAGCGGAACCCCAAAAAGCAGGTCTACAAGCTCCAGCCTTGACTTTGCCACAACCGCCGAGATCATATGCGTGGACTTTGGACTTCCCAGCTGCACTCCATTTTGGCAGGCCGGGTGGGTTGGGATGCCCCGCGCAGAGGAACGATTTATACCGCTGCTGGACTTGAGAAATCAATTTTGTCTGCGCCTGGTCAGGATTGGATACGGTGCCGAACTGTAGACACGTATCAAAGTCACTACGATGAAACAAAACACCAGCCAAGGAAAAGCCTACCACGATTTCAATGTCGTCCGAATGGCATACCGCCCCGTCCTCCTGACAGAACGGAATGTTTGCATTGCTATAATAGTGAGCGCCGACCGTGAAGAGGCCCACGTACACAGCGCCTCCGTTACTAGCCCAGTTCCGTGCCATGGTCCAATCAGGACATCTCCATACGTAATCCGTCCCGAGTTTCACCAGGAGATGACGCGCATCAGATGCGTTCGATTGGTAGTAGCCCGACGATGCGACTGTGGTAGTTCTGTCGACACCCAGTAACCCAGACACGACGGCATCAAATGATGTCTGTGGCACGACATCTGGGAATAGGTCGTAGATGGTGGCCGCCGCTTCATCAAGGACGGACGTGATGAGGATGGGTTTGGTGACAGGAGGATATTTAGCAGTTGAATCGAGTGGCGTGGTGATGAGGACGTTGTCCCTCACGGGTCGTATGGGTATCACGAAGCTCGCTGATGCGTCAATAGCGGAAGCATTATTGTAGAGGATTGACTGTGCTTCTAGGATCTCGTCAATAGATAGAGAATCCCAGCAGGAGGAGTCTGCTGAGTCGCAAACGATGAGCTGGTTGTAGAAGCTCTGCAAAGTCTCCTGGGTAGAAACATTGAGGAATCCGTAGTTCTATGGACACCATTAGCAAGGCCAACTGTGGAGATATGTGGTGCAACACATACCATAGGATCAGACTGTATGATCGCAGACTGGAACAATGACGACGCCGAGGGGGCAGCAAGTAAAGTGCGAATCATCATGGCGCCTGAACTCTGACCGGCCAGCGTAATTTTAGAAGGATGTCCTCCAAAAGATGGCACTATCGTTTGAAGAAACTTCATGGCATTGATCATGTCCTTCACAGCAAGATTCGTGTTGCCGTCCGGGGCCATGAATCCGAGCTACGATTATTGGTTTCAGAGGACGTGAATTCAATAGCAGCGAAACTCACAGCTCCCAGGCGGTACTGTACGACCGCAACGATAGAGTTGGTGGCGACAGCAAATATGGAACCATCCAAACCGTAGTCACTGGCGAATCCTTCGGTGAACGAGCCTCCATGAATCCTGTTCCATACTGAGACTCAAACTACGGTGATACCGGAAATCTGTACACACCACATAAACGTAGGGGCATCACCGCATCCTGATACAAGGAGATCGCTGGGAACGTACAGGACCATAGACAGGCAGTCCTCGGAGTACGCCGACGCGTCCAACGTGTCTTGGGGACAGGCAAGAGGCATCTTGGTAGCATCAGTGAATCCGTTGCTGCAGCAGACACTTGAAATCAACACTGCCCAACGTTGGAAAGAGATCGCTTACGGCAACGACCATGTTGAAACGACCTCAGATTCCTTCCATCTTTCTGCTGACGCGTACTTGACTGAGAATCTGACCGCACTACCGTTCACGACGCCCTCTGCAATTCCCAGCGGTGTCTGGACGTCCTCCTCGTGTTGATGGTAGGATGAACCGCCTGATACGGAACTGGCCCAGGCGAACAACCCGCAGACCACGAAGAGCCAGAAATATCGACCCATTGGCTCGGGTAGAGGACTTTATGAGGCAGACGATAATGAAGACGTCCCCTAGTTGGTTAGGGCCATTCTCCAACAATAAGGAAAACGGGAAGATGTCGGCGTTGACCAATTGTTTTCGTCATGACTCGCTTCCGTTTACTGACTCTCACGGCGGTTATTTCGGACCGGAGTTGATGTTTGCGTATGTTTGATTTGAACGGCGGCGACTTCTCGGGTGCTCGGGGGGAGCAATTCCGACGCTGACGTAGACGCAGTAAATTCAAGTTGACAATGAAATTCGGTGAGAATTTACTTAACCGGTCATTTCAAGCCCCCGCGGCCGCAGTCGCTTCAACATTGTAGGAGAGCAAATCCCGCCGTTTCGTCTTATCGGCGAGCAGCGTCCGATTGACCCATAGTGAGTAGCGAACAGCATTGATGAACAAATGAGAACAAATGACTTGTGGTGATTTACTGAATGATTTTTCAGTCGGACAGATGTTTTTGGCGCTAGCGTCGGCGAGGCAAGATCGGAAGTAAAGGAGGACGGAATGCCAGTAGTTTCCTTCCGTTGACAGACGTTGATCCGTTGGTTCCATGTGGTTTCCTTCGTGAGGAAATGATCAGCGGTGGTCCAGTGGAAGCACCGGAGGTTAAAATAATATATTGTTTCATGACGTAGACATCATCTCGTCTTGACACCGTTCCAAAAGGCAGATTGGGCAATTCTCGAGCCTCTGGTACACTCCGGCCATGGGACAGGTCCGCCAAATCTCAACATATGTGGTGGCGACAACTGATGGGTGCCTAGGTGTCCGCCGGCTCAGGGAAGAGACGTATTAAGCGAGACAGAAACGTGTATCTCCCCCTCGAGTTTCAGTGCCAAAACCCTGGAGAATGCGGTTCATAGGTTGCTTGAGACCGCCCTAGGACGATCAACAACAGTATCAGTTGGAAAGAAGTTGTCGAAACGATAGGAATGAATACAAAGTCCAACTTTTTCGCAGACATCGGAAATGGACAATCGGGAACGATGGGGGCGGCGGCGACTAGTCTTTAGCGCTACGCTCACCACGTGTATGTGGTGTGCAGGATCCGGGACTCCGACATATATTTGACCTGGACGTTATAGATTCAACAGTCAACAGTTGACTCAATGTTGACTCTTACTGGCACAAGGACATCAACGACTCCCGATATTTTTCGGCGATCATCGACTTTGTTGCTATCGACCGCTCAAAGAACGACATTCAATCACGCGCGATATTTCTAGTACATCATCCTCCCACACAGCTTCTTTCTCGGTCTCACAGTTCATTAACATTGGACTTGGCATTTTCCCCTTACAGTTATCGTATACCGTGCCACCGTGGTTTACTTCCAATGACCACGTATATAAACGCGTCAAGGTAAATCCTTCTTCATCAAACTCTATTCGCCATGTCTTACAAGTCTTCCCGTCCTACTATCCTCAGCTATCCTGAAGCTACCCGAGCATTCAGCGACACCAACTTTATTCTCGACCTCAACGAGGCTACCCAACGATACGCTCAGATGCAAAAGGCGCTCTTTACGACGTTCGCTACTATCTCGGCACAGCTGCATAGCTTGGACTTGCAGCGTGTGGCACCACCGTTGAGGCCGCGATGGAACGCGATCCATACAGTATGTGATAATCGTGTGCAGCAATGAAGAGACTAACCCAGACCTCAGGATTTTGTCAAAGTTATGAAGCACATACGTACGAACACGGTTGATCTCACTGGGCGGGCAAAGAGTTGGTACATTGACATCAGCTGCGCGCACCGGCGCTGATTCGCTTCTTTTTAAAAATTTCAGTGTTCTGCACAGTCGTGCTTCCCATCCTAGCGAGGAACCTGAACAACGTGACGCCACGTTCACACCAAGAAAAGATCCAAATTCTTCAATCATACATGAAGGTACGTTTGACCGTGTTATTGACGCCCATGTCCCGCAATCAGAAACCGCGCGCTTTCCTTCCGTTTATATCCCGTTGCTATCGGTATATGCTCATGCGCGAATTTCAGATAACCTCAGACCATATTGCGCTCACCCAGAGTTACGTGGGCGCGATCTTGACCATCATATCAAATTTGACAGTATTCCATAAAGACCTGGCTCAGCTAGCCTGCCAGCACTCGTCGTCGGCGTCGGGCCGCAACGATCTACGTGACCTCGCCATGAAATTTCTTCAGCTCGAGAACCATCTGAAACAGTACGCCACCGCCCTCCGTCTCCTCGTTCCGTGGAGTTTACTGACGCGTTTTAGTAGATTGTATCACTCGGTATGTCTATTATCACTGATATCACCGGAATAGCCATTGATTCTCACGCCACCCCATCTAGTTCAGCAGCACTCAATCCGACACCACAATCATCGCAAAAACGTCTACACGACTAATCGCATTCTCTGGACATAGACCGCAAAAATCAAAATTATCCACACACCGGGTTGTAGGTCCCAGTTTTATTGTTTACGAAATAACAAACTCAAATTCGACGTCGATACCAGGCACTCGCGGATGAAAATATGACACGGGTATATGACCAGCTCGAACAATGCAAGAGCGAGGTGACACATGCACAGTACGCTGTGCAAGTCTCTCATCGGCAGACGGACGCGCTTAATACGGCGCGTTCGGCAGTTTCTTCCTTCGTGTTCGACCTCATGGTCAATGTCGAGCATGGTCTTTCGCTCTTTCTGGCTGTCTGGCCATCAATTATGAATGACTGTCTCCAAATGGTAGCCTGGCTGCAGAATCCCGTTACGGTACGCCCTTGAACCACCAGCTCATGCGTTCTGACGTTGATAGACTTTTCTGCAGAACTTACCGCCGTCCATGTCGGTGTACGTCGAGAGCGGGATGATGTTGTATGCCCCTATTGGAGCTGCATTGGAGCTGTATAGCAGTGAGTTGGATAAGGCATAGAGGATCTTTGCTTATACACGGACCTGTAAACTTGCAACGGACTTACTTCCACGACACATTTATGTAGAGGCATACTGAGCATTTTGTAGAGTAATTCATGATATGTTAGAGGTGCATTTACCATTGAACTAGAATTGCATAAATGCGATGTTAATCTGAATAGATGCAACAATATATGTGCATGTATAGTACCAAAGTCAATTTGGGTATCAAGATCTCTCCAACGAATAGACACCTCTGTCCTTGTCGAACTAGACTGCGTATCTTCATAGTCCATTTTTTCTTAATTGATGCGCGAGGGACTGACTCGATCTTTCAAAACCTGAGGTCTTCACCTCTACAGTTAACTTCACATCTCCCGTAGCTAAACACATGTGAGTTGAGCGCATTCGTAGTATCTGCCACTCCTCCCATGCTGGAATATGCGTGGATCATGATAGAGTGTGTCGGGTATCAGTGCCTATGAGGATCTCCGGAGAGGGCCAATGAATACTACTCATCTGCGCTGGTACCTCATTAGTCTGTACATGAGTGTTGACATTCCGAGTATTTACGAAGGCACATTTTTGTTCCTCTCCAGTTTCCCCGAGACGGCCGCTCCAGATATTGACCACGCTGTTCAACGTTGTGACCCTATAGCGCTGGAAGGGACCGTCCCTGACGGGACGTTTGTCTGTCACCTCGGCGGAGACAATTACAATAATAATTAGCTAAAGCCGAATATTATTTAGTAGATGTTATTGAGGACGTCAAAGAAGTCTTGATCTCGCGAACGTGATTCTTTCGCAGGTAAGGCTGTATACAGTGAAAAACACTGGCAGGAGCCATGAGAGGCAGAAAGTCTATAGCTCCAATTAGAGGATAACCCTCGTTGTCGTAGAACTCCAGCTTAGGGCTGTACTAATACAAAGAATGTAAAATAAATTTGAGGAATTTTGAGCAACACGTGATCGTGATCGTGACCTGGTGTAACGTGTGACACTGACAACGCGTTTCCGGGCCTGACCTCCAGATTTCGACTCACCATCCTCGCTTTCAACTCCCTTTTCTTCATTTTCTTTACTCAGGAGCAAATACTATGTTATTCGGTCTTTATAGAAATTGTCATTTGGCCACACCGCGACTATCGAATTCGACGATCTTCTCTGACGCCGCGACCTCATCGTCGATCGAAACAACTCTATCGAACTGGACTTCTGAACTGCCAAGGACAACGCCACGAAGGGAAAGGCACCAAAGAGTAAATGCTCTGGCAATAATGATGTACGTGGCGTTTTTCTCATGAGTTACTCAACGTTGAACGTCGCAATTGCAGACCAACCACTGTGGCGAAAACTCTCTTCAATCGTACATTAATGTATAGTTCTTTCTATAAGGAATACTGTTGAACATCTATCGCAATTAACCATCCAGAGGGAGCTTTCCAACGTTGAGTCGACCGCTATGGTGTGCATGCAAAGGGCACTGACCGAAAATTTAGAGACTGGAGCATCGTTTAAGGGGGACCCCGCTGCGTTTGATTTCGGCAACGCTATCAAGACCGTCTGGGACAATATCAATCGAGTTCGACGTGGGTACCAACGAGGATCACCTTGGTCAAAGTCTGTATCTGCAGCACAGGCTTCACTTCTTGGAATGGCGAGACCACGAGCTAGCAAGGCCCCTCCGAACAGGACTGTCAATAAAGTAAAGAGTTTACGACTGTTCATGATTAATTGTGGGCTGGATGGGAATGAATGTGTTGGCTGCTGTTTTTGAGGAATTTACTCTGTATTTATACGAGCGCTGCCTCTCCATGGCCTGAAATATCACTACAGCAACTTACAGCAATCGCATGTTACACCCAGGTTCGGATCAGAAGCCTCTTCCCGTGCATCGCATTCACACGTTTTCCCATCATAGCATCATGCTATCACAGCTCCGCAACTCGTCTCCAGCATCTTCCGCTCATTTTTTGCCCCCTTCCGTCGTTCTTGTAGAACTCTTATTCATTTAATACTCCCACCATGGACTACCAGCTAGTCGATTCAGACACTGATCGCATATCTCGGCCTACTGTCAGCTACTTCTCAATCCGAGTTTGCGTGATTATTGCTGTACTGTGCACTATCGTCAACACCATCCTTGCCACGTCTTTCCCCGTGATAAACTTGCAGCATCCTGCGCGCGCTTTGTCAAGGCAGGATATATCTCTGCTGCGGCGCCCATCACAGTTCATCGGTTTCGATAAAATCGAACGACCCTCACCTCCAAAACCTCGCCGGTTCCACAACTATCCGATCCTAGTAGCCACTATTGATAGCGCGGCTGCGGATAAAGCATTTGGGCATGATCTGAAACGAGTCATGTCGCCCGCGGGTACTATCTCATTCGATGAAAGCCATGTTATTGTCAATCAAACCGTAAGTACGCGCCTCTCTTGCTGTCTCATGTTCGTGGCATCAACTTCTGCTGTTTATAGGTCTCCACAATAATGCAGTTTAGAGCGTTCGATTGGGGGATGGAGACATGTCAACTTGGCCTATCTCTTCCAAGCGCGAATAGCTCAACGACGGCGCAACCAGCTCTGACCGTGTACCGTTTGAATGCATCCCATGCTCTGGATCCTCGGTCTCTCTCGTATCGAACTCGTCCAGAACGCGCATCGCAGATTGCAGACGTTGAACTGTCGGCGGAACTTTCCCATTGGCAACGCAATTTCACTTGCGCTACCGAGGAAGTAATGACCTTTGAATTTGCCTGTTCAGGTCTGAGCCTGCCGGAACTTTGCAGGTTTGATTGGTGGCAAGACAAAAGATCCGACATTACTCCAGGTAAGGATCCTATTTTGTGAGCATCACAGCGTTTGCTAATCTTTCTAAGCTGTATACATGATACAGCATGCAACAAAGTAGAGAAATTGGGACCCTCCGACTTTCACGTATATTTAGATAAGTCCATGTCGTTGATATGAAGGAAGTCAACGAATAGTTTCCCATGCTTCTCTTCTATCGGTCGGTCTATCTTTACTGGCTGCTTCTCCTGCGTACTTTATGCAAATTTAAGGCCGCCATTTCACCCTTAATGTTGGTTTGCTCCTCCGTATCGGCTTCTCATGCAGGGCCGTGAGTGACGCCGAAACCCTATTTCTGTTCTAGAGTCAGTCCACATTTCATCTAATGATTCGAACACTAAAAGTCAGCACACTTCGACTCGCTCTTCCCCTTAAGTATGTGTTACCTCCTTGATGTTTCAGCTCCAGAGTGGATGTCCGTAGCCACCTGATTCACTCTGGGGAAACGTATGCGCCCCGATTTATGTGGCCCCACGGAATATGGCAGTTCCATACGATGCTGATGCGATACCTCTCGGGTCAAGTCCCTTCAAATCCGTTGGGTGTGTACCAATCGCAGCTGAAAGGATTTGTGTACCTTAACCATTTTCTTTCCAACAGCTCGTCTTATATACAATCTCGTCGCCTCGTTTTCCATGTCAAAGGCAATTGGCGCTTACTGTATAATGACTATCGGCATCGGGTTTATGTGATTAACACCACGTTTTGATGGTCATGGCATGCGCATAGAAACAATCCACGAGAGTGTACAAGGCACGATTGATCCACCCATTCCTGGGTCCAGTATGCTATCTTTGGTTTGCGATATATTGTACCGTGATACAACCGGGATGAGGGCAGCTCTTCGGTCTTTTGCTTGCTCCCTCACCGACACTCTCTAAGCTATGTCGGCAGAATCAGACAGACCCAGCCTACCTGCGGATACGCTCTTCGCGGAGCGAGCCAATCTGATTGGTGACTGCCTCTCTCAGATAGTCTTCGGTCTGTCGCTTTCACCGAGTGCTCGTCGCGCACTGATCACAGTGAAACATTACAGGAGTGATAGTAGTCATTTTCCTCCAAACTATGTATACTCTCTTCAACTATCCCAAGCGGTGGAGAGTACAGAGGAATTGGTTCCTTATTGCCTACACATTCGTCTTGTTCACGTTTGCGATAACCTTCATTTCGGTCAACATGAAATGGCTCCAGCTGATGTTCATTGACCATCGCGAGCATGAGGGTGGTCCACTCGGGTTCTCGATGACGCAGTACTCTCAACCTGCGGTATCAACCGCCAATGTAGTTGGTGTAATGTGTGGATGGATGGCAGATGGTTATCTGGTAAGAGCTTCATCATTGGCTTGCAAATTATGCATTTGATAACGAGATCTTCAGCTGTACCGTTGTCTGTCAAGCTTCCGGATAAAGGTCTCTGTAATGCTGGTTCCATTTCTCATATATCTCGGGTCCATTGGTACTACCTATTCCAGTCTCCGTCTAATTTCTTCTTTACTTACGCATCATCTGCAGCAATGGGATCCCTGTTCCTCTATCAAGCATTGCGACCTGGGGCGAGTCTCTTCAATCATCTAAGCGTCAACTTTGGTGTTCCCTACTTTTCTCTCACCGCTGGTCTCAACGTCTTGATCTCGTCGCTCATCGTTGTCCAGTGGTTGATGTTTCGTCGCGAGGTCAAACGCGTGCTGGGACATGACTACGCTGTGTTCTCCCCTTACGTCGCTGCAGGTCCGCTGCTGATTGAGAGCTCATTAATCTACGCGGTCAACTCAATCATATTTGTTGTCCCTTATGGGTTGGGCAGCCATGTTGCGAATATATTCCTGCCCCTGCAAGCATTAGCACCGGTATGCCGTTTTTCCGGTCCTTTTTGGGAGCCCACTACTTACACGGGCCTGTGAAGGTTTTATCATCCATGCTCATTGTACACCGTGTCGCCATGCGGCGTGCTTGGGACTCTCACACGCTCACCACTTCTTTGACCACCATCGAAGCACGTTCTAGACACCAAATTCAAGCAGCGGTGAATGTGGAAGCTTATTGTGATGAAAAAAGTCGCGTTTAAGCTATAACAAGGTTATAGTATCAATATCAATACAGGTGTAAAGTTAGTTGGTCGAAACATGTATATGCGTCCGATGTGAGGGAAATATCAGAGAGGGAAACGTGTCCAGTGTACAGGTAAATTGCATCATGCTACGACTTGATTGACCTGTCCATAGTCGAAAACTCGTCCAAGAATTTTTCTTGGGCTCGTAGTACTATCTGAACGTGGTTGATTGCAAGCGGTTGTTTGCTGTGAAAGTATTTAGATCACGACGATAAAAAATTATAAATGTACACCGACTCTGAGAGCGCCAAAGCTTGAGCAGTTCGGACCTTTAAAACGTTAGAGTAAGAAGACAAAGACGGGCACCGGTGCTCACGATGTTTTTAATGGTTCGTCCTTGATGGGTGTACGTAAATCAGGCGAACAGGTATGAATGAAAGGCGAACTTACCATTAAAATTCTTCAGGGACAATTTTTCGAGGTCAACTTGAGAGACGCTGCTTGATCCCTTCTCGACAGAGACCATTCTATCTTCAACGATGGTAGATCCAGCCATTTCTAAGAATTTGCGCCAGACAACATATCTTCCTGCGCGGTCTAATCCACGATACTTGATAGCTACACGAGATCCAGATTAGTATTGTCAAACATATTTAAGGTAAAGATGATACCAATTGAGAATCGGGAGAGGAACGCTTCGTCGAATGAGCTGATCCGATTTGTTGTCAAGAAAAGTACACCCCGATGATACTCAAGAACACGAAGGGCAACAGAGACAAGAGCATTGCGTTGCAGCTGATGAGTGTTTAGATCTCAACCCTCAGGTTCATTCTCCAGAAAGGCGGAACTCACTTCATGAAGGCTCCGCTGTTCCAAGTAAACCTGTCGCAGAGAGATATTAGAAATTGAGTGTTCAGATAGAAGTCTGCGCGTACGTCGGCCTCGTCAATCAAAAGAACAGCATCCCAGGCTGTTGCCAACTAAGGAAAAAGATTAGTTCATTGTTGCCCCAAAGTGCGCCAATAACAGCTGACACTCAGAATACTCTGAAGACTGCGTTCCAGACCAGATGGCGATGATGGGAGCTCAGAAGATCCCACCATATATAATGGACGACGGAGAAGCTCGGCAACGGCCTCTGCCGTCAGTGTTTTGCCTGCAGCGTGCGTCAGTAGAATGGACGGACGTTGGAAAAACTGCATACCTGTTCCGGGCGGGCCATGGAGAACAGAAATCTACAAAGGCCGGTCAGTGAATCTAAGATAGACAATGTGAATCACTGCATTACCAAACCGCCTCCTTTACCAGATATAACATCGCTGATGATTTTGGAGGAAGAATTAGAATTCTTTGTCACTTCGACGAGTCCTTTAATAAGAGTCTTTTGCGAGATATGAAGATATAAGCATGCCTGGCAGCTGAAACAGTTTAAAGGGACACACTTTAATATCTTCATCGAGGACCAGATGATCCCAGGCATTCTCATCAAACACGACTGGTTTCAGATGCTCGACCAAAAAACGAGTCTACTCTTTGGTTCCTAAATTGAATCCGTATACTTTGGTGGGAAGCAGGTGGACCTCCTCTTCATCGACCTCAGGGATCTTTTGGTTACTGGAAAGGTTCTAAGCCTGAGAACCTTTTCTCGATGAAGGACAGCGATAATGCCACTCACGGATCGCGTATGTAGCCCGACTGATTGTCGTATGCAAGTACGTCGACAATAACTCTTTTCTGAAGGACCATTGAAGTAGCCGCAAAGGAGGATACGTATGCTTGCTTACCCCTTCATCTAACAGCGACCAGTCAACATTAAGTAAGAATGAAGTCGAAAGTTGGCCTTACAGGTTGTATAGTGCAGCCCTGAGAAACTGGCGTAAATGCGACCTCGCTCTACAACGGAATGTTAGTCCACAAATAGCAACCCGTAGCTTGACATACTAATTAGCTTCTCTTTCAACGCCGGGGTGAGATGGACGATTGGAAGAGAGGATGCTTCTGTGGTTCCCTAAGATCCATATTAACGACAAGTGGTGTTTCGGATAGCTTCTAAGCTCACCTTAAACGATTTGATTTGAGTCTCTATTTTTCTATGGTCGTACGCATAGCCGTCCCTGTACACCCCATAGCCTGAAACGTAGAGGAAGCGGACATTATTTATACTTGAAACAGACATTTCATTCGTGGACGATCAATTAGGAACACAGCGCTTACGTCTCGTAGGATCTCTTTTTGATCACAAAGGCAACCTATTGCCCTGCAAGTGAGTATTTGACATAACGAATTTATTTGAGTCACTAACCGGTAGACCACTGGTGTCCAACATGGAAACATGCTGACCGGGTTCGAAGAAATATTGGAGCCTGCCACAATATAAGTTCTCTAGTGCTCTCATGTTGGAATAAGAACTGACAGGTCGAATTCGATATGTCCGTAGCTCGTCACCAACTCCAACCGATGAGCCCTAACAATTAGATCAGGGGAGGAAGAGAACGGGTTTCAGTAATCGGACATATACGTTGGCCGGAATTGCTCCTCGACATATCCCACCAATACGCCAAGATGTTCAGCGATATCGGCCACTAGTGGTAGAATATCGGACTTGAGAAGTTCTACGGAGGATCTCAGTACACCGGCGGTAGATATTACTAGCGCACATACTCTTGTCCAGACCACTTGTACCTAAACTTCTCAAGAGGTCCAGAATGTCTTCTTTCGTATGATCCGCTTCTGAGGGTACCACGGACTTTGCATAGTTCAATTTCTCTCTGAGCGTCTTTAGGGTCGGGAAGAAATCTACGACTTTGTACGTTGGGTGTCGACTGAAAAAATCGCTTCCATAAAGCTTTCTGAAAATGAGGTCAGAGTTGTATCGGTTTGAGGTAAATATACGAATATCTACCTCAGGACGGAAACAAGAGTTTTGCTCCAATGAGACAACACGAAGGAAGGATCAGCTACAGCAAGGTAAGTTCGACTTTGAATGTTTAAACACGTCGGCCCTTCAACGTACCACCTTTCTGATCATATCTGACATTCACATAGAAATAGTTGTCCAGATCCTCTCTTTCCGTCTTGGGCTTCACGTAGGTGCTCGGATCGTAGGGAACCCATGTATAGCCTTCGTAGAGCAGGTGGCGTTTAAGGTAGTGCTCGCATTGTATCTCAGTCTTCTTCTTGAGCTCTTCGGCGGCGAGTGCGGCAGCAGCTTCATCTATGGTCTCGGTTTCGTCGTCGGTGGTAGCTTCGTGAGTGGGGTCGAGAGAAACCATATTACGACTGTAGGTGAAAGTAAAAGTTAGAGGTGGGAGATTCTGGGAAGCTGAACTTGACTGCTATTTATATAAAGGTCACCCCTTTTCGCCACCCAAGTAATTTTTTCTTCCATTGTTTCCGGTTTCGGGGGTTTTCCACGTGTATCTATGTTCGCTAGCCAACAGAGAACAAAGAAGAATACTCGGTATCAAATTGATCGAAGACATATCGAAGACAGACGTTACAGGGTCTAGTAACACAATCACCGTCCCAAACGTGAAAACTCATCCAGGAACTTTTCCTGAGCTCTCGAAACTACCTGGATATGCTCGATGCCAAATGACCTGTCTCTGCAAACAAATCAGCTGTTTGAGAATGCTGATATGTAAAGGAGCTCACGTTGAAAGAGCCAAAGCCTGGGCAGTTCGGACCTTGATTTCGAGAATTATGAGTTTAACGCAAGCCGAGGGCGCCGGACAGATGCTCACCATGTTCTTAATAGTGCGGCCTATGATCGGCATGAACATTCTGCAAAAACTATAGAAGATAATCATATCGCTACTCACCATTGAACGGTTTCGCCGCCAGGTTCTCCAAGTCCTCCGCAGACACGGTGCAGTCAGCGAGGCTGAAGAACTTCTGCCAGATGGCGCGTCTACCAGTAACGTCAAGCTCGGGATACTTGATAGCTGAATCAAGACTGTTTATCATCATTACAGCATGTTCCAAAGGAAGAAGACAAACCGATTGAGAAACGAGACAAGAAGGCTTCGTCAAACGTTTTGATCCGGTTCGTAGTGAGAAAAAGGACACCGCGGTGGTACTCTAGAACTCTTAGCGCCACTGAAACAAGAGCGTTTCTTTCAAGCTGATAGAGATGTTACAAAGGAGGGGCCAACTAATGAATCGACGTACCTCGTGCAGACTGCGCTGTTCAAGGAATACCTATTATGGATCAATGGTCAGAGGACTGGCGCCAAAGTTCTATGGCTGTCGCTCACATCCGCTTCGTCAATCAACAGCACTGCGTCCCAAGCTGTTGCCAACTGAAAATTATGACTATAAACAATGTAATAACGCGAGAAAGCTGACACTTACACTAAGAGTGGATCGAAGGTTAATCTCTAGTTCGGGAGGACGAGCAGAAAGTTCCGATGAGCCAACCATGTAAAGCGGACGACGGAGGAGCTCTGCCACGGACTCAGCGGTGAGGGTCTTTCCTGGTAGCCGCTGTTAGTATATCCAGAAGCGTCGCGAACACTTTTAACCCCCCACCTGTTCCCGGAGGACCGTGGAGAACAGAAATCTAGGTGTTTTTTCAATATTATCGGTCAACCATTTCTTTCGTAACTCACTAGCCCACCACCCTTCCCAGAGATGACGTCGTTGATCATTTTACTGGAGGAGGTCTTGTTCTTGGTCACCTCGACAAGGCCTTTAATCAATGTCTGAAGGATCATTGATCAGGCTATGTTTCTCAGATAACACGACATATGCGAACCTTGACATCTTCATCCAGGACGAGATGGTCCCATGCATGCTCGTCAAAGATGACCTCCTTTAACTTCTCGACGAGAAAACTAGTCCATTCTTTAGTCACCAAATTGAATCCGTAACTGGTAGAGAACGCCGTCAGTTAAGAAGCTACAAGTTAGCAAAGTCTCTCACACTTCCGAAGGAAGGAGATGAAGACGCTCCTCTTCAAGTTCAGGTATAGGTTGATCACTAGAGCAATGGCGTAAGCGTACGTACAAAACACGAGTTGTTCACTTAACGGATCGCGGGTGTAGCCCATCCGATTATCGTACGCCATCCGATCGACGATAACACGCTTCTGAGGTAAAGGAATTATGAGGAAAGAAGATACAAACAGATAATCATATTTACGGTTTCATCTGGGTGTCATGTCAGTTAGAATAGCATGAACCCTCAAAGCATCACTTACAAACTTTGTAGTGCACACCCGAGTGTGCGGTATATAGCTTGCCGCGGGCTGAAGTTGCATTAGTCTAGTACATGAAGACGAGATCTGCTGACCTTTGAGTTTTTCTTGAACATCGGGCTCCAATTTGGTCCAAGGGAGAGAGGATATTTCCCTGGTACCCTACATCGAAAATCAATTCCAGCATTCGATAATCATCTGATGTCTGCGAACCTTGTACTCTTTCACTTTACGTTGAATGCAGTATTGAGAATAGCAGGAGCCATTCCAGAATAAACCATGACACACGACGTAGAAGAATCGACCCGGATCAGGACTAAATTGACTTGTGAATAGACCGAAAACCAATTTGAAGCATTGACGTACAATTGCTCATAGTCATAGTAAGTCTTATCAATTATCACAGCAATCTTGGAACGATTAGGTCAGGATTACGCAAACAGTCTCATCCGAATGTGCTCACCTGCTTATGGAACTTGTCGGTAGTAAGCATCTCTTGACCAGGTTCGGAGAAATATTGAAGGCTTGGTGAAGTATACATCAGCTCACTGTCCCCTTACCGAGAAACAACGACTTACAGATCAAACTCGGCATGGCCGTAGCTACTGGCCAACGCAACTCGATCACCACTAGTTCACACCATCAGCCAGTGGAATGAAAGTCAACGCCGAGCATACATTGGTTTGAACTGTTCCTCGAGATATGTCATGAGAACCTCGACATGCTCTACCAATTCCTTGACTTGTTCGATCATATCGGACAAAGTTGCTATCTTATGTGATGAGCATCAGAATGGACGAAGTGACGATTGACATACAGTCTTCCTCATCTATGTCATTCAGTCCTACGGATTTCATGACGTGAAGATATTCCTCGAGAGTATGAGCCTTGTCAGATAAGACGAAGGACTTCGTGGTCGCCAGCGTCTTTCTCATCAACGACAGCTTTGGGAAAAAGGACGTGACAAGGACCTCCGGTTCCGAGCAGAAGAAGTCATCTCCAACGGTAACTCTGTATACATGGATTGAGACATGCCGACGTCAGATAGTCGAAGGAGAGGGACATACCGCAAGAAAGCAAGCAACGGCTTGCTGAAATTTGTCACCCAGACCTTTGCTTCAGCTACACAACAATCAAACGCAGTCGACAGAAAGAACGTTCGACGTACATCGTTCGGTTAGATACCGTGAGTCAATGTAGAAATAATTGATCTTGTCTTCTTCCTTGGGAGCAGGAGGGGACGTGTTCGTGCTCGAGTCATACGGGACGTATTCGAGCTCTTCAAGGTCCCAAATCTGGAAGCGCTTCAGATAACGATCGCAGGGGATCTCAGTTTTGCTCTTGTCTGGTATCTCTTTCGCAGCTTTGTTGTTCGCGGGCCCTTTCTGTGGGATGGGGATCCTATTCATCGCACTGGCAGCCTGGGGGTGCATTGCAGTAGGCGGTAAAAATGGAGTGAAAGACAGATACGGAGACGCCGATGAAAAATCGGGGTATTGGCCCATATGCATCATGAGGGTTGATCTATCAGGGAAAGCCATGGGGAAGATGAAGAGATAGCCAGCTGAGAATAGAGATTATATAGGATTATTAGACGCGCTCGCTCCCGGGGTATCCGAGGCATCTGATTAACGCGCTCGTCGAGTCACCAACGTTCTTAAAGGACCCTGGATGAGGTTATGCTGAATCACGGCTAAAATTAAATTGTATAAGTTACTCGTTACTCGAGGCCTAAAAACGTACTCTTCGATCCCATTTCATCAATGCCAGCGTCAAGATAGTAAAGCTTCAGGTCTCATGGCCCAAGTCGAAGTGTATTAGTATACAGCTTCAATGATAGGCGCCTTCAACTCCTTGTGGTCAGACAACAGCACGCATCCGTGAGGCCTTGAGGTTACAAGGCAAGTTGTTGGTGGTGGTTGCATCTTAAGATACAGGTTGCCTACCCTAAACGAGATGGAAACCTCGGGATGCTCGGACCGTATTCGTCTTTCTACTACCTAGGAATTGAAGGAAAGAAGTTTTATGAGAAAATGTATCACTCCATTGCATCTACAGCAACTTGGCGCTGATTTATAAATAGCGATGTAATTAGAACCCCAACGATGCGTCGGAAGGTAAACCCCGACGCTCTTCCTCCACTACAGCACCGACAACAGGGGACATACCAGATCCGACTTGACTACCGGTTCTGAGGAAGTGCCCAGTGAGATGGCGGGAATAAATCGCACCGAGATGTACCCCACATTCTTATCTCTCGACACGCATCTTGCAGACGAGTTCAAAGTACTGGATCATGGAATTTTAATTCGCAATTCGCTTGTCCACCGTGATTCCACTGAAGCAGCCAGGGTGGGGGGGAAAAGATGGCTGGTGGCAATGTGAACATTCCCAAATTCACTGCTAGTGAGGCGGTGCTGGAGTGCATTCGGAAAGCAAACCATCAGAGCGAAGGAGTTTAGGAGGTTGAGAAATTAGCAGCACGGCGCAAACAGCAATCCTTTAATGGTTTGTATGGCGTGGGGGGTAGTGATTAAACCAGGGAGAGAGCCGAGTCCAAAATCCAGATGACTTCAGACACAGTTGAGTGCTGACTCCTGAGATCTTGAGAGCTAGAGGAGTCAGGACAATGCTAAAAAGAAAATTTGAAGGTAGCATCCGAATTTAGTACCGCTTATTTCGTTGCAAATGTGCAAACATTTCAATTTTCCGACCTGTGTGGATTGAACACACGACGTCCAGATGATGTTAACCGTTACAGTCTGACGCTCTTCCAGCTGAGCTAAAGTCGGCTGGACGGGTGATGCGGCTCGAGGGTCCAGGCGCGGCGGCGTCAGCTTCGATCAACGGCGACATCCAAATTGGCCCCGGACCCATCTTTACAAACCCCGTACCTAGGAATAGTCAGTATAGTGACGATGTGAGATGGTGCTATCGCACCTTAACGGTACCCGATCCACACCCAGATCAACCACAAGTCCCGGCAATCCCGACCCACGCATCAAGGCGACTGTCTCCACAAACCTCGTACCCTTCAACGACTCTCCAGGGCCTAAATCCGTCTTCATACCCAACAACACCATCGCCAACAGCGCCATCACCAGCGAGCACCCCACACTAACCGCAGCTCTCCATATCACCACCTCCAACCTCGCCCTCGTCTCCGTCCTCGTAAAGTCTGCTGCAACCACCCTGTCCCAATTCGAGGCGGTCATGAACCGGAACGAATCGCACTCCACATAGTCAGGCGCGAGCACTTTGGGAAAATCACAGGTTTGCCAATAGTTCCAAAAGTAGCTCGCGGATAGCAGCTCCATGTCGCTCTCTAGTCGACTCAGGTTCATGCCTGTCGGATGCCAACCGTCAGAGCCAACCAAAGCCCTCTTCAACAGCCTTTCTGCGCCTGTATATCCTCTATCGATTGCCGTTTGTCCCGTCGGATCGTCGAACGATGGGGCAGGACTGAAGATAATAAGAAATTGTCGATCCATAATAACCTCGCTCTGCTGCTCCCACTCGAATGAAACCCATTCATGCGGAGCATGCTCCCCCTGAGTGAACTCCTTTGGTAGCAACCCGGTCTCTGTAACAGAGACGTTCACCTGTGTCGTATGCATGGAACACCCAATGACCTGCAGGTATCCAGGCACAGGTTGGGGCTTACAGCGATTGTCGCAATCACTCCCAGACCAAATGTTGCACTCGTGTAGACAGTCGCTAACGTTTCGCCCAGGTATAATGGTAAAATTACTGTATATGCCAGTCGAGTTGTTGGAATCGCGAATCAGAACCGATGGATCTCCCGTCGCAAGAGCAAATATAACCTGATGATGGCCGATTGAGACATTTGTGTTGTTGGAAAAGGCCCAAACTTGAAGGATAACTTTAGCTGCGGAAACATGCTTAGTTCCCAGCTTCGACAAGTGCATTGAAGAAGCACTCACTCGGTAGCTCCATACTCGTCTGGTCAGTCCCAAAGGAATAGGGCGACTGGGACCACAGGCTTGAGAAGTTAAGACCTGGCACGCTGCTGTCCCAATATGGTGGCACGGACATCGACACGTTCAGCCAGACTTGATCATCATAGTCGGTATTAGTTGCGTTGCTGACGTATTTGCTATCAGTGGAATGAAGTGCGACCGAGGTGTCATTAATGCCTTGAGGAAGTAGTAATACCTCCATAAGAACATCTTGAGGTTGACTGCACTGGACGTTTATCCGTGTACCATTCACATGTGCTATCGGCGCTCAGTCAACACGCAGTCGCGAAAGATTTGGAAAACATACCTAAATCAAATGTGTTATGAAGGACGTTCGGTATGTCATGGAGAAGGCTAGCGTATTCGCGTCAACACAAGATCATCGTCTGAACCCTGGATATACGCACCGTCCTTGAAGTCCGGGTGTCTGAGTGTTATTGACATCTGGAAGAAACATATTCTGTCGAGCAGCCTGCCAGAGTCCGGTGTTGTCTTCTGCGGCGAACCACCAACTGAGCCCTCTGTTACCGAAGATATCGTCTATCCCAGAGTATGATCCCATATGGTTGGTAGCAGCATAATCATCCGTGGTTGTCGACGTATAATTGTACACGTTAACACCTGGTCACAAATATCAACACAGGGAGTCAATCGAGGTGGTAGATGAGTTTACCCAATACACCAGACGAAGTGATCTGGAGCACAGTTCCCGCCACGAAGTAGATGGGTATGGTTGAAAGAATCGGGCTTAGTCGACTAAGCATGCGTCCTGGTTCGTATAGCCAGTTCGTCAGCGAAGGACCTAGACCAGCCCATGCTTGAAGGCGCATGTCGAGGTCTAGCAATGTCTGGGCTGAAGGTAGGCGAATGAAGATTTAGGCACGGCCCGCGAAAGATGGTGCAAAGAGAAACTCACGATGGCGAATAGCGTCATCGATAGCAATGCTTCTGGAGAGCCAGAACAGTACCAGGATACTTGCAGTGAAAAATGCCTGGAAGCCAACGCTGATATAGCTGACAACCTGACTAGCCTAGAGATAGATACGCGTCAGACGTGCTGATATAAAAAAGGAAAAGACCAGAGACGAACCTTTTGGACATTTACAGAAACCCTATGCTCCCATCTATTTATCCCGGCGACCAGAATGATTAAGCAAATGACCAACAAAACAGAATGCAGGACGTGAACGACGAAAAGTCTTTTGGAAATTCGACCTTTCCTCGAATGTTCCAATAGGGTGTTAGTGGAAGAAGAGGCCATATTAATGTCGCGAGGATCTTCTCTCTCCGCCAAATGGACCATTTCGTAGTCGTACGCCATGTCGACGTCCAGATAGCAGGAGCATGAGTCTAAGGCTGAAGGATAAGGATCTCTGCATGTGGAGCCATCATCCATTGAATTAACATATCAAGGGTGAGGAAAACCTTGAAACTCGTATCAGAACCCTGCATGCGAACACAAAACATACTAGCACCTTAGGCTCGATACCAACCTTGTGGTCGTTATATTCCGTCCTTCATCCCCTCAATAGGAACTACACGGCCTCGTCAGACTGGTTCGAGTCTACTAGCCCCTTGTCCCCTAGATATATCGTGACGTACAACAGCCATACTTTTAACAACTGTTGTCATAGCAACAAAAAGCGAAAGAAATGTGGCAGAGGATGAAGCCTTTGGATGACATGGTTACAGAGTGCCATTCTGACAAGTAGTGAGTGCTTGGACTGCCAGCAACGGACTACGTACTGTGACGGGCATGCGACCAGCCACTACAGAAACAGAGACCTCGCATCCCTTCGTTTCGAGAGATTCCAGTTAAAGCAAAGTACTATCAGGGCGCATAGAGTATGTAGCAAGAAAATGTGACGCGATGGTAAGAGTTGGTTGCAACTTTTTCGATCACCCCCCATGGCCATGCCGGCCGTTGACCCCGTTTTGGACGCGTCTGTCAGGTTTACGAGGCTGGCTAGTACGACTACGTTAGCTAGTACGCTTGCAGTACCTGTGGATTACTTCTTTGAAGCATAGTAACTTGTAGAAGTGAAGTCCGAATGGAACAATCCGGCCAGCACGCGAATCTACATACTACTGTGCCTGATCAGGTAACGGGTCAAGCCAGCATTTTTGAAACCCCTGCCCTCGTAGATAACAAAATCTACCTTAAAATTATTGCATATAGTGAGTAAAACATCTGGGCTATTAGTCTATGTACATTTGAGAATTATTCCTATCCCTAATTCCATGGTATGAATTTTTTCGTTGGGAGAGTCAGATTCCGGCAAAAACATGGAACCGGGTCAACCGGCCATCAGATTTCCAAAAGAAGCCCAGCCATCGTCGTCTCGCCATTTCCGCCATGTCAACCTCCACAGCTGCATTCCAACAAACCCCCAACTCATGCTTCGCATACAGAGCATGTCTTCAATATAAGATATTACCTTTTGATTGCTTTTTTGGCCTGAGACCAATTTTGAGACAGAATTACACAATTACACATGCTGTAGACTTGTTTCCTGCTCGGTATAATGGCCCTGTACTCCCTAACACTGCATAAATAGCAAAAGGAAGTCAGCATTAGTGCAATAGAAGAATCCAAGACCAGTATGGAGAATCGGCACTGGAAATTACTCTCATGAAGTAGATTGTCGACATGATTTTGAGGTTCTTTCACCACAATTGGTTTATTCCTGGGTAAGTTGGAAGTATGACAGTTAATGCTTTTGTAGATACGTGTGAATGTATAACATCTTTCATCTACAAAAAACCGTTCACGAAAAGACGGTGTGGTTGTCGAGAAATGAGCGTTTGACCCGTTACTATGCGTGACCTGTTACCTGATCAGGCACAGTAGTACGGATTCGGAGTCTTATGCAGCCTCACCCCAAAAATCACCGGTATGAACCATTACATTCTGGATACCAATGGGCATCCCCGTTACCGGTATACGCTTAACTGGAATTCGAGCTCACCGGGGTTTGTGGGAGAGATGGATTAAACTTGCGGCGATAACGATAAATGGTCTCGAGAGGAGTAGAGCCACGGTACCGGTGAAGCATGGCCGGGAAAGCGATTACATTTCTCGTCCTACATTGGTAACCGACCTATGAACACCGATGGAATCAGAAGCTCGCATATACCGTTATCAGTGCTAGCGCTCAGGCAGACCCTCGGAGCCGACTTCCTCCACTTGGCACTCACGACCTCGAGGCAGGTCACCAGAGTGAAAACAGCAAGGAAGATATGCACATGATTGACGAAGATATCGCTTGTAGAGAAGCCATGCCGTTGGAATAATATCGGTGATAAATCGTACCCAGTTGCAACGCCCATTCTTGTCTGTCTGCCAATGGTTGTAACGACAAGGTATTGGCACGTCAAGTAAACTTCAATCGTAGTCAATCCAGCACCCAGCAAGGTTTCTCCTTAATAGCCACTTTTAGCTGTAACTCGAACGTCCACACTGGCTCCTCAATTTGACCGTGCCCGAATATGAACAGGAGACCTGGCTTCAGGCTCGAGAACGATAACCGGGTATTCTTGGAGCTCGAGGAAAGGGACCGAAACCGTCATCCGGCGGCGCGCAGCACCTCGGAACGTTCGCCCCTGGATACGGTGGAGCGACGTCGGCAACAGTAACCCCTGAACAGCACCGGTAACAATAACGTCCCGCGGGAATATTCATTGAGGCACAAAAATACATTCAGCAAAGATATATGCAAATGCTATTTCAACAATTGAGAAGACACGACAAAACAAAGGATGCTATAGATGATGGCTTGTCGCACGGCGAACAAGGGAGTAACAAAATGAGGTATCAAAGATGCACCAGACCACACTCTTTATAATAGTGGGTACCTGTCATCGCAACAAAAGAAATTTAGTGAGTATGGGGGAAGGGCTGCCTCTTCATGATCTTGTGAGACTCCATGCGCTTCTTGATGCTTCGGCGCTCGCGGCAGGCTCCAGTAGAGGAGTTGCTGCTGCTTGAGGTAGTCTGTGCAGAGGCAGTGGATGTCAGTGTCGTGGATGGGGCGTTATTAGTATCATCAGAAGACGAGGCGGAGGTCTGAGCGGGAGCTTCCGAGGAAGAAGCCGAGGAGGTGGAAGCCTCGGAAGAGGAGGAGGAAGAACCGCTTGAAAATGAGGATGCAAAGCTCAAGACGTCTGGGAAGGGATCTTTCCACTCGTCGCCGGCGTAGACGTTGAAGTTGGCAAAGTCGCCGCTGGGGGAGTAGAGCCTATCGATGTCTTAGCATCAACAATAGACGATCGATCGCAGACAACTTACGATCCAGCTTGGGTGCCGGAGGGCAGCGTCTGGGAGCCACCTTGCTTGACATTCACTTGGACACAGGCAATGTACTGCTGCGGCCCGGGACGGTCACCGCTGGAGCTGAGGGGATTGTGCACCGCCGTCATCTATCGTCAACAATTCAGCAGCCGTTCTCGATACCATGTATCCACTGCCTCACCTCGTTCCTTACAATGTACTGCCCGGCCTTAAGCTCAGCGGGGATCGTAGTCTCCCACCAGGAACCCTGTTGCACTGATATACCGGTCAGCGCCATCAGTTACTCAAACGTCAAACAACTTGACACACCAAGCTTGGCCATAGCCCACAGCCCAGTTCCGCTGGTCGGGTAGTACTTCTCCGGCTTGTTGGTCATCGTCGTCCTAAGACCGTCAGAAATGGACTGGCTGTAATCGATCCCCATCTTGTCGAGTAGGGACCAACCGGCAGTGGACGCGTCGAAGGAGTCGCAGTCTCCATTGCAAGAGGCAATGTAGTCGGCGATTGGACCCATGCTACCGCAAAATAAGCGCACTGGAGATAATTTCAAACAACCGGGTACTCACGCATGGACCCAAGGGTAGTTGGTGGAGTCGGTTCCTCCAGTGTCGCCTACACCAGACTTGTCGAGCAGGTCATTGGTAGCACCTGCCCAGTAGATACGGAGAACACTGCCAGCAGTGATATCGACGGAGACGGGAGCACCAGAGGCACCTTCACAAGACATGGCCCTGACGACGCGAAATTAGCTCAAACACGATCATCCTAATGGGCGCCATCATACGAATTGTCACTCCACTGCGAAGGCACGTTAAAGGCCGTTCCCGAGGCCTGATATTGCGTACGGACAGGGGTGCCGGCGTTCTTCGAGTCGGCGGCGTAGTAGATCTAACCAAATGAAAAACCTCAGTCGAACAGGTCTTTGTCGGTGTGGCCAACACGTACATTGGGACCGGACGTGTACACCCCGTCAGCCAAGACACCCTTGACCTGGCCGTGGGCGTGCACCGCTGGTAAAAGAGCAGTGGCGACGACGGCGAAGATAGAACGTTTGTTGAAGGAAGGCATTGTGGGGTTGAGCAAGGCTGTCGTCAAGAAATACAGGTTTTTATATAAAGGAATGTGCTTGGTCCGCGAGGGACAAAGTAGAAAAGGACGGTGAGCGGACACCAAGGTGGGCGTAAGGAAGAAAGAGATAATGGAAAAAAAATGACGGCGGTCTTCTTCTTTCATCTCCTCCCCATTTGGCAATTCACAATTCATCTTGCCAAGCCGGATCGATTGAGTCTTTTCAGCTGATCATCACACAGCAATATTGTCACATTGTTCCACTGTATCCAGGGTAAACCCATCGCAACGGATTGAGTTTTTGCTCGCACAGTTCCTGGTCAACGAGCTGTGGCGTGTAATCCACGACCAGTCACCCACGGGCGTCGATTCCAGGCTGTCCAGTTTGCGTAACATAAATGCCTCAACTACGCAGTCGTATCCATCTCATCCATCCTATTCTCCGTCCTCGGTCGGGCCTTGGCCGCAATCTCAGGTGGTAAAGAGTCCAAGAAGGTCTTGTTATTCATCTCTGTCATCTCCTATGACGAAACAAATTTACAATTAGTCTTTGCTTCGTAGGATATGTACACGCACCGTGCTCTCCTTCGGCCACTGCACCGGCGCCTCGAGTTCCTCCTTGGATAAACTGCGGCTGTAGAGCAGCATGTATGGTCCAGCGCCGAGCAACATCCCTGTGCTATCCTGTAACACTTCCTCCTCCGGGACCTGATAACCATCAATTTGGGGATAACTAAACGGCAAGATGTCGCTTCACCTCGGTAACGACAGTGTCCACCGTTTTCCACCAAATCCCCCCGGCGTCTTGGACATATAAATAGACATGCTTCCTCCCCGGCAATCCGTCGTGCATCAGAACAGCGCGGAGATCGTACTAGATAGAATCGAGGGGAAATTCTGTTAGCTCCAAGGAAGAAGAAATGTCTGTCTTACAGGGTGATTCTTGAGTTCTGGACAGTCAAGCACGCGCTGTGACTCCTCCAACAGCCTCGTGCTCTCCATATCGATAACTATCAGCATGGTCATGAGTCAATTGGGACAACTTAAATTCGGTCGATTGACGAACCTTCAATTTCCTTCTCAATCGCACCAATCGAATTTCGCAGTTTGCTAGCTATTGCGTCAATCTGAGCACGTCGTTCAGGATCGTCATCTTTCGCCTGCGCCACCTCCTCGTAATAGTACAACGTCGTTCTTAGATCCTTCAGGGTATCTTTGTTCTTCACGTCCAAGAGCCTCATGTTCAGCCACAATTACAGTAAAATGAACGTCAGTCACACATACATTGAATCGCGTCAGAGCTTGTTTTCTGTCCCACAGCTTCCTGACAGTCTCTTGCATATCCCGTACCTCTTGCTGCTTCTGGTGCGCAAACTCGGTGCTCTCGTTCAAAAACTGATCCATGTATATCCTCTTGGGATATGTTAGTGCTGGAGGGGATAAGCATTTCCCATAATTTTGAAGAACGAACGCCACTACGTCCGGTGCCGGTTCGAGGATCACCTCGTACTTGAAATGGAGTGGGTTCAGTTCTAGCGACAGAGTCATCGACAGTCGCTGTACAAGGTCCTCATGCACGTTGTTTATCCCATATTCCACGTGTACGGGGCATAAGATTTCGTTCTTGTGATGCGGAATTTCGTTGTGGCGTTTACCGTCGACAATATGCACCGTCCCGGACTGCAAGACACCCAAAGGGACTCCTCTGTGGGTGGATACGCCTCAGAATACTTGCGATAAGAAGCTGAAGCCTACTCTGGATCCTCCGCTCTCAAATAGCACGCTAGAACACCCATGACGTCGCCGTAGAATGCTTTGATAATAGAGTCAGCGGATGTATTGCGCAGAAACAACGGACGTACTGAGCGATGATTTAATGATGCTCTCTTGAATTGGCGCTGCCCGGAAGGCTTGTAAGACTTCTCGATCTAGAATGATAGATAGCTGCGCGAGATCTTGGTGCACGAACATATCCCGGAGCAACCTTAGAGCATCCCTTTCTGCACCCCAATTTCAGCTATATGGAGCGAGAGCAGATGGATTTCCTACCAGCAGGATAACCCTGCAGTACCGGCGAGTCAAGATTGACCTCGGACACCCTTCGTCGTATTTGGGGCACATAATACATCGCTTGTATAATCTGCAGCACCCCGTCAGTTTAACGTTACGCAGATAATGGCAATCTGACCAAAGCAGCATACGCAAGGTTCGATATTTCTGGTCGAATCGCTACGGGTCTGTGGAGCGATGAGCATCTACGAGGACTGAATGCATACACATACCTTCCACCTTCTCGTACAGCCAGCTCAATAGACGGATTGTCGTCATCTTCCACTGCGAAGTCCTCCAAGCTGTTTTGAATGGCCTGCTCCATCTGGGCGTCATTGGATACAGATACCTGCGCATATACTCATCAGTAACTATCACCACCGCCAAAGAAGACACTTAAGAATCCTCACATTCGACGCTACGACTTGCCACGCTGGATCCGGCGCACGATTGCTCGGGCCAAACTTGGGCAATGGCGTCTCTTCCTCTTCATTCAGAGACATTCGAATGGCGCGATTCACTTCTTCATTGTCGTCACCCGTGAGGTCGATGACAGTGGGCTGGGCGGCCCCCGCAGTGTGGATAGAGACCACAGCGTCGTCCTCACCGTTGTCGCCTGCGAGCAACGCTTCGGCTGCCTTCTCTGCGCTGCCATTGTGTTTTCGAAGAACGCGACGCGCGACTTCGGTGCTGAAGTCGCTGCCCATCATGGCAGATAGAAATTGCATTTGGGTTTCTTCCTCGTCCATAGTAACGTCTCAAGGAGGTGGAGGTCAACGTCGAGAGGTCAATAACGAGTCCGGAACTTTCTGTCGGAATTCGGATCTCTGATCTTATCTCGAGGTATTCACCATTATTATTTTACTTATTTATTTTATCAGGGCATAACTCCTTGATCTCGTAAAGGGAAAAGGTATATATGACAAAAATAGATTTGTTAAATACTCGACAAGAGAATAAAGTATTGAAAACAGAAAGTCATCCATCATCCCAGCGTGTACCCATCTATGCAACACAGATTACTGAGCCCATGCCTTCGCGTAAAAGTTCATGAATTAGCCACCAACTCAACCGCCCTGTCGACGATATCCTCAATAACCCATCTCTCCGATTTGCGAATTCCGTGTTTCAAGTCGAGGATATCACCAACCTCATCACATGCTCGTAAGATACAATCAATGTCCTCCTTTGTATGTGCCGCGCTCAAGCAGAACCTGACGCGACTCGTGACCAAGGGAGTCGCCGGATACGCAACCACAACTACAATGATGGGAGTTTTTCTATCCTTCATCAACCTGTGGAACATGTTCATTTTTCCGGGATTGAACACCAGAAGGGGAACGATCGGTGAGGCTGCATGGCCATAGGTGATGAAGCCGAGCTTGATCAGCCCAGAATGGAAATATCGCGAATTAAAGGTGAGACGACGTAACCGGTCACGGCCCTCTTCGCCAGAAGATAATGCAGTCGGGAGAGCAACCCATGAGGGGAGTGAGCTTGCTGGAGCGGGGCCAGGGTGCTGATATACGTCGTCGGCAGGACCAACGCTTCCGTGTCGAGACGAGGTCGAAGACGGAGGCAAATTGACACCCATGATACTAGCCATACTGGATAAAATCTGGGTTAGCACTGAAGGGGTCATGGCCTCGGCATAGGCTCCAGAGTAACCGCGGAGACGAAGGCGGTCAATGAGCGTCTTGTTCCCGGCAATGTATCCACCCGCGGCACCGAATGATTTGGTGAATGTACCCATCAATATGTCGATAGAACGAGGGTCGATATTGAAGTAATCCGCCACACCACGGCCATGGGGACCAAGAGCGCCCACCGAGTGTGCCTCATCAACAAACAGATAGAACTATACGGATAAGGCATGAGTAATGAAACGGTTCTCGAGCTAATATCTATGAAGCAGACCTTATATTTTCGCTTCAACTCCATTATAGCAGGAAGGTTGACCAAAGTGCCTTCCATGCTGTACAAACCTTCCACGATGATTAAGATCTTCTTCCATGGCCTGTGCGTCTTGAGCTGCCCTTGACTAATGACCTCCCTGAGCAGCGACTCCAGACTCCCCATATCATTGTGTTTGAACGTGCGTACACTTGCACCACTCAAACGCACACCAACACGAATCGAGGCGTGGTTGAATTCGTCGGAGATAACCAGGCAACCCTTGTTGACTAGCGCAGGAATAAAAGTCGAGTTGGTTGCGAAACCCATGGAGCTGATTAACGCGCCTTCCATTCCGACAAACTGAGCAACAAGCGCCTCGGTAAATGTGTGCAACTCGCTCGTTCCTCCTTCCAGACGCGTACCGCATGTTGTGACGCCATATCGCTTGATGGTCTCTTCCACAACATCGGCGCAGCCACCCCGGGCTTGTGCAAAGCCGAGATAATTGTATGAAGAGATGTTAAGGGCTCGGGTGCGGGTGCCGGTGAAAATTTGGGTGTGGTTGTAATCGGGAGAGTAGCGGTCAAGAAGCTGTATGGTACGACCTGCAACACCGGTGATTGGCTGGGAGAAGCACTCGTCCATGCGCAATTTCAGACGACGAGTGTAAAAAGAGTCAAAATCCGAGTTCAAAGGGGCATATCCCTACGAGTAAAACGCGTTAGTCAAGGAGCGGAAATTTTCGTCGTGGGATAGGCACGCACATTATGGGGCATCAAGTGTCGGTAGGCTGATGGATTGAAACGTTTTCCAAAGAAGTCGCGGAAGTGACCAAGACAGATTAGAATGAGGTAGCTAATGTATGTTGAAAGAAGGATGTAGTACGGAGGGTCCTGCTCGACGTGGCCGGGGACAGTAGTACCGGGGGTATGCTGGGAGACGTAGCGATATTCCTCGTTGGCACAGTGCCCAAACTCGGAGTGAACGGTGGTGAAGACCTGTTCAGATGTGGGTGGACGTGCAGGGATAACCAGACCGTCGCTATTGTCGAGTTCATCGTACTCATTCAGTACAGTGTCTTCCGACGACTCGGTGACCGACGACGACAAGGACAACGCTGGTGTGGATGTAGGTGACCGCCCATTACTGTTTCGTGCACGAGCGTCTGCTTGAGACAGTGCAGATAGATAGGACGCCGCTGAGGCCATGTGAGACAGTGACTGCGACGACCGTTTCTTGAACATCGAGTGCTGCGGTGAGGACCTCTTCAAGGCCATTGGTGATGGCAAGGGAGAGCCAGTGGGCATGAGGGCGGAAGTGTCGTTGTCGTCGTCGTTCACAGCGAGCAAGATTGGGTGTCTTGTTCAGGTTCTTTCCGAATCCGAATTCAATTTTCGCGCTTAGGCGGACCCGGTTGTCAGCATTCATGACATTTTGATTGCGGGATACATACGGAGAATGCCGAAGCCTAGCCGCACGTTGCCGGGTTGCGGCACATATCCTGCCGAGCCACCCGAGGGGACCCGAGTTTATTCGCGACTTTACTCTGCCTCAAGTCAATACATTTTCGAGTCTGGAACTCGCATTGAAGGATGTTAAGTACATCCCTTCGTATTTCTGTTGGAAATTCCCCTCACATGAACACCTCCCCTCTCCCAAATCAGCAAATAAGCTCCTATCGTTCGACTTGGAGCAAATTCAAGCTGCCTCGTTGACCAACGTTTCAGCCTCAAGGAAGGTCGAGGCGTACGTCCTATCCATTTCCCAACGATACGACGTAACCCCGCTCACTAAAAAATGCGCTAGTTGATCTCGGCGGTCTCTTCTGATTCTCTTCCAATTCTTGACATAGCTTCCCCGAGTTCCTCGGTTAGAAAGCCCTCGGGTAGCGCTTACGGGTTCCGGAATTCGCTGCATTCTCATGGTCGTGAAGGGTCGTGAGAGGTTAAAACATTCTACCTTCGAAATGAGGAGAAATACATGGACATACCGGCCAAAATTTTTTGCTGGAATCACGCCATGCCCCCCGCATTCAAGGGTCGGCGACAGCGAAGCCGCCAAGCTCTTGAACAAAAGACCCGTTCCCAATCCAATTTTACAACATGAGATAAGTAATACACCTTCCTCGAGCTTCCTCGGCAAATACATTTAAATAACCAGCAACTTAGAAAACCGGGTTTTTATCAGTCGGACCCTAGCGACTGGCGGAAAGCCGACCGTGCGAACCCAGATCGAAGCCCCCCCACAATCCCCTATACACATACATAGAAATAAGCAAAAGAGGGCTTGAACTAACACGGAATAACATACCATGATGATTGCCTGTCCATTTTTTGTACCTTCACCATGAACGTATACTCCATTGACCTGTTGTGTCAGCTTCGCGCAAAATTCTTGGAAAAGTTCGACGTGAGCCGGAGGGAACAGTACGTCGTTGCAACAGCTAAAAACAGCACCCATAGCCGCGATGCGGTTATGTGCGGACGGTGCGAGAAGTGTGTCCAGGGCAAGGAAAAAGTCTTGTCCATCGAGAAGTCCTGCAACGAAAAATTCTCCTACAGCCTCTGCGAGGGTAATGGATAGACGGTCACTGAGAATCAAACCCTCCTAAGAGTTGGAAATTAGTCCTTCCGCAAAGTGATGAGTGAGGTACAAAGAGCAAACATACTCCAACGAAGTACTGTCTGAATGCTGTCATGAGTATGCCAGCTAAGGATGAACGTAATTGCGTTTCGGCATGCGGTCCATATCGCGTTTCTGCTTGACGAAGCACTTGCAGGACAATCTTGATGAACATAGACGCAGTGCAAGCAAACGAGAGCAGATGATCCAGGAGTGTTCGTCCCAACTCGTCCATTTTATCGTCGCCTTGGTCCATTATCTCTGTCGCAGCAGGGGGGATTTGGATCGTGACTTTGTCCGTCAAAGTGTTGTCCAGAGACGTCGGCCTGGGCATGACTACTGCCTGATAGGGGATAGCTACGGAGAGAAGCTGAAACAACCTCGAATCGCGATGATTGTCTGCTGGAAGTTCGTTGGTATGATATTGGAGAGCCCTTCAGTGGTGACCAAGTCAGTCATTCGTTATTATATATTAACCATCACCGAAAAGGTGGCACTTACCGCATAATACGCTCGACGTCTTCATCAATTTCATCAACGGAACTTGTATCGTTTTGCGTCCAGTCGTGCGGAGGACCGGAAATCGGAGTCATTGAGGTGTTTACGCCTTGCAGTCCTGTGTCGGGAAGCAGATAAAAAGAAGGAAAATCGCCGCCATTGGGTAGGATTTCTTCTGGTATGTTGTCCAAGGGAACGAATGGTCGGCGTTGAGGCCCATTAAACGGTCTTGCAGGATTTTGTTGGTGAGGAGGGTCCGCTCGCATTGGGTGTCCATGTTGCGAAGGTCCCGTGTACGTTGCAGGTTTTGAGATGGTTGGGTGCCTGACGGTTCGGGATTGTTGCAAGAGAGAATTACTGTTGCTGTGGTGCGTACCACTTACCACCTGCGTCCGTTGAGGACCTGTCACCACAGGACGTTGATTTTCGTCGTGACCCTGATAGCCAAGGTACGGGACCGAGTACCTTCGTGTCGGCTCGGGACGCACACTAACAGGGCTACCAGTCGTGATGCCACCGGTCCTTGTTGCAATATGTCGCGACGAGTTGAAAATTTCCCCATTACCAGCGGCCAATGGACCTGAAAGGTAGTTAGCAGCACGAGAATTTCCGTCTGTACCAGACAACGAAGCATTCATCCAGCCTTCCGAGTCCTGCGAGACAACAAACTGCGAGAGTTTCGACTTTGGCCTCGATGTTTGCGTTCTACGCTGCATTCTCTGAGTGTCTAGTGTACCAGATGTCAGCGCAGAACGAACAGGGAGAAAATAGTTCTTACTATATAGACGCGATTTAGATGATGGTCGAAAGACAAGATAGGTTGCAAAGATCAAAGACGTGACTGGAGGCGTTTTATTGCTTTTATTGACGCTTGAGTGACTGATAGTAACAGCACATGATTTGCAGGACAAAGACTCTAACAGGGGCAAATATCGCCCATGCCTGCTTTCGAAGAATTAGAAGCGTATTTCTGCATCGCACATACGAAGATATTGTGCATCCAACATGTACCCAAGTGCAACGACAGAGTACCAGCCGTTCAAATAGATTTGCGCCATGATATAGGATAACCTCAGGATCATTTTGATTAACTGGGAGAACGCAGGCGCAGCACGGCCTTCAAGTAATGATGGCAATAGGGTCCAACCGCTGCGAAGTCACGAGCGCTGGAGATGCTTGGATGCCGTTCTTTTCACCCCAGAAAAATATAGACATCATCAAATGTTTGAAAAACACCCAAGAGAACAAGTCTGCGGGGCACAGGGCGTCCCAGAGAAGTTTGTCTTATCCGAGTCCAGGTCAACAGACGAAAGACCGTAGTAGTGCTGGGATACCCTGAGGCATCAATGAACTCCAATTACGGTACGGCAAGAGATTCTCACCGAAATGGAGTTGGTTCCTGAACGCAATTAGGTTCGGTCCAAGCCCATGTTTAGAACCAGGGTCGGTTCTTCAGTACAAGTTCGTAGAACATCTATCATGCACTCGCAAAGATGTCAGAGGCGCAGGCAGCACTGGGTTTCGTCGGATAAATCATGTTCTAGTAGCCGCGGCTACGTTGAGTGTACTGAGCCAACTGAACAGCACTCACAAGACCATGAGCCCGGTTTGTCTTGGCGTTTGTCACTCATATTAACGCAGCTCGTGCGGAAGAAGCCTGCTGTTGAGTTCGCCGTGGACAGTTGAAAAGAGCGCTAAAAGTTAAACTTGAAGCGACTGAATAGGATCAGGAAAACCCGCCCGAGCGGACGTGGCGCCTACAGTCACGGCATGTGATCAACTGTCACACGGCGCGAGTCTGCCACCACTCAACCACCACTCGCCGCACGGTGATTATAGTTTCAATTATCCGTATTCTCCCACAATTCTCCTCAAAATCGCAGCGAGAATCACGGAAGAGCGACTCTGACCGCCACTAATAGCAATGAAGTGACTTACACGCAATAATGTTACACCCTTTAAGCGACTTCCTTGCCACCTGCAGCCACGACGGCGTTCTTCGAGCTATTTTCCGGTACAGCTCTACGCTCCAATCTATCTCCGCGAAGGCGCCTATTGACACGATGCAAAAGGCATGCCTCTGTCGAAGCTACGAGTTCGGTTAGCTCAACAGCGATTTTGATGGAATGCTGTAGAGGTGGCACTCCGAGCCATGACCAGACACGATACTGCAAGCTCTAGTGGTGCGCTCTTTGAGTCTTTCTTTGCAAGTGCTAATGCTGAAATTGAGCACAGTGTAGCCTTATCTTTGCACAATAATATTGAGTTTCCGGACACGACCTGGCAGTCGCTGAGAGCTTGTTCAACAATGGGCGTCAATCAGATTAATTTAAATAAGCATAGCCGCGCGCATATCCAAAAATGTCCGTCATAAGAGCACCATGTCCTATAAAAGCCTTACCTCTTCAAGCTATCTCTTCATCTTCTCCTTCATGCCCTCCGTTGAAAGCTTGAACATCACCGTCGTCGTCCGCAGTGACACGTCACCTTCACTCTCTAAGGTTACTAGTACGGTGTCAAAGGGACCTCGACCCCCGTCTCCGTCTCCATCTACCGATTCCGAAACTATGAGCCCCACAGAAAAGGACGAAACTACTGCCAACGAGGAGGAGCCAAAGCCGGACAAGAGCAAGACCGAGATTGTGTGCGATCGTTATCTTAGGCGCTTCCAGGTTTGGGACCCTGAAGAATTCGAATACGTCCCGTATGACCCGAGCGGAAATACACACGACTCGAAGACTATTCCCAAGAAAGAAGATGAAACCAATTATTTCTACATCGATACACGGTATCAAAGCGAACGATGTACGTCGCACCGGTATTCTGTGGATTACCTTTAATTGCTTGGTAGCTGAACCGAGGGTCTGGGTGACAAATTTCAGCAAACCATTGCTTTCTTTCTTGCGGTATGTCTCTCAGTCCCTCTCTCCCCTCTATACTATCTCAACAATTTGACATAGCGTCAATGTTGGAGATGATTTCTTCTCCACGAAACCCGAGTATCTTGTCACGTCCTTTTTTCCGAAGCTGTCTTTGATGAGAAAGAAGCTGGCGACCGCGCGGTCCTTCGCCTTGTCGGACAAGACGCATACGCACGACGAATGCCTTCAAATCATGAAATCTGTGGGAATAAATGACATGGACGAAGACGAAGATGAAGATGAAGATGAAGCCGAAGACTGTATGGCAATTAGCATGTTGTCTATTCTGCGCTCACTAGGTATTATAGCAACCCCGGAATCTGACATAATTCAACAAGTCAAGGAATTGGTAAAGCATGTGGAGGTTCTCATGAGCTTTCTTGAAGAAGAGTTCAAACCAACGTATGTGCAATACTTGACTTTATTCATGCTTTTGACTAATAGTATGGACTAGTGCTGATCGTGTGGCGTTGGCACGCAGCTACGGCCATGCTGAATTCGATCTGTAAGTGGTCTTTCTTTCCCCACTGCGAAAGTATGCTGACCTATATCCAGCCTTCAATATTTCTTCGAACCCGGTCAAGAGGTTGTGACTACCGACAAGTTCGGCAAACAGGTAAGGACAATCCAATACAACCATGCTATCCAGCTACATCTGTTCCAAGATCGCTTTCACAATCGAGAAAACCTACTATTACTCCACGTAAGTCGAGATTTTCAATATCTAATTTGCGTCGCTGAAGACAATTTAGGCCTTGTGGTCGAATTTTCGATGTTGAAGGGTACGGATGGACCTGGGACGGCTCCAGCTATTCCCGAGATGACATGGAGCGCGAATGCAAAGAGTACAAGGCTAGTATACTTCAGATCTATTGAACGCCAAAAGTGACTGTCATGCAGGGTACTCGAGAAGTATCCTCTCTCCCCGTCTCGGATTTGACGCCTCGTGTTAAGGCCGAACTCAAAGGTTAGTAATCTTTTAACCCTCCCTCGTCTACGAGGCTGATTGCGCGATATTATAGCCCGTGGAAGATTGTACACTGCACTTTCTGGTGTGCATTACAAAGTTTGTAAGTGACATGTGAAGATATGCAGTTCATTAGCTTACCTGGTGACTAGATAAAACTGTGGGGATCTGATTCGTCTCTATACTATACCTTGCTGAGATTTTGTTGCCTAGAAACGCGTTATCGTTGATCAGATGGCCTACGACAACCGGTCTGGCTACACCCGCGATCCGTTGAGTCAAATTTCCTTGTATCCCCTACACACACTCACTATTGTTCCAGTGATGAATGTATTCCCGAACTCGAAGAGAGCCGCCTTCATCTCCTTCCCTCGGAAGTGTAAGTGCTTTCTTTGTCATGTAGCTCTGATATCGACGTTCTATACCAGCTACGGATTCAATCTAGGGACCAAGAGGTGGTCCTATTTCCTGGTCGAGGAATTGACGGAGGTTGTTTTTGATGAACACGCGTGGGATCACCTTGTCTTAGATGAAGACATCAAGGTAAAAACAATGCACTTCTGACATGAGAACCTGGTAGCTTAACCCATCGTTGAAAGACTTTGATCAAAGGCCTGGTCGAAGTGACCAAGAATAAGAACTCTTCAAGCAAGATGATCGGCGATGTCATCTCCGGTAAAGGTGGCGGACTGGTAAGCCACAGAATGATTAGCAGGTTATCAATTTTCTGAAGGTTCATCTAGATCTCCGTTCTCCATGGCCCACCGGGAACAGGTGGGCTTCAGCATTTCCCCTGACGTTTCTCGATGTCATCCTAACAATTGAGCGTAGGCAAGACACTCACCGCCGAGTCCGTGGCAGAGCTTCTCCGTCGTCCACTTTACATGGTCGGCTCATCGGAGCTTTCCTCTGAGTCTTCCGCCCTAGAGCGTAATCTCAGATCAACCCTTAGTGTAAGTGGGTGGTCTGAAGATTGTGCCATCGCTAAATACCTATCCTCTTAAGTTGGCAACAGCATGGGACGCTGTGTTGTTGATTGACGAGGCTGATGTAAGTGTCTGTCTAGAAATATTAGTGGTTCATACTAACCACCAGCCCTGACAGGTATTCTTAGAGCAGCGTAGTCTGCACGAGGTATGCTCATGACTTCCGTGTCCTACGACTCATTCACAGTTCCTTTTCTAGCTTGAGAGAAATGCTTTGGTTTCTGTGGCTCTACGAGTACTTGAGTATCACCGGGGTGTTCTTTTCCTAACCACAAACAGGATCAAGACATTTGACGAAGCCTTCCTGTCTCGCTTCTCGATCGGTCTGCTCTCTTCTTGGCTGCGCCGTGAAGGTGCTGACTAGAATCTAAACAGCTATCAAGTATCCAGAGCTCGACGCTGCGAGCAGACAGGTTATTTGGCAAAAGTTCTTCAGTCTTGCCGATTGTGTCGTTTCTCCGAAGGACCTAGAGGGTTTGGCCGCAAAACCGTTCAATGGTAAGTAACCAAGATTAATGTTGGGGCGGGACACTAAACTAGTTGCAGGTCGTACCATTAAAAACATAGTGAGCATTCGTCTGGTCCCCTTGGCATACCCAGATCTCATGTTTGTTTGTGTGTAGGTCCGAACGGCACAGGCCCTTGCCCTTTCCTCGTGAGCACGCTTTATATGAGTAAGGTTCTTAACGATCGATGTTTTTTTCAGAGACAAGCCACTTGGCATCGAGCATGTTCGGGTCGTTGTGAGAGCTCAAGAGAAATTCTTGGATGAGTTCTCGCGCTTGGAACGGTAGATGTACCCTCAAACTGGACTCTGTCTCTTTTTAGTCAGTATCAATTTACGTACTACAAGCAGAAACCTCCTACGTTCATCCTTCTCTCTCCTATACAGGGTGTTGCTGTCCGTAATACGCGTTAGACCAGATCAAATTGTTTCTTTGCCATAATCTATTGCACCCATCCTTTGCCGCCTTCAACTCAGGGCACAGATTCCTGTCAAGCCATGCGACACCGGGCGATGAATGTTACACTTTAAGCTACCGGTGACTTTCAAAAGAAGGGGCTAGAACTAGTGTGAATGCTGCCGACGTGGGTCATTCAAGATACAGTCGTTGCCGATGTCGGTAGCCAGGGGTCACCGTGAAAGCGGTACCTTGCTGAATAGAACTGAGAATCAATAATGAGGCAAACGTGAAGCAAGGTTATCAGATTAATTAGAGTGCCAAGTCTTGAGCTCGAGCTCGAAAATCCAAGTCAAATACCTATCAGAATCGACCGAGTTGCAAGTCTCGGCTGCACTGACTATTCTCGTAAACTTAACATCCATTCACTTTGGCCTGCGATCCTAGGCCAGCAGTGACTGCGGCCGATTTTTTCGGGATTACGTCGATTCTGCTGCAACAGGTACCAACGCAATACTATATGGTCGCCATTGATTTATTACCGATGGATTATGTTGTATTCATTGCGGAGTTTGTCTTTTCGTCCTGTATTCAGGCGGTTCTTCGTTCATATTTGTTCCGATGAACGCTTGAGTCATGCATGATACATGAGTGGAGAAAGAGGGAGCCCGAGGCCGACGGTGCCTTTACCAACTTAGCTACAGAGCATATGGAAGCAGCGGGATATGTATAGTAGCTGAAGCTACTATACTGTAAAACATGACGCAAGAGCTCTGTATCAATTTCTGATTCCATCGGTATTCAGAGGTCGGCGAGGGTACATAATATTCGCCAAGCAGGACACGTATTTGACCGGCCGGACGAACCATCTGATAGATTTCTCAACGTTACGGACCCAATACGCCTACGAAACTGGATTCACCAATTCCCCAAGGCACTCACTGGAGAGCCCGATACGTCGCTTCGTAATCGTCGCTTTGTTATCTTGCAATTCCGAGTCTACAAAGATGGGAGCCACGTAGCATCCGAGTACCCTAGCCGAAGGATCCTCATTCAGTCTCTGTGATGCTCTATATCCAGAGAAATATGGAGCGAGTTGACCTTTTTCGTTCGTGCTAGAGAGTTGTCACTGGCAAAAAGTTTTCGATGAAAGTTGTGACCGAGTCGTAGTACTGCTGGCTCTACATATCGAAGAAGAGCAGAAACAGAAAATATTGACGGTATTGACGGGTGGTCCAAGTTAAATGACTGTCTCTAACGCTGAGCTCCAGAATAAAAAAGTCATGAATGCGAACGGTTAGCGGACCGAACATCCGCATGGAGACTGACCATTTAGGGCAAGCTGGTAATCCGATCCCTACTTATTCACCTCCATGGCTCCCAAGAAAGGCCGTAATCGCGAGCCCTCTCCACCACCAGCACCTGCAGACCAAGCAGATATCCCACCGCCAGTCGAGCCAACGCCTCCAGTTCAAGTTTTGTATTGCGCAGGTCTCTAACCCTTTAGCTCCAACGCATTGGAGTACTCACCAAATCCATCATGTAGTATGCTCGTATCCACCAGAATACTGCGAATTTGGCGAACATCTGACGCGGTGTAAAGAATGGCTGCAGGAAGCGCATCCTGATCTGTACGAGAAATACTACTCCGATGGTTGGCCGGATAATCTCATTTTTGAGAATATGATGCTGACTGGTTACAGAGGCGCTACAAGCGAAGATTGGCACTCTAAGTTTGCAGGCTCAGGAAAAGCTTGAGAAAGATACTGCAAAGAAGGAAGCCAAAGCAGAGGCGAAGGCAGACGCTGCTCTGAAGAAGAAAATGGCATCGCAGGTGCGTACCACTCATTTTCCTGACAGCGATAAAACCCAATTGTTTTTCCCAGATTACCATCAAACGGATCGAGCGGAATAAGCGGAAATATGTCACATCTGTTCACGGCCTGGAAGCTTTCGGTGTCGACCTGAAGAAAGTCGCGAAACAGCTTGCCTCAAAGTTCGCTACGGGATCGTCGGTTACGAAAAATCCGCAAGGACAGGATGAGATCGTTGTACAAGGGGATGTGAGCGGTGAGATACTTGAAATGATAGAGGATGGGGTGGGGTTGCTGAAAGGTATTCCCGCTGATAATGTCGAGCTTGTTGAGGAGAAGAAGAAGAAAGGAGCAGAATGAGCTGTCGTTAGGGTACGCGACATTATTTCCTGCTGCGTGAAAGAAAGATAACACTTTGTGCAGGACATATATTACTTGAAATTCATGTATTAGTATTATCTTCAAGGCCAGTGGTCAGTTTTGAGATCTACTCGTGTTTCCTTTTCCCGCCTCCAGACCGGTATTGGTGAACACAGGGACGGCTTTGGCTTGATGAAAAGCGGCGTAAAATGCCTCGCGTCATGCTAAGATCCTTCTTTTAGGCTGACGGTATTCGACGACTACTTGTGTATCCTACTCGAGGTGCCACACGACTCTTCAAGTCCACACTGTTTTAAACTCAAGCCACCTCTCGTGGTTCCCATCCATATCGGCATATACTCTCTCCCAGTCCTGGCAAACTCGAGTTTCACCAACTCTGTCGGCGTCCGACTCGTAGTCTTTTTCCAAAAAGTCCCCCCTCTCCACGGTGTCCGTCGCCTCGCACAGCAGCCACTGTCGAAGGTAATTCAAGCAATGTTTCACATGTTTCGGCATCCCCTCATGCGCCGGGTTCAACAGCGCGATATGCAAAATCCGAACACAATGCATTTCGTGGTAGTGGACGGGAACAAAAACGCGGTTCTCTGGTCCCAATCGAACGCGACCAAAGTTCATGGCTTTGAGAATGGAGTACCACTCATCAAACGCGACTTGGTCGGTCCTGTTGTATTCGAAACGAACAGATTCGCGGAATGTCAAAGCGACAGGGTCTGCATCGAGGGAGGGGCCGGCGAGAGAGTAATAGAGAGGAAAGTCGCCACCAATGTAGCTGTAATCATCTGTTATCGGTGAGCTACCTGATCTTTTTGATAAAGGAGAGTGTGGGCTCACCAGGCGACGCCTGCCATTCATCTGAATACAAGAAGAATCGCCCACTTCTCCATAGAACGATACCAATGTTGATGGCGGTTAAGGCCCAAAGGACATATACGTGGAGTGGTCGCTTAGCCATCGCTGACCGTCATTAATGGTGGGAGAATGAGAGTTAGATCCGCAACAGCACCCTCATCAGCAACGGTGGCGCCCTCCTTTCCTTACTCGAGACTACTCAAGGGCCTTGCTCTCGGAAAGGCAGCCAGAGAATGTGTCTTCGGTTGTTACCGTCCCCGCTTCAACCTTAGAGCATCCAGATGCCGCCGAAGTATAACTGCACCAGAAGCAGATCCATATATATGAAGATCCACGGTAAGCGGATATTGATAGCATATTTACCCTGGGCGGTGATGGAAGCACGACTTCCCAAGGATCCAATATTTACCATGGTCGGGGTTAGGCTGTCCACTTCCGACCAAGTATTGGACAATACTGATGGTTATCGAAGCTCCCAAAAACAGTCGTAGCAACATATTGATTTCCAAGCATCATTGCGCAGTACCCTCGAACAGCATCCAATCCTACGCCTGGCCAAGGAATTCGTCTACAACATCAATATACCGTTCCCTCTCCTCCCATTGAGGCATATGGCTGGAATGCGCGAATTTCACCCATTTGACCTTGTCGATCCGCCAGAAAAAGGGCGCGCAGACTTCGTCGGTCATATAATCATATTCGCCATTGATGATCAGCGTCGGGACACGGATGAAGTGAATCTTATCGATGATATCCCACTCAAATTCGAGAACATTCTTTCGCCTGTGGTATTTCGACCGTCAGAGTGCTCAGGGACAGAATGGATAGCCCTTACATGTTGTCCAGAACGATAGCCCCTCCATCGTCATCTTCCGTCTGCCCGATGGTATGAATGACTTCAGCTGGAATAGGCTTCATTCGACACGCGTAATTCTCGTAAAAGACGCGCCACGCCGCTTTGTACTCCTCAGCTAGCGTCGTCCCTTCCCTTTCATGCCTCTTGATGGTCTCTCCCACCTCGGGCGGAAGCTTTGCCATGAGTTTCCATCTCGCTTCGTTCCGCAATTTCGCACTGGCGAGGCCATTCGCGAGGATAAGCCGTCTGAGTCCGCGTGGCTGCCGGCGTATGATGAACTCGGCCCCGAGTTGCGCTCCCCATGACTGTCCGAGCAGATCATAACTCTTATCGGTCAGGGAGAAGTGGGCGATGAGGTTTTCGAGCTCGTTGACGAAGAGCTCAATGGACCAGAACGAGGAGGGTTTGTTGTGGATGTGCGAAGAGTGCCCAGTCCCGATTTGGTCGTAGAAGATTACAGTGGTGGGGGGATCTCTGGTGCTGAGGTCCGCAAGGGGAAGCATGTAGTCGTGAGAACCTCCAGGGCCACCATGAAGGATGATAAGGGGAGGACGTCGAGAGGACGTTATATCCCCCGCTATCTTATACCATGTGTGAAAGGCTTCACCGTTCACTGTAAATGGGATGGTGCCCTCTGTTATAGACATCGCTTTGAGGGTGTAACATTGGCGACCATAATCCCACTGCTTTTATAGCCTCTGAAGCTTAAGGCAGAATGGAGATCCGAAATCCTGTGATGGATTCTACTTCTCTGCCTCTCATGATCATTAAATATGTACATACCATGTGCAAGTGAACCGAGATGATCAAATAGCTACCCTTTCTATATGCAGCCTAAAATTTTTACATAGATAAGGGAAATCAGATTCATGGCTTGGAACTGCGTTGCGCGCTTTCGTCACTGTCGCTCCCACTCGAATTGGAGTTTGGAAGACAAATCCCATCAACTTCACCATGCCAATGGGGCTTTTCTTGGTCTTGAAAAGTCGGAGCAGACCTGTTTTGGAACTGAAGGCTGGACATGGGTGCTGACAGTGTCCTGGTATCCCAAGCTCGCCGGAGTGCCACACGCAGCATGATGAGCATTGGAGCTAGCACCTTTGGAGACGTATGTGAGCAAGTCAAGATAGCAAGGTCACAAACGTACTGGAGCTAAAGCCTGCAGTGGCAGGAATATGCTTGCTACATGGCTCCCCAGACCGTATGGTATGACAAAGCATATGGAATTGACAGCATATATGGCTGAGCTTTCGATGATCAAGGCTGCTGCAGAGACATAAGGCGCCGCCGCGGCGTAATCATGTCCGAAGAGGCGATTCAGTTGTCGACGATACATAAGCAACCGCCCTGCGATGAGTATCGAGATCAAGACATTGAGGCCAGCCGTCATGGCGAAGTACGGTACGCCAAAGTTTACACTGAGGTGGCTAAATAGACTCGCTCCAGGTCGCAAGGCTTGGAAGAGGAACAGCGATCCCATAGCTTCAGGACAGAGTATTAAATCCAGTAAGGCGAGGAAGGGGAGCATACTTGCCTAGCGTTCCGAGGTAAATTAGGATCGGAAGCGTAATCACATATAACTTGAGGTGGAAAATGACCAAGCAACGATACAACTGTAGTCGTCGAGATGTTAGATATTATTTTTTTTAAAACTTGCCATGCAACGTACGAGATATCCATCTGCCATCCAGCCGCACATAACACCAACCACATTGGCGGTGGCCACAGCAGGCTGAGAGTACTGGGTCATCGAAAACCCAATCGGGCCACCGTCATGTTCACGATGATCAATGAACATGAGTTGTAACCATTTCATGTTTACAGAGATAAACGTCGTGGCAAAGGTAAACGAGACAATGGCGTATGCTATGAGGAACCAATTCCTCTTCTCGCCTCGGCGCTGAGGGAGATAAACGAGCGCATGGATGGTCTGTAGGAATACTACTACTATAGCACCTAGAAAATGGGTGATATGATCTTAGTGATCGGTATCTCTCAGTCGAATGATGAAGGAACACTACCGAAGAGGATTTGGGAGAGGCAATCACCAATCAGGTTGGTCCGCTCCATGATCAGTGTGTCTTCAGGCAGGTCGGGCCTGTCCGACATTGCAGGCATTGACAGTGATGATGCCATGGTTGAGACAGTGTTCCCGGGGGAAAAGACGCTTGTGGGGCGAAAGCAAGGCGAGGATGCTGTAAGTTTCTGTACGCGAGGACACCGAATTCAGAAATTCTAAATCGAACAAGTCGAGGTGTAGGTTAATAGGGTCGGTCTGATAGATAAGTTTCGTAATTATCTACGCCCGGCGTTCCCAGTTGGACCGTGCCGTGTAATACTACCTACCTACCTACCTACCTACTCCACGGCGCATGATTGATATGGAAAGCTAATCAAACCAGTTTTCATATCCCGCGAAGGGCTGCTCCGCCAGGTCCCTGCTCAAGTTATGGGCAAGAGGTATTTGTAAACCCTGCAGGCTCTATGCGGAAGTGAGACTGGAGTTCATCCTTGTCCAATCATTGTACGATCGCTGATTACGTTCTGCTTCGCCATAAATCAATGTCCAGTCCCTGCATACAGCATCATAATCTCGAACAGCATGCCCTTCCAGGTCACGAGTGGGCTCAAGCCAGAGATGGGGTTGACAAAGAAGGGTAAGCCGAAGGTACTGCAAGCAGTGCCTAATCAAGGGGGGAGGTGGCGTTTGGACTGGTGTGGTGATGAACTGCTGCCTAATGATGTCAAGGCACTTTAGGCTATGGAACAGAGAAACGGTGTGAACACGCGGTACACCATCTTCATCAGCAATGTGAACAGTGTGACCGTGAGCGGGTAGTAACTGGGCCCATTCTTGAGCACCTTCTTCGGTGTCGATATCATAATATGCAGAATCCACAATACGCATGGCTACAGGCTCGTCGAATTCAACCGAAAATGAAAATGTGTCTGCGGAGAAATATCGAGAACGTAATATGAGTTAACTGCATTGACTGACAACAGGAATGTGCCTACTCAGTCCTGTTGGCGTATGCATGGCATCTCCTGAAAGAGGTCTTTCCAGGCCGTCTTTAGAAGTCGTCCAGAGAATAAGCATCGAAACAAAGAAAAGTGCGAGCGCCAAGGCACTCTGCCTGGTAGTTGCGCCCATATTGAAGGTATTATGTCGGTATGATTGAAGAGCAGATGACGTTCTGTGGGGACCGAAAGTCGTCAACAGGCTAGAAACCTCGGTAAAGAAAAAGATGAACCCTGACCTTGGAAACGAGTTGCCACACAATTGTAACAGCCTGGCCTGGGGTGCAGCAGACAAGATTCTCGGAATAGGTGCCGAGTTGAAGCAGAGAGACTGCGCCTGCCCCTTTCAGATATGGCAGTGAATTAAAGCAGTAGAAAAACGCTCTACTCGTTGTTTCGACGACGAATGGGCTATCAAAAGCACGCTTAGAAGTCATAATCATTTTGCAAAGGGGATCCATCAGATGATGACGTACTGAGCGCTGAGCTATTTGACCGCAGTTAGGATAATAATCTGTTTGTGCTGTTCTTCGTTAGCCGCCTGCTGGACATCACTTCAAGCGGCATATAAGAAGCGCTGATTTACCTGGAGTAGGCAGTATTAGGCTTTGTGATGTTCCGTTTATATCGAGGCTTTGATGCCTCAAAGTCGGATGAGATCATTAGAGGGAAGATAACAACTTCCCCTTCAAAGTTATGCTGTATCAAGAGTATAGCGCTGTTCGCAACGGAAACAATTTTGCCAGAAGTATCAGTCTGAACTTCAAATGAAAAGATGCTACGATAAGGACTGTTCGAACGCGCTCACCGTGCAAACATTATGCCATCTAGTATATATAAACCGAGTGCAAGGACCCCCTGAAGGCTATGATCGCACCGTGGCGACAAACCTTCTCTCCCTTCCTAGATTGTAGGAGATAGCCGTCGTAAAAGATTTCAAGAGCTGTTGTCAGGTTCGAATCGTATGCAACACAGAAAGTAGTACTTATATGGTCTCGGTATCAATGTCAGCGTGTTAGGTTTGATACTGAATGGACTTGTTACATACGGCTTGCGAGATGCTTGGGGGGCGGAGCGCATTGCCATTCATTCGAAACAGAACAATACCGGTTACTTGAAATGTAGACGGCGGTTGCAGCGCCGCTTCTTGAAGAGAATTACAAGAATTTGTCTGAATCCGGATATTAGTGAGATACGGACATAGGGAGAAGATTCCGTGGAATTCATACCGGATATCTGCGCTCAAGGATAAATAGCAGCGCTGTTAGGCTTGCCTGGAATCAAAATCGCCATGATCCTGAACCGCACCATTTACATCCTCTTGACTGCTCTCCTGGCTGGCACCTTGTTGTCTCATGGTCTTGTAATACCCAAAGACGAGTTGGAAAGCGATTGCGCCAGGGATACGGACTTTGCCCAAGGTGATACCTTCACGAATTCACAGAGAACTCTGACTGACGCTGTACGGCAGATGGTATTGATAACTTGAGAGATATTCGACGCGGCATTTGCTCTAGTCTTTGAAAAAGACCTATCACCTATCATTCTTCATATACAACACTGGTAATGAGCCACCATAATTTGCTTGTAATCTGAGGCTCATCGTTGTTTGGCGCCGCAGGGAGATGCAAGGATCGCTGCTAAGGGAGTTCCCTTCTGGTTTACGGAGTTAATGAAGTTAAAATTGTATTTTGAATCGTTGACAATGACATACCTCAATAAGAGCAGTCGATGATTAGACCTTGACGGCTCGTCCAACCTTGACTGCAATCCTAATCATGCTGTTATCTGAGACGGAGAAATCTCCATCATTAATTATGGGCCGCGTGTGACGTCCATGCGCGGCTATAGCCACAGACATTAAGTATCTTCGCTTCGTAAGTACATGTTGGATATCTTGGGGACGCCGCTTCCTGCCGTAGACAGAAACAGTCTCGGCGACTATCGGATATAACGATGCACAAGGCATACAACGACCTGATAGCATATGGTGTCAGAAATGTCACGAGATGATCCCGTATTGAATACCTTTATGCGACCTGATCCGCATACGCCCTCAAATAACCTCCACTGGCGTGATCTTGTCAACTCGACGTTTTAACAGATGCTTCACCACGAGACAGAAAGAACGTCCTGCCTTCATTCCGCGCGTCCAAGAACCAAGCCTTAGCTAATCGCACAACAGATCCTTCGTGTTTCCTTTTCCTCGGGTACAAGGACTCACTTCGGCTTCCTGAATGTCGTGATTCTAGCGTGCTTTCAGCGTGTGATTGAGTTCGATTCAGAGAGGCCATTATCATGAACACAGAACAGACATGCCGACATAGGAGTGGTAGGTGGGTTGACGTCCGTTATTCGTATGCGTCGATTGTACATCCGAAAGAGCTAGTTTCTGGACTCTGCTAGACTCGAATCAGTCTAAGGAAGCCGTGTAGTTCCTATTGAGGGGAAGAAGGTCGGAATAACGACCTGGTAACTATTCAAGTGACAGGTATATCGAGCCTGGCACCCGGCCAACTTTCACTTGCCGATCAGGATTATACTTTACCCTAGAGGTTACTGAAAATCATAAAATAGCATCAGCGAAAGCCTCAGTACCATTAATCGATACACTTACCTCACATGGAATTTTCAGTCTGCTATAAGCACTGTGCATGAGGGGGAATGATAACATGCAATTGAAATTTAAATACAAACAGCCCCACATTACCATCCGAGGGAGTCCAAGATAAAAAAGGTGGGATATAGTATCGGTGTCTAGTCACCTACATATGTGCTTTCCTAGGCAGTATTAAAAAAGAGGGTTGGAAGATTCTTGAGTCCGGGTGTCTACTCTTCTATAAAAATTTATACAGCTCCCCGACCAATAACAGTCACCTGTCAACGAGATATTAGCGACACAAACCATTAGCCACTAGAATGAACGAACCTTGAACCCGATCGCCCTCAGCTTGTCCGCATCCACCAACATCCGCCCGTCAAACACGAACGCCGGCTTGTTCATGTGCGCATACACCTCCTCCCATGCGATGGATCTGAACTCGTTCCACTCGGTCGCAATCACCACCGCCTCAGCATCCATGCATGCCTCGATAGCGGAAGAAGATATTGTCACCTGCTTCTTGACTAGAACAGATGGTCAGAGCTCTCTTCAACAGAATGAGATGCGACAAAGACGTACTCGCATCCAACGATGTACCAGGGTTCACCTCTTGCAAATCGCTCCAAATCTGCGACTCCGGAACCTGCGGATCGTAGATGCTGACCTTGGCCCTCTCATTCTGGAAGTTTTTAATGAGTGTGATGGCTGCGGATTCGCGGGTATCGCCAGTATCGGCTTTGAATGCGAAGCCAAGGACCGCAATTTTCTGTTATAGGAGGCAGTCAAGTCAGCCTTGCCTAGTGTCAGGAGAAAATGATCCCCACCTTTCCGGTGATAGTGTTGAACAAAGTATCCACGACCCTCTTTGAGAACCTTGCCTTCTGATACTCATTCATCTCGACCACCTGACGCCAGTAGGCCGCGACCTCCGGCAGATGTAAGCTCTCAGAGAGATATACCAAATTTAGGATATCTTTCTGGAAACAAGATCCACCAAATCCAACAGACGCTTTGAGGAACTTGGGGCCTACACGTGAATCGTACCCAACGGCGTGAGCGACTTCATCAATGTTGGCACCAGTAGCCTCGCAAATGGCGGAGAGGGCGTTGATGGAAGAGATACGCTGAGCGAGCATAGCGTTGGCAGCGAGCTTGGAAAGTTCAGAAGACCACAGGCCGACGTTGAGAATGCGATCCTTCGGCACCCAATTGGCGTACACCTGTGTAAGCGACTGGCAAGCATCCCTGCCCTCCGGTGTCTGGAGAGAACCGATGAGGACACGGTCGGGACTGAAAAGATCCGTAATCGCGGTGCCCTCTGCCAAGAATTCGGGGTTAGAGAGGATATCGAAGCGGCAATTGGGCTTGGAGTTGGCCTCGAGGATCGTGCGCATAGACTCGGCCGTGCGACACGGAACGGTAGACTTCTCTACGACGATCTTCGAAGATGTAGCAACCGCGGCGATTTGGCGCGTCGCGAGCTCAACATAGCTGGATTTAAGTGAGGCACTGTGCAGAAAAAGAGCAAGAAAACTAGCGCACTTGAGGTCGGCCGCGAATCCAGCTCCAACACCGCTCTTCTTGGTCGGCGTATTGACACTGACGAAGATGAGGTCGGCCTCCTGGATACCCTTGGTGACGTCCGTCGAGAAAAAGAGGTTGCGGCCTCGGCACTGGCGCACAACGTCGACAAGGCCCGGCTCGTAGATAGGAATGTCGAAGCCAGGACTGTTCCATGCATCGATACGCTGCTGGTTGAGGTCAACGATGGTGACCTGGATCTGTGGGCACTTCAATGCGATGACGGCGCATGTTGGCCCACCTAGGCGAGTATCAGCGATGCCCAGGAAAACGGACGAACGTGTCCGTACCAACGTATCCAGCACCGACTGGGCAGCAGTCAGCAACGAGTACAGCGAGAACAGGTAATATATGGACGTACTGCAGCAGATTTTCTTGACTTGGACGGGAGCCATGATGAGAGAAGGACGGAAACAAGTTGGATTTTAAGGAAAAGGAGTGAAAAGGAGTACTTGAGCGCCCACAGATCTAGGTTAGATCGGCCTTATCTCACCGTTCCGTTTTTATACGTCATTTCTTGTCCTTTCACTTGAATTTTCGTGTACATCATGATTCTGTATACTACATGTACTATGGGATGGGTCCACTAGTATTTACTGAAAAATTTCAGGCAACGCTACCCCTAGCCAACATTATAAAACGGAGACGGAATTGTGTGGTTGGCGGTCGGAATAATACGTGTGCTGATCGCGATCATTGCTGCCTGGACCCCCTGGACTGGTCCAAGACGCCTCTTTCAAAGGCGGCCACCAAATTTTTCGGAAAAATGCACAAAAACGCTAGGCAAAAGTCCTTCAAGATCCCCGCGAACGAGCTGCGGGAAGGTGTCAGTTATTCGGTCCGTGTTTGTATCCGTCATGAAATCCGACCTATTAGCCACAACCTTGTGCTTAGAGCATGCTGAGAAAAAGCGCATCACGCCGTTACTTTATCTCCGCGAGCGAACTTGCTCTGTTATCTCGTCAACCTGATCTTTGAGCGTCTGTATGTCATCTTGACGTTGCACAACCTGTTCCTCAAGCCATGCATTCAATTCCGTGAAATATCTCGCCATTTCACGCTGCTGGTCGACAGCGGCTAGCTGTGCTAGCCGAATGGTCTGAAAGAAAGGAACGGTAAAGGATTGATCGCCGGATAACATCGTTTACTCACTCGAAGTTCCTCCAGGGCCGCATGGAATTCCGCAGGCAGTTCGACTTGAATTCTCTGAAAGATGAATCAGTATAAAGGACAAGAAGGTGGATGGAATCAGACTAACGTTTGTTGGTTGCTCAGACATGATGGATAGTAAGCAAATGGCCGTGTGTGGCGAAGTCCAAGAACGCGATAAGTGGGTACTATGACGAAGGTCTGTTGATTTCCCATGGTCTAGTATGGATAACCGTGGTCTGGTAGTAAACCAAAGATGAGACTAGAAGAGAAATACGTACCGAGACCACGCGATAACGGCACGCAGGTAAGAATACTCAATAGAGTTTGTTGCAGTAACAGAAAGCCGGGAAGAGCCGTCCTTCCGTGATCAAGACAATAGAACTGATTATCCATGCCTGATCAGTCGGCTGTTCAACGCTAACGTCGGCAGAGAGAAGAGCCCAATGGCAACAAAATTGGGATAGTTTCACGCCAATGTACAGCGGCGCGATCATCGTGACAGGTCGAGTTTCTCAGTTTCGACGAGAACTAGGCTGGCCCGGGATAAGGCACCGTGCAAGTACTAGGTGCGGCGGTGGTGCTGTCAAGAGATAGACATACAAACGTTTCAAAACCCACTTTGAAAGGTTGTTGACCTGTTGAGTATTCACAAAATGAATGTCATCTTAGAACAGTTTCATCATAGAAAAGAAATAACGAGATAGTGGTGTGTATCCCGGCGCAAGGTCTAAATCAGGAACGGTCGGGTGCCCTGACATGGCAAGCCATGCCGTGGCCGCAAAGGCTCATACCGTTTTGATCGCAGTCTCGCGGAGTAGAGACACTTTGCGGGGCGCTTTGAAAAGATCAATGATGTGATGTTGGTAGAGACAATAGTCTATGCGCGTCGTTCAATGCGCCTAGGACAGAAAATGCCAAGCAATGATGAAGTTATGCCCAATCTGAGAGACAGCGAGATGTGCAGAAGAATATGCATGAACACAAAACCATAGCACGGAGCACAAGAGGCGCGACGATGTGGTTCATCATCAAGCTGCGCGACCAGGCGGCGTTGCCGAGACCAAGGCACATTGTGGCGGTAGCGTAAGATTCTGCAACATAAGGACAAGGTCGAAGTTCGCGGGATCGTGATGTAAAGCACAAACTGGATTACCGGTGTGCCCTCGGGGTCCCGGTGCTCGATAACCGGCGTCCTATCACCGTTGTCCAGTCAGATCCCTATACTCGTTCCGATCCAGGGGATGCTGTTTAAAGCGTCGCGTCACAGAGACGTAGCGCTCGCCGCTGATGCAGACCGTCGCTCAGCGGGACCAGGGCAGATAGAACTGGGCGCGCATTGACGCAACCACGTCATGGTGAGTAGTCGAGGGATGATCAAACGATACAGAAAGTGTTGAATTTGTGCAGAACACTGACCGGACAAGAAAAAAACGGCGCCACAATCAGCAACGGAGGTCAATTTGGAGGAGGACATACCAGCCTGCCGGTCAGGCGGTCCGTAGAATGTCACGCATATCGATATAACATCACGCGTAACACTCGGAAAAAGTCGCGAGGCCCAAGTCGCGTTCGCTCCCACCCAGACCAACGCGTCGACGTTACTCTGCTCCAGTCATGGCAAAAAGACAGATACCAAAAGAGCTGCCAATTACTGGCCGCCAAGCTGCTCGAATACTCGCTTTAATTCCCTTGATAGCGGTGACTTCCTGTTCGTTAGCCACTTTTTCAACTTGTTAGCAAATTCTTAGGTTTTCTGTGTGTAGTCGTTTTATACAAGCGCTTGGTCTTGGGAGAGCCTCGGAGAACAATTTCTGGCTCGAAGACGGAGACAGCGACCCAAAGCGGGAGCAAAGCACAAAAGCAATAAATTGAAGGTGCAGGAATGGTGCTTGTGTTTGAATGATAGCTGATTACTGACCGACGCCTTTGTAACAAAAAGTCTCGCCTCTCTTTAAGATCTCTATTTTAACTCCTCCTTGGAAGTGATGATGCGCGTGCCGGGTATTCTCGCGGGATTGAAGGAGCGGTCGCAGTCAGCGTAAGCGGCACCGGCACCGAAGCCTGTAGATAGTGCAATGGGCCATGTACGTCCTAATAGGAATCACATCAGGAGGAGCAATGGCAGGATTTGCTGGTACACCGACGTCGGAATAATATGACAGAGGCAACGACGCCCACACTGAAGCCTACACCACTGCATATATGCACTAATAAGTATCAATAATCTCCCGCAAGCAGAAGAATACGTACGCTTTCACCAACAGATCTGCCACTATTTCCGCAGGTTCCCGTCAGGATGGCAAAGTCAACATGGATTGAGACAGGACGTACAGCAGCGGTCATACTGCAGAAAAATATAAGCGAGTTGTTCTCTTGGAAAGACAAATTCTACTTGCCTTTTGGCCGAGAATATCTTCGCTGGATACAGGCTTGTTTGTGGACGACATGGATGTCAAGAAGAGAGACGTGCCGAATCCGGGCCTGTGACGTCCTTGTTACTGGACCATCATCATCCACCAACGATCATCCTCCGCAGCTCGCAGTACTCACCAGCTTAAATATCCAGTACTGCAGAGTTTCTACTCTTGCCAACGACCCCCAAGATGGCCAACCAATCGCCGATGGTATCCATTCCCAAGAAGACGACGGAGGAAGTCGACTGGACGACGCCCATTCGCTCCCTCATCGCCCACTCCTACGGAGAGAACCCAGATAACTACGCCACCGAGTGCGCTGCGCTACAGAGATGCCGCCAAGACGCTGTACGGGGTGCGGGTAGTGATACGACTGGTGTGTATCTCACCTTTAGTGCCGGTATACAGCTTACTCATTGCGCCTAGCTCGCGACCTTTTATACAAGTATTTTGGCCAGCTCGAGCTCCTGGAACTCCGGTTCTCCGAAATCAAAGTCAACTTTCCTTGGAGAGACGCATTTACGAACAAATTAACGACACAGACATCCATTGCGTACGAGAAGGCATCGATATTATTCCAGATAGCTGGGACACATTCAGCTATCGCTGCATCGCAGAGCCGATCCGATCCGGAGGGTCTCAAACGTGCCTTTTACTACTTCAAGACATGCGCCGGGATGCTAACGTATATCAACGAGAACTTTCTCCACGCGCCGTCGACTGATCTGAGTCGAGAGGTCGTCAAGTTTCTTGTCAGCCTCATACTAGCTCAAGCAACGGAGGTGTTCTTTGAAAAGTGCACCGACGAGAAGAAGGGCATTGTTTTGGTGTCCAAAGTTGGGGCTCAGGCCGCCTCAATGTATAATTCGTTGACGGAGGAAGTCAAGGAATTCATGGGCAAGGGCATCTTTGACCGAAACTGGGTGACTCTCCTTCAGGTATGTTCCCTGTTATCGCTCCATTTGACTGGGCCCAGAATGTTCTTTGTCGCGAACATTCTGAAGGTCTAGTCAGATGGCTATTCACGTAGGAACTGATTGAATGTCCAGGTGAAAGCGAAATATTTTACCTCCTTGTCTCACTATTACCGTGGATTGGCGGACAACACCGCTGGTAAGCACGGTGACGCGCTAGTACGCTTCAATCTTGCCGAAAGCCTAGCAAAGGAAGCTTCTCGGACCGCTTCGTCACTATTCACATCAACGATGTCGCCTACCCTACCTGCAGATGCCAGCACTGCGCTACAAGATCGCATGAAAGCTCACCTTGCTATTTGCTCGGATCGAAAGTCAGAGGCACAGCGCGAGAACGATCTCATATACAACGCCATGTTACCTGCACCTGAAGCACTACCCCCAATCGACAAGCTTGTTGTAGCTAATGCCATCCCAATTCAAGAGGTATATGGGACGCCCGAGGTGCAGAAGACGATAGGGCAAGATTTATTCTTGCGGCTGGTCCCGTTGAGTGTGCATGAAAGTGCCAGTGTGTATTCGGAAGAGAAGGCGAAACTCGTTCGAGGCGAGGTGGAGAAGGCGGAAGGTGCCGAAGGCGAAGTTCGGAGTGTGTTGGATGGCTTGGGAATAAAGGACGGTTTGACCAGGTTCCGTGCAATGGCAGAAGGCGAAGTTGGTGGAGAGGATGAGATCCCGATGGATGTGAGAAGGTGGAAAGATGATATCTCCTTAATTGAGGAGAGAGAAGGCGTCGAAACCCTCATGGCGCAGCTTTCACAGCTCAAGAATGGTGTACGACAGCAGCTGGAGACCGTCTCGCAGGAGTTGGACACTGAATCGCGGAATTGTGAGATGATGAGGGTGAAGTATGAGCATCTCTGGACACAAGAACCATCAGCGGGCGTGGGGAAGTCCTATAGACAGGATGTCAAGTCTCATTTCACCACTCTGGATGCTGCTGCTGCTTCGGATCAACAGGTTGCAATGATGTGGCAGTCGGTCAAAGGTGACATCGGGCTTCTCCTAAGCCCTCAGTTGGAAGATGTGTTCAGGGCTAGTACTGAATATGGAGGAAACGGAACTGAAAACCTTCTGGATCTGGACCTGAACGAAGGGAGCGATGCACAAGAACGAATGAAAATCAGCAACTTCGTAACAGAAATCGAAGAACGAATGGGGCGACTCAACAAGATTGCCAGAGAGAGAAACGAAGTTTTGAAGGATCTTAAGGAAAAGGTATGCAGTATCTGATTGAGAATGATACACCTTCTTATCTTTCTATAGGTCCAAAATGATGATGTTTCGCATCTTCTTTTGCTCAATCGACGCAATACTGGAGTAGAACCGACTTTGTTCGCCGCAGAGTTGGAGAAGTTCCGTCCATACCAGCAGCGCTTAGAGGCGACGTTACAACACCAGGGCCTTGCTTTGCAGGAGATCACGACATTATGGAAAGGCCTGAAGGATCTTGCGGGTCGTGGCCCTGGAGCTCGCAAATGGGAAGAAAGAGAAAAGCGTAAAAAGGACACAGTCCGGCGCTTTTCTCGAGCTCGAGATGTGTACATGGAAGTCCGAGATGGTTTGGCGTGCGTATTACTGAATTTTCCTTGTTCGTCTTCGTGCTGATTCATCCCAACAGTAAAGGATTGCAATTTTACAATGACCTGACGGGTTTGACGAATAGCCTCCACGAAAATGTCAAGTCTTTCATTTCTGGCAGAGTCAGTGAGAAAGACAATCTAGTCTCTCAAATTGAGGTGGAAAAGCGGCTTTCCTCTGCATCCGCGCCGCGTCCACCTTTAGCTGCAAAGCCTCCCTTGCTTCCTCCACCTACGTCGGGGGACCTCAGTTCAGCATTCTCCTCCATGAGCATGCGAGGATCTGCTCCACCTCCCGAACGTTCATGGCAAAACTCGTCGTCTTCCTCTGGACAGTCATATTCGCCTTCATCATACAACTTTGCTCCTCCGTCCCGTCCACCGCCTCCACCCTCATCCTCGTACACTCCTTCTCCTCCCCCGCCTCTCCCAAACTTATCCAGATTCTCCTCACTACCACCCCCGCCTCCCCCGCAACCTCAACAGTCATATTCTTCGCCTCCCACACAACAGAATGACCCCTATGCCGACCTTGGTATGTTTGGCATGTCCACCCCCTCTGCACCACCACGCCCACCTCCTCCGAGTCAGTACCAAACAAATTCGCCTTCTCGGCAGATGTCGATGCCACCGCCGCCGGCTCCTCAGTACCAGAACCCATCTCAGTGGATGCCGCCGCCGCCACCTGCACCGGTATTGTATCAAACAGGGAATGCTCAACAGCAGCAGCAGTATCAAGGATTCCCTCCGCCCTCTCAGCCTTATGGGTACCCGCCCCCGGGGCAAGGACCAGCTTATGGACATTGATATTTTAGTGGAAAGGGATCATAGAACGGCTGTATAACACCCACTATATTTATAATGATTCGCCGTGGACGATGATGACACTAAGTATCTAGAAGAACTAACGGCCGAGTCAGTCAGTTGCGAAGGTATTCTACCCAAAGACGCTGCTGATATTGCGTCTTATCGCGTTGACCAACGGAACATTGAATGAGATGTGCCACGAAGAAATTGCAGCACATTACGTACCGGTGTTCTGTCTTTGCGGTCAGCTCCGATCCAGTGGAACGCCCGTCGTTTTTGCACTCGATGCCTTGCTAGCATGCGTTACGAAGGACTCGTCGTGCTGATTATCAACGCGAACTGTGAGGAACCGTATGTGCATCGAAGCCTCGGACGGCATACAACAACCACAGGCTAGCGTGGCAAAGAGAGGGGAAGATGTATCGATAAATGTGTAGTGAATACATGTTTTTTTTTTTGGATTCAATATTATTGTGCATTGGGGCGAACCCCATGGCGCGACATTAGGCTATCTACTGGAGGCCCTGCCTGCCTCTATCCTCAGTCTCGAAATCCCTGCTCGTTAATGAATACCCTCGGAACTTTGTTGGCTTGATCGCCTTGCCATTAAGTACCAAAACTTGGCACCAAGAAGAGCGTAGTAACCAGACATCCCATCTCAAGCTCATTGACCTTGCGCCGTTTATCGCTCGACTGTTTGTGCTCGGGTGCATTGGTGCAAATGTTGAGACCATGGTTATCGAATACCAGGATGTGTCTTCAGGGTGGCGTGCTGGCTAGATTGATCATTAGTGTCATGATATGGTGCAGATAAAGTGAATACATGTTAAATCCTCAAGCGATCAGAAATGCGAGCTCCCCGTTCTTATATTTCTCCTTTAAACAAGCAGGACTGATCATCGCCTCCATGAGCATCTCCTCCAACCAGCCCACCAACGCGTGAACCGGCTCTGGTACCTTGTGAAGCCATCTCATCTCCTTCCCGACACCTGCTTCTTATGCTCTCTACACTGCTGCTGCTTCAATGCATTTGTGTAACTGGAAGTATGAGTGTATGACACATGGGCTAGGAAGACGGATTTCAGATGACCATGATGTGTTGGTGGTAAGATGCCCAAAGTTCTGCTTGTCTCTCGGATTCGGATTCTACCAATGGGTTACAGGATGTCAGCCCTACTCTTGTATAAGAGAGATATGTACTTTTCAACAAAGTCACATGAACTACAATCCTCGCAAAAAGGGTCAACGTGCTCAAATGGATATCCTCATACCGCAGACCATGACAATACGGTGCAGATAGAGTCAAAGTTTTGAAAAGACGGGGTCTATCAATTAATGCCACGACCTAGGTACGATTCTCCTGAGGCGCGCTTGGTTGAACGAAAGAATCCATTACATGACATATACTCAAGTAAAAGGTACAGATTACAGTGATAAGTGGTAACTATGCAGGAGCTGCAGGAGCAGCGGTCAATAGGGCAAACTTATCTTGGGAAATCTCCGCAAATCCAAAATACCCATGACAAGTTATCATGCCATCTTCGCTCAACGACCTCACCCGTGCCTCCCGACCTTTATACGGGCCATCCAACATAACCCCGTTCTCTCCATCTAGTCCACTAGGCTGCATAGGAACAACATATTTCATCAGTATCGACCGCTGTTCTCCATTATCGAAGGCGATCATTGCTGTTTGTTCCATGTTCGCTCCTACCCTTGTCGCGGCCATTACTTGACCGGTTAGCCCTTCGTACTTCCCATCCAAGTAATTGTAATTGCGCGACCCTTCAATACGTATCTTGATGCGCTGCAGGACATTGCTCAAGACAGTGTCAAGGAGCCATTCCTCAGAAAGGCCTACAGAATGTTACTGCCAATGTCTTATTGATGTAGATATGAACGCACCTTCTGGATCTTCCTCTCGCCATCCTGCCGCAGCGGGCGTCGGGGCAGAGGCGGGCGTTTGTGCTGACATAGCGCCAGTCCCGTAGCTAAACGGTGTAGCAACATCATAAGTCCCAGGTCCGGGTGTCGGTGCAGCATATGCAGGTGAAGTTGCCGCAGCTGGTGTAGGCGCGGCATTCTTTGATACAAGTTAAATATTTGTTAATGCTGATCACAGTCAAAATACTCACCCAGCTATCGCCCCATCCAGTACTTGTATCCCAAGCATTTCTTCCAGGGGTTGCTCCCCCCCAAGTATTCGTATTCCTGGCAGGTGTGGCACCTCCATTGTTGCTAGCATACGGGTTTGGAGTCCTTGAACTAACATTCCACGCAGGAGTTTTCCCTCCATCGGCATACGGGTTTGGAGTCCGCGAAGACACATTCCATGCCGGAGTTTGTGCATTGTTTGCATAAGGGTTAGGCGTCCGTGATGATGCATTCCAAGCTGGTGTACGAGAATCCGATGAAGGATTGGGAGTACGACCGCCCCCACCCCACGCAGGTGTCCGACCGCCACCACCCCAAGTAGGCGTACTTCCTCCTGACGCGTACGGATTCACTGCTCGGGTTCCCCAAGACTTGCCTGGTTCACCTGGTGGGCCCATAGCTTTAAGTCGATCGAATGAACGAGTGGATGTGGATCCCGGCGTACTTTTGTCGCATGTCGATAAGTGTTATCATGGTGGAAGAAGAATTATGCTCACATTTTCTCAACAAGTTTCGTCTTCTCGATCGTCACAACTCTGTTGCTGGTATTAAGCTCGACGCGAGCGATTGGACCGTTGGTATCCTTGATGGTTCCAACATACCCCTTATGAGGACCTCGAGTAATCTGGACAATAGTTCCAATCATACGATCTCGGGGCCCCCGTCCAATGCTGGAACCAGCCATTCCACCTGGGTGGAGAGCGAGAGCGGGGTTCATCTTGGATAAATCTGCTCCTGGTTTCGGGAAGACACTGGATTTTGGTGCGAGTGATACCAATGACCTAGCGCGTGTGACAAAGACCCCTCCATTCTCGGATATTTCACGATTGTAGAGGAAAGCAAAGAATGATTGATGGATGTGTAGAACTTGTCCTTTGCGACCCTATATATATATATTGAGGCTTGATAAATGGGAAACCCCTGATAAAACAACATACCTCGCCATCGACTTCTTTAACGTTGTCCTCTACGCGGAGTTCATGACCATCATGATCTGTGGCAATGGCGCGCCGAGAATCTCGCCTCATTGTAATCTGACGAGGCTGGACAATTCGAACTTGGCCGTTTTGATCCAGGACCCGGAACGAGTCTCTATCGGTCTTGAATATAACGCCTACAGTTTGAAGGCTGTTGAAAAGTCAGAAATTTGAAGGTGGACCCGAAAAGACAACGTACTCAAGCTGAACAAGATCGTGCAGCTCGTAATCTCCCACAATGTTGGTACCAGAACCGACTTCTGCAGCCTCACGGAGGTCTTTTGAGAATACAGAAACCTGAAAATGTATGGGATAAACGACAAGAAAGAATTATCTCAGACATACCTCTTGCATTGACATGTCAGACAAAAAGGTGACGATATTGTCTGCAACGGCTACCACCAATCCAGTCTCGTCAGCATTCTTTCCAGTCATCACCTTGACATGGTCTCCGGGTTTGAATCGTTTCCTGACACTCCTCGCAGGGATATCAACTTTTTGACCTTCGATGTCAACACCAACGGCAGTGATAGTCACAACGTCGCCTGACACTTCTTCAACAGTACCATGCACACCAGCCTGCTCGCCCTCGAATACCTCAACATGATCACCAGGCTGCAGCACAGAGACGGCTGCTTTCCGGGACGCCTCCGCGATGATAGACAAGTCGACCGGGTTTTCACCCCCCATACCGTCCTGTCTACGCGAGAACTGGGTGATTTCGTCCAAAGTTGGATTGACATCGTCCAGTGATAAAGCGTTTAGCTTGAAGTCCTTCTCGATGAAACCATCCTTGTAGGTATCACTCTGGAATACGTAGACTTGATTTCGCTTGGCCACTGCTTGTCGTCCGTAAACTTTCACAACTTCCTCGAAGTTGAACAGCTTCTGAGGAGGGCGCATGGTTCCAGCGGCGGTGGAGCCTTTCTTCCGCTTTTTTCCAAGAGCATCCAGTGAACCGTCATCCCGCGGATTCAGATCTATCCGTGGAATGAACTTTAGGCCGACATCTTCTCCATTTTCTGTAACATCCACGACCTGGGCGAGGTCTCCTAGGTATTTTCCTCGCCTGATGCGAACCCAGCTTCCCGGTGTCACTGTGAGCTCCTTTTTCCTGATTTGCAATAAAGAGGCCATTTCTTCGATGGGGACAAGGTTCACTTTAACGTTTTGAGCGGCGCCATTAAGGCCGGAAACTGCGTCTTTCACTGACTTGGAACTCCGAGCTTCGACGTATATCATCCCAGGTAGAGTGTCACGTTCAAAGGCCGACAAAATTTGCAGCGGTCGAGCGGTAAACTCGACGTCGATGAACTTTCGCATGAGAGTGAACACAATGTCGCGTTCACGACCAGGCTAGCAACCAAATAAGAGCTATGTTACATATACCAAGATTTGGCCATACCTTGACCTTGACCTGCCACAGACTAGCATCGTGTACGGAGGGCATGAGCAGTCGCTGAGGGATCTCATTCATGTCACCACTGTAACGAACTGCATTTCGACCACCATAGCGATGCTTGAGGTCCGTTGCAATCTCCTCGGCAGTTCTATCCTCTCCGTCGAAAGTTTTGCTGTCAAGTCGGGCATGATGTGCCCTGCCCACATCCTCGTCGATGCCGCCGTCCACATGCTCAATGAAACCATCTGGAAAGAACTGAGTACAGTTCCGAGTCAGTCAGAGGGCGTGCTCACCACCCCCATAGTCTTCATCGTCCTCTTCGCCTTCATCCTCGTCGCTGACCTCAGCTTCGAGATCAATGAAACGGCTTGCGCCCTGCTTCCTCTTCACACGGAGTCAAAATTTCTCTGCTGCCATAGCATCACAACACAAATACACACCTTTCGTTTCTTGGGCTTTCTACCTGACGCTTCCTCTTCCTCTTCTTCCTCGTCCTCTTCGTCCTCATCGTCCTCGTCTTCATCGTAATGACGCCGTCGAGGTTTGCTGTGTTCGGTCTCACTTTGAGCTTCTTCTTCCTCATCATCGTGCAGAGCATCATCGGCGTCGTTTTGCATATGTTCCTGTTCGTCTAGGTCTGACATGATAACAGTGAGAGGTGAAGGGTGAATGCACAAGTTCGGGACTGTGACTCTGTGAGCGCCGAACTTCCTCTTTCGGGTGTTTGGACTGGATGATCTTGGTCATCACAAAGCTACGGCTAACGGGCCGTTGTATCCGCTGCCTTCTGCCTTGACATGCATTTCTTAGATTTACCCCTGGACATCCTTCCCTTGGTTCTCTCTCACCTTCAGAATACCCAGCACTTGGCTCTCACATGTTGTGTCAATAAGACCTTCTACCAGTTCGCTGCTCCAAGATTATATGAGCGCATTTCTATATATTCCTGGCATAAACATGGGAAGACCAAAGTGCGAACGGCAGTCGTGTCCTTGATCCCAGACTAATATATCAATCCAACTTTTGACCAGGTAATCCAGCTGTTTGGTACTCTGTCTCGATACCCGCACCTTGCTCGATATGTTCGTCGACTCGGTCAGTAGATCTCGTGATTGGGTGTGTCCACTCTTACTCCTTCGTAGAGATACGCGACTTTCCAAAGGCCCTCCCTCTTGACGGCATTGATGTTTTGGGAGTGGTGATTTCCGGTGTCAGGAACTGTACCAATCTGAGGTCCTGCACTTGGACCCGTGACGGCTCTCTGAATTCTGAAATACTGGAGGCACTCCTCTGTTCCACGGAACTACGTGAGCTGGAAATCAATGGTCACAACGATGGAAATTATGATGCCAATATATTGAGATCGTTCAACAAACTCGGACGAATATCTCTGATTATGCCCAGTTCGTCTGTTGTTGACATGTTGCCATCCTGGATGTCCGTTACGGGCAAGAGTCTTCACAGTTTGACTTTGATCTGCAAGGTACTTATTCTCTTCGTTGTCTTGTCCACGCGGTGCCTTATGTCCTTTAGTCGTCACCTATCATAACAGATGCCGTCCTAGAATCAATATCGGCCGATCTCCAGAGCTTGCAATACTTTTATATCACCGGCTGCCCAAAGGTCTCTCATCACGGTATTTGGTCTATACTCTCCGTCAATCCATCCATATTTGGTCTTGGCCTCGAAGGATTATCCCCGAAGTTTGTGAGTCGTCATGCTGAATACTCTGCTCCCTTCTCGCTAACAAAGTGTAGAATATGCATGAACTCGCGCGATTGTGCTCTCAGTCATCTGTTCTTCATCGGCTACGGTCAATAACTCTTACTATAAACCAACAGACCCCTCTACAGACATGGATGGCAGATGTACAACAGTTCCTGGCCTTTTCGCCTCTCGAGGTCTTCCAGATATATTCCACTGGTGCATTTTTTGAGTCACCAATGACTTACGGTTTTTGGAGGGAAATAATAAACACACACGGAACGCGCTTAACGCGATTTTCGGTCCATCGGATGCTCGTCGGACTGGAATCTATACAAGACATATGTCGCAGATGCCCCAACCTGGAACAGCTCTTTGTAGTCGTTGAACAAGGAACATTGGTAATCCCTTGGCCTCCCTCTTTAGATCATTAACGAACAACCTCTACAGGTTGCCCTTCAATCATGTCTGTTGATGGCTGCGAAACTAAAATCTCTGCACATCAATTATCCAGTCGAGGCCCATACTGAATCATTGCCTGTTCTCTCACCTTCTGAAGCCCTTCAGATCGTACAGCACTGCAGCGCATCATTGACACAAATAGGATGCAATGCCAAAGTTTGGCAGGTAATTCACATCATTCGTTCTATGCTCGACGTATGTTCATCAGCTTTCCAAGGTGGAGCGAAGCATTGAGATCGATTCTTCTGGATGCCTACATGCACGACGCTATCTGTCAAAGTACGAAAGTCCTGATATTCCCGAACCATTTTTAGTCGTACGCACATGAACCTTGTAGTAGAAGCTACTCGCTCATTGAAATCTGTCGCTACATAAATTAATGCTACTACTTATATGAATCCGGACGAAGCCAACAAATCTTTTCCTCGTCGCCGGTCCGGAGCCCCGTGATACATGACGTCGATCACCCTCACCGCTCTGTTTCTTACCATCACCAGCCCAAAGTCACACCGGTATGCCTTCTGCCCTGATACTTATAGCTGATGGAACGGAGGAGATGGAATTGTATGTGGAATGTTATATCACAGTCGCGTCATATCCGACAACTAACAAATTCCCAGTACTATCACCTACGACACCTTTATCAGAGCGGGAATCGCATGCAAATCGGCTTTTGTGCCCGAAATCACAAATGATAATCTTGCAAGTTCTGCCAGTCCTCCAGCTGCCAAAGGATCCAGGGGGATCCGTATCTTGCCTGACCTATACTTTGAAAGCAGTGTCTGTGGACCAGTGCGTTCGGATGTTTGACATTCACCACGCGGCTGAATGATAGGTTCATCAATTAGGACAAATATGATGCGCTTATTATTCCAGGGGGTGCAAAAGGGGCAGACACCATATCTCAGTCCAAAGAGGTTCAAGTCCTTGTGAGGAAATACCTAGACGAAAAGAAGTATGTGGGAATGGTTTGTGCAGGTAGGATGTCTCGGTGTTGCCATATCAGCCATCTAAGGTTTCACACCAGGTAGTCTCGCTGCGTTAAGGTCAGGCCTTAACAGACAACCTCTAACATCACATCCTGGCGTGAAGGATCAGCTCGTTGCAGGTCAGAATCAAAGTTTAATTTATCGAATGTTGACGAATTGATCATTATTATACTGCAGACTTCGACTATTCTGAGGAGCCAGTTGTCGTCTCGGGAAATTTAGTTACAAGGTAAGCACGCACGTTATATCAGCTCCTCGACTCACGAATCACACACCCCCATTAGCCGTGGTCCAGGTAAGTAAAGGCCACTGCCATCTCCCACCCCCGGCATTGACTACTATAACAAAGGCACCACATTCCCGTTTGCTCTAACATTCGTTGAGCTCTTGTGCGGCGCCAATAAACGCAAGGAAGTGTCTGCCCCAATGGTGTTCCCTCCGGGTACACCATGGTAAATCCTACCAGAAGCAATTTGTACGAGTAGTGAAGTGAACCAAATTCAATCGACATTCGGAGCATTGGCCCAAGTGTCCGTGACGAACAGGGATGGAATATAGCCTTCCGCGGGAAGGAAGGGCGACTCGGAAGGAGGTTTCAGCGAGATGACAATGTAATCCTACGTATTATCAGAGCACAAATAACCTGGGAATGAAAATAGCGTACCTTCACCGATGCACCTGCGGCGGTGAACCCGCCCACTGTAACATTTGATTTACACTTAACTTCACCTTCCCAGTCTAAGTGATCATCTTGGCCGATACCGTCACCACATGGATAGCGACAGCACGTCGAATACGGTGGTACAGAGCGAATCCTCCCTTCACCGATCTTCGTAGTTTGATACGAACGTATTCCACGGACTGTAACAGAGATTTGTCGACCGATAGAAACGTTAAAAAGGTCCTGCACGCCCGAAGAGCTTGGGTGAGTAGAGAAAAGCTTTCGGAGCGATGCGAGGGGACCGCTTAGTTGCACGTGGAAAGGAATGATATCAGAGATGGCGAATGTTTGGACAGACGGTACAAATAACTGGGAAGGTAAGAAGACCTGTCAGGTTGCGAGTCGCAGATATCAATATGGGCGCCACCTACGTTACATTGAACTGGACAAACTCTGGTGTTGGCCTTTGTTTTCACAGTGACAAGGGTTTGGGACCATTCTTCAGGAGACGACTTGATGCCAGAGAAAAGAGGAATAGATAACGTCGGTCGTTCTGGCCGAGTTCTAGGGAAATATGTGAACAGAATACGAAGGCTACAGAGTATCAATAAGAATGCGATGTCTGACGAATGGGAACTCAGTACTTACGTCTCTACTTTGTCGGGAAGCAGGAGTCTCGGGCGGCGGGCGCACGCTACAGAAACCACGAGAGTATATACCGAAGTGATCAGGAGGCCAGGAACTCCAGACTGATAGTACTGAAAACTAGGCGGGAGAGGATAACTCTGGCCACTGTCTTCAAATCTGAGCGGCAGGAGTAAAGAAAATGGCAAGGAAGTAGAGCACGACGCGTTTACTGCCCGATCACAGTCCCACAGAGTAACACTGCGGGAAAGGGTAGAAATCGACCGTGCACCACTGGAGGAGCCCATGATATCCAGCTTCCCTTCTATCTTTGGGGAGTGCATGAGTAATGGAGAAGCAACAAAAGTAGTCTTACCTTTAATTTTACGTGAGAGATATCCTCGGGTCTCTCCAGTAGTATACCACCTTGAATCTTCCCTCCTCGACCATATGACGGAGTAGCAATACCATCCTCTTGCTCCGTCAATACGACAGTAACATTCCCTCGATGCTTCAAAAACGTGCCGCTAGGAATCTGAGAGCCCAAACGAGGAGAGTGGTCGATGATAGCTTCTCCGTGTGAGGGAAGACAAGAATAATGGGGTGGTGGCGGGTCCGAAGAGATCACGGCGTCGAAAACTTCGTTCATTCTGACTCAGAGTAGTTTGAGATGGGAGTTTCGGTGGCAGCGAAACTAACCTCTTTATGTATGCATATTTCCTCAAAGACGTTAAAGGCAAGTGGACTGAGTCATCGAGATGTCACTTCCGGAGATTCTGTTGGAAACAAATGATGATCAGTTTCAAGCGCTTGTTTTCCGGTTCAAAAGTGGCCTTCAGATCTCCCGGTCTATTTCGGTCCGAAGGTGAGCTAGTATGAAGGAGAACAAGCAGTAGTGTATCCTCACCTGGCGCCAACGTTGTGCTTGAAATGGGGTCATCATCGCGTAGTATTTCGCTACATAACGTGGTCAGGCGCGGCCCTGGCACGTTGGCGATCGAATTAGAGCTGAGAATATTCGTGAGAATTAGAAATCGTGACTCGGTCCTGACGCGCTCGGTAGGGACATCCGAAGCGCCGTTCAAGTTTGGGCAGGAGAGCAGACGGTCCTTTCGGACATCTCGTCTTCATCGGAAAGGTGGTTCCGTAGAGAGGTCGCCATTGCGAGCTGAACATCCAACCTGGTCTTGGGTCCACGCATAATGCAATACAGTTGCTGTAGGTCGATGAGTCTCTATTGCCTCCAGAACAACATCATCTCGACGTACTTCCTGAACATGATACAGCCTCCGAAAAGCCATTCTTCACGTCGTGGATAAACGCCCACGCAAAAGTACCAGTTCGAAGTCACGCCGGTGCCTGTAAAGGAGAAGACACCTGTGGGGGTCTCCTCAGACAGTGGAGTTATCTGAATTTTCAGGTTTCTTTTGCAGACCGTATTCCATGAAATTTCCGAATACAGGGCTTCCCGTTAAGGTATGGCGGCGAGGTTAGTACGCGACTTACGCGTGGAGCAATAAGCGCCGGCAAAATGGTTCCATGCCCTGAATGTTCGCCATCATGAAACGTCATGATGAACTGTGTCGAGAGGCGCTGTGAACTTTGAAGTTCGAACACGATAGGCCAGTGCTATAAACTGCCAGGAGATGCTTTGGAGGCTATTAAGATGTCTTGAACCGGGACAGAGTACGTTGCGAAATGCCGGAGCCAATTCGAAGTAGGGAGAACGCTGTCTCCATCCAGGATGAGACTATCTTGCATCATTGGCGGCGCCAGTTGAGGCTAATATGGGGAAACTGAAGCAGCTGAGTTTGAACATCTACGAAAGAGATGGCGCAAAAAGAGAATGCAGCAAATGCAGCATGTATTTTTTGATATAAAGTACGGATGTAGCGGCAACACTAGCTGTCTTGCAGTGTGGGTGAGTCGTATACCATACTACGAATTGGAACAAGATACTCACCAGCCCACAGTCAACATCCATTGAGTGAAGCTCTGGTGCGCTGAAGATGCGAAGCAACGACTTGATCTTGTACCAACGGTCTTGTACCAGTTCTTGCCTGATAGGGACGACATTAATGGTACGTACCTGAACAGCGAACAGCGAAAGAGTTGGTGGATGAGAAACTTCGCGTCGGGCTTCGGACATATCTTCCACGTGGCTTTCGGCCGTCAATTCGGGACCCGAGATCGGTGCATTCTCCTTGTCAATTCCAACGTAGTATCGAATAGCCGTTTGCCAGCAGCCAGCACCGAGTACTCTCTACCGAGTTTCCGACCATGCCAATGCCTCGAGTCTTCTACACGTGGTGGGATGGGGAACACATATAGGCGGGACTCTAGCCATCAAATGCCAAGTGCCTTCATTGTTTCTGCATGTCTTACTATCCTCCTCAAGGTTCGTGTTTAACACACCCTTGAGGCTTCCAATAGGGCTGATAACTTGTCTGTAGGAGCGCCAGGGCAAGGCGGTTACTATCCCCAGGTTCGAATACTCACAAATAATTTGACACCGATGCTCAGTCTTTTTAGCAACCCCCACAATCATACCAGGGCTACGACCAAGGACAGTATCAAGGAGGATACATGCCCCAACAGCAACCCCAGACTATCATTGTGTAAGACGCATTTTTTCGGCCCCCGGTATACCGATCAGGGAATTCACGTTGTGATTTCCAGTCAGCAGCAGCCCAGAAAAGTGACGATTCGAGCTGTTGTATGGCTTGTTTAGCTGGAATGTGCTGCTTCTGTTGCGCCGAATGTAAGTCGTGGTTTATTTCATTGATTTCTCGCGAGAACTCATGACAATCCGCACGTAGCACTTTGCGATTGAGAGGTTCGAGGGCGGTAGCAGGGCTATATGTATCTAAGTATACCATTACTCGTCAATTCATATCATACAAGCAGCTCAACGTTTCTATGGCCGTTGTTCTCCGCCATTGGACGAACCTAAACGACACCCAAATACGGCGTCCTTTGCCGTTCAATTGAGTGTTGACGTTACTGCGTTGGAGCTGTGTACGCGAAGTCGACTCTGGACACAGTCTAGTTTTGTTGAAGTGGGGGACGAGATCTTTCTTTCTGAGGTAAAGAAGTAACACTGATGTTTTATGTATGCAGTTTCCATTCATCGAGGAGCTAGGCACAGGTTCACAAGTCCACGCGCAGCTGATGCGTAAATCTTGCTCGTCGATCATGTTGAACCGTCATATGGACAGCCCTGTTATCACGCTGTCGATGCTTCTATGCCAGAGTTCCCTTCTTATCGTCTTGGGCAGCCGATGGTCGCTAGTATATCTGAGGGCCCACATTCTGGCGCAATGGCTTGCTTCACCGCTGTCGGCGTTTCGTTCGAAAGGGACTAGTCCCCCGTTGGATGGAAACGTTTACGGGATCCCTCCACCTTGTGTGAGAGGATATGTATCGCGGGTAGCGACAAGCATATTCTCAAGCATCTAGAATGCACGTAACGTCAATAGCGGTGTCAATACACTTCTAGTGATGACCCTTGGCGAATGGGCAGACTTCTGTGAAGCATCGAAATGTGGTACCGACATGCCATAGAAACTCAGGAGAATCGTAGGCCATTTTTGAATGATCCTCCTAGTCAATGATTTCTACCAGGTTGTTTAACGGACACGTTTGATTTTGGAATTGCCGGCCCGTGCATCCAGACTTTTATTTTAGTTTCCTATTACTGTTTACTGAACGTTCCAGTTCCCACTGTGAGCGCTGGGTGCCTAGTCTGGATGTATTGAGGTCCGGTGCTCATCGAAGAAGATCTATACAGAGTGGATACACCTTCTTTACGGTCCAGGTCATGCAATAGCACCTTCATTTCGTACTCGGCGTCTGTGTTGCGAGGACAACTTCACGTCCAGACCCTGCTAAAGGTAGCGGATGTGATAAGATGCGGATAAGATTTGATCTTATCTGATAAATTGGGCGTCTTACTTAAAAGAAGCACGCTTAATGCATCCACGTCCAATGTTGTCTTTCTCCCACCACCAGCCCGTCCCGTCGTTTTCCTGAGCAACCATGGAATCCGCCTCTATCAGCACCAGTGCCTCGACGATCCGTTCATTGCACGGCAGTTTCGTCGACCAGAATGTCTCAAGCACATCTCTACCTTCCTCACCCCGCTCCAGCACCAGTGCCTTGCCATCGCCACCGGACAGTCCGTCTTTGGACTCTGTATCGTCGTTTCCCTCCGTTTCTTCCTCGTTTTTCTTCAGTTCCACAGGTGCAAGCCCTCCATCTCAGCAGTCAGATCATGGCAGGGACTCCACACAGGGGCTCATCATTCCGTCATTAACGCTGCCAGACCCTCTGCGCTACCCAACGCCCTACGGCCAGACTTTGGGAGATATCCGCCTCATTACGCTTGGGGCTAGGGGTGTGGGCAAAAGTTTCTTGACAAAACTGCTACTGGAAGATAACGAGGATGTGGTGGATGAAGGCGTCTGGGAAGACGGGGAGTACGGCAAGGTGGTGCGCGCGTCGACTGACTGGATAGACCGCCGGGATGCCCATGGTTTAGAAAAGTTTGAGCCAGCACGAAATGTCGAGATTCACGAGCTACCGGGATACGAGTACACCGACAACGTAAGTCCTCGCACCCTTCATGATGGATCTACGACCCTTGACACTTTTCCAAAGGAACTAATAATGCATATCAAGTCGATGATACAAACACCTTTCTGTGCCGTGTCTGATATCTTGGATCCATCATGCGATCCTTCTACCGCATCTACTAACCTCGTGTCGTCGGCTTACACACCGCTCTACACGGCGCTAATCCTCCTGCTATCGACCAGTAAGTTCGTTTCTTCTCGTTAGGCATTCTACGTTCTCACGGCCCCTCCTTAGATTCCTCCATTGAGCGGACACTAATCACGGAGCTGTCCAACTACATTCCCATAATTGTTCTTCCCCATGTCGATCACGACGATGACATATCTCCGTCGATATCATCATTCAGACCATCATCCCCAATAGCTCTACGCCAGGGCCTTTTCCGCAGTCCAGCAACGCTACTGACTCTAAGAAGTGAAGCTGCCGATCGCTTCTTCCGATGGCGCGAAGTCTCATATCTTACTGATGGCATTCGTGCGCAGCGCCAACGTCAAGTTTCCACGCGAAATGAAGCGTGGAAAGATAAGGATTGGGAGGCCTCGTTGTCCTACGACGTCGCGAAGAGATTGAGGGATCTTGATGGGAAACACAAAACCCAAGCGTCTGGCTTTGATCAGAATTCCGAGCCGGACTTGCCTTGCTTCGGCGTGCCGGGTTTGGATCCCTTACACTTTACATCACTGTTCGTGTTTTCTATTTCGATGCTGGGCCCTCTGCAAAGGCGCGCGCGGAGTTTCTTATCAGGGTGGAATGTATGTGTTGCGCTTGTTGGGGGCTTTTGTATCGGTTTGGGGATTGGGATTTTGCTTAGATAGGACGGCATGTCCTGCTTCTCATATATGATCATGTGTTTTTATTTCCATGAAAGTCGGAGGATTGTTATATCGGTTTGTATATGTACTTGTACTAGTTCGATATACGTAGTTGCATTCGTAATGATTCATAATTATTTGAGATCCATGATATCGGGAGAACGGTGGTAAGGATAGATCATCGGCATTTGTCCTGATTATCTACCTTTCTATTGATTCCGCCCGTCAAGATCTTGATCATATCATCCGCGCTGAGGTCGCGACCTGCTTGTGCGGGAGTTGTGTCGACAATATCCTGCATAAGTTAGTAAGTTCGTGATACCAAATGGGAAGTTAGCTACTAGGCCCGACTTACTCGGATGTTATGCTCTTTCATGAGATCATCGTCGAGGCTCTGCAGAAACTTGGTGGCTGAAACGGAGTGACCGATTTGCACGAACTGAATGCCAATTTGGACTTGGGGCGCGTGTAACTTGTCTAGTCTCTTTGCTGCTCTGACGATAACTTTCTCAGGATACAACTCTGAATCCTTGTTCTCAGCTTGAAAGGGTTGAGTTAGTCTGTGCGCCACATATCCACATGAACACTTACAGGGTTCGCCGTCAGTCAGAAGAATATAATTTACTTTCTTCAATTTCTCTCCAGCGCGTTGCAATTCTTCAAACTTGTCTATGTACGCTGTCAACAAACTCTCCAGTTTACGGCCGATGGGTGTTCCAGGACTCGGGGTGACGCTCTGGAAGAGCTCGTCAACTCCTTCTTTTGTCTAATGAAGGAGAGATGATCAAACTAGCCACTGAGTGGCACAAAGAACACTTACTGTCAGTCCGTGCCGCACAGCGGGGTTGTTTAAAAAATGTATCTCGATTCCGTCGTCGTCGTATTTAGCTGCAACGGCGGTGAGTTCACCGAGTGCCTTTCTCGCCTAAGAGCAGTGTCAGCAAATTGTTGACGGAGAAAGAGGAGACAGAAGACTTGCAATTTCCCACCGACTACCGACCATGGATCTGGAATCGTCGACGATGAGGACTGTATCAAACTGGTCCAGATATTGGAATTCGTTCTCCTGGGCCATAGTGTTTCTGTGTCGTGTTGAAGTTACTTCGGTGGTGGTAGTGTTGAAGATGAGTGGCTAAACACACGTGGATACTTGAAAGTCGATCAGAAAATGTGAGACAATACAGCGATAAATCGTCGGCAGTGCGAAGTTGGATGACGAATAATACGGAGCCTAGCTTTTTAGAATGCGAGGCAGACTTTGTTCGCTCTTATGTACTAGCCACGGATGGGCTGTGACGCGGGCAGAAGCTACTAGAGTGGGCGTTACTCCCAAGCAGGATACAAAACGGCGACCATGTAGCTTTATCGATCTATTGTCTCACAAGCGCGCCGCGGATCTGCGAGAATGAACAGCACCACCCGCGCCTATTAACCATCGATCGTCTGCCCCAGTATGATGCGTGTCAGTAAATAGAACAGCATGTAGGCACTAAAGCGAAGATCCAGGACGTAAACAATACGTTCGCCCATTATTGCCAGGCGGGGAGGTACAGTGGGAAAGCAAGGCCAACAAACTGTTGCAGACCTAGAGGCAGATACGGGAAAACGCTTTTCGACATACAGTGGCAAGGACAAGTTCCTTCAGAAAAACAGCCATGATTGCTGTTACTAGAATCAATAGGCTGGAGGTTCTGTGGTGATGGTGAATCGCAGAGAATGCCGGACGATATCGGCAGAAATTTTTGATAATTCAAATGCCTGCCAAAATTGATGTCGCGTTCTGACTCGAGAAGTATTTATTTGGAGGATTCGCATAACTAATTCGGCCTGTATGCACTGCCTTGATTTATGTAGCTACTACTCCACATTTCTTATCCATCTGCGACTCATGATGGTGTGAATCTTTGGACCAACGGGTTAACATATCTTTCGGGCCTTTTCCTCATTATCGACCCTCCTGTTAATTCCACCTGTCAGAATCTTGATCATATCTTGACCATCGAGGTCGTGGCCTGCTCGTGCAGGGGCGGTGCCAACAATATCCTGCATGAGAGCTGATGAGCTCGTACGCGAAAATCATTACTGACCCAAATGCTATACGCGTGCCTCAGAGTATCATCCAGTCTCTGGAGGTACTTTGTGACATTGGTGTCGGCGCCTACCTGCACGAACTGTATGCCGACTTGTATCTCGGCGCGTATATTTCATCGAGTGCCTTAGCGGCCTTGACGATAACCTCTTCTGGGCCCAAGGGGTTCTTGTGGGCTTTAGGAAGAGGTGAGTCGACGATGCGCCACGGAGTCACACGAAGTTTCGGGGGAATTTTCATTTAAGGGAGAGTTGCCCATGGTTGGTAGTTGTAGAGACGATGAGAGATTATGGCGGCTAAAGAACACGAAATCCTCGCATTATATACTTGGGCGAAGGATCTCGATCATTGATCAAAAGACAACAAATTCAGCGCCTATTGTGATAGCTGTCTAGCATCGTTGAAAGAAATAATGCTCTGCAAATGGAGGTGGCACCTAAGACCCTCTTAGGGCCCAAGAGAATTCAAGTTTGCAGGACATAGCTATGTATACGCTGTTTCGTAAGCTGTGGATCGCGCGTGCCTTGAGACTTCGACCGGTTGAAGTATAAGGCGAGTTAACACCTGTTAACGCGGGCCGAGCACAGAAAACGGTACAGCAGTCAGCTGGTTTCTTATTTACAGAGCGTGTCGAAAAATACAGCTAGTGTCGTCCCGATATCGAAAGCTGTTAAGGTTATTGATCAGGAAGTGAATATAAGGTCCCAAGAAATTCCTTGGGAGAACACAAACACAGCACGAAGAGCAAGGTGGGAGATCCTGAAGAGAGATAGCCAGTGACTACAAGGAAATTTTCTCGGAGCGAGCTATGATTGTCCCCCGTTGATAACAACGAGGGTCAGAGAGTTGGCAGTGCAAACTTCAAAGGCAATGGTAGAAAGAAAGCTTCTGCATCAGAGCAGGCCCGGCGAGTTTACTAAGGCTCCGGTTAAAACGGTCAGCGCAGATGTGTCGCAGCTGCCGGTTGCGTTTAGCTTCATTCCTGGATCGCAGACGGTCAACCATCCCTAATGCACACGTTTATACTCACAGAAGAGTCATCTGAGTTGCAACTCCTAAAAAGCTCGAAGCAAGAGTTCAACAAAGAGGCGCGTCGATACACGTGATCCCGCAATTGCCCACAGAACTCCCAGATTGGGCGTAAATCTCCGCAAAAATAAGCGGCCGAACTCCGCCGTGTTGCGTGTTGTGCAAGTTACAGTGACCATTGGTGAGCGTCTCCGTCGCTAGCCAGGTGTGCTACTGATTCATTCAAATGCTCTCAGTCATCGTAGAGCACCTGGGTCCTGTTCAATATATTCTAGGACTTCTTTTCCTTTTGAATATCCGGGCATTTCCTCTTGCGTGGCACGGCGAGTACTATAATTTGCATACGGGCATTGCGCTAATAACCAGTGTAGTACGCGTCCTTTGGCCTTATTTTGCCTTTCACATCCAATACTGGCTTCACGGACTCAGTCTTATCTATAAATCCACGTCGGCAGGGCAGGCAGCGACTCAGGCATGGTGGGATTCGCGCTCGCCCATTGGAAAGAGTCCGTTTGATTTGGTCTTTAAGTATACGGATTGGTCGAGTGTGTTTATTGTCACTTTTTCCAGGCTCGGCTGATGTGGTTTGGTGACTAGGTCCCGATGTTTGTGACTACAACTTGCATTTGAGTAACTCATGCTATGCAAAGGTACGCTGAACTCTGTTTGCTGGACGAGTTTGACCGTGAAATGGGTGTGTAGACGCTAGATACCGTTCGGATGAAGTGGGTACTCGCGTTTGTCTCGCAGGTGTTCCGTGTCGACGGCGTTCTACCCGTAGGAGGTGCGCCTGTCCTTCATTTTCTTGCACCTAATTCAACCCCATTCAGCGACGTCGTTTTTATTTATGAGAGAGATACCTATGCTCCGGCGATTTGAAGTCCGCTGCAGTGTTGTGACATGGGGAGAAAAGTGGGTTCGTACCTTTACCTGCTTACTTGAGGTCGTGGGTCTCATTCAAAGATAGCTGTATCTGGTTGCCAAGTTCGTCACGACCGGTAGTAGGAAAGTAACACCTAGGACGGAAGAAACGACTCCCTTTTCCTCTCCAGGTACCCTATACGACAGTGACGCCGATCTTCAACGAAAGATTCCCGATAAACTCTCCGAAGAACCCGACGGGGCCGTGGTCCATTGCGTTTCCATTAGTCAGGTCTGCTTCAAGATCGGCCGCATCACTGTACCTCCGGCCCTCGTACTGACTTTGAGCGGATGTTCTGACGGCAATTATACTCGTCCAAATCCTCCACCCGGGTACCTGGCAACGCAGAAAGCAGTTGCGGAAGGGCAAGCAAAAGATCTATTAAAGGGCGGCTGGAAACGTGTCCCGAAGAGCGAACGGTGGTGGGAAGGGTCCTTTGGTGAAGATATCGAGAAGACCAGAGCGGAGCGATTGTCAGTCATGGAAGACATTCGATTGGGAATGCAGAGGGCGAATGCATATTGACACAACCTCAGCGTAGTAAGCACGGGAGAAGCTAGCACATACCCTGTCCCTACATACCCTGCTCCCATGATATCCTTATTTATCTGTATCATTTGATTTGCTATTGAGGCAGCAGCACAAAAGCTTTCATCATGAGATAACTATAAGCGGTAATGCTTTTTTCTCACGCACCATTCGCAGATTACTCCCTCCACCATGGTGTGTGTGAACTTCCGGTAAGTTACCATCTGGGTAATATTCTCATAGTTGCTTACTAGGAACAAGGGCCGTATACTAAATACAAGCAAGCTCGGGCCCGAGACACCCTTAGTATTCCGACTGTCTATGTGATCCCAACAACGAATGCCATTTGCATTCGTCATCCAAGTCTGATTACACAATTCGAAGACTAACAAGTTCCCAAATGAGATGGGCGCCCACTGGCAAGTACAAAATCTGAATCGTTTGCCATCAACCACCACCATCATGGCCAACTTGCTTCCCTTCACGCAGCTGTACATCAACGGCGAGTTCAAGGCATCGGCTAAGAATTCTGTCTTTGACATCCGCAATCCACACACGGGCCAAGTATCAGGCCAGTCGGCCTCGGCGACCAGTCAAGATTGCCGTGATGCTATCGATGCTGCCCACAGGGCCCTTCCTTCATGGGAGAGCACCGATATCTCATCACGTCAGGCTATCTTGTTAAAAGCTGCCGACATTCTGCAAAGCTCATGGATGCAGAAATGCATCGAAACCAACACCGCAGAGACTGGCGCTACCCCCGACCTTGGCACGCTTAATTGGTTCATGGGTTCCGTTATACTTCGGACTGTCGCTGGGATGTCGGCTCAACTCAAAGAGGAATCTTTTTCTAGCGCCACTGGCGGGCAAGTCGTTGTGAAGAAACGCGCGGTTGGCGTTGTGTGCGTTTCTCGGCAATCACCGTTCCGGGTTTGTTCTGCTACTGACTAGGCACTAGTTTGTCAATCGCTCCTTGGAACGCCCCGCTGTGTCTGGCTGTTCGTGCTGTTGCAGCAGCCATCTTTTGTGGGAATACCGTTGTCCTAAAGGCCTCCGAGTACAGTCCTCGAAGCCATGCTCTCGTTTCTGAGCTGTTCCATGAAGTGAGGTTCAACGCTTACGCCGGTATTATCTTGCTAAAAAGCCGTCATCGAAGGCCGGTCTTCCAAGCGGCGTCCTTAACTTTGTTGCTATGTCAAAAGAAACAACGCCTAGCCTGGTTTCGGAAATGATTGGCAACCCCAAAATACGTCTTGTCAATGTAACCTCCCCTTGTATTTTTTGGGTCTTGAAACCGCCACTGACGTCTGTTGCCCAGTTTACCGGCGGTGCGACAGTGGCGAAGGCGCTTGCAGCCGAGGCGGCGAAATACCTGAAGCCTTGCATTTTCGAGTTGGGAGGAAAGAATCCTAGCATCGTACGTCCCAACCACGTAGTACTCTTTAGAGGCGTTAGAGTTTCTTGTCAAGGTATTGAATGACGCGGATGTGGAAGCCGCTGCCAAGAGCATCACTTATGGAGCAATGTTCAATGCCGGACAGGTTCGTGATTTTGTCTTTTATTTTGCAAAATGTTTGATTGACGTACGACTTGCTTAGGTTTGCATATCGACGGAACGCGTCATTGTCCAGCGCAACGTATCCAAGGCCCTCATTACGGCTGTTGTGGAGCTATGCAAGAAGCTAACAGCGGGAGACCCTACACAAAATCCGTTACCTGCGTTGTTCAGTCAGGCCTCGGCTGAGAATGTCATTAGACTAATTCAAGATGCCGTAAATTCTGGCGCAGAGCTTCTCCTAGGAGACCTTAGCAAAGACGGATCTACGGTACAACCTCACTTGTTGACTAGTGTCACCCGCGAGATGCCTATTTGGAAACAAGAAACCTTCGGGCCTGGTACTGAGCTTTCCAACGTGATACGCTACTTATGGGGCTGAAGTCGTTTGCAGTGACCGTTTTCATGGTGTGCGACACCGTCGATGAGGCTATCGAGCTAGCGAACGATACCGAGTATTCTTTGGCTGCAGCGTTATGGACGCAGGACGTTACGAAGGGTAAGAAAGTGGCAGATAGGATATACTCCGGTAAGCACGATTACGTCCCGGTTCTTTTGAAAGGATTATTTTCTGAGTAAAACGTTACTTAGGCTTCACCAACATCAATGGAAGCACGATACACGGCGAACCATCCATTGAACCTTTTGGACTAGGGTAAGTGATCAACTCTGACGCTTTAACTGACGGTATTGATATTATAATGCTAGTGGTTCCTCTGGGTATGGGCGGTTTGACGTCGATCACTTTACTCAAAAACGCGTTTGTGTCATTCATGCGCCGGGCGCGAAGTATCCGATGATTGAGAGCCTCAGTGAAAAGTAAGACACATGTATATGTATATCAAAGTTCAGGTTGTGGTGGATTTTACTCTTGTACATCGCATGTTTTCACCGTGTGGACCTGTTCTGTATCAGATCATGCTGCTTAGGTGTTAGGTATGATGAAAGGCAGTATACCAGGGCCGCTAAATGTGGAACATGGCGGGAGTGACACGGTAAATGTTCGGGTCCAACCTTGTAGCAAGTGCATATCATTCCACGAAATCAAGCATATTTGAGACGGTATGTAAAATTCAGACATGTCAATTACGAGGAGTAAGTAATGGCACGGAAAAACTGGATACATATTACGTACCGTCGTCGTTACAGAGAAATGACAGTAACAGACATAATAAGTGAAAGGCAGCGGATCGTATAAACTACTGGTAGGTGTATGGCATGTGAGGGCAGAACGCGGCGATACCTTAGCATCTAAGCCTGTCCTATGACCTGAAAAATCCAGCTCTGGGGCTTGTTCGAAGTATTCCAGAACTGCTGTAAGGGCATCGCAGTGCCTCCGATAATGGCGGGAAGAAGCCACAGCGGGCGTGGGAACTTCGCGCTAAAATGCCACGGATGAGGCGGGCCGGGGCTTTGCATGTTGCTTTTCACGACGACAGTCAAGAGTACCTTACTCGCCAGCAGCGCAACCTTTACCCTGAATATCAGACTAGAGTTTGCCGGCGTGCGATAGTCGTGCAGGAACGTGTTGACACCTTCTGTCACTGTCATCTGCTGTTACCAGCAGCTCTACGAGCACTGGGATCAAGGAGTCGCGATGTTGCCCAGCCTGAGCCTTCGCGATGTGTTGAACAAGTCACGGTACCGGGTAGAGCCTAAGAGTCATGATGCATGATGGGGTGCCTGCAGATAGTTGGTTGGTTAGTATTGCCGTTCATTCCGTCTTTCATTAATCATACTTATAATCGTCTAGCTTCATAGGTTCTATGTATATCGGCGCGGTGGAGGTTCCTGTTTTCTATGGCGAGGAGAAGTAATACCCGGCATGGGAAATCAAGCGCCAGGGTCAAGGGATCTTCCATTGCAGACCGATCACTCTTCTTCAAAAATTTGCAGAATCTGTTTCTTGGGGTGGCGGCTCGATCAGGCTCACGTTCAAATTTTTCCAATACACTTATTATTGACGGCGACTGGGCATGGGACATGGGACCCAGACTGCCGATGGAGTTGATCCTCGGTAACGGTATGGTCCTTGATGTTTGACGGTCTTTTCAGGCCGAACGATGCTCCGCGACGACATATAAAACGCATACGCGCGTCACTAGTTCGTTCCCACTCGTCTTTTCTCTTCTCACTTGTCCAGAACTATGACGATCGCGCGAAAACTACTTGGCGTCGTGTTTGCGGCTGCGCTTGCCTCTGCGCAGATACCTTCGTACCGCGGAGAGTTGCTTATTGAACCGCTCCTCAACAATGGTAAGGATGAAAGACTTTTCTTCGTGTTCTCCACTGATGTCCATGTTGTAGGCATGTGTTTGACCGCGGCAAGCAACAACGATGGCGCCATCGTTACTATTGAGTCTTGTACTGGAGCAACTTCTCAAAAGTGGACTTTTACTGGCGGAAGTGTCCAAGTCTACGGCAACAAATGTTTGGACGTCACTAACGGAAGTACCGCCAACGGTGTCAAGTTGCAAATCTGGACTTGCTCCACCAACGGGAATCCCAACCAGCAGTTCTATTATACCGTAAGTCAGGCGGTTCTGTAGTGATACTCTGTGTTGACTTGCACTATTTGTAGTACGATTTCCACCTTGCCTGGACCGGACGCAGCACGTGTGTCGATCTCACTGATGGAAATCAATCAGCAGGGAACCAAGTCCGTGTCTTCTCTTTCCCTGGGAGAACAATTTGGCTGATGCGATACTTTTAGATCCAACTTTGGTCCTGCGGAAGCGACCCCAACCAAGTTTGGAACACGGGCTACCACGTCTCTTCTCTTCCTACCGCCTCGGAGGACGGTCAGAGCGGAACCAATAACTGCGGAACCGGGAACAGCGACTCCTCGAACTGCCAGACTGCTTGGATTAACTCTGCGGAAGACTTCTGTCTCTGGGCTCCTGTAGGTTTCAGACCTCGTCAAAGATATTTGCTTTAACTTACCGTTCTCAGCCGTCGGTTGATACCATTGGAAACAGTGAACGAGTCGAAGTGGCTTGGTGCACCAAGTCTGGGCGTGGCACGCGCCTCATCCCTAACGGAGCTCTGCAAGGCGTTCATTTCGTGAAGACACCTGATTATGTTTGTCGAATCCCTCCTGAAAAGATGTCCTATTAATCATGAATCGCAGGTCCAAGTGACTGGTGTCGGTGACTTCACAAAGATCAATATCCCTGCGGGTGATGCGTAAGTTTAGCTTCCACGTGAGTGTCTAGCTCGGCTGAACATTGTTGTAGGGGTGGAGAGCTGGATCCTCATGGTGCCGACGGGAATGGAAATCCAGGTGAGTAATCGATCTGGCTTATACTTTACAACACGTTCTAACTGAAACAAGTTGGTGGTCTGGTCTACGGAGACGGATTCGGCACTGGTCTGCAGTACCATGAATGGACGTCTTTCATTTCATCGAACGAGTTCTGCTTCCGTAAGTCCCGTCGTTATTCTAGAAGGCGTTCGACGTTAACCAAATACAGGTGCCTGCGTTCACTCAGAAGCTGCGACGTTATGCCAGCACATCTACGACGTCATGGGCTGCTATTGGGTGGGTCACACTCTTGTGCTTGGAGCAACACCCGCTGATAATACTACCATCTAGAACATGCCGGCGAACTACGATTCTGGCGTCTTTGAGAATTGCGCTGGAGACAATGAGTGAGTGATCCACTATTTAGACGCATCGTGTACCTAACGTGCCATGTAGTCTTCCTATGGGAGTTTACGGCACTTCGACTTGGTATCAGGGTGTCGAGCCCACTCCTAGTGCCCATCCGGCGGCAAGCTCATCGAACTGTGCTGCGCTTCCGACGGTTTCGGTTAGCCCTGCCTGAGCTCTTGGACACTGGGTGGTGAGTAAATATTCATTTTGGACGCCGTAGCAAAAAATAGTAATGTACTTTCAATATTAATACCAATTTACTTCATGGCATGTCCCATGGATCATTCAGGACCCATATGGACCCATACACGATAAAATGATACCTGCTCAACTGCGCCCATGATTGAAACCCAAGTAAAGCCAACATTTTCAGTTGTAATTGAGCACACCTGCGGAACCGAAAACATAAGTACAGGGGTCAGACAGGTGCCGAAGGTTAGTGTATATTATGCGCGTGTATAGATAAAAATAATTATAGGTATATTGTTATAACTGCAAAAAGAGATCTCTACCCCTCATCTGTTAATTTTATTAAATGCACGTCAGCCCAAGCTTCAGAGCGGCCTCTTGCCCAGTGCACCCATAGCGGCATATGTACGCATATGAAGAGCACTCTAAAGCGGTGAATCAGTCTCAAGCACATCCGACGGAGAAGGAAAAGCCAACCTCCATGCTATATCTACCCTTTCTCCCCGACGGTCCAACCTCCAAGTATTTGCCTGTCAAAGAGCGTGATCAGTGCGTACTGCTGTCGTAACAGAGCACCGTAACTGACCAGAAAGTACGAGGTCGAAATGATTTCGCGCCTCATCGATGTCACCCTTGCATGCTAGCAATCGACCAAGTTCGTAATCTACAGATGGTGAGCGTTAATAAAAACGAGATAGTTGGTAGGACTTACGTGCATGATACACCAAGTAGTGATCCAATTCGATTTTGGGTCCGTTCTCGAACACAGCTTCGAATGCCGCAATGGACGCAGCCGTGGCTTTTTCTTGGGTTATTGCCACAGGCGGAGTGTCGGGTAAAATGAGTGCATGGGGGTCCTAAGTCGAATGGTAATCAATAAGTGCCTGAACTTCCTAGAAGTAACATAGCATACTGGATACGCGACATATCTCATGCAGACACCTTCGAGAAATCTGGCCAGTACCCAGTCATCCCAGTACCCTTTCGAGGAGCTGTCCTTCTCCCTCAACACCTTCAGACATTCTTCGATTGCCACAAGCATCCTATTCACAAGAACGTCTCGCGGAGCACGAGAGAAAGCCAAGAACATGTATGCCAGCTCCATCGCGGGTAACATTAACCATCCCTGATCCAAGTATTTGCGTGCTTTCCTAGCCACAAATTTCTCAGCTGGTATACTTTTTCCCGCAACCTTCTGTCTGCAGCCCGAGACTTTCTCAATCCAAGATCGAGCTTCGTCCGATTGTACCGACCCTTCAATCAAACACGCACCCATCCCATAGGTGTGAACCGCTTTAGACCATGTTGATTCCTTCTCCAACACTCTCCAGCACTCTAGGCTTGCAGTGATGTTCCACAGCGCCAGATTTGCGACAGCCATCTCCCAGTATGAGAGATGATGTAGATTTCTGTACTGCGTCTGCACCTCCATGGCACGAGTATAATAGCCGATAGCCTCCTTTGGCTGTGACCTCATGAGAGCGAGGCGACCGTGGCTCAAAAGGAAGAAAACGCCATTTGGATATCGTTTCGCGTTCCAGTGAATGATCTTTTCTGCTAAAGAAACGTCGACACCTTCAAAGGTAAAGTCGGAGAGGAATAGATGGAACACCATGAGTGACATGTCGCATATGGATCGGCGAACGCCCTCTTCGGACTCGGAGATGGTGGGTTCGTCGGAATCTGAAGTCCAGCCACCAGCTTTGCAAAGCAGGGAGAGGGCCTCTGTGCGGTCACCGTGGTATCCAAAGAGTTCGACAACGGTGAGGACTTTAGCAGGCATTAGGGTGATAACTAGACTGCTCATTCCTGTGCCAAGGTAAACTCCTGAGCGGAAATGCACGTCAATAGAATCATCATAGCCAGTTGGGGAGGCTGCATCCATAGTAGTTATATACTTATACAAGGAACGATATGTGTTGAACGTCGTCCTCATATTGAGTCTGTCATCGATATTAGCACGGCAAAGAAGTGTTGTAGAATTGGATAACTTGCACTTCTTTAATGAACGCCAGCCAATCCCCGGAGTAGACAATACCCAGCAGAGATTTTTCGAACAGACTCTCGGCGTAGACGAGCTCTGCATGCCGTTCCACCGGGGTCATGCTCTTGACGAAGCCGACACCAGTCGTATTCAACGAGGTCACGACATAGCCTGCTAACCGTGAGGTCAGCGAAGCAGCCTTCTTCCGATGCTGGATAGCAATATGGTTTCCTTGTTTTGTATGCTTTATTCCGGCCAGGATATCCTCGTCAGCATACGATATGAGCGCCTTGACGCACTGAATGATTCCATAGGTCGTGGACATATAGAGTCGCTCCCTACACCGCGTCAGTGGCAGATCCTTCACGCAAGACAGCCGACAAACTTTTTCGGGTCAGTCTTGTCGCAATATTCCTCCGATTCTACCATTTTGGATGCAAGGAAGAGATCCAGTGCATGGGCGACTCCCGGTATGTCGTCCAAGGCATCCTTGGGACTGTAAGGTGATTTAATGAGCGGTGGAGGCTTGGAGGCAGTCTTTTCGTTGTCCGGCTCGGTAATGGAATCCGGCTGAGCGAGGGAATCCGGGGAAGCAGCGACAGCAATGGCCATGTCAGCAGCTGGAAGAGAAGCCTTGATCAGCACAGGGTAAAATTTCCGGCAACCGGTCCGATACCCGCCTCTTGTTCCGACTTCCATTCCCCTCGTACTATGTCGTCGACATAACGATATCTTCGCCGAACGCGTCAACTTTAATCCACAGATCTAAGCCATATGAAAACCTGCCACTGATGGCGACTACAAACCTTACAGGACCTGGGCCTGTCGCCGTACAACCCTATCTCAACGGTTGATGGGATGTGACTTACCCCTACTTACCCATCACTCAGACTTTCCTTTAGTCGACTTTGAAGCTTAGGCACACCCCTCCATTTTCAAAAAAGCAACCGTAGTTAGCCCTGGTCAAGAGTTCGAATTAATTTGGCAACCTTAAAAGGTAAACGGCGGCCGACAAATGACAGCCTGTCCTTGGTCAATCTCATCGATGGTGCTCGAAATGGAGGGGAAATGGGGTGCAACATTTTCTTATCGCAAGTCCCTTTTCTCCATTGGATTTCGAAGTGGGGGTGCAAGTCAGCTGATGTTGGAAAAGAGCAACGTGGTCGCCGAGCTCAATCGCGGCATAGCCTCGTTCGATGCGGCAAGCGTGGATGAACAACAATGAACCATCGGCAAGGGGGTTGCCCACACAAAGCGGGTCCGAGCTAGATCAGACTAGTATATTAAGCCAGACTTTACGAGAAGGTGGCATAGATAAGTACTTGCATGTCTGACCAGTTCGACGTCGTCGTCTTCTCCCCCCATGCCGTATTGAGGACTTGCACAAGGTGGATCTCGCTGCAGCTTTGTACTTTATTCGACTAAGTTTGTGTTCTAGAATCCGATCCTTGGTTCACCGTTCGTGATGATTTCTTGTTTGATTCAGTACGACGCAATACCCTCTGGCAGGCATTGCTTGATATGTCCCTCGCGAAGCCTCTGCACGCATTACCTACCATTCTGCGATGAAACGGAAGTCCCGATCAGCGCTTCGCGCGCCCCCTACGATTTGAACGCATGCAACGCGGAAATCGACCGCGTACAGAATATTCTACAGAGTCTCGTGCTACACAAAGCGCGACTGCAGAGGAACAGAAACGATGCTCATACCATTGTCGGCCGGTTTCCTACAGAGATTCTAACTCTGATATTTAGGGAGGCTTGCCTTCCTCAGGATCCTGACGTCGGGGCCGCGGAGATGCTGTTTTCATTAACAGCGATGGATATTTCTAGCGTCTGTCATCGCTGGCGTGCGATAGCGCTAGACATCCCTGACCTGTGGGCGACCATTTCCATAAAGTTGCCCACTGCCCCGCCGCCCCGAACTGCTGCTTTTGAGGCAGCTCTCCATCTATATCTAGAGCGCTCACGATTCGCCCCACTTTCCATCCATCTATGTTCTTCCGCCGACCCATTGCATCGCATCGATATGTCCTACAAGAATAGATTCATACTTCCCCTCTGCCGAGAGTCCCACCGATGGCGACACTTGCACGTTTCCTTCATGTGCAAGCGGTTCTTCGAATTATTTCTCCAAACGGTCAATCGTACTTGCAGCGACCTTCGCCAGCTGAACGCGTTGACCATCACGGACACGAGCGGTGACCCGAGTAGCTACTCACCTGAGGGATTCACTTCTCTTTGTGGCGTTACGAAACTCGAGTTACGTGGAAATATTATCCACATTGAGGGCTCTCCATTTGCCAAGACCCGTTCCCTTTCTGTTCAGGCCACGGGATCAAGGCCTAACGCCCAGATTTTGGCGTCTACCATCACCTCTGCAGCACGGCTGAAAAGCCTTACAATTTTTAGTAATATCCACAATATATACGTTGGGAATATTCCTCCCGTCACCTCGCAACTCACTACTCTCACTCTCCATCTTTCCCATGCTGATTACACATCTTTTGGCATTCTGCTGGCCCCTCTCATTCTCCCATCACTTTCGAAGTTGACACTTATTCATGCGGGTAGACATTCAGCGTCCGCCATCCCTCTGCTATTTACCTATCTCACCGCATTCTGCTCCAAACACCGTATCACCGACCTCACCCTCCTCCAGGTGCCAATCCTAGCCCCTGATCTTGTCCTTCTCTTCGAAGAGATGACTATCCCGCTCACCGCTCTCTACATCCACGAGTCCCCAGCAGTTCGCACTATAACTCCGGTCCTCCTCCGAGGGATAATGGATACGCTTCCGGTCCTTACTCGTCTTGGACTCATTTGGAGCGAAAATTCGGAGATCGATGAGAGCGCGGTCATGGGTCTGATCGAAATGAGGACATGGGCTGCAGGCGGTCTGAAAAGTGCGACGGTCGGGAGGGGAGAGGCGCATCATAATCTGGGTCGTCGAACGAGGGAGCGGTTAAGCTTGTTGCACGGAGAAGGCTTGAAGGTATATGAGAGGGTGTTAGACTGAATTGGTGCTGTGATTATTTTCTTCCGTATCAAGTCATGACTGAGCCATATGAAATTTGTAGTGTCAAATCTTCGCCGAGCATGCTTATTCTCACGACCGTATTTGCGACTACTATAAGTCGACTGAAGCCAACGGTATGTGTTTTCTTCGCCGGTAATGTATCAAGAACAAGGTATGCGTGGATGACACGGGTACGTAAAAGACTAGACAGCGTCCTATGTAGAAGTACAAGCTCCCCAAGATATGGAATTTAAAATATACAACGGCACCATCCTGCGTAATATGGAACGGAATGGAATTTCTGCAGTGTTTGTAATAATGGCGTTCAAAGATTCAAACCCATTCTGGGACAGCCCGACAAAAAAGGGTATGCATTGCTGTTACTCTCGCTAGTCTGGCGCTCAAGGTAGAGTCACTGTATTCTATTTTCTGCCATGAATATTTTAGCGGAAAATTAAACTGGTGGCCATGCGCTGCGTCATGTGATCGTGATGCCGATACTGGATGTTCCAAATTCTTTGAATCCTTCAACCATTCTTTTCCAGACTCGGAAAAACATGCATATTCATCGAGCAGCTAGGACAACAGGTCTTCATACCTCTGCCATTGAAACTTTAAACAACCACGAGACGCCAAGACGGGCATGCGTTTCTTGATCATGGATGAGATATCAGTTAGAACTAAATCGTCGGCGGCATCGCAGTCAAGGAACATTCCAATGGTCACAAAGCGGAGGCGTGGGAAATTTGTGCTGGAAAAATGGGCATCGAGGTCGCTCCAAACCGAGAGACATTCACAGGAATCATCTTTCCCTGAGAAAAATCGTACTGAAACCTCAATCCTCCGCAGGTTTGGAAATGTAGTGCGAGAGGTAAGGAGCACAATCATGGAGAGGTAAGAAGGATAGCTTCTCTCCAGCGGGGCCTTAAACTCCACTACCTCCAATTGCTTGAAATGGCTCAAAGCCTGGGATGATATGAGAAAGCCTAGTGTTACAATGAGATATAGATGAGTATCCACGAGTCTTAGGCATACCTAGAAAGCAGGTGTCCTTGAGCTCGTCGTATCTCTTGAAACGGTGCAAAGGAATGCAAAATTGCAGTTGTTTAATTTTAGGTCCTACTGCACCTAGAAAAAGTTTCGTAGGGCCTAGAAGTTCGGCTTGGTCCTTCAGGGAGAAGTGGTTCCAAGACACGGCAAGATCGGTGAGGCTACCAAGGTCAAAGGTACCCCCCAGAAGCCACATAACGGTGCAGCTCAGGTTGGTGTCGTCGAAAGTGACATTGAGCGATCGCAACGCTTTGGGGACAGGATCAACTGTATCATGTAAAATCACAGCAGCTCTGGCGTAGTCCACGGAATAGTTAAGGTGAAGGAAAGAGATGATGAGTTGCTTCAACTGGACCATCGGCGAAAGGAACCCTAATAACTCCTCCACGTCAAACACGACGTCGTACAGCTCTAATGACTCCGACCCCATGAGCTGGCTGAGCTTCAGGGTCCGCAACAGCGTTTCACCAAATGGGTAGGAGAAACCGCAGACTTTCAAGCGTTTGATGTCGGGGAGACGGCGAACAACGTCGTACGTGTTTGATCCTTCCAGAAATTGGGGGTGGTCTGGGAACCCGTTTGTGTCCTCCCAATCAGATCCCCACATGTGTAGTCCCTTTACATATTCGGCCAGATGAGGAGCCTCCTCTAGCCTCTCAATCCAGAGAGCAGATTTTGATTCAAGGGACAAACGAAGATCAACGAATACAAAGGGCTGGGCGAGCTGGCGCCAAGCGCGAGAGACGAGACAACAATTGAAGAGGGAGTCAAAGTCGGAACAATTGACATGTTCCAAGATCTCCAAGACCAGCTCCGGGGGGAAATTAGAGGAATCCTTCGTTAAAGTCTGGGGTGACGTGATCTGCAGATAAAGACAATGAACACCCAAATGCCACGCAGAACATATCAGTAAGAGACAGACCTGAGTTTGTCTTTTGGGCGCCATCCAGACTTTTGACTCTTAGTTCGTCGATGCTAAAAAATGATGTTTATGGGTATTTCAGGCCCCGTATGCTGGGATCAGGGCATCGGATGTCGGTCCGGTCCAGTGTCAGCTCACTGCCAAATTCAAACTCAGATCGTTACAAGCTGTACAGCAACCACGTTAAGGATCGGTGAGCATGTCGCGGTACTTATTCCGCTTCTCTTATAATTCCATTTCAGAAAAGTACCATTATCATGGATAATGATTTCCTCCAACAATATTGTCCACAATGTGGATTCTGTTCGTCCCCTGGCCCTAGCCTTCCTAATATTGGCATACCATCTGGCAGGGTTAACCAGCTCCTTACCTCCAACGAGCTTCCATTGGACTACGAGCTCGGAGAATTCAAGGAAATCCTTTCCAGCGGCAGTGAACATCTTCACTCCCTCAACCAACGTCTCTCCCAAGTTCGACATCTTTTGAACCGGCTCACAGCTCAGAGCATGGCTGTTGAGCATCAGCTTTTTATATCCAAAACTCTCACGAATCCAGTACGCAAGGTCCCGTGCGAAGTTTTGGAGCAGATTTTCTCGTGGGGCATGGTTGATCCAATGAATGCTACCATCGGCTCCCCCGACGATTCTCTTGATGCACGAGATTTCCTTTGGACGGTATCCCAAGTCTGCTCAACGTGGAGATTTTTGACGTTATCTCGACCGCGTTGGTGGGCGTCTATTAGGTTGGATTTACAGGCGGGCCCGGAGAAACGCGATCCAGGTCCTTTACAGCGGTTCTTACATCGTACAACCCCCCAAGCCCTACGCAATCAAAGTGTTGAAAGCGTTCAGCCTTCTCTACCCCCGTTCTTTGCATATCGTTTTGCACTACACCTGGAGAGATCCGGGGATCACAGTCTCTCGGTTTTCATGGGTAGCAAGCGGGACATCTCCGCGCATCCATTACTCCCTCTCATTCTTTCTTCGTCCCCGCGGTGGGGGCAACTACATGTTTCCTTCTACAAACCCGAATCTTTCCGTGCCCTAGAAGCCGTATCCGACTCGCTAGATTCGTTGCATGAACTCCGCGTTTCGGTATTTGATGATCACAAGTTCCCGTCTCGCTGGAACACCACCGCTTTTCGTAATGCGCCCAAACTCCGGACAGTGACCCTCAACGACCGTCCTAATTTCTTCCAACTCCCGTGGTCGCAAATTTTGAATGCAGACATGTGCGGCAAGGTTTTGAAAATCCTCCCAGAGTTTGAAAACGCGACCACGCTTACCCTTCGTCCTACCAAGAGACGCTTGTCAGTTACGACGATATTTGCGTCTTCGCACTTGACGAGACTGAGTCTGTGGGAGAGTCACCATGCGGTGCCCCAGGGAACGATAGAATTCTGCTTCTCCCTGATGTCACTTCCGAAACTATTGTCATTGGAACTCCACTACCACGGGCGTTGCGCCCAACTTCCATATTTCGGCTGGAGGACTCTCCCTTCGTTGACCTCCCTGCTTATTTCGGCTCCTTCAAAGGTCCTTGACTGGTCCGACACATGTGAGATGCTACGCTTCTTACCAAAACTTGAATCACTGTCCATCGAAGCGACCATCGACTCGGATGCAATTTTCCATACCCTGATATCTGACCAGCCATCCTTGCGACGTCTGGACCTTACGGGATCGGAGATGAGCTTTGATCACAAGAAGCTCTTGAATATGCTTGATTGTCGGAGAAGTGAGAGGCAGACTGTTCTTAATGAGCTAGTTCTACCAACTCCACTCATGATTGTGGACTCTGAAGTTTGGAGGTGGAGTAGTATCTGGATATCGGCGGTTACGAGAGGGTTGAATGCTGTTTGTCGTTCTCATCGGTCGACGATTTACATCATTCAGGACGAGACTGCGGATGTCGCAAATGCGCCGTCTACATCTCGGTTGCCAAGTTCGTAGATTCGGTGCACAAACAAGATGTGTCGTCAAGCGAGGATTGGCACATCAGAGAAAGATGCAGAGGTTGTCTGTGATAGAACGTAGATATAAAAGATTGTAATCCACTGTACTGAAGTGATCGACAAGCACTGAGGTGTTGGAATAAGTTCACTTTGGGGTGAAATTACCAAGCCAATGACACAGGGCTTGGGTTGGGTTGAAATAGAACCTCTGGCTCGCGTATCATCGTAGGGGCAATGCGAGCTTGCCATTAGCTTTAGCATGTTCCCACGCCACATGGGGTAAGGTACTCGGCCCGGCACCTCCTCCACGTCTTTACTTTCGACGTTGCTCCTTGAACCATGTTTTGCTTACAGCAACATTCCCCAGAACGTATTCAGTTGCAATCCATGGAAAGACGATCGTACAACCGAGTCCAACTTTTCCATCAAACGAAGGATTTAGGAATTGCGGCATGGTCATATGCGTGCACAGATACTAGGCTCAAGTGGTGTGTTCTGTTATACTCTTCTCATATGGAACACTCTAAAGTCGATTGATACAGTATTACTGGCAGGACGAGCCGACGACGTACTCACACCGCCAACAGAAAAATTTACACCGACAGTCACGTAATTCTCGGTAACTCGTCCCGAAACGAATCTTGTTGCCATCTTCCCCATTCTTCTGCAATACCTGACTCTGCATTTTCTGCCTCTTGAGCTTTGCCTGGAAAGTACGAGAATGACTATCCTTGGTTTCAAGTGATGGGGATTTCTTGCTCCATGACACATCGTACGTGCTTTGGCTCACTCCCGTATTCTTTCCTTCATTGACCGTGCAAAGGAAAAATGTCAGGCAGAGTGCAAAGATGACGTGATCAAAGGAAAGTTAATTGCAAGACTGATCCTGAAATGGGACCTTGGCAGGCGAGGCCAGTTTCAGGACGAGTTTCCCTGGGAATTACACGATTTTCCAGTATACCTGTCGCAGACATTCCTCGCTATTCTGTGGCACACGTTCCTTCCCTGACCTAACCTACTCAATTCTGCGCCCCAATTTTACTAATTAATCTCCCATTCATTCTTCCGTCTCATGAAGGCTTGGACGCCATAATATCTCACGGGAGATGTGTCTGTCTATGGGTCGTCCGTCGTGTATGAACTCGATTGCTCGCTCTCATCGTTGGCGTGCGACGAATGTACTCCACTTCCTCGTGCATTCAGAGTGGTAGACTCATGCGCTTGGTTTCATTCGCACCCAGTAAGTTACCCGCCTGCCTATGTTTCATTTCCTGGTTGGTTTTGAAGGCAACGACATTCACGGTCTACGTGCACACGCCAGACGATTAGAGGAATCCACACCAATGCAAAGCCATTCAGCCTGGCGCCGTATTTCGTGAGTATGCTGTCGACGTGACGATTTCTGGACGTTATCAAGGGCCGATGGTCGCTTTAGAACCTGTGCCCTGCACCCAGTCGGTTATGAGGTTGCAGAATTATTGCTTACCTAGGTGCTGACAGCCGAAGACATTCTTTTAAGTGGAGCACCATCGGCCTGGATGCTTCAGTTTCGACTGCATTAATGAACGTTGCCGCAGGGTTCAAATTATTAGAAAACACCTACTCCGAGCGTCGGTCTGGAAGAAGCTTACCTGGGGTATAATTTGGAGCGCGCTTGAGGTTCCCTTCAGTACTCTCGATGACACATTCCCCTGTTCAGTTCTCTAGCACTCAAGCCGCATTCACTCATGACGGGCATTGGACGAGGGATGTAAGTTGTCTATTTTCGCGCTTCGAACGATGTTGTAGGCTAACACTGCAGCTTTTGCAGGGCCAGAATCCTCTTGACGTCCGCTTTCCAAATGCTATGGAGGACAACCAGCTTTCAGTAGGTAAACTTGGTAACATCTCTTCTCTCTCATTTCGACGTTGTCAATGACATCATTCTGTTAGACGTGTCAGCCAAAATTGCTCGGGTAGCAAAGGGAACGACACCGAGTGGTATTGATCCCTTCGTCCCGTGAGTTCTGTAATGCTGGGATCAGGCTGACTAAACAATAGGCTTGTAGAGAGAGCCGTGGCACTTTTGCTTTGGTGATCGGTATCGACGAATACGAGTGCGGAGAGTATGGGAATCTACTGGCTGCCGTTGCCGATGCAGACCAATTTCAGGATTATCTTCTTGAAGATCTGCAGACCCCAAGAGAGCACATCATCAGTCTCCGCAATGGTCAGGCGACAAGAAAAGCTATCATTGATGGATTCAAAAGTCTCATATACAATCCGGGGATCGTCCAAGGAATGGCAGCCGTGATCATATACTATTCGGGTCATGGTGCGGTGGCTCCGAAGCCAGATGAATGGACGGATTGGCAAACTTACGACAACGAAATCGAAATGCTGTGTCCCACAGATATAGGGATCCTGGACATCAACGATAAGGTTGTAGAGGGTATTCCGGATCGAACGATTAGCGAGCTTCTACTGGAGTTGGCAACTGCCAAGGGGAATAACATCGTTTGTCGCTCAAATCTAGACTGTTCACTCGGTGAAGTTAACAGTTATTTAGACATTAATTCTCGACTGCTGCCATGCCGCTGGGATCAATCGTGGAATGCAACCCGCCGACATACCGAATGCAAGGTCGCGTCGGATCCTTAACCCTCCCAGACTCTCTGCCAGTGGCGACTCTACGATGCTCTCTCGTGGATCTTCCGGCGTGAAGGTCACGTCGGGATTTTCAGGTTCGCTTTGGGACTCGCATGTACTGTTGGCGGCATGCAATCGTCGTCAATCGGCCTGGGAGGTAGATGGACAAGGTCTTTTTACCCGGGCATTGCTCAAGATCATGAGAAAGAACCCTATCAGCGGACTGACGTATAGGTCATTGATGCATCGTCTAGTTATGCCAGCATTGTGAGTACTGGTCTGAATTGTGCCGCTCTAAGCTGAACGTCTCATAGCCAAACACCGCATTTAGAAGGGAGACATACTCTTCGACGTCTGTTCGACTCTTGGGAAGAACCGGCGGACAGTTCCATGATTCTCTGCCGCCATGAGCATGGGGAACCTCACCTTGTACTGCATGCCGGGCTGCTTCATGGCATAACTGTCGGTTCTACCTATGAAATCTTCGGAACGGATCTCTCTGACTTGCAGCATCCACTTGCGACTGTGACCATCGACAACGTGGAGACATTCACTTCCCACCTCGTGCCGCTGGACCCCGTGTTCTTCATTTCCAACAAGAACCGTCGTGTCTGGTATGCCCGATTACTGAAAGCTTCCGGCGCCAGCTTCAGCGTCTATTGCAACGACTCGAACTACTTGATCCGGATCCTTAGTGAGGATTGTGAACCCAGGATCACGGTTCCTACTATCTCCGTCCACACCCCAGACGAGGCAGAACTCTGTTTGACGGTGAAAGACGAAGTGGTCTATTTCGACCGAGGGAACAAAATTGGTCTCTTCAGTCCGAGGATTGGTTTTGCCTCGCGGTTCCCTCATGTTTCCCAAGTCAGCGACATCGCGCATGTCCGAAGGATCATTACACACTTTACTCGCTTCACTGCTCAACTTACGATTCAAAGCCCGTTGCCTATCGCTCAGTTCATTTCAATTGAAATGAATAAAGTTGATGGACGTGGTCTGACACCGGTCGGCGACAATTTTCTGTCTGCTATCGAAGATGAAAAACCTATTGAGTTCGTCGTAGACACATCTCTCCCTCGGGATCAATATCCTCGTTATGGGTTCACAATCCGTAACGTATCCGATGTCGATCTATACGCATATCTCTTCTACTTTGACGCTACCAGTTTTGAGATAGGTACGTTCGTATTTAATATCGATGCTACGGCTGACCTTTCATTTAGACGCTTGGTACTCCTCCAAAATGAGCCCCAACAACAAGGAGGAGCAAGGGTCCGTTGACACTTGCCTCCAAAAGGGTTCAGCGCTTACTCTTGGCTATGGGAACAGTGGCATGAACCCATTCATGTTCACTGTGCCAGATGGCCAGGATGTGGACGTCTGCTTCTTCAAGTTGTTTGTAACCGCGAAGCCAGTAGATATCGGAAGCATTTCACAATCTTCACCATTCTCGGATTTGAGGACGAGCCGTGGCGATTCTCCTACCAGATCTCCTCCCGATCTCACAGGATCGTGGGCTTCGATAGCAATACCTATCGTACAGAGACGCGCCCAACCTATAGTTTCGAACACCCCGGAAGTAAAGAAGCATGAGATAAAAAGCGCCGAGGCGTCTACTGCTTCTTTCCCAATAGATTCTTCTCCGCCTCAAGGCTTTGTGTCTTCCCTCAATTCACCGGGATTGAACTTGTCTCCGGACAAACATGCTCACGTATGTCTTTTCACATTGCCGCGCGCTTCATTTGTTCAATCTATGCCTAGCTTCCTCAATGGCTATCCAACGGTATGCAAAGACTGAAAGAAGTCTTATCATTCAAGAAATTCACAGCTGCACCCCGTAAAGTTGCTGTGCAACCTTATGAGCAGGAACACTCTTGCCTTTGGTCTTAATCACGGTCGTTGCGGAAGAGTAACAGGTAGTAGTACGGAACTCGTTGCCAGAGTCTGGAACATCTGCATACCTCTTAGGGCTTACGCGCTTATGTTAAATTAAGGGCATTGCTTGTCCTTGTTTTCAACGTGACCGGCGAAGAGTTGTTGAAGAGTTGACTTTGTACGAACCAGAGAGGCCGCCCTGCATATCTGCCCAATCGTGAAGATGCTTCCGCTTGTGGCAGAGACGCATCTTACTATAAGGGGAAACGCAACAAATTCAGAAATTCAACTCGTCATTTTTTGCAGTTGACCGCGACGTACTGGCAAATTTCCCTGCAGTTGTCCGACCTCATTGCAACACAGCACTCCGTTTAGCATTGATCAACCGTACTCAACGAATTATAAAGATCGCTTGCCGCCCGATGCCGTCACCAGGGTTCAACGTTCAGCATTTCATTGTTGTGCGTATAATACTCCATTAGGTCTGCTTCTCTTCTGTCTATCATAGCTGCCTAGGATGTCAAGTTGACTATTGTAGAATATAGTATCAATCTTCCCACTTGTAAAAGCAACGAGGCTCATTGCATGCGCGCACATGTTTATATTCTCCAGCGGCTGCATCTCTGAGTCGCCCACCTTTTCTGAATCCCCCATCAACACTTGCTGTAGCGCTATATTCCACTTGACATGGGAAACACTTTCTCTCCCAGCCGTCAGAACGCAGACAATGGCTATCGTCTTCCTCACGCTATCAAACAGGTCGCAGGATTGGGAACCTTGGGCATAGCGCGACCGTGAGTCTTGTTTTCTTCAGAGTTCATGCTAGTTTATCATCCATATATAGGCGAGGTCACCGAACATTTGCGCTGACTATCGGTATCAACACGTACAACTCGGCGAGCTTTAAATCTGAGGAGCTGAAAGGCGCCGTCAACGACGCTGACGAATTCGAGAAATATCTGTGCGAGGACCTTGGTGTTCCGGAGGAGAACATCATTCGCCTTCGCAATGTAGAAGCAACAAGGTCGGCTATCATAGATGGATTCAGGAGCCTCGAAAACAATCGAAAGATTGTCGCAAACATGGCCGCCATCATCATATACTATGCAGGGCATGGGGCCGTGGCTCATAAACCAGTTGAATGGAAGGACTGGGAAACACCTGGAGACGAGATTGAGATATTGTGTCCCAGTGACATGGGATTGCCAGACGAAAACAACAAGATCGTAGATGGTATTCCGGATCGAACGATTAGCCAACTTCTCTTGGATCTGTCAAAGGCCAAGGGTAATAATATCGTACGTCGTATATCTCAGGATACACAAGCTCATTGTACGCCATTAACTTCCTTTCAGACGTTGATTCTCGACTGTTGCCATGCCGCCGGGATTAATCGAGGAGGGCGGCGCACAATTGACGGCGAAGCAGGACAAGTGGAATTGCGACCGCGGAACATCCAAAGCGTCCAAAATCTCTCGCCGAATTGTGATGCAGGTCTTTATCTTCGAGAACCCGGTCATTCGGGTTCACTTTGGGACTCCCATGTGCTTTTGGCAGCGTGCAGACGTAGCCAAACCGCGTGGGAGAAAAACGGAAGTGGCATCTTTACGGAGGCCCTACTCAAGGGCATGAGGTGCGAGCCTTTAGTAGGCGTCCTGACATACGCATCATTGATGCGACGTCTTGAGTTGCCAGAAGACATGATGTAAGCGTTGATTAACTGGCACATTCTAAACTGAACAAACTTGTATGAAAGCCAGACACCACACTTGGACGGGAAATATATCCATCGACGTCTGTTTGACTCGAGTCCTTTGGATAGTTCGATGATCCTCTGTCATCGTGAAGAAGACCGTCTTGTCTTAGATGCCGGGTCTCTTCAAGGCATCACTGTCGATTCCACGTTCGCAATACATGGAGCAGATCTATCTGACCCGGTGCCCCATCAGATCGCAACTGCGGTTGTGAAAAAGGTTGAAAAATTTGTTTCCTACCTTCAGCCCCTTGACATTGCTTTCTTCACCACGTACGGAGACCATCGTTTTCCATGGTACGCACGATTGACGAGAGCTTCTGGACCGGTCCTCGCCATCCATTGTAACAGCCCAGACGACTTGACCCGCATCCTCACGAAAGATTGCGAACCCGGGCTCACGGTTCCAGCCATTGCCACTGACAACCGGTGCGAGGCGGATCTCTGCTTGACGGTTGAAGGCAGTACCGTTTTCTTTGATCGGGGGGATAAAGATTGCGTCTTTGGTGCGAGCAAGGACTTTCCCTCACGTTTCTCAGCCGGCTTGGGTGTCAACAACACCACCGGAATCCGCAGGGTAATCGATCACTACGGGCGCTTCAACTCTCACCTTAATGCGCCAAGTTCGCTTCCCCTTTCCGATTACATCTCTATGAAAATGCATGAATTGAAGATCGATAAAGGCGGTTTATCACCCACTGGCGACAACATTCTACCTGATGGTGAAGAGAAGCCTATTGAGTTTGTTATAGACTCTTCGCTTGGAGCGAAATACTATGGATTCACGATCCATAACACGTCCAATATCGATCTATACGCATATCTATTCTATTTCGATGCTTCTACACTAGAAATAGGTGTGTTTACATTGCATGCTCTCGCCACTTGTTGATCCTCAAATTCTTGCTGTACAGATGATTGGTACTGTCCGCCGAACCTGGGCAGTAATAAAAAGGAAGGCCTCGTTGACACCTACCTCCAACGGGGTTCAACACTGACTCTTGGCTTCGGAAGCGGCGGCATGAGCCCAATCCTGTTTACTGTACCAGACGGCCAAGACGTAGACGTCTCCTTTTTCAAGATTTTCGTGACGACACAGGCAGTAAGCCTTAGAAGCATCTCACAGTCACCTCCATTTAACGAAGCAATTAAACGGGCTGCTGAACGTGCATCGCCCCCAGTTCCGAAGGACTGGGCTTCAAGGACAATTCCTGTCGTATCGCGACGTGCTCAAATTGTCCAAAGTCCGTCCGTCCAACCCGGTGTTTCATCAGAGCCTGCGGAAGACTAGACACATGGAGTGAGTAGTGTTTCTTTGTTGGTCCAGGTATGCTCCGGTCTTAGTCCTTCTTGCTTGACTTGAAACATGACTTACCACCTATTTACAGTGAGTAATAGTAATTCTTCGTGTCCATCAGTCAGTCATATGCCGTTCCCAGTGAGATCAGGCCTCTCCGAAGGGAGAGAAATTAATTCCCACCGGCCATCTCGATATCTGCTGGATGGGACGTATTTCAGTGAAATCTAGGTAGACGGCTTCCTGTTTCTTTCGGGGCCTTTTACATCATGTACTAGGGGTAATGGTAATAAACATCGGTGCTCTGTGATTCGAGTCTACCTACGGATGGATATGCACGCTTCTCATTGGTGACCAGGGTCCAGTATCATCAAAGTATGAAAACAAAGTACATGAAATACTAGACTACGACTTCAAAATGCCAGACTTGTGTATAAATATAAGGATAATAGAAATCTTTACGGTGCATAAGTATTTCGCTACGGCAAGTGAGGCAATGCGGAAATGCCAGCTCAATTGAAGCTCAGTTTAAACTACGATCATTGCCGCGAGTTGGTTTTTCAACTCCGCTGACAGTAGTAGTCCCGGCTAGCCCCTGTAAACCTCGAATTCCTTTCTAGCTATAACACCGATGGACAATTGGATATACCCACATCGAAAATGCGTTCAAGTCGTTTGCTGGTGGGAACAAACTCAACTCCACAAGCAAATCATATTCGCCGTTCCTCTGTTACCCTACACGAGCGGATCCTATCCTGTCCATCAGAAGTCCCCGATGCCCATTGATACCCAAGCGGTTTTCACTGTAGAGGTTCTACTTAATATCGCTCGGGGGTCCTTGGGGGGTTTCTATATTCCTCCGGATGTCGTTACTGATTCAAGATCACACGAAGATAACATGTTCCGATTCACCTTTCACGGTCAACACTCTGAAAATAATCAAGAGCCCGGGCATCAGTTGTCCACAGAGGAACTCTCGATGCCGTTGACGGAACTGGTAGGGCAAATACTGTGGATCAAGGTCAAGGGGTATTGTATACCGTTACTTCAATATGCCCTATGTTTACATTTTTTAGGGGCTCGCCACCCACCGAGAATATAACCAATCTTCGTATGCAATCGACTATCGAGGACAAAAGCAATGTAAGTCGAAATTCTGACACGTAATAGCAAAGGACGCTAATCTCTTATGCGTCTTTAGCACCCCAGCGATGTAAGATAATCCATCACTTTCTCGTCTATCGTAATTGAAGTCTTGATCCTATAGTGGGCCACCCATATTCAACGAGATTTTCCAAATGATATAGCCCACTGCCCCTTTACGGCATGCCTTTCGCCAATCGCCTGTCACATCATCGAATGCGGACAGAACGACGAAGCATACGAAAAATTGGCGAAACTTTCGCATGTTATTCGCAGAATCTGTAGTCCTGACTCACTTTACAGAGGCGAGCCTGGTTTTTTAGACGTCAGATTTCCTATACCAGCACAAAAGGCTTATAAGCTGGCTTCGTTGCCCTTGGTGGAAACGCACACGAATGGTATGACACTGGAAAAGCAGTTCCATGAAACCTTCAAAAGATACTGGTGGTTGATCTATCGAGGAGTAAGCAATGTTTTCGGTGGCTCATTCAGGGTAAACGAATATTGATCTGTGATCAATAGGAAGCCATTTGGACTTATAACAAACCGTGCCCTGTGTTCCAGACGTATGGGTGGGATCCACAAATGCTTTCGCCCGAACGCGATGCCTACCGAGGTGAACGAAAACCCCGGAAGATCAGAGACCAAAATTGGCGAGCCCAGCTTCAAGATTTGGCAGCGATCATCTCTTTCACCCATTGTTTCGGTACTGCCAAGTACTTCCGCATCATAAGAGATGTGGTGGGTAGGCCTCCGCCGAAAAAGAGAAAGACAAAGCAACAAGATGGAAGCAGGAAGCGTGCCCGTTCAGATGATGACAACGACGGCGATATAGAGACCGATAGCGATACGGGCTCGGAAAGCGACGATGAAGTTCTCCTTGCTCATAAGGAAGAGTTGGTGGATACTGAACAGCGTAATATCACAGCGCAGATGATGCTGATATGGCTGGCGAATTGCTGGTCCATCCAGGCTCAGCGGTATGACGAATCGCGCCCGTGATGGTGTTCGACGCAAGAAGATTCCGATGAAAATAATACAGCGAGTCTACGAAATGTCCGCGCCGCAACGATGGCAAGCATATGGAGCGGTGTATCATAATGATTAGGAATGAACAATTGTATTTTTCATTTGCCTGTATTTTCTTTCCTGGTTCCTCTGAGTATGTCATAAAAACATGACAAACAGTTGCCGCGCCTCACGGCTTAGCTCTACACAGAGTGTCCGGTTGAGGATCATCTTCACTTCAACATCTATGTCGAAATCATCCTCGAGAATAGTCAAGCGTCGGTGCGGGTAGGTCATAGGAACCAGTTCAACGATGCTGTATGTTGTTCGCGGCGTCGGGACTCGAAAGGAGTTTGAGGTGATAACTATATACATATAGAGCGGAACTCCTGGTACAAGAGCAGAGCATGAGATAGCGAGGACATGCAGGGAATTCGCGTCGCCGATGTTCCCACTTCAGGTCATACTGCGTCTGATACGGTATCAACCAGAAGAGCTCGAAAGATGGACATCCCGGACACTTAAGACCGCGGTTTATAGTAGGATTTCGATTGTCCTTTCCAATCCTAAGCTGGCCGTCCGCCGATGTCTGGAACATATCCATCAATCGCTGTGCAAATGCCGACGTCGCGAAGGTGAGCAACAGTTCTTGAGAGTAGTTTAAATATTAGGCAGGTGCATGCGACCGGGACGAACTCACCGTAATCAACGGTGGGGAGACTTTGTCGAATTATTAGGTCCACTCTCAACGTATTTTATACAACCTGGATGGATGTTAGAAATAGCGACGATTCGCTTCGCATCCGACTAACTCCCTTCCTGTTCACACCACTACGGAAACATATAGATACGTCTTCGTTGGTGCAGGTCGATCGATACCAGTTGAGGGCAGTATTTTGGTTAAAGCCCGAGAAGGCTGAAAGAGATTCATGTTCTCACGCCACAGGCGCGGAGTCATTCGGCCCGCTGTCTTTCTCTTTGCCGATTGCGTCTCTGATCTTTACATCTAATTCGCTGGTGCAGCGGCCCCGGGAATTGAATTCCATGATTTACATCGATCTCCGCTAGCCAACAAATGATAAATTGACTCTGGTTATCCATCCTGGCCAGTAAAATGAAAGGAACGCTGATCAGGTTTAGGCTGTTCTCTTGTCTACTGCGTCTTACCCAGTTCCTCGGACCACCGTCCCTCTTGTTATTACTGGTTCTCTGGAGATCTCCCTGGCCTCCGTGGTGTTACCGGGTGATGACAAGGAACCCGGTTCCAGTATTTATAACAGAATTTTTGTCCCGATGATTGCTGTAACCCGCCCACCATGGTCGCATATGAACCTCCCGCAACCGCTTCTGCTGCCCACAGAGCATTTGCCGAGTACATCAACGCCTTTGATGCCTTTGACGCCGAGAGGCTCTTCGCCACTTTCGATGATGACGACTTTACGTTCATGCTCCTGCCGAAAGCGATGGCGGTCCCAGCTATGAACAAGGCCCAGTTCAAGGGTTACCTCTCCGCGTCCGTGCTGCCTGCGTTCGATGGTATGTCTGTGAGTAACATTCTATATCGCACGTTTTATACTTTAACCTGATGGGTAATTCAGCTGAAAGTGTACGAAGTCATCGAAGCGGGGGAGAATACCATCGTTGCCCATGTAGACTCTCATCGACTTTGTGCGACTTGTATACTGACATGATGTGCAGGCGCAATCCGACAGTGTCTCCAAACTCGGAACGGAGTGGCACAACGAGTACATCTTCATCTTCAAGTTTGCCGCTCCCAAAGGCGGTGAACTTCCCAAGATCACTTCATATACAGAATATGTGAACAGCGCTATGGTCGCTGGATTTATCGCAGAGGAGACAAAGAAGAGGGCCTCACTATGAAGAAACCGTAACTTAGGTGCAACGCTTATCATTCGATTTCGTTATTAATCTTTACTATGGTACAGTAGTTAGAAAGCTCTTGCATATTCAATGGAGGCTCCTAAATTTATGATTAACTTTCACGACACTTAATCCGGCTCAATATGAACTTATGAAGCAAAAAATGGCATCTAATCTGTATATACCACGAGATAAGGTGACAATATCATCGAGGATCATCGAGACCCATGAATCCTCTCATCATCGTAGCTATTCCTCCGGCCGCAGAATTCTTGGAGCGTGGATCTGGTCCCCTTGGCAGACGCAGACCCATTCGCGTCGCGCTCTGCTCGTGGTAGATGCTATCCGGGAGAGCCTTTCCCATCCTGCTGGCCCGTCAGATGAGCCTTTCAACCAAGAACGAAAGTACTCACTTGCAAAAGTCGCACGTACAAGGTGACGGACCTGTACCATGATGATCGCACCCAAAAGTCATACTGCCATCCATGCCACAGCACGTCCATCGAAAGCCCTGAGGCCAGTACTTGTAAAACTTCCTCTGGTCGCCCCCATATTCATTTTGGAACTTGTTCTTCAAGTACTCCTCCTCTTCCACGACAACGTGCCCCCAGCCTGTACCCTCGTCAGGGCACTTCCAGGTGATAAGCTCGAGTTTTCCAAAATGCTTGGAGCCATCCTGGCTAAGCCGATAACGATCGTACCACTTTGCACCCTTTTTACACTCGGACTTGTGGGTTGGCCAGTCGGCGAGTTGGCATTCGGGGCCTGGAAGACAAGTAAATTGATGATCAGATATAGGACGCGACGCGCCACTCACTGCAGTACATGCGCGCCTTGCAGGCGGAGCATTGCTTGATGTTGGGTGCATCGCTTTCATTTTTGTTGCAAACGGCGCAGAATTTCTCGCGGTAGAGTGGGGCCATGGTAGAGAGAAAAGAAGATAGTGATTTTGGCGAACCGTGGCTATTTAAGCCTTCCTTGAAGCCCCTGTGGCGCGAGAAGGGCCTTTGTTATGTAAGAGAACGCCGATCATCTCACGGAAGCACACGGGCAAATAGGGCAGAAGCACGCAATGGTTATCGATCTTCAACTATTCATCGAACAACGCCGTAATATCTCTCAGCATGCCCAGCATTGGCCCAGTAAGAGGATTTCGTGAACGGGGATCAGGTCCTCGAGGCAAGGTCAAGCCCATCCTTTCTGCACTCTGCTCAAAGTAAATATTGTCCGGCAAGGGTTCTCCCATCCTATGCTTGTACATCAGAGGCACCCTCTTTGATACATGACGCGCCACTCACTTGCAAAAGTCGCATGTACAAGGCTTAATGCCAGTACCGTGATGGTCGCACCCCCAAGTCATGCTACCATCCATCCCACAGCACCGCCATCGGAACGCCTGGGGCCAATGGTCAAAGAGCTTCTTCAGATCACCTCCAAATTCTTCCGTAAATTTCTTCTTCATGTATTCTTCCTCTTCAACAAAGACATTGCCCCAGCCCGTACCGTCGGTAGGACATTTCCAAGTGATAAGCTCAAGGTCCCCGAAATGCTCCGAGCCATCTTGGCAAAGTCGATGGCAGTCATACCATTTTTCGCCCTTGTTACATTCTCGTTTGTGTGTTGGCCAGTCGGCACGCTGACAATCGATGCCTGGTACAAAATGAGCGCCTCGACGCGTGAACGACAGGCAGGGGCACTTACTGCAATATCTGCGCGTTTTGCAGGCTGAACATTGCTTGATATCACAGTCCTCCCCTGCAGTTTTCTGGCAGACGGCGCAGGACGGCTTTGACGACTCCATAGTACGTTAAAATTTGAGGGAAATTTGAAAGACCCTTGATAAAAAAAACGACGGCAGTGGCACGCGACAGGCGCGTGGCGTTATTATTGTACCCGGACCGTGTGTTGATCGGGAGGCTATTATTTATTGTCCAGATGGGGGTGCGCCAGGCCTTGCAAAGTATAAAAGGTGGCACAACATCCACCGACTTCCTTATCTTTCATAGAGACTTCCTACATCTTTCATCACCTCTCCAACTCCTTCTCTCCAACTGCTCGTCCTTCAAGATGGAATTCCACTTGCCCATGCTGCCTGCCCATGGCCCACTACTGAACCTACAAAAACTAATTCGCTCGGTTAATCCCAAGGCCAACGCCAAGCCTGCGAGGGAGATCCAGAGAATCTTTTCTGCCACCAAGACTACCAAGGTCGCCAAGCACACCGATCCCACCAAACGCGCCTCCTCACAACGCAAAGAAAGTCGAGTCGAGGACGCTCGAGCTGCTCTTCGCCACCGCCGCCATCGCATCAATTTAAACCGAAAGCTACCTGCCGCTAATCCCGATTTTCTGCCCAAGAACCCCGTCCCAACGAAAATTTTCAAACCGAACGACAATATCGAAAAATGTATTGCCTCTCTGAACTCCAACCACCTCTTCATCTTCGCGGCCCACCGGAATCAGCAGGCGTTTGACAGAAATTCTAGGCAAAGGGCGATAAGGAAACGCAATGCCGAGATGGACGAACACGATCAGACGGCGGACGAACTGAGACTAGAACGTGCTTTGGCTGAGCAGGAGGAGCGGGAGGAGCAGGAGGCAGCTGAGGAAAGGAAACGTGAACTCGCGGCAATCGTGGCACCGGTGGACGAACGCTATAGGCTCATAAAGCAACCCGGATACTTCGATCAGCTCAACGTGGCGCCAGAGCCAGCTCGTCCTCAAGAATCCTCTGTGGGTATTTCCTAGTCTTGCGATGCGGTCGGCACTAATTCAGTTATTAGTTGAACGTCGATTACGCCGCTATCTTTACCGAAGCCATAGAGACTTTCTCAGGACTCCGACGCGAGTACACGGCCGTACTCGGACCACAGGGCGAAGACGACCTCGTTCGTTGGGCACAAACCCAATTCCACATCCTCCAAACTGTGGCAGCGAACAGAGGAGGGTCACCTGTCGCCGCGATTCAAAGTCAATACGAGTTCAAATGGGGTCGTCTCATCAGCCAGTCAACATCAGACCCCGTCGGTGGTACTAGGCTTTACACACTTCCCTGGCCGTCCCTCATGTTTGTGGCCACGGTGGACGATATTACGGAGTTCAGAGTGCGCGAGTTTTTCTTAAATCCCGAAGGGCATCTTGCGAACCGCATAGACGTCCTTAACGAGGAGCTCGTCAAGTGGCATCCGGGCACCCTTTCGAAGGTTCTTCACCTGGTGACCGATGAAGACAGAGAAAGCATCCAAAAGGGAGCTGAGATAGTCGTGGAGTCGATAGTGGGCTTGTTGCAGGAGTATGCTTGATCTTCAAGCCTTTGTCATTCTTTATGTCTTTCAATCACCTTGTCTAGAAATGCTATTCAGGTATGAATCTCAGAGCGAATAAGATAGATTGTTTTCTCATACTGCGACCGAACATCGACCGCGCGCCCGGCGAGCTACCCTCTCAACGTATGACGAGGAGGCACATCACCGGCGGTAACCTCTGTCGTCTTGCTCGAACTCCTCAGATTCCGAGTGACCATTCGCCGCGACCAGACTCCGATTGTATATCTGAGAGACTTCCACCTCAAAGTCTTTAGCTATCGGGTAGCCTTGTTCCTGCATCTCCTTCATGGCAATATCGTATCGATAGTCCCCGCGAGATGCACACGTCACGACAATGGCCTCGTATGTCTCCTGGGTGGGCTTGAAGCCTGCATCCTTCATTTCCTCTAGGTGAAGGAACGCATCGTCATATACCTCTTGCGTTAGGCAGAGCTCTATCATTTGCCTGAACGTCGTTGCGTCTGGCGCGATATCCAGCTCTTTCATGCCCTCCAGCATGATAGTGCCGAGTGGTAGATGCCGCGCTACTATGCTACCGTCGAGGAGAGTTCGGAAAGTATCCCGATCGGGAACGACATTGTAATCGGAGAAGCTCTTGTACGTGCCGACTGCACGCTGGAGGTCGCCTAGCGCGACTGCGGCTTCGATGATAGCGTTCAAAGCAATGACGTCTATGGTGGCTTTTTCTTCTTGTAGCTCGTCGAGAATGGGCCAAACTGAATCTAGAGCGTCTACGTCTTTTGATATTATTTCGGATATCGGGAGGGCTGTCGAAGGTAGTGGAAGGATGTTGTTTGATCGCATGATATTCAGGGAGAGGATAGCTTCTTTGAGACGGTCAGCACGACAGAGCGCCTCGACGAGGGGTGCGACGTGGTACTCCCGCCATTGAACTCCAGCGGTCTTTAGAGCGCCCAAGACTTCTGTCGCCAAGTCGGACAGACCGTGCCGAGCTGCTGTTGTGAGTACCGCAAGACAGAGGCCTTCATCTGGGTTGATATTGAATCGTTTGACGACAATGTCCCAACACCGCAACACCCCTTCGTCCTGTTGATCATGAGTGCTAAGGAGCCTAGGGAAGCATCATCTTACTCACCCAAACATCCTCTGCAGAGGCAACCAAACAACTAAGCCATGGCTCGGGGCCAAGTCTTCGGATGGAATTTGCCTCGAACTCCGTTGCAAGGTCCACTGCTAACCTGCTGTACCCTTGCTCAGCTACGACGATGACGATATCCCGAACTGTTTGCAGTGACGGCTCAAACCCAGCCAGTTTCATTTCATGCAGGAACTGTAGAGCGATCTCCACATTTTTACCGGCCGTGAAGAATTGAATAATCAATTGGTAGGTTTCGCCATTAGGACGAATGCCTTTTTGAGCCATGAGATCGAGGATAAACCAAACTTGTGTGGTCGTTTTGTCCTTGACGGCCTAGTGATTCCTTGAGTAAACAACGCCACAGACGAGACAGCGACTTACAAAAATAAGGTGATTGAAGGTAGCGACGTTGGGTTCGACCCCGCACGACACCATGTCTTCGTATACAGCAAAAGCATCCAGTGAGTTTGTACCATAAGCCGTCGCCAGTAACAAAGCATTGTAGGTCGTCGCATCTGGGGCGATTCCATTTTTCTTCATGTTCGCCGCTGCTTCAAAGCACGATCGTATGTCGCGCCGTTTGAAAGCATCGTGTATAGCTGTATTACACCGGGCGAGGGTGGTTCCATGTCGAGATTGCTGAAAGGCCGTATCAGGCTCAAACTTGAAGGGGGCGCTGCGCAGCTCTGTAGATGAAGACGGCTCTGCTGATTGTATAGCAGTGGAGGCATGTCTCCTGGGACATCCTGGAAATTTTGTCAAGTAGAAATAGCTGAAAACATGCAAACACATACGGGGTCCGACGACAGAGGTGCACTGAAATTTTTTCTTGAGGAGATAAGAATGGCCGCGTTTGAGCGACGACCGCGAAGAAGAGAGCATTGGCGTGCCGGCTCGAGTTGTGTGCTTCGGAGAGGCCGGGAATTTGACCGTAATGCTCATGCCAAGCAAAGGCAAATAGTCGCGTGACAAAGCGCGTCGCGATCTTCGGTAACCATCATCGATGATCAACCGGTGTCCTTAATGACTTCCTTGTCTTCCCAGTCCTACGTGTTCGATCCTAGGCCTAGTTACCCCCTTGTATCGACCCTCAAGCGATACTGGAAACCCTCCTCGCCATTTCTTGAGGATAACGATGCTCTGACCCTGATATTTGCTCACGGAACCGGGTTTCACAAAGAACAATGGGAACCTACCATTGAGGACTTGTTCTCCTGTATAGAAACTCGTGGTGGCCTTAAAATCCGCGAAGTCTGGTCGATAGATGCGTCCAACCACGGCGACGCTGCTATATTGAATGAAGAAGTTCTGCAGTGGGGTTACGAAGAGACATGTGCGCGGAAATTAGTACTTCCTCTCTCAAATGACGCAGACGCTGTGTTTCAGTTCGATGGGAAGAATACGCCCGCAGTATACATGCGCTGTTAATGGGATTAGGTACCGGCGTAGACGTGGACTTTACCAGTCATCGTCTTGTGGGTATCGGACATTCAATGGGAGCTGTATCTCTGTAACAAGCAATATTCTGGTTAGATTCGCTGACTTCTTACCACAAAAACTATAGACTTCTATCCTTGACGTTCAATCCCCGCCCCGTCTTCGAATCTCTGATTCTGGTTGAGCTGATGACCATGAACCAGGAGCAAAGCCGGGGTCCCGGAACATTCCTCGTGAGCGCCTCTAGCAACCGTAGAGATACATGGTCATCAAAGGAGGATGCCTATGTCGTCATGAAAGGCCGAAAAGCATGGCAGGTGTGGGATGATCGAGTACTAAGGCTTTTTGTGGTGAGCACAGTGTGGACATGATGAAATCCTAGTCAACTTATCGGTGAAAGGAACATGGCCTTCGGTCATTACCTACGATGGACTACCCAGACCAGGTCAACGGTGTTACCCTAAAATGCTCCAGAAAACTGGAGATCGTACGTCCGGTCTCGTTACCAAGAGTCCTCTGAATACTAGACATATGAGCAGGCCTGTTATCGCGACAGTTTAGGTTTTTCTCGTGCCTATCGCAGTATGGCATATTTCGTCAAGCTGCTTCCTATACACCTAATCTACGGTGGGATTGATGACATCTTGTAAGCATTACAGCACTTCATCTTCATCCTCGTGACACGCCCGCCTCAAGGCCGCCCGAGATCAAAGACGATGTAATCAACAATGCATGCGGAGGCATTGAGAATCTAGCATCTGTCTCCCGAGTCGAGGGTGGAGGGCATCTGGTGACTGAGTATTTTTGAACTTCATTGTCGAGGTATCTCACGCTTTCCTAGATTGTTCAGATTAACCCGACTGGTTTAGCGGAGAAGATCTGGGCAGCCTTAACGCCGAATACTACGGTTCAAGCCAGACTATGATGTCTATGAAGATTTTGGTTTCTTACTGAATTCCAGTTGTTACCCTTCAGTATATCTTTCATCACGAATCCACAAGTAGCGAGAGAAATGGCAGAACGGATAGAAGCGTGTAAGAGTATCGGTGTAGTTGTGTACCTACTAGGACATAGAGCAAGTTTCATCGGAATATAACAGTGTTATGATAATGTCCGAGGCGAAAGTGCGACAACTAAAGCGCGATTCCAGCCCTCTATGACATTCTGCCAACGTCCGAATTTGTGCTCCCGACCCATGCCAGCGATTAGCAAATACCGACCGACATCCCTCCGTTTTGGCGCGCCGTCAGTGCCCTCTTTAGTCCATGCTGCCGCATCGAAGAAGCTTTTTGGAGGAGACACGAACTGCAAAGAGTTGACGACGCCAAGCGCGGGTATCGTGCCCACTAGGGAAAATGACTTCAATTTTGAGTCGAGCTTCCATAACCGTATGTCACCCTCCCATGAACCTGAAGGAGGAAATGTGAGTATCGCGAAGACCAGGAGATTCAAAGACACCGACCAGATGCGAACAAATCTGAATATCGAAGACTGGCCAGGGCTGTTACCCACCGGGGTGTTTTGATAACGCCCTCGGTTTCGGAAGAAACTTCGTTGAAGCCGTGACTCAAAGGTTGAGTGAACACCGGCTTCTTTTTCTGTGTCATCCATAAACATATAGATCTAACGACAAATAATAAGACTTGTTTCCACGAAAAGAAAGATGGTAAAGACGCACCCACTGTCCCCACCACTAACGAACATGGATTCGTCAATCATCGCGACACATTCAAGGCGCCCTTCAACGAACTTCATCGTAACATCCCGTTTGGGTTCAGGCTCGCCGTCTTCCTGATCAGCAAGACCACCTTCCAAAACATCTCGCACACGACTACGTCCTCCACCCCGAAATACAAGCTGCGTCTCTTCCACTATTTTCCAATACCGCGCTGTCTTGTCTCGCGCGCCTACACTGACGCATGTCTCCCCTCTCAAGGAGTCGAGAGCAACGACGTGATCCTGATGGCCGAAAAGCGTCTCGACATAGCCCATAACTCCCGGGGACAAATCGAATACTTTCAGCGAGCGGTCTAATGAGCCGGTGTATAGTTGATGTGTGCCCTTACGGAAAGATAATGCCTATGGAAAAAGTGGTTAGTCTGGGAAGAAAGAGTGCAGTGGAGAGGATAAACGTACTGATATTGTATCCTTGTGACACATTGGCCCAATGAACCCTCTTATCCATTGTGCATTCTCCGCATCCCACACTCCAAGTCTACGGTCCTTGCCCCCACTTGCGAGGTACTTTCCATCGTCGCTTAGAGCCAACGCCAAAACCTCGTCGGTGTGACCCTTGACCTCCTCCCCACCAGATGCCTGTGCCTTCCCTTTCCCTTTCCCTTTCGCCTGAGTTCGTATTGAGTGGAATATTGCTGCCTTCTTTCTAGACATTAGGTCCCATTTGGTGATGCTGCCATCCTTTTCTGACGTGAAGAGATATTGGCCGGATTCTGCTGCTACGGCACATGTAACAGAAGACTTGGACGTTTTAGTGCGAAATATAGTCTTGGGAGGTTCAGAAAAGTCAAACTTTAGACGAACACGTTAGTAAAACCGATGAAATTTTCATACAAAATGCACGAACGGAATCTGCGATGAAGAGATGTATTTTTCCCGAGTGCTCCAATACGTCCTGCTTCAGCCTAGCAGAAATGAGTTCCCGGTCAATTTCAGCCGCGTCGAATTCACCGTCGGCTGGTTCAGATGTTCAGTAATTTGTCTCTTAAAATTGGGAAATAAACGCACCTAGTTTTAGTCCTTCCTTGACATCGTCGATATACAATTGAGCCAGTCTCAATCGCTTCTCTGCTGGTGTCTCGTCTGGATCCTCTTCCCCACTAACCTCCTCCTCGTCGCTCGGTACCCTGAGGTCTATGTCATCTATGTCTCCCGCGTCGTCATCAGTGTGGTCGGAATCCAGCTCCTCGTCGGCTGTCTTCCTCTTCTTCTGGACACCATTGGTCTTGGAACCTTGAAATCTAACACCGTTCTGTTGCGCGCCTTTACGCGGTACTTTTTTGGAGCTGCTTGGTCCTGCATCGTTTGCGCGCTTCCTTTTCCGAGGTTTGGACGATGTGAAGAAAGAATCAGGCATGAGATGGACGTTGGATCTAGTTGAATCTCAAAAAAAAATTGTTGCACAAATTAGGAAGGAGCTATCATTTATTTATATAATTATTTGGTTATTTATTGTCAGACTTCTCTCACTTGGACTCGCATTGAAACACATGGTTCCTCCAATTCTGTGTCGGTCTGAGGCGTGTGAAGGCTGTGCAAGTTTACGATAACGTCTGTGCTCGTCGTCCAACCAGAATCAATCAAAACTGTTCACGAGTCTGCCAAGTTCTGTTCGCTCGTCACAATCATTCTTCCTGTCTCTACCTTCTGCCGGGTGCTGATAAGTATCGCAACAGCCACACGCAGTCGCGTAAGAGGCACACAGCACCGCCATCCTACCCCAGTTCAATTTCATCGAACGTGCTGTTTGCTTTTGACGACCACCACAGCGACCGCCGCGAGCAGCAACCAGCAGGGTACGTATCGTTTTTCTGCATCTTCGAAATGAATACGACCATGATGCACACAGGAAATGGCCCCTTCTCACACCGTGACATTGTCCCCGCCTCAAGGGCATCTTGAGGAGGACTTTGACCTGCCACCGTCTTATGAATCTGTGCTGAATGCAGATTTTGGTGAATCACCAGCGCTGGCATTAGTACAACACCGAGATGCCCCTCTTCCGCCTCTTCCTCCGGCTGAAACAGAGCCGATCTCATCCGGGCCGGCACCGTCGCCTAGTCCACGCCCGACGCCTCCCCAGCCGACGATGCCGGATCCCCGCCCCCGGCGCGACCGCCGGGCCGGTGTAATCCCCCGGCCTGCCCCGCCAGCACACCCACGTCGACGTAGCACACGAAGCCCTCAAGTCCCCGAACCTATTCGCGAGCGACGGCGGAGGAGAAGTGCAAACGTTAATGCCCAACGATCTATCACCGAGCCCCTACCCCAGACAGCTCGCCCCGATCCTGGCAGATCCAATACCGTGCCTCGTCGTTCGACCTTTGTACCTCACCTTGAGCCCCCTTCACCTCTTCTGCGTACCTCTACCGAGGTCCTGCTTCGTGTACAGAAACGCCAATCAAGCTTTTTCGCCTCCAAGTCCAAAACTGGACGAGAGCTTCGTGAGGCAATCAAGGAGATCATTCCACAGCTCGTCGAGGGAGAAGAAGGCGTCCTACCCGTGTTGGAAGACGCGTGCAAGTGTACCGGAGGTAAGCTCGATCTGGGCAGTGTCTTGCGGGACCGGACTGGAAAGGTTCGGGTTGGTAGTCTCAGCAAGAATGCATCCACCATGTCGTTGAAGAGGAACGACGGAAACCGGTGCTTGCTGTTCGCTGCTGTGAAGAACGTGAGGGGCGATGGGATCTTGAGGGCTTTGCTCTCGCATGCAGCTCCCATACCCGCCGTTTCACCCACGATGGAGGATATCAAGCTCGCATGTCTCCTTCGTGGCGAAGGCAATGCCTTCTTTCAGAAAATTCGCGGGTGGATAGGGTTCAGGCCGCTAGTCAACGTCATCGAAGAAGGTGACGCTGAAGGGTTCCGAGCTCAGTTCGATTGGGACGGTCGAGAAGTCGAGTTCATCGCGCGAGGCCGGCTTTGGTCTCTCTCTTATCAGAGCCAGCCAGCGCAAAGAGTGGTCCTGTCACTTGTATCGGAATCCGCGCCGACTTGGGTCGATGCTCGACTTGTCACTCCCAAGACAGAAATACTGCTGCGATCAACGACACAGCTTATCCCTGACCACCGTGGTCGTGGCAAGGATCTTAGTGTTCCGTTTACGGGTAAACTTGGCCGAGGGAATTGTTATATTGAGGCAAGGCTGGAAAAGCCTCGGGACGATGGGTGGTGTGTTATATGCTAGTCGCGATCGGACTCAATCGCGGTGGACATAGTATGCCTCTACAGATTTGACCGGACTGTTCATTTTTAGTTCATTGTACACCTCCGCGGGTCACAACGACGTACACCTGCCCTGACGGAGTCTTTCAAAATTATGGACTAGTAGCTCTATTGCGTGTCACATAAGTACAAGTGATGATGTTGCAGTGCAGATAATCAGAATATTCATAAGTGTGCATATATCGTTTCGTAATAGAGCGCACGGGATTGTATATCTCACGTCTAGGAAGTATCAGGTAAGGGAATTGGCCATTGACATCCTGTAGTCCGAAGGACCGGCGCAAAACGGTGTATCTAAGAAGCTAGGGACATGGTACGATGAAACATGAGCGGGAGGGCACTGTGATAGACCTATACCCAGAAAGGATGTAAGGGAATATTTTCAGCTTGCTGGAAGAAAATCCACGTACGACGAAGAACATCGTTTGTCCCATACAACCTGGAATAGGACGCCTCTCTAGACAGTCTGCCATAAGAATCCTCACGCAGGAGCTGGTTCGCCCGCGCTCTCATTATCGCATCCAGCGCCGGATCCTCGAGAGAACGACCTGACCACGAGTCTTCCAGATCGCTCTCCTGACTTTCTAACCATTCGGGTTGCATCGCGCCATCATTAGCACAACCAACGACAGAGCTGCTAATAAGTTGCTGCCGTCTACGAGTGGACTTGCGACGATAGACATAATGAGGATACTTGTTCTTGAACTCCACCTTCAGCTTTTTAGCCTGGTCTTGATACCATTCCTTGTCGCTCTAAAACGACAGAATATCAACAAAGCTGTCCCAAGGATTGTAAGTAAAATGACTGACAAAAGGCATCGTGGCCCATTCTTTACTCAAGATCTTGCTGATGTCTCCAGTGCGAAGAGTATGATTCTCCGCGGAGATTTGAGGGCGCCGCAGGCGGGCGAATATCATGAACGCGTTCATTGGCCGTTTGGGTGTTCCATCAGCATTGAGAGCTTGAGCTCTCAAAGCTTCGCCTGGTACTGAACGTCAGATACCTTTGTTACTACAGACGGGACGACGGGGACCTACAGTCAACGAATTCTCCATACGCAGGGAACATGTTGGTATGATCAGAATGGTCTGGTGTCAAGGGCGACGTAGGATTCGGGGAAGACCTTATAGCACCGCTGCAGCTGGATTGAATGGTACGGGGCATCCGAGAAGCAACGATGAATTGGCTGAGGATGATGGAATTGATCGCCAAGAGGAGAGAAGGGAGGGGACAAGTAGCGGGAGAAGCAAACGTCGCTGTCTTGGCTGATATTTTCAAGCGAGCTCCCGCTGTGGACAAGAGGCCGTTGTTATGTTAGCGCTGCTAGATATTCAATCCCTTTTGCCTACACAGAGTAGCCAGGCATGCAGCTGCTATTATGTGTGGCCCAGGGGCGGGTGAGATCCCGAAACATACACAGCGATTGGAGAATTGAGGTCTAGAAGAGGTCGGGCATGGAGGTGAGGCCGGACATATGATCAGCGATACCTCAGGTCAACGTATTAGGCCGAAATCAGAGAGGTATGGTATAGGGAAAGTATACCCTCGACTATTGGTTGGTCCATAATAGGTGGTTTATATAAAGTAGGCGGTGAAGAGTGTCAACCTTAAAGACTTCTTTCATATACGTCGCAAGACCAGAGTGCTCTCGGAAGCGGTAGTCATCGGGAACACTTGCGCCCAACACATTGATTGCTTCCCGTGGTAGTCACGGAAAGGTACCGAACTTGACATCCATATCGCCACAGGCCACGCATCCTATTTGCCCTGCAAAATGATTCAATTCGATTATGTCACCTTCAGGTTGGAATGTACTCACATTACTTGGTTTGAACCCAGTCTTAACCAATGAGAAAAGGTGAAAAGGTACGCCGGCATTCTGGTCTTAAGTCACTGACCCAAACCACGGTCCCGCTCCAGGCAGGTCCCGCCCTTCGGATGTTTGGACTCGGCGTAGAGGTACGCACGACCGACATACGAACAAACTAGACACTATGAGGTCGATGCTATCATGAATAAGCGGTCGGACGCTTTAGCTACCGGCGAGCAGGATGCTGCGCGACGATAATAGCGGGGGCGCTAGTAATCTGGCATGGTATCGAGTAAATATATTCTTTCAACCGTCATATATTGACGGTCGCATTGTTGTATTCTACAGCGTAGACGTTATAGTTCAGAAAGAGAGCAAGTACACGAAAATGACCTAGGTAAATAAAGTACTAGTCAGTTTGAGAAACATCGTAAACGAGAAACGGACCTACAATCAGAGTTTTCCAACGAAACCACTTGCGTTTAGGCTATTCGGATAAAGGTGTACTAAGACGAGGCGAAATATGCCGCTTAGTAAGGATTTGTGGGGTGGATAACGGCAAAAGGAGGTGCTGAGACGTACTAGATCAAAAATCTTCCCACCAAAAGGACTGGCTTTCTTGGATATAAACATTAAAGGCCTTCGTGGAAGAGAAATCATTAAAAATGAGTCTTAGTTTCTCTTCCCATGCCTCCAGATAAGAAGTCTCGTCTAGAAGGATTTCCTGAGGCCCTTCCCAAGTAGTCAAGGTGATTCGCAGGTCTCTTAGAGATGTCATACGAGGAGCTGCAGCTATCTTGCTCATTATCCCCCAAAGTGCCGTCATCCTGCGGTGCTTGATGCCTTCTACTATGAGAAGATGGATATCCTCAATTTGGAAAATGATGTGAAGCTCGGTGAGAAAAACATCTCCTTGCACCTTGCTCAGAGCATTGTCCAACCATTCCAAGTCCGTGAAGCAAAAATTGAATGAGCTGTCATCGACGTGTACTCTGAGGGTAAGCGATTGAACGTGACTGATGTCCAGACCGTTATAAGCGCCCCAGCCTCTCTCTAGACAAGAAATCGTTAGTGGTCGTCGCTCCCCTGTGAAAGTCGCTGCTTACGCTCTAGACAAAGATTAACGAAGCACAGTTCTCGAAGCGTGGTGCGAGTGACGTCCATCAGCCTCTGAGTGGCATCTTGGGAGATGGATCCTTCAATGGACAGTTTTCGAAGATCACGAAAGACTGAAGGCGGTATGACAGATAACAAGGTTGACGAGTCGTAGAGACAGAGCTCATCTAGGTGGGGTCCTTCATGCCGCTCATAAATAGCATATGAATCGACGGAAACAGAATAAGCAGAGAAACGCTTGATTCTGGGGAACATAGTGAAGATATCGTGGATACCTGGGTCACCCTGGAGTGCAACATGCCTGAGAACCAGAGTAGTTAAAGACAATGGTGACAGAACATCTAAGACATCTCGTTTGATGGGGGCATTGGAGGAGTTGAGATACAACGTGTCAACATTAACGAGACGACAAAGAGTCTCGAAAGCAGTGGAGGTGAATTTAAAATCAAGATGAAGGTGCAGCGTTTTGACGAGCTTTGGTATCTCCGTGGACAGGCAACACAAAGCAGTAAAAGCATTGAGGTCTAGGATGTGCTTGATTTTTATGACACGAAATAAATATACTTGTGTGCGAGAGCGCAATGACCGAGAAACGGGTAGAAGGGTAATCAAGATAGCACGATCATCTTGCAGATTGTCAACGATGTCATCGACGATTTCTTGTGGTAAATCGAGTAAATCAGCCATTTCGCACAGCTAATGCTATGGTTAACATCAGATCACCTGCTTGAGAACCGTATAATCGAACTCACGGAGACCTCTTCTTGAGTGTGATGGTTGTTCCGCGCTGAGGCAGGCCGGCTCATTCCGAGCCAAGTTGGACACCGGTCCCTTTCGGGCCGAATTCGACTTGGCTCTACTTTGCACTTTCCTTCAAGCTTCAAGGTTTGTTCCTTTTACTATCATGAAACCGGACCAAATTGCCAGGTGCGAACTACGGCTGGTACGGGGATGCATCACTTCAAGTTGAACTGACGACTTGAGCAGAACACTGTAGTCCATCTGAGAATCATGACGCCTCGCAATTTTCATTCCTCGTTCTATTGAAGCTGTAGCTATGTCTGGGGCATCGTTTTCAACTGGCGGACCTCTTCAATAAGTTGCTTGTGGTATCTCGTGTCCTGGGGGCACTGAAGACTGGCAAGGAAAGGTCTTCTATCTTTGTCCATTTGACTTCTGAACTTGTGAAAACTCCAAAGGTTTGAAGTAAGTGCTATAATCCAGGCCTTCAAGAGGGCGCCCTCGCAGCTACGTCCAGAATTTGGGCCCTCAAACCGCCTTATCGGATAAGAACTTGCGCTATCAGTGCAACACATGGAGAGATCAGATTTCTTGCTCGACGCTTGCATCATTGTATAGTGCTAGGCCTTTGTCTTGATCAGCAGTGACACCTCGTGAGGCTCGTCTTACCATGGTCAGCTCGTGCCAGGCCATCCCGTACTCTGTCTCTTTAATCAGGGTAAACAACAGCAGGCTTACGGGTTCCCTTCCCAAGGGTCGTCCCATGCATCCTTTCCCTATCATGACTGAAGTGCATAATGACGACCGAGACGTGTCTTCCACACGTACCATTACGACTCTCGAGGTCCAATCTATCACAACAAGTGTTCCGCAGACTGTGGATGTCTCCGGCTCGATTATTCGAATCGAGTCGGACACGATTTTGAGCTATCCTTCCCAATCCCAAATATCCTCCCCTCTTTCTGCTTCCTCAGTGCTAGCTTCTGCGAGCACAGATGCTTCCCTCCAGGGCAAAGGGAAAGATGTTGCCATTGCTGGTGGGGTCGCGTGCGTTGTAGTTGTTTTAGCCATTGGCGTCATCATCGTCGTCATCTTTCGCTACAAGAGGCGAACGCAGCGCTACCTATCCGGGTCGCATACTTATTGGTGACCAAAATATTCCAAAAAAATGTCGGTAATTATGGTGGTCTTCAAATAAAATAAGCTCTGATCTCTTCAATAGATCAAAACGGAGAGGAGTACTGCGTACGGTCAACATTGCAGTGCTTCTTCTGCACTTTCATGCGCCGATAAAGCCCCGCCCCCAGAAATCCTGGCGAATCGATGGCATGTCCCCCATTTCCCCGCCGATTCGGATTGATCCATCCAGGGTCGATCTATGCTCTGTTAGATGTGGCCTCTTTGTGGGGCTTTGCCCTATTTCACCCCATTTCCTGATTGAGGAATCCCAGATGGATATCAGACTTTTTGTCGTCACTCGACTGTCGTTGGACCATGGTAAGGAGGCGACAATATGACAGTTGTACAGATATTCCATGGAGGTGGCGAAGCTATGCTGGAATCATCGTACTATTCTATTGTTTGATACTTGGTGTTGTATTCCATCCCACGAAAATACCCAACCGAGTCATCTGCTGTTCTACGACCAAATAATTGGTATTTCGTCTGTCAGGCCTCGTACTTGGACTGAAAACTTGTATCTAATATTTTATTTTTGATTAGAACAGCCGCCATTTACGTCGCTGCATGGATCGCTGTTCATGTACAGGTGGAAGGGATAAAGGCTTTGGAAGCCACCAAAGGGAGGAACAGTTGTTCGAGCCTCCTTGTACACCTCGTACAATCACAATCTACCATTGGTCGGCCGTCCAATGGGCCGTCTAACTTTTGTCGTTCCATTCTATGCGAATTGCACATTCTCTGCAAGCGTTTCTCCCTCACCAAGTCTGTGCCCCGATGGGCCGCCGCTGTCCGTTTCGAAGAAGTACCACGTGCAACCCTGATGTCGCTTTTTGCCGTCGGCCAGGGTCCATTCTTTTTGGAATGGACGCTGAATGCGACCCGACTAAGTATGTAACCAACACGCTCGTCCTAATTTCACTCAAGCGCCTCTGAGGCTACGATAGATGCATACGATTTTTCGTGTATTTGAGTACCCTCTTTGGCTGATTATTTGAAGCATATGTTCAAAAACTCACATTGTAGGTCCGGCATATTTCAGCATCCTACGTGCACTCTCTGAAATTCGTTTTGATGGCTGCTCTAGTTCGCATCTAGGCAACAACCGTTAACTTTCAGGCAGATCATTTCTACCAGTGCTGCGATGTCCTTCGAGCTACCTTGTTCGAGGCTGCCGTGGATGCTGGTAATAGACATTTTCCAATGGCTCTCAGCTGCCTTACTCGTTCGCCCACCCTCATCCGCTAGCCTTCTTTTCAGCTGTACTTCTGCGGTTCGCCTGCGGCCGCGAGTCAACGTCAATATCTATAGCACGCAGTTAGTAGATGATTCGAACTATCAATTAAATGTTCAGGCCTGGGGAGTACAACATCTTGATGAGAGTTTCTCATATCCGGTTGACATCATGCATAGATTTGTTCTACGAGAATTCCCATGCGACTTTGCGGGCATCCCTGTTGGGATATTGCGGGAATTTGTAGACTATCAACTACTGTTTGAGCTCCGCGCCATTCTAACATTTGATAAAGAGCGCCACGCTACTTTTCGTGTTTAGGAGTATTTCAAGTCGGAAGAGACATGGGCCGCCGGCCGTACTGATAGAACGGTCCTTGGAGCTTGGGAGACAGCCTAGTGTAGGTGCTCTAATTTTCAGGATTGACAATTCGTTGTTTATCGATTACCGAAGCACTTCAAGCACTTCGCCTTTACTCTGCTATGTTTAGCACTTCTAGTGCCATTCATAGCGTTCTTCCATGCTATAAATATAAATATGGACAGAGATTATTCTCCTCCGAAAGCGTGCTATGACCAAGAATGCTGGCAGATTCCCGAAACAACCCGACCCGATGCGCGCTAGTCGGCAGTACAAATTCATGAGTCCGCTCTCGGTTACGTGGCTGCATGGTTGTGGAGCTGATTCCTAAAACAAGGTTCGACCCCACAACAATTGGGTTACAACATCCGGACTGACTGGTTTTCTGATCGGTCGTTGGTCAGAATCGAGATGCGCGTGATATCTGAAGGTCATCGATAAGAATTTTGAGCCAGAGAGAATAGTCGTTGCATCCAAGAGGAAGGGTGACGGAAAAACTTATGGGTATGGAAGTCAAGTCCGGTGCACGCTGTATTTCAACGGGCGGAGTGTGGAGAGGTTCTATTTATGAAGTTACGTTTCGCCAAGGGCGATCAGGAATACTTCTCCGCGTGGTGTACCTTGGTGCGTCACTAGCTCTAAAGCTTCGGAATTACTAAACTGCCTTCATTTTTGTATATAAGACAGGACTCCTTCAAGATGGCTTCTTTATTTCCCTCCAGTCGCTGTCTGCCTACGCGTGATTTGATTTATCCGCCAACGACAGTCCGACTTCCAGCAAGCTTTCCGATTTGAAACTTGCTCACGTCCTGACTTATCTTACTTATCTTTACGATTGACGCCTATCTTGAAGACTGTCATGACTGACTCTCCTCCGTCTGAGAAGTACGAGGCAAAGGTCTCCACGGAGAGTGTTCGCGCTACTGTCAAGGATGGCATACCTCATTACATGGGACTGACTGGCGACAAGCTCCTTAGGGCCATCACTATCACTGCTACTCTTGGTAAGAAAATTCCCTTCCGCACTACCCAGCGCGGCATCTGACTGGTCCTAGGATTTCTATTGTTTGGATATGACCAGGGCGTCGTGCGTCTTCCCGCCTTGTGACCTTCCTTCTTTTCTGATGAACGTGCGCTTCGCAGATGTCGGGTATCATCTCTGCCCCTCAGTTCTATCGAGTATTTCCGGATCTCAATCCGGACAATGTTGGAAGCAAGCATTCGTCCACGATGCAGGCTTTCTACACCGCCATTTACGAAGTTGGATGCCTTGCAGGAGCGATCTTCGCTCTTATGTACGGCAACAAATTGGGACGCAGAAAGATCATCATGATCGGTGAATATTCACGTTTCCGCTTTCTATCAGTTGTATTCATTGACGGAGTTCCGGCAGGCGGTTTCTGGGTGTCCATCGGAGCTCTTATCCAGATAACTTCTATGCCTGGGTACGTTGAATGATCCCTCTCGCGTCCGATGAATTAGGACTTACGTTTCCCCGTATCTCATGTGCAGTCATAAAGCCGGACATCAATTCGTGATTGGACGTATCGTCACAGGTTTTGGAAATGGTCTTAATACCGCAACAATCCCCAGTTGGCAGGCAGAGTGCTCCAAGGCTCACAACCGAGGTCTCCATATTTGCATTGAAGCAAGTATGATCGCTATGGGCACTGGTATGCCGAATCTTCATTCTATTTATGCCACTGAAAACTGATTGCAAATATAGTCATTGCGTATTGGATCGATTTTGGACTGTCCTACATTGATACGTCTATCTCGTGGCGTCTCCCCATCGGTCTTCAGATCATATTTGCCGTATTACTTATTCTAGGTATTTCCCAACTACCCGAGTCTCCGCGTTACCTATTGTCTACCGGTCAAACCGTGGAAGGAGAACACGTCGTTGCGGCCTTGAGTGCTGAACGCGTCGACTCGGAGACTACCCAGCAGCAGAAGCGCGTCATTGTTGAAGCCCTCGAGTCTGTTGGAGAACTCCAAATTAAGCACGTCTTCACCAGCGGCCCTTCACAGCACTTCAGGCGCACGCTCATCGGTGCTTCCAGTCAGCTTTTCCAGCAGATTGGTGGATGCAATGCTATCATCTACTTTGCGTGCGTCTTATGAATGATCTGATATATACCGATGATGTTGACGCTCGTACCATTAGTCCGGTCATTTTCCAGACGTACATTGGTCTCGACCGTCAGCTTGCACTCATCCTAGGCGGGGTCAACTCTACGGTTTATGCTCTCTCTGCTTTTGGTTCATACCCTATGATTGAACGTCTTGGTCGGCGCAAAATGTTCTTGTGGGGCACTGCTGGTCAAGCATTGTCTATGGTAAGTGACAACTTGCGGTGTCACGGCGAGATTCTCACTGCTTCGTTTAGTTCCTTGCATGCTTTTGTCTCATCCCATACAACGTGAAAGGAGATACACAAAACACTGCGACGTACGGAGCTGTTGTAGCCCTGTTCCTGTTCCTTATGGCTTTTGGATGGTACAGTGTTCCGCAATTTTTAGACTGGCATGACCTTTTAATATATATTCTAGCACATGGCTCGAATTGCCTTGGCTTCTACCGGCTGAGATAAATCCCAACGCTATCCGTACGAACGCTAATGCCATATCTACCATGACAAACTGGCTATGGAACTTTGCTGTCGTTATGTGGACCCCTCCCATGCTCGATAGTCTCGGTGGTTTCGGCACTTTCCTCTTCTTCGGCATCGTTAACCTGTGTTTCTTCCCTTTCATCTGGCTCTTCTATGTAGAGACCAAGGGTCGTACACTAGAAGAGATCGACATTGTCTTTGCCAAGGCTTACACACAGGGCGAGTGGTATGTCAAGGTTGGGAATGAGCTACCCCGGCTCACTGCCGATGAGATCGAGAGCGAAGCAGTCAGGTGGGGTCTTGTAGGTGATGAGGAGCGCCGTGCTGGATCGGTAGCACCCTCCGTGTGGGAGGATCAAGGTGGCAGCGAGAAGCAACAGCGTCCGGCGTAGATTGCGGTTGTCTGTCAACGCTGACTGAATCGGCTTAAAAGCCAGTAAGTTCGCATGTACCATGTCGCCTTTCAAGCAGTGAGATGCCCCGGGCATGTGCTCCCGTTGGCAGTGTAGACCGTATATTTCCATGCTGTAGCTAGTATAAACTGTATTTATCCTAGAACTTAAAAACATTGTTCACTACTCTTGTGGCTGTGGTATGACGTAAGGTTGGTACTTCTCTCTCGACCACCAAGGTGCCCTGCATTTCTACCCTATGAACAAATTGAAGCGACCTTTACCCAATTCACCCACGAAAGTACCATTCTCTAGTGCCGTGCAGGTCATTGGTACCAGTGTTTCGACTAAATATTCACTTGTCCACAACGGGACAATACCAGTACCTCCAGACGATGTAACGCCTCGAAGTCGCGTCGAGCAGTACTGGGCTGCTCGAGCATTGACTGCGGAGGCCTTACTATCAGCACGAACAGAGCACCACCGGGAACTGCGTACACTTTCGTTTGGTGAAGAACTGAAGCGTTCAGTGAGCATTGGTTGTTCGTTTCGATATTTCTTGACCACAATGATCTTGGTAGCGGGAACGGAATGCTCTCATGAAGGCAAACGAGGATAAAATTTCGAGAATGGAGAAACTGACGGTGCGTCCTTGTCTTCCTCATATTCGACGCGTCCATTCCTGATCGCGTATACTAGTGGGCCCTGCTCGGCGTCATAGTATTTCTTGCAATATTAATCGTCTGGATGTCTCATGCGAACCAGCATCGTACACAACGTCCACAACGTTGGCTTTTACCTTCTCATTTCACAATACCTATACTTTCGCCTTTCACGTCTGTGGTAGGTGATGTCGTTCACTTGGGTTACCCTCGTTGAGCTCTTCATCAGGTTGAGAAAGAGGTCTCTGTCATTGGCTCGAAGACCATTGTTTTTGCTATCGCCATTGTTGCTTGCCTTGCATATTTTGTATATCGACATTGGCTTGCGTCTCGTCTACGCAAAGAATAAATCCAGGATGGTGTATTTTGCTGAGTTGTTAGTCGATCTTTTTTCAGTCTATTTGCGCTGTTGATAGTGGCCAATAGATGCTACAGGCCTTGCAGCGTCTGCGATTCTCAATTGTGCGATTGGTGAACGTTTTGAGCCAAGGCGGAACTTTGATATATGCACTCATCTAGGAAACGATACAACTGTCAAATTACGGTCCCGCCTCGTTTTTTTCCGAAGTCGATGTCCTTCCAGCCGCCGTATCACCAATAACAGTAACATTGGAGGCAGTACTGCCTTCTGTGGCGTCAGGGTAACTCCCACAACTTGTCAGGCAGCCACCATCTCACAAGGAACTCTGACCCACATCCAACCTTCGACGAATGGACTGTCCCAGTTGCACTGACAGTGCCGTCACAGATCACCGGACTATGATCACTGTTTCAATCTCGCGCCTGGTCGCACCGCAGCTACCGCGTAGCACCCAGCCCGTCGTGCCTCGCAGTGCCTACCGTTTAATTCCATTTACTGACGAAACGACTACGGTTCGCAGCCGACCGTCAAATGGGGTAGTAGAACACCGGTGGGACGCAGGTCCACAGATTGACAATGACTTGCCTTCTCTCATTCGATCGGCGGGCATCCACAAGCAACATCCGTTTTCTCAGGTGGTCCTGACGGACTTTATGACATTCTCAGTCAGTCATTGAATGACTGGAAGTCCATCGATGTATCTTCCTTGACCATAACTGCGCAGTCATATTTATAGCTTCCGCGGGTGATGTTGAGGCATCACAACGATGACTTTTTTTAGAAAGACTGCGCGACGAGGTGATGACTTTTAATTTTCCTCCCGTCCCTTCTCCACCACTCTTTCTTCCGCACATTTCCTGCTCGAATTATGGCACGGAGTGGCCATTTCGATTCCTCCACTATAAGTCTTTTGGCCAGTAGCCCCTCACAGATGCTGCGTAATCGCGATTCAGAATGGGTATGAGCTTTCTTTGCTCCGCTTTCAAGTTTCTAACCAGTCATTTAGGGAGATAATCCGTATCCTGTTGGGTCGACAAGCTCGAGGACGCCGTCATTGTCTGGCAAAGTACGTGTTCAATTTATAAACCATGATCATTCCTTGATATTCGATAGTTTTCGCTCGGTGCTGACCCTTCTACGTGGGGCTCCAATCTGTCGCCGAATGTCGAAGAGCCTGATGATGCACTCCACTTGCCTACAGTGCGCGGCGGAAAGATGGTGGAAGATGCAGATCTTTCTTTCTCAAAGCGGGGGATTGCCAACGTAGGTTGCTTGGCAATTCTTTGTACAGGGATCCTTATGCTATTGTGAGTACCTGTGTTGCTGTTGACGCTATCAATCCCTTATACTTTGCAGTATCGGGTATCCCATTATGACATACGTGCAAGACCTAAATACGACAACGACGAGTTCGAATCTTGGGGTCAACGCTTCAGGCCAGGTCAGCAGAAGACAGTTTATGTTGGCGGCGTTTTGATGTTCTTCCTATCAGGTTCCCGATATTGGTAACTTCGGCCTCATTGACGCGGATACCCCAGAAGATGCTTATACCTTCACTTCGTGGCGAGATGGTTCTGAGTGGCAACTTGTCTTCTCAGATGAGTTCGAGACAGAGGGGCGTACGTTCTATTCTGGCGATGACCCTTACTGGGAAGCAGTGGACATGCATTACTGGGTGCGGTTCATCCGCTTAGTACCTGATGATCTATTCATGACCTCTCCTAGTCGACGAACAATATGGAGTGGTCTGATCCCGCAGCGGTAACGACTGTGAATGGCTCTATGCAAATCACTTTGTCCAAGAAAGAAACACACGACTTGGATTACCAAGGAGGTAAATATGACCTTCTGCTACACGTACTGTCACTGATGCACACGACGTAGGTATGGTGTCGACATGGTAACCTTCTGGCAGAATTGTGCTATCTATGCCACCGTCTGATAGATTATTTGCAGGAACAAGTTCTGCTTCACTGGTGGTTATTTATCCGCCTCTGTTCAGCTTCCTGGGATTAGCAATGTCGTCGGTCTGTGGCCTGCTGTATGGGCTATGGGAAATCTAGGACGTGCAGGGTATGGCGCGACACTGGAAGGGATGGTACGTCAAATATCATCCTCAATGTACATGTATTGCATTTGCTTTTAGTGGCCTTACACGTACGACGCTTGTGACGTCGGAACGGCGCCTAACCAAACCATCGACAATGAACCGACGGCTGCGCTAACTAGCGGTTACTCAAGTTCGAATTACGAGCTCTCATATCTGCCTGGACAGCGACTCTCACGGTGTACCTGCGATGGGGAGAGTCATCCAGGACCTAAACATTCTGATGGCACATACGTCGGGCGCTCTGCCCCCGAAATGGATGTCTTCGAAGCGCAGGTTAGCGATGAAATTGGCCAAGTATCACAATCCGGACAGTGGGCAGTGCGTTTACTTCTTTCCGCGCTTCGTTAGCCGCATTTGACCATTCTATGCGGTAGCCATTCAACAAAGGATACGTTTGGGATAATAGTTCGGACAACCTGATCATTGCGGACAGCAGTATATCTGCGCTGAATTCGTACATCGGTGGTTCGACACAGCAAGCAACCTCAGTGGTTTCAACGGCAAACTCGGAATGCTATCAATTATCGACCGGATGCTATGCTACTTACGCTTTGGAGGTAACCTCGTTCGAAGCTTTGAGATGGAAGCTCGCTAATTATGGGACATTCTTTCAGTACAAACCTGGTAAGCTGCTGTCGGGGTTCTGAGGCCGCGTGGCGAACTGACGGTACAATATTCTCTAGGGTACGAATCTGACGGCGCTGTAAGCGCGTTCGATTCTCGACACCATCTCCTTATGCTAATGATATCCTTTCCGCAGTATATCACATGGGTGAACGACGGAAAGGTGGCTTGGACCTTAAACGCCGCAGGCGTAGGAGCAGACTCGGATGCCGAAATTTCTGCCCGACCTATTCCAAGAGAACCCATGGTTCGTAGGCGCTTCTTTCACGCGTATGTCGTACGTTTCCTTACAAGTTCTTGATGTGCAGTACATCTTGGCAAATCTCGGAATGTCGACGAACTTCGGAGATGTTGACCTGGACCATCTCACCTTTCCGGCGATCATGCTCATAGATTGGATCCGCGTTTACCAGGTTAGTTGAAACGTTTTCTGAGTGTGTTTTCTTACGCTTGCTCAGGATCCGGATAACATTAACATCGGCTGCGATCCCGAGGATTATCCGACGGCTGATTATATCGCGACGTGCGTTCACTTCTCTGCTTCTATGAGATGCATACTGAAGCTATTTGAAGCTATTCGGGTGCATATTCCAATCCTAATTATACAACATGGGTCGACGATTACGGCCAGACAGTCCCTAAGAATTCCCTGGTGGATGGCTGCTAGATGGGATATTTTGGTTTCCTGTCAGGACTTCATAAATAGTGTACTATCAGCGGTTAGGATTTTCTGTTTTATTATTGCCTACACGTACGCAGGACGGACAGTCTTACCTTATTACCTTTCACATAGAACAGCTTAACTGTTCAGGCAGTGCTAATATTTGTTGCCTTGGCTTGGAAGGGTGAATATTTCCTGCCGAATTTATCTGAGAGATTCAAGCGTGATTGCTTTGCACGTGGGCGACAGGCGCATGGCCACACGTGCCAACTGTCTTGAAGCTGCCCTCTGCTGCCCTCCACGACGAGCAAGCTCGGTTCTCTATTGTGTTCACTGTGCGACCGCCAAGGCCTAAGGCATGAGCCTCGATATCTCTGCCAATGGACGTCCTGTCGACAAGGGCAAAGGAAGGGCCGTGGAGCCTCCCACTGAACGCACGCCTTTAATTCCACCTGCTTCGAGCTCGCTGTCCTCGTCGGTGGCCGATATCGAGCTCTCACATACGCAGTCTCGACGACCGCTCTTGTATAAGCTACTTTATGTTTTCTTTATCTCCTTGCTGTTTTGTGTTGTCGCTGTTGTCGCCCTTGCATTGCTCGCATGGTCTTACGCTGCACGGGCCTCAGACCTGTCTCCCGATGCCATCATTAACGACGGACTAGTTTTCGAGGGCCCAAGTCGCGTGGATGTACTAAGTATGTCGGATACGGGTGGAATATGGGCCCGAATAGAGGGAAGAATCGGCCTGGATGTTGGCGGTGTCATTGGCGTGAACAGCGACGACCAGGATAACCTGGTGCAGGACCTTTGGAAGTCGCTAGGTAGATGGGGAATCCGAAAGTTGGACCGTGTCTCCGTCCATATTTCCAGCGTACACGTCGTATCCGAGCAGGATGAACGACTGGCAACCATCACCATTCCGTCCCAGGAGATAGCCATAACGGCTGATCCTCCTGCCGACCTATCGTGGCTTCAGCCCATCTTCACGACCGTATTCATTCAGCCGACGACCAATGGATCCATCCTGAAATCCTTCGTACAAGAAGCGTGGAGAGAAGGATCATTCGATCTGAAAATGGACATTGGAGAGGTTGCCATCGAAGGGGGCAACTTGGGTGGTAGTAGTTGGAGACATAATCTTCACAGAAAATTCACAGATGTTAACACTGTCATACAATTGATAAGTGAGTTCGTGTCTTTCGCTATGTTTATCCCACTCTGATGTGTTTGCTAGTTCCTAGTCTTCCAGGACTGCCTCAGCCTGGTCGAAATGTTCCATTCCCTCCCCTGACGGATCTTATAACCCTTGAATCTTTTTCAGTAACGGCTGTCAATGACAAGTTGACTCTGGAAGCTTGCGCAACCATCATAGATCCGGCGCCATCATCATTCAATTTCACTTTGCCACCCCTCCCATTCGTCGTATCCCTCCCTCCGGATGTTCCAATTGCTAATGTGACGACAGAATCGTTTACAACGACTCACCCAAATATTACCCTGCAAATCACAGGATCAGTACTTCCCCTACCATCTGGTTCTTCCTCAGTTCTCTCTATCTTTCTATCACGGTACCTCTCCGCGCTACCTAATCCCATAACCATCTCAACACCTCTAGTTTCAAATCTATCAGTGGACGCCGTATTTCCTGGGCCTCGGCCTCGACCCAAGGTTTTGCGCAATGTCACTATTCACGACATGAAGATCAAGCCTCGGGGAAGTATTTTCCTCGCGAGTGGCACCGTCCTTGCACGCGTTGTCCTGCCGAAAGGTATGGACATCGACTTGGACGTAAGCCACGTCCTACCCGATGTGCTGGTGTTCGATGGCGAGCCGCCACAGAGCAACGCCGTCCTTCCTGTCCCACTACCCGATCACGCGTTTGCGCACATACAGCCCGACGAATGGCTGGAATCGAAGTGTGTTCCAGCAGAAAGTGATGAAGATGGAGGTAGCGCTTTTGCCGTGAGCGCAAAGATAGAAGAAGTACCATTAGAGGTACTTCCTGGACGACAGAAGGAGTTTAGCAATTTTGTCAGCAAGGTATTCTCGTTCTCTTTCTCTGGACGCCATAGATACTATTAACTTGTTTTCACAGGTTATATTTGGCACCGACGGCGCGCTGGCTGGTCTCGTAGGAACCGTTGCTGTTCGCGTGGATGTGCCGGGATTACCTTCAGAAGATGATAGCCTGCAACTAGATGGGCTACCTTTTCAGGGAAGTGTTCGTGTTGGGAAGAAAAGCATGTTTTCGTTTACTGAATGGTTTCCTTTGCTGTGATTTGGACTGGCTTTGTAACAACATTGTAACCACGCATTCTTGTATAGATATGGCATTTCATACATTTATTCTGCAGTTAAGGACTACGAGATCTAAATGAATATGAGCTCTCATCTTCATCTGAGTCGGAACTGGTATCTATTGTTACGTGAACGCCAGCCTGTAAAAGAGGCTGTATATCACGGGGCTCTTGTTGAAAGATAACGTGAACATTGTGCAAAGGAATGCCGATGTCACGTCTGGAATATACCAGAGAACGTACTGAATACCAATCGTTATAAGAGCGGTACTGTAATGTGCGAAGTGAAGGGCAAAGTACTACACCAAGACTAGGCTCAAGAGCAACCAAAGGGATGCTCTCAGATAAATCCATCTCCGTCACCGAAGAAAGGATCGAGAAGAAACTATCCAGCGCCTCCTGGCTAGCATTAATCTCGTTAAGCTTCAGACACCGAAGCCCATGCAATGGAATCGTGGAACTCGTCATTCGGATAAAGCATTCCAAAAGAGGCGCCGCGTCTTGTACCGTCTCGATGGGATCCAAGGCGCTCCTGACGTCCTCCAACGAGAGGCTCTCCAGAGCGGGAAAATGCATGCTAGAGACGAACTGAACAGCATCGTCGACGTCCACGAATCCCAAAGTGAAATGAGACAACGTCAGGGCTGAAATTAAGGTCGATCCTGCTGTGCCACAGGGACATGACCCGATCACCGAGAGGTGGCGCAAATCAGGGGACCCGGATATAAGGTCCGTAAATTCATTCCAGGTAGGAAGGACGTCGGGGGCGTGGTACTTCAGCTCTAGGCTGGTAAGATTACTGAGGGATGAAGCTGCGGTGCTCCAATTAACGTGGACACCGACGAGGGAGAGGTGATTGAGTCCCGGTAGAGGAATCCCGCCGAATAACGGTAGGGAGTCTCGTAGGCGCTGGGGCTGGAATATTTGGCCTTTCAGAGCAAAATAGGCGTTGCAACGAGAAAGGGACAGCCGCTTTAGCGCTGGTAATGATGCTACGTCAAGTCTTCGAGTCTCCAATAAAAAGGTATGCATTGGCGCCCAGGTATCGAGAAGGATATCTACGTCTTGCAGACGGTTGAAATGCGGCTCAAGGAGTCGGATGACAGATCGCATGCCATTGGAGGTGAAGCCGTGAGGTTCTTCTTCCCAGTCCCAAGACGGATCACGGAAATCCATTAAAAGATCGAGCGGGAATGTAGAAGACCTCGAGAGCATGCTATTTGCCCGAAGGTATTGAATAGATGATAATGGAAAGTTGAAGCTGATGAATTTCCATAGATCGCCGGTGGATAGCGCGACATTCCGCCAGCGCCGACATGTCTGTGAGACGATGAAAGGAGCTGGTATCGTGTCGTGCCTGGTCTCCTTTGCTGCCAGGAAGAAAATTTTGGCTAACAGTTCATTGGGAAGCCTGTCGATGGGCAGAGTCGACGAAGAGTCGATGGAAAGGGCAGCGAGCTCTATCTCCAGCATTTCTTGAATTAGTCCCTGTGTTCAAAATTGGTTAGTCTTCGCTCGGACGTTGATGCATGATGCGACACCTACAAGGACAGTGGACACATCAACGTGAGGCAATGGAGTAGCTAAAGCAGACAGACCACGGTTGTCACGTCTTATACCATCATCCTTCGAGCGCCTGCCGCTGTCTTCGGATATCAGGGATATTTTGGTTAAATTTTCAAGACGGAAAGGCTTAATCGGTGGTGTTAGAAGAAATGCAGGAAGGCCTGCCTGAAAAGAGAACAAACACTTGGACGCTTTGAAACACAGGGTGAGAAATGCTATCGAGCCACAAGGCAATCGAGGCATTGAATTGTTGAGACGAAGCTCGTTCACATGCTTGGTAACCCCCACATAGCTCCGGAGGAGGGTTCTTTTTGACAGAGCCGGAACTTCTCCCGATTGTAAATGACTTGCCTATTAGCGGCTGTACCTTCAGTATCCCATTCACGGAAACCTGCCGTTGAAATAATTGAAACCCTAAATAAATCAGAGACACGATAAGAAGGCCTTGTGTTATGTATAGCTCACTGTCAGCGGGTTTATCGATATCCCTCTGTGTTTTGACAGTGTTATGTTATGCGGCTAACTTTCCGGGACAAACGATAATTATAAACTGAACACGCTACCTGGGAGAAGGGGGGAGGGAAAGGAGGAGAATAGGGCAGTCCAGGCTACGGTTGGAAAGCTTTGAAGCCCTGAACTCAAGCCGAATTGACCGAATTTTCACGACGCCACACAAGTATAATAGAAAGAAAGCGACGCCACGTGGCTCAATATAGTTCTGCCAAAGGCTTTGCCATACACAGCCAACCTTTAGCACTGCTTCTAGAAATCGAAGAGAACGTATTTGCAAGGTTTCCGTAAATGTCCTCGAGAGCGTGCATCTGACACCTGCTATGGAATCACATATATCTCGACTAAGATCTAAGATCTCCATTCAGAAATCGTTGGAAATATCGCTTGCCCAGGTTTCAAACCAATAACTTGGCATGTAAGATAGTCGATCTTCTCACTAGACCTGAAACGTGGACCCTCGATTCAATGAGCAAGCGGGGACCGCGTTTCAGGTCTAGCTTCTCACGACACGACAGTCAGTCGCCGTTTGGGTTCTCGTAGTGATTTACATACATGTTGCTTAATCCCGCGGGGATTTCTAGCATATAAGCTGGTATATTTGTTAGTTATTCCGTATCGCGTTGCTGCGGATACTCCGTTTAATGGCCCCGGGATTCTAACAAGACACGAGATGCGACAGTAGGGCTATTTAGTACGGTAGTCTCTTGTTGTGAATAATTGCTATTGTACAACCCTTACGAAGATGAGATCCCCTCCCAATATGAAAAATGGCAAAAACTTTATTGCAGAAGGTGTCAAAAGGTGTTAAATTGTAAGACATTATTGAGAAGGGGTATGAAGAAGGTCAAACACATAAATTTCAAAATTCCGACGCTAATGAATTTGGAATTACTAAACTGATCAAGGCGGGCAGAAGGTCAATCTAACACCGTGTTAGTAAAGATGGAAATGGGTGGATCCATGCAACATACGTGTAGTCCGCCGCCAAGTTAGAGTCACAAGTCCACAAGGCCGTGCCGCTAGACTCATCATACGCATAAGCATAAGAATTGGGACAGTTGTCCTCTGTCGACGCGTCGTAAGAAGAGGGATCATTGGTGGCTCAAGTTCACGTACTAAAGTAGCTGTAGTATGCGACACCTGCAGCACTGTCAGCTAATTGTGAAAAGGGGAGACTGAAAACAGGCGAACCAGACGAAGGACAGGTAGCAGGGGTGTTGTGGCTTCCAGAACAGCAGTTTGCCGAGTCGGCTATTGTACGAAAAAAATAAGGAGACGTTTAATAATTTGGTAGTCAAGCAGACCTTGGTTGCCGTCCAAGTTGGCCTCCTGAAAAGGGGACGATAATTATGAGTCATGTAGACACGGCTAGAATATTTAGTGGTGTGAACATACACAGGCAGATTTACATCCAACTGGGAATCCGGAAGAATCAAAGGGTCCCTTCAACGCGGCAGGACCTATTACTTTCAGTCAATTGGTGCTCGACGGGTGTAAAAGGAATTCACAAACAGTTGGGACCCAAATCCACAGGACACGACGGGACACCGCAGCCCTTGTTGTTGTCAATTCTGGCAGGAAGGTTGTAGCCGTCAACCAAAGACACTGAATCCCGTCATCATAAGTAATCAAGCTGCATTATGAGGTCGAAGCAGGGTATGCATACCATCGTAATAATCAAGCCATCCATCTCCCTGGAGGGTCCATTCTGCGACGGTCGCGGGCGGTACACCCTTTCGAAGATGTAAGCTCATTCTGGCGCTTGAACCATACCTCTATAAACTCACGGTGCCGGTGTGTGGATCGCATTGAAGACCACCGTTACATCCTCCATCAAGACAGGAATTCGGTCCTGGGTTGCTCGAAAAATCGCAGTCCCTGCGCGCCTATGACAAGAAGGTCCTCGGTCTCAGAACGCAGGTTCGTCGGAGAAAAAGCAGAAATCATCACCCAAATTCTGCCTGCCTTCCAATTGTCCGGGACGTAGAAAGATACCGCGGTATAGGCAGCCGCTTCCCATCTAAAAATATAATCAAGATGCTGTATTGACGCCGATAAATATAACAAACCCGGTCGGATAGCTGGGCACGTTCGAGGCGACGTTCAAGTCAGTAAAAATCTGCAGTGAAATTTCAGTCTCGCCTCGGAATCATAGCGGTATGGATGGAACTCACGGCGGGCCTAAGAATGAGTGCCGATTACAATCGACGGATTCGAAAGAACCATTCTTTGAATTTTACCAGATCGTGAAAGGACAGCCATTGTACACCTGTCCACACCGTCAGTTACACAGATGCGAAACACAACAGTGCCATAGTACGCACCGTGAATGTACGCGCCAAAGCGCTGGAGGTGAAGACAAGAGCAGTTGCAATAGAGAGCTTCATCTCTGCAATAAGAATCGAGGCGACCGCAAGAGTGCACTGAAACGTAGACCAGCTGGTTATCCTATTATTTATACCGTTTTGAAAGGCCATAGTCCAAACGAGTCCGAGCCAGGCCCAAAGACTTTATGAACACGCTCCAATAACCATGAGGTGCCAGTACCCAATGATCCTGGCCCGCTTCCTGCAAAAGGGTATGATCTTATTCATTTACGAAACTACGGTGATGGACCATGCTCACGGGATATCACGCTCTGGTGCACTAGAGAGCTCGCTGTAGGTGGAAACGAATTCCCTTGTGCTTTTGGGGCTCTATTTTGGTATACACCGCGTGAACATCAGTAAATTGGATCACAGGATTGTACTTGCCTCCACTCGGTGTAAATACTGATGTTTAGATGCCAACTAGAACGCGGTAACTGGCTTCATGACCATGCGCTAAGCCTTCTCGCACCAGATTTCCAGTGCACTACCAAGGGATGAAACTGGTTGAATGAGGCGACGCGCATCACGGATACTAAAGATCATGCGTCCGCTATAGTCTATCGGAAATTCAATTGGTTTGAATTTAACCGGATCTTTAACTTCATCACCGGCGAGACAGACACTTGGAGAACACCACGAGTCCGCTACAGACAATAGGACCGCTTCACTGAAACAGAGTGTCGTTCAATTTAATACAGAAATACTAACGCCTAATGACGAACCTACGGCCGCGGTATTTTGCTGAACGAGTATAATATGGACACAGCTACCGTCTCAGTTCCGGTTGGTTGCTTCTAGGGCCCTGAGGACACATTTTGAATTCCCTCATCAAAATCATGATGATGAGAAGTAAAACGCTTGCGTGATCGTCCTGGTGCGTATGTAAGCTTGACTTGAATCCTACTATCAATAAGCATATTGTAGGTAGCAGCGAGTAGGGATAAAAGACACCAAAGAGACGCACTACCTACTAGCTGGGGGTTCAAGTTACCGTACTACTGTTCCTGATGCAGATTGGATATCTAACGGGTTGATATCTGTTGTTGGCCCTGCTTTTATCCGAGCGGCGCAAGGTCTTGTGAAGCAGCCGTGGCAGACGCGTATACGAACGGCCGCTTCCGAGTCCGACGGGAAAGTAGTGGCTAATCGGAAAGACCGTTAGATTGAGCCCTGATTCGTATGCTACAAGCATAGGCTTAAGTATAAATTGCATTCGTGAGCCGCAACATGTTCACTCACACTTGGTAGCTAACATCGGGCCGACCCTCAAGGCCTCCGGGGTGACGATATCCCTCAGGGAAAAATATCAATGCGCGACTAAATTCGACATGACTCATGGAGTTCGTAATCTGGCCGTACTGTTCCTTGTAATGTCGATTTGGTGGCAGGCACACTTGTATATTGGATAGTTATCCGAGACCCACGGCGGCCGTGTAGCGACCAGCTATCCGCTTTCGCGACCCTTTATGCGAGGGTCACTGAAACCCCGTTTGCAATGGCCTTGCTGCCCGAATGCGAGAAGAGAACGGAGTAATTAGAGATTGAAACGTACCCAGATCCATCCAGCCTTTAACTGATATCGACGCTGTCGGCCAGAGGCCTAGTCGAAACATCGGTGTTCTAAGAGCATACCATAGGTATGTTGTCTGAAGGGTGGATATTCCGAGTTCCAATGTTTTCCTGTCTAGACAGATTCAGTAGGCGGATCTGGAAGGAACTGTTGAATCCTAGAAGCGAGTCGGGTCTTGACCGCACCACGTAACGTTGTAGCAGGAAGCGCCTTTTTACATTCATTGTTTACACGACCGTTTCCAAACCCCACGCGAGCATTTCAGAATCGGCACCGCACGAATTATCGGTCTGTCGCTTCAGAGATGTTCCCTACATTTCAAGGAATGGGTTAACCAAAGTGATGCCAAAACTGGGGGATATGTACTTGTTCCGTAGTCATTTACATCAAGATGATTGGCGTCCATAAAAACGTTCTGTGGTCAATAGATTATCGATGGCTGGAAGCCCGTTGTTAGCTTTCATCCCAACCACGTTCGTATAATACGACGTGTATAACCTCAAATGGAACATTCATTACTCTGGACCTGCTCGGAACATGACGAAACCGTGGACGACAATATGATAGAATTGGTATTGGTAGGCTTACAGTAAATGTCCTTGTGATAAAATTATCCACGGCGCGCTGTGCGAGACAGCTTTGGAAATAGTCCATGTATCCCAGCACCAATGAAATCGTGACAGAGAAATCAAAATAACAAAGTACAGTGCAGAGTCTAAGAATCGTGAAGAAATCGTAGTCCTGTTATAGGCTGTTGCATACGGAACAATCGAAGTGGAGGGTCGTGCGGAAAACAGCGGCTAAAAATATTTCAGCGAATATTTATCGTGGACCTAAAACAACTTACGAAGAGCAATTAGTAACACGAATAGAGCGATGACAGCGATGTATATTGTCCCGTATTTTATTATCTGGGAACAGGTTAGCACCAGATATAGAAAGTCGAAATAATAGCACGTACGATCCAGCGACGCTGTCTTTTCTGTTTTATAGAATACAGGGGCGCACGGATTTGTTTTGAGGGACGCAGCCAGACTGAGAAAATGTCAGAACATCCGGGAGCGGGAAGAGAGAAAAAAAAACAGACATAATATTGTTGCGTGGAATCGATCGAAGTAAGGAACCAATATAGGCGGGGTCAACATAAACAGCAGGATATGTCCAATGATCAAATCAGAACTCCATAGCGATAGTTCGATGATTTTGACAATGAACTCTCGAGCCGGTTGAGACATGACATGAGCACCGAGACCACGACCGTACCATCGACCTGTCCACCACGCGCGATTGGTCTCATCATGCTTGAACTCTCGAGACAGGAAGACAGAGATGAGAATTTTGTGGACCGCACGCTGGATCGATATGACAGTGATCAGACCCAATACCGCATGTGAAACATTCCAGAGTTCGAGGAACCACTAAAATTGAAACATCAGTGTCTGAATCACTCGTGGTTGAGGTAATACTGACCAAGAACTCAAAGAATCCAACCATTCCAACGGCACCAAGTAGATGTGCTGTAAACGCCATAACGGAACCGAAGAGTGGGAAAAGCGGATCCAGCATGGGTCCGAGGAAGAGACTGATGAGGAATAGCGTCAACAAAATCGCTGCGTTCCACACAATGGGACCCAAAGAAATGACTGCGATCCGTACAAGGGGACTGGGAGGCGTTTCACCATCCACAGGGAAAGATTTCACGAATGTGTACGCGATGGTGAAGAGAATAGCCATCACCACGGGGAAGACAACCTCTGAGAATATGACAGCGTGCCAGCTTGCGCGTGGTACGTCACCGGAAAGCTTCTCGGACGGGTGCCCAAGCTTCTTTTTCTTGTATCCAGTGATCATCGTTCGCGAAAGTCTGCAATATCCGATCCACGAGTTGTTGTGAGATCGAGAGTTACCCCTTGACATCCATCGCAAGAATTCCCTGCAATACGTGGTCAGAAACTTCGAGGGCAGAAATAACTGTAACGTTACCTGTAATCTATTATGAAATCGGAGAAGACAAACTGATGGGGGTTGAACAAGAACGGAGCGACACAAAGAGCGACAATGGAAATCCAGAAGTAGATCAGGTATGGCGTCCACAGTGACAGGGTGACATAAAGCAACATGACCAACGTTCGCATGCCAAGGTAGATGCTAGGACCGGCGAACCGAGAAAACAGGATGTTGAAATATATCCTGCTAGTGGCAAAACCACGTCCAGTAGCAATATAACGCGCCCCACCGAAAGTCAGATTACTCAAGATGGAATGAGTGTAGATCTGGGTGGAGAAGATCTCGAACACGGGCGACAATGAACCGAATTGCTTCGTCAAACGGAAGATGGCTTTCCATGTTCCGCGTTCAACCAGTTCTGCGAAAAAATGAGAATTATACTCCGTCTTCCAAAGCACAAAAATAAGCATACCTTGTAAGAAGAGGGGTAGGAACGCGATCATGAACACTAAGAAGATACTGAGGATGCAACGGTGGATCCAGTCGAAAACTGGGTCCAAATTGTAGCATCCTGCCTGTCCGCCGATGAACTGCCCATCTCCTGTGTAGCGACAGATGGTAACGCTCGAGTTCAATGTACCCAAGAACACCACTAGAGAATCTCGGTGAGTTCTGGAACTAGCAGGGAAGAAAGATTAAACGTACTGGTTACGATAAACAGCTGCACCGACAAGATGACCAGCATGTTGTTGATGTGGAACCCGGGATGTCCGTAGTAGAACGTAAGGAACCGATCAATGGGAAGCTGAGTGCCCAGATAATAATACTCCCGACTCAACATCTGTTCACCCATACCCGTTCCAATCTTAGTCTGGAAGTTCAGAATCGTGCCGAATCCAAGATCTCTACCCTTGCCGCACTGGAAGTACTCCGTGTGCTTGATCCTGGCGCCACGACCGAAAGCGTTCATACCAGCATAGATATCCTCGTTCAGGTGTAGGCCTTTCTGTGCCTTTGAGACGCCTCCACGGGTGTTCATGAACAACGCGTTCAGGAAATCAGGATGGCCGTAGTGCAACTTGCCACCAATCCAGGCCATGGACCGTGCCGAAAGTGTACCAAACGTCTGCTCCTTCCCAGCTGCAAGATCACCAAGAATACCGATATTCTCCGAGAAGATGTACTCGCGGGCACCAACAATGGCTACGGGGGAACGCTTGAATTCCTTGTGACCCCAGTGAGCGTAAGGACTCTGAGTGGAGATGTTGTACTCTTCAAACTCCGAGAGGACGTTCCGAATCTTCAAGCACTCCTCGAGATAGTTGTCCTGGTTGGCATCGATCAACTGTAGGTATTCTCCACGATAGAAGATGATGGCATGGTTTTGGTTGTCGGACTTGCCATCACCCAAGATGGGGTTCCCTGGAAGCTCAATACGGAACTTCGGTTTGCGCCGGCCAGTCTCAGGGATGAACTCGCTATGACCATCGATAAGTGCCGAGAAAATCCTGGGATCACCACCCTCCTTCCTAGGCGGCTCTTCCTCGAGGTATGCAATCTGCAGGTCTGGATAGGCGCGCAATAAGAACTCCGCGTTCTCCTGCTCCTCCTTGTTGAACTTCGAGTACCTCTGCATTGATACTACAAACTTGAACTTGCGACGAGCCATGCGCTCAAGCTCGCGTTCAAGTTTGTCCGTATTTCCGCCGAACATTTGGACGACTTCGGGATTCTCTACACGGTACAGAAGTTTGATAGCCTTCGAGTAGTTCATCATGCCGGAGACTGTGCGGTACAGGGTCTGAGCGCGAAGGGAAGCCCAAATACGTGTCCGAAGAGTAAACTCCGGCGCAGCACTCTTGAAACCGATGAAATAGAACGGAAGATCATCCGTCTTCGATTGCGCCTTCTCGTTGTCCCCGAATGGATTCGTGCCGTTAAACATAGCCGATTCTTCAGCCAGGATCTTTGTATCCTTGACGAAGTTCTCCCATTCTATTGGGTGAAGCTGCTTCAAATACTCCAAAAGTGTGACGCGGGTGTTCTTGTCCTCCTCGCGAATGATCTCCCGAAGCGAAAGTAGAATCTGCGCAGAGTAATGACGTCATTTTCGGAGTATACAACAGTCTGAATAAACCCACCTTTTCGCTATAGTGGGGCGTGAGAACAGTGAACGTAGGCATCGCATCGACGGGAAGAGGTTCCGGCATAGCTGTCGTCAACGACTGCGCAAAGAACGAAATACGTCGTTCTGCCTCGCTGCCCTTCGGGAAGAATTCACCCTTGAAACCTTTGTCATTCTGCGAGATGAAGAAGGGAGGTGCCCGTAAACTGCGTCGACCGTTTGCACCTGGGCCGCCATCGACTTGGTGATAGAGCAGTTTCTGTACGTGATCAATAGACAGAAGATGTTCTCGATACATGGAGATGATGATGGCATTCCAAATTTGGGAGACCAGCACCTATACAACAAATCAATTCACCGCCCTCATTAGAAACAAGTTAACTTACTTTGGGCTTGTATTTGACTTCCATATCGTTTGTCGCCAAAAGCTTGGCGTAAATACGCTTCGGTAGCCGAGTGTAAATATCCTTCCAAGGCGTCCAGATCGAAAGGCCAAGCGAGAACGACCGTCCAATACTGAACACAGTATTCCAGATGATGTACCACAGGAAAGTGTCCAGGAAGAATAGGGCCAAGTCCATGACGTACATGATCGTGAGCGTAAATGCTGCTTGATTTGTACACAGAGCGTTACCCCACAACCGGTCATTACAGCCTTGGATTTTCATTCCCACCATGACTCGGATAGGGTCCCGGAAAGAGAGTGTGAGGAAAAAGTAGGATTCGACGAATTTGCAGGCGAAAATGAGGAGCCAAAGGAGGAGGGAGGCAATGCGGGGAGCGGTTTCCAAAGTAGGATAGCTAGCAGTAAAAGTCTGGCTAGCTAGATACTTCCTCGATTTCCCAGCCACCCTGTCTCCGAACATCCTACCTGATGGCATGATGGCAAAGAGGAGGGTCGCGACAACCGAAATGAAGAACTGGACGATACCGAGAATGAGGGAGAGCTGGCCGCCAGAGCCATTATTTTCGGCAATGGCAACGTAAAAGGTTGGCCCACAAGTAAGGCCGAGGGTGACGAAGAGGAAAAGAAGACGGCGGGTGAGATGGGATGTGTTATTCCAGGTGGTTGGGATGTAGGAGAATTCCGTGAGAGTGGCGAGGATCATGATGACAGTAGCAACTGCACCACCAAGGGCGGTGGCACTCCATTGTAGAGCGGGGACGTTTTGGCCATTGACCTGGTAAACGGTAGGGGAATTGTAGGCGGTATAGAAGTAGTAAAGGGATATGTGGATGACCCAAACTCGATTGAAGTTGACAAGGAGATGACCAAAAGAGCGGCGTTCGTAGTATGTTTTGAAAAAGGCCCGATTCCAATCGATACGATCAAACTTCATGAACCGCTGTGCAGGCGCGAGATCCACGAGGCGAGTCTTGTCGGTCAACACGATCCGGGCGATTCCTTCCGGATACCAAAACAACTGGTTCACATCGTCATAACCAATCACGTCCTCATGATCCCGCTCCCTCCTCACAAACTTGCCATCCACGACCTCGTATCCCTGGTCCCGAATGAATCTGTACAGCGGCTTGATGACTGCCCTCAGATACAGACCCTCTGGAACCGGTTCCATACGATTCTGGCATTCCGGTGAGCGGTAATAGTCGTCTGCGCACTTGAAAATGAAGCAGAGGCACTCGGGGACAAAACGGACTTGTGCGGCCTCCCCCCACAGCAACAGGTACAGGGCGATCTGTCGGAGTCGGTCATACTGGCTCATGTTGTTCATGGCTTGCCGCCAGCGTTCAATAGCGGTGTTGAGAGACTTTTCATGCGGGGGCCGTTTTCCAGAACCTCGCTTGGACTTCAGGCGGGTTAGGCCCGGATTCTGGGTTTGACCGACAGCGTCGTCGAGGTCGAGTTGGGCAGCAAAGTACCATTTACGGTAGTTGGCGTGGTGTCCGCCTATGTAATCGGCATGGAGGGTAAGCAGCGCTTGATTTGGGGACATGCGAGACGCTCGGCTGTCAAGAAGCTGCATGAGGAAATCGAACTAGCCAATAGTGTCAGAGAGGATGTTGAACAGTGCACGAAAGGTTACGAACCATATTTCTCATGGAATCCCTCTGAAATCCGAATTTCTGGGTAAGGTCAAGGAAGATGTCTTCGATTTCCTCCTTGGAGAGAGGAATTTGGCGCTCTGAACTCCAAGCAGGGTACGCATCCCGACCGCCTTGGCCGTAATCTATGAAGGTTGGTGTCGATGATTCTGAATTGCCCATCCGAGGAACGCCCAACGACTCCGCAGAAGGGGCATAGCGTGGGCCGTAAGCATCGCCATCGGAGTCGGTGTCTTGTGGGGCTTTTTGCAAAGAGACGAGTCAGCTTGCTTGGAAAACGAGAAAACGTAGTAAACGCACGATACGGGTCGTAAGCTCCATTCTGGTCGTAGAAACCAGTATTGCTGTTGTCCGAAGCATATGTATCTCTGCGACCATAATCCTCCGAGTCGTTATCATAATACCGGCGCTGTGGCGGGCTGAAAGGGTCATTCTGGTGTGCGTCGAGGGAGGAGGGCGACGACGAAGGGTAGCCCTCCTGGCTGTTGTGCCCTGGACGACCAGACATGAGTGGTGGTCAGGAAGAGAGATGGTTTGTGGACGACGGCAGGCAGAAAATGACGAAACAGAAAGCGTGGCAACCAATCACAGCCACACTGCGGACTCTCAAATTTACTCCCACCGTTTCACTTGGCTGACAATACTTGGCTACTAATCCAGGTCTTGTCAACTGTCTTGCCTGTTGGAAAGGACGACTTTTTCTATCTTTCTTTCCAAGAAATTTTACCGAGGACGTTTCAAACTTCTACTATCCATGTCTCGGCTAGAGTGGCCACATGAAACTTGGGCGCGGCACCAGCTCTGAATCGAACTAACTAGTAAAACCGGGGTGACCGCCAGTTTCCAAATTTATTTTAGGGCGCGTCGCTGGTGGTCTTCCCAGCCCTTCTGGGCGATAGGAGCGGATTCGATTGACAGCGCAGAGCATTTGCAGAGGTATAGCTTTGTGCCATTGCGAGGCGCTTGTACTGTCTCGGAACAGCATCACACATTGCGACCTATCACTGAATATACGCAAACAGCGTTGCCATCATTTTGCGCCAAAGAATGGTTCTGCGTTAGCATAAACCACTACGACAATCAGTACCATGCGAGGTTGTGCTATGCTTTTGTTTACGGACTCATTACTGCATAGCATTTACCCCTTCTGATGGCTGTCGCCGAGACCGCTCAACCGATGTCTGCCAAGCATCAGCACGGTTCCTGGAACATTACACGCAATAATGCATCCGCATACCCTTTTATCGTTGCATCCTTTGTCATGATAGGAACCTCTAATTCTGTACTTTTGGCTTTCAAGGATTTTCAGTTCGTCTTCGAACCTGACCGCAACCATCAACAAAGCGACTTGCATGTGTCTTTACCTTGCTCAAGGATGTGGTATTGCTCAGGAATGAAACTAACTGTTCAACTTCGTCCGGCTATCAGCATTAACCGAGTCTAGACCACAAAGCGAGATGCACATTGTCGCGTCTTGAACCCCCTTACAGTGACTGAGGGCCATCTCTTATTTGGATAGCTAGCAAGAGCTCCAAGTCCAACGTTGAACTTGAACTTCGAGCCTTCATCGTCTAGATTTGGTCACGTGATCGCGAACATGGCGAAGATCAATAAATTCTCGAGAAATCGCTGCCTCTCGACTCTCACAAGAAGCACGTTTTCTTAATTTGACCTCCTTGGAATTTCCGCCAAAGTTAGACTAATTTTCAGCAATCTCTACTAATCTGTATACTTATGATTCTATAGCTTGGCGCATTCTCCCAGCCAGACTAGATCCGGAACTGCTAGTACAGCTGGCGGGGCGCTCTCGAATTACGCCTCAGACTCATTCTTGATATTAATGTTACCTTCAAAGTTTGATGAGTGGAACCGAATACATATTCAAAAATGTCGAGTGCGGAGCCAGAAGCGCTTGGCTTAAATCATCCTGACACGCTGCAGCAATATGATCTTATTGAAATGTCAATCCCAACGATATAGAGTCCGACATCCTCCACCACCCTGAACGTCGTCCAGTATTCAACGCAGGCGTTTCTTTGCGGATGATAATGTATATGGGGTTGTTGCCGGCATGCGGCGTAAGAGTGTACGCCGATAAGACTTGGGATACGATCGCGCTAAATGTAATGTAAATAGAGCTACCCTTCATCGATGACCGAGTCGAGACCTACCATCGACCAAAGCGTCTATTCCTCTCTCTCCAAAAATGCCAATCCACTGTTTCTGACTTTGCCAGTAAAATTCTCATACCATCTGGCGATTAATCCCAACGGGACTGGCAACTCAGGTGACATGGGCCCGCCCCCCGTAAAACCAGAGACGTAGTTGAACAGGTTCTTCACAATCTTCTCGGCAAGAAGTGTAGGGTTCAAGTCATTTCCAGGCTTCACAAGGGCGGCGGGTAAGGCGGCCAGTTGCGACTCTATCATATGAACGGGTTCAATGGACAATCCGAGAATAGCGGTAACGTCTCCGCTGTCCTCCATGGAAACATTTGGGTCGAAGGCGCGATATGTTGATGTCGAGGAAAATGAGCCCCGTAATCGGAATATTGCTGATGGTTTGTCGTTAGATATCCTAGGCAGATCATCAGTGAGCTATTCGACAAAAATGCCACAGTGAACTCACATTCCAAGAAGCTGGAATCCTTTCCCCGGCCAATGGAAGTGGACAGCGGCGCCATATCCTTCGGGGAATGGCACAGTGCCCAAGACGAACACACAAACGTGGTTAATGGTACTAGCGTTGGGTAGCTCAAATAACGCGTGCGTCTCGTCAATCTGTTGGAGATTCGTCTGTAACAGACGGCCAGCGACACAACAGCCAAACATTTCTGGGGGTAGAGCGAGAACGATAGTCGTGGTTACAAAAAGAAGAGTTATGATGGCGTATATAAAGACAAGTCAGGAAATCTCCCGAAGTTTGTAGAAGATGTCTCGGCGTTGATGACCAAAAATAGCAACTCATCTGACCCGATGGAACTGTCCGTGGCGTGCGAAAACTACTGCTTCCTTCTCATCCCTCCACCGTCACCATGTCCGACTTTGACGACGAATTGCTCGAGCTCGTCGAGGCTGGTTCCGACAAGAAGCAAAAGCGAAAGACAAAGACGAAGTCATCAAAGAAGCGAAAAGCCGAGTGAGCCTAGGATTCTGATCTCGCAGCATCCCCATTTCAGAACCCATTTTCTCTACCCTTTCTTAGCCTGTCCGATTACGAAAATGAACCGGAAAGCGAGGAGGACGAGGAGGATCCCTATCCTTTGGAGGGGAAGTATGTAGATGCGGCCGACAAGCACAGGTATGCCTTCCAGTGGCGACACGACAGCATAGGTCCAATGTTTTCTGTAACAGGCTCATGCAGATGTCCGAGATCGAGCGTGAAGAGATTATCACCGGACGATTAGAGGATAAACAGCGCATGCTTGACAAACGAGCCATCTCACGCATGGTGAAAGACCAGCGCTCTGGTGACATGGACGGCGTCGCAAGAGCGTCAAAAAGTTTGTCTGTCTCTTTTATGTTGTTTCGGCTTCTCACTGTGGTACAGGGCCACGTCCGTCTCGTGGATTCACAAAGGAAAAGTCACGCAAACTAGACGAGCTCAAGGCCAAACGCAGAGCTAAGAGCGACAAGCAACACGTGTGTCCCTTCCTTTGTGTGACCATATTATGAGAGCTTATTTTTATCAGCACGAAGGTTCTCCTTTTCACGACGGATCTTCGTCGGCCATGGATATGGGCACCTCGGATGAGGACGACGAGGACGGTCAGATCAACAAGTCGGATCAAGACGGTGAAAAAGAGCGTAAACCCGTCAAAGACGAACAACCCATTACTATGGACGACCTGGCAAAGTGCCATCTTACTCGGGCTATGATAGCGAAGTACTATCTGTCGCCATGGTTTGAAGAATACGTTAAGAGTGGGTATTCTAATTCAGCCACATTTTTTTCTCGGCTAAGTTGCTGCAGATACCTGGGTACGCTATCTCATCGGTAGCGAGGACGGCAAGAACATCTATCGTATATGCCAAGTTATCAGTAAGCTAAATATATGTGTTCTCGCATCTTCCATTCATCCTCCTTCACAGACCTCGGAGCTGATATAGTCAAACCATATATGGTTGAGAGTACAATGGTTAACCAGACTATTGAACTCCAACATGGCGCATCTAAGAAACTTTGGCAAATGGACAAAGTCTCTAATTCTCCGTTCGAACCAGTGAGTGGAAGGTTTGCGAGTATACCAGTCTCTCATCCAGAAGAAACAGAAAGAATTTCTTCGTCTGAAAAATACCTGCGAAACTGAGAATGTCAAACTACCCTCGAAGGGAGACCTAGAGCAAAAAGAAGCCCGCATGGTACAACTGGTTACTCGACCAAAGACCGAGGTGAGGTGGCTGTAATGTCTTGTGATTGGGAGACTGACATCTTAATACAGGCGGACGTTAGTGCTATCTTGGCTCGCAAGAACCAAATATCGGCGGCCAAATCATCAAATTGGGTTACCCTTGAACGATCACGCTTGGTACAGCAGCGTACGCTGGCCCAACGTCGTCTAGATTATCATGAAGTCGCCGAATTGGACGCGAAGTTAGCCGAATTCGTCGCTCAATACGGTGAAGAGCTCAGCAGCCCTCAGAAAAACAGCAGACGTGAGGAGAACGACACCTTGGCGAAACTCAGCGAGAAGAACCGTAAGGCTAACGCTGAGGCCGTTCGCAAAGCGGAAATCGCAGCAGCTGATCAAAGAAGAAGGGAGAGAAAACGGGCTCTTGCTGGGAAGAGTGGGACTGCTACTCCGACTGATCCCAGTGCTAGGTTAAAAATCGTTCCACGGACGTTCAACTCTGCCACACCAGTGTCTAGGTTCGTTCTTTTGCTCTTCCGTTATTTTTGTGAACGAACCTCTCTTGTCTTCAGGCCGGCGACTCCCAGTGGGCTCCAACCTATGCCGGCGACTCCGGAGAGAAAGACTTCGCCGCTTGTTCCTTCAACAAACGGCAAAGCCAAGACGTTCGAAGCCTCGGTTATTGAAACGATGGAAGTGGACCTTGGAGATTTTTAGATCCGTAGAATTGCTTTCGTTGTTTTGCGTAATAGGACGCCATATTATTTAATTGTCATCGTATAACTTGTCGACAATATTGCATCAATTTATGGATTTATATTATTTAGAGGGTGTATTGTGTAGTGTAGCCATATTGAATGTATGTCGTATAGCTGCAATAAATCGGTTTTTGCGTGATTTGCTGGGCGGAATGGTGGAAGCAAAATGAAGCGGGGAACCACACATCAGTAAGCAATGATGTCATCCATAAGGTTGACTTTGCTCGCTGTTTGCTTCTTGCACTCCGACTCTCACCATGCTCTCCATTGCTCGATCTGCCTTGCGTCCTGCATTCTCTCGTCGCTCCCTTGCCGGAGCAGCGCGTCTGGCGTCTGTCCATACCGTTCCCGACCTGCCCTATGCATACAATGTGAGCAGTTCAGTTCACCCTATAGATAGGCGCTGACCAGCATTTTTTAGGCTCTTGAGCCCTTCATCTCGGAGGAAATCATGAAGCTTCATCATCAAAAGCACCACCAGGCGTATGTCAACGGCCTTAACGCTGCCGAGGAGGCGTATGCCAAGTCCGTGTCGACCAAAGACCATATCGCCTTGCAGAGTGCGTTAAAGTTTAACGGCGGTGGTAAGAACAAAGTTGGACACATTCTACATCATTGCTGACCCCTTCACTATAGGTCATATCAACCACTCTTTGTTCTGGAAGAACTTGGCTCCAGCCGGCAAAGAGGGTGGAAAACTCGAGAGTGGACCACTTAAGACCCTCATCGAGCGCGATTTTGGCTCCGTCGAAGCATTCAAGAAGGAGTTCAATACCAAAACAGCCGCTATCCAAGGTAGCGGATGGGGCTGGCTGGTGTGTAGCGCGTCTTCTCTTCACACAATCATGTCTCACGTAAACGACATTTGAAGGGATACGACCCCAAGTCCGGCAAGTTGGATGTTGTCACCACCGCTAATCAAGACCCCCTCATCAGTGAGTCTCTTTTCTTTTGGGCCATCACCGCAGCTCACCGATTATATTTAGCCCACACCCCCCTCATCGGCGTTGATATCTGGGAACATGTTCGCTTTGAGTTCCTTCGTTCATGTACGCTTACTCATGCTCATACTCTAGGCCTTTTATCTCCAATACAAGAACGTAAAGCCTGATGTACGTGTTTATATCTACTACCGAATGTTATCGCTCACTTATTTTCGTTCAGTATCTCAATGCCATTTGGAATGTCATCAACTTCAAAGAGGCCGAACAGCGACTCGCTGAAGCGACTAAATAGATCTTCTCTACATGTACTAACATCCGGTAATAAATTGTGACTTGCGCGAAGTAATTTGTCCACATGCATGAAACCCGGCCAGTGGCGTCATGATCCACCGTTGATCTATTGAGTTGTTACGACTGTTACGCCAACATAAACATACGATGATGTAGAGTTAATTCTGACGCGCTTAGGGCGACGCGACCGGTCAATAATTTCCTACGGCAGAGAACTGCGGGACAACTCTTGCCAAAACGCTTGAAGTTGAGCCACGTTCCGGGATTACGAATGATACCGGTTTTACGTCCAGGTTCCAAGAGGTACAAGATTGATACAGATGCACCGGTTACTAGATCTGCAAACGCGTCAATACAAAATTAAGACTACCCATCAAGGTCGTAATTATTTCCCAGTCGAGTGCCGAACATCGAGTATTGGAGTAAATAGTACAGAATTACACGCATAATGGGTATTACAAAGAAGGGATATGAATACATCGTGCATAGCGACGGTGAACGAAATAAGGAAACGACCAAGACACTCTAAGAGTCACTAACCCCCACTATCATTTTCATACGCCTCAGCATCGCTCCCGTCCTCATGTTTTCGTTTCTTCGACTGACCAGCATCTTCCGGAGGTCTCTCGCTGGGTTTCCGGCGCTTTCGCTCCGTCTCCCTAGCATTAAGACGTACCCCGTAACGCTGAATATGCTAAAACAAATCCAAAGTCATATCTGATAGATCTACGGAGTGACGCGTTTCTTTACCTTTGTCAACTCGGTGGAAGGTGGTAAGCCAGGGAACTCCTTAGTAGAATAGACGCGAAAGACGCCGCCGAAACATTCTGCCTGTATGGTGAGATCGGATTGGCCATGGGCACGGGCGAAAAGATCGAAAACCCGGTAGCGGAGTAAGAATTGTCCTTCTTGACGCACAGCCAAATCCTGAAATAATCACACCGTGGCGCGTCAGTGTGTCAGATATATCTGTAAGGAAGCATGGTACTTACGGAAAACACGAACATGAGCTGGCGTTTTCCTTCCCAGTCTATAAGGTTGGGTTGGACAAATGTAGCTCCCACAAGTGATGTTGTCATCTTGGAGCTTTCGAGGATTGGTATCCCCGTGTGTCGGTCCCGATGCACAATATCTGAGGAGAAAGTTTAAGTTGGAAGACCGACGACTAAATTTGGCAAACGGAATGCCTTACCTGTCAACGGATGTTCTGGAGGTGGAGGAATAACTGGAAATAAGTCAACGGTGCACATTAAGCCGGCCGTCTGCACGTCGCTAAAAAAAAATATACATCAGACAAGGCCAGGTAGACAATTCAATAACAAAATATTGACCCGTAGTCCTCAATCTCTTCTTCGTGTTGTCTACTGGTTCCCGCGTCGCGTACGGTGTTGATAGACATCGAGATGACGGGGGGAGGGTCGAGGGGACGACGATCGACATTAGCATATCTATTTTTGTGTTAGTTTCCTTTTAAAAAATACGCATACTACGAAAAGACTTACTTGCGACCGAGAACTGCTTTTTGAAGTTCCTTGACGCGAGTCCGCATCGTGAACCCGCGATATTGACCTGAAGAATAGGGTATTGGCTGGTCAATAAGACCAGTTCCGCGTGGAAGACTGCTCATATTTGAACGACACCAAGCAGTGGGGACCTTATGACAGGTGCGACACGGAGAGCACGTTTTATAACCCCCCGCCCCCCCAATTCAAAGGTCGCGAATGGCGATCGGATTTCCTGGTACGCAATGTGGGGGTAAGGGAAGAGCTGAGTTCCAGGGAAAGGGCGCCGGGTTTTATGGAAGTAGATTCTTTCCCGATATGGATGATTGGATGCCACGTCCACCACGTTCTTGGGACGGATGCTTTCGGACCCTTATATCGGGTAGGACCAGTAATTTGGCGCACTCAGCTCGCAGGGTGGCGAGGAAGAGAAGACGATGCACCGCACCGGTGAGTGCAAGCATGGATCTTGACTCCGACTCGATGCCTCAATTTTTTCATGTCGACCTGAACTTCTTATGAATGCGATGTCGCGCATTTGTGCTCATTGCGGCTTCAATCGGACCCTTCAGATTTACCCAGACGATCCGGATCTGCCGAGTCTCCTACATCGCTAACAAAGGATAACTTAATAATTGGCGAAGCAGAAGGGAGGAAGCCAGCCGTGAATGCCCTGGATGTGACCAAGCTCTTCTGAGTTCTCAAGGGGGATCAAACTGCACTTCACAAAGTTCACCTGTAAGAGGTTGTAATCAGGAAGATATGATAGATCCTAATTATGGGCCACGAATCTGAAAGACGCCTTTGATATCCTCGATTAGCCAGAACGGGAGATAAACCTGAAATCTTCAATTCTCGAGTGACAGACGGACTTTAATTATTTGCAGATGACGGCGAGGTCCTAAGGATCGGTTTCTTTAGCATAAACATTTGAGCCAGACCGCAAGACCTCCGACGCATGTAGTTGACACCATCGATGACACCTCCGGGCTCTTTCAGAACCAGAGCCAAGTGTAAAGGCACAGATAAGGTGCTGCTTGACGGAAGCGGCCGTGAGGGAAGTTTCCACTAAAGCAATACAAAGAACATCTTTATGTCAAGCTATCTGCATCCAGCACCGGTTAATTACAACACTCAGGCTACATCGATCCTAGAGCATGAACGAACTCCGACATTGAAAAATGGGGGTCAAAGCTACGGGTCCCCGGAGCCTCATCGCGGTTTCCTCAAGTTCTTGCACGACAGATGCGCATGACAGCCACGAGGATCTAAAGCCTTGATGTCGGTCGTAGGGCAGTACAAAATTATCGAGCATTGAGGTCAAAATATTTGTGAGGAAAGTAAGAAGACATGATGACAATTACATACAGATACGGAATCCACGGTAGATACAGCAAAGCGACGACAAAATAAAACCCAAAAAGTTCTACAAAAAGATAGGGAATAATCCATCGTCATGACGACTATCGAGTCTATCGATAGAAGCGCCACCGGGTTCAGACGCTGGACTTTCTTGAATGTGTCTTGGTATATTGGTATTGCGAGCGCTGTGTGGCGGAACTCTTCGATCGGCCAACAGTGCTAGCAGAAACTGAGCTGGCAGTAGTCGAGGTCGAAGGGATCCGCAGTAAACCTCGCTTCTCCTCGTCATAAGAGTGGCCAGATTTATGGGCGGACGTGGTGGATCGACGCAGGCTCTGGACGACGCCCTGCATTTTGGGAAGCGCAGTTCGCCTTGCGGCATCTGCGAACCTCGCACTAGGCGGTGATAGTGAATTCCGGCCCGAGGACGAGGAGGGAGATGTTATAGCGGAGGAAGGTAGAAAGTCATGGAACGTCTTGGCAGCGGGAGTAGTTGAGACAGAGACCTTGGGTTTTTTTCTGTCTGAGGGAGGTGCATAATTATCAAGGTGAAAATTGGCGAAAGAAAAGAAAAGGTGGCGAACCTGAGTAAAAGGCTTCTGGTCTGCTAGTCGACGTAGGGACGGCTGGTGATAGGGTACCGTATTCCTCGCCAGGTGCACTTTGGTATAGTTTCCCCCTTTTATCGGAGAAGGTATATCGCTTGGTATCTGCATCATATCCTATTCTCCGAAAGCCTTCGGGAAGGCGGCAAGAATCCTGGCAACTGTTTCAGCGATCCTTCGACTACGGCTGCGAGTAACCGGCACGCACCTCATTATGCTGCGACCAACGAGACATTTTCAGCGGAAAATGTAGAAAACGTGTAATAGAGACTGGTCTGTTCCTTTGGGGCTTAATGGAGCTCCATGCCGACAGCTTTATAAGTTTTCTGGACACGCCTCGCGGCAGGGTCGAACACGCACAGCCGCATGATCATTACAGCTTCATCCAAATGGGGTTAGAGGTCCTGAGCACTCACTGGCCAGCCTGAACAACGATTGCGCAGCGATGTCCGCATCGACTCTGGCCTATGGCAGCTCTACAGTCCAGAACCGACCCATTCTTGTGTGCTAGAAGAGCAGCAGCTAGGTTGAACTTGCTTTTTTCTTATGATACGCCAACACTCCGTTGGATACAGTGGACAGAAATCGCTCACTGATATCACGATGGAAAAGTTCGAAGTCGGTTGTGAACACTGCAAATAGGGACGTATTCTGATTGGCATCTTTCCGATATACCAATTTCTGGGAACTACGTTTGCAGCGGAAGGCCAGCCTTCTTTGAATCTTAATGTCCTCTTTTTTTTCTGGGCTAGCTAATCCTCGCTGGGTCAAAGAATTCTCCAGCTTGGTATCTATGTACGTCTGCTCATAGATCGTTTCGGCATTACGAGACCAAGTGGCGTGCAGATGGATCGTTCGACTCTATGCAAACTGCAGTGCCAATGATAGATCCCGCGAAAGAAGGTGAAGACTCACGCAGTCTAGTATGCACCGGTTACAGTAAATCTCCGTCGGGCATACCCCACAGTGATAGTGCTAAATCGACCGTCTTTGTAGACCTGTCCCTCTTGGAGCGTTCATTGTATTGTCAAGAGTCGAAATCAATCTTAGCATGGTTTCCTTCGCAGATTTCTCGGCAACGCTTCTTGTGAATTTGGCTCTCGACTTTCGCCACCGATGAATACCAGTATCGTCACTTTAGCCTTTCCCATGCTCCTGGGAGCCAAATCAAGACTCAATAAGTTCTTGATATGATGGAGTCTTCTAGTGCGATGAACTCATCAAGAAGTACAGCTTTCACTGCTTTCGGTAACTATTTGGAGTACTCGGTCTTCCTCAGACTGGTCTTCCTTGAGAACAGGCGCCCTATTTACTCAGAGGTCTGAGCCACAGCACAAGGCGGCATTCTCCGGCAACATGTTTTGAAGCCGAACGATCGTACCGAGTTAACTGTAGAACCGCCTCTGTTTTTCGTTACGATAACCACTTTCCATCCATCTCGTTGCTGATGTCGATGTGTATCGAATATTCAAATGTGCCTCTACGACGAAACAATCTGTGACATCCTCCCCTTTTTACCAGGAATCGGGACTGCGGTCAGCCTGAGTGTCATGACCCGTAAGCAAGAGGTTGCGGTAGAACCACTGGCATACCGAGCTCCACCTACTAGTAAGCAAGATGATTGCCCTCTGAAAACGCATTCCCACCAGTTGTTCACTCACGTCACGACAGATATCTCTAAAGGCGTCAAGGGAAATGTTGATTCTTAGACAGCGAATGTAATCGTGCGTCAGATTCTGGACATGATACATACTTGCAGGGATACTCGAACGGTACTACCCGATCAACTTCCATCAACATTAAAACATTACTCCTCACCAACTCTTCAATGCGTCTCCTTGCCTGTATTTCGAGCCTGGGAACTTATAGGTTGTCTAGCAACGCATCATCAGGCGGCAGTGGTTTTGCTCATGAAGCCAAACTATATCTATGATCGACACAACGCCACTAAATGATCCGCACTCACCTATCTCTATTCAGAGATTCCGGTACATGCTTGCTGAAATTTCCTTGATGCTTTACGCCTACCTTAACCGACCCAGCAGACGTGTTCATTCATGGGATCTGGAATCCACCTCTCCACGTATTACCAAAAGGACGCAGAAGGCAGCCTGGTACCCACTGATTTGATCTCGATAGTGCAGTGCACCGGTCACCCTCCTCTCCACAGTCTTGGCATAACATGCTCAACAACTTTAAATCACGCGGGCCAGAGCCCTGCCTGAAAATGGAATGATGCTATGGGTGCGCTTAGTTACCGTTTTGACCACCCTGCGCGAAGCATCGTCGCATACATACAGGGCTGCTAGGTTAGTGAGTGAGCAATTCCCCCTGCTTTTTGCCTAGGATGGATGATAACGCTTGGTTACGTAGATGCAAAATAATCTTTGCTCAAATGTACGCTATCCGTCGTGATCCTGTGAACATGGAAATATCTAGAGGCCTCACACTCCCCCGCATTGTACCACTGTTGAAATGGCTGCTGAAGAGCTTATCGTGCCTATGGCGCATGCCATGTTGCCATGGTTGTCATCAGTGCAGTTTCTTTTGCGTTTACCTAGCGCGTCAAACCTCAGGATAAGCTGTCCCTCGATCCATGTTGCCAATGAACTAGCACATCCTTCCTGTGTGCACGAATCTTTCCTGTGAGTTGTCTAGTGAACAATTTGACTCACAGATACCAACAGCCGCGCCGCGCCATTCGCATAATTGGTATAAATATATTCGTTTCCGAAACTGACTACATTGTTCCTTCGCCGCTGGCCGGTAAAAAGATATGTTATCTCTCCCTCTCGTACTTCTCTCTCTCCACGCGCTGGCCGTGTACAGTGCTCCTCCATTAGATAGCGATGATGTCGCAGTAAGCCGTCCTGGGTTCCTTGGCTCGATTGCAGATTAAACTCATTCATTGCGCTTAGGTCCTATGGCGAGGAGGGATGGTCAGCCTGCTCGTTTCCATTTGAAATTTAGGCTAAGCCCTAGCAATCAGATACACGGTCTTACGCTCCGCCGTGAAGAGTATCATCAACTCCAAAAGCGTGCCACCACTATCTGCGGTGTATCTGCAAGAGACGCGGCTAATGGCGATTGTACTAAACGTTATCCATCGTCCCTCAGGGTGAGAACTTGTTTAATCTCCTCGCTCGTTCGTCTTACCTTTTGTCTAGAAACGAGGGCGAAGTTCCAAAACGAAACCAGGATACTACACGGAATACAGCGGATCGAGCTCCGGCAACGGAGAAAGCAGCAGCCCATCCCAATATTCTGACCATACGAGTTCTACTCAACAGAGACAAGACGTACAGGATGACCAGGAAATGGAAGAGTATGAAAATCAACAGGCGTTGGGAAATCACTGTGGTATGTTCAACCCGCAGTGCCTCGATTCTTGTAATTATATATCTTGTTCTTAGATCATCTTGTGGAGCTGCAGACCGTCGCCGCCGTTTTGTCCCCCTATTGTGGCAGTATTTCTGCCCGCAGAGTGAGAAACATCATTGACTATCTAAACGATCCGGACAGAAATCTGTATCTCATTAGAGGAGATGTCAACCTGGCTGTATGTTGATTGTCATCTGCATTTCTCCTCGCAGTTTATTCACTATTCGCTTACAGAAAGGTGCCGCAACTAAGCGTGCCCTTTTAAGAGCGCGGGACGGTCGCTCTGCGACCTACGCCAGTAGATTTGATCAATCCACTTGGATTGCTCTCGTTCAATATCTTGAGGCCAAGGAGTCCGTCGCGAGAACCACCGCAAATGCGATTCAAACCGCTTCGGGACTGACTCAGAATGTCGGTGCAACGATACATGGGATATACACCAATACTATTATGGTTGCGCGAGCAATGGCCAACTCGTATGTCTCCAGTCAGCAGACGAGTCAACAGGGAAGCCAGGGCGGAAGTCAGGGCGGAAGTCAGGGCGGCAGCGGAGGGAACTCGCCACATCACAGTGAAGGGAGCGGAACAAGCTCGAGTCTCAGCGATCCCGCAGCTGAATCTACACGCATGTACCACAACAGACCTGTGACGGTGTATGATCTTGACGGTGTCGACCATTATGCTCATTGGAACGGCCGTGACTGGACCTACGTAGAGTTTACTCGCGATAACTTGCGCCGATATCCTCCAACTTATCAACATTAGTTCCGATGTATATATAATAAAATACTCCTTCATCATGGTTTCTTATCAATAATATGCAAATGATCAAAATACCTAGCAAATGCACCTGCGACGTGGATAATCGATAAAGCTAGCGCTCCGTACTGCCGCAGGCCGGGTGAGTTGAAACCAACTAATGAATTAAAAATTAGGGGAGACTCAAGGCAGAAGGATTACTCGCACTGCCTTTAGGGTCTCCTAGATGGCAGTCAATATTATGATAGCAGGACAACTCTTCAAAATGTCTTTCCAGTCATGTCGATGTTAACTGTTGTCAAGGCTACTATACGGATAAGCTAAACTTAGGTAGCGATACGTTGGCACTTGGCAGGCTAGAATTGATGCAGTTGAACCGCCTTCCAAGAATATCATTAGACTATGTAGAATTACGAATCTTCTAGTAAGTACACGCTCGTATTCTTTATCCCTACGATTTGCATTGGCGCAGGAGGATCCCTACGAGCTTCTTTGTCCTTGCCACTCTTTTCTAAAAGTGCAGGAATGTCAATTCTACATGGCAGTCGAATCTGTTATCAAGATCCTACATTTATATCTTGTTGATTCACGTTTCTGACGTCCTCAGTTGGGGCTAGGATGGTCACGCCCGAAATTTTCGATGTGGACTCGTTAATGCGAAACAGGAATGTCTTGCAGTCAAATCTGTAGTATCTATGCAGCCACATTATCACTGGACAGCGAAAGAGCGAGGAAGAGACGTACAGCTGTTTATTCATACGTAACTGCATTTGAACTCCCAGCATCACTTTACCGATGGCTTGATTGAGTAGCTCTTGGTATTCGGTGCTGCCGGGAGTTATTTGGCGTTGACTGAAGAGACCTGCCAGCGTAGTTCCCTCGTCATTGGCATGAGTCGACCTGGACTTTAGGGTGAGTGACACAAAACAAAGGCAGATGCTTGAATCAATGCGCACGTAGCATAGAGACAGAAGACAGTAAGCGCTACAAAGAAGAAACTGTAATTCAGACGCATTAGATGTGTTTAGGAGAGCCAGCTCTACGGGCTGTGACGCCGCACCATACTTTAAGTACCAGAATGAGGTCGTCATGCATCGCTTGATGCTGGTCCTGAACTGGATTTTTGATCTAAATAGTCATTGGTTGGATATGAGAGCAACGAGTTACTCTTTAGATTAGCGTCTACGTATTTGAAACGCTGCAACAAAACTGAGGAGAGGTTGGCTTTGGTATTGTACACCGGCAACACCTGGTGGAGGAGTTTTCAGGAAGGAAGCAGCTCTACGCTTTCAATTATGATATTGATAACCTGATAAGGATCCTCGGTTATTGGTGCCATCGATACAAGCAACGGATGAAACCCACATTCACATCCCATTTCAACTTAGTGGCATCCCTGAATATACTCAAGACGACAGAAGGCTATGAGTATTTATCCCAGAAAACATCATGTTTGGAGCTGAGCAATTTTTCATCCACAGTTGTGACATAGTAGCAATCACTCCACCCACGCAGAAGGAGTAGAAAACACGCCTAACCTGAAACAGATCGTTGCAAGCTATCGCTGAGCTTGAAGTTGCCGGCGGCAAGCATGTTCACCGCCCTTCTCCTTTTCGAGCCCCATGGACAATCGACAATCGACGGTAAATGGTGGGCTCAGTTTGAGTATTTGCTTCCTGCTACGTGCCTCTCCATCATACATTGACTGGTTGCTTCGCTAGGTTCCCCGACGTCCGAATCAAAGGCTAGTAGGAGACCACGGCGTGTATAAGCATCGCAGAAGCCACTGACACCCTCTGGAGAGATTTTATCCTTCGGGCCTTGCGAACATCAATCTGTCAGTTTTGTAGTCTGATCCTCGTGAAAATTTCATACGAGTCTCCCGGAAGACAAAGGATATTGGGAAGTTCAATGCTTTAGCGAACAACTCTAGTATGAGACTAATATGTCGCCTTTTCGTACTTTAATTCTAACTTCTCCAAATGATGGTTTGAGCCATATCCCGCAGAAGCCGTATCCTCTCGCCTATCGATAAGCCTGTCCTTCATATCCATCGTCTCAGCTGAATGCTGCGCCACGTCTGCTATGCAGGCTTGTTTCCTCATGTGGACCATGCACTGGAAGCACCTCTACCTCTACTACCATCGCTCAAAACCTACCCACTCCCGCACCAAAGTCTCTTTGTTATCAATAGGATAGACATGGACGTCACCAGCCGCAAGAACTCTCCTGAAGAGGGATTCGATCATTCTTCCGTTTGGTTCGAAGACGGGAACATCATCATTCAAGCAGAATCTGCTCAATTCCGTGTCTATCGCGGTATATTGGCAATGAACTCCTCTGTACTCCGGGGGATGTTCGAACTGGCACAACCAGATGAAAGTGACATACGGGATGGCTGTCCAGTTGTCCATTTCTATGATTCAGCACAAGATGTTAGACACTTTTTGTGCGCGCTCCATTTTCCCCGGTAGGCGACCTATAGCTGATAGGTACAGCTCTTCTCATGGATATTTGCGCACTTAGGTACTACCATCCATCGGAAACCACGTCCTGGGACATAGTTTCCGCCATGCTTCGTCTAGGAAAGAAATACGCGGTGCACCACCTTCACGAGTCAGCTTTCAAGTAGATTTCTGCTTTGTATCCCGTTAAATTTGCCGATTGGTGCACTAGACCTATGCACTCTATACAGCAGTTTATAGCTCGCCCCTTGGCTGTATATCAACTCGCAAAAGAGACCGGTCATCTCAGTTTACTGCCCGGGTGCTTGTACAGCATGACCACAGTCCATAGGGGAGAAGACATCATCCACGGTTTCACCCTACCTGATGGATCGCATGCCGAACTTGGGCCCCACGAGAAGCTTCTGATACTTCAGAACCGGGAAAAGTTTACAGTCTATCTAAGGGAGAGCGTGTTAGGATTTCTTTTCAAGTCGCCTCCCAGCTGTCAGTCGTCGAAAATGTGTAGCTTGGTAAAGTACGCTACCTTGCAAAAGCTTCATGCCGACAACAGCCTGGATCTTCCAGGTAGAGGAACGGGCTTGTTTGGCGTCGAGATTGCATGGGAGTCCATCGGGTTCTGCGCCCCATGCTACGCCGCTGCTTTTGTTCAATGGAAAAATGCACGTGAAGACTTCTGGAACAATTTGCCGCAGATGTTCAATCTGCCAAGTTGGAAAGAGATCGAAAAATCGTTGGACGGTCAGTGTCTAAACTAACATTTCTTATTTTTCTCATCTCTGTTTTTGGCAGTCTTTCCTTCCCGGAGTATGCAGGCTGGCCACGGCGGGCGTGCAGCGGTGCGGCCTCGCCGACTCGGGTTTGGAGCTGGTCCAGCCACGTAAGGCGACGGTCGAAAGACTGATAATAGTTACATATCTCTGCGGTTTACTGGACTGGGTTGTATGGATACGGTGTACTACCCCTCTCTCAAGTGCCAGTTACGATTACCACCGTCATATAAGGGCCTCAGAGGAGTTGAATTTTCTCTGCTATGACATCTCTGAGAGTTTTCCCCACCTCAGGCTCCCGCAACTCAATTTCAAACTCTTTGATCATCTTGCAAACCTCTTCGCCGAGCAGAAGTTCCAGAAAAGTGATTACTGCGAACGTCTCCGAATCCCTGTCGACGCCGATGTCTTGGAGTATGTTCTCCAGCAAATCGTGTACCCCTCCATCCTCCATCGTGAATCCATATTCTCCGGGATCAGACCAGGCACCGATGCATGCCATTTTCTTGGTCTCCCCATACTCTATATCCAACCGAACACAACCAGAATCTGCATCCCCACACTGTCTGCCAGAACCGGAATTGAAGCTTCAACAAGCATGCATTGCCCTTGACCGGAGAAACTTCATAATGGAATCGACGCAGCATTGTTGAGAACGAGGCCATGCTGTCGTCTATGGTATTGGGTATATCATATTCCCGAGAGGGCACGACTTTGACACGCTCCTTCAGAGCGGAAGGCACTTCGTCAGGGATGCGAGCATGGAAAGCTGCTGCATCATTGGCGGCTTGGACAGTGGCCAAAAGACTCTTCAGTTCGCTGACGAGGAACCCAATTATATCATTAGCGTATTGGGCCATGGTGACCCGGAAGTTATTGAGGGCATCAGTTAGAGTAGGGCTTTGCATGGTGGGGCGTAGCTATGGACGTCATAAAGGTTGGACTTGATATATCTTTGCCTGAATTTATGACTCGAGGCGCGGTGCCGTTAGGTGGTTAGGGCGGACTCGGACATACACGGTTTTACGGCTGACATGTATTCTCGATCCATGTGCTTTCATTCAATCGTTTCTCACGCGCCCTCCGGTCGGACATGCAGTAGCAGTCAGTCAGTTACCAAATCCATTTCCCTCGCTTGTAGTACTCGTGTCGGCGTCAGTAGGCTGCCATGCCGTGTAGGGACGTCCTCAAAGCTGAAACAAAAGATGAGTAGATTGGTGTTACAACACGAGATATCCAACGCATGCGTGTTCATATATTACGGGTTCGATATTTTCCACGCCCAACAAGGTCCTATGGTCAACGTCAGCAACCTATCCAAACTTGAAGCAAACGTAAATTTACCTATTGGATCTGATCTTGCATGATCCACTCCTGTCCACATCCCAATCATTCCCATCGCACTACCCACCTGTCCTATCTGTACACTCTCAGTAACCCACTCCGGATCCTGAATTCCCGCTTCGCTCGAAGTCTAGTATCGCATCAACACCTGAAGAACCTTTATAAAAACAGAGGACCAACCAAGCTCCATCTTACAGCACCATCGCCAATCATTCTAACCGTTCCTTTAATCTGTCTATGTGCTGCGTCATCCAAGTCTGATCCCCGAGACTCTCCCTCGACATGGATGATGGGCAGTGTATAGACCAATGAAGATAGAGGGTTGTCGCTGGAGCCTTGATAGCCAGGCGGGGGTGTGGGCGGTTTGGAATATCCCGACACCCGTAGACTCATGGGCATGACACGAATAGTCTCAGCCACCATATTTGCACTCTCCGAAAGACGGGAAATAGTGGTCTCTCTGCGACGCTATGAACTAGGTCAGTATGGATGCTTACTCGGTGCAAAACCCCGCGCTCACATTGTGGTCTAAAATGTAAGGATGTCAGCTGCAGAAACAGTATCAAAACACAGAACGCACATATCAGTCCATGATAGTCCATCCAGCATACGATTCGCCTGCATAAAAGGATCAAAGATGAGGTTTATAAATTCAAGAAGCGACGCAAACCTCCATTCTCCCGTTACACCAGCCCAGTCCCAACCGTCTACCTCGTCTTCACTACCCTCCTTCCCCTTATCATCTACAGTTATATCCATCTCTCCCGCTTCCTCCGCTTCTCCATTCAGCCGTCTCCACTTATCCCACTCAAATCCTGGTGCACCACCCATCCTCAAATGGTCCAGATTCTTCAGCGCCTCCATAGCCTCCAAGAATTCTTCTTTATCCTCGGGATCAGAATGCACGACATGAGCACGATCTCGAACATTCGCTTCAACGAGCACTCGGGCGCTCGCCAGGAAACTCCAGTCAGGTTTAACCTCGTGCGGGAACGGGGGAAGATGAATGTCGGGTGTCGTTCTTCATCAGGATCACCTCCAGCCAATGCTTGGTCAAGCAGGAACAAAGGAAGGTGGGGCGGTGGTCTATTAGGGTCGTCGTTTTCATCTTCATCATCATCGTCTTCACGCTCTTCATAGTCCACGTCGTTTGGATCGTCCTCGTCATCTTCATCAAGCCGGGCGTTAAATTCCAATGTACCATCTTCTCCGTAACCAATCAGAGAGCCAAATGCTAGAATCTGAAGACTCGCGTTCCTAAATATCGGCAAAAGTGTAGAATCGTTAGATGATTTCCTAGGTTCCAGTGACGGCATGGGCATAAATGGTCCCCAACATCGCTGTGGATCAGGGTATTTCATGTCATAGACGCGCAATTTGGCGGCATTCCGCGCCATTTTCATCTGGGTGACATCGTTGAGAGTAATTTCTTCGATGTCTCGCGCCTTCGCCTTTCCTTTGCCTTTATCTTTGCTTTGAGTCTCGTCCCCCACCGCAGTTGCAGCTCTTGTCCTCCTCCTGGTGATCTTCTCCATCAGGTCTTCCTCTGGTAGTCCTTGCATCCTCCAGAACTTGAAATTGGGTGCGCATTTGAACCCAAAGTGCAAGAAGATGTGATGGAATGCTTGTCCTGTCGAACTCTGGTCCCACATTTCCCCGTCCTGGGAATTAGTACCCTCGTCCAATTTCGGCTGGAATAAGAGAAACCGAGACACTGCGTCGGCAGGGTAGCCGTGAGATAGGACATCATCTAGCCAGTTCGAGTTGAGCGAACTTGATATCACTGCTTCACGCGAAAGCGGAGGCCAAGGGCATATTGGCTCGCTTATGGCTGTAAAGGTATCGATGGACGAGCTGGGTATGCTTGGTGCCGCAAGTACCATGGGAGATAGCGCAGAGAAGATCTGGAACCGAGTTAAGGTCAATGATAGTCGCATCTCAATTGTAAGGATCACTAGCCTCTAGATCAAAATTATTGGGTACAGACAGCGGGTCGTCCAGATGTGCTTTCTGGTAGCGATTAATGCGTATTCAGTGGCCAGTGACCACCGACTTACAATATGGTTTCTGGCTTTGATTCTTTGCTTATATCCTCTTGCCCAGTCGACAGAAACCTCTACACCGACCAAGGAGCCCAGCTTTCTGGGATCATCAAACTGGGCCAAGAAGATCTCTCTCCACAGATGAGAGTCAGGGCTCTTGTATATCAGCTCGTAGAAAGTGCTCTTTGCGTTGGAGAGCGAAACAATAGCGCTGGGCCCATCGACATGGCTACTGGAGATAATGATGCTCTCCAGGAGCTCTGCAGGCAGAGAGAGAATCGTTGTGGGAGACGACGGCCCAGTATATGGAGACGACATCGAGGTTGTAGCTATCGTCAGTTGGGCAGAGGCAGATTAATAGTTCCTCGGCAGCGGCTTTGTCATGCATTATTGGTCTGCGGCACCAATAAATCATATCGGCCGTAAAAGTTTACCGATCGTTACTGTAACATTCAGTGACATTGCGGCCCACATTTGCAATATCGATAACTGGGCAGGGCAGGCAGGTAGCGATAAGTAACTGGGAGACCACTGCAATAACTTATCGTATGTCGTAAAATGTCGCAAATCTGAAAAGACTGCCTTGCCTGCCCCGAAAATTTATCTGATACTGGAACGGCAAGATATCTTCGGTCGTAATCACGATGACGCGAATCTGAATAATTCTCTGTTGAGAAAGCATATTGCATTGATGAATGACTTACCAGGACTAAAATGAGAGATTTAAGAGCAAAGATGGACGGATATATATGAAGATTCGCTGGGATCCTTAGAAGCCTTCGTCGTATAGCGCACTTCTTCACATCGGTCAAGTATGATACCCAGGCGTATACGGCGCGTATGGTCATCCTCTCGGAGCAAGCACTTCCCTTGAAGGTGTTGTTGGGAGACAAGCTCAAGTCCACGCTCTAGCCGCCCTTGACACATTTGACAGATAACTCACGTGCAGCACCACGACGCGACGTGTCCCAACGATTCAACATATCCAAGATGGAATCAAATCAAAAGAGAACGTGATTCAGTTCTTAATACAACATAGAAATGCGGGGGAAAAGTGTAAACTAAAAAATGGAAACTTTCAGTGGTGGATACAAATTGGGACACTGCTGCAAGTCAGTTCAGTTTTCATCACTGCAGCACAAGTAAATGATTCACCATTAACATTGCTTCCGTGCCCTAGCATAGTCAAAGCGAAGACAATCTCTCGAAACTAGCTTTGGAAGCTGGTTCATAATCATCCTGGCCACTTGATCTCTAGCGGACTTGGGGTCCACTTTGGTGAAGAAAACAACACGCCGAAGAGCTGGGAAGCTGTCGGACGTAAGGATGGAATCGAACAAGCCCCAGGGCACATCCTGATCCCCCGGGCTCGTCCTCCTCGACTTCCGAAGAAATCCGGATGTAGGCGAGGCGCATCCATAGCTTCTAGGACCCTTACAACGGCATTGATATCCTGCAACTCAATACAATCTTCAACAGGCAGGTCGCAGGAGAACGTGATAGTCTCAATGGGACGGAATGATGCGAAGACTTTCGCCTCTACAAGATGGTCTTGGGACAGACATGAATCTCCGATTGACACTGACGGATTCGATACGACTCATCAAGAAAAAAATCGGGATTTTCCGGCGTCACAAAATGGGATACAGATAAGGTGAGATGCTTGACATGATAACAAGTCGATATCAACTCTTCGTACAGTGCGTATGTTCCTGGTTTTGGTGGATCATTGTCACCCCAATGCATTTTCCACATAATCTTCAGCGTATGGAGGTCTGACAGATCAAAGAATGACCCAAGAAGCCAGGAGAGAAGGGTAGCCTCGACGTCCACGTTACATAGCGTCAAAGCTTTGAGCCGGATGGGTCCCGAACTACTGTTTGCGTTTCTGGGGTCATCTGGCGCCATGACCCCCACCCAGTCCACACAAAAATCGAATGAGAGGGTAGAGATTTTTGGCATTTTCTCTAGAAATCGGCAAGCATCGCGATGGCTGGGGAAATGGACGCGAGAGAGGTCCAATACCTCAACAAGCGTCATGTTCTGAAACGCTAGGAGCTGATTAGGCTCTAGCTGAATGTTGTCAAGGGAGAGGAATTGAATGTGCGTGAGACGGGATAGGAGACGAATAACTTGCGGCTCTCTCATGAGAAAGATTACATATCCCTCCGATTCCGAGCCATCCGAGGCCTCTGGATCCATCGGCATATAGTCATTACCGCCATAGAGGCGGACTTCTTCGACCATGGATAGCAGACGAGGGTACGTGTCAAACTTCATGTTCCACCTCACACACTGCGACACGAGCCATAGGGAGAGGGTACGGAAAATAAATGGCTGTGCAAAGCCAAGCCAGGCGCGACAAACGCGAGAACATGCGAGGAGATCTTTCTTTGTGACGTTTCGTATTATCTGTGGAAATAATTCTGGAGGAATACTCGCGCCGGGCCCCACCTCGTTGGCCGTGTTTTCATGAGCTTTATCGGACCGTTTCTCCATGGTATAGTTGACCACGATCAATGTTGAGAGTAAGCTCTGGTGGGCGTGGTGAAGGTAGGAAGGAAAACTGGAAAGCTCGCGGAAGTTTGCGTCGTGCGAATTGTCAATTTGAATCAGCTGATCCCCACGTGAGCTGACGCGACGCGTACGCGTCGAGGGTCCCCATTGGCATATATCCGTATAAGTAGCCCTGATACGCATCCAACGTTCTTGGAGAAATCGATATAGAGATTATGAAACTCGAATTATGGACTCTCAATTATATAAACTCGACTGTAATAAGAAATTTGTACTGCAGCCTCATCGTGCGTTCCACCCGCGTACGCCGTACTTATGACCGATTATAATGTATACAGTATTATATGGGATCTCCTGGATCTTATCATGTCGATTACTCCTTCAATGCTACAATCAAAATCAACTGAGACGGTATACCGGAAGAAAGCAATAGCAAACTAACCGTCCCTGTCCCACACATTAGCATAATCGAACCGTAGACAGTCCCTCAAAGCCAATTGAGGAAGATAACACGTAATCATGTTCACGAAATGATCCCTGGTGGGGAACATCTCCCGCTTGCCACCCTCCCAATTCAAATCGTCAATGCAAAAGCAAAATATCACCCGTCGAAGAGCAGGAAAGCGGGGCGAAGACAACAGGTTGTCCAGCTCCCCCCACGGCAAGGGATGAGTGGAACGTTCGAGATCTCCAGATGTTTTTGGACCGACCATCAAGTGAAATGTGATTTGGTAGACCGAAAGTCCCGGGAGAGATTCCAGGATCTTCACCGGTACACCGAGGTTCTTCAAATCAATACAGTGGTAGTTGCCAACATCCGTGGATGTCCCGCTCGAGAATGAAATCGTCTCCAGCGACTGGAAACAACGAAAGCTTTTCGCTTTAACGAAATGATCTAAATAGCAGGGATGAGACAGTCACAAGTAATTGAACGATGCAATGGACGTACCAAGACACTGGTCAACATGGTTAGTCCTGCAAACCGAAAACGACATATGCCTGACCGTAAAACATGCAATAAAGAGCTTTTCTACTAGGTTATACCTCGTCGGATGCGCCTTGATATCGGTGTTTGTTGGCACGTCCCAAGAGATCCGCAAGGTTTCCAATCCCTTCAAATCGAAAAAGCGGCCCAGAAGCCACACAATAAGGTCAACGCGTTCATACGCATCAAAGAGCATGAGCGTCCTCAACTCAACCGCTCTGGGAACGCAGACCTGCATCAGCAGAAACTTGCCGGACTCATAATAATCCGTCCAATCACCCACAGAGTGGAGGGCAAGCCAATGAAGGTTCGGCATGAGAGCGAGGAGCACGCAGAGGTCGGCCGGTTCCGAGAAATACACGTCTGAGAGGTTGAGGGCCTCAACGCGCGACGCGAAGCTGGTGAAGTGCCAGCAAAGGTCGGAGCCAAAGTCTTGGAAATCAGAAAGTGATAGGTACCTGACGTTTGTCAAGCGAGAGACGAGATGGGTGGCCTGTGGGCCCTCCATGAACCAAGGGTCTGAAGCATCCTCATCGTTATCGTTGTTGGAGAAATACTCCTGGCTGCCATTCAGGATGACCTCCTCCACCATCGGCACGAGTCTAGGGAACGCGTCGAATTGCGCGTTCCATATCGCGCACTCGACTTCGTAGGAAAGGTCGAGGGTACGGTAAATGTATCTCTGTGCGAACCGACACCAGGCGTGGCAGACGAGACAACACGCCTCCAAATCCTCCCTTTCCTCGACGTGACGGATAATTTCTGGAAACAGCTCTGGGGGAATGCATGCTCCCAGGCCGACTTCCATGCTCCTGCTTGCCTTCCTCAAGCCAGAGTGAAATTTTCACCAGTGGCGCTTGGTGGTGATGGAAGGAGAATGAAAATTGAATGATTATCCGTCTTCTCCGTCTTATCCGATTGCGACATAGATCACATGTCCTTTAACGCGTTCCAACTTGAAAGTCAGACGCGTCGCACGACGCCACAATCCAAAAATGCCAAAGATCTTGATTGATTGAGGACTACGGGGACGGAATACACGTTAATCGCCGGTATATACTAAAGAGGTCGTAATGCGAATCATTGATATCGCGGGACATTAACATTATAAGCTTGATGCATGAAAAACAAAGCTCAAGAGCAGCAAAAAAGGCACAGCAATGCAAGGGGAAATGGTATGCTAATAGATGTTACATGAAAAACCAGAAGTCCGTGGTGGTTGCGGGGGTATTATTATGAGTGGTGGGATGAATGAATGAAGTGGGCAAAATATGTGATATGTATGCGTAAGAAAATATTAGGAAAATATGTATACTGAATTTAATATGTGATTGAGATTGATGATTGATGGTTGAAACCCTTGGTGAATGCGTGGTGTAAAAGTACAACGGGTAATGGTTTTGACGGGAATGCCAGAGACGAAAGCAAAATGAAACAAGAATGCCAGGGCCGATGATGGCGATGGACCGCCGGGGTCCGATTAAGAGAGGCGTATCTTAAGATACGATTCCCTCGTCCGCGAACCGAGGAGTTAGCCAGTCGTTCTCCGGATTTGCATCCATCCTGAGAACAGATGGATTTCGTCGCTTCATCAAAAGTTCCTGCTCCTGGACCCGCATCCTAAGTGGGACATCCATAGACAGCGCAAACTCGTCTCCTAGTAACCGCTTGTAACCTCCAAACTCCAGATCAGCGGTGTCCACCTTGGAGTATGTGGGTGGACGCTCGACCCTCAAAGGCTGGCAAAGCAAGGAAGTCGCACTAAGAGTCGAAGAATGACGAGGGAGAGATTCGACGTTAACATTCGGCCTTGCGCCTAGTCGGTTCACGTGCAAGCTGTTGGTCCGTATCCTGGTATGAATGGACACCTTGCCGATTCCAGCATAATTCACGATGCCCTCCTCATAATCGTCTCCATCTTCTATCTTCCAGGCCCTTAGCGCTGCATCGACGTCATCTAGACCGTCTAGACCAAGTTCAAGCTCGTATTCCTGCGCATCAAACGGCCCTTCTTCGTCTTCCTCACTGACGGGGAAAAGTTTAGCGTCACTTCTTCCTTTAGTCCTCTTCAATCCCAACCCCAGCTTCTCATCATACTCTTCATACTCCTCCACGTATTCTTCTTCTGCAGTGCTGTCATATGACGGCGGCACATATTCATAATCCTCGCCGGACCAAGACACCTGAGCCAATCGCGAGCTTGCGTAGGGAGTTGCCAAGCCAACGTTCATGTCCCCCACACGAGCCACCAATGCTTTGTTCTGCCATGCTCGCCTCCGGCTCCGAATCTCCAAAATAGCATCGCGTTGTCGAACTTCGTTTGCGTGATGCTCCTCCTTTGCTTCTTGTAAGATGAGAAGCTGTCTCAGTCGGACGCAATGCGATGATAGGCTCTGATACTCCAACAATTCGTCAGTTGAGAGCCCTTGCAGATGGCGAGGCACAGATGTATAGTCCGTCGGAGTTTCTGGTACATGCGAATGACGAGAGTGCATGCTTCGGAGACTAAAATATGCAGTAGAAGGGGTGTGAACAGAACTCCCGTCCGTGTCAGTGTCGCCCCCATCGTCCTCAATGGTAGAAAACGGAGAGGTAACCAAAGACGGTGGAGGGAAATATCCCTCGTCCTCGAAGGGGCTAGTTATGAATGCATTGTTGATCTCCACAGCTTGCTGGAGAAGATCTGCCATAGTGTCAGAAGCCCTGCGAAGCATGCTCCTTATGATCCATGGATAATATCCACCCGAAGGAAGACGCCCGCTCAGCTCGCCCGCGACGTACATGCGGAAAGCGTCAACCAGTGTAGAGCGAGCACGGCGACGCAGAGCTTTTGGAGTAAGCGTCGGAGCTGCCCGTTCAACTTCTTGCTCTGGTGAAGCTTTGGATGGGACAGGAGATGGTACTCGAGTGATAGGTGCAGACGTAGAATGAGTATGAGAAGGTAGCTGCACGATAGACCTAGATATAATACTTGTTACAAAGATGCAACGGGCGAAAAAAGAGATAGACTTACGCGACCAAAGACATAAGCAGGGAACGCTGTTTCTTATGTCGTGTGACCTTAACAGTCGTGGGTGGGGAATTCAGCGACTGCTGTCCGTCTTTGCGCTCCTTCTCCTTGACCTTCTCCCGCTCCTTCTCCCTTTCTGTCACGACTGCCGACTGATTTACATCATCCAAGACGCTGTCGAGAGCTTGCAGACACCCAGGAGCCCTAAGAGGCCATTCTTCGGTCGAACCGTCCACGAAACGACACGAAATCGTTGACATGGGCACATCAAAAGTAACCTCTTTCAGAATACTCGGAATGAATGCTGCCTTGTCGAGACAATGAACAAGTTCAGGAGCATCGAGGCCATCGACGCTCAGATGGCTGAGATGTGTCGTCCAAGCGTGGGGATTGAATAGATCATCAGGAAGATTCTGAAACGTGATAGCAAACAGCACAGTAGGATGCGAAGCTGCTGGTAGGAGCCTAATGAGCATTGCAGAATCGAAACGAGGATGGGTATTGGAGTTCTTTGAAAGCCTCGAGGTGCATGCAGTGGAAAAAAGGTCGATTCTTAAAATTAAAAGAAGCTACCGGTGATATCAGTGCCTTGTTCAATAACTGCAGGGCGCCAACTCACCTAATGAAAAAATAGCGAAAACGAGGATCCAAGAAGTGCTTCTAACAGCTGCCAAAGGCTTTAATGACGATGGCTGTAAAGATAATGAGCTCCTGGTCGGCTCTGCAGCGAAGAAAGGTTAGGAAAGATAGAAAATAGGCGTCCCAGCTATTTGGAGACGGTGACGGTGGAGGGAGAGGAGAACGGTGGGAACTCAGGGGTGCTAGTGAAATTATTCAAAACTCGCTTCTTATTTCCGGTTCCGTAATGTTCCTCGCTTCACTTTTTCTGTTTCGAATACGAACGCAGATAACGAGAAAAAGACTCACGGCCCATTAGCGGTGCAATAATGATAATTAGACAGGCTATATGAATACTATTACTTTGCAGACCCGAGCCCAGTACACACAAATGGGGACTCTGCGGACCGGTATCAGCGACAATCCTTCTGGCGTAGACAGCAGAAGAGGGGCATGACAGTCGCCCCTTGTTCTATACCCCTTATGTAGATAACAAACCTACGTCGTTTTGGAGCGTGTTGGAGCAAAATTGGAGCGCGTACAGGTCCCATTTGACTTCCCATGACGCATCCCACCCAAGAAAGCTGGAGTTGAGCTGAAGGACACCGTCACCGAGGCAAACCTGAAGGAAAACCGTGTATATTGAAATCAATGTGATCGACGCCGTCTATGAAATTTCAATCGCCATCTGTAAGACTGTAACCATCCAAAATACGAACGTTGTTACCTGGATGGGATGGCTTGAGGATGCGGCTGCCAAGTCCTAGAAGAAGCAGACGTCCGGCTCGAAGGAGAGGGGCCTGGGAGGCACAGAATCCTCCGCCACTGGGCCTGATATAGATGGCCTGACATGAAACGGGAAAACCTCGATACGCCGCCGGATTTACCGCTGGGGCTTGAATCCCGAGACGTCATTCGATCCTGAGAAACGATCAATCATACGCGTAGGAGAATCCCTCCGGTACCTTCAGGACGGGAAGGATTGTTTCAATGGATCTGGATTCTGAAAACAGAGAGCGCAAACGGCCGTACCATGTCTGTAGGAGAAAGCTCTTGTGGCGAATACGTGTCAAGGAGCGGAAACAAGAAATGACGAGGCAAGGCACCCTTTGCCGGTGGCTCATTGTAAATGCAAGATGCCATTCTGTAAACTTGACCGATAAACAGGGATAGGAAGCAAGCAACAAGGGAAACATACACCTGAACTGGGACCGCAGCGCGCAATAGCGCCACCTACGCGAAAGTTCATGAGGTTGACCACCACCCTGGTTTCGTAAAAGTGTTTCCGGCAGCATGCAACGACCTAGGCAGCTGTAGCGGCGAAAAGTCTACACGAGCTTCAAACACGAGTTAAAGAAAAACTGATGGAATTCAAGCCTAGATTTCATGTTCTCCATATAATTTGTATCGCCGCCACTTTGAAAGCGCGCACATGTTCGGGGATGTGGTTACAGAACATCACAACACTGGTAACGATATGTTTTCCAAAGTGTTGTTGAGTGGACTGTAAGCAGTAGTATCAGCAAAGAATTCTCAATTGACTGCAGACGAAGGAAAACTTACAGATATCCCGAGCTTGCATCACATGCGATGTACTAGGCTTCACTTGATCGGACGCTACGGGATTAATGGCGACCCTTTGCCAGAAATACTCCTCTCCCACTCTACTCTGCTTCTGTACCGCGGTCTTTCGTATTGCGAAAAGAGAATGCCTCCCCAAAAACTGAGCTTGGGCCCAAATACACTTGAACAAGTACCGGCTGAGCAGCATCTAGACTCCCAGTCCCAAATCAACAGCGTACCGCTAGATGCAGGTAATTTGTCGCGAAGGACTTTCGAGCACATGGATGTAGGCGGGTTCTTGACTCAGCGGCAATGAAGCGGGAAGTGCCCAAGCATACGCGCATCTCGAACCGAACAACTGGGTGAAGTTATCCATCTGTGACCGGTCAGTCGGCCTGCAATTACTTGGGGCAGTTTCCGACAGAGACGCAGGCGTTCTTTAGGGAATGGGATATCCTTCTTTTGCTCCATCTCGGACCGGATGTCTTCTGAGATGTATGGGTGGCGTGATGATCGGCTGATTCGGACATTCCGTTTGTGGCTTTCTTCCTCGAAGAGACAGGAAATCCTTGTGAGGCTTTTCCAGAACAAAATACAGGTGGACAGTTCTTACCAGATCGGATCATCACTGACCCGGATTTGCCAAAGCTTCGATAATTTTCCTCGACGTCTTCACGAAATGCTGCGGATTACCCCAGGAAGCGCTTACTCTCAGTGATCCGGTGCTCTGTAAGGCGCTCCCTTTCAGCAGTTGGCTTCAGCCTATGCCATGATATGGCAGATACGTCAAACGCATAGACCTGATTCTGATGGTACATTATTACGTAGTGCACGATTTCTCACTAGACAAAAGTTAGGGACAATATTCAAAGCGCGAGGGGGAGAACACGGTAGACTTACGAAAGTCAATTAGATAACTTGAACATCGCCGGCAGGTTCTCCCACATTTTTTCTCGCGCCGCGGTCCACTGTTCAAGGTAACATTGCCACAAGAGATGCAGAGTCCAGCCTTGACTGCTTCCTAGACGAGAGGTACGTCGAACAGCCCGCAGCCCGGAAAATCGAAAGCGCGCGAAATCTTCGAAAGATCGCAGATAATCCCGTGCTTGACATTATTGCACTGATATTGATACCGGCACCCCGGGATATCTTCAAACAGGAAACGGAGCGTAGAATGAGAAAAAGGTTACGCATATGACACTACATGATTTTGTCAGCTGGAGAAATATCAAGGCGGGCTCGTCGGGAAGTGTGACGCCATTGCGAACCCGCCCGACCTTCATGACGATCATATTCTGTTTTTCCGTATCCTATACTGAGAACGTTCTGTCAACGCTCAACCTCAGCAATATGCACAGAGATGGTATTTACCGTACTGAAGACATCGACATGAATCTTGAGTTCGTCGCGCATACAATCTCATGGGGCAGGTGCTCCACGATAACAGCAAGGGCAGAAGGCACCGACTCGGACGTGGAGAAGTTCAGATGTCGCCTGGCGACCGACGCGATGTTGAGAGGGAAAGCGCAGTTTCCATTAGCGTGCGCGATCGTGTTCTCATATCCTATCAACCATCAGTGCATTAGTGCTGGTTTCATCGGAAAATACCCAGTGATTTACCTGTGTTCAATTGGATGTGCTCCTCGATGCATAGCTCAAAGACACCATGGAAATCTCCCGGCTGGTTTGGCAATGTTGATGTAGCTTAGGTCGTTGGAAGGGTGCAGGGAACATCGAAGCTCGGGCATGGGTATTCTTCACAGACGGGTGCCCTTAGCTGGGTTATCGCGAAAGACACAAAATTGGTGCCAGAACTGTACGAGACAACTGGCTTTGATAGCTAGACCAGCCTGGTGTTAGTGTGAAGGTTTAACGCTTTGACCGATATCAGGGGTATTGCGAGAACGTTCTGTGGATTTGCATCATCCGACCGACTGTCCATAATTTATCGGTGAAGGAGAGTGGTTCGCGATGTGTTGATGGCGTAAATGCTTCATCGCGACGTGCCAAAAGACTGGGTAAGCTTGAGCTTGAATAGACACCAAAAGACATACAAGCATGTACCTCACACAGACGTCGAATTCTACGACTATCCTATATGTCGTTCCAGTGATATCCAAGGAAGTAGCCTCCAGGGTGATAAGACTGTACAACGGAAGCTTGAGGTTGCGGTCGTTGGAGGCATAATTGCGAATGGGAAAATATACAGATGATGAGGGTCGTGTTCGAAGCCGCGGTCATGAAGCTGATTATCAGGTATCGGTAACCTAACAGAGCGTTCAATGTGCGCAAGTGGTAGAAAGCAGATACTACGCACCAAAATCCAGCTCACGGCCGCCAAGAACATCTCGTCATCTTCCTTCGTAAATGTGACAGGAGATGGTGGGTATGTATTGCACGCAACAAGGGAGTGGCTACTTTTTCCGCCTCTCTTCGTGAAAGGCGACAGTTGGGAAATATATGTCGGGCGAAGCTAGAGCATGAATTGTCGACACATTAAGTAGTTTGACATGGGTGAACGGAAAGGATGATCTTGAATGTTTGAAGCGGAAGGTCGTTGGTGTCGTGGTATCAAAGAAAATAGGAGATTCGTTTTCTGTGCGCGTATGGTGTTGGTGCTGGTGTGAAGTAAAAATATACCGGTGTCACTCTTACCAAAAATGTTCACACGGCACTCACTCTGCAACTCCTCGCTTTTACATAACGACCTCGGCACACCAGTTTAGAGCATAACTAACGCGTTTCTCGGCATTAGTCTTCGGTAACTGATAGGTGCCCATACGATTCATGCTGGTCCGTTAGAAGTTTGAACGGATTGCAACCTAAGCGATGTACGTCCAGAAACCAAGCCTTGATAATATACCTCATGTGGGACTACCTTGGGAAGTCGACACTGATGCTCCTCGTGACTAGTCTGAAGTTTTCTATTGTTTGGTTGCTTCTCCGTGGCAAGAAGCGAGGTTAAGCGCCAACAGTAACAGGCACTCGCAGTCTACACAGTATGGGGCGACTAGAAGACGAGGCTCTAGTTATCCACCAAATGCCTCTCTTCCCATCTACCTCGTCTGACACGGATTCTAGCAATGTCGAATCCCACTATCTGCCCAACGCCCCGACGAGTTCTCCAGCTGTCGAGTACGTCAGTTTGCCTCCCGAAATACAGAGGCTAGTTTGCGAGACCTGTTGGGAGACATTCTTTTCTGCCGATACGTTCCGTACAGCATGGGCAACTCTAGTTAAGCTGGATAGATACGACTGGTCGGCTTGGTTCACATGGGTAACGCCTACATGGAGACAGATCCAACGCCAAAGATGTCAACATTTGCTAAAAAACGGATATCAGTGCCAGTGGTGTAAACTCGTCTGTAAAGAGGTCAAAAGTTTTTACAAGTACCACAAAATACAGAGACGTCCGCCCAAAAACAAGAAGTTCACATTGCTGTTGCGATTCGAAGAAGACAATGAGGGCGTCATTGTTCTTCTGCTTGCCATAGAAAAGATGTGGAAGAGTACATTCCGGCTACATACTTCTGAAGGTATGGCCAATAATACTCACCTGTCGCGGAGCGAGTAATGTCTGACGATAGCCAAGACAATGCAGCAGCAAGGTGTATCCGGGCCCGCGAGCTCCTGTTGGATGTTGATTCACCCATGTGCTACAGCCTGATCCAAAAAAGTTTCGACAAGTGCGCTCGCCATACAGATTGCCCTCCACCCAGCTGTGTTCGCTTGCCGACTCGGGTGATAGACTGTGCAGATCGGGATCAGCCTCGCATATTTATTAACAAAGGCATGGAAGGAAATTACGTTGCGCTCAGCTATGTGTGGGGCGAGGAGCAACCGCATCGTACGACGACCAGGAACTTGGCCTCTTACAATGAAGGCATTCCCTTGCAAAATATCCCCCAAACTATCCTAGATGCTATCACAGTGACCCGAAAACTTGGATTGCGTTATCTGTGGGTGGACTCCTTCTGCATCCTGCAGGACTCGGAAGACGACAAGGCACGAGAAATCGCACAAATGCGGTACATATTCCGTAACTCGTATGTTACCATTATCGCCGCCTGCGCTCACAAGGTCAGCGACGGATTTTTACACGATCGACGCCCTGCGATCAGAAATTTAAGTTCCCTGGATTGCTTGCTCCCATTTTACTGTCCTGATGGTGGGATAGGGACAGTACAACTGAGATTCTGTGCAGACTGGCCACAGGAACCTGTCAGCGAACGCGCGTGGTGCTTGGAAGAACGCGTACTGTCGCCACGATGTTTGATTTATGCCACGCACACGCTGCTGTACGAGTGCCAGACAGCACACAAAAATGTGGATGATGGCCACAACTTTGTCAAGTTGTGCGATATTTTGGACACCCCCCATCTTCCCGACTGCATCTTCCTCCCTTCAACCTCGGCTACTCCAGTTAGTGCTATGTCAGGGGACGATGAGATAGTGAAGGGCTGGGACAAAGTTCTAGTACTTTACACAAAGCGCACCCTCACGAAGCCGAGAGACCGGCTCATTGCCATGTCAGGCATTGCCGAACAGTTTCACCAATTTTGGTCGCATAGCAAATACGTCGCCGGCTTGTGGGTGCACCAGCTTCCCCACAGCTTATTGTGGAACAATCTTGGCAACGACGAGTGCCGCCGCAGACCAGATCGCTACCGTGCTCCCTCATGGAGCTGGGCTTCAACAGATGGAGAAATCGGCGTGCCGTTTTCGAAGAGCGACAATTTATGCACGATCCTCCACTGTGATGTGACTCTAGCTAAACAGCGTTATCAGTACGGCGAGGTCATAGATGGTTCTCTGGTCCTTGACACAATTGTGCATCAAGCGATGTGGAATCCAGTACCAACGGGATGGGGGTATTTATTCGAGGCAGGCGTCCCAATCGATTCTACGTTACCAGCATCGGAGTGGGATTCATCCCAGCCGGGCATGATAGGATATACATTTCGTGATGCCATAGAACCGATCTCAGAGCAAATCGGCAACGTGTACCTCGCCCTTGTTGAGGATACCGGTTCTGCATTTTTAGGCCTCGTTCTCGTTCCAGTGATCGATCAGACCGACCAAAGAAAGTGGACTGACTCGGATATCCGTGTTTTCCGTCGCGTTGGTATGTTCCAAGCTCAGTCCCCGGACACGAGGGCATGGCTTAGGTTCAGCCACGAGAGTATCAGAATTGTTTGATGCAAAGTCGGCACCCGCTTGTGGGGGTAATCGATGGGCTCGTGTACTCTCATGGTATGAGAGGGCGCATAATTAGATATCGCGAAATACATAGTTAGTGTACATGGACGCAGGAAGAAGAGAGAGGTACTGAGTCTCTTTGGCTAGCTGATATGCAGCGAGAGGAAGTCCATCGAAGTTTTCTATATTTTCATATATTCTAGAGAAAGCCAGCCCGAGAGTGTCGAAGGGAAAAGAGTCGACAAGTGTTTGAAAGCAGACTTGAAGAGGTGCTCGACTTCATATTTCTTGCCGAAACGCAGCATAGCTGTAATAATACTCCAGCTCCAGGTAGTGATTTTCAAAGGCTGGTAGTAGCTACTCAAAAAAAAAGATCAGCTGGCTACTGAGATACATATAGTAGATAGCAGCCGTACCGAGGAAAATGCAAGGCCTTCAAAAAATGCACCATATCCTTCGGAGAATTGTGAAAATGAACAAAGGGGCAATCGCCAACTATGTCATTTTCATCTGGCTGAGATAGAGAGAGCATGTCGCTTAGCACTAGAAAGTTTGCAGCAAGGATGCCGCGGTAGACAAGAAACTGAGTCAATTCCGTTTGTACGATGATGTTGCCATCTACGAGTCAGACTTCTGAACAGCGCTCCGTGACTAATGCTTGCACGTCCATAGTAAGGATTTGAGGCAGAGAGTCAAGTGCTGTATGACTAGGCGTAGGGCAATGGACGTTACAACTCAAGGGCATTCGGTGAACTCGGGGAACCACAATCATGTGACTTCAAACAAAATTAAGATAGAAAATAAATAACTTAAATAAATAAATTTCTTCGAAAATTTCGTCTCCAAGTAATGGTATTATGGTAAGTGTACCTCTACCGTCGCCGGTACACTTAGAGATACTGAAGCGCTGTAGCCTCCGGCTTAAGCATAGGGGCCGACAGCGTCTGTGGCGTAGAGGCGTAAGAAGGTGTTTTTCTTCCTCTTAACTTGAAGTGTTGACTCTTCCAACAGTCGTACTGGTTAGATTTCCACGACTTCGTCCTTCACAGTGAAGGAACCTCTTCATTAAAGTCTCAGTACTTTTCATCGTAAGTACAGCATCTCCACTATGTCGACAGCATAGGGTCCACTGCCAAGTTGTCGATCCGGCTATTGATGAGAATGCTCTCAACGACGTCCGTGGCAGCATTTCAATTCTTCACAGTGCACGAATTAACGACCATCGCATTGAACCTGAAGCCCAGCTTGATGCAAAGTGCTTGTCGAATCTCTTTCAAAGTCCATAAAGATCCGCTAGTCATCAAGTTTGACGTTAATAGAATTGTGCCACGATTATCTACGGTATAACGCAACATTGCTAACTAAGACTAACAGTACTGCTACGGAGAATATTTCGAATAGCTGAAACCCGCCCCGAAGGTGAGTCATCCTTGTCAATTTATGATCATCCTTTGGGACCTTGTCCGGTTATCTAAACACTAAACACTAAACTTTGCAACTCTATCTGCCGGGTTTGGACCACGACCATGCTTGCAGAGGCTGCTTATGCGTTTTCAAACCCCCCGAGGATCACAGCAGCATATCGATCTTCTAAATTGTAATTCCATTTTTCTACCATGATCATTTACCGAACATTAACGCAGTCAGCATTCGACATACATCTGTGTCCAGACTCCCCCTTCATAACTTCTTGACGGTAGTCCATCGGAACTACATTTCGCGCGACTGCCAGGACTACAGCGCGTCTACTAACATGCAGAATCAAGCCTGGATCAGACTCACTCGTCTTTTCTCATTAATTGCCTAGAAGTCGCATGGGGTATATACATCTTGAGTATACTAATAGCGCCTATCACCACCAAATCACCTCTTCGGACAGCTCCTACTTGACCTCGGGCCTGTTTGCCATGGACGGCTGGACCTGCAGGGACCCCTACCTTGCGCACAGTCGTTTTTATTCTCTAAGGGACGACTCAGACCGTCGCTTGTGGGCTAGCTGCTGTGAGTTGAACATTGAACTGCTGCACGCAAGTAGGAACAGGCGTGTACTGTAACTTGCTATCGATCCTGACTTTGACTGAACGGTGCAATGTTCCCGATGGCTATCTTCCACGTAATCCTCCCTGCCCACCGGTGACAACACAACCACTGGACCGCCAGCAACGTCTGAGACGACTTCAAACTTTGAAAGCAACCGGATAAAATTCGCTGGTAACCGCATTGTTGTCTTTCACTGTTTTTCTTTTCTGATTTGTTTGTCAAGCACCATCCTCATACTCCCAGGCTTCACTTTCAGGCTCTGTCGCACATCTGAGCACGTGTCTCCTAGGGTTGACAGAAAGCCCATAAACCATTGCATGCATCCAGAAGTACCCTTTCCTAGGGCTGAAATTCTTTAGCATCCCAAACGATCAAACGCGGTGTGCACGTCATACAAATCACTTTAATGGTTAACTTCAAACATTGCACATTGACAGACTGCTAATTCACTTTGTGGTTTAGGGTCATGTAGACTGTATTGCTTTGTCGTGATTCTAGTCTTGCCGACGTGGAAATCGATGGCTGTAGACTTACCCATTGAATAGAGAATCAAAAAAACACCCACGAGTTCCCCCGTTATGATCGAATCCTGTTAAATGTCACTCTCACGAGTTGTATCCACACGAAGGACAAACTCGGTACTGAATGTGTGAGCGCGCGCGACTTCATATGGTATGCTTAAGGCCGTTTACACATTGTGACTGGGGGCAACGCCGGTTAAGAAATCGTGCGCTGACTAAGCAGAGATCGGTCCTTTTGATGGCAAAATGCTTCATCTCACCTTCGGCTCTCGTTAGCCTTGATTTGCAGCCCTCACCACTAGTGTATGCAATAGATACCATCATGGCATTAAACCATTTGAACTGTGATCTTACTTGGTGGAAAATGACCCTGTAATAATTAATAATTGGCGCGTCGCGTTTGTTTGGCTTTGTTAGCAGGCCCTTCCCCGTGCAACTATAATGCACCCATTTACGGCTTCCACATAGACAGATTGCGGCCAAAAAATATATGGAAGTCCACAGTGGGTTAAAATACATGTATTCTATGTGGAAAAATGACAAAATTCATATTGATATAATGGAATATACGAGTGAAATGGCACAATCTAGCAGGGTAAAGAAATTATAGCTCATAGAATACATGTAGAATTATCTACCGAACATTTTCTCCCACTGAAAATAGTCGCCAACATGTGCGGTTCAGCCCACAGTAGGTGCAGACATCCGAAGTGAATTTTTTGGCGTGAAATCCATAAAGGGTAACTCACGGTCGGAGTTTTAAATTTGGTGAGGATTGCCGACGGTCATACACATTAGGTTATCGGCACTCCACGGCCTCAAAAATGCTATCATGAGATGATGCACGTCGGCATTGCGTCCAGCTCAACGAAATTTTTCCTTAGAGGAATTTCGGCATCAATCTTTTTTTCCAGTCCTGCGGACAAGGCACCCAAAGTTCTAGCAGTGTTTCTGTTTACTCGTTACCCATCAACAAAGCCGCGAACCTGACATCACACGTTCATACATATATATACCCTCCGACAATATCGATGTATGCCATCTTGCCCATCCCATGAATCCGAGCTCCAACAAACATCAAGATGGAAAATCTACAACCGAAGACCTTCCAGTGCTCGCTATGCTCAGCCAATTTCACTCGATCCACGCACCTTTCCAGACATCTCCATACACGTAAGTGTAACCACCGTTCTGCAGGCAGTTAGACTTACTCTAATTTCATTGACAGATACCAGCGAGCGTGCTCATAGATGCATCGTGAGTCATATTATTCATACGCACTGCACCTGTCCCATAGATCCTTCCAGGCATGTTTCGCCGAGTTCTCCAGAAGCGATGTTCTGAACAGACATATAAAGACATGCAAAGCCATTAACAACCAGCAAGTACCCTTTCTTTTCTGCCAGCAGTGGTGCTAAGATTTGTTCTAGGATCGCCGAGACTGTTCGTCATTCCCGCCAGAAGTCTTGTCAGGTAGAGATCTCTTTTCATTAAGCCTCTTGGACGATGCCGATATATTTCCTGAAGGCCTGTGCCCAGGCGAAAGCCAAATGCGATTTGCAGGAACCGTGCTCGAAATGCATCTCCCGCGGAAGGGAATGTTTGTACATCAACGATCCCGCGGTCTCACGGTACAAAAAGAGTTGCCGTAGACGAGATTCTTATAACTCTAAGATACCTATCACTTCTTCGGAGTCAAACGCAAGCTCGTCCACAGATTTCCCTTTTGCCGGATCAGCTGCTGACCCCAGCAACGATCCGGCCTGCTCTCTTGACGCCTTCGCGGACGCATTTCTCTTCCCGGCCTGCACTCTGAGTCAGAGTGGAAGGCTGGAAGGAGATGGTGCGTCGGAGAGCTATGGTTTATTCACTGAGCATCGTTTCTCAACGAGACCGGATTCTTATACGGTGCCGTGCCCCCCATCAGACTCGCTCTCTGTATTCGATGTACCATCATCATACACAGCAAAGTATCAGACAGCTCCATCTGATGAAGCAGGTGCAGACACAGAGCTTTCTGAGGCTGAAAAGCAGCACTATCGTGAGTTTCTGTTTTATAAAAATGCGCTTCGTAGTCAATTCATATGAGAGAAGTGTACTTGTTGTCTTCCGCTTCGGCGAGCAATTTCCCCTCGTCCCCCTTTCAATAGATATTTTCGTTCAACCAACTCCTACATGTGCCATGCAAGCATGCGTCGAGCGAAGACTTTGAATGCACCGGATGGTCTCAATGTGCGCAGAACGCTAGGCGAGGTTAGAACTATGTTTATGGGCTTATTTGTGAGGAAATGGCTGACGTGCTCCATGCGAGAACGTAACTATGTCATTCTCAGGCAATAGTATCAGAGGGTGGTTGAGCATATATCACGAAATGCTTCTTATAGTCGGTGAGCCTCGCGTGCGCTGCGAATTTTCCTTATCGTAATTTATCACCGATACGGATGATCCTTCAAACAGGACGTTGCATAAGCCGTTCTCGCCTGTGGCTCGCTCTAATGTCAAGCCATCTTCAGACGCTTCGATTTTGGAAGGTGCCTGGAGAGGATGTGGAGGAGCTACTAATGGCAGGACATTCCGTGTCTGGTATCGAATTGCAGGGAGATATTAGAGGAACTTAGTAACCGTCCGTGTGGCATTTTGTTTTTTCCGTAATAGTACTAATCGTGATTTCTGCTAAAGGCGCTATAATAAGCCAACGAGGAATGGTAAATATTTTTATCGGTTTATGGTTAGCTGTCGGACCGACTAGCCAACGAGTGGGGCGCGACGACGACGAGTAGTTCGAAGTTTTTCGATGATGCAATGATTGTCGATCGGATCTACCAGCGGCTATCTATATCAGGCTTTCAGGGGATGTCTCTACTATATAAATGGCACTGCTCCTTATCTCATTTGAGTCAAATCATGGCCCCCTCCAATCCTCCCGCTATCATGGCTATCGGGCCCGCAGAATTTCGAGTCTGCATCACGCCCGGACCGAGACTTGCCCAGTATCACATTACTGCCTTAGAAGCTTACTCGGAAGGTCTTGTCGAGGCTCACAAGTCGCGACGCGGGGATGAGATTAAGCAGTTACATGTACGTATAAAATTGTTATACTACGACTGCGTTCATTGATATATCTCTTTAGATGCAACTAATGGCTATTCTAGCAGATGTGGGAGTGGTCACGAACTGGGATTGCATAGTTGGCGCTGAAATGCTGCCGCAACGCGCCCTTCTTGTGCGTCTTCGCCTGACTTTGAAATTTTTGACTGAAGACCGCCCAGCCTCCTCCTCCTCCTCCTCCTGCTCCAGAATCCGACGGTCTTCAGAAGGTACGCTTGCATCTAAACCGGGGCCAGTCAATTCTAACTAAACCTTAGATCCTCCACATTCTTCACTCCTCCGGCTTCGAACCTCCTGAAGAAATCAGCGAGCGCAACGAATGGTGCACCAAGATTGTTGAAATCGCGTGGAAGCTTTCGCATGAGGAGCTGCGCTTACTGAAAAAGAGATGCCCATCTGCAGTCTGGGCGGTTCTTGTCTCTTCACACCTATACGCCCTACACCTGCGCGTATGTTGGTGGGGGGGCATGTCTGTAAAGTCAAGATCGAGGACTGGGACCTCTTTCCTGTTACCATGGAGCCAACAGTAAGAGACCTCTTCACCTACTCTCCCCTGGAGCTGAGCTTGCCTTAGTGTCTCAACTGCGTAAAGAAAGGTCACCCATGCACGTACCAAAACAGCAAGATATCGAAATGCCGTGAATGCGCGCTGTTTGGGATCGGATGCCCCAAGGACCAGACCGCTGGGAAGCGCAAGCTAGTAGAGCAGGAGGATGAGCGGTCTCAGAAGAGAGCTCGGTATGATACGAAGGCGGAGGAGGAAATTGCTGAGTTGAAGGCCCAGATCGTGCAGTTGCAGGAGCAGGTTGCGGGGATTACGGAGGTACTGAACCATCGCGCGGTCATGCATCGCGAAGTGAAGGGAACACTATGGGAGATATTCGACGCACTTGTGGATGTTATAAAAAAGCATCGACCAAGATAGTTTTCCTCCATACGACAGAATAATACAAGAGCTGAATTATATAGTTTCAGGTTCATACAAAGATCACGGACAGAAGCTTGAAAAGATAGGACATGTGAGCACCAGTATTCCAAATTATGGATGGTCCATGCAGACGTAATAAATAGCAGGGTATGCTCGTCCAGCTGCGGATTTGCTATTCCGAAGGGTAGGCATACTACAATCAACAGATAGTCCTAGTCAAGCCTCAGGCCTGAAGAGGAAGCATGAATCTGCACCAAGTCATGGGAGGGATGCAAGAAAAGTAGGACTGACAGTGATGGTTCGATTCCTCTGAAGACGAAGTCATCGTGATCACCAGTAACGAGCCAAACCGGAAGCCAAGTCATCGTTCTACATCGCCGGTGAAATTCAAAGAAAGCATGGAGGTGCTCCTGGAAACCCCGGGATTAACTGGAGCATGGTCTTGGCCGAAACGTTTATCCCAGCGATTTGTTGGTAGCCAAAATCAGATGGTATCGCCAGGATACGCGCGTGCACTAGCCTAGATCCTCCACGCGCCTCTCGAATCCTCCAGGACGGCCAAGATGCCGACCAATCGTAAGATATCACAGGTGGAATCCCAGGAAAGCTGGATTCCGGGTCAGAATCAGTACTAAGCAGCGAAGACCTGATGCCACGAGGCAAAGCACCAGACCCGTTACTCGTTGTGAAGTAGACTGCCCGCCTATCATTGTGCCAAGTTCTGTGGTCGAAAGCGGGCTACATTCAATTTAAAATTTAAGACAGGGAGAATACTACGAAGACGAAATACGAAAACAGCAATTGAAGTAAGAAATTCGAAAGGAGAAAAGCGAGAACAAAAAAGTGATAGATAATACAGCCCCAATTGCAAAGGGGAACGAAGAACGAATAATGCTCACAATACCAGAATATTCCTCTTGCGCGCAAGAGATTATGCAACCAACGAAAGATCCGCCGTTCACTTTTTAATTCCAATTCACGTATCCCTCCGTGACGCCTTCATCCTCCTCCTCGTACGCCTTGCCCTTACCCTTCCGATCGATGACCTGTACAGACTGGAATGGCACGACCTGCACCGGATCTCCCTCCATTTCCTGAGGGGGAGAAGAAGGAAAGCGGAATCCCTCGTCGATGAAGCGTAAGTCGCTGAAAGTGCTCGCACCCACATTAAAGGGCGAGGATGGTGAAGGGATCGACGAAGGCGGACCAGGAGAGCTTGGTCCAGCGATCTGATAGTGATTAAATTCAGGCATGTAGGAAAAGGAATTGTGCGATTCGCTGCTGTCAAAGGAATAGTGACGCTCCTCGTGCCATGAATTGTATGACGCGTCGGCAAAGTTGTCGTATGTCTGCGTCTCGCTGTATTCACGAAGCGGCTCTATATTGCTGACTCCGAACGTGCTCGTCGTCGGACTTTGCATATCCGAGTCGCCCGCCCACCCGGTGAGCGTGCTAAAACTGGATATGTGCGTCGACCCGGGGCTCGTGTGAGAAGACTGATACGGACTTGTATGCCATGGCGACTGTGCGTCTTCGGTAGGACTGTACAGTGACGGATCAGGTATGAACGAGTACACGCCCTGCCTGGTGGGGATCACGTCGCCTTGGGGAGGTGCAATGGGAGCTGGCACTGCGAAGTCCTAGAAATATGTCAGATAAAAAATAAAAAATAAAAAGGGTGAACGGACAAGAGCCTGATATCCGGTCGTCGACGATGACTGGGTACGCGTGTGATGAGCCGCCTTGCCGGTACGTTTCTCGGAAGGAACCGACCGGCTGCGCTTACCCGCCCTGTCCCGCTCTCTCTCCCACTCATTCACCGCCCTCTCCAGATCCTCGCCCTCCCGCCCCTCGACGAGCAAATCCCTGATCTTCCCGAGTCGCCCGTCCTCCCTCTCTCGTTTCTCCCGGCCCCGCCCGTCGCCCTCGCCGCCACGGCCACGTCCCCGCTTCCCTCTCCCGCCACGACCACGTCCTCGCCCACCATTCACTCCCGGCCGGAACCTCCAGTCCGGGTATCGCCTCCGGTGTTCTTCTAACGCGACCTTGGCCTTGGCTTCCCACTCCTGCTTCTCCTCATGAGTCAGCGCGCGCCAGTACATGCCGATGATCTTGCTCAGTGTCGAGTGGTTCCCCTCGACGCGCCCCGAGATGCGCTGAGACCGGATGAACGCCGATCGGAACAGGATAAACGCATTGGGAGGCCTGGGAATGTATGAGGACGACGTGGACTCGACTAGCGGAGGCAGGTCGTCATCGACAAAATCGTCGTCGTGCTCGTATTCGTAGCTGTCCATAGTAGTAGGCAGACGAAGTGTTGTTGTTGGCCATGATGCATCTTGCTCAGAAGCACACTTTGGATGAGGTAAACAAGGGGAACAAAGGGAATCCCTCCGGAGGTTCCCTTCGGGCGAACACGTGGTCTTTTCGATCGCGTCTTTTTGCTCCCTCTGCCACGATCGCGTCGAGTCCTTCCTCCTTGCTTGTACAAGGATAATTCGCTGATTTAACTGACCCAAAATGCTGCTATACAGCACTCACATAGGCGCCTTTGCCCTCTACTAATCTCACCCGGGTAATCCTTGGCGTGATGCCGTCCCCGGCCCTGACTACCGCCACCTAAAAGACAATAGGACAATGTCTGATTTGTCCCGGACGCTTTGATCAACTTTAGCCTGGAATTCCGATATGTAAGACGCGTGATTTCCAAATACCCGCAAAGCGGTTATGTTTGATTGAACTGAGCCTGCTAAAACCTTGGAAATTCCTCAACGCCATCTCATCGATCACCTTCCAGACCTGGCCAACATACATGCTTCCTCGGTTCCGTGTGACTGGCTCGAAGGACACCCCCACACACGCTCCTCCTGGCCTAGCAAAAATGCACTTGTGCTTTATCCCGGTGCTGCTCGCGTGATAGGCGGCAACCAGCGCTTGATACCACCATGAAACCAATTGACCACATACGAAACAATGCAAGTCTTCGGTTCCGTTAAACACATCGCGAAATCAATGATATGTCTCTGCCCCGGTTATCGGTGACTTTTGCAAGCGCACGGTTCTTTTACAAACGATGACCCGTGTTTGGGAGAGCGGCGTTTACAAGATGCCAGTACCCGAAATCTCGTCATGAAGAACCAAGTCGACAAAGGGTCTCCCACGTATGTGTTGTCTCTGTCCTTGGTACAAAGGATAACCCATGTATGGCGCCCGTGCGAAAGCGGCGGGAGAGCGGAGCCGCCGGATATCAGCGTCTCTTTCCACCCTGCACCCATTAATTTGTTGAGAACGCCGTCTGGAATCACCATGACAAACAACGCGCGGCTTTTGAGCTCCGCGGATCCTTCTCTGGTAACCAATGACGCTCTATGCACGCGCCAAAGTGCTTCCCCGTTCTTGTGCTTGCATTCCAGTTTGGACTAGTGAGCAAGAGTAGGAGCATTTTGTATGCATCCATGCTCCGAACCGCCATGATGCTGAGCAACACGTTGACTTGAGCTCCGGTTCTAGTACATTTTCGGGAACAGACTAGCAGGGACAGCATTAGCCTCGAGTTTCGCCTCGTGCAACACTGATTGCAACCACAAATGCGAAGATACTTGTCGAGGCAGATCTAAGCAGAGTATGTCGTCCTGGTGTTGGTATGGTCGCCTACCAGCCCTTCACCGTGCAAGGGAGATCAATACCGAAATGATTAGTGTTCATGTATTTACGCAGGAAAATAGTCTGAGACGACGCCCATGCATTTGTAATTACCGAGATGTCTAGTCCTGCATCGCTGGCTGCAAGCTTGAAGCTGAATATAGAGACAGCATGCATAGAAACGTGGGGCAGTGCTGGCCATCAGATTAATCGAGCGTTCACGCTGAGAGTGGCCGTTAGCACCACATTTTCCTTGTGAGCTCGTAGAGCAGGTTCTGGGGTATCGATCAATGACAGACTGAGACAGTAGGAAGAAACCCTTCATAGGCCATTGAAAAATAGGCGAATCCACCGTCATCAGGAAGGAGAGGCGCGAGGCTAGAAACGTTGTCCTGTTACAATAGCCAGCATCCAGAAATAGTACCATATATTCTTGGCAATTATCGTAGTTGCGAGGAAGACAAAAACTGGCTGATAAGCTTCAAAGCCACCTGCGAACAGGGTATAGCTCGGATTCTGTTGTAAGCGTCAAGCGACTGTGCAGTGGGAGTCGGATGTTTTTGGATCGTGTATATCGCTGGACATGGATTGCTTAGCATTTGGGTTAGCGACAACGAAGGCCCGCAAATGGCGTCCATGCACGCCGACGAATGGTAGGATACCTCGCACTCATGGTAACAGCGGTGCTAGACGTACAGACATACCCTCCGGGTGTGGAATCCTCTTCTCGCCGCAGTCCTCTATGAAAACGGTTACTCGAGAACATCAATATTGTCGATCCTGCTGTACGATTTCGACCGCGGCTCATCACCAGGCTGTCGACGATATTTCCAGCTCCGAGTCCAGAGGTAGAATATGGTTTCCCTGAAGAAAAGCGGTTCCATGGTCTTCGATCCCGTAGCAGTGTGTTCTAGAGCTTGATAGCGCTCGATGCTGTAAGGTAGACAAGGTCGAGGTAGGCGGCCATTCTCCTGGATAGTATGCCGTCGCTCGATACTCTGGGGGGAAACTGGACTCGATGACGATTCTAAGAGTTTAAGGATCTTGCCTGCCGTCCGAGTCGGAGACGATGTCATCGGACCGGGACGGGCCGCGGGAACTTGCGGCTCCAGCAACGATATTCTGTTTTAACTGTTTTTTTTCCCCCTCCAGGGTGATTCCTCTTTCTTAAATCTTTCTAGAGATGAATCTCTGCACAACTGGCGCATACACATTCCGGCCATAAACGAAACTTGTGTGAGCGTCAGTGCCCTTTTGTAATCAGTTTCATTGTCGCGCTGTACTCGGAGTCCTTGCAATTTCTTCACGACAAGTCCTAGAATCTGAATAGCCTTGGGCTCTTTCCGGTTACTCCGGTACCAAGTGTCATAGCTCTCGATTCTGGTGGTGCTTATCGCTCATTCCCATGGATCTGCCGAGACCCTAGACCTCATCACTGCCTGAGTCTCGCATTTCTTATGCTGGCTTCATACATGAAGCGGGTGCAGGATCCGACAGAGTGCGGGATCATTTTTCGGCACGGGCCCTTGTCAAGTGCGCAGGGTGAGCATGGACGTGAGTACAGGCGTAAGCCCCTCGTCGAAGGTGCCGCTGCTATGGCCTCACCTGCGGATGATCTATTTGGACGGGTTTTATTCATTTCGATGATCAACGTCTCGGAGAAATACCATCGGACCCTGTAGCGGTCCGGGGGCTCATTCGGATTTTCTTCCTCAAGTATTCAGGGTACCTTCTTGGCCTCACCCGTTTGTGATACTGTTTCTACAGGCCAAGAAAAGAACGTACGTGCCAAGGCATTGGGTATGCACAAATTCACTCTTCGTCTGGCACTTCGGAATGAAAGTCTCGTATGCTCATGCCGGACGGAGCGTGAGCCTACCTGCTGTTTTAGGTGTGCCACGAACCTCGTGCATGTTCCCTCCCACAGCTACTGAATCCATACGATGCGTTTATTTTGCCTTGACGCGTTTATGTTCTACCTTTTCATGGCTTCGACAGACTCAAGTGCTGTGCCATGAGGTAATGGGTCCCCTCGCACTTTTCTGGACTAGTATGTGGCTTACAACAACGTTCTGTCCGCGTTTTGAAAGCTTCCCTCGGCCTTGTGATCTCTCCACTTATTCTTGCCGTGGGAATATGCTGCTAGTGTACGTATGTATGCAATCTGACAGGGTTTTTAATTTGTGGACCGCAGGGTCGTAAAGACCTACTAAATTGTGAATCACCTTGCAAGTGAAGTTCAAGAAGTCGATCGTCTTGGTTTATTCCCTCGGACTCATTGTTATTTTTCTGCCTTTCAAGGTTCATTGTTCTTTTGAAGTCACGTTCAGTTGTACTGGATACCTCATGCTCCATAGTGCCGCCTGATTTGGCGGCAGGCACCTTACTGTTCTTCGTTTTCACTAAGACCCATTAATAACAAGATACGTTGATACGCCGGTGCCGACTTCCACCGCAAAATCTGAAAAGCCTTATTCGATTTCAGTATGACAGTTGGATAAAGATGTCAACAAAAGTCATTTGTATTCCGACGTCGCAGACCTGTATATGTGAGAATTTGACTACTGACCAGGTAGTCAACGGAGCGACCAGTATGTAAGGCTGCTACTAGTTATGTGCTCTGGGAATTTCAGGATCTTCTAATTCGTTTGATGATCTGCCTCCCTGGTAATGGCCCTGAAGCAATGGGAAGACATTTTGTTTCAGAGTATCAATCAGATCGAAATATTTTGGAAGAGATATCAGCCAAAATAGCGGATCTACTCTATAGATACTTGCCTTGCTTCAGGAACCCAATGAGAAGTAAGTCCTACGATCGGCCAGTGACTGTTTAATCATATTCGGCGAGGAACCAACGAGGGACTGGTGAGGAAGCTCCAGGGAAAGTAAAAAATTCGCAAACCTCATCGTCCTTCCCAAACATACAGCTGTACATTACCGAGTACTTACGAGCCGGTAGCGTGAGCCCTCGCTGAGAACCAAGCGGTAGGCAATAGAAAAGCCTCACGATGCGCTAGGCAGAAGCGATGTGGGCACAAACCGTCCTCTCCGCGTACGCGTGTTGAGAACGAGAAGACCGCATCCCTGACGATGAACTCCGCGACGACAAAATATTGGGGACCGTGCCAAAGAGAAAATATCTTGCGCCGGTCGCATTTGTCACACCGCTTCAAGCCTGCCATTTGTCGAGGCACTCTTCAGCTGGGCACTACTGGACATCACCCAGAAGTGGCCAAAGCACTTAGACTCGATCGGCAAGATAAGGGCCAACTAGAACACAAAAATTAGGCGGCTTCCGAGTCATTCAAGTTGCTAATAATCTTGCGCTCACCGCCCTGCACAGCCTAGCTGTCGATTCGATTTTATCCCCCCCCCGTTCTTCGCCTTGCTGGGTCTCCTGCGGCCATTACCAGCCCACCTCCGTCAGTATCGGTACAACTTGAAGACGAACCATCCCTGGATTATTATTTGAAACCTACGAAAGACTCCGGAACTTGGAAGTGTTCGTTGATTCGACCAGAGAGGGTTAGGGAAACGTCATCCCGTTTGAAACCTTGATATTCAAGCGAAGTTAAGGCGCCAAGTGACTTTTAAAAACCTCGAAAACACCGTTCAGCTAAGTTGCTGTACAGAATAAAGCGGCTTCTTGAGGATCATTAGCGAACTAAGAAAATCAGGTACATTGGTAGACCAGCATCACGCATTAATGCGCCCCCACAACGGGGGTCATTCGCCAGAGAAAGAGTACGCGACACTTCGCATGAATGTCTGTCGGAGTACTTTGAATTCCTTTCGTCCCATGAATTTTTTTGGCCAAGGAAATGATCTGGAAGATATCAAAATGATTATTCGGACGAGCACTGATTAAAATAAAAATAGCTTAGAGCAACAACATTCTGAAGAGGAAAGACCATGCGTTTGTGCCCGTCAAAGTTGGCAGGAAGGCAAGGTGAGGGAATAACTGCATGCAGGTGATGAGTACTACAGCTATGAGGGATTAGAAGGGTGCCGATTCGGCGGGTGTACTATGGGGTGTGATGAGCCAAAGGAAAGCAATGGAAGGATAGGTCGGGGAACGTAAACATCAGATCGAAGGATAGGATTCCCGCATGATTATTTTAATTTTTTGAAAAAACATTTTGAGGGATCATAAAAATATATCTGTTTTGAGAGGCGCCGACCGTTCTGAAAGGTATAAAAGTCATGAAGGAAAGCTACAACTCACCAGCTCAAACAGCCCTCGCAGTTTTACCACTCGCCGACTTACATCGAAACACATCATGTTCGCTCGTATCTACGCTCTCGCCTTCACCCTCTTCTTCGCCATGCCCTTGTTCGTGGCTGGTAGCGCTGTCCCGCGCGGCGGAACCACCGGTTGCACCACTGGAGCAGTCCAATGTTGCCAGTCCGTTCAGAGTGTACGCACCGCCCGCTATGTGTCTCGATGACAAGAGTACTTACCACTATACAGACGCCCTCCGATCCTGTTGCCACCCTTTTGGGACTCCTCGGCGTCGCTCTGGGTAGCATTGGTGCCAATGTGTGAGTTTCTATGTGCCCATTCCTTGGTGTTAACCGCTGAGCAAACTTCGCAGTGGTGTCACTTGCTCTCCCATTAGCGTCGTTGGTATCGGAGGCAACGCCTGCTCCGCTCAGACCGTCTGCTGCGAGGACAACAGCTTCGTAAGTATCATCGTGTTAACGCTTTGGTGTTGAGGTCTAAACTCGCATTTTCCAGAACGGTCTCGTTGCCCTTGGATGTACCCCCATCAACGTTGGACTGTAAGAGTTGAAGGTCCTCTAAGTATCTCATCGTCATATCATTGACAAGGACGAAATCACATACCGATAGCTCTCACCCTTTTCACATACCTACTTTTTGTTTTCATTTTGGTGGACTTCCTGCGCGTTTATTTCAAAATGACATCATCGTTTTCCTGGTCAAATTTGAGCATTTGCGAACTACAACCAAAAACGTCGACTTCTACTCACACCGATTCTTCTGTTGGAAGGTGCATAGCAAGACAGGCAGGCTTTAACTTCCACCGTCCTCTGCGGGTGCCTGACAGAATCTTGAACTGTCAGAATTTCTAAGCTGCTAAGTCCGCGTTGATCTAGGCTTGCGGTGCAGTAACGAGTCTACTTCTGAAAGAATGATACCATTTAACGGCGATGAGCAGGTCTTCGTAACGGTCTTGCCGTCGTGCGAACTAGACTGAAGTGGTCGGGGATTTCTTACCCACATAGAGACATTTTTATCTTTCCAAACTGACGTGATTTATGTCTTTCCTTAAAATGGGCGTCGACGTAGTCCAGTTGATCCGTGCATCGATTCCGAAGAAAATATATGAGGTGCCTTGTGCATTGACTCCGAGGATTATTGGCAATACCTACAATTTTCGCCTAGTGAAGCCGAAGGTGACTGGGGTTAGAGGTGACCAGAATTAGAGAGAAGTTGATGGACCATGGTGGTCGAAGACCAAGCTCACGCACCGCCATCAGGTTCCACGTGTTCGCGTCGGTGCTCTTACTTTCTGGCACCTCTCCCTGGAGCCTCTCCACAAGACTGTTTCATGTTGATCTGACAGACTCGTCGTGCGGCGATGTCAGACGCGAAAAAAAAACCCCCAAAGAAAAGAACCTGCATTCTACTACTTGGTGTTCCATTCATCCAGAAAGTAGTGCTCGACGGGTCCCGAAGCATCCGGGCTTGCATGTCTGATCCCCAATCAGACAAGTCTTGAACTTACCACTTGATGGATGACCGCAAATTTTTCGTGCCTGCGTATCCATCATCGGCGACCGAGCTCATGACGCATTCGCATTCTCGCGACTTACTAAAGCTTCGAGGGTTTCAGTCTTGTTGACAAAGCGTATGGGGGCTAAATAACTAAATCAATATGTACTGCTCAAAGATGGATACGAGTCCCTACGACCAGCCGTCTATAACTTAGCTTTAATAACGCGGGATGCATCGCGTTGGATGATCTCGACAGCATCGTTGATCATATTTTCAATGATGTCCTTGGCCGGAAGAATGTCGTGAATGAGCTGAGCGGCCACAGAACATGAGCTGGAAAATTGTTCAAGAACTAAAGAGAACGTACAGCAGAAACCGTCCCCATCAACCACGGGCGGGCTGAGATAGATTTCTCTGGATGTTCTTCGAGGTCCTTTTCTGCGGGAATGATGCCTTTCGACGTCAACTCTTTGATTTCGTCTTGGCGATTTGTTTCCCAGTCTTGTACATATGGTGTCCTCAAGCATCGAAGCGGCCGCCCAGTATAGATCAAGGTAGTGACAGCATCGTCAAAACCAGCCATCGTGACGAGTTCTTTGTGGATTTTTGGCGCGCCGGCCTCTACTGATGCAACAAAGCGGGTCCCAACCCCTAGTATTTATTAATGTCGCCCGAGAACGAGGTAACAGAAGAACGTACAAACGGCCTGGGCTCCCCAACTCAAATTAGCTACCAGACTTCTCCCATCGAAAACCGCACCAGCTCCGATAACGTATACGGGCTTCCCGTTGAGCGGGGACTTGTGGCCCTTGACTGCATCCACGCATGCCGGGATGAGGATCGAAGCAGGTACATCACCAGTGTGGCCTCCGCCCTCGCCGGCTTGAGCACATATAATGTCGACCCCGACACTCAATGCCTTGGGAACATGTTTCGGATGTCCGACCATGTTCATCACCGGTATTCCCGCTTGATGGAGACGGTCGACCGTAGACCTTGGCGGTACTCCGACTGCACACACGAACAGGGACGCTTTCTCGTCAATGATTACGCTGATAAGTTGGTCCAGTTGACCTTTGGTGTAGTCGTACTGAAGCCATTGTCAAAATAGGGAAAAGTGAACGCTTCGAAGTTTTACATTGGTTTTTCGCGCGCTACCTCCGACTTGGGGGAGTAAAAGGTCAACGCCGAAAGGCAGGCCGGGATCTTTCAAGTCTTTCTTAATGGCCTTGATCTACCAGGAACGACTCTCTGAATGATGTACGGCCACGACAGTACACTGAGACCCACCTGTTGCCGCAACATAGCGGATGTGTATCCATGTCCCCCAATCACTCCCAGGCCTCCTGCATTGGACACGGCAGCAGCTAACTCTGGTCCAGCCGCTACATTCATTCCAGCTGATAGTATTGGGTGCTTGATGCCAAAGAGTTCCGTAACGGGTGTTGATATTACCGCCATACTGTCAAACGCGACAAGGAATGGGGAGGAGATGATGGTTCGATGCTGAAAGTTTACGGTTCAAGAACGTGTTTTCCGATTCTCCGGCAACAAGGAGATGTTGATATGCGGGCAGGGTCGTAAACCAAATTGATTACGGCAAGGTAGTCATCTCCTCGACGGTTCCGACGACCTACAGACGCAAAAAGGGGAGGGCTTGTTAGCATTTGGACACCGCTGCACTCACATAATAGAACGCGGGCATCTGAACACTCAGATTGGTAACTGAGGCCGAGCTTGACCATAAATCAGACCATTCATATTTTTTCCCAGAGATTATCGGCTTTCTAGCGACACGTTGAGGGACGCACCCAGCCATATTAACTTACCTTATGAAGGGGAAAAAGGGAAAGCTTTATGAAACGCGATCGACAGTCGGTGGCGGTGTCTGTCCACTTCGGGAATCGGGAGCAATGCGGGTTTAACGCCGACTCTCGTTCCAGCTCGCATTTCTCGTCCAGCTTGTTACTTCCCAGCAGCGCCTTTTGAAACGTCCCCCATTGACGGCAAAAAGCGAGAATTTCTTGCAAGGCATGATCGTAAGCGAGACTATATTGCTAGTGACGGGCGTGCTCGTAATGACTGTAGAATGTTAACTGGCTCATCTTTCAATCGGACGCTTAGGCGGTAACCATTCATCGGAGCTCCCTGGGGCTATTAAACTTTGCAAGACGTTTTGCTTCGTCCCATGGTGAGGACTGGAAATGTGCCTGCCGTGCATATACTTTCCTCCTTGCTCCCCGAAAAAATGGACGCCTTATCTGTGAGGCGCAGTGCGAAAGTGGCAAAAAGCTCTCATATAGTGGCAGACCGACGCCGTATAGTCCTTCTATGCCAACCGCCCTTGTCCAGGCCTTCTCTCGGCTGTGCTGGGGTTCTTCCTTGGTTCTTCCGATATCTCCCGATGGGGCCCATTGCAACGGCCGTGGGCGCTCGGCCAGCGTGTTTGCCGTGCAATTTTCATGACAAGAATGAGTGAAAAGGACTGAGGTTGTAGCTCATTTTTTCTCCCACTGCTTTCTTTCGTTGTACGAATTCCTCCCCTCAATGTCTCTCGATCGAGTCAACGAAGCTGCTATCGCAAAGAGACAGGACGGAGTAAGTTCACTTGCTCGTCACATACATGGCTGGTCCTGGCAGTCGGTGCGCATTCTCTGTTTTTTGATGCGCGTCTAGCCAATGACCAGTCTTTAGTTTCCAATTGGAATGGGGACGGGCGCTGTCTTCGTTACACTCTCTGGATTGAAAGAGCATCCTAGTTGGTTGACCTCGGTGGAAACCGGGTTCTGGTCTCTGGACATGGCAATTTTCCTATTCAACGCCATTATACTGTTGGTCCAAGCGTTCCGTGCGTTATGATATGAGGGTGACCATGTAGCAAATACTGACTGTAATCTCAAGAGTACCCTCACCGAGCTTGGCGTCTGTTGCAGGATCCGGTAGAAGGGCTTTTCCCTCCGATGATGGTGCGTCGTACAGTATGGACGGCCCGCAATAAATAAATGTTGTTTAGGTTTTACAATTCGCTACGATCACCATCGGTACGATCGACTACACAGTAATCAACGGGCCTGCCAGCCCCAATGTCGTGTATGTCTTATTTTGGTGAGCAAATTCCTAGGAGACTCGAGGTGGAATCTGACATCTCCCAGGAGTTACGTGGGCTTGTCTCTGGTGACTTGTGTCCCAATGCTCATGATCTGGTTCAATCGACCTCACGACATATTGCGCTTCACGCCAGGTTACGCTTTTTTGGTAAGATACTTTCCTTGAAGAATTCTCGACCTTCTAACACATAAGTCATAGGTATTTCCTCTGGTATCGTGCTTTCTCAGTTGCCGAGATATGCTGGTAACCAGTTATAATCTATTTAGATGCTTACCGGGGTTGTCGCATTCAATGCTCTGCGAGTTATCGACCCTTCGGACCCTAGAGCATTGGGAATATTGATTACGGGATACTTTTTCCAAGGTATGTTTTGCATGCTTCCTGCTTCTTCTTCTCACCACTGTTCCAGGCCTCGGGTTCTTCATGACCTTCTTCTATCTTGGCGTTTATCTGCTGCGGTAAGTGGGAAAACACCTACAAGGCTATAGCAACTGACCTGAGTATCCTAGACTTGTTATGGTATGCATCAGTGCTGTAGCGTTATTGCTTTGTCTCAACGATTGTATAGACAGGATTCATGGAGGGACATCAGGCTACTAGCGCCTTTGTTGCTTGCGGCCCTCCAGGTTTCACTGCCCTTTCTTTAATCAACTTAGCCGACCATGCTAGTGCTATGTAAGCCAACTGGGTATCTTCCTCTTCTTCTCTCTCATGATCTATTATTTTTCGAAGTCTACCGGCACATGGTATCATATCCAACGCTGCCGGGGAAATTTGGTATGCTACGAGTGTGATGGCAGCCCTTTTGCTTTATGGTTTGGCCGTCTTCTTCTTTTTCCTTGGCGTTATACCGTACTGGTTCAAACTCCACAAAAGACTGGATCAGATCTTACCATGTAAGTACGCTTATCTATGACCGAGAATATACTAATTCAATGGCCCCGGAAAAGGTTGGGCGCTGACATTTCCGAATGGTATGTCGCCTTCATCTCTGTTGTGTTGCTTCTTACGATGTCTTCTAGTGGGATGGATCGTCACCACAGGATTACTCGGGCAGATCTTGAATATTCAAGGTCTATTCATTGTCCACGTCGTCATGGACACTATTCTTTTTCTCACGTGGTCGGTCCTGATCGTTCTGACCATCGCAGCGATTTGGAAGGGTCTCATCTTCAACGCAAAAGATGAAGATGTTCTCAAGGATTTCATTTTTACTGTGGACGAGAAAGTTACTGCTGATAACCACTCGGATTCTGGCACTCTGGTTTGAACAGCATTGTTTTTGCGCTACATATTTTACGGGTTTTCGAGGAACGGATGCATATACCACGCTTTGACACATATACATACTTAGATCTTCATTTCTTCATTATATTTATACATAGACCACGCATAACGGATATTTACAGAGCCTCGTAATATTTTATTGAATATCCCCTTGTCGATAGTATATATTCAGCATTTTGTTTGCACTGCATATGAGGTAAAATCCAAGTAAAACGGCCGTTCAGTGGATGGACTCCGAGAAGTATTTGTGTGATGTCCGAGAGATATAATGACATTTAATCCCAGCATCGGCGGAGGAATATTGTCTGCGACAAGAAGCAGCGGGTGGCTTGCCTTTCATTCAAGGACTCGCGAGAGGCACTCGTCATGGCGTGGGATTTTCATCACGGACGCATCCGATCTCGGGCCGCTTACCGACGTCCCAAAATGGACCAAAACTGTACATAACCACAACCGCCACGATCACGACGACTCTCACTGTCATACCCTTCCTCTACCCCTGCCAATGGCGACAGAGGCGCTGCGCTCGCAAGTCGGCAAGAAATGGCAGGACGCATTTGCTCGTCTCAACCACGGAGAGCCTGGAATATCGGGCCTCATGACCTTCAGTCAAGTGGGTGTCGGCGCGTACTGCCAAATAAATTTATTGACTTATATTGGTTCAGGCATGGGCTCTTTTGACAGACTTTGTGCGTCCAAAGGACCTCAATGATACAGCTCCTCCCAATGAATACAGTGCGTCCAACTTGGTTGTGTAGCATTCACGTTTAAGTATGTCCAGGTAGACATGGAGCTCGTTAAGCACGCGTTTGATCTTGTCAGCCAATGCCGCAGGCTACCTGTGATGTTGGAGGCCTTTCTGGGTACAATTTCGTCGCCAGTGGCACTGTCGGAGATACTGAGCACGGAAATATAGACGACGTGCGGCAATACTTCTACCTGATAAAGCGGGACGTCGACCAGTACATGGAGCAGTATGAGGTGCGTCATGACGTTACGTTCTTTGGAGTAGTTTTTTATCCTCGACAAAGGCTTCTCTTGATCCTGAGATTATCTCCGCCCTCGTTTATCGTCTGTTCAAATGGTTCAATGCTTGGCTACCAATTACAGAGTAGGCCTATCGAGCTTTTTCTTACACAGCTTATACAAGGAATTTCCAGCCTGGGTCAAACTATTCGCACGGCGTACACACTCAACTTTCAAACTCAGCTGTTTGCTATACTCCCACCTAGCTTCGTTTCCGGCTTCAAAGCATACTGCGCCTCCACTCTACCGCCCTTTGATCCAGAGGTACCGCAAAAGACGCTCAGTGGTGAAATATGGGACATATTCGAAATCCTTGGTCTGCTTGATCGATACGAGAGCGTCATTGCCAGTGTGGGGTATGAACATATTGAGACATATGTGCTCTCTACCTGTACCGGTAAGTGGGAAACAGCAATGCTGCCAGAACTTCGGAATTGGATGTCCCACAAAATCGTGCCTTGGATGTTGATGATGTATGCTAGAGGGGCAGCTACAAGTACGCCGCTAGTTTTCCTTCTTTTCCAGTATGTGACGAAGGTCCTACTTAGACGACGACGCGGTAGCAATGCTGGCTAGTGTCGGATCGAGGTTTGACTTCCATATGACGAAAACTCTTTGCGATTTGAGGTGATATTGTTTTGGTTTGTATAGATGATGTACTGACAAGGCCTCGTGTAGAACACGAGAAAATTTTGATATTATCATAGATTTCCCTGAATCGTCACCAGCTCTGGAAGATCTCAAAGTGAGCTTTCGGCCAACTGGAAACCGTCTCTACAATTTACTAAAAGACAATTGCAGGAATGCTTGCAACGGGTGGATCAGCGAGCAGCACTAGTAAAATCTTTGCGGAAAGCGTATGATTTGGTAGTTCTTCGCGCGGAATACATCTTATGATTTTGCAGGAATCACAAGCGGTTGCTTCATCCGGGTGCAGACACAAAACTTATCCTCTCACAATACGTAGCCACCATCAAGTGTATGAGGATCATTGACCCTCCTGGCGTTCTTTTGTTCAAAGTCGCTGATCCAATACGAAGGTACCTCAGGTAGGCTGCATCTGTTGCTTATACGCGTCCCGCTGAAGTATTTTGCAAGAGAACGACCTGACACAATTCGAAGTATTGTTGCAAATCTTGTGGGAGACGAAGATACCGGTGACTCGCTTGTCGATGACAACGAACCTCCCCAGCCATTACATCAGGTCGAAATTGAAGATTACAGTGATCCAAACTGGGAACCAGAACCTATTGACGCAGGACCAAGTTCGTCGGTATTCCTCATAGCAGCAGCCGTCACTCAATTATTGTTATTGTTATTATGCAGATTTCCGAGCAAACAAACACACCGATGTTCTTGGCACTTTGGTCAGCATCTACGATTCGAATGACCTTTTCATCAAAGAGCTGCAGATTTTACTTGCACAACGTCTCCTTGCGATCACAGATGGAAACACTGAAAAGGTTGAACGAGAGGTCCGTGTCAGACTGGGTCTTTTCTCCAGGGACATTCGCTAATCAAGGAGTTTTGCAGCGGCGTAATATCGAAATCCTAAAGATCCGCTTTGGCGAAGCCGCGCTGCAAGTCTGTGAAGTCATGCTGAAAGACATGACAGATTCGAAGCGAATAGACGGGCATGTGCAATCGCAGATGGCAGTAAGTGGTTTTACTGAACTGATTTCTATGGGTTTCTGATTACCAGCTGCGCAAGTCCATCGTACATCCGACTATTATTTCAAAGCATTTCTGGCCCATGTTGGGCTCCGACGAAATCATCATGCCCGGACAGTTCCAAACGTATGTACTCTCAACTGGACTGATTTTCTCTGGCGCTCAACTACTTGGATATCTGTAGATATCAAGAACAATATGCAAAGGAGTTTTCTACCTTCAAACCAGACAAAAGACTCCGTTGGCTACCGCATCTCGGTGCTGTGCACCTTGAACTTCTTTTGGAGGACCGGACTTTGGAAGTCGACGTTCCTCCGCTCGAAGCTGCCTTTATTGAACTTTTCTCAGAAAAGAGTATTGGATCTTGTAATTTCCATAGCTGTTCACTGACCTGTCATGTTCGTAGATGTTTGGTCCATGGATGAATTGATGACTCGTGTCGGACCTATCAGCAAAAGTGCAGCCCTGAAGGCACTTCTCACATGGGTCGATAAAGGCGTTCTGAAGGAGGAAGGAGATGGCTCGTTCAAACTGCTTGAAGTCGCTGAAACAGTCCAGCCTGTGGATCCCTCCCGTTTAGGTACTCTTACATCTAGCGAGGCCATCATTGAAATCCTCACATCTTTGCAGCAGTTGTAGAAGAGCAGGCCCCTACCGTGTCGCCCGCACAGCAACACCAGGCCGAACAGATGAGAGTTTATTGGAAGGTTTGCGTGGTGCCACCATTTTTAGTTTGCAATTCATTCACCGACTTTTTTGCAGTTCATTGAAGGTATGCTCACGAATCTCACCGCTCTTCCTCTCGAGCGTATACAGGCAATGCTTCACTTTGCACCCGGATATGATCAGACCATTGAGCAATTGTCGACATTCATGGATGCTGCCAGGCGAGAGAAGTTGGTGGATGTACGAGAAGGATTGTGGAGGCTGACCAAGTCATAACCGAGGCCCGTCCGGTCGGTGGGCTGGACGGTCATGTATGCACCTATGATCTTTTCTTCTTATTCTACGGTTATTTGATAGCTCTGACTCGAACTGAACTCAGCATTGTCATTGGTTCACTTCCCATACTCGGTAAGACTGAGTTTACGGAGATCACTTTATTCGATACTGCTGGAAGTCGTATCTGGATAGACTCGGACAGGTTCCGAAAAGCAGCAGCGATTAGCGATTGTAACATTTATCACCTGGGTACCTGTGCGGCCGGCCTTTCCTTGTCGGGACTTGCGCCCGTACGTAAGTACACTAAAACATTTATTTCCTCTTGTTAGTCAGAAACGGAAAAGATTCGGAGAGTGTTCAAATGTAGTCGAAAAGGCGCTTTACTTTATCACTCGATGCTTATCATCAACAAATCTCGCATAGAAGTTATGTTCCAGCGTGGGTAGCGGTTTAATCGTCTCAAGACTGCACTACAAAACTCCGTTTGGACGAGCAGGGCCCTGAGACTAGCCGGTAGCAGAGACGTTAGCATGGTAACCGAGAAAAAATCGCACGAATGGCTAGCATATTTACGTTCTGTACTATACTTCTCAATTGTACTAAAATTACACAGACACTAATGAAGTATCACCGCTCCGTCGTCGACGCTCTCGGCAAATGGGACCGATTTTGATCTCCAGAAACACCAAAGGAAGCATAAGTGCACAAATCACTCCCAATATCGTGTAGGTCCATCCATAGCCGACGCTCGAGATGGCCTTGTCCTGTACCGAGATCAAAATTGCAGCAAGCGAGGCTCTCATGAAATTGACCTGTCAAATTTTCAGATCTAGGAGATAAAGACCTCGACGCATGAAAGACATACACACGCAGTTACTGACGAACTTTGATCCGGTATGAGATCTACCATGAGCGTCATGATAGTATTCATGATTGATATGCACGCGAAACCAACTACAATGTTCGTAAGCGCAGCTAGAGGTAACAAAAATGGTTGAAGCAAACGTACGAGCAACTTGTAGAATCAGAGGTCCTACGAGAAGCACCGACTTCTCTACACACCAGCCCCAGCCTATCACACACGCCGCATACATGATAACGAAATGGGGAGCCCACTGAAGCCGCACAGATTCCAGCGGAAAGGTGTTCCTGTTTTGCAGTACACTTTCATTAATTGTCTTGTCTTGAGCAGCACGCTGGAGTTTATCGCGCGCTCGACGATAATCGAAGTCAAGAAGCCTGCCATTACCGATTGCACCAAGAATTAAGCCTCCTCCATTGGCCAAATAACAGAGACCGACATTGGCGCTGTTGAGAAATGGATAGTGTACTTTGTATGCGTTCGCCAGAGTTCCAGAAATACTATATTGTATGGCGAATGAAACACTTGCATAAAAAAGCCCGACGAGAATATCGAGATGTATAATCAGTGAGAACGGATTGCAAAGGGGCCTCGGAGGTGGTTTGTGTGCAATTACTGAGCTCTGACGACTTCTATCTCGGTGGATGATTTTGATCCAAGGTCGGTAAATGAATGACGGCCGTATGCTGCCGTCTCCAACGATACAAGGCAAAGTTTCTGGGAGGAATCTGTCCGAGTGAACATGACGACGAGTGAGATAAATCAAACCATCACTGTAAAAACACAGACAGGAATAACAATGCAAGTAATACTGCTGAGAAAATTGCCAGAAACCAAAAGATAGAACTGTGTACTTCAGTGGAGGAATATTGTCTGTATATATTCACTCACCGCCAACCGAGATATTGAGCAAGTAGACCGCCGACTACAGGTCCAACACAGGGTCCAACCATAGGTCCAACGTTGAAAGCTCCGAAATAACCGCCACGATTAGCTCGCGTCGTGATGTCAGCAATAGCACCGGCACCTACGCATCCACAGCCGGATGGGTCATCAAAAATACCACACGGAGATGATAATTCGAACCTAAAGCAACAGTGCCAGTACATCCGGCAGACTGAAGGAATCGAAGAACCATTAATAACCAGAACGCATTGGTTGGTACGAGTGCAAGACCGACACAAGTAAGAGTCAAAATGGCCAAGCTTGCGATGATGCAGGGTCGTCGACCCCATCTGTCTGATAACGGACCCCATATCATAGGGACTGTATCCAATATGAGAACTGGAGCCGTATACAAATATAAAAATATCTCACAAACGGCCATAGGCACCAAAAATATAGTTAGAGTCAGGTTCAACCGTTCGGTGGTTTCATGAAAGACCTGCGTCAAAACAGGAAGAGCGGGAAAATATATCGTTGCGGGGAATGGACTTGTAAACGATCCATCCTTGAGCACATTTGGAAGGACCGTGACACGATGAAGAACTAACCTTGCAAGACCAGCAAGAGACACAAGGCTGACAATAAACCAGATGTTTCCTTGCGTATATGGATCTGGTGTGTGTGGCGTAGTAGCCGCACTTATAGCCCGATTACTTTCGGAAACTTCAAACGCTGGTTCTCCGCAGACCGTGGGTTCTGTGATACTTTTCGCTGTAGAGTTTGGTGAAGATTCAGACATGAGGGTTAAGGAGGAACAGCGATGAGGCGAGACTTACAAATGCGTGTCTTTAGGTAGTCTCATGACTGTCCATCGTAATAAGGAAAACATGGGGTAGATTCCGTGCAAGTCGAGCCTTGTTCAGAGCCACGGTGCCGGCGGCATAGTAGTACTGCTATAGATACCAACCCGGAACTAAAGTACTCACAGAGACGATATTTCCGGGACCAGAGTTCCAAAGTTTTTCCCCCAGAAAGGATAGCTTCAATCGATGCCCAAAATGTTGTCGTTACCGTTCCAGTGGTTGCCGGGATCATGGTTCAAGTTACTAGAGATAGATGCTGACACAATGGCAGCACCCTCCCTCCTGTGTTTCCTACACTTGAACGATATTCATCTCTAGAGACACTGAAGACAGCAGGAGAATCCAAATCGTATAGGTCCATCCACAACCGATCCGGGAATATAGAGCTGTCTTGTACTGACGGGAATAGCAGCAAGCGAAGCTCATCAAATTGACCTGCTGAATAGTGCTGCGAATGAAAAGAGACCCCCACGGTTAAAATACGCAAGGGGTTATGGATCTCATGAGCGGCGTCTTATTCATGATAGACGTAGAGGTTAAACCGACTGTCAGCGATTCGTCGTCAGCACCGCTGAGAAGACCAGATGACGAATAGACGTACGACCAGCTTGAAGCGCGAGGACACGAGAAACAATAACCTTACGACGCACCATCCTCAACTTATCAAGCATATCAAATACACAATGTGATAAAGAGCCTTTGAAGTCGTACCTATTCTAGCGGAAAATTCTCGTCATTGCGGATATCCTGTTCTGGCATAGCCTTCTTTTCAACCCCACGGGTAAAACACCCACGAGTTCGACTAAAATCAGAATCGAACTGGTGGCCAGGTAACAGGGTCTGACATTGCCACTGTTGAGAAACGGGTAGCGAGCTTGGTACACACCCGCCAACATTTCTGAAATGCTGTACTGATGGCGAATGGTGTACCTAAGAAAGAATAGGCTGGTCAGCACATCCGGGTATACGAGTAACCGAAATGGATCGCTGAGTTTCGGAGGCGGTATATCGATGGGTATTGAGCTCTCTCATGTCTTACCATTGAATAGCTTGATGCAAAGTCGATAAACGATTAATGAATGGCCGGCAAGGGCTCCTGTCCCTACAGATAGTGTTTCTGGGAGAAAAGTCTTAGCACGTATATGTGTATCGTTAGAAAATCCGAAAAAAACATACCAAGTACATACACAAGCGTTAAAACAAAAGATGTAATCGAAAAGACTGCCGGAAACCAGAATATATGAATAAGACTGGCGAGGGAAAAGGAATGACGCACTGCCAAGCTAGATAGTGAGGACCGATTTACGGGGCTAGTGCAGGGATCATATACCGTGACATCCCACATAAGCCACTAAGGTTTGCGCGGTTAGTGACATTGGCTATTATTGCTGTAATACCGGCACGGTACCTACGGCACATCACACTGTATAAGAGGAAAAGGAATCACAAAGATAGAACGATAATTCGAACCTGAGGGAAATTCTGGGAGGTCCAGAAGCTTGAACGAATCGTAAATGTATCAATAGCCAGAACGCATTTGTTGGTACGAGAGCAAGGCCCACAGAGGTGGCGATCGAGATGCTGGAACTTGCGAGGATGCGAGGTCGCCAACCCCACCCGCCCGACAGCGAGCCACACGGTAGGGGGGCTTCATCAACATGTCATGAGTAAGCACTGTCAATAGGAAAGCGACTCTCATTGTTGAAGATGTTCACCCCTGCCATAAGTACAACAAGACGGTGGGAGTGAAATTCATCCGTTCAATTGTTTCATGAAAGCCCTTTGTTGATGTAGGGATACCAGGGAGGTATATCGTGGCCAGCAATGGGCTAGTACTAGTAGGAACAGGTTATTGTGAAGAACTACGGAGTTAAGAAATGTAACACGCACTTGTAAGACCGGCAGGAGACGCGAGACTGACGATAAACCATTTTTCGCCGTTGGAATAGAAATTTAGCAGCGTTTCCACACTTGTCATCGCACAAGCTGGCGGGCTCGCTGGAACTTTCACATCGGAATCCAATTCTTCATTCACAAGAGCTCGTCAACTGAAGCTTTGGGGAAAAATGAGAGGAAGCAGTCACTGTCAATCTAGCCTAAGTGCAGCAGGATTTGACGAAGACCTGTGACTAATCTGACCGGTACTGGTGACGCACCCCGAACAGCTTGTGCGTCTTGTATTTTCGAAAGCTACGGATAGTGCAGAAGTAGTGGGATTATAGATCTGGATTTTTCAAAAGATGTCTCATTTGCTTGGGGGAACCGGTGAAATTCGGTGCCGCGTCGTTTTCGCAAAAGTTGGTGAATGACTGAAACGAAGTCGGAAGTTCACTGTTTGCCAGCTGAGTTCTTTGGTGACGTAAGGTGTGGCTGACGGCCCGATGTCCCGTCCAGCAGGTGCAAACAACCCTCTCTTTCCTACGGTCACTACTACTAACGCAAAGGTTATTGACTGCTCAAAAATGGTGACAGCCGACAATCTTAATCTAGACGTCCTCGAACTCGTCTTTTCGCATCTCTCTGGCAACGACTTGCCCTCAGTGGCCTTGGTCAGCAATTCCTTTTACGATGGAGTGCTGCCTAGACTATATAAGACGTTGTGGTATTCAATTCGACACGGAAAAAAATATCCCAAAGTCAGCCTTTTCATTAAGCTCTAAACAAGGATTGTGCTCATTGGGAGGTAGACGTTGTCTCCATTTGCTTCTATCCTGAGAGCCAAACATCTGGCCAAGTATGTGCAACACGTCGGTACGTCGACCAGTGGCATTCGTATGTTTGCGTCATTAATCAGCTCCAGAAATATCTTTTGTGCCCACTATAAAGTCTACTGGCCACAGGTCCCAATTTGACCCTCGATTTCTCCATGACTGCAAGGCGGCCCTAGATTTGTGCCATAATCTATTTTCATTCCGATGCAGCGAGCATATCCTCCCGTTCCTCTTGTTAGGCGATGAAATAAAGCCATTACTTCGCAACGTCCGAATTTTTGCTGCTGAAATCACGCCGGATCCTGCGCAGAGTCTAATGCAGATGGAGCATTTGGAGACGCTCTGTCTCGATAACGGATCATGGGCTGTCATGGACCTCCTTCCAAAATGGTCAGCATTGTTAGGGAAGACACTAACCACCCTTACAATATCCGTACGTGCATCTATCTCTTTTCTATGCTCCTCCATTTACTCCCTGTCCAGAATTCTCCAGAACTGAACGAAACCGTCCTTGAACCCGCAATGAGAAATCTACCCCATCTCCTACACCTACACGTAATAGGTTGTCAAAGAATTGACCATGTGGTTCTTTTCCGGCTTGTAGTCCACACGCCTTTGCTCGAAAGCCTGTCACTTACCACTTTCGAAAGCTCTCGCCAGCTGGAAAAAAATCCACTTTCTTTGCCTCATCTCCGCCATCTTTCAATTGATACTCGTTATTCAATGGTTTCCTCTCCAGTACCTAGCATGCTAGCGGACATTCTTGCGCATCTGAAGCACTCTGCTCCGCCTTTGGCTTCTTTCCAGATTCGGATTCCCGAACCTCAAGTCGTTGTAGGAAGTGGTTTTATTGACCAACTCCTAGCCTCACATGCTCTCACGCTTCGGAGGCTAGCTTTCCTTGGCTGCGGGATGAAGCTTGAATCTCTCACAGCTGTTTGCAAGTCATGTATAAACCTAGAAACATTGCACATTTGCATCCCCAATTTCAAAGACCCGCTTGTACGTATTTTTCCTGTCTGAAAAAACGCTTCTTTATATTTATTCTCTCTTCCTTCAGACTCACGCCAGGTTTATGGATGCCATTGGGCGCTCACGCACACTCCACACTCTGGTGGATGCGGATGATCACACCGCCCACGGCGCTCATTTCGTTCTGCGACCTGCGGATGTTGAAAAGATGATGCTGACCGTACGCAATTTGACTAAAGTCGTTTGCGATAAGAAGCGGTGGACGGTAGGCTGTGTTATCTATAGGGTCCCTGGCTATCGCTTAGTATATTTCATCAGGGACGCAGAGATTCCTCAGGAAAATTGCACATATCGATGGATCGTATCATTACACACATCAGACCAAGACCCCACTGGTTTATGTCCACAGATCTCGAATAAACAAGGCATCCATTTTTTCTTTCGTGGGTGTAACTCAACCAACCTACATCAACAAATTATTAACATAATCATGTCTCTTTCCATCTCGACCTTAGAACAGCCAGTGAGTTCTACACCATCTTCGCAAAAAGTGGCCTGACGTACTTTGTACTTGCAGATGTTATTTATATGCATTCGCTACCGCTACTGCTGTGCCTATGACGGTAAGACCCGTCGCGATAGCGATTTTATTTACCGTACCCTAATCATTTGGGTGAAATTATCGCAAGCGCAGAACCAGTCCTGAACAAACCTTACCCGAAGGTGACTTTCTAGCAGCGTGCGGCTTTGCGGGTCCATCAAATATCTCCACGATGGAGCCAGCTGCCGGTGCGGCGTTCACAGCGTGCTGTGAGTAAGCTCTTGGCCGTGATCCCGACGGCCCATCGAACGTGATGGGCGGGGGAAGTGACGACATATATGTACTCGGCTGTTGTAAGGGTGGCCTTGATGTCCACCGCGTAACCTTCGTCGGCGCATCGAAGACATCTAGGATTCGCGACTTGTTGAAGGACGCTTCATCTTCGTGGAGTGCTGCGGCAGACTTCTTCGACGAGCTGTTGGAGAAGCATCGGGGCGAAGAGAAAGCGTTGAGTGTGGCGGTTGCTGGTCGCCTAGCAGCCATGGGGAATAGTGAACATGTCTTTCTGATCCTCTCTTTCCTTAAATACCTCCCGGGCAGCGGCAGGTTGAACCTCTACATTACCTCCGTCTTCAGGGCAACCAAGCTTGTGACCCGCTGAGGAAAGGCGTGATCATAAAACGCTAGCGCTCGACATGCGATTCTCCCACTGCTTTCAGGCAGCTTTTAAATTTCTCTGTAACTGGTGCGGGGTGAGAACTTAAATGCTGAATACTGAACATTACCGTTAAGGATGTGCGGGAATGGTACGGATTTAGTGGGTGTACGATGCCCTACAGTTTGACATGGGTTTTGGATATGCGATATCCGACTCCAACGCAATGGCCATCAGTCATCCGACGACCACGAAATTGTCAGCAGCTTCGACGCAATACAAACCCAGACTACGCTGATTTCTCGCAAGGTAAAAGTCGTGGGCACTATGACCCGTGGTCAAGGAGGACGCGGAGGTGTGCCTACATGTGAGGCGAATATGGTCTTACATTGCGCGCACACCAAATAGCACGGCGCACCAGTTTGTTGGATTCCCTCGTATCCGAAGAGAAAACTGATTCCAACAGTTGCAGCGGCGGGGAGATGGACAACGGCGTGACTTGAAGTCATGTCCATATACTTAATTTCCCTCGACAGATAAATGAGGCCTTGAGGCTTGAGTTACAAGGAGCTGTTTCCCAGTCTCAGTGGATACGAAGCAGCAAATGAAGCTAGAGGTCAATGTACGTCGCTTAATTATTGTTTTCTGACCGTCGCATGTAACGATCATTTCCGTGTCGGGCTCGGACGTGGTTCCCTTTTGAAGGTTAGCGTATTCCTTATCTCGGACCGCATCCATGAAAGGCAGAACTCATCTATTACTCCGAGTTCCTACAGTCCGCTTCTTCTCATGAAAGAGGTACTTCAGGAATTTCTAGTATCTACCTTGACCGACTATTCCCCCATATATTCTAGTAGCCTTGTGTTATCCGCACCTAGACCTGGAGGCTAGTGGCAAGTGCTCCATGATGTTGCATGTATCATGCTCATATCACTGCACGTGTGATCCGGGAGGCTTATTCCGTTTCACCATCCAGAATGCGGCCAGATACCTCGGGGCCATTTATATCGATCCTTGACTGGAGGCTTCCTTAACTTTCACCGTCACCACTCCACTATATATCGGAGAGTATCGACATGGCTGACGACGACCTCCGGTGCCTACCCCGACATGGCTTCGAAGGAGACTATGACTTTGATTCCCTTGTCGAAAGAAACCCATTCCTTTTCCGGGTCTATACGCCCAAAGTTACTTCCCCATCGATCTCGTACGACCCCAAAATATTCTGCATAGCGCCCAAATTCGATGCCAAATATACTTCACCTCCTTCTGCCATCGAGTCACTGAGTCCGATTGGACCATTGACTGAAATCGCTACATGCGAGGAGGTCACAAAGCATTTAGATTGGACAACTCGTTCTTCCTCTCCCTTCATTTCTACATCTTTTAGCTTCGCCTGTGCGATATGGGAAGCCCTTCGACGGTATAAATCAGGCGTCAAGCATGATGTCGAAATCGCCGTCATCGATGCGGCTTCCTTGAAAGGAAGGGCGGCGACAGCTATTCAGGTCTTGAGGAAGGCTACATTTGACGAGTACGCATTGCAGATTCCATATGATGGGTACTCCGTGTACTGATGCATGTTTTGCTTTGACAGACAGCCGCATCATTATTGGCGTTGGTACCATTTCTCCCAAGAGTCGCAATCTGTCGTTGTGTACGGGTACATCCCGTTAACGTCTGTTATGGCTTCTGTTCCCCTTCTTTCTATTCTCGAAAAGATGCCTTCCTACTTCCTCCGGTCGGGAATCCCCGTCAACCCTTCCATAACGGAAACGTCTCTTATCAATCGTGTTGCGTGGGACTTTACGAACAAAAAGTCCACATTTAAGCAATTTTGTGAAGCCATGACAGACCGATATTTCGAACAATCGACAGAAATGCGACTGAGAGAGTCTATAGTGGGCTCTATACGTCTCGCAGTTGCACTGCTTAACCCATGGTTTCATAAGACCGCCGCAGACGACATTGACTGGGCTGTCCACAAGGCTGCGGAGTTAGCGTCTCTGATAGCTGCATGGCCTGACCCTCAAGATCCTGCGGAGATGCAGGATGTTTTGCATGGAATGGTGTCATTGTTGGCGGAAGAAGTGCGGGATAAACGCCAGGTTTCCCTCCTTGGGGATGTCCTAGAGTTGGCAGGCGTTATTGACGACATCGAAGATGTTGTTTACTCATTGGAAGATAGGGTTGAGCAGCATGAAACGGCGGCGGCGGCAGGCAATCTGGTGAACCAGACAAGGTTGGACGACGATTGCACAGAAGGGACCCCTTCCCAGCCTCAACCAGGCGCTGCACCGTCGTTGCGGATTACCATTCCCTCGACCCCACCTTCTTCTTCTTCATCTTCTTCATCAAATGACTCTTCTCCTCTTTTGCCTCTTACTCCTGTTTCATCAGACGGCGGTTCAACGGAAACTCCCTCCAAATATGACGAAGTATCTCTATCTCGGGACCATTCTGCGAATGCCATATCACTGTTATCGCAATTTCTGACCTCTGAATCTTCCTCTCATGTTTTGAGACATCGATTTTCATCACCTGCGACTACACCAAGAGTGCGTTTTGTTACAGCACCGTCTACGCCATTTTCTGCACTTATACCTTCGTCTCCGGAACAATCATGCCAGGAGGTTGAGCCATCCCTTTCTGCGACTTCTTCACCATCTACATCCCGGGGTATGATCGCAGAGACCATATCTGTTGCAGTAACCGGATTCCTGTTCGGCACGCTTCTCACCCTATGTGTTGTGTCATCTCAGCGACGAATGCTGTTGACGCATCTTACTTAGATTTTTTTTCGTTGCTTTGCATATGTATCTATCAGTTTTCGGAGGGACTTTTCGTTGTAGAAATATTGTACATTTTGTAATCCTGTTTGTAGCTACAGAGCATAGCCTGTGTTCCTGAAACATCAACTGTATATATATATACAACACTATCCCTGTAAATCCCAGAAAAAAGATTGTAGAAATGACGATAGATAAGGGTAAAAATAACAGTAAAACGACATCGAGCTCCCATGTCCGCGTCCGATAAATGTGCAGCCTATTTTCTGACAGCATAGAGGAATCCGTCAAATCCTTTATAGCAGGCAGTCCCAACGGCAGTACAGTCTACATCGGGATCGTTTTTGAGTTCCTTCAAAAGAGCCCTCACACCCTCGACGTTGTCATCCGTATATGTTGGTTTAGCCACGAGACCAACTAGCATCATGTTATCAACAATCTAGGATGCAAAGTTTTCACGAAGGAGAACGAGGTCATTGAATGGCAGACCTACGATAGTACCACCTCTCCGCACCAGTCGCTTTGCGTGCTTGAAGTAATCAGTGTTCGACGCCTTGTCGGCATCGATGAAAATGAAATCAAACGGATGCTCGGGTTTCATCTTAGCAAGCGTTGCCCTGGCCGGACCCACAACCACTTTGACTTTGGATGACAACCCGGCAATTGCTATGTTCTCACGGGCCACCTGAGTAAGAGGATCAAAATTGATGACACCAAGATGAAACCCTATTGGTTACGGCTAAAACGAGAGTTCACCGACCTGCGCGTATGTCTCGTTTAGCTCAAGGGTAACGAGTTCACCGTCCTCGGGTAATGCGCGAGCTAACCATATAGCGGAATAACTATGCAGGACCACGATTAACTCTTAAAACACAGTGATCATTGTGCAGGACGTACCCGCCGAGAGTACCGATCTCCAGTATTCTCTTCGCTCGTATTGATGTGGCAAGGAGCTGCAAGAGCTTTCCTTGCTCTGCGGGTACCGCTATCTCATGTGGCAACCCCTTATCTTCAGCGTTCTTGAGGGCGGCCCGCATTACTTGATCCTCTTCGAGTAGAAACGAATTAGTGAGTTCGGCTGAGCATGCCCAGTCCTCAATTGTCGTGGGATTGACGTTGGGAACGATGATAGCCATGATCGGAGCAGTAGCAGAGATTGAGAAAAAGCGAGGTCGTAAGATGGCAGATGAGCCAAGAGAGACATAGATTATATACGCGCTCGAAGCTCAATTCACACGAACCACGATCAATGAATATCAGTTATCCGGAACCGCGGACGTCTAGAAAGTCAAATGGCGAATACCACTTCCGAAAACGATTAGGATGCTCACTAAGAGAAGTCGGAATAAATGGACCATCTCCCCCACGCTGCAAGGTTCTTGCGCGCGTCTTTCCTGTACATTTTGTGCCAAAAGTATGGTTAATACTTCCGAATGAGGAGGGTTGCAACTCATACCAGACCCCGGAACCATGTCTATCCAATTTCAACGTGAAACATACCGGGTCCCTTATTCTTCTTTCTAGAGCTCAAGTACCATACCTGGCGAGTTGTGGGACGTATTTTTTCTCCCACGGCGTCAGGTCTGGCTTCTAGATCCTCATGCTCTCCGAGAAAACGATCTGGCCAGCCCCAAGTCGGAGGAATGATCGGTCTAATACCAATCACGTATGAGATCTTCAGTGAAAAGGCACACATACAATCTAAGACACGGTTCTTTTGTGCCGCTACACTTACTGGGCTTGAAAATAGAACCGACCCAACACTTCGTTCAGCGTTCCGCGTGGTTCCTGAAGTTCCAGTTATGATAACCGTGATATCGTTCCCCTGACTGCACCGAGTATGATTAGCTATGGGGGGAGGGATTACGGAGAGGTCTTCAGTATGAAGAAGCCGTCGCAGTGGGACTGTACCAGGTGGGTGGTGCATCAAATTACGGAGTGGCTGAGATACCGTAGAGCCACCGAGCCACCCGGCACGAGTGTATTGACGACGATCGGGAATATAGTTACTTCTGTGGGTCCATTGAACCCAATACAACACTTTACCCCGCAATGTGGATCAGTAGCTTCTATAACAACCATCCTCATCGCTTCGGGACCGAGCCAAAGACAGTTCAGTTAGTTCCCGAACTATACTCAATCATCGTCGGCGAATGAAATAATAATATCACCCCTTGATTTGGGGTAGAAACGCTGGCTTCTCAAACAGAAAGTCACAATGGACTGATTTAACAGGAATAACCTACCTTGAGAACCTAGAGCTCACACCTAGAGGGTGGCAATGTTACAGCTGACGCTTCGCGGGAAGTAAACGTAACTTCTCTGAAATTTCATCATGGTCACGGGCGAGCTTAATAAAGTCGCGTCTGATAGACGAGTTCACCGCTTGGAACCTCAGAAAGGGAGCACTGCTTCAGTATTGGTTAGTGCCTCTTGTCGTAAGTACGAAAGGGACAACTCATGCCCAGCGCTTATGAGCGGGGACCTGACCTACAACATTTTGCATCACCCAAGAAATCGATGACGAATCTTCTCATCTTTCCACGCACTTCAGGCCTGCCATAGCAGGTACTGCCCGATTTCCCGTGCGCGCCTATCCACGACATCTTGAACCTTATCGCCCCAGACGCTCTTCGGATCTTGGATCTCGTCCGCTCCTGTCGAACAAGCCTTCATATGTTTTTCGCCATCGCCTTGGTCCATCACAACGCAGTTATCCAGACCAAGAGGTCGCCGAAAATCCCACCGTACCAGCATTGGCCGTGCAGGAACCTCGTGAGGCGGAATAATAGATCTACCACGATAGAAATCTTCCAAAATCAGGGAAACATCGTCCTCGTCAATAGGTAGTTTACTACGCGTGACCCACTGAAGTTTAGCTATCGTTTCGAAAAAAATAGGAAAATATGCCTACTTTATCGTCTCCCCAACCAATTGGGATTCCCGCTTGAGTAGGTCCCGAAGCATTCTTTCGTATAATTTTTTTCGGTTTTTGATTGGTAGGGGATTTAAGATGGGTTTATCGGCCAAATCACAAAGTATGAACGTTGCAATGTGCAATCCAAAGATTGAAGGTAGGGGTCCTGTAACATGGTAACATGATGCTCAGGAAGCAGAAGCGGGTTACTGACATAGCAAAACATACCGAGGACGGGTAGGATGCGGACTCTGAAATCATCGAATACTCCGAGCTCTTTGACGGCGCCTTTTTGGAATTCTTCCTCGGGGAGAGGGAGGAGTTTGACATCGCTCGGTACTTCTGTGGAGTATACCACCGGTATTCCTGAGGAGACACCAAGCAAGCGCAATCTCCTACGAACAGAACGTGCAAGCGGGTCATAAATGGTGTACGAAATATCGCTGATTTGCACCCTTGTGGGATCGCATTTAGCGCCCGCTCCCATGGAAGAGAAGACCTGGAGGGTAGTGTCTGATCGGCTACGTCTAAAGGAGAAGAGGGCAAAAGTACCTTGATGTTGTTATCGTGGCAGTACTTGAGTAAATCAACTTTTGTCGTAATGTTATCGATGGCATCTAGGGAAGGGGTCAGTTGAAGTTGCTTGCCTGGCAACGAAGCACGAACCGATGACCCAGTCAACACCCTCAAGCAGCATGCCACCCTCTTCCTTTCGCCAGATTTCTATTCGCGAATCGACCTCCACCCATCGAGAGATCTGCTTCAGGGCTTTCTCAATACACTTGACTTTCGGCATTCCCACATCTGACACAGTCGCCGTGGCATGTCGATTGAGCGAAGACAGCGTGACGTAGTCAAAGTCCACTAAACGTATTTTGGATACCCCGCTGGGGGAGGTCAGCATGGACGCGTCGAACTCGGTATCAGACGTACGATCTAACCAGCATGACGGCTGCCCAGCTGCCCACACCTCCACAGCCAATGACGGCCACGCTGCCAGCACGCACTTTGGCCATACCTTCGTCGCCGAAAAACGCGTAGTTTCGAGCGAGCTGCTCCTTTACCAGTCCTTCATCGAAAGGAGTATCGCGAGGCTTGAGCATTATCTCCTCTGTAGGCTTGTCCAGGTGCCTTTGAATATTGTAGTTGGACCCATTGGCCGAGATAGAACGTAGAACGTCGTCATTTAGAGCACGTCGTTTGGCTCGCCGAGAATAGGCACTGACCGCTGAGAAAATACTGCCAGTTGCGACGGCAGCAACGACAGCGGTCACGACAAGCTGTGCCCTATGAGAGTGCAGGTCAAAAGAGTTCATCACAGATTTGGCAAGGTAGGGTTAGGGTCTATAAATTACAAAATTAACGCTAGCTCTACGATGCTACTTAGCGCGACGGTTCATCCCCGCCAGGAAGAGGGATATCCACCCCAATTTTGTCAATCACATAATAACTGAAAAACAGCACTTTGAAAGACAAAGCCAGCCCGGCATGTAGCACAGCGATGGCAATGATTATCAGTCGGGTCGCTTTAGCCTCAGCCTAGAGTATTATGGTCAGTATGGATAGAAACGAGGCGAAAGACAGGTCGCACGGAGGCCAGAATGGGGTACACGTTTCTGACTAAGAAATAACCAGATAGAACAAATGCGACGGCCACGAGGACCCAGCGCAGAATTGGCACGGGGATCACACAGAGGACCTACAAAAGTCAGGTGCTGGTCATGGAAAGATGGAATATAAGCGTACGGAGACAGGTATCCAGACAAACATGGCATAACCCCATATTGCTACAGCTTCCACGACACTCCATTCACCGACACCAAGGTAGCGGAGAGCTATCCAAAGCAGGACAGGCAACCCTAGTCCGTAGGCGTACACAAGAGAAACGGCGATGGAAAGAAGTTGAAAGTCGTAATCATACTCTGCTCCCGGGGCGGACAAATACGCTGCAATTGATGCACCGAGACTTGAGGACAGGAACAGGGCAAATATCAAGGTTGTCAATGTCCAAAAGGGACCGTAAAGGTCTGCAGGGTTGAGGTGGGTAGACAGGTAATCGGTTGACGTTGGTAGAAGGGTCGAATAACACCGTGTCAGCACCTGTGACGACGTTCAGCGACAGCCAGCAGACGGCCATGACCTACGCACTGTTTTAGTATCGATGTCGAAATACGGCTGGTAATACTCTATCGTCCAGAAGCCGCCACCGCCTTTAGTCTGGTGAGGCCGGTCCTGGAGGTAGCCTGCAGTCGCGTCAAGACCGACATTAACGACAACGGAGACGACGCACCTCTATCCGCGTTCCCTACACCTCGACCAGCCCCCCATTGTCCAAGCCGTCGTTGGTATTCGAACCTAAAAATGCTTTGGAGATGTCAAGAAATGGATGAGCATTTGCTGCTTTTGCACGGTACATTTGAACTGGAGACCCTCTGGGCCTTCTTCTAGGCGCTACTAATCGTTAGTACGCCTTTTGCAGGCAATATGGGCAACGAACACACCTCGTCGGCTTCGACTGCAACGTAGGCCATGATAGATGTCGTGGAAGGTCGGTTTTCCCAGCAGTGTTGTACGGTCGCCCGACCTCGGGCCGAAGTCAAGGTTGCCGGGGCGACAGTCACCGGTCCCGCAAATGACCTTGACCGTGACTCTGTGGCTGTGGACACTAGGGCCGAGGGGAAAACCTAGGTTATTTACCAAAAACGGTTTTGTACAGTATTATACTATGTATTATACCATGTATTATACCTAAGGGGTTCCGGAGGGGGGTCAGCCATGTATAATACACGGGTCACATGCCTGTATCAGGACCTAATACAGTAGTCAAAATCCATTAGCTGGACACTCCTGGAGCTTGTAAGTGTCAATGGAATGAACTAGTAGCACTTTGAAGCATGGTAAAACCCTAAACGACTCGGAAATTTATGAAAAGCCTTGGAAAAAGCTCCTAAAAAGAGCGAAAAAAGATTTTAAAATCGAATATTTGTTTATCACGTGACTAGATATTATACCATGTATAATACATGTATAAAACCCCCCTCAATACCGCAATGGGTATTATACCAGGGGCCGACCCCCTGGAGGTTTTCCCCTCGGCCCTAGTGGACACTGGAGCCACATGTGACGTCGTTTCGGACTAATTCGTTTGTCTCCGACCCCGACTGCTTTGTCATGGTTTTGTTGGCCTTCGGTCCCTGGGTATACTTAGGCGACGTCGCGGTGGCTTAGGGAAAGCCGGTTATTTGGTGACCGTGACAGTTGACGAACCGTCGCGCGACCCGCACAACACGGGCGCCGGTCACCAAAAATGGCGACAGGGCGGGTATTCTCGATCAGCTCTTGTCTTTCAATCCTGCCGCCACATTCTGTCTTTCTTTTTCCGTCCCACCACCCACAAATTTGTCACTGAGAAGGACTGGGGACGTCAATGTCCGGGGACACGAAATGGCAGAAAAGCAGCTCTTCACTCCCCCAGGACCGTGAAGTTCGCGCGGGAAACAGTCTCGAAAATGTAGAACAAGACGCGTCTTGGATTGCCATCGATCCTCTGCAGCGAGATTCCGGTGAGCAACAGATATCCTTCTTTCCTAGCCGTAGTCCTCATGGCGGCGTTTCTCTCCAGCCTACCCTCACCGTCGTGTCGTCGACAACACGGAACCACCGAGCTTTCACGACTCCCATTACGATGTTATTCTTCGTCGCCAGCGGAATCGGCCCAGGGAAGGCGGAGGTCTCAAGTCCACGACGGTCCCTTCGCGTTTCTTGAACCTCTCTGGCGAGTTTGAATTTGCTGGATGGGGCTCCTTTTTCCAGTTCACGCTCGACGCGAAGGAGCGCGATGCCGGGGAATCGCGTGTAAGAAACGCTAGGGACGCCAAAGTACTCGGTCAATTCACTGCCAGTGCACTAGCTGGCAATGCTGTGCTCGGGAGCGTGTTCTATGCACTACCTGCCGTTGTTGCAGTGTCTAGCATATAGTGAGCTACTTTCCTTCGATATCTCCTTTTGCCGTCTCATGGATGTCTTTTAGCTCTCCAATATCTCTTTTCATCGCGACCGTGACGCTGTTCTTATGGCGCCCAATCATGGCGGAACTTGGTTCTGCTCTGCCCATTACCGGAGCTCCCTACTCTTACATGTACGCATATACCCACTTCTCTTGTTCTCTCTCACTCATATTGACCTAGACTTAACGTTTCCACCAAATCTTTCGCTACGGTGGGCGCCGCACTCTTATTGTTGGACTACGTCTCAACATCCGTTGTTTCTGCGGCAACGGCAGCGGCGTATCTCTCGGGGGAAGTCAACCTCCCCTTTCCCTCCTTTGTTGGAACCATCATCGTTCTGGCGTTATTCACCCTCATCAGTCTCAGCGGTATCAAAGAAAGTGCTCGGCTTGCGTTAGTGTCACTCTCTTTCCATGTAAGTCTACTGCTGTATTAATGTAAACGGTCTGACAGTCTTGCACAGGTCGGAACCATGATCGTCCTTATGGTCGCATCGGCCATTCATTGGGGGAATATCGGCAATGACCAACTCCGCCAAAATTGGGTTTCTAACCAAGCTTCCTCAACGAGTAAGGTCGCAAGGCATATATTTGACGGCTGGTGCCTCGGGATGCTCGGCTTGACCGGGTTTGAATGTTGGTTTTTTACATTCCTTTCAAGGCTTACTCCGTGACGTCCGTTCCAGGTATGCCTGCCTACATCGCTCGAATCAAACCCGGTGCACTACCTCTTGTATTTCGGAATCTGCATTATCCCGCCATAGTCTTGAACACTCTCATTATGGTTCTGGTTTTGGCAATAGTTCCCATGGAGGCTATTCTGCAAGCCGATAATGTTCTCAGTGTCCTCGCCCAGACGGTAGGCACAAGCTTTGTCACATCTTTATCGCACTGAGTTATTCTAGTCTGCAGGCAGGTGGCTGAGAGTATGGATAGTTGTAGACGCCATCATTGTACTATGCGGAGGTGTTCTAACTGGTATGACAGCTACTTATAATTGTATCACTGCTTACTCAACTCTACAGGTATTCTGAGCGCATGCGAATTATTTGAGAAGTTGACCAATGATCGTGTCCTTCCTCAGGTGTTCATTCACCCGTTCCCATTCACCCGATCACCTTATGTATCGGTGCTCTCGTTCGCGGTATTCAGTGGTGTCATCTATGCTACTACATGTGCAAGCCTTGTTATTATGTCGAAAATGTACGTATTGGACCTATCCCGACACCGATTCATATGCTAATGGCACGATCAGGTTCTCATTAGTGTGGCTATCGGTCATGGCGCTATTCCCGATATCCCTTCTACTTCTGAAATTCAATCGTGGCCGTCTTCCAAGGACACCTAAAACCCCTGTATCAGTGGTAATCCTTACGCTAGCTGTTGTACCGACTGTATTTGCAGGCAACATCGCCATCGACCCGATCACGTTTGGGTACGGAGTAGTGTTTGCTTCTACGACCCTTTCTTACTCTTGAACAGATATTTCTCTGTCTACTTTATCGCTATTGTCATGTTATTCTCAATCACGCAAAAAAAGGCCCATCTTTTGCGATGTATCTACTGGACATATGATCAATACCCGATGCTGCACCGATGGAATGCAACAAAATTATGGGCCAGCAGATTGATGAACGTAATGACTAGATTAAGGCGTAAGCCCGTCTGTATATTGGCTAAAACTGATGAAGTATCTCCCCTCCAGTTCCCCTCTTTGATATCTGCTTATGATCCGTTAGATCAGTTACTTGATGCGTATGATCCTCTACGTACAAAAGAATGAGGAAACCTCATTTCTAAAAATTATCCACTTTGCCGAAGAGGAGGAGGGTATCCCTTCGGAGTTGGAGGCAAATGCCAGAAGTGAGCAACGCGTTGGTTGCACGCGTATTCGGCTTTGTTTACCACATGTTTTACCAGTATTAGATGAAGCCTTTCCAGAAATCACGATAGATCTAGTGAGTAGTTGATCCTTGATGGTAACTTCCAACACTGACGCACTTATCTCCTTCTAGCTAATCGTTCCCAACGCCTTTGATCCATCCAATGTCGCTGCTCTGGCATATAGGCTACAGATACCCCCGTCTCTAATGTTCATGACCTGTCCTGGATCTGCATTTTCGTATTCCGCAGCTGATTTCGGTACTCGTATCATAACGTGAGTTCCTGTTTTTTTTTTCAGTCGCCCTGTCTTGATGTTTCTTTCTTATTAGCCTTTGAACCTTACACTACGTATAATCATTACGGTATAATGTCACATGTCTATTCTGCGCCCATGCTAAACCGTTTTTGTGCGCGTACGTATGTGATTCCGTTGTCTGTCGGTGGAGGTCCAATGGCCTTCGGCGGATCTTAAGCAGGGATACCTGCAGTATCTGGGGTACTAGGTATGCATCCATGTTATAGAAGGATTCTTAGAGCATCATGACCGCAAACTTTAAAAGTGTTCATAAAAATGGCCGACCCTTGGGAACACGACAGAGTAGCTCGGTGGCGGAACTAAGAAGCCTGGCTCCCGTTATCTGATTCTTTGTGCATCTATCTGGTGGGTCGGATGAGTGGGTTTGTGCCATTTGAAAGGCGTGCATGTGCGCATACATCATCATGATGCATCAGATTCTGGCAGCTACTAATTAAAATATGCTTCTTCACAGCTTCGGTTGCACAACGTGGCTTCTTTGGTGCAGAATGACGATGCGTAACAGTCAGGGAAGACGCGATGTCCGAACATCTAGTCCATCTACGTCACAGACAATGAATTGGGCACATTGTAGATCATACTGTGTCCGCCAGGGTGACTTAATTGCAAGTTACAGGGATGCTTCCGCCCGTCCTGCACAGTGCAGACTCGTAGGACCAGAGTCAGCATGGTTACTGGCCCTTAGAACGAACGTGATTTCAAGCTGCCTGTGTTACAATGACATTCTTCCGCCTCAATTTCTTCCACTTCTTCCAGTACCCTGAGGCCTACGATCGCCCGACGCGTTGATCCGACGATCACGTGGTCTCAAGAAGTTTGACTTTAAACTCGACTTTTTGCATAGACGAGTATTCCCGGCGGTTAGGTAAAATTTGTCCGACTTCTTTTCGACCACGGAATAAAGAGAGAACGCCATCTGGACAGTGGCGCGGCTAGACATCAGATGTAAAGGTTTGATATTTCCGTTCCTCTGGGATGACAACCGGTCCCCACATGATCTAAAGCTCGAGAAAGACACTTCTTTCAGAGTTCGTTAGGGTCTTGAAGTGGTCACTTCTTCTCCGTGGCGAAGAATGACGGTCAAGAATTCCACGGGAGGGATAACAAGTCTTCAAAAAATCCATATGAGGTGGTCGTTGACTCGTTTCGCTGATAGGTATCTATCTGACCATTAGAAGTAGCTGAAATGATTGGTCCCAGACGCACGGCTGCCCGGGCAGTACTCGAACTACTAGCACGGCACCTTAAAGCGTCCTACTCTCCACACTCATTTGCTACAAGCCAACAACAGCCCAGGATATGTCCATATTTTATGGCACACTTCGTGGTTACATTCAACAAATATTCCGTTGGAATATTTCTTCACAAAGATTGCTTTTCAGGGTACTCATTCTCACCTTGCCCTAAGACCCTTATCTTCTGTAAAATTGACAGACAGTTAACTTGTTTCTCAGGACATCCCTACATCCAAGAAATTCCTGTTGGTCCGACTTGATTCGCAATCCAGGTTCTTCGTCAACTTATGCTTCGCATGCCAATTCAGACGGCGCTATCTTTTCGTTGGCTCTATGGCAACTGAATTAGAGAAGCAGGCAGTGTCATACACCCTGAGAGGCGTTCTACCCGAAGGACCTATGACGACGATATGTGAATCACAATCTACATCTCATAGCTGCGTTATATTTGAGAATGCAGGTCCTTTGTGAGCGTAATACGTGATATTCGGACTCATATTCCTGCAGGTAAGGATGGATTGATAAACGGCGGAGAAAGAATGGCAGGAACTGCAGCCATGCCTGCGCCCTCTGTTACCGACGTCTATCAATATCTCAGCCTGCCTTTTTTTTGCCTTTACGGGGTAGGACAAATGTTTATTGCAAAAAAGAATCTGAAATTTACAGATCCGCCAGGTTCATTAACCGCTCGCCCTCGTAGCGTGGCTTTCTGCGCCCACGTCACTATCTTTGTTGCCATTCCTCTGTCAGATGGTCTGGCTACTCGGTGGGGCTATCCTTTGTCTCCTCGTCAACAAGGGATGGAAGGCAAGCGACTTTCTTGAATATTTCGGCCTCTATATATATTTCGAACATCCAGGCAATCAGAAAATTCCTGTCCACGTATTTCCAAGGGAGTGGCAAATTTGAGGTTCTGAGCATTCTTTAGTCATGCCACAATGTCGGCGAAGTCGGTAACCTAAACGATTCTATGAACTAAGAATGCATGACAGGTTGTGCCTTTGGAGCTCGCAGTTTCACACACTCGGCGGCTCGCCCAGAGCTTGGGCCGATTCAGTTCAGGAGACTCGCTAAGTCTTCTAGTCCGTCCGCGGAGACATAAGGACGTACACAGACGTTATGGTTTGATTAAAAGCGGGAACTCAGGCTCGAACTACCGAGGTCGTATTTCCGGAGGGCCCGAAGAGGACTTTCCTGCATATTATCCTATTTGATAATTACATGACACTTTACAAGGGGCGCAAAGTACAACGAGAGACAAGAATGGTTCTGAGGTGTCGAACGCGTCCCTCGTCTTTTCTGAGTGATTGATTCAAACGCTATAATGGCAATCTAGAATTTCTGAACATGAATATACTACGTAACAAACTTGAAGGACAATATCTTTACAACAAACATTTGCGCTGGCTACTATTGCATGTTTCCTCGTGTCATATCTAGTTGTGTGGAAGCATTTCGATAACTCGTTCTACTAGCTGGCGCATCACGTTGCCCTTCTCTCGACCAATTGTCAAAACGTCCTCATGTGACACAACTTCAGGTGCAGGAAGTTCAATCGACTTCCCCATAAGCTATGGCCGATCAGCACAAATTCCAGGTATCCATCTCAGACGTGGCTCACCTCATCCCTTACCTCTTCCTTGATACTTCTGTATTTGTCTGGAATGACGACGGCGTTGGTGACCAGACTTAATGCCAGGACATTTAACCCTTCCTGTCTTGCAGCTAGAACTTCTGGAACGGTGCTCATTCCAACTACGTCAGCGCCAGCGTTCCGAAGGAATCTTCCTTCAGCGGGACTCTCGTAAGTAGGCCCACTGACCCACGCGTATACGCCCTCCGCAAGTGCGTCTTCATTGAGATAAAGTTGATGTGAAGCGAGGAAGACAAGGCGTCGGAGAGATGTTGAGTATGCATCAGATACCGCCAAGAAGCGGGGATGTTCTGGAGAGATCAGGGGGCCGAGCAGAGGGTTCATTCCTGTGAGGTTTGGCAGCGCTAGATGGTCATGAATAACGACGACTACATACGCATGTTATATGAGATCAGAAATAGATGAATGAAAGCGTACTTGTTCCAACAGCAAGATCGGGATTGAGGGCACCAGATGCATTAGTCACTGAACTCCATAAGTATTAGCCAAACAGCCAAGGCGAGACTGGCCCTCACCAATAAGATCAGTGACCCCAAGTTTCGCCATGACTCGGACAGGATAAACGACAGTTGACAACTTATGTCCCTCATAAGGATGAAACTATCGGACTTTATGTCAGATCCGGTTTCAACCAAAAATGAAGAGACGGACTCTGCCAAGCATAGCTACAACTGGCACACCTTCCCCGGCGCCAATTATTCCAAACGCCAGCGAGCTATTATGCCCAGATACTAGGACACTGCTCAGTTCTGAAGACGGCAAAACTATAGCGCCTACATACCACTGCTTTGTGCGAACCCAGGGATGGTATCATACGATACCGTGACGATCTCTCGAAGAGCATCTACAAGGCCACCCAATCCAGACCCACAGATGATACCAACCTTTGGCTTGCGAAGCTTTTCTGGTAGTCTGAGGGTAATAGCATCTAATGTAGCTAGGAAAGGGCTTGTAACTGGTTGTTCAGATATCATTGTCGGAGAGGGAAATTTTGATGGCAAAATGTCGATCATTTACAGCCACGTGGCTTAGCCTACTTCAGGCCCGCCCCCCATCATTGTGATGGCGGCGATGTCACGTCTAGCCTAAGCTTGGAAATGCGTACTGGTGTTATTTTCCGAGCACAAGCTACCGAACACTTGGTCATTTATTTCTGGGCGTGGTATTTTGTTAAAAATGCCAGGAACCTTCATCCGAACCGTTGATGTGAGTCTTACGGCGATTGCGGCTAACTGCATGTTATTCGTACTTTGCACTATGAATTCTTACCCTGCCACGCCACACGCACTTGACGTGAAACGCGCCCATGCACTTCCCTTTACCGAAAACAGACCGAGCTATGTAGTGATGCGAATGCAAATTCAACACGAGAAGTAGAAGAGACTTCCTCTTCTAAACAGACGAGAATATCTGCTATCAGTCGCTTCGCTTCGCTTTGTGATGCTGGGCTTGATCAACATTTGTCCAATCATTGGTGTTACAGCGGTATGGGCAGCTGGGAAGTCTGAATTGTTCCAATAACATGACGACCACTGATATGACCCAGTTGACTTGAAGGGGGATCGGCGAGAGCAGAGTGAATCTGTTAACCCAAGCTTCCTTCCAATCACTATTGTTTGTGTACACACTGTTGATATACGACTAGGTTGGTTTCTTCTCAATTTTCAAAACAGCCAGGACTTCGTCGAAAGGTTAAGCTTGTTTCTCCGACGAAGGAATGATAGATCGTTGTGGAAGTCACTATGGTAGGCGCTACGTATAGATGATATTTTTTGGGATATAGACTTGATCAATTTCGGCGACCAGTGGCCTTCAGGGACGAGCGCCGCTTGGACCCAGGCTCATGCTCGGACGTGTCAAAATCGCGCCCGCGTTTTTGACGCTGGCGTAGAAAACTATGGATGTCGGTCATTTATTTAAGACGACACTGAGACAATGGTATTTCCAACGGAGAGTAGCACCACGTTTTTGGCTAGTTCAGGCCTGGACCTGTGAAGGAGTGCGCCGAGGAAGGCAAGCAGCGGTCGATAGTCAGTTGCGGGGACTTCGTACTTCTTAATAACTTGAAATTGCATAAATGGTTGTTCTGATTGGATGACATTGCATTGTCCTCAATTGTCCTCAATTGCGCTTATTTTTGCCTGCTCCCTGAGCCAGGCTGGTAATAAGGCATCTGCAGCGAACCGGGATTTTGATCAATCCGGATGCCCCCCTCCTAAATAGCTAAGGGTTCAATAATGGAATTGGGTAGGTCTCCGAGATCCCTGATCTCAGGAGGTCCAAATTGTCTACACCAGGTGCCCAAGTCAGCACTAGTGGGATTATAGATTGGGACGCCATTGGATGGATTTATATCGACCCGCCAGGAACGCCACACTAAGCCGTGTGAAGCGGAAGCGTCTCCCTTTGGAAGTCGAGCCATGGCAGCCGAACCGATTGATCATCCTCTTGAGATTGGTGAGGTGCCTAAACGGCTAGGAGTTTGAAACGGTCGATTATGCTGTCACCAATGCCCTTGTACGGAAGCTTTAGAAATCTTCGCTCATTCTTGGCTTCTCAGCGATCAACATGAAATTCATTTTGACTATGTATATGTATATCACTACCGATCAATGTAGGTCGTTAATTATCGAATTACTTTTGCATTAGTAGTGGCGTGGAGAGAGTACGAGAAAGGCTACAGGATACAACAATAGATTTTAAGCTTTTGGGTCTTCTAATAGGAATATCATAAACTAGCCGAGCGAAGGAACAACTTGAACGAAATGCTACAATACAAAACAAGGACAAAGACAGGAATTACTGTTGGTTGGAGGAAGTGGTATTATCTGTGCGAAGAGAAGTTTGGATGCCGTCAACAAGAAGGTGCGGCTGGGACTCACTATAAACATTATATTGTTCCGGCATGAACAAATTGGTGAGTGGGGTTTGAGGCTCCGCCCCTGTCTGAGGGTATTCAACCCCGTGGTTCAAGGGCGAGTAAGTGGAATAATCGTTCCAGTATTGAGGATACCGGGGATGAGGCTCCACTCCGTGGCTAACATTTCGGCTTAAAGAAGGGCGCGCGTCAGACAAGCCAGTGCTGTACACCTGCGGAAGGGCAGAGGTAGATAACGGTCCAGGATATGCGACGTTATGGTTTGAGTGTTCCGACGCCCATGGACGATCATAGGATGAGTAGTATGACGAAGGTTGGGTATACTGGACCTCCGCGGTGCCGTTAACAGAATATACCTGAGGAGGGTGAAGATTAGGGGTGTAATTAGACGGTCGCCCAGGATAAGTCTGCATTCCGACGCTGCGGTCGTCGAGAGACCCTTCGGCCGGACGCTTATACCGATCGACTGGTTTGGGCGGCTCAGCAGGACGTATCTGATGTCCGGAGTTCACCTCGGCACCACGAAGAAGTTCGTGAGCTCGACCAGCGCTTGGCCAGAGAACGGCCATAGCCTTGAGAACCTCCATGCATTTCGAGAGTCGGAGCCGTGCTTGGGGGTCCCCGGGGTAGACAGACGCTAGAAGCTGATGAACATGACAAAGACCAGGCTTCGAAACATCACTCACTACTCGTAACATGCATAATGCTCGCTGTAAAAATATAGTAACAAAGGAAGACGGGACATCCCTTGAAAGAGTAAGTCTCTTTATATAAAGTAGCTTCGGATGAGAAAACTTTAGTGATGGCTCCGCATACAAGATAAGAAAAGGCTCACCGATAGCGGTGATATGGTTTGCCGCGCCCATGCAAAGTTCATAGCTTTTTTGCGACGCCGTATGACCATCCTCTTCATTACGACTAGGACTAGGCGAGGAAAAAAATTAGAGAGCACATAGATTTTCCAAGATGAATTCATCTTACCTTCGGGTGCCATGCCTGATGCTGTCATTATGACGCGCCTTAGTAATGTCAATAGGAAAGCACTCGTGGACTCACAATGGCCTATGTAGAAGCAGGACTGCGCACCAATATTGCATATGAAGTGTCAAGACATGCGGCAGCGGGGCCGGGTGCTTTAGAGATACAGGATCGTGTTGAAGATGAACGGACAATTCCAGGTACCACTTGTCGAGCATAGTCTCTAGGTAGACCGATTCAACATGGCGACTGGACACTGGACGAACAGCATAGATGGTTTGGACAATCATACTGATTATACTGGCTACAAAGAAAGTGAATATTATCATCGTCAGCGGAGAGCACAGGGACATACATAGAGTGACTGATGCATTAAAGCAAGATATAATATGACCAGATCTTCCGGATTTTTCTCTGGTATCGTGCATTAGAGGGGTATGCGGTTTCCAATCTTCCAGTTCCTCTGCCTACAATTCTTCATAAGTTGACATCGTGATCCGAGGGCCCGAAATACGTACATCCGACTCGCTCGGCAATTGAGTGTCGAAATCCCGCTCAAATATGGCCAGCGGCCGACCTAGCGCACGGACACGAAATTCAGACGCAGGGACCCAGAACGACGAAAAGGACCAACCAATATAGGACGAGACGTACTTGTCCATGACAACACATGAATACCAAATCCTTCGTCGTGTCTGTAACTCCGCATCCGTAAAGAGTTTCCCGCCTAACTCTCGCCGCGCCCAGCCATCAGCGCTTCGGTGCATGCCTAAATCCTGTGCCATGCGTATGGCCATACCAATGTAGGTCCATGCCTGAGCCATAGCCCCTATACCAATTTCTCGATATCCCATAAGGAGCAGGGCCTGACAGGTCGTCGGTCTTGAGCTCGAGTAAGACCCATCAAGCAGCACCTTAGCGCGGTCGAGATACAAGTCGCCGGCCGGCCACATCACACCACTATCAGGCGATGGCATTGGATTTGAAGGGTCATCAGCGTATCGGCTAGCCAAGGAAAACATGACGAGGAGGAGAAGGTTCGGTACATGTCGAGAACGGCGGTTGAAGGGAGATCCCGATGGAGACCGAGCACCCGACTCCGACGGTGGCGTGTCGGGGCTATCGCGGACAATCAGACAGGTGAAAGTATGAAAACAAAATCACTGACCCCGCCTTGTAAGCCTCTTGGAAAGAGCGCTTGTGGATAACTGGAAAAGACGGATGTACATAGGTGAAATAAAGATTAAGAAGATGGTCGTGCAACGCAGGTGAAGGAAGGTCGGTAGATAAATTTTCCTGCACGGGAACATTAGTGGGTAGGGCGGGCCATACTCTGGCCTTGGGAAAGCGCCTGTTAGGAGTTCACAAACATTCAGGCTCAAACATTCACGCGGGAACAAAACAAAGGCAACTGACCAGATACCGCCTTCATTTCTATTGTCATGTCGTTCTGTCCCCCGAGGAGGTAGAGTCCGCTGGCTTTACCATGATAGCGCACCTCGTCATCCTCATTCAAGCTTAATTGGCCGACAGCGCCAAGGAAATCATCCTCATCGCTCTCCGAACTGAAGCTTCCGATGGGACTGACACTCCGTGTCGGTACCGTTCTGTTTACAGTGTCACTTACAGACCTCCGAATGACACCAGCGCTCTTTCCTGCACGCACCGGCGATACCGACGAGCGGAAATCAAACGCACTGTTAGAACGGATTGGAGACAACGCGGAAGGTGGAGCAGATGAGGGATAAGGTACATCGCCGCTGTCGACCTTTCGTCGTAATCTCCTGCCGGGTGAGTGGCTACCATCGCTTGCAGATGATTCTTGTTCTGGGTGCTGATACGAAGTTGACCGGCTCAATGGAATTGAAGTTATCAGAGAAGGCAAATCGCGTGCCGAGCGAGATTGGGATGTTTGTTGATGGCTCAAGCTTGGTAAAGGGAGGTCTGAAGGCCCGGAGACAGTAGTTCGGGCGGCTACGTCTCGGCGAAGGAGGTCAAGCATATGTGTGACTCGATCCTGCCATTCATTGGATGGACTTTGAAACAGATCGTGGGTTAACAAAAATATGACCGTCCGACAAGAAAGGACATACTGTGTTGATGTAAGTTCAGGTTTGCTGTCTTCAACTTTCTGAGAAGCTATTTCGGCCGTCAAGTGCCGTGACTTGGAAGGACCTGTTGCTTTCTCGCCATCTCCGCCTTTCCGACCCTTTACGCCGTAAGGGGAATTGTCGACGCGGTTAATGATCTCTCGTGCAAGAGAATCCTAAGTAAATATGAAAGTCAGAAAAATTCAACATCCCTGCAGGGAGCTAAAGCAAGTCGGAACGGAACAGAATGAACGGATCTCGTGGGCTGGAATCCCAAGGAGCAAAGAAGTATCCGTGGACATATTGATGTCACTCATGATGAAATCAAGGATGGAAGCGTTCATTCTCCCATGAGAAAAAAGGAAAGTTGATAGATGTTTAGTACCGAGTCCGAGAAGAACACGGAACACGGATAAATAAGGACACAGACCTGCGCAATGTCTTGAAGAAGCGTCTGCGCTCTGGGGTCCGCTGATGAGATCATGATCCCCAAAAGGGCCTCGGTTTGGTGAAGGCGAGCCTCAATGGCATCAATGTATCCCTTCGGTGGTCCTCGTTTCCGGGAGGGCCCGAGGAAAGTGCATGCTACAGAAATAACCGAAGTCGTCAGCAAAAGTAAGACGGGGCAGCAGCACGGAAAACGCGCGGAAAACAAGAAGGGCTAGAAGTGAGAAAAGCACGATGTGCAAATCACGCCAAACCCAGAAAGGAAATGACGATGCTGCTATATCAGTTATAGAATCTGATCAAAGTGGCGGAGCAACACAGACAGCAATGAAAGACAACAATGAAGGACTCGACACTCACGAGTACCAAGCATCACACAGCTGCGACAAGGCTCTTCGGCAGATGTGCGTTCGCATTTACACTTAGATTTACGACATTGGTCGCATGCTGGGGACGTACAAGACGGCAAGGTTAAACATAGGGCTCATTAAGTGAATTATTGGGGACGCACCTTTGCTACTTCTGCGACGGATTGGCTTCTCTCCTGAGACACCTGAGAGATGCGCCAAACCACCACTGCTCCCAGCCATGGAGGGCAAGTCTATGAGGTCGCCAACTTCGTCGTACTCGTCGCTGAACGACATTGCATTCTGGAGGCCGATGTGTCCTTCCATTTGAGAATCTTCGTGCTGAGGAGACCAAGAGTTGACGGAGGACATGAGTCCGTAGTCCGATGAAGTATCCTGACTAAAACGGTAGACGGACTGGGGGACAAGTGGAGGCGCTTCGGAAGGTTGACGGGAAGATGAATGAGAAGAACCGTGGGATGAAGAGGGCTGTGAGCGAAACGAGAAGCGAATATTTTGGAGAGAAGCAGAAGCCGGTAACAAATCCGGAGATGGCGAAGACTCAGTCTTCACAGGGACCTGAGAATGAACTGTAGAATCAGGATGTTCAGGATTGTCATTAATAAAATAAGACGAGTCCTGCACTGAGAAGACGCTCATTCTCAGATACCTGGACGGAGAAGGCTGCACTGGGCGACCTGAGGGGGGACGAGGAAGGGAGAGCGGCCAAATGGACGTTAACGACGAAAGTAGAGGGACTCACAAAGCGTCGGATGCATCCACAAGGTGAAAAGCAGAGTTCCTAGACCGATTGAAATCGCGATTCGGCCGAGGTTAGAACGCGGTACGAAATATCCACACAATCTGATAAAAACATAACAAAATTATTTACTGTGGATCGAGATATGCGCCATTTCCGTTTACAGACACGATTCCGGCTTACCCTGAGACTCAGATCCGCAGTCACACGCCTTCAGTACGCGATTTGCTTTCCTCATTCGGAGCTCGGATGCGGTTCAACTCAAAAATTTTGAATTGCGCTTAATAACCACCATCGCGGCCATTCCAGTGTGAGAGCCTTGGAACTTGGAAAGGATATTCAGTGGCGCACTCACGGGGCCGTATCCGTGCTAGTCCCTAATTCTCGACCTGCCCCCTCTCCCGCGATCGTGAAGAATCCGCTCCATGTTTCGGCCTGCCTCTGCTTTGCATTTGCCGTGGCGCTCCTAGCTAGCTTCCAGAACAGACGGTAGCGCAACACCACCGCAGTCTTTGTCAGTATTTTGATCCACAAGGCGCATGTTTCGAACCGTCGGAAACTATTTCAAACTTTTTCATTGTGCCTAGGTTCTTTTTTCTGCGAAGACGTGTGTTTTCCAGAGTTGATGTGGGGCAACGAATAGACCTACTAGTGCATGCGACGTTTCGTACTGATCGTGACACCCCTTGCTCCTATATACACTTAAACCCGACGTTCCGCGTGTTCGCTGGGCGGTATACAAGCATTGAGCATACGTTGCGGAAGACAATTCGGATCGGTCCGTACCGGTCCGCTTTCATCGCATACGAAATTTGTTTGGTCCAGATATTGCGTCACGACAGAATCTCTCCGTGGATCGCTTCAGATGAGATGATCGAACCAGTCGGTGCCGTATTGACACAAACGAAAGATCATGCTTCCTCCAATAACTACGGAACTTTTGTTTTCGTTCATGAAATCAGCGCAACTTTTTTTTCAGAAGATCATAGGTCGTTTTCCCCGGCGTTTTTCCAAGTGCTGACTACACTCATCAGCACGAGTTCGTACTCCTAAATAGGTTTTCTATATTTTTGATTGTGGTAGTCGCTAGTTGGTCGGAAGCAACAGCAGGTTCCGATCATCGATACCCGTCAATTCCACGAGGGTTGCTTTCCACGCAGTCAAATAGGCAAATAAAATTTCTTGGCCATATGCCTACGCGATCATAGAGCCTGTAATTAAAAAAGTCACCTGAAAAAAGTGAGGCACCTTTGACTTTCTGCTGTTTTTACAAGACAATAATAGCCTCACTATATTGCGACAGGCAAGGACGTTATGTATGTAGACAAGTAACAGATACTATAGGAAACCAAATATGTACTAAAACAGAAGAAAACAGCAATATAGGAAGACCATAACTCAAATAACAAGACAGACCAAGACAGGCGACACGGAGGGAATAGAAAAACAGTAAATAGCACACACGACGCTATAGTCCATCAACCATCAACTTGGTTGGTGGTGCTAACCCTAACCGCGGTGGAGGCGAAATCCTCCTGTCCATTTCTCTCGCCCCTACGTGTAGACCAATGCCAACGTTAACAGCTCCGTCTTTCAAACCGGGTACTTCTCCGTTCATCCGCAGCGCGCCATTCTTCCCCTCTCCAGGTACCAAAGCGGAATTTCTGCCCTCTAGAGGAGGCAAAATAGGAACGCCCATCTTTGATACCGGCGGCGACAGCGCGCGGTGTTTTAACGGATCGTCTCGATCTCGGTACCGATTCGGAGAGGTAGGGGGAGGTAGCGTTCGTGTCTGCGGTGACACTGTTATGGGATTCGGTAGACCGGCTCTTGAAGAGGTAGAGGAGGTCGAGGAGTATCTATGTCCTGGAGAGTTCACATAGTTGGGCCCGGCACGATAGTCATCTGGTGCATTCCACGAATTCCGCGGTGACCGATTCGGTGTTGACGAACCCATTACGAACGGCACCGGGACTGGTCGCTCGCGATCATCAGGTATTGGTGGTCGACCATTGTGTTTGCTCCTGAAGTCTGGAGTCTCCTCCCCTTTCCAATGATGTGGAGGAAGCGGTGGCGGTGGCTTTGCAGGAGGAAAGCCCATCATTTCAGCACCTGGATGACTATGTGGTCGTTCGAAATCACGAGACGAACGCGGACTTAACGAAGGGCCCGGAGGAGCCGCGCCATGGTGGTGGTGGAGTACATGGTGGTGGTGGGTCCGATGATGATGGTGGGAGTGTGGTACAGGATTAACGTGGGGATGCGAAGAGTGTCGATGCATTACATGCTGTGGTTGATGGTATCCCTCCCTCTCCCTTTGTCGTTCTATGTCCTTGTCCCGCTCGCGCTCCCGTTCGCGCTCGCGCTCTCGGCGGTCGACGGCTTCCTTATGTTCCCTTTCCCGTTCTCGGAGCTCTCGTTCTCTCCGGTCTTCCTCCTCCATGTCAGCCCGACGATCCATCCAATCAGGCGCTTTTGATGGTCCTCCTAGGCCAAACGCACCCATTCCCATTCCGGGACCCATCCATTGTCCTGAAGCCTTATTAGATGCGCCGTTTGGGGCAGGAGACATTGACGATCTCCGAGACGGTGCATGGTATCCGGAAGGAAGCTGTGAAGAAGACCCAAAGAATGGGTGTGGCGGATGATGGGAACCGCTTGCCCCAGGACCAGGTAAATCCTGATCCATGGGTGCAAATGGCGATGGTCCGTGAATGTTACTCCCAGAAGTATTATGTATGGAAGCACCGCGACTTCCAGGTCTAGAAGATATATGTTGGTGGTGGCCGCGATTTGAATTTGTACCAGAAGTACCGTTGAACCCGGGAAACGCCGGCATTGAAGATGGACCAGGTTGTGCCACCATTGGTGGAGGAAGAGGTGGATGATGATATAGTGATTGGGACGGTGGAGGCATCCTTCCATCTCTGCCAGAGAAGCCTGACGAGAATGGGTCGGGGTAAGGCTCATAGACCATCGGAGGAGGTCCTGCTGGTCCGTTGATGTGAGAGCCCATACCAGAAGGCGGCATTCGGGGCTGTTCGAACTGGCGTCGAAGTGAATATATGAAATCCAAATCTCTGGCCACTTCTGCAGGGGGGAGCGTAGACAATTCTGGATAAACCGTCTGTGAGGTAGGAGGTGCAATCTTTTGCTTCTTGGAGCCAAAGGAAAACGAATCAACGATCTGACGTAATGTCGGTGGCGGAGGTGCATCTTGCGGCACGGGAGGAATCCGTCGAACTAAGGTGCCCAGCATCAGCAACACATCGCATTGACAGTAACAAGCCGGGAGCGCACCTGACAGAGGGCGCTCGACAGTCCTCCGCTCTCTTTCCAACTTCCTCTTTTTGCGATTATTATCCGCGATCATATCAGTTTGAAGCTGATCTCTCTCATGCTATGCGTACCATCAGAACAAGTAAAACAGCGCGTCAATAGCAAAATACCTTCCACCAGCTCCAAGTGCCATCTTCGTGTACGCGTCTCCTCTTCATGATAGTGGTGATTTCGAGTTCACGCTTACGCGACGCGAGTTCGACGCGTTTATCTCGTCGGTTAGATAACTCCTTCTGGTAATGAATGAGCTCCGGATGTGTACCTGAATAGGAAAACAAGGCGTGAGTGAAAACCGCAAGTATCGAGAGAAATACAGCGCACCCTCGAGAATAAGAGTTTCTTCCCATGCCAATTGCTGCATTCTTTCAACGTAAAGAATTTCCCTCAACCGCCCAAATTTGAATTCGATGCTGGCGAGCACCTCTAGGGCCTCCGCACGATGAGCAGGTTGTAAATCTGACTCCATCTCGACCTCCATATCATCATCAAGAGATACATCAGCGTCAATGTCAACGTCCTGATCTTGGTCCTCAGCGTCGATGGTGAGCTCGGGCTTCTGCTTGCCCTTTCCCTTTCCCTTGGTGGACGGTGGAATGTCAGGTTTTGGTGGTGGCTCTTCCGCTTCCTCTTCTTCTTCCTCCTCTTCCTCTTCCTCTTCATCCGCGTTATCTGGTGGGGCCGCATTAGTGGGCGGCGCCAGGAGCGACGTATTGGCGGGAGACTTAAGTGGTGGAGCTGGGGATGGAGAACGCGAGGAAGCAGGAGAGGGGGAACCTTCGGAAGCCGAAGGAGATGGGGAGCCAGGGTCGACGACGCCTGAGCCCGCCATTATGGACGATGCGGAAGCGGCTGCGGCGACGGGAGCGATGGATTCAACAGGAGGAGCAGTCATATCGACGTCTTCCTCGAGCTCGTCTTCAAGAACGACCTTGGGATCTTCCTCATCATCTTCCTCCTCTTCCTCCTTGAGCGGCTCCTCCTCGGAATCGGTGTCATTGTCGCGATCGACGTCGGGCTGCGCAGGGTCATCATCGGAGACCTCGCCGTCAGAATCGTCGGCGAGTTCATCTTTTCCGTCGTCGTCGTTGTCGATAGGCTCCTTCCGTGACATATCGGCATTCTTTTCCTTTTCGGCCACCGCCAAGGCCAGCCCCACGAGGTCCAATGCTGCCATTTCGTGACTGGAGGGGACTGATAGAGCGGGAGGGACGGAACTGAGGGGCTGGTCGATGGGTGGTGGTGGTGGTGCAGGAACAGGATGATCGAGCTCATCGTCAGCCACGATGGACAAGCCTAGTTGTTTAGGCTGGTCAACGTCTGCGACATCCTCCTCACCCTCTTCCTCCTCCTCCATGACATTATGGGGCCTACTGTGTTCTTCCTCTTCCTCTTCTTCGACTGCACTCGAGGACTTTGTTGCAGCCCATCCCCACATGGGTGCTGGTACGATACTGTTGCGTTTTCGTCGGCCACCTCGACGCGAAGGACGCATGCCACGGCCACCTGAATGAGTTCTTCCACGTCTGCTGCTACCATTAGGGCCATGCCCATTCGTCTGGTCGTCCTGCTCATCCTCCGTCAACTCTGAAAGCTCTGAATCACCGTCCAGACCTGCGCTGCTGGGCTCTGCTTTAGACAAGTTATCTGGTGGAGGCGACGGTGACGGCGACGGTGAGCTGAGGGAATCGAGCGAGGTTGATGTGCCCGGCATCGCGGACTGAACAAAGGACGATGAGGAACAAATGCGGAAGACAGTGGAAGGCTCGTGCGCGAGAAACAAGATTAGGTTTGGTCTTATCTTATCTTATCTTTTCGGAAATTTTTTCAGAATGTCCCTTTTTTCTTCCGTTGTCTTTTCTGTGTCCGTTTCGTTTCTCTCTTTATTAGCAGGATATGTCAGGATTCCTCATCATTAATCTCCCTTGATACAAGCTGAAGCTTGCCTATCGTCCTCCCAAGATGACGGCATGCCATTCAATACCCTATGTCGCCGCTCTTTTGCTTCCCTGTCACTACGCTATTCTAGAACACCTATCAGGCTCTAGACAGCTTTGCATACAAGGCTATGCCGGGGTTTTGGTGTTTTCGAAGACTTAATGTTGGAAGTACTCAAAGCTGGTGCGGTATTCGGTGAGTTCTCTGTAGCCTCTGCACAACAACCCAGGACTTATCGAATTCTCAGTCTATGGTATCGACTCGAATGAATCCCTGAATTGTGCCACACTATCGATTGACCACCCTTTTTATTTGATAAAACCCAAGTTGCTGTCTGTCTTTCTGTTATGTAAAGACAATTGATATTCGTAACAGCGGAAGAGTCGAGTTCTCGCCGTTGCAACGAACTAAGGAAACGTGGTACTCAAGCTCAAGATCCAAGTTCTAATCGTCACCCCTCCCAGAATATACCGGCGGTTATGCCAATAGAATGATGTCTCCGAATTCTTGGGTCATTCGAGCCGTCATTCCCGTATACATTATATGATGAGACGGCACGAGGGAAGGGTCAATTGTGAGCACCGGCGCTTTTTAAAGTTATTTCTGGGCTTTGCTTCTCCGATTGAAGACATTTTACTCAATCCCGCTATCTTGCCGAGTAAAAAATTATCGATGCGAACTTGATGATGATGGCGTTCAACCTCGTGAGCCAGACTACCAAACCTCCTGACTCAGATGCGGCGACAATACATCAATGGTAGCGAATTGACGAGCCTACAACATGACTTGGTTCTGGCGTTTATTTTTGTCTAGATCACAAGCCCGTCTGGTGGCAGGTCTGCGATGCCTTGGAATCTATCTCGCTCTGGGTCTCACATCCCGCCTCTGCCAATTTTGACATTGACAAAGTCGACGTATTTAGCATTTGTGAGTAGTAGTTTCTATTTCTTACCTATAGGATCACTAACAGTCGTATTAGTGACAATCCTCGTGTCCTCACGCGGTGAAAGCCTGAGGAGTAAAGTGATCGATGCTGTATCTCTAACCCTCGCTGGTCGGAAGCTTTCCAGATGATTTTCAATGGCGATCTGTCGATCAAAGGATGTCTGTGAAGTACTAGGGTCTAAAGGTTATCCACCTCTGGGCCACCAAACGACTCGCGCGAAAACCTTGCTGACCCTCACCATCATGAGTGAGGCGAACTAAACGTCCACGCCTTTTACACGACTCCTCAAGGCTCGGGCCGCACGGGTATGTATTAGGATACGCTTAGTACTCAAATCTGCACGTTGACGTCCGCAGAGAGTCAACTCTGGTCAACAGACCATATCATTTCTTGGATTGGCTTCGTACTCTGTTCGCTTACGTTCCAATACTTTTGAGGCCGATTTGAGCCGTGGTTCCCCAAGTCCAGAATTCGATCTTGCGAGATAATGTGCGGGAAATACTGTGGACCCTTCAACAGGTGATAACAGCTGTCGTGAATCTTCATAATTAATACTCGACTGACAGGCGCGAAGCACCCAATGAAGCGGACTCGAGGGCTCAGTGTTGCTGAGAGAGTTGGTATAGCTAATGTACACGTTCCACCCCCCAAAAGGGTTCTAGCTAACTGCGTTTTGCCCGCTTCTGAGGGGTTATTTTATAATGCAGGGTTCCATCTTAATTATTCACGACCTAGCAAACGGTATCTCCGTGAACTTCAGGGTGGGCAAGGAATAACGATGTGCGGAAACCTTAAGAATCGCTGTCCGTACTATTGTGACCGAAGACTGAACCTTCTACTTATGTTGAAATTACCGATCACATCAAAACCGTGAGAACATCGAAACGGGGAGCCTTTTCATTTCTTCCACGTATACGTCTCCCACATGGAAGTCCGAGGCTGCTACTCCCAAAATGCTGGAATACACTACCTGAAATTCCCATTCTTCTGACTTTCGCCTCCTTTCTTTTCTCCATCAACCTTGCGGAGGGGCTCGCCAACCATCTTATCGAGGCTGGGCTGCTAGGCTCCCTCGTCGTAGGGATAATCTATGGACCAGAGGCTGCCAACATCCTTCCTACGGATGCCCAAACCACCTTCCAGATCATGGGATACATCGGGCTCCTGCTTATAGTCTTCGAGGCAGGACTGTCCACTGACATGTCCTTGCTGTACAAGAATATCTGGCTATCCCTCTTGGTAGCATTAACAGGTGTGGGCCTCCCCATTGGACTCTCAATCCTCCTGCTCAGTGTCGGATACAAGTATACGGTTCTCCAGGGTTTCGCCGCAGGTGCAGCATTATGTTCCACGTCCCTTGGTACAACGTTGGCTTTATTGAGTCCAGAGATAAAGAAGACGAGGACAGGTCAGTATCGTCGTCAGTCACCTTTGCATACTGCTTATTTTTGGTCCAGGTGTAGTGCTGTTGAGCGCCGCTCTCATCGATGACGTCGTTGGCCTCGTCATCGCCGCCATCATCTCCGAGATCTCCTCGGTCGACGAGGCATCCGTGTTCATCAAGTGGCAGACTATCGTGCGGCCAATCATGGTCTCGGTGGCTTTTGGACTGTTTACTTTCATCGTGTCACGGCTTCTGCGCTTCTTAGTCTTCCGTCTTCCAGCTGCATGGAAAGGCAGACTGCGCACCCAGCGTGTTCAGCTGTTCATGTTGGTTTTCGTGCTGGCAGGTTACGTGGCAGGTGCGAATTACTCGGGGACAAGTGAGCTGTTCGGAGCATACCTTGCTGGTACGCTGCTCACTCATGTTTTCGCGCTATCATCGCACGAGGAATGTGAGGATAAGATAGAAGACCATCAGATTATCACACCTATCCATGCGTTCACGGTCTACTTTATACCCATTCTGCAGGTGTTGCTATCACCCTTGTTCTTTGCGTCCATCGGCGCAGCTCTTCCCATCAGGTCATTGGGGTCGGTTCGTGGTTCTCATAGGGTTGTATGGCGAGGCATAATATATTCCCTGCTCATGGGCGTCGCGAAAGCTGCTGTAGGTGTCTGGATGCTCGTCTGGCCTGAGCGAGATGGTGGGCCCCATATATTGACCATCATCCAGTCGGCTACCCTGCTAGGTACAGCAATGGTGGCTCGGGGCGAGATTGCGCTCATCGTAGCCGAGATTGCTCGACCGATACTCGGTGACGATGAGCCGTTTGCTGTCGTAGCGTGGGCTATACTGCTCAACACTGTTGGAGGTGCTGTTGGCGTCGGACTGGTGTTACGAGCCCGTATGGATAAGCCATCTCGGCATTCATCGGCCGGGGCGCTGCGACCAAGTAGATGATCGATGAATCGATGATATAGCTCATGTTTTTCCCGCTGTTTTTCCTTGATAAAATATATAGAAAGTAGTAGTCTCCGTTTTTGCGGCCGTGGGAGACGCCTAGACTCTTCTTCGTGATCACTGCCAGCGTGCAACTTTGAACTTGTGATCACGCCTCCGGATTATATATCTTGTTGGACTTTACCAATTACCTCGACTTGATTATCCTTGTTCCTTTCGGCTGTAGGAGGAATTGAAATTTCGTGCCAACTTTGAAGCGGCGCGTTCAGTTCTCCAGTCTGTTCACTGTCCTCTACGACCGTTACCACCATGTTGGGGATGTATTCGACACGAAATATCCGACTGCTGGCACGCAGCACCCTGGGGAAGCACCGCCAGACAGCGCTGTGCATTGGGCGGTATTTTTCAACGACGCGTGAGTGCCGATTTACTCTGTGGCGATCCGGTTTGGGATAGGACGGCCCCCAGAGCTATAACACCCCCCCTATCTCTTCCGTGTTTCCAACTGATACCATCCCATTAGCCAGCAGCATGAGCTCCAAGATTGTCGTCAAAGGTCCCGTCGTCGAGCTCGATGGCGACGAGATGACCAGAATTATTTGGAAAAAAATTAAGGAGGAGGTCGGTCTCGTATTCCTCGTCGTGTCCTGCAGCAGTTCCTTACCTGTACTTGCCAGCTCATATTGCCCTACCTTCAACTTGACATCAAGTACTATGACCTTGGCCTCGAGAATCGCGATGCAGTGCGTCGGTATTCATTGTTTGATGCTTTTTTACTGAGCCTGTCGCCAGACCAACGACCAGGTAACCATCGACTCTGCCAACGCCATCCTGGAGCACAAGGTCGGCATCAAGTGCGCTACAATTACACCGGACGAGGCTCGTGTCGAAGAGTTCAAGTTGAAGGAGATGTGGAAGAGTCCAAACGGAACGGTAAGCCTCACTTGTATTATTTGGCCCTCCAGCTGACTGACCCCTTTGTGGCAAACAGATCCGGAATATACTGGGGGGCACGGTGTTCCGCGAGCCAATCATTCTCGCCAAAATTCCAAAGCCAATTCCTGGCTGGGTCAAGCCAATTGTAATCGGTCGACACGCTTTCGGTGACCAGTACCGAGCAACAGACTTTGTCGCGCCTGGTCCTGGGAAGCTACAGCTCGTATATACGCCAACTAATGGGTCCCAGCCGACGACGCTGAATGTCTACGACTTCAAGGGCCCCGGTGTGGCCATGAGCATGTACAACACGGATGAATCTATCGCTGGGTTCGCTCAGTCCTCCTTCAAGATGGCTCTGGCCAAAAAAATGCCTCTGTTCATGTCGACAAAGAACACTATCCTCAAGAAGTACGATGGACGATTCAAGGATATCTTCCAGGAAATTTACGACACGTGCGTCCGCTATACTTCTTCCATTGCACAAAACTAAAAAGTCGCGTAGTCAATATAGAGTACTCTACAAGGAGGCTGGAATTTACTATGAACACAGGCTCATCGACGACATGGTTGCACAAGCAATCAAGTCGTCGGGCGGATTCGTCTGGGCCACCAAAAACTACGACGGTGATGTCCAGAGTGACATTCTCGCACAAGGCTTCGGCAGTCTTGGTATGATGACCAGTGAACTTCTCACACCCGACGGCCAGATCATCGAGAGCGAAGCTGCACACGGCACGTTTCGATTCCTTCTCGTATCTGTCTTGCTGCGCTGACGCGTCGAACAGGAACGGTCACACGACACTACCGGGAGCACCAGAAGGGCAATGAAACCTCAACAAACCCCGTCGCGTCCATCTTTGCTTGGACCCGAGGTTTGATCCACCGGGCTAAGCTCGATAACAACCCTGCTCTGCGTGATTTCTGTCTCGACGTCGAGACGGCCTGTGTCGAAGTTATTGACAAGGATGGTATCATGACTAAGGATCTCGCGTTGTCCCTCCATGGTTCTAACATGAAGCGAGAACACTGGGTCGTCACTACTGCCTACATGGATGCTGTCATCGTACGTTGTACTTGATTGCGGTGGAATTGCGCTAACATTGACTTCGATAGGCTAAACTCAATGAGAAGATAGCGAAGCGGGCTGCATTGTAAACACATCTAGTTTCTGGATCGGATCTCAGACTATACCTTTGTAGAGTTACCACAGCTGATCTTGTACATACTAATGGGCCTCTATGGCAATTCCTAACAATAGGACAGAGCATCATTCTATCAGATTCAGAATCAAAATCATTAAGCGCTAGGTCTCGTGATCAAAATAACTGTCAATGCAAGGTCGGATTGGATTCCGATCTGCTCGTCTTCGCGTTACTGGTCGTGTGCTCAGTTTTTTTACCTGGCGTTGACAGTGGAGGGCTAAGTATGTGCCGTTACGAAATTATTTGTTTCTCCTGCTATGGGCTTGGTGGTGGTGACCAGAAATAATTGAAGAGCCAGAACATCAAGGGTCTGAGGGCCCGACTGCGTCGAACGCTACGTCTGTTCTTGAGACACGAGGTTCAATATCTTGCATTTACACAGAACACTAATACTCCTTCTTCGCCTGTTTCTATGTCTTCGACCCTCGCTTGCCCGTAGTGTGGTTCAACCCGCCATGACACGGACAGTTCTCAGCATCCACGCGTCAAAGACTTGATACAAAGCAATGAAGCACCACTCGACCCCGTAAAATCTACCCTGATCGCAACGGTGGCCGAATCAATCGTGTCTCTCGCAATTCTAGATCGCTAAATCGCAATATGCTCGACCTGCTGATTTCTCATCGCCAAGAGACCGAGATCCGTATCAATGAAGCCAGAGTCATCCTGCATCCCTCCCTGATTCTGTTCTGCGCGAGTCGTGCACGTGCGCTGGCACCGGGGAGCAAGATTCCTTGGATCCGAGATATCGCTGTTGGCGTTGGAGGACCGTAGTGCTGAACACTTATACCGCGGCGCTCTGGTCCCAGATTACGCTCAAATTCGAGGACGAGAATGTTGGTGATTTCGTTCGACTGATTTGAGTTTGAGGATGCCGGGCTCTCGATATCATCATGCATCCTGTGTTGCCGGCGCTCATGGCGAGTGCTACGCAGTGGACAGACGTCAAGCTGTTTGTATCACTCCAGATGCTTTCGTCGCTGTGAGTATGCAAAGGGTTCTTCAATAGATTGCGCAGCCTCTGTATTCTGGTTCCTGAAGAGATGCTGATGGGCCTAAAGGCAGTCGATGCCTTCTAACTGGCACCTCTCTTGCAAACACTGCGATCAATTTTCCTCGATTAACTTTCCTGATGCTCTGGGAAGTCAAGAGGCTGAAGATGGTAGTCTAGCTCGCGTTATTTCCCGCCTCAGTTTTCCTTCTCTCATTCACCTGTATCTCCGCATCGACAAGGCCGACCTACGTTTCCCGTTTTCCCGTCCTCCTTTTCTTCGACAAACTGGTCCCTTTCGCTGAAGGACGGGTCACGATTTTTGGAGTTTCAAAGAGGCACGAAAGCATTTTCCAACATTTTGGAATCGAAAGGTCAAGCTAGCGATTGACGTTCCGCACTATCAGTATGTTATACAGTCTTCCGGTGCTTCCATTGCGTACTAATACAACAACCGGTTTACTTCTTCCCCTGGATGGCCGCAAGCTCGTAGAGATAAGTGCCCAGAAGCTTAGACTAATGCCATCATATTAGTGCTCTAGTTGTTAAAATTGAACCAAAAAACTTACTCCTTCGATGAAATTGGAACGATCTAACTTCTCATTCGTGGAACTATCACATAGAAATTAAGTGCTAGAACCGAGAAGAAAGGGTCAATTAACTCACTGTGCACCGTCATCCCCTCTGCCCATGGGCAAAAGGACAACATTTGCACCAAGAGCTTCTGCGAATGTTAACGTGACGGGGATGGATCCGCCCTCCCTCGTCATGTCAGGCTCCTGTTGATACACCGCCTGCCAAAATAAATTAAAAACGAGACCTATAGTGAACAGCGAGAACTCATACCCTCGTAGCTGCCTTAGCAGCTTCAAAGTTCCAATGATTCAGGTCAGCCAGCCATGGCCTGCCACCGTGAATCTCTTCCACCACCATCTTGTTCTTGGTTCCCAGTTTCGCAAATTCAGCTTCCAGATACGTGTTTACAAGGGGCGCGATGTTCTCCGGAGTTTGAGGAGGCACCAGTCTGTATGTCCGTGATCAGTGAAAAGAATTCGAGAGCTATGCACAGTTTACCTGATACTGAACGCTCCAGCTACCTTGGCCGGAATGACAGTTTTAGCGACGGCACCTCCTTCAATTCCATGAAGCGACAGACTGGATGATCTCATCCGTCCCATCAGGACTTCGACCTTGTCAGAAGACAATGCGATACTAGCACCGGCTGCTGATTCGATGTCCTCAATGGCATAATCGAGTTTCTCGTAAAGAGAGCGTTCATCCGCAAATGCTGGCGGAACCATTTCGTCGACGCCAGGAATAAGGATATGGCCTTGTGGGTCCACAAGTTTGGACATGAGGATCACAAGGTCAGTCATAGGCTCATGAATCGTGCGCCCAAAGACACCAGAGTGGAGATCCCAACTCGGACCGGTGATATTGATCTTGAAGTAAGAAATCCCGCGCAATCCGTAGGTTAAAACAGGCGTCCGGGTGTTAAGCCAATAGTTATCGGACTATTAGAATGGGAAGATTAGCATCGCGATGGTCTTAATTGAACAGTGAAGACATACGATACAAACACAATCTACACCATCAAACCAGCCTCCAGGTTGTGCCTCCTTCACGACGAGTTCATCAAGACCCTCACTTCCGCTCTCCTCCATCCCTTCAAAGCAGAACTTGATATTGACTGGTAATTCCTTCTGGTTCTCGGCATGATACTGAAGAACATTGAGCCAACCAAGAATGGGACCCTTGTCATCTGTAGATCCACGTCCCACTAGCTGACCATTTTCGCGGTTAATGGTCAGCGTGAACGGTTCAGAGGACCATCCATCAGAAAGATTAGCCTAAATAATCATAAGTTGGAAAGAACATGAGGGTCGACGCAAGCACGTACAGGTTGAACGTCGAAATGGCCGTAGATAAGTACAGTCTTCTTATTCGGGTCGTTTCCAATCTTTCCCAGAATCGCGGGCGGCAGTTGGAGCTCCTCGCCATCCATAACGTGCTTTCCGAGATCGGTTAGCTGGGTCTCGACGCCGTATGAGTTGAGCTGAGCATTCAGCCAGTGGGCCATTTTGAACACATCCTGCCTATGCTTGGCATCGCCGCTCACACTGGTATCGATAGATCAGCTAAGCAGCACTACACGAAGAGACGAATAGCCCTGACCTTGGAATGGCGACTGCCTCACCCAGACGCTTGATAAAGCTCTCAGCGTTGTCGTCGATGAACTTTATTAGTTCTGGAGGCGCAGGCATATTGGCAGCCGGCGATGATAGTGGTACTAGTTCAAGAGGGCTCCTCTCATATTGCTGCTATTATTAACCGATATCATGGCTCTTACAGCCGCCTCTTTCCCTTTGCGTCCTATTTCTCTCTCCTTCTCTCCCACGACCTACTACGATTGATATTGCCACGCCTGTGTGGGCTCCTTTTGGGATATTGTCGCCATCGCCGTATCCTAATCAGTGGCACTGATATAATGTGACTATCCACGTCTTCGATAGCCACCTGGCTGGTCACTACTGTTTCTCCTAGGCGGTGTTATTTGTACTCGACTCTCGTGCGAATGGGCCTCTATGGCAACCGTATATCAACTTTAAGGTCTTCTAGCTCAGTATCGAGGTGCCACAGATTTTCGTCGATGTCGCTCTGTTAAAATTCAGTCACTGGTCGGGGAACGTCCGCGTCCATGAGGCTGTATCCCCGTAAAGATTCCTGGTTGACGTGGTCATCGACTTCAACCAGTGAATTGTTATGTAAATCAGATAAGGATGTGTATACGCTGCTGCTTTTTCAAGTATTGCCACTGATCTCGAATTGTAGGATGATTCTATTGTACAATGGGTATGGTTGCTGTGCGTGCGGCAACAGCAGCAGAGCGTCCAATAATGTTATGCGCGTCTTTGACATCATGCCGTTACGAAAGTATTTGTTTCCCCTGCTGGGCGCTGATGGGCTTGGTGGTGGTGACCAGAAATAATTGAGGAGCCAGAACATCAAGGGTCTGAGGGCCCGACTGCGTCGAACGCTACGTCTGTTCTTGAGACACGAGGTTCAATATCTTGCATTTACACAGAACACTAATACCCTTTCTTCGCCTGTTTCTATATCTTCGACCCTCGCTTGCCCGTAGTGTGGTTCAACCCGCCATGACACGGACAGTTCTCAGCATCCACGCGTCAAAGACTTAATACAAAGCAATGAAGCACCACTCGACCCCGTAAAATCTACCCTAATCGCAACGGTGGCCGAATCAATCGCGTTTCTCGCAAATCTAGATCGCCAAATTGCTCTGGCCCGCAATACGCTCGACCTGCTGATTTCTCATCGCCAAGAGACGGAGATACGTATCAATGAAGCCAGAGTCATCCTGCATCCCTCCCTGATTCTGTTCTGCGAGTCGTGCGCGCGCGCCGGCACCGGGGAGCAAGATTCCTTGTATCTGAGATATCCTTTGTCGGCATCGGAGGACCGTAGCGCTGAATACCCCAGCGCTTCTGGTCCCAGATTACGCTCACATTCGAGAACCAGAATGTCGGTGATTTCGTTTGTCGGGTTGCAGTTGCAGCGTGCACGGACGAGTGATTTGAGTTCGAGGATTTCGGGCTCTCGTGATATCACTGTGTTCCCGGCGCTCATGGCGAGTGCCTCACAGTGGACAGATGTCGAGCTGTTTGTGTTCCCCCAGACGCTTTCGTCGCTGTCCGTATGCAGAGGATTCCTCAATAGATTACGCAGCCTCTGTATTCTGTTCTGAAGAGATGCCGATGGACTTCCAACTAGCACCTCTCTTGCAGACAGTGCACATTGTTGGGAACGATGAACTCAAGCCAGGACTCTTCCACGCCCTTAGTCACAAATAACGACCTTCACTTCCTTCGTATTCTCACGCCCGGTCAACCTGCAAATCCTGAATAGTATGCCGTCTTTACGTCGCTCTCTTTCCATTGTCCTACCACTTCTATACCAAATACACCAAACACGATCGATTAACCTTCCTGATGCTCTGGGAAAGTCAAGAGGCTGAAGATGGAAGTCTGGCTCGTGTTATTTCCCGCCTCAATGTTCCTTCCCTCGTTCACCTGTATCTCCGCATCGACGAGGCCGACCTACGGTTCCCGTCCTCTCTTTCTTCGACAGACTTCACAAACCTGTCTTTAGGATGCACGATGGGAGGCCCAGGAAATACATGGCGTCGTTTGAATTTCCTGCGTCTGACAGCACTCACGCTGCAGGCTCAAGGCCTGACGGAAACTTCATGTCAACTCTTGTCGTACACCAGACCGGGGAAGTATATATACTGCCTTATTTGATGGCTATCGATCTTCGAAGGTCTACCTTTTTTTGTCAACAGAGCACTATTGCACAGATATTCGTTCCGCGCTTCGTGGCCGGCGGTGCAGAAGACGAGGATAGCAAAGAGCAAAACCCTGTTTCGTGTGCCAGGTTATGGGTTGTTAATCTAGACAAGCGCCTCGAGGTTCTTGATAGCCAGGTAGCCGATCAATGGCGGGAGGTTCAAGACCTCGGTCTGTATGTGGCCTATGGCCCCGATCTACGACCAGAGCAGCCGGTCCTGTGAAGGTATGTCCTGTCGTAAAGCTGTCATATATTTAGGACTGAGGGTCAATCAAATATGTCGACTGTTCCCTAAAGTGGTCCCTTCGCTGAAAGGAACGGTCACGATTTTGGCGTTCAAAGAAGCACGAAAGCATTTCGCAGCAGTCTAGGATCGAAAAGTCAAGCTAGCAATTGACGTTCCGCACTATCAGTATGTTATACAATCTTCCGATGCTTCCATTGTGTACTGGTACAACAATCAATTTACTTCTTCCCCTGGATAGCCGCAAGCTCGTAGAGATAAGTGCCCAGAAGCTTAGACTAATGCCATTATATTAGTGCTCTAGTTGTTGAAATTGAGCTAGAAAACTTACTCCTTCGATGAAATTGGAACGATCTAACTTCTCATTCGTGGAACTATCGCATAGAAATTAAGCGCTAGAAACGAGAAGAAAAGATCAATGAACTCACTGTGCACCGTCATCCCCTCTGCCCATGGGCAAAAGGACAACATTTGCACCAAGAGCTTCTGCGAATGTTAACGTGACGGGGATGGATCCGCCCTCCCTCGTCATGTCAGGCTCCTGCTGGTACACCGCCTGCCAAAATATAGTGAAAACGAGGCCTATAGTGAACAGAGGGACCTCATACCCTCGTAGCTGCCTTAGCAGCTTCAAAGTTCCAATGATTCAGGTCAGCCAGCCATGGCCTGCCGCCATGAATCTCTTCCACCACCATCTTGTTCTTGGTTCCCAGTTTCGCAAATTCAGCTTCCAGATACGAGTTTACAAGGGGGGCAATGTTCTCCGGAGTTTGAGGAGGCACCAGTCTGTATGTCCGTGATCAGCGGAAGGAATTCGAGAGCTATGCACATTTTACCTGATACTGAACTTTCCAGCGACCTTGGCCGGAATGACAGTTTTAGCGCCGGCACCATAAAATGCTCCTTCAATTCCATGAAGCGACAGACTGGGTGACCTCATCCGTCCCATCAGGACTTCGACCTTGTCAGAAGACAAAGCGATACTAGCACCGGCTGCCGCTTCAATGTCCTCAATGGCATAATCGAGTTTCTCGTAGATAAAGCGTTCATCCGCAAATGGTGGCGGGACCATTTCGTCGACACCGGGAATAAGGATATGGCCTTGTGGGTCCACAAGCTTGGACATGAGGATCACAAGGTCAGTCATAGGTTCATGAATCGTGCGCCCAAAGACACCAGAGTGGAGATCCCAACTCGGACCGGTGATATTGATCTTGAAGTAAGAAATCCCGCGCAATCCGTAGGTTAAGACAGGCGTTCGGGTGTTAAGCCAATAGTTATCAGACTGTGAGAGTTGGAAGATTAGCACCGTGATGATCTTAATTGAATGAAGACATACGATGCAGACACAATCTACACCATCAAACCAGCCTCCAGGTTGTGCCTCCTTCACGACGAGTTCATCAAGACCCTCACTTCCGCTCTCCTCCATCCCTTCAAAGCAGAACTTGATATTGACTGGTAATTCCTTCTGGTTCTCGGCATGATACTGAAGAACATTGAGCCAACCAAGAATGGGGCCCTTGTCATCTGTAGATCCACGTCCCACTAGCTGACCATTCTCGCGGTTAACGGTCAGCGTGAACGGTTCAGAGGACCATCCATCAGAAAGATTAGCCTAAATAATCATAAGTTGGAAAGAACACGAGGATCGACGCAAGGACGTACGGGTTGAACATCGAAATGGCCGTAGATAAGTACAGTCTTCTTATTCGGGTCGTTTCCAATCTTTCCCAGAATCGCGGGCGGCAGTTGGAGCTCCTCGCCATCCATAACGTGCTTTCCGAGATCGGTTAGCTGGGTCTCGACGCCGTATGAGTTGAGCTGAGCGTTCAGCCAGTGGGCCATTTTGAACACATCCTGCCTATGCTTGGCGTCGCCGCTCACACTGGTATCGATAGATCAGCTAAGCAGCACTACACGAAGAGACGAATAGCCCTGACCTTGGAATGGCGACTGCCTCACCCAGACGCTTGATAAAGCTCTCAGCGTTGTCGTCGATGAACTTTATTAATTCTGGAGGCGCAGGCATATTGGCAGACGGCGATGATGGTAGTACAAGTTCAAGAGGGCTCTTCTCATATTGCTGCTATTATTAACCGACGTCATGGCTCTTACAGCCGCCTCTTTCCCTTTGCGTCCTATTTCTCTCTCCTTCTCTCCCACGACCTACTACGACTGATGTACTTATTGCCACGCATGTGAAGGCTCCTTTTAGGATAATTTCGCCAACGTGGTATCCTAATCAGTCGCAATGTGACTATACGCACGTCTTCACATATGGTCGAGACCCGATATCCACCTGGCTGGTTCCTACTATTTCTCCTAGGCGGTATTATTTGTACTTGACTCTACAGCGCGCAAAAGGGCCTCTATGACAGTCCTTTCAACCGCGCATCAACTTTGTGGTCTTCGAGCTCAACATCGAGGTGCCACAGATTTTCGTCGATGCCGCTCTGTTAACATTCAATCATTGATCGGGGAACGTCCGCGTCCATGGGGCAGTATCCCCGTAAAGATTCCTGGTTGACGTGGCCATCGACTTGAACTAGTGAATTGTTACGTAGATCAGATAAGGATGTGTGTACACCGCTGCTTTCTCAAGTATTGCCACTGATCTCCAATTGCAAGATGATATTATTGTACAATGGGTATGGTTGCTGTGCGTGCGGCAACAGCAGCAGAGCGTCCAATAATGTTACGCGCGTCTTTGACATCAATGTCAAATCCGAAATAGTCTCTCAGCGCCCGTATTCGATCCTCTTCGGTCCTGAATATTTGAAGTATTTGCTGACGACCACCCACCGACCTTCTAATCTCGCTGCCAAAGAGGATGTATTTTCCCAGATGCACGTCCTTTGTGCTTGCTTCCAGTCCTAAACGCCTCTGCTGTTCTCCATCAACGACAAAATACTTGACGCACATGAGGTTGCTCTCATGAAGTCCTCAGGGAAGAACTCGCTTTCCGAGAACGCATATAAGGTCTTCCATGATGACTCGGTCTTGCCGGATCGAGATATTTGAAGATGCCATAATAACGCGGAATCTGCATCGGCGCATTGGTACGTTGTCGTGATTCGAACGCGAACAATACACTCACCTAGGCTGTCCAAGCTAGAGGAAGGATGTGGCGCCCTAATCAAACGATATTTTTCTGAGGATGTCTCCACAACGGCGCCGTCACGAAGATAGATTGGCCTTGTAAGGCATGTTCCACCGAAACCTACATCGACAAGGCAGACCGGTTGAAAATGGGTCTCGGAATCTGGTTGTACCAGCAGGAACATGTGCGACAAGGGACCTAGCTTCAACGGATTTGACCCATCGCTAACTCGGGCGGACCCTGCATACGCGCTATATACAGGTGTTTGTAGATTTCTCCTTTACAGATGGAAGGGGCTTACCGATATCCTAGCCCCCTCAACATTCCGAGAAATAACGTGTTGAGCCCGAAGCAGTACGACCCTCTTCGACGAAGAACGGTGCATCGGAACATGCCCTGGGGTGTCACATCCATAGAATGGTCTGACGTACTGATGTGGTCCCTTGTTAATGAACTGGTTGGACATTGAATTGAGTTTGGAACTCACTAATGCATATCACAGTTTTCGAAGGGGAATGCGACAAGGTGCATGCGAACGAGTACATGGAGGTTCTCAAGGGTCGTCTTGAATGAACCAGAAGCAATGTCGGATTCTGTGAGTTCATGCTTGTACCCTATGGATTCTAGCCATTGAATGACTTCTTGTGGACTGTAAGGGGATTCGGCTTTCTTGATAAGTGTGTGGCTTGACGAAGGGCCATTGAAACTGTAGGTCATGGTTAGACGTTGAGTGGGAGTTAGTGATGCAAGACCACATGAAGAACTGTTTTCAAGTGGTTTCAAGGAGGTCTCAACGAACAACGAATGGAAGGAGAACGGCCGGATCCTATCTGTATCATGCTCACACAAGAGACTGGTGTATGTCCGGATTAATGCATCAGAAAATGTACGTCTGCTTTGGGCTGGGCGACTTGGCAACTTCACTCAATGAAATTGACGGGCTCGCAGCTTTCTGTTCCTGATACGATGCTGCCAATAACCATCTTTTGAACGACATAGAACGAGAACCATCTTTCTTGTGAGTGGATACTTCATGACGGTGGAAGGATCTATACCGGCGTGTACATAGGGATAGCCAAAACCTCAAGTCCACCTGACCTTTGTAACAAAGTCATCCAGGAATCATCCAGATCTCTTGAACTCAGTGTCACCGCTGAGCAATTTTGTTTTGTTTTATTCACCGATGCATTACGCTCGATTATCGGATATTATTACCAAGAGCTCATATACACATGTTGTAAATAGGGCTGTATCCTAGTACAATGCTTGTTAGACCTGTAGTCTTTGGGTTACAAACTCGTGAGGAGTTTGCCCATTGACTTCGCATATTTATACTAATTTCTACCTATTCTAGTAATTTCTATCCAATCATTATCTTACTCAGCATGCCGGAATGCCGGATTGCTCGAACTCTCTCGCATATTCCGACAACACAAAGCTCATGTGCTCGTAATTTTTCCCGATATTCGAATTTCAATTAACTCTGAAGTGCTCAGAGCGTTTAGTTTCGGGTTAGGTTCGGCTACCTCCTTCCAGAACGATGACGTCCAAAAGTCTATCTTTTCTGGATCTCGTCAACACCTGCGACAATGTGCGGCCACATGTCTCTTCTCCTAGTCCATCGCCGTTTGACAGCGAGCGACTAGTCCCGTTCCATCTCTCTCCGTCATCACAGGCTCCCATTGTTGGTCTGCTACGACCCATCATCATCGAGAAACTGAAAGAGAATGCGAACAGTCACGACAGTGGTCTTTCGGAGCTCTGGGATATTCAAGATGCACGGGTCTCATTTCGGTCGTGGCTCGATACACCGTCGAAGCGCACAGCTGCCATGAAGGAACTATGTGAGCGATGGCGGGATACAGAACTCTTCCCTGATGTTTGCGGACCTATAAAGTGGAGAGCAGAAATGTATCCCATCTATCGCGATCCTTTTGGCCCCCATGACTACCCGAAGGATGCTACTTCTGACGAAGGATTGAACTACGCATTCGAGATGGAGCGCTCGGCCTGTGCACTTTTCGGCGTCGTCACATATGGTGTGCACATGACTGTCTACCAACAGGATGCCACAGGACTTCGTATGTGGATACCGACCCGTGCACGGACGAAGCCGACGTGGGTTATCTCATTTTGATACAGAGTCTTACTTCATCGCGTAAATATGCAGGTGGCCGGGTTACCTCGATAACACTGTTGCCGGAGGAATCCCCAGCGGAATGGGTATATTCGATTCTTTGGTCAAGGAATGCATGGAAGAGGCCAGCATCAAAGAAGACGTCGTCCGACAGTACGTGCGTGGAACTGGAGCTGTAAGCTACTTCTTCAGGACGTCTGCAGGCTGGTTGCAACCAGAGGTGGAGTGAGTGCGTTCTTTTTTTTCGGCTGTGACACACCTTTAATCACCTACAAGATACGTTTATGATCTCGCTATCCCCGCAAATCACCCAGACCCCTCCGTTTTTGAGCCCAAGCCTTTAGATGGTGAAGTCGAGTCATTTGAGTTTCTTCATCTCGACGGCCTTATGCCAAAGTTGCGCGCGGGGTTGTTTAAACCTAACTGTGCAGTGGGCAAGTCGTGCACTAAGTACTTGCATCATCGTCTGATTCTTAAGAACAGTGATTATTGACCTGCTAATGCGTTTGGGCCGTATAACACCCGAGAACGAACCCGAGTACATGAAGATTTTGACGCGCTTGCACGGTCAATTTGATTACGAAAGATGGTAGAAGAATTAGGTAACTATCTTGTTTGGCTTTCCTACTCTGGAGTCACTGAAGCTCTGTAGAAATTCGAAGGAAGTGTATTGTACTGTGATGTGGAATGAGAACATGTACTCTGAAGACCTGCACCAGTTACCGAGTTAGTCTTACGGGAGCTTCTTCCCTGAGGTACATTCACGTCATGGCCCATTCTAACGTTACAGCTGTCATTGGTCAATACTAACGGGACTGTCAAAGGTCCCATGCGGCTCACGTGCAACCATTCCAGCCTTCAAGGTTGATTTCAGCTAAATACAAAGGTGCGTCGTTGTTTCTTCGCCTTTATCCTGTCTCTTGCCATGGTACTCAAAAGCATCATAAATACTGCCCAGAATCTTTACATTCTCACCTGGGATGTTGGTCTCTCCGTTTTCAATCTATTGACACCAAATCTCAAGCCCGGTCACGTTGTCCCAGAAGGGCACCCCGGCGCGGGTGGGTCATGGCCCGAGTATATTGCGCCCACAGAAGGTGATAGCAGGTGCTCATGCCCGGCTCTGAATGCTATGGCTAACCACGGTGAGTGGTGATGATATACTGGAGTCGTATTTATCAACTCTTAATGATAGGCATACTGCCCCATGACGGGAAAGGCATTCCGCTCCGGGAGCTAACACGACTTGTTCGGGCGACATTCAATTTCTCTCCTTCGTTCTGTTACTTTGTGCCATTGTTCTGTGCAAGGATGCTAGAGAAGGACTATAATCAAGGTTTGAAAACCGACTCCGCTTGAAATCCACTTCTTTTTCACTAAGGCGCTAATTTTAGACAGCGTCGATCTATCCGACCTTGATCTACACAACGGTATTGAACACGACGCGTCTCTCACAAGTGAGTTATCTCTGGCCTCCAGCCGTCTGTCTCTGACCTTTTCAAAGGACAGGATCGGTATCATGAGCCAAACCAAGGAGCCCCACACATTCCCTTTGTCAAAGAACTTCTCGAATCCCCTTCCGGAAAGGCACCGGATGGCTCTGCCCTTCTCACTCCCGACGACCTCGCACGTTTCTCAGCAAAGCGCCGTATTGAAGCAGCCAGCGCTAACCCCGAATTCTCGTTGGATTTTGGACATAAAATGTTTGGGAGCTCCAAGTACGTTATTTTTACGATCGTCTCTACTCGCAACGCCCTCTGACTGAAGTAAAGCTCTTCGACGATGCTGACGATAATGGGTGGAAGAGTCAAAGATCTCGAATCGTTTTTGATCGAGGAACGTATCCCGGATGGTTGGGAGTCTAGGATTCTTGCAAGGAAGGGACTGACATTCCAAGCTTTCAATAAAACTGTCTTCAATGTGGAATGGAAGACGAAGAAATTGACGGACAAGGCGAAGAAGGAGCAATAGGTTCGTGCACCTATACTGCGATGCTCCTTAGTTAACTATATCGTCTAGTGGTAGTTCCGACGAGGAGCCTGTTGCCACCGATTGTGTGCATATATCAAGATGCGACAACTGGCTTGAATAGCTAGCAATCTTTTCCTGATATCTTTTCCACGTAGCATGTCGTAAACGTTAATTGAAATACCGTGACTCGACCGAAGAGACTTATGGCGTGAGCACTAAAGAAGTGCTAGTGAGAGCAAAAATCTCTTTCAGCGGTCAGCTGAACTCGAAGTGAGTGCGAAGGTTTGATGTTCCCTTCTGTGGCTGACCAGGTGGACAGTAACGATAGGCCCCCGATACTGAATTAACTGATACGCCGTTCAAGCGCGTGAACTTCAACATCCACGAGATATTCGATGTCTCCGAGGTTTAGACTTCTCGTACACATTGCGCACCAGAGGCGAATTTTTCATGTGCATACCAGCTCGAATCATTAGGGGTTGTTGTCTTCTTCTGAGATCTTCTCTTTATTCATTAGTCCAGGGCTTTTTGCTCGAGATGCATCTTTCATGGTCACCGGTCAAGGTGACGCAAGTTTGCCTCCTGCAGCTCGGGCCCGAGAGGTCGTCATGACGGAGAAATATTGGATTTATCATCCTCTAGAAAATGTTTCTTCGAACGTCGCGTTATCTATTTTAGTTCCTATTGGGTGCGCTCTCTCATTTCGTGGGACTCGACTGACCCACACTAACCCCAGTTATGACAATGTTATTTATAGAGCACCACCATCATCTTTAGATGACGGCAGGCCACCCGACTGTCAGGTACCGTCGCGCAACAGATGATCTCACGCCGCGTGCTTCACTGGCAAGCTCTTCTACTGACCTCCAAAATTTCAGGTCTCACGAAATCCTCAAGGTCCGGACGGTAATGACGGCCCGCAGAACTGTAACGTCTTCATTGCAGTCCTACTGCCTCGCCGCGGGAATTACTGGTTCTCTCCGATGCATATCCGATTTAACAGTATAAAAGACCTCCAGGCAGTCCCTAGTTAGTCAACCAGCTGTTGGTTGAACTGAAATCCTCCTATATCGCTTTGACATGAAGTGGTTCGCTGCTATTACCGCTCTTGCTGCTCTGCAATTCGTTTCCGTCATTGTAGGCGTGTTTTGCTTCGTAGTGGAACCGTGCTGACTGTATTTTTCCTAGTCTGCACCGCCGACAGTGCTTAAGAGGGCTTCGGTCAGCGATGTGGCTACCGTCGGTTTCGCAACTTTGAACGGAGGGTTTGAATTTATCGATCTTCTATATTCGTGCGTTGCATTGACTCCGCGTTAGAACTACTGGTGGGGCAGGCGGAACCACTACAACAGTGACGACTCTGGACGCACTCACTTCTGCTGTTTCGGGTGATAGTGCCAAGATCGTCATCATCTCTGGCTAGTCTTTATTGTTCAAGAATCAAAAAAGCACGGGCATCTGAACTTTCATACCTACAGGAACTATTTCCGGAAGCGCTGTTGTCAAGGTTGGCTCTAACACGTCTGTGCTTGGGGCAGCTGGTTCTTGTAAGTCTAATGCATTCCTAGCTTCCAGCTTGATTCAACCATGTCTAGTGCTTGACGGTGTCGGTCTTCGTGTGCTCGACGAATCGAACGTCATTATCCGAAACGTCAAGATCCAAAAGGTGCTTGCAGATGTCGGGGATGCCATTGGTATCCAGTCCGCATCTCAGGTATGGGTCGACCATGTTGATCTCTCTAGTGACAGAGACCACGACAAAGTAAGTATCCAACCATTCTTTTTACCTCAGCCATGGTTGACCGTCTTCTAGGACTAGTGAGTGTGATTTTTGGCATATCAGGACGTCTAGTGAGGCTGCTGAATCTAGCTATGATGGTCTTCTCGACATCACCCATGGTTGTTACGGAATCACTGTCACCAATAGCAAGCTCTACACACATTGGAAGGCTTCCCTCGTTGGTCATTCTGACAATAACGGCGCCGAAGACGTAGCCATCAGGGTTACTTTTGCCCTCAACTGGTGGTACGACCTCAACTCTCGCACCCCGTCTTTTAGATTTGGTACAGGTAACTTTCTTTCTCCTATCACACGGCGCGCATGTATTCAGCGTTCTAATAGGGCACATCTTCAATAACGTCTACGATGACAATAACGACGGAATCAATACCCGTGATGGCGCTGAACTACTTGTTGAGAACAACGTTTGGACTGGTGAGAGATTTATCGATTGTATATCCTGGAGCACTTAGGCTAAGGAAGTTATTTGAAAGGCACCGATAAGCCTCTTTACTCCACTGACGAGGGATACGCAGTCGCCATAGGCAACGGTCAGTATGACCGACTTTTTCAAATTCGATACTATACTTACCTATTTATGCAGACTTCGGAGGCGCAGAAAACAGTACGTCCCCAGTTCTTCAAATCGTAAGTAAGCATACCAACCAGGGTGAAACGTAGCTGCCGACGTGGGCACAATCACCGCTTCCCAACTCGGATACAGCTACAGCCTCATCGCTACAGCGTCTGTTCGGGCTACAGTTGAGGCTAATGCAGGACAGACACTTACATTCTGAGGGTTTACATCTTGCGTTTCTACGAGTCGCGCCAGTTCTCTTCCTTCCCGTATGTTGTCATCATAACGTGGAAATTTTTTGATCTCTCTGGTTCCATCAGTGTACGCATGCATCATGCATAAGGGAGGATGAATTCACGGGCCATTATGATATCCTTTGCAAAGACTGAATCACCCGGTGAATAAAACGCGGCGCAAGTGCGAGTCCCGCGCACCGCCTCTGAACTCATTTTCATCTGAGGATCTTCGAATTTCGATCTAGAAGGTGGCGTGAAGCATGTGCACCGGCGAGCCCATTTGGAGAGAAACAAAGTAAAAATGAATTAAAAGACGTGCTGTCAATCAATTCCTATGAAAACTTGCTGATGAATGATCACGGTCAGGTTCAAGACGACGTATGGTGAGAATGCCAAGTCCCACTTGTTCCTTAACATTCATCATCCCCATCTCGCTCGCGTTTTCAATGGATAGCGCGTCTTTGCAGGCCCATTCGCGAACGGACTCTTCGACCCCGCTCTGGCGTAAACACAAGGACAGGGGAAGCTTCTCCATTAAAGCCGCTATTTGCGTGTCTCTGGTCGCGCTCATTTCTTTGGTCGGATTCTGGCTTTGGACATCATCAGAGCCATCGCCCTTGTTCGAATTCACCAAGAATGTCGAGGTAGATCCATTTAATCCCTTGAACTCCCTCGTTGGTGCGCCAACTGAGCACTTTGGTGGTGGGTGATAGATATCTCCATTGTTTTTTCTGTCCTCAGTTTTGCAGATAATCTACTCCCTGACATCAAATACATCACTTCCTGGATATCTGCTGGCTGGAGTGAGTATCTCTTCATTTAAGTAACAGTGAACACTGCTCATTTTCCTACGCAGCGAATGATGTGATGACCTATGTTAGTCGATTATGCTCGTTCTGCGCACTTGCTTGACTGAGCCGCTGACGGTTTTCACAGATCAATTTGATATATTTGGGCTTGATCACCGACCGTGTACCCATATTGCCCATGTTTACTCCCTCGCATATTGGTCCCGCTGCACCACCAATCGCATTTGGCGACGTTTTTGATGTTCCTCGCCTTCGGCAAGCGCTGGACAGACCTATTCTTGAATGGCGAGATGTAAAAGATCCGAACAGCGCAGAATTAGATGGACTGGGGTGCTGGAACGTTTGGGAAGCGACATCACAAAATCATGCTCAAGGACCCCGTGGGAGCACCGTCCTTGATCACCTGAAGCTTGGTATGGGCGATCATTCGTTGCTCGCAAAGTCAATTCCTGGTTGACCTCTTGTTTATAGACATCTCATATACGAAGCTACCGGACTGGGTCAAGCTCATTCAGAATTATGAACACGATTCACATGCTACATTTTGGACGCTGGCGAGATTCGCCTTTCCGGAGACACGAAACGCCAATCTCGTGACACCACTTCCTTCGCCAATTTTAAACGTATCACTTCCACCGGACGAGCAGCTTCTTTGCTATGACTATTTATATTATGTCTGCGCACAACAGGTGGGTTGTAGCTGCTTCTCATAGATATAAGGCATGATACTCAATGGTTCCAGCCATTTGAATACGATCACGACTATAGCCCTGCCTGGCGTTTCGTTGCTCAACACATGCATTGGGTTCCTTCCCTCGAAGCCCTGGCGAAGACATATATCAACCGTGCACTGGGTTTGGAAGACGACGGACCCACACCTGCGGTATCATTCTATTGTCTTCTCTTCTTCATGATGTACTAAATATAGCATAGTACATTGGTATTCATGCTCGGCACGCTGACTTCAAGAATTACTGTTGGGGTGCAATGCAAGAGGAATGTTTTCCTTCTGTGACCGTCATTGCTCGGCGAGTACAGGAGGTTAAAGACGAACTGCTACAAACCAAGGGTATAGATGTTAAGCATGTTATCATGACAAGCGATGAAAGGAACGCGAGTTGGTGGGAGGAGGTCGCACAGCAAGGTTGGTATGTACCCGACCATTCTAAGACGAAGGAAATTTATGGGGATTGGTGAGTTATTGTTCCAGTCGGTTTTGATTGCCTTGTGTTCATCATTGGGTAGGTACCCCCTCCTCATCGATGCAGTTATACAATCGGGAGGTGTTGGATTTGTTGGTACGGATAGATCTACTATGTCGATACTAGCTCGAAGACGGGTCGAATCGTGGCAAAACGGGGTTACGAGGACCCTTCTATGGGGGTCACCTCACGCAGATGATCATAGATAGTTATATTGGGGTACCATGCATGGTTTTTACGTGCATAATCAGAGTAGGTTTGTTGATGTATTGGCGGGTCAAATGCATTCAACATGATTGGACGTTAGCTTTTTGTCTTAGAGATCGTGCATAGATCGTACCCCGCATCTGCCCCGGCGTGGGAAAGTCAACCACAGAATCGGAAGTGCGGCCCGGCAGGTCTCTTCCCTCCATCAACGACGTCCGAGAAATGCAGCCTAATCACGTTCGTCAACCTCTAGCCTTCATTGTTTCCCGCTACAATGTAGAATCAATACTCCCAGTGCCAAAAAAATAAACAGGTCGAGCATTCTATTGAAATCCGTGGCCTGGCCTGACCCCATCAGTCTGGACCCGGCGTGATACGATTTCACAATATTAATGGAAAAAATGTGGTTCGATGGGCGGTATCGGTACATAAAGATGGCATATATGCACGGAAACACAACCCGGTTATCCTCTCCATGACTCTCAACGCATCGGTACCACTCATGGACCACTTGCTCAATGACCCAGCTCAGGTCTTCAATACGCGCTATTTCCTATATGTTCTTGTGAACATTCCAATCCTTGCGGTCGTGTTCAATATTCTGAGGCAGATGGCGAGTGTTGGTGCATTTTACTCTAAAATTGTCGATTTGACGTGGGTCACCTACAGTTGCCTCAAGACCGCTCAAAGCCTCCGGTAGTCTTCCACTGGTTCCCGTTCATAGGCTCGAGTATCCAGTACGGCAGTGATCCATTGGCATTTTTATTTGCGTGCCAGGAAAAAGTTTGTTACTCTGGATTCCTTTGGTTGATGCGGCAGCTGACGCCCCATGCAGTACGGCGACGTATTCACCTTCATTTTGCTTGGGCGTCGTGTCACTGTTGCGTTGGGAGCCAAAGGCAACAACTTTGTGTTGGGTGGAAAGTCCACGGTGTTCAATGCGGAGGATGCCTATAAGGTTCGTTCTTCGTCCAGCTACCTATGCGTCGCTTGTAGACTAAGCGTTGATTTCCAGCATATGACCTCACCTGTGTTTGGCGACGATGTCGTTTACGCCATACCCAATCCGCAGTTCATGGAACAGAAAAAGTTCATCAAAATTGGCTTGTCAACAGAGTCGTTCCGCACGTACGTCGGTATGTTTGAAGATGAGGTGGAGACGTACTTGAACAAGGAACCTGTGTTCAAGTCCTACCAGGATCCAAAGAGCGCTGGAGAGTGGGGCTCATTTGACCCTTGTCAGGCATTTGCGGAGATCACCATCCTTACCGCAAGTAGGACCCTGCAAGGAAAGCAGATTCGTGCCGCCCTCGACAAGTCATTCGCGGATCTGATAGCCGACCTGGATGGCGGATTTACGCCAATGAACTTTTTCTTCCCTAGTCTGCCTTTGGAGCACTACCGTCGACGCGATCGGGCACATAAAAAGATCAGTGACTTTTACGTTGATATCGTCAAGCAGAGAAAAGCAAAGGGGGACGACGTAAGGCTTCAGTATATTCCCTTTTACCATTGCTGACTGCTGTTTCAGCAAGAGTTGGATATGATCACTGCACTCAGTGGACAAGTATATCGCAGTGGCAAGCCAATGTCAGACTCCGAGGTAGCACACTGCATGATTGCTCTTCTCATGGCCGGCCAACATACGAGCGCGTCTACTGGCGCATGGGCGGTTCTCAGGTTGGCACATAACCCTGATTTCGCGTATGAACTATCTCTTTCTCCATTTCTCAATAAACTGACAATTCTACTGCAGCGAGAAGCTCTACCAAGAACAAGTAGAATTCTTTGGCACGCCCGACGGAGAACTGCGCCCCATGACCTACGATGAAGCTCGCGAACTTCCGCTCATGAACGCCCTCATCCGCGAGACGCTCCGTCTGCACCCCCCAATTCATGCTATCATGCGACACGTCCGGGAAGACGTTCCCGTCCCTCCATCTCTCGCTGCCCTTCGAAGGATGGTGTGTATGTCGTGCCAAAGGGAGACTATGTTCTCGCATCACCGACAGTGAGCCATACGGACCCGCGAGTGTGGAGAAATGCTATGAAGTTTGATCCATACAGATGGATTGACCCTGAAGGCATGGCTGCGCAGGCGCTCGAAACATACGTTGATGAGCATGGGGAGAAGATTGATTACGGGTTTGGAGCCGTTAGTAAAGGAACAGAAAGTCCATATCAGCCATTTGGAGCCGGGAGACATCGATGTGTAGGGGAACAGGTGAAATTGGTTCTTCTGTTTCGTCGGACCAGCTGATTGGTTCTCTTCATAGTTTGCCTATCTACAAGTTGGGACGATTCTCGCCACGCTGGTGAGGGAACTGGAGTTCCGCTTGCCAAAGCCATTCCCCGCTAATAATTATTACGTGAGTTGACTCTCAGAGCTGACGTAGCCTTCGACATACTCATTATTCTTGACAGACTATGATTCCTACACCCCAAGCTCCGAGAAACGTTGAGTATCGACGAAGGCGGCGTAATTAAACCTTCATATTAATTGTACTGCAGCTTCCGTTTATCGGGATTTATCTCTGTGACATTGACTTTGAAAGACTTGCCGACGTGTTACACCAAGATGTCAATTCCTACGAGGGATTGCATTTACTTCGATCGCGTTTGCGTCGCACCTCTTAATATCGAAATTCTCAATTCAAATGGCTATTCTGCTTCTCGGTAATTACTGAGAGTATTTTTTAACTGGGCACTAGCAGACCCGGTTCCCTAGCTTGGTCTCAACAGAAAACTAGACTTAAGGTGACCTTGGTTTCTGCTTCTCTGGCTCAGACTTTGTGAGCATAGCTACAATGCGAGGTCAGTCCAATCCTCAGATCTTGTCCTTGAGCTTACTTTGAGCAGTATGGTGTCCATCCATTTCCCTGTATCCCAACCAGTAAACGGTACCCGTCAGACCCATCAAAATCGCAACACCAAAGGCCTGTCGGATCATTTTCGTCAGTGAAAGGACCACCGGAAGCAAAATACACACAATATTTTTCCGGCCAAAGTGGATTGCCTTGTTGTGCATGAATCCAGCTGAATAATCGTAGTACGGTCTTTGCATGGACGTAAAGCGTGTCGGCCTCATTGAAAGTACACAGTGGGAGGTGGGATATTCTTGACGTCACGGTACTAGCACCACGGAACGACACCAGTGACGCACTGAGCCGCCGATCCATTTCCCAGACATTTGAACGTTGGACTCCGGCGGCAATCGCTCTCCTCCCACTATGATATTCTCCGTGATACCTTCCCACTGTCTGGAACTCTACGAACAATCACTTCGACACCTTGTCGCAACGCCGTATACCAGCCCGCCATTCTCCTTTCATCGCCCTCCCCTAAAGTTCCTCATCACCCTGAAACACATCGTACTTCGCTAAGACCGGTCCGCGCGCTGTTCCATTAGAGAAGTGCGAGACCTTAAAGAGCACCATGACGCAACGCGACATCGGTCGACCGGTCACCGTCCTTCGATCCGTAGTACAACTAACAAAAGTTTATTCCTAATCATAGCACAACTGTTTAGGACTCGATCAACGATAACACGCGTAGTCTCACAGTGGTCACCGCTGGCGTCAATATCCACCATTATATCATGCATGCGCTCATTTGCGGGTTTCTCTCGTATAAAGGCTTGCAACGTATCGATTTGCTTCATTAATTCATCACTTTACAACCATGTCTTCTCAACGCGGTATGTCTTCTTGCTTCTAACGCATCGAACCTTGGCCTCATCACAGCCCCAGACACTTCTGGCAAGGATCTCGTCCGTGTAGCGGCGGGCCTCAAAGCAACCGTGCACAACCCCAACGTCTCAGAGGAAGCCAAAGAGCGCGCCACCGACCAACTGCAGCACATGCAAGGAGGCGAAGTGGACCCACAAACTCAGACTCGAGGCGCGCCTCGCGCACCCGCCGCCGACGAAGATGTCAGTTTGAGCGGTAATCAGCGTGGTACGTACGGTTCTTGCCCGCGCTTTCGCCGTCTGATACACGTCTTTTGTAGGAGGATATAAGGCCACCTTGAAGAGTGAGACTTTTGACACTTACAGCTCTGCACCTTGATTTATCCCTCCTGTAGATCCTAACGTCTCCGAAGAAGCTAAAGAACACGCCCGCAACATTTTGGAGGCTGACCAGGAGGAGTAAATGGCAGTATCATCGGGCAATTCAAAGTATGAATGTTGATTGGGAACCAAGAGCTAATATTGTACGGTTATTGTCTAATTGTAACTTCGTGTGCCTTGTATCTGCAGAATGAAAGATGTGAAAACCAATTGCTATCGATCTGAACATGAAAGTGACAGAGGCATTTGCCTTCTCAACTACTATGTAAATTTGTAACTAAATAGAATTTTTCTGGGTTAGTTTTTTCGTCTCATGTTCCACTTTCAAGACCGTTCGATTGAAAGCCAGGAAAGTCAATCCTTTCTTCGACAGAATCCTAGACTCCCATCCATCCGGAATGCGCTCCTCAATCAAAAACGACTCTAGATCTTGCACTCTTCCACCCATTATTGTAAGCATCGTTGACGAGCTTTATTCAGTTAGATGATGTTGTAGAGCGGATCGTATAAGCAACGTACTTGGAACTTCCGACTATTTTGTGTTTAAATTCCAACGAGAATTCGGGGTTGGAGCTGGCAGCTTCGGTGCGGCGCTTGGCTGAGAAACGGGCAAGATCATCCGGGGTGAGGAGGGCAGAACCATCGGACGCTGTTCCGGAAGAGGACGCGAGAAGCTCTTTGATATAGGGAATATATGGAGTTCCCTGATTCGGTTCATGATACCGATCCTGTCCTTCGAGAGAGGTATTAGAAACAGACGGCTGGAGGGCTAGAAGTGAATAATACACACTTGTGAGCGACGCGTCGTGTTCAATGCCGTTGTGTAAATCAAGCTCGGATAGATCGACGCTGTCTAAACAGAGTCGCCTTTCAGATAAGAATGTAGAGACAGAGCGGCGTGTGCAGGACCCAAACCTTTATGGTAATTCTTATCCAACATCCTCGCACAGGTCAGCGGTACGAAGTAACAGAACGACGGGGAGAAATTGTATGCGGCCCTAACGATCTGTGAGAGCTCCTGAAGCGGGATGTTTCTCCCATCATGAGGAAGGATGCCTATCGTCCAGATGAATGCGAGTTCACGGTGGACATGTATTACCACCTCTCACCGTGATTGGCCAAAGCATTCAAAGCCGGGCACGAGCACCTGCTGTCGCCATCCTTGGGCGCAATATACTCGGGCCATGACCCACCCGCGCCGGGGTGTCCTTTTGGGACAACGTGTCCAGGTTTGAGATTCGGGGTTAATAGATTCAGAGTGAAGAGTCCAACATCCCAGGTTAAGGTGTAAAGATTCTCGAGAGCAGTTATGATTGGTTTGAGGACCATGGCAAGGGATGAAGTGAGAGTGGAAGAGCAGAAACGTACATTTATATGCGCCTAGCTGCGATTAAACTCGACGACGCAGTCAGAAGGTGCGCATGAGGTGTAAAGCTTAGAGGGTCGAGACCCCAGTCTGACCTTCGCGGCTCTCGATTTGACGCGTAAGAAGCGTCAATGTAATGCCCCATCGACGCACACTGGCCGCATAGAAACCTCCTCACGAGCCCTGAAGTGGATCCCATCTCTCTGAGAAACGAAGATTGATCTAGGAAGGTACCATCGTTCAAGTTCGCAATGTATTCACCTTGCTTCAGAGTGAGATGTTCCCTAGTTATCTGTTGGTGTACCAGTATAATTAATTGACAGCCTTAGTGGAGCAACGGGTGATCCTGATGGAAGTACTCGCAAAGACTGGATATTAACACCCCGCGGACCAGACACTACTGAATATGGGTTCTAGGGCGCGCTTCGCTGAGCTTCTCTGAGACCATAGTACAGGTAAAACGCGACCACGGCACAAAGTAGGAACACCTGCGATAGCCAAGATATCGCCCTGTTACTGTATACCGAAGCTGTAGTCATGAGGACATAAAGACTCAATAGTAACGGACAAAATCGAGTTAATGAGGCGATTTAGGTTCGATTCTTTACTTCGATTCTTCTTGGCAATGCGGCATGCCAGCCTCTGCCTAACTACCCGCTTCTTAGGTGTAACTTGTTTGTCTCGTGAGTGAGATTCCAGAAGAAGAACTCGAAAAATGAGAGCAGACGGATGCCTCTACGATATAAAGGTAGGTAAGACAGGTAAGATTTGGGTAAGATGGTGAGCACTTAAAGGAAAAAAATGCTTCAATTCCGCTTAGTCAGCACCTTTTGAGTGACTGTCCTCGGACCGGTTTCCGCTTCTTTTACGACGACCAAGGTGTCTTGTCACCTCTTGCCACTGGATTCTTCTACCGCTCGCTCGGGGTGTGTCTGTGAATCCTGAATCCTGAGTCCTGTATAGTCTGGAATAAGCAGTAGCGCTGAGATGTCTCGATGACCAGGGGTTAGTCTTACACTGAAGCATCTCTGGCTCATCACGTCGGCACCCACGCAAAGATATTAGCCACTGGGACGGTGGTATTCAGGAATAAACACCTATTCGTAGCTGCTCTCTCTTGGAGGTTGCCTAACTCGCGCTTTCGCCACATCCTGGCAGGTCCATATGCACTGGTTCTCATTGCCGTACTGTTTGACGTTTGATTTCCATCGAAACCGAAATCCGGTGTTGTCATCAGCCAGGATTGCCTTCTTTGTTTTTGATTTGGAGTGATGTGATGTCTAGCATCGTAGACACCCTATTCTAACTTGCTCGGACTCCAAGTTTAATGTGTTCTTAAACATATACCTCCACGGCTCCAAATCTGCAACCGTCTCGGGGGCACTCTGTTCCATATTAATACACAGTGACGCCGCAATATAAGATGGCCTTTAAACAGATCAAAATCACGAATCACTAGGAGACGCCCCTTCAGCAATCTTCTCAGGACACGGCGCTGCTATATATCTAGCAACCTTCGTGAACAGAGGCCTCTGGTATATCGCTTCATCGTCTCTCGCCTTCGTGCTCCTCAGTTGTCGCTCGTCTTTCAAACTTTCCACCTCAAGATGTCCTTCTTCAACGGCGTAAAGAAAGCATGCCGATGCATTATGCAAGGTTCGTGTTCATTAATGCATTGAACTTGCGCTTTACTGATTGCCTCCATAGGAGTTAGCGAACCCAAAGAAACATCCAACGAATCATCAAAACGGTATAAAAACATTCGGTGGAAAAGGTATGTTTTGAATGCTTTCTTTCCAAAGATTTGTCACTGAGCGCTCTTCGCAGAGTATCTGTTTCTTTGCAGACTCCTTCGTCATCCTCAGAGCATGCCATTCGGCAGCGGCGGGAAGATGCACTTCGGGAAAGGGGTTTACTTCCACCGCTTCAACCAACGACGAGTGCGCGCGGTCGGGAATCACAATGGGATGTGCGGACACTTATTGAAGAGACGGGTACAGGAAACGAAGTCCAGGAGGATAAGATATGGCACGAAGATGAAGCACGACCAGTCACGCGGGATGTACTAGAGTGGCTCGCCGAAGTGGATGCTCACCGAGGGTACAATGGAGGCGAAATAGACTTCGTCGAAATGAATTCCAGCCGTGCAGAAGGTTCGGATATACCCGGAGATATTGTCTCGCCACTGCTGGATGGGACCCCAGATTGTCGCCACTCTGTGCGTCCAGGCGAGTGTCGGTCCAACGACACAGAATATGCTACACCCTCTTCGCCGTCACATTCAGAACACTCGTCTCTGACTTGCGCCACGGATTTCTCTTCAGCCGTTAAGAAATGGTCGACAGAAGGGCTTCGAATCGACATCCCATCTCTGCCTATATCGAGACCGGTACTCGATATTACCATTCATAGCCACGGCACCATTATGATGGAGACCAGCCATATTGAGGACGACGAAAGTAGGAGGTTGACAGAACTCGCGTACTTGGCATGACTTGGACATTGATGATTATGACCGTATCACGACTGTTTATTGCTTATAATTCATAATTCAGTATTACTATTTCATCTAGGGGTTTTGCGTCGAATCGATATCAGTCAGATATGGTACAAATGGAAGGTTCCAAGATTGTGGGTAACTTGAAGTGATACATTTGATGCTCAAAAGGAAAGACATTCAGTAAGATTATGAATTGTCGAACGTGCTAGGTTCGCATTGAATTCATGATTTGGAAAAGTGACTCTCGCTCTGACGGAGTTGTCCACAGAACAACTTTTGAGTATATGCCTAATCGGCGAATGAACACACCAGCGGTGACAGACAGCTCAACACAGAAGCATTGCAACAGACTCAGTAAACGCGAAACGGAGAAGTAGGGGAAGTATCCGTCCCGGATTGTGCCGACAGTACACTCCGCTAATTTCCGGCTATCGTTCCGATTCTTCCCTCCCTCAGGTCCAGCTCCCTGCCCAACGAACGAATACTTCTCGTCTTGTCCTGTGTCTTCCGACTTCCAATCCTAGCCACTGAGTATTGAATGCTGAGATGTCTTGCCTTCAAACCGTCCTAACCCGTGCTCGCTCTGACAAGATTAAGGTTTTTCCCCGCGCGTTCAGAGTCCAGACCAACGCCGCTGTGTGTACCGTATCTTGTGGTACCACTGGATGCAGGATCTTCTGAGCCTTGGCAAGCCTCGAAATAAATCACTCATGGCCACAAACCTCCCTCACTTTTGGCTGGCGCTGTCTTGTCCTGAATGTGTCGCTCAAATTCATCCAGCTCTGAGCAGTTGTTTGAGTCTGAATTATATCGCAAGGAACTTTCTGGGGCATTCGAGAAAAATTTAAAGGCTCCGAATTCTTCAGACAGACAACTCACTCGTCGACATACGTTTCTCAGTTGCTACAATCATCCCTCTCGCCGCCTGCCCTCTCTGGCACTGTCAAAGTCGGAGATGATACAATGGCAAAATGTTGCCATGACAAAAGCCCCAAGAATAACGACCACAAGTATAGCGACCACAAGGCGACTACTCCCAGTGGAAGAAGCCCAAGGTACGTCTGATGTGCACATTTAACTGGCATCTCGTTTTAGTGTATTCGGGGGGAGGAAAAGGCGGAGGAGTTCATCTGCAAGCTTTTTGAAGAAATGATGGACATCCTAACCTGAAAGGATGATTGTAATGACGGAAAGTACGACGACAAGCATGGCAAGAACTGAGGTGGAAAGAAGGACGACAACAAGGATAGAACGGCTCTTCGTGCTGGAACACCTACTACTAAGCTCGATGACGCTTCTTTGTGGTGAGAGTTTGTAATATTTCTATGTACAAACGCAATGCATTCACATGCGGTACTTTCGCTGTGGAAAATGTTCGATGTTGATTCGTCTACGTCTAGGGTGTCTCATTGGCGGGTTAGTAATTGCGCCTCCTCTCTTACGGGTGTTTCGACGCAGCTGTCTTGCGCGACATTTTCATTGGCCTAGGGCCCATCTGAACGACTGTTTGAGCCGCTCGGAATATTCAGACTAGTGGACGAGGTAAATTCGCCGGTCGACGTCATAAGTAGAATTTTATTTCCCCAAACCGTGTCTTACGGTTATCAAGAGTTTCGCCACGGCGGCTGTCTTACGCGAATTTCCCTCTGGTATTTCTCAAACGATAGCTTGCTCGCAGCCGCTCCGACGGACTATCCATAGTGAGCGAGGCAAATCCGCCGTTCGTACGGTAGCGCCACAGTATCCTGATCTCAAACGTCACTTCTCTGAAACTGTGATACGTCGTCACCTATCCTTAGCAGCAAAAGTTCAACGCAAAGGATCTCGAACCCGTCGCGTCTAATTTGAACTTGAAACTATTTTTTCGTAGACCGAGCCTAGGTGGACACTTGAAGTAACCTACGTGATATGTCTTTCCGTCGCCCTGCTCGGAGATGGACGTCACAATCTCGAAGTGAATTGGCCACGGACCTCCATGACCGTCCAGTGCTGAAGTATAAAAGGGCTCTAGATATGCCAGTATCCTCCAGATAAACTCGCCATCCCTCTCTACCGTCACAACTGCTAGTACCAGTATGCGTTTCTCACTTGCTGCTCTGATTCCCCTCGCCGTGCTCGTCGCTCCCGTTCTTTCTGGTGCCATCAGTGCCCGTGAACCTGAGCGCAAGGGCGAGCACAAGGGCGGACATAAAGTCAAGCACGTCAAGGGACACCACCATAAGGAGAGGGACGTTGACATCGACTTCGGCGGGAATGGTAGCGCCTGGAAGCCCACCTGGACTTGGCCCGGTAGCGGCAAGCAGTGCCCCTCGGACGTCCACAAAGACTGTCCTTGCCTGAAAGATGTACGTTACCTTACAATTCTGCTCGGTGCAGATTTTGACTGATTTTTTAACAGTCCGAGTGCGGATTCAAATGCCCTCAGCAGTGGCCCGTCACCAATTGCACTTGGGAGCCAGTGTTTGAGAATAAGAGCGACTGGAAGGATTGGAAGTCGGGCAAGTACACCCCCATTACTGTTGGGTATGTTAACAAGGACACCTTTGAGCTCGGTAAGCGCATCTCCTCTGATGCTAGTTTACGCTTGCGGCTTACTCACCGCTACAATCTAGACTGCAAGAATCTCTGCGAGGCTCACGAGAAATGTTACTCTTGCCAAGGTGCGTTCAAACTCACATTCATCGGGCCTTCGTCTGACGGTTTTGCTAGTATTCTCACGAGAGAAAGAGGAGCAGTCCATCTGCGCGCTCTATGGGAAGACTATCGACGTTGCGACCTGGAAGGTTGACTTTGAAGAAGACCACAAGGATCATAAAGATCACTACAGCACTTCTTGCTGGAATGCTCAGTACTAAGTGCGATATATAGTATAGGAATCTTATAGGACATTGTCAGGACATTGTATATTCTATTGTATGGCCTTTGTACTACTTTTTCCTCTCATATTTAAGTTATTATAAAAATTTGAACAAGTGTTGTATTTGATCCTATCCTATGATACGTACAGACAATCAGAAGCCAGGCTCATTTCCTCCCCGCTGATAGCTAGCACTCAATGGGACCTCCGCTAGATGATATCGTCCGGATGGTCCGTCTCCTCTACCCCCAAGTACCCCATATGCTTTGCGTGTCACGGTTTCCTCACCGGCACGCCTAAATGCTCCTCTAAAAGCTTCGTTGCATCCTCAGGGTTGATGATCATACCCCGTCCTCCCGGGAAGCCGTGCTCGACGAACAGCGCCGTGTAGGTCTGAGAAAGCACCGGCGCTTCTTCGTATATCGCCACTGACGTGAACGTCGTAGGCATCATCTCGACGACAAGCGTGCCTCGAGCTGCCCAGCGGTGATGATGCATGGCTCCGCCGTGAGGACCTACGACCGTAATGACATTCTCGTTAAAGAAATCAAAGATGTCGGATGCAGAGTCATGTCACGTTTTCATCAAAGACGATGAGTTCTTCGTCCTTGCCTCGTACTTCAAGTAGCGCACGGACGGCATCGAGAAGCGCAGGTTCGTTGAGTACCCTACGTTAAGCTCGATCGTCAAATCATATCATGTACATGACCTAGCCACATTGCGACAGAATGAGTAATGTAAAGGCAATGAGGAGCAGCGTTCAGTACGCAATCGCCATGATGAAGACGGCATTCAGTTGTTACTCCCTATTACTGGGTCAATCAATCCTACGCATTGAAGGCAGAAGAAGCCAGTCAGAGCAAGCACTGAGACGAAGGCAAGAAGAGTACAGGATGATGACCTGGGCTCTACTTACATCCATGACCTCGAGGGTTTTTATGGAGCTCCTGTGCGGCTTGAACGAGGCGTCATTATGTGCAAGACGATGACGATGGCACTGCACACGGAATTTCCCAAGCGATGTCAGGCCGGTTCGGAAGGCCGCATTGAAACACGAGGAAGCGAAGGTCGCTACGGCAAACCGGCTGCCAAAGGATAGGCCTAGCAATAAACAAGGGTGTGTCCGAAGCTAGCAAGGAATTATCAAGTGGTCACATCAAGATTCGCAAGATTCGCCCGAAGGAATTGGGCATTATAAATAATGAGCCATCCATCCATCCGATAGTATCTCATCTCCCTGAGGCATAATATCAACGACGGGTTCGCTCTGCTTCTGAAATCACCGGCGAGAAAGTATTGGCGAAAGATGCATTCATACATTCATGTCAAAACACACTAGTTTATGCTGATCGGCCATTGCCGTGGAAGTCTTTGACCATGAGTGCGAAGGAGAACCTGGAGGATAGTTAGTCGCATTTGGGTGAACGAAGCTTGATGTACTCACGGAAAGCAGCAGAGCTTGAGAAGGCGAATGTTTTCCCATCAACCAATTATCGGATGACGGCGTTTGAGCATTACTCCACAGCGTCATTCTCCGGATCTCGAAATAACCAAGCAGTATGCAAGCACAGCTAGCGGTTTGTTGATCGTCTATTCGAGACCCTTTGATGGATATTCCCATCAACCTTGGAAGAGTGGGGGAACCGTGGCGGGTATTTGATACCTACCGGAGTTCGGATTGAAAAGACGAGCCACCTAGGGTCAGTTCTATGTAGAATCCTATCCCTCTGTGGGAATTGCCGTGGCACTGTAGACAAAGAGCATTATATATCGGGTACATACAACTGCCAAGCACGGTCAGACTTCTGGACGCTACTGGAGCATAGATGAACTGTACCTTTAGGACATTATAAAAATGAAGGGCATACGAGAAGACGCATCTGTCGTGCACCTTCCATTCAAACCATTTGTTTTGCTTTCTCTTTCTCTCTAGTAAGTCGTCCTTTTCCCCGAGCCATCTCAACTTCGCCCCACATGGTTTTTGATTCGCTGAAAATTGTCAGTTCTTCGTCATATTCCTGAAAGAACCTCGAAATCTCCAGATCAAGCGTCTCGCTATCGAGACTCCGGATGGTCTCTCGTACGCCGGCGAAAAAGGCGTCAAGAACAGTAAGATTATGAAGGACCAATAACGAGTGCGCTGACATCTCATGTGTATGAAGCAGGTGATGTAGATATGCTCGTGTGAACGCTGGCCCAATCTCACCGCCACTTGGTGCAGCCTCATCTAAGCAAGAGTGACTTATCCGTGTGTGGGGGGAGACGGGTGAACATGCTCCGCACATACAGACAGGCACATCACCACTGCGAGCCGCTTCTCCGACGAAGCAGTTTGCTAATGGAGAGAAGTCTTCTGCATATGAATGATCAAAGAGATTATGACCAATGTCTCGTTTGCTATTCGACCGCCGCCGAGCCCCCGGTTACATACAGGGAAGGTGAAATCCAGCGCTACGCCGATATCAGCAGCCCGTTGGGCCCATTGAGCATCGAAAAGATCTATCCCAATCTGCTGAATTAGGGTCAACATCTCGTGAGGTGACTCCGCAGAGTTCACGAGACGAATTTTATGCGCCGGTAGAGGGGACAGTGATGAGCGAAGTAGGGGAACGATGTCAGATGTTTTAATATCAGGATTTGTCGGAACAGGAATTTCACTGATATTTGTGGATTCCGAAGCGCCTCCGGACAAAGCCAGACGAAGGGGGACCAAGTCCAATTGGTAACCGTTAACACCTTCATCCAGTGACTTCAGTGGTTTGACCATGTCCGCATCTTTACCGTGCAGGGTTTCAAGAAGACTTTCAGAAAAGGCTGTTCGTGCCGCGATGCTGCCTCCGCCTGCAAGATGAACAAAGACGTTGAGCGGATGCGAATCCTCAATAGCTTGAAGGAAGTGAGTTAACCAAGTGAAAGACCGCTCGATGCTTTTCGTCAGTCGTTTCTGTGAATAAGGTGGTGGTGTGAAGGGTGTATCTGACAACGGGACGACGATATCGGGTTTGCAGGCGAGGACATAGGATCGCCATTCTTCTGGTGAGACCTACAGCACCCGAACATGAGTTCGTATGAAACAAATAGTATTGTAGGACGCATACCCTTTGAACACCACGGATGCTATTGGCAGAGACAAGGGCATATCCGTTTGGAGGCATCTCTCGCCCATCGTGTGGATCTCGGAGGGACATCGAGACCACACATTTATCAGCAAGATATCCAAGAAACCGATGAAGAGGATCCTGTCCGGTCTGCAATGTCGGTACGGGAGGTTTATGCTCTAGGCTATGATACAATGAAGGTGTGAAGCGCTAAATGAGAACCACGGCAGCTCACCATTGACATCAATCGACGGACTCACAACGTCTCGAATGGAACGTGTACCCAACGTACACTTGAGCATTGCGTGTGTTGATCTCTGGAAAGATGGGGTATAACGCCTCGCGATGTGTTAACAAGGATTCCAGGGGTTTCGATATCGATTTTATCAAGGCCATTTCGCGTCAACGAGGCAGTTCCTACACGAGGAGAGAACAAGGACTTTGATATGCTTGCCTGCGCGATATTGAAGGACAAGGAGCATGACTGCCTCGACGTCGACATGGACACTGGTCAACGTTGATCAAGGATTTCTCAAGGATTTCTGCAGGCTGTTGACAAACATTAGACAAACATCGGATGCCGGAGCCGGTATCCCGAAGCTGGCATAAGAGTCTAATTTGCATTGGAATACATGTCAACGTTGTCTAACTGGCAAAATCACGATCCAACCGGCTGATGAGCCGCAAGATAGTGTTTATCTGCTCCACCGCCACGGGTATCGACAGCTTGCTCCACCCACCATCCACCATTGCTGCCCACAAATAGTCTGGTTGGGGTATAATTCTATCGTAAGAAGAGTCAGATAAAAAAACGTCGAATTATTGGTGATCCTTACCCGAGTGTTGGGAGTTTTGAACGACCCATTGTACTGCTGCCGCCTGCTCCGTACCTTGGAATGTCACATCAACAACAGCGGTCCCGAATGAAGTACAGAGGCGCGTACCATCTGGACCTAACACCATTGACTCTTGCGGGATAGAGAAGAGCCATTCGGATCTCTTCATCGACCCCTTCAAACGAGTGTAGGTATGCATCCCTGAGTAGTTTACTGCGAGATGAGCTATTTCTGCGAGGGCAGGCGGCGGAGAAGTGAGGTGAGCGAAGACAGCGACAATGACGGCACTTACGCCATGGTCCACATAGGTTCAATCATCCCTGTCGATTTGTATTCTGGAGCTCCATTGCTAAAATCGTCCTTCCATTCAGTCGCTCCGAAATGTTCACAAACAACTGCCGCTACAGCATTTGTCAATAACTCCGGACGTTCTTTCATCCAGAGTGTTTCACTCAAATGTCCGCCGGACATGTGCCCAGTGGTAATAACGAAACTAAACCGCCGATACAATCAGGCACACCGTAAGACGAAGAGATGAAAGCGTACTCAATGTTGATTCTTGGCGGATGAAGAGCAAAATATTCCGCCATTGTAAGGAGTAGAATGGGACCTGATGATTCATTATTCGATTCGACGTAGCAAAAAATCAACGCGACCTACCGTTTTCTTCGATAATTGAAGGTCCATCACCTATTCACTATGATTAGATCACATCGCCCAAGTAGCCACCAGATGCACTTACTATGAGTATACACGATGATCGTGTCATTACCTCCTGCAATGCCCGCCAAATGTCCAATAACCGTCTGTGTTGATGCATTATAACTTGGCGCATCTAATACTACGGTCGCCGTATCCACCTCGTCGTCTGCGAGTAGCTGGCGTATTGTCTCGCCCGTGGAATTTCCGACGTATAGAGCAGGAACCTCATTTGGTACATACTGGTCTTCGGAGCCGTCGTTCGGTAAAAACTGCAACGCAGCATTGTCATCGGAAGTATGAACCCAAGATGCCACAACAGCGGATACACCTCGAGCCTTCATACCCGTCCAGTTCAACGTTTTCGCTGATTGCCAATGTGGGTTGGTCAGATTTCCAAGCTGTTGGGCGATTATTAGTTTAGAAAGCGCGTCACGAAGTTGAATATACCTCTGGAATATCACCGGCATCAACATTAGAGCTAGATTTACGGAAGAACGTCAGAACACATCCAAACGAGCAATATACTTACACCTTACCCAAGCAAGCGATAGCCAGGCAATGAGTAGTTCCTTGTTGGACTTGGGTTGTCGAAAAACAGGACAGTCCCAGGAGCCTCTGCCTGAACCTGAGTCAGGTTGAGCGTGCTTTCATCGGCAGTCTCATCTGGATAGAGGCCGAAAGTTCCTCCATCGGTCATAGGTGCTGTAACTCCCTCCAATCCGCTATTGCCACTGTACGGCCAAAATCCTGTAGTCGGTAGTGCGATGGAGGTGCCGTTACGAAGGTTAAGTGTGAGAGACCACCATCGTGCATCCCATCTTCACAACGGGGAGATAGTGAGCATATTACAGGTACAAAAACCGATTCTGTTCACCTATTGATGGTATAGTTCAGCGTGTCCACCGTCAAACCTGCAATTCGCATCGATGCTGCAACAGACTCCGTTAGGGTGTTCTGGTTATCGCTACCAGCTGCAACATAGGTCCATGTCAGAACGACGACAGGTAAAGCAATGACTGCGACGTACTCCATCGAGGGCCTCTGAGATTAGTTTGATACAGCCTGTCACCGAGTAACTGCTGGAGCCGTTGATCGAGCTCTTGGGCACAGACTCCAGTCCAGGATGCTGAAAGCAGCAGGAGGGCGGTCCAGAGGAGCATTTTCGCGGTGAAGGGAAGCACACATTGGACCCCACATGGCTCCTACTTATACTGAAGCGAATCAGCTTCGTAAAGATATAAGAATAGAAGGTGCAAGCGCACATCGGGAACAGAAGCAGGTCTTGCTGCAATTCTATTGCAAGATTATTTTGAGACCCGATTTTCAGTGAAGTGACGGTATGACAGTCGGCTCAGTCGACTCCACGGCGGTAATGACGTTAAGCAGTGAGCAAGATCCCAAGGTTTACGACAATGGGAGATAAGACTGCAGTGTATTTCTGATATGATATACAATGGACGTACAACGCTGTTGGACGTCCGCCCCTAGCGAAGCTGACTTCGAGAAAAGGCGCTGACCATTCGAACCTTCAAAGCATACAACAGTGCCTGTTCCTCGATAAAGAGACAAAAATAACGCATCTTCAAGCTGATCAGAAAGTATTAACATGCTCTTCCGATCGGCGAAGCTCGATAGTAGCCGATTGTGAAAAGCCAAAAAGTCTGTGGGTTCTTGGTATCTCCTGCGGTTCATCAACGTCTTTACCCGTGACGTCTTGGCGAAGGACAAGTGTTCATTGCGGGGATAAGGGGATATGGCTTGCCCATGAAAGGATGGCCGGCGGTTCAGAATCGATGTTATCGTGTAAAAAACCAAGGCGAAGAAATACCAAGAATTCCCAACCAATCAACTTAACTGAAGGCTTCGTGACGCCAAGTCATCTCAACGGTTGCGCCATCAACAAAAGCAATGATTAATTGGATATGCCTTCGGCTCCATCTCTACAACATTGTATGTCGCAAGACTATAAAACGTTAGCCAAGCCCGGGCTCGTACATGTGGGGCACAACTCTACCGAACATATTTAAGATTTTCAACAATTCTCGGGAATAATTACGTACATCATCATATATCCCGTGGTATGAACAAGCTAAGCCGCGTCGGCTTCTGCAGCTCTTTGCAGTCTCCGAGCTTTCTTGGCAGCGTTGGCAGCAGCAGCCTTCTGCTTCTTTGCCTCAGCTTTAGCCGCCTGGTTGACAGATTAACACAGTAAAACAAAAATGGTAGAGACATACCTTCTCCTCCTCCTCTTTCTTCTTCTTTTCCTCCTCCTCTTCCGCCTTGCTCTTCCCTTTAGGTGTGTTCGCTCCTGAGGCTGGAGTAGATTTTGCAGCCTTCTTCAACTCTTTTGCTTCTTTCTCTTCTTGCTTGATGCGCTTGATACGAGGATCCAAGCTGCAGCCGGAGACATTCAGACACTTATATACTGTTATCTCTGAAGCCACCCACCTCAGAGTATGATCAACTATTTTTCTCACACGAGCAATGTCCTCTTTCTTCCGCCTGGCGCGCTCGCTCTTGTTCTTCTTTTCGGTATAGCGTTTATCGTCACGGCTGCAGTAATAAGAAACTGTCGTCATTCGAAATTCGGCACGAGAAAAAGGGTATTGCGAACCTGTCACTACCCTCATTGACCTCCTTGTCATACCATTCGAAACTCCGCCAGCTATCAAAGTTGTACCAGAAATCGTAGAAGCTTTCCACATGTTGCTTGCTGGCGTCGATGCTGCCAAGCACAGGTACGGGCTGTTTCTTCGAAAACCTGGCTTCCCGCTCGAAAATGGGTGTGAAAGCTTGTATGAAATCTTGCTTGTCCGCCTTCATCGACTGTGCCGTAGGGAGGTCATCTTCCAATTCCTCCAGTAGCTGCGGGTCGGCGGAATCGAATTGTCTACGTTTCTCAGGGTTAGTGAGTACCTCATGGGCTTTTTGGATGCATTTGAAAAAGGCATCATCGTTGGTGTTGAGATTGATTCCCGTGATGAGAGAGGTGGTAGTCGGCGGAGTCGATGTTGTAACTTTCTTGTCAGGGTGATGTTTCAGGACCTTCTTTCGGTCTGTTTGAAAGAAAGATGTCAATGCACAGAATAAAAATCAAGTTAAAGGAACACATACGAGCGACCTTGATTTGCGCAGGCGTAGCTTTGTACCGAAGATGAGAAAGTCCCAGTACCGCGTAATGATCTTGTTTCTGTCGACACAATTAGAGACGAGGAATGTCTGCAGGACGACCATATAATACCTTCCACTCCTTGGGATCTAGTCCCAAAAGCTCTTCCGTTTCCGGCTCATCACCGACGCCCAGATCGTCTTCGCCATTTGAAGACGCGCCTTTGAGCTCTTCGAGTCGTTTGCGTTCCTTCTCATTGTGGAAGTCGTGCTTCAAGAAGGAACCTTGATGATGAATAGTCAATCGAAGATGTTCGATGAATGCGGGACCGGCGGGTAAAAGTCGTCGTTTTTTGAAGGATGAAAGCTGCGACACTGCACCGTCGGGAGCTGTGTAAGCCTTTGGTAAGGGATTCGTCTGTATCGTCGCCATCGTACACTCGACGCGCAGAAAAAAAATGAGGTGTAGTACGTAATCACACAGCTGCCGAGAGTGGTTAAATCGGAGAATGTCGGAGTTCTAAAGGGCGTCGGGGAATCGGGATTCCCGTACTTGTTCGAACTTTGTACTTGGGTAGAAATGTGAAACGCGATCTTGATGCATGCGTTATCTTGAGCGATACGTAGTTATGTCTGGCAATCCGCTTTTCCCCCGAGCGCTCGTTGCCAGAGGCGGGTGGCCGTGTTCACTTTGAATTTCACGCCGTCCATTCCAGAACGCCTGACCCAATCTCTCACAATCTCCATGGAATAGATCCTCAACCTGCGAAGGGCGCTGTCCGAGGCCTCTCCTACATTAGGATTCGGAATCCCTGGATCAAACCGACCCTAGACCTCAGTGAAGCTTGAGCATCACCATTCATGAATATGGAATGTGGCTGAAACGGAGCTCTGGACGGGTTACATGACGTTACGATTGCTTGCCTGTCAAGATATGAAGAGTCTGCCCAGCGGAGACTAAGTTAACTTTGCTTTCGAGTACTCTCAGTGTCTTGAAACTTACTGAGAGAATTCAAGTAGAAACTAATGCTCATCATGACGCCCAGTGTCTGCTCTAAGGCCGGGTTACCCCGATCAGTGATATATGTCTGTTGCAGATTATAGTGCAGTCATGCCTTGTCCACAGGCGTCATCAACGCCATACAACCTGTGTAGAGCGACCGTCGGATCGAGAGTGATGCTTCCGGCGAATGACCAAAGTCCGCGCATATGATAAAAACAGGGCGAAAGAGATAGACGAATAGATGCCTCCACAGGGTCGATGGCATTCATTCTGATAATTGATTCGAGAAAAGAAAATCCTCGGTGTTCGAACACCACGGAATATAAAATTTGTACGTGTCTACTGATACAACGATGCTTTGATGAAACAAAATCCTGAAAAAAGAGCATAGACAAGATATAAACAAAAAATGTGTATGGTGGGTATACGGTCACAGCTTCGACATATTTGGCTGCATTTTATTCAGAAAAGCCGAAGCGATAATCCTTCCGGTGTCCTTGTTGATAATCTAAATATGATTTAACCTCGAAACTGAGGATAAGGGACAGATGTCAACGCACCTCACACCGAGACGTCATAACTCTTCCGCCTAATGATACCGATGAACTTATGATGCGAATGCGCGCGCCCCTGACGACACGGTCAGAACGAGTTAAAAAAACCTTGAAACACGGACTCACAAAGATGCGGGGGAATGGAAGAGCACGTTCATCCCCTGTGTCACGCCAACGCCGTTGACACCTTGCACTAAACCGAGGACGACTAGCGGAGTGCTGCAGCAGCTAAGTGGCACGATCGCGTCAGAATTACAAGCTTCCTCCCCGAGATTCATACAACTTACTTGTCTATGAGATACGTTATGCAACCACCATGTAGCATACCAGCACCGTTCAGCATGTCTATGAATGAATAGCACATATTTAGAGGAAGCTTTAATGCATTGAGATGAAACGAACACACTTTTACTGACGACGACTTCTGCAATTGTGGTTGCTTCAAGCCGACCATGGTGTTCCAGCCGTCTGTCAACGTTGATATCGACAAACTTGACATCTTTGCCGGCCTGGTAGCCGAAACAATCTTCATCCCCAACACCATATGAAAAATATGTGTTGTAGTTGAGCCGTTTAATATCGTCACCGACGTTTCCTGTCGTCGCAGAGACATCGCCGTGATCAGGCAACGAGGCGGGATCTACCCAAGCGGGGGACTCTGGGGTCATTCTCGGCGATCGAGAAGATGGAACAGAAAGTGGTGTTTCCGTTGATGTCGAAGCGGAGGTGTGCAGTCTAGCAGCAGACATGGCGAAGGAGGTCGAAGAAAAGCAAGAGGCTCGACACGGGGAGATGAATTATGATGGAGTGTGGGACCAGCCTTTATATCGAGTTTATATTGCGGAGTGAGAGACAGAAGTATGGAAGCTACACGTGCCTGGACCCTTTTGGTGAAGGTCTTCACAAGATTCAGAGGTTATCCACGGAATCAGAACTTCTTGGACAGATTTCTCCGCGCGACTAAAGAAGTAACTTCCCGGGAATGGATACTGGGGTTATAGCCGATGGATTTTCTGCGGATCCCTATAAGAGATAACGACGGAGAGTACCCGCGAATCACAAAGCCGAACAGCAGGCACAGATTGATTGTTCCCCCAATAACTGCGAGGAACGAGCGGACATCTGGGCCCCAGAGTACAGATACCAGAGTAACATAAGTATCAGATGGTCACGGACGGGAACTTTGGGATGCAGGGCTGAATGTGTGTGAAGGGTCATCGATTCACTTTGGACGTCGAGGTAAACATCGTTGATGGTGATTGGCTATAGTATGTAATGGACCAGTATTACGTACCCGATCTGTAGCGAGGCCGTCCGAGATTTTGCTGAGGCCTACGATGTCGAGGTGATGGAGTGGTGATGGCAGCGATGTTTCCCAAATAGGCCTCCACGTGCTACTCTCCGCTCATCCGACGACGACGAACATCATTATAGCGCTCCGTGGAATAAGTAACAGGTTTTCCTCAATTTTCTGGCACGGACTCTATATTAGTGTGTGCACGTCAAAAGGTAGAGTGTGACTCAACCGTGTGTCTCCATGTGTATATCGGTATGTTCATCAATCATCTGCTCTGATTTTTCCTGTTGACTTGAGAACGCAGCCGGTCGTATTTTCGGATTGAATACATGCATTGTTCTTCGCATCAGAAGACCATACAACTGAGATATCCATCCTCCGGTGCAGCATGGAAGAGCCGTACCTTCATTATCTCCAACGTCATCTGCTCTGATGCTTTCAATTAAGACGGATTCCTCTTCGAAACTGCAAACAAAGCATCGCAAAGACGTTTATCAGTGTCTGTCAATACGACATTGGAAACGGCATCGTCCGAAATTTCCGAGAGGGAATCTCCTACGAAGCCAGCATACCTGACAGTTCCATTAAACGCTTAAACAAGAGGCTGAGCATCAATTCGGCCATTAATGCCCTTAAACTTGAACGTTTGAGCTGTTATGCGCAGTGATGCACGGACGGAGGATGTGCTAATGTGCACCGCCAACGGGAGGCTAGAGTCAGGTAAGCGATTTCCCTCAGCGCTGTTATTCAAAACTTGCCGAAAGCATTGTTTAGTTTACAAATACTGTTCATGTCGTTCGGACGCCGATGCCCTAGCCGATTTTGGTTACACAGCGAATATGAAGGCGGCCCACTGGGCTCTCGATGTCGCGGGCGCCATATATTCGTGACCGAACATGCTTCTCCGCATACTGCAATAACATTGCTCGGGGGCGAGTCGTCGGTCTCTGGATTAAAACTCTGCCAGAGAATGCCGTATAATTCTGGCTTAGGCATCGACACCAATGTCCAGTGTTGTCGGACAATAGTATGACTCCGTCCATGTGGATCACGTCTGGCCTTCTGACTGTGCAACTAGGGAAACTCTCGGCATCTGCGACGCGTAAGTTCTGGCAAGAGAATACTCAACGTTCATTCGCTTTTGAAAAACTGACTCGACCTTCGCTTCCGACCAATTGATGGGACCCTATATTGTGACGTCACAATACCGAATGAGTCTACATCTCCTACTTTACAATGGAACACAGCTTGGGACGCGTATTCTACCGAGCGACCACGCAAGCTACTCCCACAGCTCCGTCGGATTCGAGAGTATAAAAGGCGGAAGCCCAAGACATCCAGCTTCAATCGCTATCCAACCCACACCTATCCCCAACCTCAAATGTCTTCTTCTCATGAAGCAAGTTCATCTTCTCGTGGCAGCTCGTCGTCGTCGTCGCGTTCCTCTACCAATTTGCACAAAGGCAGCGCATGCTTGAATTGCAGGTAGGAAATATGTCGTTACCACACGCAGATATGTAACTGATTTTGTGTGTCCAAAGACGTCGCAAAATAGTGAAATAATACTGTGCTCTCCTCTCTTTAAACATATGCTGATCATTTTTTTTTCTTGTCGCTCAGAAATGCGATGGTCTGAGGCCCGTTTGCGGGCCCTGCCTTGCATCTCCAGGATTTAGTGATTGTGAATACTCAGATAGAGGAGTAACCAGGGCGCAGGCTCTTCAAGAACAGATATCCGTCCTCCAAAGTCGAATTCAAGATTTAGAACAACCAGGTCATTCTGACTCTTCCATCACCCTTAGCGACCCTTACAATCGACATCGTCCAGCAGAGTTTGCATCAGCGCCAGGAGTATCACAACCTCTCCCAGATATCGCAGTGCGGAATCTCTGACACGTATTCCCTTGAAGCCTAGCTAACGTCTCCTGTTGTTTCAGGACTTTCCCATCGAGTATCGCGAAAGATTGTGAGTATTGTCATTTACTGCGTCCATAGGCCTTTCATCGATGTATGTCTCTAGTTTACAGCACTTTGTACAGCAAAGCAACGAGATCGGATTCTTCCTGGACATTTCCCGTTTTGTAGAATCTCTTTCCAGTTCCAGTAGAGCACAGCCGTCCACAGCACTTCTCAGTGCAGTATATCTCTGGGGTATTCACCTCTCTCCAATAAGCGAGCTTTCCGGATACGAACCTATAATTCTCCAGCGCGCGATACAAGCGGTCGCCCAAGGCCTCTCCACGCGCCATCCACAAATCATTCTACATTGTATCCAAGCCGAAGTCCTTCTTGCAAACTACTTTTTCCGCAACGGCAGAGTGCTAGAAGGGAAATACCATACAACCACAGCAGTGTCCCTCGTTCTTAGCGCCAGACTTCACAGAATTCGGTCCGCCGAGCCGACATCGGCTAATAGCTTAGATGTAGGCGTTGAAGCTACGCTTCCACCGCCCGTGGATTTGGTTGAGGAAGGCGAGAGGATAAACGCCTTTTGGACAGTACTCATTCTCAACAACTGCTGGTCCGCAGCTGATGGTTCCCCTTCCAATATATCGTACACAGCTCCGGATGCACGGGTCGATCTTCCATGGCCATTAGAGATAGCTAGCTACCACCAGGTTAGTTTGGTTGTTACTCACTCGTAACCATCTGTATTCACGAGCTTCCTTGTGTCAGGTCAATCGTTCCCCTCAATACCGAACTAATCGCACTATTCAAAGATTTCTCGCTTATGATACTGATGATTGCAATTCTATAATAGCTCTCCACTCGAAAGCGTCCATTCTTTATGAGCAAGCTTCTCGTGTGGGTGCCAAATTCAGGCCTGGTAAGCCATTCTATATTTCACTATATTCCTGGTCTCTCACGGATTCACAACGCTAGGCATGCAGCAGCAGGAGGCCGCGCGTTTCTTCGCTACTTTCTCAACCCTTGAAAGAGTCATTCAGAGATTCTTGGAAGGGCTCCCATCGCCAATGACCATGGCAGCCCAGTCAAGTCCGGGGACCACAGTTGTCATTCATACCCTCTCACAGATGTCTATGATACAGCTCCATGCCCCTTTTCTTGCCAGGAATCCTTCCTCTCGTGGACGCATTGTGGCAGGATTTCGCGCCATTGTCCAAATCATTCAGGGCTTCGACATATCTAGGTGCTTGTTTATGGATCCCATAGTTGGAGTACGTCCGTTCTGCTGTGAATTCATCGGAGTCTCTAAATCATCGCTTTCAGGTCCTGTGGGCAAACACTGCCAAGTTATTGATGCAAGAAATTTCCGGCGGTCAAGGTGCTGTAGCCGGAAATGAACCTTTGCAGCTGCTGAATGTCATCATGTCTGTGATATCCGCCGGGGTCAGTCACTGGCCTCTCTTAGGTTCGTCTTTGCTTGATGTCATCTAATTCGTGTTATATTCAATCTTTTTTAGAGGCTCAGTTAACCGATCTTAGTCGTCTGTACACTGCCGCAATGCAGACATCTGGGCTTCAGTGATCGTGGATTAATGGGCTCAATCCCGGAGGGAGTCGCATATCTATCCTTCTAATTCTCGCACGTTAATTCATTGTTAAAGATAATAGAGAGAATGGATTCCGTGCTTCCGTATGTCCGCGACAGTCAAGAACCTGTTCCTCAACGTTTCCCGACTTTCTCCAACTATGCTGCTATGGCTGTAAAGTGCCTGTAGCGGTTTCCGGTCTATTTCAAAAGCGAGAAGATATTTTTATCTCTGGTCCTATAATTATCCCTGATCCGATGCACACCGAATGGCCTCCCGCGGACTATCTTAGTACCATCACACGCTCTTCACCATTTCGCGGCTAGCCATTGGTGACTGTTGACAAAGCTCTGTATCTGGCAGTTAGGCTTTCTAGCAATAACATTGGAATAGTTGACTACGGATTGACTGCGGTGGGCTCCAACTGTATTGAACTTTCCTCATCAGCTCTTGTTCCTACAAGCAGTTCGAGGCGCCACGACGGGGTCAAATTGTTGCCGCTACTGTGTCCTTTTCCGAGACTTCCCTTACGCGACGGACGCGTTCAAGTACTCGCGCGCGACCGTGACTGTCGGATTGAGAAGAAGTTTGTATCCTACGTGACAAACTCTTTGAGTCATTGCTATATATATATGCCTCACCCTCGAAGGCTACCCTCAACTCGTCTTTCGTTCCCAACCAATCTCTAAGAGCCTCGGATATGTCGTCCTCGCGTGGTCATCGAGGCTCCTCGTCTGTGTCATCTGGTAGCTCGCATCCCCTGCAGAAGGGTACCGCATGCTTAAATTGCCGGTATGATGTCAAACTTCGAAAAACCCTAAGCTTGATTGTTAACAAACGAGCTTATTAGACGCAGGAAAGTGGTGGGTATCCCAAATGCCGGCCTGAGAATCGGAAATACCTCGGAACTGAATTTTTACGTATGCTATAGAAGTGCGATGGTGCAAAGCCCATCTGTGGGACATGCGCGTCTGTGCCTGCCTTACGGGACTGCGAGTATAGCGACTCTGGAACTACGCGGACACAACTTCTCGAAGAACAGATTGCCATTTTTGAGTCTCGAATTCGTGAGCTCGAAGCGTCACCCCCAAATTTGAATGCGGCGATCAGACTTACTCAGCCATATTCATTGGCTGGAAGCTCGATAATGGGTTCCCAACGTCAAGCTTCAGGCTCTGGTACGTCGTCGTTCTATTCATGAAGGTGCATTCTCACGTCCCGCTTTAGCGTCGAACGTTCCGCCCAATCCTGCATTGTTGTCTGTACCGGAGGTATGCCATTTAACGATAAGAGTGTCTGAATTTTTATTCAAGGAAATTTAATACCGCCATAAATTGTAGAAGCTCCCAGTCGAACTGCACCAAGCAATGTAAGCTTCTCTCTCCTTCCTCATACATAATCATTTTACACTCTCGACAGAGTTGGTTCCTTTTTGCGATGCTGCACGGAGATTGGTTTCTTTCTCAACGTGGGCCGCTTCACCAATACGGTTATGAAGGCTGACGATTTTGGATGGGAACCACCGTCTCTTGCACTGCTCCAGGTAGTCTATCTATGGGGCGTCCATCTATCCACTTCCCCCGAACTATCAGCTCTCGAGCCGCATTTCTTGTCTACTGCAGTACAGCATACTTCAGCAGCTCTGTCGACCAACCATACACACAAGATCATCCATCGTATTCAGGCCGAAGCTCTTCTCGCACAATATTTCTTTCGAAATGCAAGGATGCTTGAAGGCAAGTATCATACCAGTGCCGCAGTTTCCCTCCTCCTCGGCGCAGGATTCCACAAAATCCGCTCCATTGAAGGAGATGGTGTCGTGGGTCTGCCTCCTCCTAGTGATCTTGTCGAGGAAGGAGAGAGAATTAACGGATTCTGGACTGTTTTAACACTCAATAACTGCTGGACTCCCTTAGAGTCGAATATCATGTACGAATCGATTGATACACCCTGGCCCTTGATAATGCAGTCCTATTCGCAGGTGTGTTCCTAGGCATAGCCGTTAAATGATCGCTTACGCTTACTTTTTTGGAGATATACCGTTCTCCACAATTCAAAACGAGTCAAACCGTCCAGAAATTTTTGTCCAGCGCGAATCCTGATGGCGACGAAGGGACTTCTATAATTGCGTTATATGTCAAGGCCAGCACCCTCTTCGAGAGGTCGTCGACGATCAGTCACCAGTTCCAGCCTAGTTGGTCTTCTATGCTCTTTCGAGGTACACTTATAATTAATCTACCAGTAACAGACATGCCTCAGCCATTGGCGCGACAATTCTTTAGCTCTTTTTCTGCTCAGGACGCTTTAGTCCAGAAGTTTTTGCAAGAAATGCCCTCAATTCCCACAATGGTGGCAGCTATCTCGCCTGGGACGACGCTTGTGATCTACTCTCTTGCACATTCCTCTGTGATTCAACTGCATCGACCATTCATTGCGATTAACACAGCATCCAGGGGGCGTATCATTTCTGCTGTTCGTTCCATCGTTCACATTCTAGATACTATCAATGTTGCAGAAGTTGTATCGTTGAATGCATTCCTGGCGGTGAGCCCATTAATATCTCTTACAAGTGATCCGGCTGATACTTTCCGTAGGTTCTATGGACCCATGTATGCCAGTTTCTTATCCAAGAAATATCTAATGCACGCGACGACACTATTAATTCGTCGGGGGCGCCAAGTGAGCCTGTCCAGCTGCTTAAATCACTGATGAGTACCATGTCTAGAGTCGCAGAACGAGGTAAAATATTCGGTAGGTCGTTCGTGATGCACAATAGTATTGAATCCGGTTTGATACCCTTATTTATGACAGAATCACAGCTGGCCATAGTCAAAGAACGCTATGCCCAAGCGTTTACTTAGATACTTAGACTCAATGAATACTTTCAATAGATGATACCTTACAGCCAATTACTTTTTTCTACAGCAGTATAATAGCCTACGTATAATTTTAGATAGCACTTGTTTTCATAATTACTTTGCTTGTTTTGACCTTGAATGTTGCAATCTTGTTGACTTGACCACCAAGAAGTTGCCGATTACGGCGAATTAACCCGTGCAACCCGTGTGGCGATGCTGACATAATTATGACGGAGGCAAGGCATCCTAAGTTACTTACCACGTTCTCGCCTACCGTACTTCACGTTGCTTTCTGCCACCATTAACTCCAATATATGAGCACACGGCCGCTCTCCCTACACGTCTCTGCGCTTAGTGACGGCGAGTACGCCGCATATACCTCGATTCTCGATGGCATTGCACCAGCAGACGACGAGGACTTGAATGTTCGGGAGGTCAGAGCATGGCTAAGGGGACGATATCCCGATGCCCCGGTGGACAGTGTACTTAAGCTTTTCTCACCAAAACTGGCGTTGAAGGACACGTTGACGAGAGGACAGTTCTACGTCGCGATGCGCCTTCTCGCGCATGCACAGACGGAGCCGGGAAGGGAGCTGGATCGAGGACTGGCATTTATCCAACGTACGTACATATATTAGCAAAGTTTGTTTATTTCACTGACAAGTCACGTTTTATAGCCCAGCTACCCTCACCGCCATTATCAGCCTCCCCGCTGCCCCCTTCAACTTCGCCGCCGCCGCAAACTAATCCATTCACGCCTGGCCATCGTCCCAACAACCCTTTTGCGGTGTCTCCATCGCGGAGACCATCGACGACGTCCCTGCCACCGCCACGAGTACCTTCTACCTCTCCCACCCGACGACGACCACTACCGCTCAAATCGGCATCGACTTCGCTGCCTCCGACACCAGCACGGCCAACGGCCCGGTCCACTTCACCTAGCAAACCGTCCACATCTGCTCCAGCGCCAGATCTCCCCCCGCGCAAACCTAGCAAGCCGCTTCTTCCCCCTCCAAAGAGATTACCTGCCGTACCGCCCAAACCATCCGTAATTGGTCCAGTTATACCACCGAAACTTCTGCAACATAGCAATGGGAAAGTGCCGGTTCACACGACTGTATTAATGAAGCAAAGTCTGCAAGCGAGTAAACAAGGGAGTGCAATGAAAAAGGCCGAGGAGATGCTGGAACGAGAAAGGATTATTGGGGTGCTGAAAAGCTCTTCCAACCCTGTGCCATTGCACAACTCAAATAATCCCTTCCCAGTAAAAAAGGCGGATAGTTCCAGTTCCGACAGCGGCAGCAGGAACGGTAGTGCGAATGGGAATCCTCTTCCTAGTCCACCAATATCTGTGAGCTCGTTGGAACAAGTTGCACTCGCCACAGCCAAGTCGGGTCCACCTCCACGACATCCAGCGCTGAGTGAAGATGGAAGTCGACCACCGCCTCGTCATCCAGCGCTTAGCGACGACGGAAACATAGGGCGTGGACCCGCGAGCGTTTCAATCGGGACGTTAGGTCGGAGCAAGACCTTTCATCATCACTCGTCCTCAACTTCCTCCATGGGTGCATCCACCCTTGGACTTGGTGGCCGGAGGAGAAGGCCCGAAAGCGTGCAGGTACTAATGGCACAGGAGGCCGAAGAGGGAGTCGCTTTCCTGTCCCGTCACGCCAGCTTAGGCCCTGGGATTCAGAAAAAGCTTCAAGGGCTTTTGGAAACCCATGAGCGGAGGGAGTGGGGAAAGCGTGGCGTACAGGAGGAGAAAGAGGGTCTGATGTCCGAGGAAAGCCTTCCGAAAGGAACATGGGATGAGAGCGCTGAAAGTGGAGCAGAGACACCGACTGTTGAACTCGAGAGGGACAACCTGAAGTGGCCAGTGCAGGAGGAAGATGGATGGAAACGGCTATGATATTATGCCGCTAGCTTTGGAGAGGTACTCGTATTTTTCGTGCTTCATCATGCCTTGTGTATACTACAATACTTATCAGAAGAACCTGCAGGTTTTGTATTTTATTAAATAATACTCATACTAGGAGATCGGGGCAATCTAGACATCTGCAGCCATGCGAACGCTCGATAACTTTCGTCGAGATATGGAAATTAGAAGCATAACGGACGCAATGGTCATGTCAAGACAAGCGCCTGCGTTAAATGGATCATCGAGATGAAAACAACATCAATCAGAAAGTAGGTAATCCAGTCGCATACCCAGATCTTCGATAACCAAATCCATATTTTGACAGCGTCGACCTGAATATCGTACGTACAGCAAATATAACCTGGGAATCCCGAAAAGTTGTATCCATACCAATTGCTTGCTTTCTACATCGCAGATTTGCCCATAATGGTCGTGACCTTGATTGATGCCTCCTGAATCACCAAGGGGGTTGATAGCAGTGGCGTACAGCGTGTGTTACGCCTTGATCCCGACTGTGGCAGTAATTATTAAACTACTTCGCGGTTACCGTCAAGCACAGAGATTCGCCGTGGAGATAGTCGTTTAGATCGCCGATCGAGAAGCACCAGAGGATACTCAATGATACCACTTTCTGCTCATGTGTTATGCGTATGGGTAGAAGTACATTCGAATGGTTTTGTACGGAATTCAGATGAGTGCCATGATTGATTAAGCGCAAAGAAAGGAGCATGAGATCGAGTGAGCAACATCGCCTGCGAGTCCTGATACGAGTGGGAGCATTAGTTAGTATTGGGACGAGAGTAATGCCTCTTGTTCACACCAGTATTAGCAAATGACTCAGACAAAGCGTCTTTGTACCCACGTCAGGCAGCGTTAGCTCAGTGAGGAGACAAACCAGTACGCACAGACAGTAAGCGCAGTAACCGAGAACGGCAAAAGTGAACTACGCACGTTTTACGTCAAATCCTTCCACCGCTAGCCTACTGCCAATGTATATTGCTGCCATTCCCTGTTTTCTATGACTTTCTTGGCACCGGCGATGAAATCAGGATGCATTATCGCACTTAGCCAGCCATGTCCCCGCACCAACGTCCTTCGCCTTCACGGATATCAAATGGATGACAGATGTCCCTCTCTCTTGAACGAGATACGAGCTGTCGTCGCCGTCGTGGCGCTAAGGGCAGCCGTGCTGTCGCGAGCAACGAGAAAAATGACAGTGCGCTTTCCGACCCCGGGAAGGATACGCTCAAGCTGAGGCTGGATTTGAACCTAGCTGTCAGGGCTAGGGTACATGGAGATGGTACCCTAACTCTATTGTGAGTACCTCCATGCCAAATGTAGCCCGTGGACAAACATTTGAAGGGATTGTGTGCCGCGTTGGCTGTCTATGGGGCGAGTGTAGGAGCATAATGGATAACGGGAAAATAAGACAGTACATTGAACCTATATGACTGTAATGACTCATATAGCAAACTTCTTCATACACTTTGGCACGAGAAACCAGTTGAATACTAGGTCTCAAACACCTGGATCAAAAAACACACATTAGAATGCTCACAACTTTTTTATCAACGCAGACTCACTGTTAAGTACCATCCACTGCCTTTCCATCGAGCTTGTACACCTTCCCTCCCCTCATCACGAAGCTCACCCTATCTAAAGTTCCTTCGAAGTCGTCTTCCAAATTCCCTTCCAATGCGATTAAATCAGCTGCCCAGCCAGCTTTGACGTTGCCAAACCGAATGTCATTATCTCCCGCTGCTCCGTTCTGATCCTCCTCCCAGTTCATCGGTCTGATACACTTCCAACCGCCTAATGTGGCCCACCGCAGTACCGTTTTCCATGGCGCACCAAGCCTGACCATCAGCTTCATCTCCAGAGCATTATCTCCGTGAGGGAATGGACCAGTATCTCCTCCGCACGCAATATTATCCATACCCATCTCCAACGCTCGCCGGAAGGACGTCTGCGCGTCCTCCCATCCCTGGGGACTGACGTGCCGCATTTCATGATATACAGCAAGGGTAGGAATCCACATTGTTGACTGCGAATTACAGAACGCGCCCATTAAAGAAGCATCCTTGTATATTTCAGAGCCATGTTCAATGGAGTCTGCACCGGCATTGAGAAGGTTTGATACCGCTTCTGCGGTTTTGGCGTGTCCCGCGACTTTGACGCCAAGGGCGTGTGCGGTTTGGACCATAGCCTCAATCTCACTGTACGTGAAAGTAGGTATGGCGCGTGCTCCGATGGCAGGAGAGACGGACGCGACTCTAGAACGCACGGAATAGTCTGATAGTATGTCATTAGGATGTGCTGTGTAGGAAAGCAAAGCATACCTGCATAAATCTTACGACGAGTGAATAAAGGCAAGGAAACAGGATGATTGAGGTCATACCTTTATCCAATCTACGCCAGCGCCGACCTGCCCTCTAACGGCCTTGACACATTCGTCTATGCCATCAACTACCTCTGCTCCGGTAACGCCTTCAATTCCTTCGCTATGCGGATGTATCGAACTCTTCGGACCTGCGATGCCTGAGCCGATGTCTACTCGTTTCAAGTCATCACGCACCATAGCTTCCGGTGGTGACAAGAGCACGGTTGGCGCAGAAGTATCTCGGGCCAGGAATTATAGGATTCGGGCCAGCAAGACATTGGCGCAGCGCGAGATCAGCGTCGCCTGCTCCTTCCGTTCCCAAGTCGCTGACAGCTAGGATTGAGCCTCAGTTGGTTGGATGACTGGATGTACATACCGAACTGTCGTGAATCCCGCCTGCAAGGTCTTCCTGGCATGAACAGTCGCCCTGATGGTGCGTTCAGCGAGACTCTCCTTCGTTAACTGGTCCGTCCATGATGTCTCTGAATACGCATGAAGGAACACTAGCGGAGCTCGTCACTTGGCAGTAAATTTCCGGACATAAACCATCGCATACTATGAACATGAGCGTCCACGAATCCAGGCAAAACGGTGAGATGGCGCATATCGATATCGACGGAGCCAGCGGTGTAGTCATGCACATCGACAATCAACCCAGTTCTTTTCGATACGGCGATGAGTTGACTGTCAACGAAATCTTCAATGCTAGGGTCGAAAAGGCGACCAGCGAGGATGGTGAAAACGTCCCCGTTCCTGTTGGCGTCCATTGACAAGGAACTGCTCGCGGTGAGTACATGCTAATGATAGCCGTAAATTATTAACAAATGAATGTCGATCGTTTGCATGAAATGCAGTCGGCAACGTAAGATCTCATTGCAATAGGAATTATTACGACTAAAATATTTATGGACATGTACAAGTGTTCTAAGCATTTTCGTACCCAAACCCGTCGAGCACGCCTACCTCCCCCAGCTAAACCACCCACCCGACTTCCCATCCTCTGTACTCTTGGCGGTACGCTCTCCAAGTAGTGGTTCCCTTTCTCCTGATCTGGGTCTAACAGCAATTTCTAGCACAGGTCTTACACCTGCCGATCTGACGTCGGTTTCGACTGCACTCTCCAGCTCGCTTGCCAGAGCTACCCTCACAGCAACTTCGTCTTCACCTTCACCAATGACGAGCCCAGGCATCTCGTCAGGTAGAGGAGAATACTGCTGTAGTGGGGTTAACGGTTCACCAAAGTCGTCTATGTGTAGCCTGCGTTGCCTGATCTTAAACATGATGCAGAGAATCAGGAGAGTTCCTTGCATCATTCCAGCGACAGCAAAGGTTATCCACGAGGTCCAATTTGTGCCGGGTCTGATGGAGAAGTCAGATTAGTGTGTATAATCAAGTACACAGAAGGATGAATAAAGAAAAGATGGAGGTTTAACTCACCTTAGTGCAATACTTAATACCATTAATACAGCGCCAGGGCTTTGAATCAGCATCATCGGAATACTAAGTGCACCAACCAGTCGCGCGCGCCAAGTGTGCATTATCTGAGGGGCGTATTGGATAGCCGCGAGAAGTGCAGAGGAAACACCTACAAAGTAACGTTAGTATGGTGCATCACACAGAACAAAAGGAAGCACACCAAGGAAAGTAGCCCAATTAGCCAAGGTCTTGTCCATGTACTCCGGTGGCGTGGTGGGGTCAACGGGGGGAGAAGCTGAGGGGGTAGGTGACGTGAGAAGGAGGAAGAAGGTCGTGATTGTGATTATTGCACTAGACAATTTATAATCTAAAGCACTATTCACGCAAATGTTTACTCACAAATGAGCCACCGTAATCCAACTGAGAAATATCGATTGGCTCCACTCGGGAGTGAAAGTTGGGGTCTTTACTCTCCTATGTATCGGACGAGAATCGTGCGCGTCGACGTCTATCTCCGAATATTTGAGATGGGGAGGATAGTATATCATATATAGAACCATTCTGAATACCCAAGTCAATGTTGACATCAGGCGCGGCAGAACGTGTTACTCACATAAACGTAAACATGGCCCATTGCAGACCGACTTGAATGACACCAGCTGTCATCTCGAGGCAGCTTCCAAAGCTCTGAATACAAGGTTGAGTAGCAAGACATAACGAGAGAATGGAAACATACAAAGAATCGACAGCATCGGACGATACCCCATTGCATTGTCACCCTAAATCGAAGGAGCTGTTGTCAGTTCTCAATTACAGAGAATAGAGTGCAGCATGTGAAGTAAATGGACAGTGACCGAAAAGGAAGACTGAGCTGTTGGACTGAAGGTCACGCACATGTTCAGCAGGCCCGAGGCAGACGATGTACTGCCCAAGAATAGAAACCATGGACTGAAACCTTCTGAAGAGCCTTTCTGTATGATCCTCAAGTGCTGAATTCGCTTCCGTGAGTCCGACCAGTAGCAGCTGAGAAGAAGCGACACTGACTTGGGGCACATACGAAATAACCAGCCCAGTACAAAGACCAAACGTCAGTGTCGCCGTGAACCAGTCGTGTGTCTAAATAAATTCCCCGTAAGAAACAATACACATGGAAATGTCGACGTACTCACAGGCGTACAGCTCTCCGACATGACTGGCGAGACAAAGGGACTAGCGAGACACGTGTGGGCGAAGCACGCTTGCGGCAATCCGGCCCGACTTACCACGTGCGTCTCTATGAAATACAAACCCTAACCTCAGCACCACAAATCGATGCCGCCTCGTTCCACACCACCACTACGCCGTCCTTTGTCGCCGTCGCCGTTCCCTCCCAACGATTCTGCGACTTACAGAGACCTGCTACTCTTTGAAGAACGTCTCAAGTCAAATGCAGCCTCGTTACAAGCTAGAAAGTCGCGGTACCAGCGTGCGTACACGTCACGTCGGCCGCAACCTTCGCCTACTGATTTTTTGGTCCTTAGTATTCCTGCTGCAGTTGCTGCTCTCTACACTCTTCCTGCTTATTGAGATTGTTCTTCCTCCGGAATCCTCTCTTCTGCTCAATCCCTACAGATTAATCCATGCGTCTCTGTTCAGTTCACGGCCGGACTTCCGACCCCCGGCAGAAGTTCCATTCTATCCCTACCTTCCCACAACTCTGCTCCTCATCTCTCTGACTACACTCGTACTATTCTTTGCTTCGGGAATGTATTCGGAGAAGATTGCTTACGCCAATAAGTACGTCCCACATGCCAATCGAGCATTGCGCTCCTTCAACATGTATCTCAATGTACGGAAACCCGGATGGAACTTATTCTTCTGGCGGAAACCACGTGAACATTCCCCTCCACCACGATCATCCAGCCGTGGATCCAGCGTGCAGATTGCACCCATTCCTCCTTCCTCCAACCCTCGTGGCGAGCTTATATTTTCCTCGCGCATATCTCAATCATTCCAAGATTCATACGGTCGTCATCGCGCAACTTTTGAGCGCAAAAGGGCGGAGCGAGCCCGACAGGAGTGTTCTAAGACTTGGCTTGGAAAGTTTACCAACGCCTTGAAGTTTTGGGATCGTAGCCCACCTCCTGTGTTGGAGGCCACACCGACACATGTGAGGACGGGGAGCACGCGGGGAAGGATCAGTAGGAGTGGGACACCTCCAATGGGTCGGCAGATAGAGCGAGAGAGGTCAGGCTCTCCGCCACTCATGATGAAGGAGAGGGATCGGAGTTCAAGACCGTCATTGCTCGGTGCCGGGAGTAGTGTGACTAGCGATTCCGAGTAATGTGTCCCCCATAAAGTGAACTTGTTTGCTAATATTCTTTCCAAGGCAGCTGCCCCCCGTTTAACTGCTATCCTCCGAAAGAATGTGAGCTTTAATGAAGAGTTGTATTTATGTGGTTGAATTATCCCGTCTCAAGGCTAACGTTTGTATGAGCTTGTATGATCATCGGTGCGGCGGATTTCCTCCATAGGTCTTCAAGGTGTCCTTACCAAGAGCTATCCCTATGGAGCTGGCATCCGCCTGTTGTTGGTGGTCTGTTGGCTCATTCATCAATTGGGGTGTTTGGCGCGGAACCGGGATAGAGAACTTGACGGTTACAGTCTGTCATGTACAGTATATGACAACATTCATTGCATTTCGGAGACGGGCTTTCGACCGAGGCGTACAAACGACGATTGTCGCGTCGGGTATGCTTCGCCACTTGAAAGACAAGTCATTGGTTCAGCCCATCGGTACCAACAGCATTAAGCTACGGCATCGAATCGGGATGAGAATCCCATGTCATGCGCTGGTTGTACATGTCATTCGTGACTTATCGCAGTATGTAGCGTTTCAGAAATAAGCGTCTTGGAGCGATGTCGTGGAATGCTGGAATTTTCACGAGCTGTGCCTGCGGGCCGCAGCACAACAAGGCTTTCCTAACTGATCTGGTCGCTGTCATATCCGTGCTATAGTCTTTGCTGTCACTTTTCTTCACTATACATATTCCAGAAGATGTACGCGGACGTTGTTGAACGGTGATTAAACTGCCCAGTATTTTATTCGGTTTTGCATTGTTTTGATTTTCTGGAAAGTTCATTGTGATGTCTCTAGACCTCCGTTAAACCGACTGCGCACCGAAATGGATCATCGCAGATCTTGAATCAAAAATTATTTTGATCGCAGCCTCTTTCTTTTCCGCAATTAATGCCGACGCCTACCTTAACCCCATCCTCCATTACGGAAAGCTAATTTGGCTAGGAGCACCAAGGGCTGATGTGAACGACGTAACCACCGAAGAAGGCGAATCATGGAAACTAAAATCAGAACTTAGGCCTCCATGTGGGCCTTAGTGGTATTTATAAGCAAACTGTCAAACCTTCAGCCAACGCGCGAAGAATTTAGCGTCAACATTCAGAGACAAATGAGATATAAATGGTAGAGTTAAGCACAGACAAATCAGACGTGCAACATGGGTATCGTACTTTTTACCGTCAGTATTACAGAGATAATATTGCCATATCGGGATTGCGATGTGGCTGTGTACAGGAAAGCACTTCTGAGTCTGACTTAGCTTGAAAGGGGTGCATACTAGGATTCACTAAATGGATCAAACAATGCGCAGCTATGCGTTTTGTTGATCTATCTTTATGTTCCCAGCATGCGTGTCTTGCGCATGTCAGGCTGGAGTGAAATATCGAGGGACTAAAAATCGTGCCTACCTCGTTGGATCATTGCGAGTGCAACGGAAAGAAGGGGACATCAGCTTCACATATAGAATAGAAGCTGATAGCCTCACCGAAAACTTCCTGGATTCGCTAGGAACCCTAGGATGTTTGAACCCTGCCACCCCGCAATCGCGAGGCGTGCTTGAGGGACCCACAAACACATATAAGGTGTACCTTACGATCACGGAAAGCAATCGGTTATGGAAGCTTTGTCCGGTCTGGCCTAACGGACAAAAATAGTACATCTACAAGCGGGCGCCCTCACACGCGGCTGTACAGCTTATGATGCGACTCAAAGATAACGTTGGTACATGTTTATTGATTCAAGGTATTCAAGGTATGTGGCTTAACTCCAATGAGAGATAATATAGGTATAAGAAATAATGTAATGCAAAGCGGCGGGCCTCACAATAATCCCGAATAGATAGAAAGGTATATATCAAGAGAGAAAACGGTATCATCAAGAGAGTGTGGTCCGTGCCCAAGACGGTATGCAAAGAGCTATTAAAGTTTTATTGACTCCCAATGAGACAGTGGTAGATTCCCAAACTACACGCCTGAGCCAGCGCCAGTCTTTCTCATTGTGAGCGCACGCCATAATCGCTTTACACCACCACCGCCTGCTGAGCTTGAGACATTGGTCTGCGATTTTGATCGGGTTGGCGGCATAGGAGGAAGCGCATTATGTCCACCTTGCATTGCGGATGAGGGTGGGAGGTCTCCAATACCGAGGAGTAAGAGCGCTTTTGCTTTCGACTTTCGGCCTTGTGACGAAAAAGTGGACGGGGGCCGAGTAGGCGAAGTAGGAGGCGAGCTCAATGTAAAGGAGGAAGATGAACGTAAAGATGGACGTGTGGCGATATCGGAAGATACGACCCATGAGGTTGGACGATGATTGACCGGAGAACTTGGAGCAGAGAGGGACTGTCCAAGGGTGGTCTCGTCCGTATCTATGCCAAGGAAGCTTTGGGACTTACTCTTTACGACTGGACGAGCCGCAAGGAAGGACGGAGGACGCGTTATTGGGCTGAGATTGGTCGGCGTTACGAGGGAAGTACTTGTGTTACTGCCTTCTGTGAAGGTGGGCGAAGGGGTCAACGCGCGTAAATGTGCATCAGTTGACGGTGTAGGGGACATTGAGGATCGAGATTGCGAAGTCGGTGTTGAAGGAATGGGAATGACAGGGGGAGGTGCTGGCTGCGTTCTGATGGTAGGCTTTGGCGTCGTTGGAGTGGGTGGCGTAGGCGTCTGGCAAACCAATTCGGTGGACAGGTTGTTGCCACTCTCAGGGGCAGGATGTTCATGATCCTCGGATGACGAGAACGACAGGAAAGAGAATCCTTTCGCATGTTTTGATCGTGGCGCCGGGGCGACAACAACCTGATGAGGAAGCCCAGGAGGTGCCGATTCAAGAGGGGGCGCAAAAGGAAGAGGGGGTTTGGCATTAGGTGAACGGGCTGACGCGTCATCTGCGGCGGCTCCTTGAAAATCTTTGAGCGAGGGAGATGAAGGAAGAGAGGGGTGAGGTTTGTTCTTCGGCGAACCGACGGACTGTGACCTGGCTCTCTTGAGAATAGTCGACAATCGAGGGAGTGAAGATACGCGTCTTGGAGGCGCTACAGGCGTCGACGGTTCCTGAAACAGCTTCAGAGAAGGATCAGTGGGAAAAAGATGTAAACACCAACTTCAATGATAGGATCAGTGTGATCTACGTCCGACTTGGTCGAAGAGGCTGGTGTTGGTAGTGAAGGAGCAGATGAGGCGGAATCTGATTCCGATACCGAAACTACGTCCGTCTCCTTGATAGTACCAAATTCGTCTTGGATCTCAGCAATAACGTCACATTCGGAGGTGGACGTGGAAGTAGACCTTCTACTGCGAAAGCTCCGCAATGAGCGTAAGCTTCGGGATGAACGAACGGAACGTGTAGAACTCGGCGGTACCGGAGGGGGTGAGGGCACGGAGACATTCGGTGACTTGGAAAACATAGACACAATGGATTTTCGTCTTGACACTGACGCCTTCCTGTCTGTGTCTGTAATCTGGTCAGCTGGATGAAAACTGCCGAAAACAGAATCTTACCAAAGGTCGCCGATGAAACTTTGGTGTGCCCATCTACCGACGCAGAAGCCATGCTTCTTCTTCTCTCTTTCGCCGACACTGGCATTACGACATTAGGTGACGCCAAACTCAGTCTAGAAAACTTAGGGGTCGTGAGGTAAGGATTAGCGGTAAGCCACGACTGGTCCGGAAGAGATGTATGTGATGAAGACGGCGAGGACGGAGTTGACTTGGAAGTATACACCCTGGGAAAGTGAGGGACTTGGGTATGAGTTAGCACAGAAACAAAGCTATCGCGAGACTTTGAACGGTGTGAGGCATTATGAGGCGACGGAGGAGGTGAGGGTAACGAGGATCTAATGGGTATCACGGGGGGGTTCGACAAGCGCTTGGATAACTGCACGTCCGCGACAGTGAGCGAAGACAAGTCTGGGGTGGAGGATATTCTGTTTGGCTTGGCCTTTGCCGCGTCCAAGGGCGACAATTCGAGCCTACCATCGGGTGAAAGATTGAACGACGGCCCTGCCAACGGAGAGGAACGCAGAGGACGACGAGAAGGAGGCGTCAGACTGTGTCGCCGGGAAGGAGGCACTGGACAGGCCAGAGAGGTCGCCGCCATCGTGGATAGGGAGAGGAAGAGATAGATCTCCTAAGCGCTGCCTCGCTTCAATGCAAATAATATAATGGCAGTCAGGGGAGACTCGGCATCACGTACATCGCGATCGCCCCACCGGAAGATAGCTCGGATAACGCTGTGGTACTAAAAGCAAATTGGGACCGGGTACAAGAAGGCCCTCATCTTGAAACATTTCTTAGTGCCGTCCTTCCCGTGTCTGATAACAGATCGCATCCACTGCATGTCCAGGCATTTCTAAGCCTGCGTCATGCAGGGCGATCCCCGTTCAAGTGCGGATATCGCTTGATACCGCACCCTTCAGGCCTGCAATACAATTTCAAATGACGGGAACACTAAGCCGACGGTTAGTTCGCCTTGCGCACAAACTAGTCGCCTACCTGGCCGATGTCGTGGCACATCTTGAATGTCTGGACAATCAACGGGCGCTGATAGGCATCTATCACCCGTCCGTATCCAGGTCAAATAAATATGTGTCATCAACGAGGAGCGCGACTTGTGTGCGATCTTTAAGCGGTGTCGAAAAATTCAAATGAACCAACGCACGGCACCTTCCGGAACGAGTTTGTCTCAACACTTTGGATTCAAACAAGCATCCACAGCCACCAGGTCCAAATTCCGTCAGCCATTCCTTTCTTCTTGGCAAGCGAACATGGATGACGGGCAACGGGGTACATGATGCGCTTATCGGATGTTGGGGCAGGAATTCTATAGCCCAAGGACTGAACGTTCTCGCGGTTTCGAGATGGTCTCCCATGACCGCGACGCGTGGGAGCAAGGCTGGATCACGCTCATGTGCTATGTATCCTGACGTTCGGTACCGAAGTTTTTTTTCAAGTTGGGTTGCGATGATATCCCCCACGAACATCGGGTGTCCTACAGACGTGATACCGCGTCTAATCCGGCTTTGACTTGCGTGGGTTTTCCAGGATAGGCGGATTCTATTGTCTAACGCCGAGAACCACTAGGATGACTGCATCGCTTGCTGCGTCGACGATCACAGATTTGCCTCAAAGTCTTGGCTTGTGAAGTTGTCTCCTTATCTCATTGGTGTTCCCCTGCGTCGGTGTCATGCTTAACTCGTTCAATCCGTTTACATTCTCAAGATTTTATATTTTCTTGAGAATGCACGGCTGCGCAATCTCACAATTCAATATCCTGCATTATAAAGGAGTCAGCTGCCAATCGTCCTAAACTACTCTTGAATTCGCTTCAAGTATGCTCAAATATCTGGCCACTGGCATCGTCGTTGTTCTAGGTCTTGCACCCCTGGTTTACGCGGGTCAAGTTCATTATGACCTGGTCGTAGGCAATGCTGTTGCATCTCCTGATGGCTTCGAGCGCAAGCGAGTCCAGTTGTTGTATGCATTAAACTGTTTTCTAACGCACAGAGTTAGCTCCGTTTTGGTAGGGTTCACATCGGAGACATTGCAATTTCCCGGACCCCTTATCACGGCGAAACGAGGCGATATCATCACGGTCAGTTGATGCGTTTACCATGCTCAGTCCAATCCTCAGTGTCACGTTCAGGTCAACGTCAAGAATGAACTGTCTAGCCCAAGCATGCGTGCAAGTACAAGCGTCGTATGTATCCCCCCGGTTGATCACTACCGTGACAATTTTCTGACGCGTTTTGGGCCCGTCAGAACTGGAGTGGGCTTCTGCAGCTTGGCCATCCAGAATTTGATGGTACAAGTTTCGTGACACAGTGCCCAATCGCACCTAATACGTCTTTCACGTATACTATCGACACCGGGAACCAAGCAGGAACATTTTTATATCGCTCAGGCCTTGGAATTCAATACGTTGATGGTTTGAGGTATGTCCCTTTTCTCAGAAAATATGGTTGCTGAGAGTCTCTTTCAGGGGCCCTTTAATTATATATGGTATGATCATGCCCTTTTTCATCCTGCGGCGCGCTATATTTGCGATGCAGATCCCAAAGATCCTCACCTCCATCTGTATGATGTCGACGACGATTCCACTATTTTCCAGCTCGGCGAATGGTACCACGGATTCTCCACCGACGATTTCAACACTTTTCAGGCAACTGGAAGCATTCCGTGAGTAGTTTCCTGCGGCATGATTTTGCTTCCGGTCAATCCTCCCTTTTCTAGGATCTATGACGCTGGACTCATCAATGGAGTTGGTAGAATGCAGGGTACGTTCATACCATTTTCATCATGCGTGATCTAACATCACCCAGGTGGACCTGAGGTCCCATTCGGGATGTTTAATGTTGTTTCTGGTACTCGTTACCGCCTTAGGCTCATCAGCAATGCCCCTCGCGCTGTGTTTGGCTTCTTCATTGACCAGCATAACCTTACGGTCATTGAAGAAGACGGCGTGTCTACTGAGCCAGTCGAAGTTGAAGGATTAGAGCTCTACCGTAAGTGATTTAGATCATACTTGCGGGCTGTCTGACTCTTATATATAGCCGGTGTGTCTACCCTACTGACTGCGGTGCAGGGCTTTGATTTTATTCTTATCATGCATCTGTACTAGGTCAGCGATATTCGGTCGTATTCGCCGCCGATCAGGTACGGATTCTTGCCTGTTTGTTCAATTTCATCAGGACGTTAACGTAAAGCAACAGCCCGTTGGAAACTACTGGCTTAAGTCGTTTCCCCGTGGTGGAACTCAAACGAAAAACCCCAACTGTTCGTGTCCTTCGCGGAGTCAAAGATCCCTGGCTAACGGGAGACAGTGAATGCCACTCTTTCTAGAGCTATCGTTCGTTATGCCGGTGCTCCCCTCGAAGACCCGACAACGACTCAGGCAAATATCACTTTGCTGAAGGAAACACAGCTCCACGTGTGTGCCATGTTCTTTCATTTTGCGTTAGGCGATGCTGATGCGCCTTGATTTCTTAGCCACTGATCAATCCTGGAAGCGTAAGCGGCGTTCCTTAGAGCGGTGAAAGGTACGGAATCTAATTTCATTGCAGCCAGGGGGTCCTGACGCGGAGCCGGATGTCGATATTACGTTGAACTTCACAACGGTGCGTGCTTAAATTCTTCTCACAGATTTTCCTGGACCTTTGATGGTCCAATGTCATAGGGTGCTACAGCGGTACGCTGAAGAAGATTCGCCCAATCTTTCGTCTCATGCAGCATTATAGGAGAATTCACTGGACACATGGCGTATAAATGATATCTCTTACAAGGACCCGTCCATCCCCACGCTGACCCAGATCATGAATAACAACGACACTTTCCCCAAAGACAGTCACATCATAGCCCTTCCGTCCAACGCTCTAATACAAATGGTGATGCCCTTGGGCGAGGATGGTGGCGGACATCCTATGCACATTCACGGGGTAGATTTCTTATCTAGCATCTGCGCCCTGGTCTTCTAACGCGCTCACTTCACAGACCACATTTGATGTCATTCAGCCCGGGGACTCCGGTGGAGTAAAGAACTTTATCAATCCATCTAGGAGAGACGTTATCCCCGTTATTGGGGATACAACAGTTATTAGGTTCCGGACTCCTGCTGTTGGTGCGTGTGGTCTTAACCAGAAACACGATTTAACTAACGCTTGTTCCGCCGGTCCGGGTAAAGGTGTTTTCCACGTTCATTGGTGAGCTAGCCTTCTCGGCGTTAATATGCCTCATAAGTCACAGGCGTGTGCTTTTGAATCCACAGCCATATCATCTGGCACGCCGAGGCTGGTCTGCAAATGACGCTTATCTCTGATCCCAACTTGGTCCGAGAAACGGTCAGGCCAAGTCGTGAATGGAACGACTTGTGCGACAAGTACAACAGTCTCGCAGCGGAACTCCAGTGAAGCGCTGGAAATCTGCTGTGTCTATTGTTGTCGAACACGTTTTTTTTGTCAAGTTGTTAGTGTACCTGCGGAATATATTATGATCGCCGATATCTCCCTTCTGACGTGCTTCAAAGGTGCCAGTCACCAAGACGTCCAATAAGCAATCGTCTCAAAGAAAGACGGCTCTTTAGTAGAGAGAGGTAGACTAAGAGAGAGGCGCGCTGGCAGTGGCTGTGAGTCTCACGCGCAAGTGACGTGTTCATCACGTGTATATCCAATTATGTAAGTATGCCACGTCCACCTTTAGCAGGAAATTTAGTTTGAGGACATCCACACTCTTCGTTTTCTCTATCATGAGCGGTTGTGAGTACAGATTATACTTTCGATAATCGACATCTGACTATATCTTTTGACAGTTCGGTTTCTGAATCTCGTCCGTCCTTTCCTGCCTATCCTTCCAGAGGTCTCCTCGCCCGATCGCAAAGTATGTAGCCGGACATGTCGTGGAGGTATCCAACTCAATATTTTTGCAGGTTCCATTCAACCAAAAAGTATTATGGACGGCTGTTAGTCTTTTAATTTTCTTGGTGTGCTCCCAGGTGCCGCTCTATGGAATCATGTCGTCGGACTCGTCGGATCCTCTGTACTGGTTGCGAACCATCCTCGCCTCGAACCGTGGAACCCTTATGGAATTGGGCATCAGTCCCATCGTCACGTCTGGAATGATTATGCAACTACTTGCCGGTGCAAACTTGATTGAGGTCGACTTCAGTTTGAAGGAGGATCGTGCATTGTTTTCGGGCGCACAGAAACGTGAGTGATCTAATATTTCTTTGTCTTTCTTTACTGGAAGCGCGTCCATACAATTGCTTACAATCTCTGTAGTCTTCGCTCTTATCATCTCGTTCGGCCAAGCGACCGTGTATGTCCTTACTGGTTTATACGGTCAACCAAAGGATCTCGGCGCAGGCGTCTGTCTTCTTCTCATGATCCAATTGGTTGTCGCTGCTCTCATCGTCATTCTCCTCGATGAGCTCTTGCAAAAGGGCTACGGTCTTGGATCCGGCATCTCGCTCTTCATCGCCACCAACATTTGCGAATCCATCGTCTGGAAAGCCTTCTCGCCCACCACTGTCAACACCGGACGTGGCCCAGAGTTTGAGGGCGCTATTGTCGCACTGTTCCATCTTTTGTTCACTTGGAATGACAAGGGTCGTGCGCTGCGCGAGGCTTTCTGGAGAGATCGCCTCCCTAACGTCATGAATCTCATTGCCACCATTGTCGTCTTCGCTGCAGTCATTTATCTCCAAGGCTTCAGAATTGAGATTCCCGTTAAGAGCAACCGGTTCCGTGGCCAACGTGGATCCTACCCCGTTAAATTATTCTACACTTCGAACATGCCTATCATGTTGGAGTCCGCGTTGACATCAAACGTCTTCATCATCTCTCAGATGCTCGCCTCGAGGTTCCCTAGTAACTTCTTCGTAAAGCTTTTGGGTGTTTGGGAGGTTCGTAATTCCCATCCTATTATCGGTTTCAATACTGAACGGTGCGCCTAGCCCATAGAAAACTCTCCTCAACTTGCGGCCACCTCCGGCATTGCGTACTACATGTCCCCTCCGCATGACTTAAAAGAAGCCATCCTCGATCCTATCCATACCGCCGTCTACATCACCTTCATGCTTTCAGCCTGTGCCCTGTTCTCTAAGACGTGGATAGAAGTTTCCGGCTCCGGACCCCGAGATGTCGCCAAACAGCTCAAGGATCAACAAATGGTTAGATAGCGTTTCCGAGAATTCCTATTTATCGTAACTCATGCCGTATGTTCTCAGGTCATGGCTGGTCACCGAGAGGGCTCTATGTACAAGGAGTTGAAACGTGTCATTCCCACCGCCGCTGCATTCGGTGGCGCCATTCTTGGTCTTCTATCTGTTGCTGCCGATTTAATGGGTGCGATTGGAAGTGGAACTGGTATTCTGATGGCCGTCACCATTATCTATAGCTGTGAGCCGTTGTTCTCGCAATCATGGTTCTATATTTGCTAACCATGCACATTCTTTTTAGACTGGGAGATAGGAATGAGGGTAAGGCCGTTAGTTGTTTTGGGTTTCTTCTCCAGTTGACTTACTTTTAGGAATCCGGAGGTCCAGAAATGGCTGCGCTCGGGGATCTGCTGTAATTTTATCGTAGCAGTGAATGGAGTAAAAATGAGGATGGGCGTTCCGACAGAAAACTCGTTATTATTTCACGAGCGTGGAACTTGGTCTTTTACAGGCGTTTCCTTTGTAAAATTGCATGACTTCTGAACGCAGACTAATGGCCGAACTCTTCGTCATGTTATTGAGATTAGCAGTTATCGTGTGGGTTTCGAAGGTTTCTATTCGAGGACAGCCTATCCTGGTGTCGAAGAGCATGGTACCGAGTCTGAGAAATCTTGGCGTCCAGACTTGGATAGCGATTCGAATTGGTTATCGAGATTCAGTATGCACTGCTCCAAGTCATTAGTATTGAGATCAGATTCAATGAGTAACACGACTTTTTCGGCCTTGAGTTTGTGGCGGTTTTAATTACAGCGTTGTATTTACCGCGATGCTTTGTATGACGCATTCTAGTGCCTTTTTGAACTTCGACTTGAAGAGAGCGTAATAGATAAGAAAGACTTCCATTGCACGTCAGCCCGTCAGCTGTAGCATTTTCAAGTAGCATTGAATTTACGTTACAAGAACTCGACTGTAGGCTCGCTAACAGCTTCTCCATATTGATTTTTGAAGAACAAAATGTCACCCTCATCCTCAACGAATATGCACTGAGTGAATGATCTCCATAAAGCGAATAGTACACCCTGTTCATCATCAGATCGATAATTCAATACGCCCGACTATGTCACTGACCGTAGAGTCGTAGCTGTAATACTCGCCGAGTACAGGTTTGATTGCTTCTGTCACCTCAGGAAGGTTATCTAGATTAAGGACTCTAAGTTGAAGAAGGAAACGTCGAAAGACAGATAAACTTACAGAAAGGCACACTGACAAAGAAGTGGTGGGCTAAGTGGTCGGTGCTAATCTATATCGGGATGTGAGCGCGTGAAAACCATGGCTCATATAATAACGCACATTGTGAAGGAGAACTCTGCCGACCCATCCGAACAAGGGGCGATCTACCGTTGCCAAGGCCCCGCGAGCAAATGTCCATTGATCCTGAGGAGACGAATTAGCGTAGGCAATAAAAGTGGCTGATTACTCACGCCTCGATAATATGGGATCGTGGGATCGCTGTGCTGCAGATAGGTGAACATCACCATCCTGGTGAGTAGATTAATCAGGAAACCGAAAAGACCAATTTCGGTGATAACACACCAGTTGTGTTGGAACTGCTCAATCGTTAGAATCAGCGCATGCGAATATGTCGAGATGATTACTTACGAGCCAAGGCACGAAATAAAATTTGACGACAGATGTCCAACCAAACGTATAGGTCAACATTGTTAAAATAGACAGCATGGTACCGATGGCAATGTTTGACACGATGATCGATCGGCCTTCTCGTCATTAGCAGGAGATGGGACAGAGGCAATCCGACTTACGCTGTTCGGGTTTGAATAACAGGGACGAGGGCTTGTAATGCTACAGGCCGTGTTTTAGTTTTGCCACAAAAGAAGACAACCAGGACTTACACTTGTCCACGCCGGATATTTCGCATTTCCTTTCCGATTATGTCTAAAACGTTTGAGTTTTGATGCGAGGATGTAAAATGTCAAAATCCCTCACAAAAGATACAGTTGGAAGCCACTAGGACCGGTCAGCGCGACGTCGGTTTGATAGGAACGATGACAGCTTACAAAAATTGGCGCACAAATAATTTGAAGAGTGTGAAAGCCGGTGTTTCTTCCAATACTTCGGTGTAGTCCATTCGGACGGCCACCCTTCCACCCGGAAGTTTAAAATCTTTGCGCGTAGGAGGCATGTAAGTTTCGTCCCGGTCCATATGGTTAGTCCCTTTCTAAAGGCAATGTGACATCGTACGAGAAGGAAAACAAGCGAAGATTCATGCTTACATGGTGTGAACGGTGAGTTGCTCGCCATGCGTAGTAGGGCGTCAATACAAACGTATGGAGCACTATGCCGACAACGGAATTGACGATGCGGTGTGAGGAGATGGCATCATGACCAGCCTGATGGTGACGCCTATGAGAAATAGAGCAAGCTAGGGTGTGATGTGCCACGTACTTCATGTCCTGAAATATTATAACAGTGTGAGCACACAATGCAATGACGGACAGGCGGTATGAGCTTACCGAGACACCAAATCCCCGCGAAAGCAAAACCTTGCCACGCCCAAAACGTGAGCCAGAGGAAAGCAGATATGAGACTATGAAGAGGTCTCGTGTCGTTAGAGCCACCGACTATGAACTGGGAGATGTCATCGATTCTAGTGGCGAAGAGATGAAAGGCGTAGGTTATGGCCAGATGCTTGAACACATAGAACAGTCCCCAGAATGTAGAACGTTCGAAAAGATGTTTTGGTACCGCATCGCGAACGTCCTTAAGCGTCACATTCGGGGGGGTGAAGGTGGACCTCTTCCTGCGCGCCTCGTATTCAGGACCGTCCTGGAAGATCTGGTACCAATACATAGTAGCTGGAAAGACGGAGTGAGTAAACATGGAACCTGCTTGTCACGTATATATAGGCTGGGCCAATAATTGATTAAACATGGATTGGGAATCATTAAAGATCGTCCGTCGAACCTTAGGTAAAGAAAAGAGCATGGTCCGGGCATGAAGGACATGTCGTCGGAATTATCCATAATGATATGATCGGCGAAGGACCACTGCCATTCCGCCTATCAATTCGTCCAACGACGAACATTAATTTCGGATTAGACTGCATGGTCAGCATGGCCTTCAGGCCCCAGGGAGCTGGAATGATACCATCGATAAAAGGTTGCATTTTTCCAGGGAAAACAATGCAATAACAGTCGGGACCAGAAGGAATTGTAAGCAGGCGGGAAGTTAGTGTCAGATTCAATGGATCTCGGATGGCAGGATGTCAACGCCACATTGACTTTTCCTGCCGTTCGGTGATACGGCCCGGTAGACCATTCAGGCGGAGATCGAAATTTGTGGCGACACCGGACGTCGGGACCACTACCATCACCAGTGGTATCATTGCTCCTACCATTGTGACCCTGATAGGTATGAGTAGACTGCAGTGCTTTTCTGCTTTTTGTTGCTCCGTTACACCTTTCATGTTGGACTCTGGCATAACTCCCGTTTTCGACGCGCAACGACAATGCTATTATTGCTAGTAAGGATTGCTAAGGACCGGTCGGCAAGTTCGCCGGTACATTCAAGCCCATTTGGTTTGACACAAATACTAGCCGATAGCTCTTTAGGTAAGGTACACCGCACACTGTTGTCAAACTTATTCAATTGGAACTGTGGGGTGTATCTGCTTAGCTCGGATTCAGGTTATTTTAGCCAGATTGCGAACTAAATGTCCAATTACTCACAAGGTTCTCCATTCCTTGGTGTCGTCAATGTACATTGCTTTCTAACAACATCAAAACTCCGGCTAATCTGATTGACGAGAAAACGCGACCCGCAGTACTGCAACTCGAATTTTGGTGTTCCTAGACCTGTCATAGGATCCCAGCCTGGCACAGAATCAAACTCCGGTGTTCCATACCCTCGATTGCCGCCCGTGACTATATCATGCACGGCACCAGCAAACGACGAATGGTACAGCTACAACGGTAATTCAGCATCTTTTCTTAGTCTGTGGAGCTCAAGCTGACGCTTACTACAGGGTTGATGAATCCAAGCCTCCGCGATATGCGCATCGTTGATTAGCGTCAAGATAGCACGAACAACGGAAGTCAAGGCCGACATCCCGTAGGCCAGAGCGGCCCTACAATGACGACACATTTCACTCTAGTGCCTCATGAGCTAAAGAAAATGGAGTTTGAAGAGGCAACCCTGGCCATTCGCGGTGATGTCCGGGAACCCACGACTCTTCCCGAAAACAATGAATACAGAAGGTTCATGGGCGCTCGGACTTACCCCGTTCGCGTTCCATCCTTTCATCGTATATCATAGATGGGACAGCCATGTATAGATTTACAGCATCACTCTGGTGCGGCTGGCATCTTGAACGCGTTCGAGAATCCGCCTCGAGCCTCGACCGAAGATGATTTCTTCGGAAGCAGTTTCTTCATATTGCCTGCACGAAGTCGAAATATATTGCTTGCTTCGCACCTTGTAGGATACGGAACGATCATTGTTGTACCCACACTTGCATTCCATCAAGTACCCACAAACGACAGACGAACACCTTTCCCGAGGTAATTTTGTTCTCCTGCCAATTATTCAATATCATCACACCTTGTACCTGTAGCGCTGAGGCTTACCGACTTCCAAAATTTCAAGCACAACTCGTTATTTCCTATCTGCCCAGTCAAGAAGAAACGGCACGTGTACTTTCAAGTCACCTGGCGGTAACGCTACTATCTGAGTGCACTGGTGCGCACAACAACCCTGGTAGCTGTTGTGCGGGATGTAGTTGAACGAAGAAGACGCACCATAACCGAGACACTGTCTTTCCATATACTTCGCATCAAACTCCGCTTCGTCATATTAACTATACGACGTCGAGATCGTTCGCAGGCTTCGCAGTTCCTCTGTCTGGTGCACGCAGCGACTATCCGTACAATAGGCTGTTAATGGGGTCATCACCACCACAGTAGGATGTATCGAGCGAGTCGAGCCGCCTACCTTGCGACGTCAAACATAGCACCGCAGAGTCGGGGTGAACTCATTTTCGATCACCTTCCTTGTCACAAGTTTTAGGTTTACTTCTTTTTCGAACCTGTTCGATCCGTTAACAAAGCCTATCAATCGGACGAATGGTGGAGAAATTCGAATGCATGCGCACTCCATCGTTACTTGGAAGCCTCTGTCCGCCGAAAAATTTCCCAACGACGTGTCGTGACGAGTGCATTCCACTACGTACTCATATTAATCCTAATTAAGGATTAGTGGGATTCTCATACCAACTTTGAAGTTGTTCTTCTCGGGAACAGCTGGCATATAAACGCTTCCGAGCTGTGACAGGACTGTCTATACTGGTCTAGCCAGCCTATTTTATCGGCATCGGACCGGTATGAGTGTTCGCTTTGCGATGCAGAGGCGTCATCAGGACAAAATCAACACGGGCCGCGACGTACGAAGGGAGAGAATATTCTATCGTTGCTTCAAAGAATTAAATCGACATCACGGACTGCACAGAAAGGGAAATTTGGCCTACTGACGTGATCGTCTCGGCTATCGCTCTTCCATGCCCAGAACTTGCATGTCAACAGAACTACCCCGTATTCAGACCGAGGACCCTCTTCGGGCGGCTGTAACGTCAGAAAAGTCTACTCTGCTCCTGTTGAACAACTTGGTGGGTTCCTGAATATCCTCGGCGGCGGTCGGTGCTTAAATGTCTCTGCGACGCACTGCGTATTCTGGTCGGAAGTCCTAGGGTTCTGAATTGTTCAGGTGCGCGGCATTGGGTGACTGACATAGATATGCAAAGGAAAGAGCGTACCTGATAAAGGCTGATGTGATTTGGCGTAACCTGCTGGGGTGGTAAAGTTTCGTGGACATCATAGGCTAACCAGTCCGATCGCCATGATGTGAGCCCGCTAATCTTAACCAGCACGGCGATTGAATATTGAATGCTCACGGTCCCGTCGCAAAGCTCCACCCTCTTGTATTCTCTACCTCGCCTCCATAGTTGTGGATCCACGAGCGAAGTAATTGGAGTCGCTGCTGTCTCTACCTAAAACAAGGATCAATACATACAGAGTAGATGATACTGGACTGGGGAAGGCCTTGACAGCCTGCTTTCCTCTTCTTTCCAGCTCCGGCTTCTGGTTAGTATGCATACTTCTACCTTCTACAGCGTATCTCGGCACGGAACGCAAGGTGCGTTGGAACTAAGTATGCAAATACCTCCTGTATACCCGGCGTATTTTCATGATCTCTTTCCCGTGTCGAGACAAGTTAACTTTCACAAGTCCAAAAAGTGGTCATATGCTGATCTTCTGATTAGATCATTTCGGACTCTGTAGCCTGATGCAACTTACTGAGCCCGCTTTCGCCGCTTTATTTCCGACAGCTAGGGTCCTCAACCAAGAAACGAATGAAACCTCTTATCTCGACTGAAGAAATGCTCGCAGATCTGTCAAAAGCCGCCAAATGATGCCACGCTTTCCTCTCTTCCGCATAATATCCGACGCAACATTCAAGACCTCATATAAGACCCATTCACTGCAGATTGCTAAGTTGAGGTCGCGCTGAATCTCGTTCACTCTTTGCCCATCACACTCTTTCACCAAAATGCTGACTCTCCTTAAGACATTCGTTCCCCTCCTTCTCGCGGCGTCTGCACTTGCAATCGAGAACACGGTCTACATCATCACCAATGCGGAGACACCATCTCTTCATCGTCCGGGTTTGACGCCTATAGGTCATCATAGGGCTGGTCACTGCATCCCAGAGGTTGGTATCTCACGTCGTGGTTCCTTCGAGAAACTAAGACAACTCAGGTTTTTGGTAACCTCAGCCTAGGCTTCATTGCATCTTGCACGCCGAACAGTGATACTGGCACCTGTATTCCCGCCGTGGCAACTGCAGCACCCCTCGCAAATAGTCTTGGGATGGGGATTGATACTTCCTGGTAGGCTCCATTTACAACTCCACTCCACCCTGGATCGCCTTTTTTTAATGTCGTTTTTAGCGGCACAGGAGAAGAATCAGACGATGACTGTGTGAAGAACCTTTTACATGCGTATGCGAAGACTAGCTCAGCGCCTATTCTCATAGTTTGGGTTCGTATACTGTATCGTTTCCTGGCCCAAGATGTCCGCTGACCCGTTAACAGGACGCTGCTGCCATGGATGACCTCCTCGAAAATCTCGGCATGGAACTACCCGATGCCGATAACGAGGACGACGAGGAAGGCCAGGAGGAAGAGCCAGTTGGAACACAGTAAGAATGGAGGCCTTCTCTTTCATTTGCTGATCCTCATTCTCTCCCTAGCCCGGATGTAATTTTAACGAAAATCAAAGGCTCCAAACTGGCAGAATCCTCGATGAATTGCACTAGTATAGACGGTACCGCTGACGACTTTGACACGGTTGTGTATACGCCGTCTCATTCACGACGCCGTCGTTCACTTCACCGTCGTCGTTTCTCTTTGAGAGCCTCCGAGTCTTTCAAGACTCACTGGGACTTGGGACGCTCCACCTGAGTAATATCGAAGGTTTTTATTAAATTTAACGCTTTTAGATACATCTTATACCTTAAGTACCATTAGACTACTTATCATGAAAAGGACTTGATTCGGTACTCACGGACTCCTGTATGTCGACGCGGAAGTGGCGTAGTTTGACAACAAGCGTCAACAACGCGGTCACGTCTTTTAAAGGGGTCACTGTTGACGTTAACAATTTACCACTGAGACATTTCATCGATTCCTTATCCTTCTTCGCCGCTCAGTCCACACTGCACACAATGTTTCGAGGAGACTTTGATTACTTGTATAACGATATCTTCGGCCCTTCAAGAGGCTATGGATACTTTGGCGGGGGCCTAGGGGACTCCATAGACCGTCGCAGCTTTGCGTCCGTCTCGCAGAGAGCGCTTCGTGACTATGAGAGTGTAATCAGCTTTCAAACTGGTTACCTCTAAAATCGACTAATCATTCTAATCAGGCAGAGAATACATTCCTTAAGCATCTCGCATCTGTCGACACTAGCAAGGGACCGGTCACGGAAGAGATCGTCAAATTCCACCTGGTTCCTGACATGCGAAAGAAGTTCAATAAGATGGTCAAGGAGCATGGATGCACGTACGTTATCGGATCGCTGCCATAGCATATGCACTCAGTTCTTCGCTTTAGCGCTACTCATCGGAAGCTGACCAGAGAAGAACAAGACCGGATTAATAAGAATCGTCGTTCTGTATGTCTTGTCCAATCCCCTTTCTCCTTTCTTCTGCTCAACGGATATTAGTTGATGAATTTTTCGTCCGTGATGGTCACTCCTGGTGCGCAGCAGGCTTATTTGCAGAAACACCCCGAACTCCGATCTACTACATCCACTGCCGCCGCCACCTCTACCACTCAGCCTTCTGTCCCCTTACAGAACACGATCAACAAGAAAAGAGGCGCTGATGAGGCGACGCTGACTACTTCTGTTTCCGCCAAGAAGGCCAAAGTCAATTGATTCCACGATGGGCACGGTTTCTCGTCCTAAGTTACTCACTGTTAGTTCCTATTTTCTTCATGCTATATTCTTTATGGGTATAAATCCCCTTTAGTTTATAATGTCGTATGTGTACTTCTCAGTATTTTTACTCTCGTGGTGGATCAAAGTGTTCATTTATATAATGTACCCCAGTCAGCAGTGTCTTGCAAAAGTAAGCTCCGTGGAGGAAGGGATGCGAAGTAGTACATCATTGAATTCGTCATGATAATGTCGTTAAATTCGTGAGATATTAGAGTCCCCTGCACGATGTGCAGTAAGCTATATCATTCTGCTCCTCATGTTTCCTCTATCATATCAACTGACCACGACCCATTGCTTTGTGTCTTCCGTCGTGAACGAATAGTACACGAGAAAGAATCATGGTGGCCGCACCGCAAAGCACCATTGCCTAGGAAACCCATCAACACCGTGAAATGGAAAGAGACATCAATAACCTACGCCGCAAAATGCGATGCATCGACTCCAAGCATATGAATCGGGGTTATCAGTGCGCAAAAGCGCTCCATCGATAGGTGACCCGAAGAGCATGAACAAACCAACACACGAGAAAGCCACGCCCATCCGTGTACTGTAGGCAGTGTTAAGCGGAGAACTTCTCGTCAGAGTAGGAAATACTGACCCCAATTCACTGATATTCTTGGCTAGCAGAGATATCAGAGAGGGAATAAGCGAATAGTCTGAGATGGGAGTAGATTATTTCATTTCGCAAGATTCATAAATGATAACAACACATACATGAGCCGGAAAAGAATCCGTAGGCCAATGCGAATGCCACGATGCCCGCTACATCCTTAATATCGCTGCCAAGGAGTGCGAAGAGTAGGAAGGATGTGAAGGCGATGCAAGGAATGATCATGTTGTACGGCCCAATATGGTCGGCGAAGAAGTTAGGAAGGAGGCGACCAAGGACACTCCCCGCATTCAGTATCGCAAGCTATTCACCGACCGGTGAGAAACGAATGGTGCACGCGTGTAAAGCATACGCACCGTATAAAAAGCCCAGTTCGGATTGATTCCTTTGTCAATGGAGTAAAGCTGCAGATAGAAATCTGAACGAGAGGCATGTCAGCTTAAAAATAAGTAGCTAGAAAGATCGTGATGCACAAGGAAAGAAAAACCCCAAACAGACAAAGCATGCTCTAAAAGTGTGGTTTTCAAAATCAGAGATACTTCAGTAGAACAAGGTACGAAACCAACCCAATCACAGAAACCATAAAGGCACCATCTGTAAGGATGTCTTTCACTATGCGAATGTCACCTCCTACGTGCGCACTACGGGCTCGCCTTGTCGTGTGCATCATCAAATTGGCACAAAGGAGTAACGCTGCTACTACGCCACCCGTGGCCCGGATCGCGTTTGCGAATGACGTACGTTGCCCCAGTTGGTTCAGCATAACAGGCCATACTATACCACCGCACGATGCACCCTGCGTGTATGATCATCAACCACAATAATGACTAACAAGGAAGGCGTTTTACTAACCGTTACGGCAACACCAGTGGCGAACGCTCGTCGTCTTTTAAAATGGTGCCCGATGATGCTGAGAGAGGGAAGAAATAGAAGAGATTGACCAAGCCCGATGCCCACAGCTTGGGAAAGGAATACCTGATTGAAGGCTTTAGTGATGATCTATTCAGTATACGCAGAAAACTGACTTGATAGTATTGGCCGTGATGCGACAAGGACAGCATGAATGTGCATACCACCTGGATGAAGGATCCGGCAGCAATCATGTAATGGCTAGGAATAGAATGAATCCTGAGAACGCCGAAGCAGAGAAGGCATACAAATAACCAGAGTCGAAGGCTCGGCCAACGAGGATTCCAGGAGCATATTGCATGAAAAGCTGAAAGCTACCTATCCAACTGACACGTAGCATGAGTACGAAGAAACCCGATAGAGAAAAGTTGGAAACCTGATTTCAGATGGTGACTTTTGGGAAAGGAAGTCGCGGGTGTAATAGTCCTGGTAAACGCCAAAGGCGCTGATATATCTGAAAGAAAGCTTAGGGTTCATGACATTCATTGAACACTGGATTTCGTTTACCCCAGAGTGCAGAACTGAATCATCCAGCTGTATTGCGACTGAATGAAAATGGCATGACCAAGGGGAGCCTCACTTACGATCCAGCAACAGTCATCCATGCCTGCATTCCCCCGTCCAGCGGTTCGAAGTTTTCCTGGTCATTTTTTTCTGTATCCGAGGTCGTCGTGTGAGTTGTATAAGAACTATCGGACATATTGAAGATGAAGACCGAGGAAAGGTAGGATGCTGCAGCTAGGAGAGATCAAGGCAGTAAAGCAAGGATCGCAGACGGAAGAACGAGGCTGAGGGATGGATCCTTGTATTCTTAGACGGCGCCGCCATTGGGTCCATATGAAAAGCGGATAGGGAAGGACCCCCAAAAGTACACAAGTTCGAGAAAGGCGAGTAGGCCGAGATGCCGATGCTGTTCTGGCGCCCAAAGAGAAGCCGTCCGGCGTCGTAATGGACGACGGATGGACGGAGGAAGGCTATCAACGGGTCGTGACTGGAAACGAACTGTGGGGCCTAGAGGCCACGACTTGAGCGATGATAGCTACGAGGCGAACATCGCAGACATTGCTCCAAAAATTTGGAAATATTTGCAGCAAGTCTTATAAGGGGGAGGAGGGGGGGAATCCTGGGAAGACTGCCAACCGCCGCCTATACTTAGAAGTGTCGTAGTACTTCTGGACTTCAGCGGATGCCGCTGGTGCTGATAGGGAGCGACGCGTTCGCCAGTCTATTTGACGCTAAATCAAATAAGGTCACCAGAGGAATGCCGCTAGCTTTCCACCAGTTTTCCATTCACGAAATTGAAGTTAGAATTGAAATACGATCGGCTTGGAAGCAGGTGACTTGCTGAGACTTTTGGGCACAAATTTCCTTTTCTGTTCTAGAATTACTTAGGTAAATTCCACTCCATTCTGTCAACGACACGACACCGACGACATTCAAGACGGCAACGGCGCTTTCGCTGCCCAAAACGTCCTCCGACTGGCCAGGTCGCTATGACTGGTGGCAGCTTCACCTCTCTTGGCACAAATGAAGCCAATGCTGGCAAACTCACTGGACACGCCTACATTTACGGTCCTAAACATCTTCACTTACCCATCCTCACCATCGGCTTTCTAGGTATTCAGCTTTTCTGGTCTGTAGAACAATCCTATGGGTCGCCATATCTGCTTTCTCTTGGTCTCTCAAAGTCCACCATGGCCATGGTCTTTGTAGCGGGACCTTTGTCGGGTTTGATCGTTCAACCATTAATTGGTGTTCTCGCCGACGGGTGCACGTCGAGGTGGGGAAGACGACGACCATATATGATGGGAGGTGTGCTGATATGCATTTCCGCGATGCTCCTGCTGGGATGGACGAGACAGGTCGGGGCCTGGTTCACGTCAAAGGTGAGTTCGCCGTGCCTTCGGGGAACACCGTGCTCATTACCGCGGACAGCAATCTTTAGTAGTGTGGCTAGGCGTCCTTTCGATATACTTTATCGATTTCAGTATCAATGCAGGTATTATTATATTTGCCCCGTATGACTTGGTTTCATCATAGTGCCATACAGTCATGGCCGTGGACCGCGCCCTTCTCGTTGATACTTTGCCAGCCTCACAGCAACCAGCGGCAAACGCATGGGCTGCGGCAATGTTCAGTCTAGGAAGTGTCATCGGTTTTTTTATGTGAGCCTATGTTACCTACACCTGCCGGCAATTAATATGCTCCACATTTAGTGGTAACCTGGACCTTCCCTCTCTTCTGCCTTTCCTTGGCCATGCCGAACTCGAGGTTTTCAGCATTATTGTTAGCGTCCTTCTACTTGCCGGGCACGTTTCGATGGCCCTTTTGGTCAAGGAAAAAGTTCTTCTTACAACAGTACCGGGTCCCAAAGGGTAGCTATATCTACCGTTTGCAATTGTATCATAATGTTGATGTCCAGTCGGTCAGCCCTCTCATCCGAACATTCATCCAGCAATTCAAGACGATAGTTACTAATATTCGGACGTTGCCTAGAGTAATTAAACAAATCGTTAGTCAAATATCTCGCCCCTACCATTCACACTAATGGAGCATCGCCGTCACATAGTGCATAATACAGTTCTTGTGATTCTTTATGGTCTTTTTATTGTCGTCGCGCTGATATCCCGTCCCTAGCACCTGGATCTCTTGGTTTCCGTTGCTTTTCTATACCACACTCTACATCGGGGACCTTCATAAACGAGAATATTATACTTCTCTGCTCCTTACGGAGTCCATCGGCCCTTCGACTTTGGGTTTGATCAACTCAACCGTTGTTTCAAGACAGGACGACACAGATGCGCTGGAGGCGGAGTCTACGCGTCTAGGGTCTCGGGCACTTTTCTTCTCCTCGATATTGGCTCTATCGACGAATGTTCTTCTCCCCTTTTTTATCATCAAAACGCGTCGCAAGTCAGCCCGCCATCTTAATGCCGGATACGATAGCACTCGGGTGCGGAATGAGACGGATGGGTATACATCAACTCGCACTGCGGCAGGGAAGTTGTGGGCGTCATGGAGCATTCCCGACGCGATCAAAGTACATCTAGCGAGCCTGTGGGCCGTAAGTCATGCGGTGTTTGCTGGATGCATGTTAGCCACTTTGTGAGTCTCTACATTCATGTTTCAGGCGGGGTTGATAACCATGGAGTAAAGCTTTACATCCTCAGTCAAGGGCGCAACGGTCCTGATAACCGTGACGGGCTTCTCGTGGGCCATCGTTCAATGGGCTCCATTTGCATTGGTTCGTTCTAGCAATAGCAACTCCATCATGTTCTTCTACTCACATCGTGTAGTTAGGTGAAGCCATATTGACGGAGCCAACGTCAGGTGCCGGTGACCCGGGTGTTATAATGCTCACGGACACGAGGTCTTTCAATGCAGGGGTGGAAGAGGTTGTGTTCGAAGATCCAGACCACGATTCCGACTCTGATGCCGAATCGGACCGGAAGGATCGAGAGTCATCAAGAGCAAGACTGATGGGCAATCCTGATGCTGGAGTCAGTAGGGCCGACATCTCTGGGACCCGCGCTGGCTTGGACGAAGATGAGGAGGACGGGGAGGACGCCGTGTTAGTCGGGCGGCGGCGACCGGATCTTGAGATTGGAGAAACAGGAGAAGGGGTAACTACCGAGGACTTGAGCGCAAAAGCGGGCATCATCCTGGTAAGTCCTGTGTGTTTTATAAAAGCCCGTGAGCCTGATATAAAATTTCAGGGGATACATAACATATTTGTTGTGATACCTCAGTTCCTTGTAACGGGCGTCTCATCCATTATTTTCGCTGTCTTCGATACAGATACCAGGGACTCCAGCTCCGCAAACAACGGAGTTGGGGCTGCTAATGCCATGAATGCAGCTGGGTCAAATTCGGTGGTATACGTCTTCCGGTGAGTGTCCCCTGGAAATCATTGTCCTATATCAGTAAGCGAACTGCCTATCAGGATTGGCGGCATAGCGGCACTAATTGCCTTCGTGTTGAGTTGGCGGCTTGCAAAGGAACTCAGACACCGATGATATCTTTTAAAAGAGCTCCTCCGTGTTTCAAGAAAACTACCTGCGGAGATATCGTGTAACTTATTCTATTTCCGGGCCCTACAAGTAAATGACACACTTCTGTAATCGTAATCTTTGATATTTCTTAGGTCTCAAAACACTGTACCGTCACTCTCGATGTCAAGTGGTGGACCTCCGCTTTCAGGACGTCTTTGTTTCGCTATTTCTCGTCCACCCTTCCAAGTAGCACCCTCCAGCACTTGGGCCAGGTTAAGCTCCTCGGGCTTGAGTCCCAATTTGGCGCGAATGTTATCGGCAATTCTATCCCTAGCGGGGAATTAAACAACGGAGAATGGAATGCCAGGTCACCTACAGGATGATAACAGTGAGAGCGCGCCATTCCACGACTGCCGGATGCGAAGCTGCGGCTTTGGGCAATAGAGAGACCGGGTCCGTAGGCAGGATACCTGGCTTCAGCGTCACAACGCCCAGATCAATCAAGAGTCCACCTGCACATTCGTGAGAATCCGAGAAGTACGAGGCACTAAGCGTATTCTACCGTTGCGATACTCAGGTAGCCCCGTCATGTCTTCCTTGCCGACGATGTCCCATTTCATCACGGTTTCAATGGCCTCAATAACGGAATACGTCATCCATTGTGTGAGCTTGTGGAAGGGAACTAGGTCATCTGCTTCTGCAGACGTAGTAGACTTAAGGGCGGGGCAAGGCCAGACGTCACCTAAAGAAACACCGGCAAGGGTGGTACGCGACGCAGGCCAGACGGGATTGAGACCGTCGATCAAGACTTGCCAGAGCGCGGCGAGTGGGACTTTTCGAATGGATCCTTCGACAATTGATTCAGATTCCAAGAAATCTGTGATACAAAACAAGCTCGGAAAAAGGTTATGGTTTCAAGGTTATAGGGTTTACCGAGCATGTTTCCCGGCCGTCCGTCGGGCCCGAAAAATTTGGACCTGGCGGTAAGGGCTTTGGATAAATTGATAAGCAGGGAGGTACGGCCGTCGAGACCAACAAGGGGATTGGTCGCATCGACCTGCATATGCTTCGCCATTGAGTCGACGGTGACCTTGGACAAAGCCTCCGCTATGAACGAGTTTCAGCGCGGGATATGACGGTCTAGAAGCGACAGATTACTATACCATCGACTTGATGTGGTTGCTCTGGATCGCTTGAGAAATACCCCTCCGTGAACATGTGTAAACAGCAGACGGCCAAGCCTTCAGACCGCGAATATCGTTCTCCCGTAGATTGCTCCGTGTAGGCCCAGTCTTTGCCTGCGCCGGCATCCAGGAGAGTAGAGGTCACTAAGAGGTCGACGAGACGCTTGCATGCCTCTTTAGTGTCGACTGAAGCAGTCCATTGTTGGAGCAAGGGTGTGACTCGATCTCGTCCAATATTGCAATGGCTAATTCGTCCGTGAGGGGGCACCTATAGGGTATTAGCCGTTTAACATCGTTAATAAAAGGTGCGAACCTTATCGTAATTCGTTCCGAAATCCCGCTGGAAACCGTTTAAATGAATGCGAATACAGTTTCTGTTCTCGACTCACCGCAATGATCCCGCTGCAAAACTCCGTGATAACTCCCTCCTTGTCGGCATGATAATCAAGGTACTGAAGCTTCCCTTGCTTTGCGAGATCGAATACACGACCACAACGTTCGCGAACGGCGGGGAGAGTTCGCAGATATTGGGCTTGTTGAGGCAACGATAGATCTGCACTGATGTTCATGACTGCTAAAAGAGAGTTAACAGCATAAATTGCGAATTACTGCCCCCTTTATACATGATTAGATGACCACGTGCGTAGATTAGATACGAATCTATTAATAACCTCTCGTCGAAAACAAAACGAAAACACAGCCCCAGCATGCCCTTCAAAATACCAAAGTATTGGTGAGCTCAATATACTACGCAGCGGGTAGTGAGCAATGGTAGCAGAGTGAATGAGACGTCTTTGTGACCACATTCTGCGAGGGCCGCAGCCTGTCCAGGCAGTCATTAGCCAATCTGAAAGTGGGATGAAGTAATGGATGCCGAACCATTGCTTGCAAGTACTCTTGCAGTCGTGATTATTGTCCGGATGGGCCGAGCTGTACCTGCATCTCGCGGAGTTGCAATCGATCTGCGGACGTCATAGGCTAGACTCGAAAATTATGAAGGTGATGGTGGAACTCCAACATACCCGTTGATCGCCATGAGGGGTGTCGTGTCCACAAGAGTATCTTGTTGAATCAATTTTGCGATAGCACATGATGAAGTTGGGGGCTGCAGGATATAAGTTTGTGATCTACTGCTCCTTATAAAAGCTCGGTAGGGTCACCCACATTTGTAGAAATCTGAGACGGTGAACTCTTTGTGGACTGGCCGTGAGGTCAGAAGGATTTGATGCTATCCTCGCTGTTAAACCTCCTCTATTAAATAACCCCTTCATGCGTCCTGTCGAACTGAATTAATTTACAAAAGGAAAGAGGGGCAATGTGTAATGGCCGGGATGGAAGGAAACATTATTTCGGCCACAAGGAAATAGGCAGAGTTCCAACCACTACTCTGTTCGGGAAGAAGTATAATTAACGCACGATCTGGATCATAGATGTATGGTAGTAAAACCTGTGCAGCATTAATATTAGGCAAGCCGGAATGAGAGTGAACAGTAGCTTACACGAGCGTCAATAGAGATTTAAGTGGCCCGAATATAATTGTTGCCAAGAATAGACTAGGAATGCTTGATTTCGTGATGAGATTTTGGAATTAGGGCGGACGTCAAAACAAATACTTATTCTTACGAGATACTGCCAGGGATTTCGTGGAGGGGCCGGGAAGTGCCTTTCAAGTCCAGGGACAAGGGTCGGAAGCTAATAAGCCGTCGTTAAGGATCCGGAAGTGTTGACACATGGCCCACTATGTCGCATTCCATATAATACGCGCAACGCGCGTATCCCAAGACGGTCTTGATCGTTCTTGCGAGTTTGCCGCCGCCGCGTATTCCAATACCGGTAACCTAGCGAGGTGGCCGATTTCAAGCGAAGCATGGAGGGCGAAGTCTTGATTAATTTCGTGATCACTGTCAGTAATAGGCCAAGTGGATGATAATAATATAGATAGATACGATTAAAAGGATGAAAGCACAAGACCCACAAATTACCTCGGGTACAAACAACACGCCGCATCATTCGTCAAAATCTCTTGAATGCAATCGCCCTTGCCAGAATGTATGGTCCCACCAGTCACCATCGAGCCTGACGGACTGGATCTTGCGTCCAGCGGCGTTGACATTCATTGACCTTTGTAAGTACCATAGCTCCGCGACGTTGACGCTTCGAAGATATTTAGCCACCCTGTCATAATTCAACCCAACAGCGTGGGGTCCGTGACTATCGTCTGATAATGTAAACCGACCGCCATGTTTGAGGATGATCTGGGTAGAGGGCCGGACCAAAACCGATATGGAAACAATTAAAACATACCCCTTGACGCGCTAAAATAGACACCTGTGTACACACCTCAACCACATCTTCCGCGGGGTAAGCGGTTTTCCATTTTTTCCTGAGAGCGGCCGCGTTGACCTCAAACAATGCGCCGTATCCAACGGCATACGCAATATTCCTTTCTGCGAGCTTCTGAGCCGCTGGATAATCGTCCAGACGCAACGAAGATGTATAGAGACGGCATAGATCGAAATGTCCCACAACCTCTGGCTTCACGCGCTGAAGAACGTCGTACTGGGCCTCGAAATAATGACAAAGGAAATTCTCCTGCGTTTCTTTCTCGGTTTCACATGATAAGCTGCGTAAAGCCTTTTGGAAGGTGTCGAAATCGAAATCTATGGGTACGCCGTTGACGTGGTGTATGGAGCCGACGATGTATTCGATACGCTCCCCATGTGTTCGAAGACATAGCTGGAGGTTGTCAATATCCAGCGAAGTGATGTATTCCGTCTCTAATCCGATTAGCAGATTGATCTTGTCTGCGTACAGCAACTTCAATCTGTGCGCTTCATCAAGAAACGCGTTAAATTGGATTTCGAGATCAGGCAAAGACATCCCCTCCTAAAATAAGTAGTGAGATACTTGATCGAAGCCTGTACTTGTCACTTAGTACTTGCCTCTTCAGGATATAGATCTTGGATTCGGTATCTGGGAACGTGCTCAGTAAGGCCGTAGACATCGAAGCCTTGATGTATAGCCTCGAGAACGACTTCCTCAAGGTTCCCGGACGCGTGCTTGCAGAATTGGCCTGAATGGGAGTGATGACTGTGCATGGTGGTCACCAAGAGAAGTGGAGATCAGTGATCGGTGCAAATCGAGTGGACGTTTATGTAACTTTCTTTGGCTTTGTTACCTTCACGAGCCGATGGCCTGAGCAGCGCCAAAGGAAAACCGTCACGTGGATGAATTATTTCCTCGTGGCGCCAACGAGGTGGACCAGTATGTGCAGTGTGGTGCGTGTTCATTTACTTCTTTCCTTTCGCCTTCATACTCACCATTACAAGCTGGTGGGATGATTGTGTCGCCCCTCTGTCTCGCCGTCTTTTGGCTCTCTCTTTTGGTCGGATTTGCTACCACAAGACCTGTTCGGTATCAGGCTGGGTAGGTGCTAGCTCGCTCTTCCAAAATTCCTGCCAATCATCTCCGGGTTTAGATTCCAAGGTCCGATAAAGGTCAACGCCGCCCTCGAGTCGCATAGGTCTGCTTATTGACCATGCTCGTTGCATTCTCGTACGCTAACTGTCACGTAAGAAGTGGGGTTTGTAATCCCGGAATGAGCCAAGGTCTCGGATATACCTGTGAAGACTTGTACGTTCTATATTCAGTCAGAGAAGCCCTGAGCTCAAGCGCTTGTCGCCAATTAGACCAAAAAGTCAGGATCTCGTTGTCTTCGCATCCGAACCGTACGTGTTGTTGCGGGCGTGTCCTGATTGCTTCTTTCTTTAATTGTTGAATAAGGTCACATGCTCTGATGCCCAGCATGGCGCTCCCCGCGTCCGAAACGCCAAGGTGTGTTATTTGCTGTAGATCATTGTGCATCACGTTTGATGCTCGTCACGTAAAGCTATGTGGAAGGTCCTTTGAGCTTGTATGACTCTTCGCGGCTTCATTCTAGAGATCTGTACGTTTTATATCACATTTTCGAACCTTCAGATCTTACCAGCAATTAGACCAAAACCTCAAAATCCACTGGTCGTCGCATCCGAACGGTACGTTCAAGAGCTGTGCCCTGATATTTTTCATTCAGAATTGGTTTTAGATCTGATCCCTTGATGCAAAACGCAGCCTTCTGTGCCTCTGAAATGCCGAGGTTTGTCAGTCGTCGTAGTCGTCGCGGTCCCGTTATCTGACGTTCACGTGCAAGATGTGAAGATATCACTTCGGCTGTAGACGAACCTTCACAGGTTCATGCTGAACATTCGTATGTTCTTCATTCATTTAAGACGTGCGAAAACTCACTCCGAATAATTAGAATTGAAAGCCGCCTTCTCGCGTCCGAAAGGTATGTCTAGTTATCTCCCTTTCCGCTTTGGTGATTCAAACTAGACGATCAGAAACGAAGAAACATCCCAGCAACCTCGTCTCTCAACCCCATTATTTATATTCCCACGAGCAGTTATCCAGAACCCTTCAAACGATGTCATAACGTCAGTCTCAACTGCGCGCCAGGTTCCCATGTTTGCCTCCTTCGCGCCACTGCTCTCCTATAGCAGTGTAGTTCTCTTCATCGCATTTGTCGCATCGCGATTACAGCGATGGTTCTCCCGAAGACGGCGACGCCAACGCTCATTAGGACTTGACGGGGTCGAATTGCTTCCTACAACCACAGCATCAGTCCTTCCAGAGTTCAGGGATTATGTAGTACAGCCCCCAAATGTGCCTCCCACAGCTTCATCACCTGTTAGGTTGGGGAGACCCATCGAAACGCACGAGTCAGTAGATGCTCTCGGGGCTGTCGGGACACGATTGAAAAAGTCCGGTCGTAGTCAAAGTCTTAGTCTGCCTAAGGCAGACTCTAGTGGTCTTCATGCCCCAATACAGCTGCGTCCGTTTAACTCAGAACCTCGCTCAAAATCCACTCCAAATACGCCGAATGGACTTCTGGTAGACTTGTCTTCAATGCATGATTGGAATGCTAGAGATGGCATCCATACCCGCAAACCTTTCGTGAACGACGTCTTGCATGGGAGCACCAACCTTTGGGCAGCAGATGTCAACGTGTCGTCCGACACCCTCTTTGGTCTTCGACAGACATTATCGAATCGGAGCGTTGACATTGCTGATGTACCATTGAAGCCTATGGTCATGAAGCCAAGAGTTCTAGGGCCTCCTATAGAGCTCATTTCGGTTGTAGTCCCAGAGCCATCTGTTGGCACTAAAGCAACTTCCCCGTCACTATCTGATTCCTATTCCTCTGAACAAGACATAACTCTGGTTCATAGCGACTCTGATCACCCTCTCATTGACTTCTCGCCAAAGGGTGGTAGCGCCCTGGATCTGACTGCGGCGGTGGAGGTAGTTGATGACGCCCATGAGATTGGAGCGCGGGATGAAGGCACATACCTTCTCGAGGAGAAGCCCTTGATGGAGTTTAGTCAGTGGGATGAGGAAGGGTGGGGATTTGAGGTCGTTTCCTTGCCCTCTGCTGATGACGAGTTCATGGGAATTACGAGACAGTCCGCCGTAACGCGAGAAGAGGAAACCGCTTACGAGGTTGCGGAGCATAGCAAACAACCACTCCTTCCTAGTCCGGTTCAAAATTCCACAGATGTTCACGATGAATATTCGGTTCAGGACATCACAGTAATTTCTTCGCCTCTTCACGCTGATGAAAAAGTCATATTAGCCGATGAGGACGCGAAACCGGACGGGGTTGCTGCGGAGACTGCTGCAGCATTGCTACTGGAGCCAGCGGAAGACGCGCTCATCTCTTCGGCTGCTGAGAATTTACGGGCTGCCGCTGTTCTCGATGAAGAGGCGCTTGTCGTGCAGTCTTTGGTAGCGGAATCTTCTGAAGGATCAGAAGCCGTAGAACTGCAGGACATTTCTGATAACTCTGACCCATTCAGCGATTTTTACGATGTGCTGAATTCTAATCAGACGACACCCCCGGTCTTGATAGAACCTCCAGCGACGATTGATACCAACGAACAAGAACACGACAACCATGACATTTATGATAACTCCGATGATAACGAGGATCCATTCCGTCACCCTTACGACGTTTTAGCAGAACCCCAGGGATCAGAATCACCAGCGACTGATACGGTTATCCTTGCCTTGCCTCTTGAGGCAGAATGTCCATCTCCTGAAACGCAGCTAGTGCCAGACATACCACCTTCAGAATCATCCGAGGTGGATCCATCTATCGACGCGGCAATCATTTCCCAGCCGGAGATGAACGCACCTGCGCTTTCGCCTGGTGTCGTACCAGATTCTTCCCTATCCTCGCCTGTTGACTCAGCCAGTGCTGTACAGCGAGGTCCGGAGCTGTTGAATTTGGAAGATATTACCACTGATGTATCCATTCTGGAGCCAATGCCTTTACAGCTGGTTATAGACCAGCATACTCGCCTCACGGCTACAGAGGAATTCCCCGATCCGGACCTCATTCCGCTACCCATCTCACCCAAAGAACAAGATTCTTCCCTCCTGGTACATCAAACCCCCACACCTCTGACCCTGCCATCTCTGTCACCAGTACGCAAAGCTGTTGCTCGACCAGCTTGGTCACTGCGCGCGTCCGATGCGCCTCCGCTAGGCCTCAGTGCCAGCACATCAGCAGTTGACCTCCCCTCGCCCACCGAGAAGCTAAGCGTGATGGAAGAGAAGGTCAAGAACGAAGTCGAGAAGGCACATGATTCTTCCCCGGTTCCGCCTTTACCTTCTGCATCTTCTATGACCTTGTCATCAAGTCTTCCGGGTGCATTCCCAGAGCCAGAGTCCAAAGAGGCAGTGATAGCTGTTTCCACATCGAAAGAAGTAGAAGTAAGGTCTGCTCCTTCACGACCTCGTGTGACACGTTCACCCCTAGATATCGCGCTGGCGATGCAACTCCGTCCCGGTTTGGGCGTTGGGGCAGACCCAGCGTGGATGGTGAGGTTCTTAATGTCGATGTTTGGCTGGTTTGTGGTGATGCTTTCTGGAAGTGGAGGGTCCGATGGGTATCATTACCCTACCCGACGTTGAGATGGTAATTCTTTTTTTCTGTTTTTTTGTTTATTTTATTTTTCTCTTCATCACTCGCACTCGCAATTATGGAACGCAATGGAATTTAGGACAGCATCATTCATTCATACCCATCAGCAAACTTTGTCGCATGTATTTCTTCATCCTCTGCAACTCTGTTATCTACGCATTTCATCATCTTACATACCGTTTTGACTCTTATTTCGCACTTTACATGCTATCCTTAATCATTATCGGAAAGCCCTTTGGGCGTTGTGTCTGTCCCTTTTCCTCAACGTGTGATGGCTACCGGAGCAAGTTAAAATGCCGAGGGCCAATGCCGAGACGGTGTCACAGCTGTGACGCGACGCGACTTGAAGAACTTGATCCTTAACCACCACTATGTCCTCCATAAACGGTAGAGATACCCCCGAACACGATGAATATCAGTATCTAAATCTGATCCGACGCGTCCTTGACACCGGGGACTCGCGAATAGATCGGACAGGAACTGGCACAATATCCATTTTCGCGCCACCTTCCTTGCGCTTTTCTCTTGCCGACTCTACCCTGCCGTTATTGACAACAAAACGCACGTTTTTGCGTGGAATTGTCGAAGAATTACTATGGTTTATCCACGGATCCACGGATTCGATGCTGCTATCCAAAAAGGGCATCAAAATCTGGGATGGAAACGGGTCGAAAACATTCTTAGAGGGTCGAGGGTTAGGTCATCGCAGGGAAGGGGATCTCGGTCCTGTGTATGGGTTTCAATGGAGGCATTTTGGCGCGGAATACGTCGACTGCGACAAAGACTACGCGTCAGAGGGTGTGGATCAGCTCAAGGACTGTATCCGCAAAATTATCGAGAACCCCACCGACAGACGCATCATTCTAAGTGCATGGAATCCTAAAGGTACGTGGCTCATATATCGATTTGGGGTGCGCTAAATGCTATATCCTTAGATATCCCCTTAATGGCTCTACCGCCGTGTCATCTTCTTTGCCAGTTCTATGTTCATCTCCCACCTGCAGACGCTCCACATCAGAAGCCAAAGCTGTCTTGTTTGATGTACCAGCGTTCTGCAGATCTTGGATTAGGCATCCCTTTCAACATTGCCTCGTATGCGCTGCTTACGCATATGATTGCGCGTGTGACCGGGACCGATGCCCACGAGCTGATTATTCAACTCGGAGATGCACATGTCTATCGTGACCATGTGGATGCGCTCGAAGAGCAGCTAAAGAGGGAACCGAAGGCGTTCCCGAAACTGAAATGGGCCAGGGATGATATCGCCGACATTGAAGACATTGTTTATAGCGATTTTGTGGTGGAGGGGTACAATCCGCATCCAGCTATTCCCATGAAGATGAGTGTATGAATATGTATAGACCATCCCTCGTGTTCCATGTCGTACAAGTTTGTTTCATTTGTGTTAATGGATCTCGTCCGCTCTGCCTGAACTCCGTTCTAACCATAACGCAAGACTTGTCCGTGTCTTATTTTATCAAGTCGAAGAACATTCATTTATGTAACAGCTTGAAGATAAGCGTCAGTCTAACCCAGATATGCGATTAATTCAGGAGACTCACTGTATTTCGGACCTCCTCCACCTTCGGGGACTGTCCATGTAATGTCCTGTGAAGGGACCTTCACATCGCAAAGCTTACAATGAATGCAGTTCTACATCGGTACATGAGATACAACATTGCAGTGGAACGTCATACAACCAACCTGAGCATTTATTACAAGCTTCTTGCCTTTAGCACCCTCTCCGCCTTCTGAGATCTTAGAGGCCTAAGCATAACAACGATCAGGCTTCGTTCGCCACCGATAAAATCTCTCCTACCTCATCATCGACATATTCATAAACTCCAGCGGGGCAGGCACGACCGAGTAGCCCTGCGTATTCACCTACATTAACTTCCACATGCTTCCTTCGCCTGGCTTTAACGTCCGATTCCCCTTCCTCTCCCTCGCCATACCATTCTTTGATATAATCCTTCATGGTAGTGACCCTCAGATGTGGTACCTGGTCCTCAACGTGGTTTGTTGCAGTCAACATTACACTTGTCATCAAATCGGTCGACAACGGCGGTTCAAAGGGAGGATATTTGATCCGTTTATGTTTGGATGCAGGTTCCGTATGTGCAGAGTCGAATGACGGCGTGGCGTTCTAGGAACGTAATACTATCAGGCCCAAGATCCGTTCGTTGATGAAGAATATTCATATTGCTTACAATGTATTCCTTTCGTGTCTCCTCCTTCGTGTGCCGGAAAGTCCAAGGGGTACGGCCCTTCAATAGCAGCGTATCGATACCCGAATAAGCCACACCGCCCCACATTCCCAAGTTTGTCGCAAACGATGGTCGTATATTTCTAACCTCATTTAAGTCATCATACACCCAAGACTTGGTGAAGGCGCGCGAATATGAAGAAAGGTCTGTAGGTGTATCTTCGTCCGCAGTTTCTGAAACGACAGTTACACTTCCGCAATGCATATATGAAACAGGACATACCAAGCGCATTGAACGCACCCTCGCCGCCAAGCATCCCTGTCTTCATAGCATTATGGACGCCCTTGATCTTGGCGATGTTAACAAACCCGGCGGAGCAACCAATGAGTGCACCACCGGGGAAATGAAGAAGGGGGATAGATTGCAGGCCTCCTTCCGTCAACACGCGAGCTCCGTATGCAACGCGGGTTGGTGTGAACGATGAATCGGACGCCGTCAAAAGCTTCCTTAAGTAAGGGTGGTGCTTCATCATCTGGAAATCCCGATACGGTTCTCTATACGGGTTTTTCCAATCCGCCCCGATGACCAGTCCCAAACTTACGAGTCCGCCATCCATGTGATACACCCAACCACCGCCATATGTCTGCGGCTCAATGGGCCATCCAAGGGAGTGGACGACTTCCCCTGGTCTGTATCGTCCGTCATTCTGACTTCCGTCTTCCCCAGCAACACGCCACACTTCTTTGACGCCAAAGCCATAAGTTTGTGGCTCACTCTCCTTCCGCAAATTGTACTTTCCCAATACTTGTTTACTCAGACTCCCATGAGCACCCTCAGCGAGTAGTGTCACCTTTGAACGGAAGACCATTCCAGGTTCAAAATTCGACTTGAGGTGGCCGGTGCGTGAAATACCGACGTCGTTGGTAATGACACCCTGCACGCTTCTAACCTTTCCCGACGATCCGGGGCTAGCTATATGCGTTTTAGCTGGCTAGAGCGGTGACCAAAGGGCGTTTCCACTCACATTTGGGAGAGATACGAGTGACCTCTTTACCCCACTTTCCATCCCATCCATTCCACGGATCCTCCGCCGTTGCGTCCTCGCTGAACAGCAAACCTGCACCCGAGAATCCGGGATAGACTTCAACGCCATAATGTTGTTCCGCAACAGTCGCCAGCCAGCGTGTAAAGGCCGAGAGAGAGATTATATAATTTCCTAGTGGATTTCAGCAATTTCAACCTAACGACCCATAAGTACACACCATTGTTTCCCATCTGAGGGGGGTGCGGTATCGGGAGAGCTGACTTCTCTGTTAGATACAGCATTTTGCTGGTGGTAACTGCCTGTCCTAGGGGTGCATCTGATCCGTAGGTCGCCGCGTAGGTAGAAGGATCACCCAGTAGTTCGTAGAGTGCCCGCGGTTCAAGTACACAACCAGAGAGGATATGAGAGCCTACTCATAGTTAAGGTTGTGAGGTCTCAGGTATCGACAAAAGACTTGCCTACTTCCCCGCCTTTTTCCAATACGACAACACGGACGTCCTTTCCCTTCTCGCGTTCCAATTGCTTGATACGAATAGCAGCACTGAGACCGGCGGGTCCAGCACCAACTATGCAAACATCCGTCTCGTCCTCGACTCGCTCAACGGTTTTCGGATCGTAAAGCTCTTCATTCGCTTCATTTCGACGCGCCGGCGTCGCGTGAATTCCTCGGCGATGTAGCAAACGGCCAGCTGGGAAGGAATGCTTCAGGATTCCTCTACAGCGGATCATCTTGGATGATTCTGGGTAAGGTATAGGAGGGAAAAGGGTGACCTAAGGACGTACCCTTACTGCAGATGACTGTTAGAGGCAACAAGGTGAACCCGATACCTTTTACTCGGCTATTGAAACGCAGATTTACCGGTCGCGTTCTGGGGTAAGAGGGACCATGACGGAATCGGGGTACATGCCAATTGGACGTCATTTCATTGGTGAATTCCGTATTTGGCATATCCCTGGGATCATAACTTGAAAGACGCGACTCCCACCGTGACGAAGAGAATACGCCATTGCTGAGGAATCAGCGATTGGTGGGGGTACTTAAGCGCGCTACATGCACTTTCCAATTCTCGTTATGTTTCCCCTCTAATTCCGGGCCGCGAATATTGGCGCAATATCAGTGCAATATCAACCACACGCATTGCGCCTTATCAACAGGAAGTTGGATTCTTATCTTCGTTTGTCGGATCCACTACCATCATGGGGACAAAGCTGCCAGAGTATACTCTGCCACCAGCGAACGGGGCGAAACCCAAACGATCCCAATCTAAACTCAAGCTTCTCGGAGTTGTGTTACTCTCCATCATATGGGCCTTTCTCTCCCTTTTCCGACGCCGCGGCGTAGTGCACATTCGTGGTCGGAACGATGTCTCCTTGCTGGCTTCACCTGGGTGTCCCCAAGTCGATGTTCTGGTCCCCGAGAAGAATGCAAACATCTGGAAGACAGCGGGTCAGACAATTGCTACCCAGGAATTCAAGTTGAGGGCAGCGTCGTTGCTTGGTGGTGCCGTTCAGATTCCGTGAGTCCATGCTTACATCCATTGGACTAGTTTTGACTTGTGTCCAAGTGGGGAAACATTCGATGACATGGGTCCTATCGGCGAGGATTCCCGATGGGAGATACACGGTAAATTCCATGAGTACCTTGCCGAGGCTTTCCCCCTGGTGTGAGTTCATACTAATGCCTCTGCCATCCCTGCACTAACTTCAATGATCAAACAGACACGCGACGTTTGTCCTTGAGAAAGTCAATACGTATGGTCTACTATACACTTGGAAAGGAAGCGACGCATCCTTGAAACCTCTCCTTCTATTGGCTCACCAGGGTGCGGATGCTTGTATTTCACTGCATTTTATTCTGAAGGCATCTAGATGTCGTTCCTGTTGATCCTAACACCGTTAATGAATGGGCGCATCCGCCCTTCTCTGGACACTTTGACGGTGATCGTATCTGGGGACGCGGCTCTTCCGATGATAAAAGTGGCTTGATCGGAATCTTGTCTGCCTACTTCGTTCATTGATGACCACGTCTAACGCTTTACCTTAGATCGTCACTTGAAGTACTCTTAGAAAATGATTTCAAATCAATAAGGACCATCATCCTAGCATTTGGTTTTGACGAGGAGGTTGGCGGACTTCAGGTGACAAAAGACGTTCCTATCTTATGATAATTTAACTTACTTTTTATGTTGTTAGGGAGCGGGCTACATTGCGCCTAAGATTCTGGAGACCTATGGCGAGAATTCTTTAGTCCTGTTGGTCGACGAGGGTGGTGGGTTCGGGCAAGAGTACGGAACCGTCTTTGCCACTCCGGGTGTCGCTGAGAAGGGCAGTACGAATGTCCGGGTCGATGTTGCCACACCTGGTGGACACAGCAGTGTTCCGGTGAGCTCCTCTTGTTCTGCTGTAGTTCTAGTGTGTGTCGTGCTCATGTGACCGTCAAAGCCTGCTCACACGAGCATCGGTATCCTTGCAAGGCTGCTTGTCGAATTTGAAAATAATCCTTACGAGGTTCATCTTGTGCGTTCCTTGCCTATCCTTTTGTAATCTGATACTTAAAGTCACGTCTATAGCAAAGAGGAACACCGACGTATGAACTCTTTCAATGCTTTGCGGAGTATAGCAAGGACATCCCTGATAAGTTACGGAACGACATCAAGCAATCTGCCAAGTCGGACAAGGCTCTGCTCAACGTTGAAGATGTCTTATTCCAAGATCCGTTGTATAAGAGTCTCGTTGGGACTACCCAAGCGATCGACATTATCCACGGCGGAGTTAAGTCTAATGCACTTCCTGAGCAAGCTTGGGCTATTATCAACCATCGTATATCAACTCAGAGGCGAGTTTCTTGCTAGACTTCCAATTACATTTATTTTACCTTCTACTTAGTTCTGCCTCTGAGACCTTTGAACACGATACTCACCTCCTGATATCGCTGGCAGAGCAATTCAACTTGACCTATACCGCTTTCGGGAAAGACATCAGCCAGAGTGGGCTACCAACCAAAGGAAGCTTAGCCCTCAGCTCGCCCGGTTACCTCGACATTGCCCCTTCGACCCCCACTACAGGAAACGAGGCCGCTCCATACAAGCTACTGTCTGGGACGATTAAAGCGACCTACAATGCGCATCGTTCTTTGGAAGGCGACAACATTGTCGTTGGGCCTGGTATGCCAACGGGAAACACCGATACGAAGTATTATTGGAATCTGACGCCACACATCTTCCGGTACAAGCACCAGAATTCTGGTAACGGAACAAACTCTCTGGGTGGTGGAGCTCATACAGTCAATGAATGTAAGTAGGCGTCATTTATGCGTGTTTGTGGGTAGACAACTGACGTATTTGTACTATAGCGATTAGCGCAGACAGCTTTGTGGAGATGATCCTTTTCTACACAACCTTGATATTGAATGTTGATGAGACTACGGATCTGTAGTGGGGCGCATTGAAAGGTGTTCCGTTAAAGGTTCTTTCCTTGACGATCACATAACTATAAGTAGCTCTACCGTTATCATGTTGCTTTCCTTGATGTCTTGGCGTTCTTGTCCTGCTTATGTTGTACCATAGAACAGGTTCACCTTGAAATTCGCCGCATCTTCTGGTCACAGCCGACAGTGGTCTCGTCGCTACGATCAACGCCTGGGTGTCGAGTACCTGAGTATGGTTAGGTCTAAGCTCCGGGCATCACTGTCCGGTACCGTAATTTCATTGTACCATTCCGTTAGATGGGAAGTTGAAGGAGGGTGACGGAACTTGATGGATGGCTCGCAGATTGCCCGGATGACGCCCGATTCGAAACTTTGGTGGCTGTCTCCTCGCCAGGAACTCGGGCTTGGAAGTTGGAAGTGCTTGTGGCCTTGGTCTGATGCTTCTACCTTTGGTAGACGAGCCTGATACAGCGATGCTGCACTCGTGCCCTCATCTTTTGATCTTGGGTCAATGCTCCGCTGCCATTCAGTGGTTGTGCCTATGTGCGCACCAGTCACGCCGTGATAGTCATTTCTGACATTCTTCTGGTCGCAATTGCCCTCAAGCTCTGCGCTGAGGTATATATTATTAGCATTGCTCTACCGTCTCTGCTGCGCAGTGCGCAGATTGCACTGTCTACAGGTGCGCTTGTTGGATGCCCATTATTTTTAAGGTTCTGTCCTCCCGCCGGCTGTATCCGGGTGCCTCTCGCCTGCTTTTTTATTTCATTTCACACTGTCTGTGCTAGGGCTGTGACGCTGTACCCTGCGGGGACATGTCCGTAGCATAGTGTATTATGACGGTATATAGTAGTACACATGTAGTACGGACTCTGGTTCGTTTCCTTCTCAGGGACATTTGATCAGAATAAAAACCACCACCACCTCTGTCCACACGTGTTGACTGGTAAACATCTATGAGGTCAGATCCGACTCGGTCCATCGACTATTAATATTTGAAGGTTGAATCCCACGATTCTCCTATATTCTCTGTACTGTACGTCCTTTAAGAGTTTCCTGAGTCAGCATGCAGGAGGAACTGTTTATCTTAGTGGGTTCACACTCAACACGAGGTTCAACCTTCAACCTTCAATCAACACGGTAAATTTAAGCTACAGCAAGCGGTCATTCTTCCCTGCATTGATATTTTTCAATTCAATTCGGCACCGAATATAGTAAATACTCGGCAATACATGTTTCATGTCTTGTGGTCATCTCATGCGGTGCCTAGGTCCTCCTCCTTAACACTTCCTCACCAAATGCCACTATGGAAAGGAAAGCAGAGGCAAGAAGCGCGCGACGATGACGGTGTCCTCCTCTCTCTGAATTACGTCGGTTCCAGCGCTTTTGACGCGTTTGTATTCCATCTGTCACCGCATGTTTTTGACTTAAAACATCATTCTGTACAGGTCTTACTCATTGCCCCTCCTAGTTGGATCATCGAAACAGAACCTGAGCGTCCAAGTAGACACAGGCTCAGCCGATCTGGTGCGTCTGCTGATTTTATTTCCAAAATATATTATTTTAAAGTCATCGCTTTGGTTTCACACAGTGGTTAGCGTCGACCGATTGCGCATCGTGCTCAAATTGCCCCCTCTACGATTCAAGCCAAAGTACTTCTGTCATAAAGACTAGTGCACTATTCGACATCGATTATCTGATTGGCAGCGTTACTGGTACCGTTGTATGGGAGGAGATTGATATCAACGACCATTTCACGATAGGCTCACAGGCATTAGGTGAGTTGCTGTCGTTCAGAGTCCCCGAATTCCTCGACCAAATACTGCATAGCCGCTGCCACTTCCGTGATCGATGAACCTCTCGGATCCCGCTTCTCAGGAGTGCTCGGTCTCTCCCCGCCCTCCAATTCTCGTATCACGACTCTCATACCGGCGACGGACTCCGACGCGCCAGATGGAGCTACATTTTCTTCCAACATCTTCACGTCGTCATCTGTCTCCTCTACAAATCAATTCATGGGTCTTATTATGACTCGCCCGGATGGTGGCGCGCTCGGGGGACGTCGTCCGCTTCTAGGTGTCGCAAAACATCCAGAAAAAAGTGACTTGCCAGAGTGGTTAGAAGGTAGCCTTGACAGCATCAAATACACTCGACCGGTGACAAGTACCAGCAACTTGGGCGTCAATATGGGCACGACGTTATGGAAGGTGACGGTGCAGGGTGTTAGTGTGTGGGTGGATGGCCAGGAGCGGGTGGTAACACTACCTTCGACGGCCCGGGGTACCACGGCAGTGTTAGATTCAGGCGTGCCGGTAATCCTGACGACTAAGGCGATTGCGGATGGAATATATGGTGCAGTCGGCATAGGGCCCGGAGCTGATGGGCAGTATTACATTCCATGCAAGACGCCTCTGAATATGACGCTGACGCTGAAGATGAACTCAAAACCAGTTGTGTATTCGGTGCATCCCCTCGATCTGACGACGCTGCAATCAAAGAATGCTGGCGACACCAACACATGTGTGGGTCTGATTCAGGCCAGTGATTCGTCCATTAGCACTGCAAATGCGGGCGACATGATTTTGGGTGTGGCTTTCCTGCGGAATGTGTACATGGTCCTTGGGTTCGACGGAGCAGTGGGGACGAATGGCAAGGGGGATAATAGTGGATACCAGCTCGGTCTAATGGGGTTGACGGAGCCAGGAGTTGCGATGTCCGAATTCAACACGGTAAGAGTGGAAGGGATGGGGCTGGATGGGGCCAGTGGCTCGAGCGTGAAGCCAAGCGGTAGCAACGGAGGTCTAAAAATTGGATATTCAGCACTGATCGGAGTGGGCAGCTTCTTCGCCTTGGCCTTCCTGATGTTTGGTCTATGGAGGTGGACGATGTGGAGGCGGGAGCGAAATCAGATAAATGGGGGAATAGGTGGCAATTCTGCTATCGAAATGGCAATAGCCGCCGACCTTGGGAGAGGAGAAATTCAATCCAAGAAACAGTCATGGTGGGGTCGTCTGCGGAACGGGAAGCATGGTCCCGGTGCCTACCAACTGGCAGACCTGGAGATTAGCGAGGACGAGAAGCGGAGGCGGAGATTTGAGGAATATATGACAAGGACAGAGCGTGAGAGGATGCTGTCCGAATATACCGTCAACAGCGATATCACGAAGGTGGGAGACTACGATGGTTGGAAGGGAGAGTTCGGAGAGGCGAGTGATCCTTGGGACCCTGCGACACAGCTTGACTGGGGACAAGGTCACAAAGGGAGCCACGGGAAAGACAGGGAGCTAGAGGTGGACTCGGACTCAGAGAGAGAGCAGCTATTATCATCAGAGGGCGGACGGACCCATACCCATGCTACAGCTGGACCACCTTGACGATTTAAGTTACCTTGATATTTATCGATCTACTATATTGCATATACATACCTGTATCATATTGCATCCCCGTCTGTTATTTCTTCTTAATTGGACAATCTAAACATTAGGGAGAATCTGTTGCCACGTAGCTGGTCAAGCACTGAAAGGAAGAGGGAAACGTGTACGAAGGCTCACCATGTCGACATTCGGGTAATATATTCGGACAAAAAGCGGTATTAGTTCACGTCAGACATAATATTATGGGACCGCCTAGGCCGCTTTATCAGACAGGTTCTGCCGCACAAAAAGCTGCTTTGCACTAGCAGCCTTTGCGTCTTCATGAACCCGATAGATGGACATCCCAGATATTCTAAGAGTCGGACCAAACATCTTGTGGTAAGGAGGGAACGACTGCGCTTGACCAGGCCCTAACAAATGGGCGTTCAATGTGGTATCTGTGTACAACAATCCGGGAAACGGTCCCGAGATCTTGCGGTAGAGTGATTCGGAACGACAGAGACGTTCAAGAAGCAATGGCCAGAAGAGAAGGACAGTCAAACGAAGTCGCAGGCGTTGCTATGCTTTTGAGAAGATGAGAGATGCCCGTGCATCCTTCAGTGTTGCGTGCTTCGTCGAGTGACACATCTTCCAAAGAGTTGTTGGCCGGAATGCAAGTAAAAGGCTCGAATTCCATTTGGGTCATGCACCAGTCGTTTTATAAGAAGAGAATGGACGGATGTCTGTGCCGTACAAGCCAAGAGTCCCACAAGTAGAGCCGGGAGGGCGGCGGGCCTAGTTGTAATGGTGAAGGTGGGATACTAAGTACGTTCGAATTCAAATTGAATTCGGTTCACGTCATCGACAATAGGGGTTAATGATGGTGTTGGTGTTGTAAACTTGAAATCCGAGTCGTTTTCGATGATTGCTTTCACGTTAGACGTTACCCTGGACAAGATGTGTTTTTGACAAGAGGTACCAGATACGGAATGATCCTTTTGTCCGTTTCGGAAATGAGATGCGGTTGCAACAAGTCAGACAGTGCGATGTCGGACATCCAGGTTCCAGGAAGAGATTGATATTTATATATGTATGTAGATGAGTAGCAAAATTTGGTGACATATGCGCTTCTCAGTGGTACATTTATCTTCAATCTCTGCAAATCAGATTGCATGCGATAATGTTCACTGGCAGAACTGAAGCTAAAACGCTGGAGTCAGTTGCTTACGACTACCGATCTCGGGCCCTTGAGAGATTAACTGTTGTTATTAAGCCATGCATCATGGCATTAATGAGATGGGCGTCGACTTCAAGTAACCAGTCAAGATCCTTCCCAAGGCAAGCCTGGCCGTAAAGGGACCATACTCAGAGAAAGAAATATGAAGAAAATGGTATAGATGGTCCAAGACTCCAAGAAGCAGGAGCATAACTTTGCATTAGCAAGCCTGTCAAGGACTTGCAGGTACATGTGAAAACAAAAACGATCGAGGCCTCGATCGAGAACTTGAAGTTCGACTCGGAAGTAATTGACCGAAGCCGGCTATAGCAAACAGTTCGGAGGCCGCAGCCATCCATGACGGTCATCACACTCCGATATCGACCATTACTTCTCCTTCCCACTTTTCCCTATATCACAATTCAGGACGGGCTCCGTAATGGCCCTGGCTGCTTTGAAGACGGAGCTCAGGATATGGAACGCGGCACTGGCGGCACATGATGCGAAAAACTTTGCTGAGGCTCTGGTGCTGTTCCAGGCGAGTTGAGACGACCTTTTTCAGCGTTTCTGGGACTTACATCGGTGGTAGGAGATTGGTGATACGGCGAGGATTTGGGTAAATATGGGCTTGATACAGCGAAGAATCAAGAATTACAACGAAGCGGTCAGGTCCTTGACCAGGGCAATTGCGTTAGATCCGTGCTTGGTGCTTGCGTGCGTCGTGTCACCTGCATTGCTGCAGCCAGCTCACTGCCATCTCTACTCAGGTACTATGAACGTGGCGTATGCTATCACGCGCTGAACAAGCTCTCCAAGGCGCTGGACGACTTTACCGAGGCAGAATCACGAATGAAAGGAAACAGCGTGGTGTCCGTTTTGTTGTCTGCTCTACCTGCGTCCGTCTTACCATTAAAATGCAGACACTACGATGAACTTGGCCTTGCTTTCTCTCTTCATCTTGCAGAAGTCCAATTCAATAAAGGCTGCGTGTTGATACGACAAGGCCGGCAATCAGAGGGCATCGCGACTCTGCAGAAGACCATCTTTCTCAAAGCCTTGCATGCTGATCGTGTCATACAAGGTGTGCACGCCGACTCCAGTAGAATCATTCCGCTGCTGAGAGTGGTGAGTCTTCTTTCGTGCTCCCCTGATTTAGCCCTGGCCACCTGGCCGCTTTACTTCCACATTGATATTTAATACCCTCTTTCTTTTCTGACCCTCATTAACAGCCCCTTGGGATACTGTATCGACCCACCAACAGTAAAATCAAGTTCCTGGAAGAATACGACATGGACAGCTATACCTATGGCGACGAGAAATTTACCACATCCCCTCGCAAGGGTTCCGGCTCGTTCCACAGTCACAGATCCGACGCCTCCAGCACCTGCGCCCCGAGCGTTGATAGTTTCCCCTCATCTCCTAAGAAGTGGGGCTATCATCGTCGACACACATCAGAATCATCGTCGCCCACTCCACAGCTCAGTCGGACAGAACTTAACAAAGTGATGGGGGCCGACATGGTGACGCCAACAACAGATATCACTACGATACCCTGTGCAGGTCTACGTATCTCACACGGCAAACTAGCGGGTCTCATGGGCTGGCGATTCGCCGTCGAGCTTGACACATCACCGAGCTCAAAATACAGCGGCACCCCACAGAACTCTGTCGTTACCAACTTCATTCTCGATACGGGTATCGGAAAGTCGCACGTCCCACCTGATACCCTGATAGCTTTGGGATATTCTGGGAGTTTAAAACGTGAGTGGCCTAGTCTTCTACGTTACTTGTCTAATGGATCATGGTACAGCCGGAGCCGAGGTGGCATTGAGAATACAGGGGATCCGGACCAAGTGTGTGATCGCACTTGAAGGAGAAGCTGGGAGGTTGTGCGGGCAGTTCTTGTCCTCGGGATCTCTCACCCTTTACTTTGATACCAAGTTAGATGCCCCCGTGCTTTACGGTGAGCATCTTCAATTGCGTAAATGCTATCGATACTCATCTCTTGCAGTTGCCGATGACAATCCAGATGCTGCCAGCATTCCTCGGACAATCCAGCCTCTCTCGTCACCAAGGTTATCATTGAAAGCCGCTGTAAATGCTCTGCTTGCATTTCGTATTCCACGGTCTTCGACATGAGCACCATTTTCTCTGGGAATGTGGATATGACATTATACCTCATGGATGAACTCTTAGCTATTTATTTTGCGACGACCCTATAGGGAAAAATTGTAGACTCTGGTAGTCTGTGTAACGGATAAATTTAATGCATACGAATTCATGATCATGATCGCCTATTTTTATCAGTTACAACACCAACACAAATATCTTTACCAATCACTATCACTGGATCCCACACACAATGTTAATAGAGTCATTTTTTCTCATGGCTTATCTTTCTCAGTCTTCGGTATTATCTTGACCGCCATCTAATACCAGGCCCCTCGAAGTCAATACGATGTCTTGGTTATGTGTGTTTATCGTCTTGCATATGTTGCCTTTTTGATTCTCATTCAACTACCAAGTGGGACAGTTTGTGGGCAGCCCTCCGACTCTGGACGACACTCTTATCATTCCACATGGCGCTGGGAAAGAATATTGCAATAAAAGTCTCAAGCTCGATGGGACAAACGAATCCCCTCCTCGCAAGGACAGGATGAAGGTCGCTTTGGCATTGATACTCGTATTCTCGTTCCTGATATCAGGATATCATGCAATCTCTTCGCCACGGAGCTTGGGTCAAGACTCTTTCCCAGATCTCTATGAGGCGTCTGTGTTGGAGTTGCAGGATGGCTTGGATGCAGGACGTTTCACCAGCGTTGACCTAATCAAGGTGCGATTTCAATTGCTTTCGCTCTTTCAGAAGCAGCTGCAACGAATTATAGGCATATTTTGCGCGAATCGATGAAGTCAACCTCCAAGGGCCTGAGCTTCGCGCCGTGATTGAAACGAATCCGTCGGCGTTGGCCCAGGCGGCGGAATTGGACGCTGAAAGAGCCATACTCGGAAAAAGAAGTGCGTTACACGGAATTCCTATTCTCTTGAAGGTGCGTCGTCCTCGTGTGGTTATATGCTATCATTAACGTGTCCTGTAGGACAATATTGCCACTGTTGCTTCAGAAGGTAATTTCTTTCTCTTTCCAAAATGCCAGACTTACATCGGTCGCACAGGGATGAACACCACAGCAGGCTCATTCAGTCTGCTTGATTCCATAGTTCCCGAAGATGCTGGCGTAGTCAAAAGGCTTCGCAAAGCAGGCGCCATAATACTTGGCAAAGCCAACCTCTCTGAATTTGCCCATTTCCGCGGAAGCCTAGCATCAGGCTGGTCCGGGCGGGGCGGACAATCAAAGGGTGCATACTTTCCTGGTGCAGATCCGTGTGGCTCGTCCTCGGGATCTGGCATAGCAGCGTCGATTGGTCTAGCGGCAGTGACGCTTGGCAGCGAGACGGATGGAAGCATTACCTGCCCAGCCAGCCAGAACAACGTTGCGGGTATTAAGCCAACAGTGGGTTTGACATCGAGGGCCGGAGGTGGGTAATTTAACCTGGATGGGGCAAGTGATCAGACTAAACCCAAAATTTCATAGTAATACCCATCTCATCCCATCAGGACACAATTGGACCTATAACGCGTTCAGTGACAGACGCAGCTATTGTGCTATCTGTCATCGCAGGCAAGGATCCTAACGATAATTTTACTTTGGCGCAACCACCTTTCGTCCCGGATTACACCCAGGCACTTAGAAAGGGCGCTCTCGCTGGCAAGCGGATCGGTGTTCCCAGAAAGGTTTTCCTCGACCCCTCGTTGGCAGGATTGGATCAACCGGTCTTGGACGCGTTTGAAGACGCTCTTGAGACAATCAAGCTCCTAGGAGCAACTGTGGTGGATCCCGCAGATCTTCCTTCGGCAGAGGATATTCTGAGGTCTAACAACGAGTCTATTGTATTAGACGTGGATTTTAAGGTACCGTTGCTTCATCGCGACCACCATTTGATTGACTTATTGGGCAAAGATTGAACTGAACAGGTATTTTGCCGGCCTAATCAAGAATCCTTCTGGTGTGCGCACTCTTGCCGACCTGATCAAATTCAACGATGATCACCCGGACCTAGAGGAACCAACTAATTTCACCGATCAGTCTGAGCAAGTGTCCAGTTGTTACATGTTACCAAAGACCCCTTCTGAAGAATTTGTTAGGTTGATAGAATCCGAGGCCACTAGCGGTTTCAACGCCGCCTACTTCAATGCTCTATCTATCGATCGAGAGCTTGGCGGAAGTATGGGTATCGATGCCGCCCTGAAAGAGTTTAACTTGGACGCGCTAGTTCTTCCCTCTCAAGGATTCACAACCACCATTGCAGGTGAGTTACAGTGCCTCAGCCCCTTCCGAGCAACTGATGGTCCTGAAGCTATCGTTGGATACCCCATTGTGACCGGTATGGCTGAAACTCGTAAACTTTCGTTCCTGACTTTCTTCTAGTCCCCTTGGGGTTTTATCCTGACAACTTCACTATCAAAAGCGCTGGTCCTGAGACCGTATATCCGGCACCTGGAGTCCCATTTGGCTTGTCATTCTTCGCTTCGGCATTCTCCGAGTTCGACCTGATCGGATACGCTTTTGCGTACGAGCAGCAGAGTCACACGAGGCTTACGAGAAAGGCTTTCCCGGAAGCCATTCCGTCTACACAGCTCCAGGACATTGTAGGAAACCGTATTCCGAGGCATGCATCGTAGGTTTAGCCTACTATGCGCAGTATACTGCATTTTTACTCCAACCCGCTTCTCATTTTGATAATGTCGCATCCTCTTGCGTATTCTCCGGAACAGCATACCCATAGCAAGTTGAAAAGGCCACTTACTCTGAGACAGAGATATATATTGCTTGCTATCGCGCGCCTACCTAACACGGTGTCTATATTGTGTTCCATGCTCTTGACAGACGTCACGCATGGAGTACGTGTGTTCGAGGATGTCATATCTGTGTGCATGGTGACATTGCCATCCTTTGAATTCCCATCTCCTTCATCAGCAGACCACCTTAGTGGCTAGATTTCTCAAACAAATCCTCTTCATCATTGCCATCGATTTACTGAAACGGTTGATGCGATAGTCCCCCGCAGCGCCCTTAATATTAATTTGTGTCCGTACAAGTGCTAAATGAACGCATGCTTCTATCCACATACTTGGCTCCGATTATCCCGAAATGACGACGCACCTCTTTTTCGGCGTTCAAACGTTCACAGCTCAAGCGCCACTTTGTATCGCCTCGGGCTGCGTTTATTGATTGACGTGCTCCACGAATGGATGCTGTGTCGGTATCTCTCCGGTGAGTCATTTTAATTGTAGTTATCTTTGCGTCAATACAGTCTGAGGGCGGTTGATGTAGATATCGACCCTGTACCACTGCAACCTTTACGAGACAGGCTGAACAAAGGTCGCAGGCAATTATGCGACCCCCCTTCTCACCTTGATCTGGGAGCTTTTCTGTACACCCCCAGCACGGCTTCTTGTACATGTCTTCTTCAAAGCGCTGTGAGTATCTATCTCTCCATGACCGTACATACACTGTTGACTGACATGGTATGTCGACAGATCTGTTTGTCTGGGTGCTACTGCTCATATCCTCAGCAGCAGCTGGTGTCAATTTCAACCATTGTTTAGATGGTATCCGGTCAGGGAACTATGGGATAGACGGTCTGTTGGATAATGATGGACACCCAATTCCAAACGACAAGAACGCGAGTGACGCGATTGCCGTAACACTTGACTTGTGCTATCGTGCGTGCGGTCGAGGGTCGGAGCCCTTCTCGTTCCCAGCTTTTGCTCAGGAATCGAGCGCTTGGCTTGTTCCATGGTTGGCTTTACTGTCGCAGCTTCCTTTTGGCGCAAACGATCTATTCGAAAACGCCAATTACATCATTATGGCCGTCGGCTCTCCCACCCTTATCATTTATTCCCTTGCTCTTTCCGCTATCAACACTCGTTGGATCGGTCGCCTTTTCGATACTGCGAAGCGGTATCCCAATCGCAACTACACCGCTAGAGCTTTCAATGCTCTCCAGCATTGCTGCTTTTATCTTGATCCGTCAGATGACGTCCTAGCATCTATCATCGTCCTCCCACAAAATGATGCATGGTGGGAAGGGCTTGTCAAGGCATTGGAGGCACGACGACTTGGGTGGACCATTTCTGCATTCTTTAATCTTATCTGGGTTTTGATCGCTTTCATCCTCACCATCATCGATGCACTTAATAGTCCGAGCCAGGACTCCAATGCCAGCGGGCAAAGCATAGGTCTTCTTTGGCTCTGGCTTTATCCAGTCGTTGTGGGATGGATAGTTTTATCTCCCGAATGCGACAGGCGGTGGCTCGAAAGTCAGCTACTGCGCGCAGGCAGTAAGGCTGTTGTTGCGTCAGACACACCCGAACAATTCGACAAGTGTCCTCCAAATAAGCATCCAATAACCCTGTGCAAGCCTGGCACGTCTTGCTGGAGATTTCCAAACGACGACATCTACCGCACTCTGCCGATATTTGACTTTGCGCGAGTGTATTGGCTAAATCAGGTGGTGCTCGACTACTTCCAGTCGTATCATTCTGTTGCCGAGAAGGCGCATGCTCGTGGACTCATCGGAGGCAACGGTGCCATCGACGATAAGCACAGAAGTGGTACCAAGGACGTCATCGTCTCGCTTTGCTATCGCGAAACCCCTTTGGATTATCAAGGAGATAGCGTGTGGTGCCGGGTTTTGAAAGCGTCCATTGCAGCTTTAGTGGTCCAATGGGGTACGACGGCGTCAGGTTTCGTTGTCATCTATTTTACGCCCACGAAAGGTACCGATACATCAATATCTTTCCAATTTCTTTCTGACGTCTCCTGTAGGTCTAGGATGTCGGTCTTTATGTTTCCTTCTCTATGGGTTGGTTTCGACGGTGGCGTGGTGGTGCATGGTTGTATCCGCGTGGCTAGCTTATCGTTCTTCTGCATGGCCTGGACCTCGTCCCGCTGTGGAGATCGCAACGAAGACATTGCCAGGGATCCCGTTACCCGTGATCCCAATGCCGGCGCCACATCTGCCAAGCGACCCTCCATTGACTTACCCATCCTCACCGACTACGTCTTCATCAGAATCTTGCTTGGCGTCGGAAACGGCTAGAGCTAACGGTATCACTGCATTGCCAAATCATGATGATGGTTTGGCCGTATGGTCCAGATGCTTTTCCCGAGCAGGAAAGACCTTGGCGTTCCTCAATGCGCTGTTCCTGTTTGGATTTTGTTTAGCACAGCTGGGGAATGGGTTTTCAAACTGCTGGTGCAATAGCAGTTACATCGGTTTGCGGAGTCACGCATACATGGCTTTCGTTATTCCCGACAGTGACTTTGCTTCCCTCAGGACGGCATGGGGTGGCGCAATTTTCTTGGGCATTGCAATCTCGTCACTGTTTGCAGTTCTTATCATTTTTGCAAAGAAAACTCGCTACCCAGACTGATTTACGGCGTCCTCCATTGGTCGACTCCGTGTAATAAGTCCTATCTACGGTATAATTCTTTATCTTTCTCTATTCTTGCCTATAATCCCTTGTCGAGTAGATACCCAGTGTAACATAAGCGTAGCTGCCAATCGGCGTCTGTAGATCAGTAGCCTGCCTCTAATGTTTGAAACGAAAACAGAGAATGTCGTTTGATAAAATCTACGAGAAAGCAGGGACACCTGTGCTTTCCTCCCATAGATTCTTCAAAACCATGAAACCCACTCCAAACAATGCTCCCTTGGTCACCGTCTGAGACCAAGAATCTTGAGGCTCCGAAAGAGACTCGTCGGTAATATTAGCAGATATAGAAGCTATATCCGTGACACCATCATCCATTATCAGATAATGGGAAGTGAATGTCCACCGAAGCCTATGTCCCGCCGCCTCGACCTGCTCTCGCAATTCGGGCGACAAAGCATTCCCGTCATATTGAACACGTAAGATTCTCCGCCGGACATTGAGAAGGAACTCCTCAACTTCACCCACTATCTCCAGCACTTCATTTATCGCCCCGCATATCTCCTCGACTTTCTCAGCGAGGAGTCCCCAAGCTTGGAGAGGTGGGAAAATGACTCCCGATTTGAGATGTACAGTCCAAGAGAATAGGCGGGGGAGGGGGTTGTAGGGTGAGAATAGGTGATCCCGGAGGGAGGCAGTGAATTCATCGACGAGGTAAGCGCGGGTCTGGTGCCATTGTTCTTCGGCAGCACGAGCGGATCGGCGGAACTCGGCGATGTAGCGCCAAGTTTCCTCCCAGGTATTGCTGGGGTCACTGAGAGCTCTGTCAAGGGAACGCAGAGCACCGTCGACTGCACTCATGGAATCCATTATACGACGCACTGTGTTCGCGATGTCATCCCGTCCTTGGTAGAAGATATCACAGAGTTCTTTGGGAAGTGAACAGGTACAGTTGTGTGAAGCGTCGTAGAGGGTGAAGAGCAATTCCTGCAACGACTCGTGTATACAATATATCTTTTTGACGATTGTTGTAGCCTTCTCAAAGAAGGCACGTTGTTGACTGAAGGTGGAGTCGTAGGTATCGTCGCTTGGCTGTGATAAATAGTGAATAAAAAACCCGAAATAATTGAATAAAGTAACGTGCCTTTAATACAGAGAGCAGCGAGAGTAGATCATCGGTTCTACTTCCTCGCTGGTCGTCTAGATCGATCTCAGCCATGGCAATCTGGTGGAAACCTTATTCAACGGTTGGCTGGCGCAAGCAGAAGCCGCTACGTACCACCAAGTCTTGCCAGGGAAGACGGAAAGGGAACCGACATCATGTTGCGCTGGCACATCAGCTGCTGCAAGCATGTGAATGCTACGGGGCGGACTAGGGTAAAGACTGGGCGTTACGTATCTTGTAGGTCCTGATGGGTCCCATCTTCGGACTGCGCTACTGCGCCGGACCACTGGTACCATCATCGCCTTGGCTCCAATGATTTACGATTGCATCCGGGCTTATGATTTCATGCCAAGTCTGCAAGATATCAAATGGAGTTCATATTACTTAGTACAAGCACTTCTGTCATTCCGGTCCTAGTAGCATTGTGAAAGTCCATGGGCCTCTACACCGTCTTCACCTCCTTATCCTTCGCATCAAGACTGACCTTGGCAAGTTTACTTGTCAAGGTGTCCGAGCTCTTTCCATCAACCGAAATATCATCCGTCTTCTTCAGACTCTCCTTGAGGTCCAAAGACGACTCAGTGGGATGATTCATATTGTGATGATGCATGATGGAAGCATTCTGATACGTCCTGTCAATCATATTATAGCTGTCGTAGATACGAAAAGTCTTACCTCCATTACCTCCTTCGCGCTCTCCTCCTTGTACAATCGCACGTTATCCGACAGCTCCTGCTTCTGCAGGTCCAGGTGGCTGTTACCAGCGAGGGCAGTCATCCGGTTAAGCGCAGTGATACTAAATGCCGCCTTGCGCCACAGCTGCTTCGCATTGAGAGCCTTCTTGACATGTGGTAGTAGATCAGTCGGACCACCACTTGGGCTCTCAGGGTCAGGAACGAAGTGAGGCAATGTGTCCGCAAGCCATTTATGCTCCAAGCATTGCGCTGCTGTGGGACGATTAGAAGGATCGATTGTCAAGCAATCTCGAATGAAGTCCCGGGCGGTATCGCTAACGTTGGCCCAGTATTCATGAGGCTCAAATTTGTAGTCACCAGCGATGATAGCCTCCATCTCCTGCTGCTGGGAATCACGGTCAAAGGGTGTGTATCCCGCGAGTAGGAAGTAGGTGATGACACCCATCGCCCATACATCGACGGGCTTCCCATGGCCGGCTATGCTCGCAATCAGCAGTGTATGCCACGTAACAAGATATAGCACGTACTCTTTTTGAAAATCTCAGGTGCCATATAGCCCGGCGTTCCGCAAATTTCAGTCAACATGTTCAGTTTTTCCTCTTCCATTACGCGACTGAGGCCAAAGTCTGCAATCATAATGTCGGCTTCCTCGGCCTTTGTGCGAAAGAGAAGATTTTCTGGTTTGAGGTCACGGTGAACGATACCGGCGGAATGAATGTACTGGACGGCTTGGAAAATGGTGCGAACGAGGCCAGCAGCGTCCGCTTCGTAGTAGTTGCCTTTAGCACATATCCGGTCAAAAAGCTCTCCGCCGGTACAGAGATCAAAGCACAGATAGAGATTGTGAGAGGTCTATGGTACTCTGTGAGCTATCGGTTGACTAGATATAGACGTATACCCACTTCAAAGTAGTCGCGGAGGGTTACGATGTTTTTGTGTCCGCTGGAAATCCGTTTCAAGACAGCGATCTCGTTCCGAACCTGCAGCAACCGTTAGTAGGATTGCCCGAAGGTACGATGAAAGACCCGGTACCATATGTTCTCGTCCCTCCATGAGCTTCTTGTTAATGACCTTGCAAGCAAAGTACTCGCCCGTCTGGATATGGATGGCCTCCTTAACGATGGCATATGTCCCACTTCCAAGGGTCTTGCCGGTGCGATACTGATGGAAAGTAGATACGGTCAGGGATTGGAGGGCAGACAGGCGAATGTACCTGGCAAGGAACGGTAGCATTCGTTGGAGCCATTGTCGCTGGGGTTGTCTCTGATTGTTCTGAAAATGTGGAGGTCACAGATGGCTTAGACGGTCGAGTCTAGACGTGATGGTGAGCGCTCCTGTCTTGGAAATTCGACCTTCGAGAAGGTTACTAGGCAAAGGTAAAACAAGAGGAAAAGGGGGAGGATGAAGGTAGAAAGCAAGATGGTATCTCTGATCAAAGTCTCGTTTCATCCAGAATTGCAATTAAAGCGTGGCACAGCCACATTCTAAATCTGTACGCACCTTCTGTGCAACGACCACCTCCCTCGTGCTGTCGTTGTGCTTTTTTGCCAATACTGCTGTGATCTGGCTCTTTAGTGCAGCTGCCGTTGGTAGGACTGCGTGGGGTTCTGCTCTAGACGGTGGGGTCTTTGAACGCTGGGATCTTGTACTTTGACGGCGACTTTGCTGGGCTCCCATCTTTGCCCGGTATACGAAACGAGTCTTCTTCTGGGATGATGGAAGTGTAGGTACAAGAGAAATATCGATGATTCAATCCTTATACAAGTCACTGCCACGCCGACACAACGCCGGCTACGCGTGTTTCCACTCTGGATATCTGGCATTAGCCGATTTAGGGTCATATGGGCTGACGTTGGCTTAAAAGTGGGCGGTGTTCACTGGTAGGTCTGAGAACGATGATCAGGCTTAAATGATCCCTAACACCAAGGGTTGCACCACATGCATTAATTCGGTCGATTTTCATATCCGTGATGCAATTCCTCTGTACGGGTACCTTCTTCGCGGCTGCTCCCAGTGACTTTGCTATGGTGCCCTTGTAGATCCGGTAGAGATCTACATGGCCTTAGCGTAGTTCTCCCTATATATTCAAATACATTGCTGCGAGAATAGTATGGACCTCCCAACTCTGCTTAATGTACAGGACTAGGACAGTGTTTTCATTCTCTTGTCATGACCACATCTGCTATCATCATTGCATAATGAGCGGTGATCCACAAGCTTCGGATCTGCCTCTCCTTACCAGTACGTCTCTGATACTTTGGGACCTGACAGTGACACATCACTCAGCTGTGTACGCCTGCGAGTTATAATTACATCATGACATGCTTTCCTCTTGAATAGATTTCCTCATGGCAACCTGCAACTATACCTCTTATTTCGCTCAAGCAATGCGATCTGAATATCATTGTGTAGTCTTCGCACGCATACTTAACTCTGTCTGGTGACACGAAGATATATTGAGTACTCAATGTACTCGTCTTATCTATTTGTCCCTACAATTCTTTCAAATCCGTGAGACGGTTTTTGAATTGCCACCGAAAATGTCTACCCGCAGCGTTTTCATCAATTCTTAGTCGCTCCTAGAAATTTTGTATTCAATTTCCTCACCATCATATACATGTTCTCATTCTATAATAGTGATGCCGTTAGTCAAAATCGCGGGAACCATGGCGGCCAGTGACCCGAAGTGCCGGTGTTGCCGGTACACTGCATTCATGAGACAGCCGTGGTCGGCACTCCGGCCGGCTGATCGGCTCAAGCGCTGGAGCGGCTGAGCCGTCACACAGGACCGCACCCCCAGCACGCGCAGACCCGGCCCCGTCCCCGTCCCCCCCGACTCACCACCGAAAGACAAGCCAAACTTATATAAAAATCTCAGAGCTGCCCAATGTTGTGTTGGTATAGGGCAAGAACACCGTTCACAGCTTGTTTTTTGTCAATTACAGGCAATGCAGAAATTCCTGATTACAGTGATTCTCTAGACGAAAAACCAAATCTGACTACATAGAATTATGTAAAGACAGGATTTATAGGTATTCTAAAATAGACTTACCAGAGGAAGAGGCAATAATCGCGATCTGTAGGAGGTCAACATTAGCGAAAGTTGCACCTCGGACTGGAGTTACACTTGACTCGGAAGAATCACTTATGCACTGGCCGTCCGGCATTTTGACGCAGGTTCGAGTCCTGATGGCGTCGGTCTTACACCTGTCGATTCTTGAAACTTTCTTTTATTCATGGTTGAGGCACCGGAATGCATCAAGTACTTACTTCGATATTCACAGTCCGAATCTGGGACAGTCCAATCTTAAATTGGCTATTTCAACTAGTACATATGACCGGTGCTGTAAAGCCCACCCGTACCCCCACTTGACGCGATCCATGAGGACCCCCCAGTTATTTCTCTCGTTCTCTCCTACGGCGACTACTTGCGCGGTACGCGTCGCAGATGACATGATGGGAGTAGGACCATTGTGGGATGTAGGCTGGCGTAAATTATATCACGGCGCTACTTAATGTCGTCACCTTTGCATTACCATCACGTCCCCCCTTGGTCCCAACTCCTCGAACCAATGCCTTCCTTTCAAGAGTGCCCTGGACTTTGTGCCGCTCTTGACTCTCGCAAGAGACCTTGCAACGTGAATACCCAACCAGGATTCATTTGGTGCGCTCGTCATAATGAAGTCGGAATTCCCTCACCCTTCCCCAGTGATATCCGCTGAAGCTGTCTCGTAGGAGCGCATTAAGCTATACGTCAATTACAAGGCCCACCACGCCGCTCTCAATGCCTTCGACCAACATACCATTTGTACTAATTCGAAGAAGATCAGGTCATGCATGTCATTGGAGAGGTTACGATCCTGGAACAAGGTTCTTGTATACAAGTATCACTTGGTAACGAGGTGCGAATCTTTGTTCAACGTTCGTGCAATGTATCTGACTGCTGGCGAAATAGAAGCATTGATGCTAGAGCATACTTCACTGAACGCTTCTTCGGGTAAGCATTTCCTCCGCAACGCATAGAAAAGCACTTCTGATGATGTCCTTCTCAGAAACGATATGGTACGCATTGTTTGATACCACCCATCTTTTGTCCGCTCTGATGCTTCAGCAGGATTTCGGACACAAACAATTCTGGCGAATGCTCATAAGACAGCAATCAGAAGTGGAGAGGATTCTGGAAGAAGTAGAGAATCGGGCCTACGAACTCATTCTTGCATCTCAGAACGCGCTTTGGGTCCTCAAGCGGCCGATGGACACGTCGAAGCCTGATGTAGACTGTTCGGGATACGACGAGGCCCCGTTACGAGCCACGAAGGTCGACGAATGTGCCAATCAATCGCAGTCCATCGCAAACGATTGTGATGGCTATCGTGATGTCGCGGTCGAAGTGGAAGATCCCCTGGAGGTGGCGCTACGAGAGAAGGCTACTATCCTGAGGGAGAAAATCTACACCCGAATCTCGAGGTATTGTGCCTATCATGAATCCAAGTGGTACCATGAGCGACTCGAAGTGATCAATTCTATCATCCGGCGGATAGTGTACACAGACGCGTCGCTCATGGTCACATCTCAGAATTACACTTCGGTGATGGAGTTCCTTCGGGACGAGAAGTTAGAGGTCCAAACACTCTCCAGGCTTTGGACGTCTCTTGTAGAGCTGCTCACAGACCAGGTGCGAGCAGCGATCGACGACGCCTTGAGGTCGGTGGACGATTCTGCGAGTTATGTCGTCGTCTTGGGTGGGCATGTTTACAAAGACCTGACTACAGGTCCCCGACCGTTTCGCAGCTGGGCTCATTTCAGTTCTATAATTCGCTGCTACGGATGTCTTCGGAAAACCTGCAAGACGGTCAGTTGCTTTCTCTTCCATTTCTATAGTGTATGCTACTAACCTAGCGTGCAGATGGATGAGGTGATAGCCTTGACGCAATATACCATCCTTACCTGGACCCATCTCAATCAATCTACACTCAAATGCTATCATAACATCGACGGATCGAGCATCCTCATGCTCTGCGGCTCCATTGTCAACTACTTTGAATATTCAGACTTCAGTCATCGCTATTCTGTTACCAAGTATAACGACATCATCGATCACACGCCGCAATGGTCGGAGACTGAGATGAACATCACCGTCTGTATGGGCCTATCGTTGAACGATCCAAAGGCTGAGGCATTCATCGATGCGTGCACTCGAGAGAAGGGATTCATGGTATTATCCCGCCGAGGCAAGGAAGGCAAAGTTGCGCGTTCAACACCCAAGATTTGGTGCAAACGCACAAGACGTGCGAGTACGCGAGCCGGACTGAAGAAGCTTCCTTGGGAAGAGACCAAGTCCGTCGTGTACTTCCGTGATAGCCTTCTGGAAGAGTGTTGGACGTTAACAAGCCTGTCCAAGCGAGTAGAAGACTGCTACACAGTCGCAGTGGTCGACACGGAGGCAGAGAACGTGACCAGCGTGGTTGCGAAGCTGGCAAAGATTTGGATAGAAGTATATGGGGTCGAATGCATACATGAGCTATGCAACGAGATTGCGAGGCCGTATGTCAAGAGCGGTGATTTGGAGATTGTGGAAGAGGAAGGAGAAGAAGACGCGAACCGGATATGTCCGAAAAGGAATGTGTTGATGCCCGGCGCGGCAGCCGATGTGCATGCGTCGTATAGACGGCTCTGGAAAAAGAGCCCATACAGTGGGATTTTTGACGACTAATTTTTGACCTCCGTGTAGCAAAATGGTAAGAATGAGAGTGTCGCTGCTTTTCCTTTGATTGAGACGGACACTTGCCTTTTTTTTCTTTGGTATTGTTGTAAAGTACTATGTACCGGCCCGTAACAATGCCATCCTGTATGCCTATTCGCTCGTGACTCATCAGACGGGCACCTAATGTGACCACGGTAAAACATTAGCAACAGCGAGTTGATTTAAATATGCATGACCTACCACGAAGAAGACACCGTGCTCCACCAAAATGCGATTCCCCCTCATTGAGCTCTTGATTACACTGTTACTCGTCGCACCACTGTCTACAGCAAAGAAATGCGAGATTAGTCCATTGGGAGAAGGTCTTGATGATACAGAACAAGTGCGTCACATCCTTTCCTTCCTCAAATGCGTCTAAGAAATTATCGATGGAGGTCGAGAGAGCCATCGAGGAATGCGGGCGACACGGTTGGACCGTGCTCAATCCCGGAACGTATAACATTACCAGGTACGCATCCCTAGATCCGTTTATCGGCGTTACACTTTAAACTCGATCATCAACAGAAAGATGACGTGGGATTTGCATTCATCCAAGGTCGATCTGTACGGGTATTTGAGCGTAAGGGTCTCATCTTCGTTAAGGTGGCTTTAATTGATATAAGGTACTGCGCGTTTACTCAGTTCCAGCCGGACATCGAGTACTGGTTGGATGCGGAGAGCACGTACAGGGTCGTTTTCATACAGGTGCCTCGTTTCCGACCTTCTGCAGCTCCGCCACCTGATAATCCTGCCAGAGCCAAGCCTCGTGGTTTGTCGTGACAGGATCCGACTTCACCATCGACGCGCATAACGAGGGTGGTATCCAAGGTAATGGACAGGTGCGTCCGATAGACCGCCATACGTCATCGACGCTTATGCTGCTGGACAGCCATGGTGGGAGTACTTCACGACACACACCAGGGATGACGGTGATGGTCGACCCCTGTCTCTAACTCTCTTCCGTGCGTTCAACTCTGTGGTCAAGAACTTTCGCATCGAGTCGCCGCCATTCTGGTGTAACGCTGTGGCCGAGTCGAGTGGTGTAAGATATGAAGGGATGCTTTGCAACGCAACCAATGTCAATCCAGAATTTGCGGGTCAGAAGTGAGTATATTCTCCAGTTGTTTTGATGAAGCACTGAGTAGAGAATGCTCAGTATTGTTCCTAATACTGATGGTCAGTGGATCGTATTTGTTCTGAATAGAGGCCAATGTTCCCACAGGAATAGACACATATCGAAGCGACAATGTTACACTGTTGGATTGGGATGTGACGTGCGGGGACGATTGCTTGGCTATCAAAGGAGTAGGTAGTAAGTTTTTTTTCTGCATTCTTTGATTGATAGCGACAGAATTCAACGAACATACTTGCTCGAAACATTACTTGTCGCGGAGGGAACGGGATTGCATTTGGTTCTTTGGGGCAATATTCCAATTTGGTGCGCGCCTTCCATGTTTTGTGTACCAGATGATAACGATTCATAGAGCGACCTTGTCATCAACGTTCATCTGGAGGACCTGCAAGTGTGTATCATTTCTGTCTTGCATGTAAACGACTGACATATGCATCGCAGATGTTAAGATTAGACGCAAAAGTGCAGCCTAACATGGCAAACGGCGTGAGTGGATACGCGCATACGATGATGCAAAGTGGCTTACAACATTTGCAGGTCTACTTCAAAAGTTGGACTGGTACTGTCAATGGATCCCCACCGACAGGCGGCGGCGGAGGAAAAGGTGCGCATATACGCATTCTTTAGAATCGCATCTGATGGAGTTAGGCTTTGTATCCAACATTGTTGCCAAGAACGTGTTTTTGGACCGGGTGAACCGGCCGCTCCATTTGTATCAAACGAACAACGGACACAGGTATGTAGCATGCAACATTCTGGATCAAAATGCTCAGCGTTATTGATAGCGGTGATTTGCCATCTCAGCTCACTTTTGCGAACCTGCAGTTCCTGAACTGGAGCGGGACCGCAGTGACCAATGAGAGTAGGTCCACTTGTTTTCGTAAGGACGTGAACTTAACTGTGATACTGGGATATAGTTGTAGACATCGAGTGCAGCACAGGCTGCGATGGTGTATTCTTCGACGATTTTGATGTAGAGGGGCCTGGAAATGAGGCACCAGAGTACATTTGTCGGAATGTTACGGGACTGGAAGGATTAACCGGTACAGTGCTTGTTTTCCTATGATTACCCCTCCTCAATGCTTCTTTCCAGCACCTTGCAACGAGACTGGAGTATGAACAGATGATGCAGTCGTGATAAAGTTTGAAGCTTACGATGGAGGGCGTTGTAGCACAACAACTGGAAGGATATGGCAAACATGACCACGTTGTACAATGTTCACCTCTGTTCCGAATTGAGCGGTCACTGGACGAAAATAATGTAGCGACGGTTTCTCACCAGAATCGTCTGCTTTGATTCAGCCTGGTTAAAGATATGTGAAGACTGAGGCCGACACATGATGAAAATGAATTGCTGACCGATTCCGCGTTCGGGTCGTTACCTCGGCCTAAGACAAGGGTGCGTGGTTCTGAGAATGTGACTGACGGATATCGGAGCGCAATACCGTCAATTGGCTCGGATTCATTCTTGTCAGTTCGAAACCGGACGAGTCAAGATGGCTGGATAAGGAAAGATGCTGTTGCCCTTGGACGCGTAATTGACGATCGAAACCTTGCAAACGATTTCGTGTTCCGAAGTCGCATGGTCAGAGAAGCTTGAAATATACATGCAGCTCGTGGATAATAGGCCTGCGACTGGACTGGACGCTGCCTGGATGTGAAAGTCGGGGACCCTCAGTCAGGGCACTTGGCAGAATAATTGATGACGTGATATGGTAGCGGGTGAACCAAAGGTGGGGCATTCATACTCAGGAGGATCGTCCGCTCGGAACTTGTAGTAGAATACGTGCGGCGTCTCCGTGTGATTCAGAATAAATGGCGATAATCAAGAGAAAGAAAGAAAAGGAAAGAAAAATCCCAGGGAGTCCCAGCATCAAGGGGGAGGACGAAAAACGAGTCGCGACCTTGTCGCGATAGCCTCGAGAGAACGCGGGTATTCACCCCTTTGAAATGGACTCGTGAGGCTGCGAGGGGGAGTAGGCAATATCCGGAAAACGGACGTAAGATCTAGATCTTGATCAGAAAAAATAAAACGAGTGAAAACTACGCCGGGAGTAAAGCGAATGTAACTTGAAATTATCCCTTCATGACCTTCTCCCGTCGGTGTAGCCATTGCCTCTGCTTGAGATGGTGGTGTACCGTTTGGGATGCCCATCGTCGGGAAACGGGTGACGTGACCCGGGTGTGACAAAAACGTGACAGACGTCGGTTGATTGTGAACCAGCTTCAACAAGGGCGCAAGCCGACACCTTCTGCTCAATCCCGCCACGCTATCGCTTTTCCAGTGCTCGTCCCGTCTTCGCGACCCTTTTGTTTGCTATTATCTCTCTGTTTCGTTGGATATGCTGCCATAGAGGTCTGTCTGCGCCCTTCCCAAAATTACGCGTGGTATCCTGATTCCTTGCTGCTACTAATAGAGTCTGCTCATCGTGCTACCCATTGTATGCAACTTTCTTTTCCTGCCCTTTTACCATACTGATGTCCTCTTAGTCGTGTATACAGGTGAGCTTTTCTTCTGCATACGTGTGCTGTCCCGTCGCTGGGAGCACTCGTTCTTTTTTCGGTGAGAGGCAACTTTCTCTGACCAGTACACAATATGCTGATATTTCCTTCCAAGTGAAGTACTCACATCCATTACAGGAATTGCGACTCGTTGGAAACCTATCGACAGTGAGTATGTCGTCCCACATTTGCCTCTTCACTAAACAATGGCCTTGACAGAACCGTCAAAACATATAATTTACAACACATGAATCAATCCTACCCTACGGCTTCGCAGCCCACCTTCCCTCATCAACAAGCTCATGGCCAAGGCATCAACCCGGCAGCTCTTCTCTCTGGCGCGGGAGGTATCAATCCCGCCCAACTTATGGGCGGCATGGGTGGAAACATGGGTGGAGGCATGGGGGTGCTATGGGGGTTGGAATGGGAGGAGGAATGGCCACCAACATGAACATGATGGGTGGAGGTGGCGGAGGTATGAGCCCTGCCCAGATCCTTCGCGAGAGAGGAATAATGAACGGCGGCGGCGGTGGTGGAATGAACATGAACATGATGAACATGGGAGGCGGCGGCGGCAATCTGAACGCTGCAGGGATGGGCATGGGCATGGGTGGCATGAACATGGGTGGCCTCGGAATGGGCGTATCGACCCCGTTACCCAACATGATGAATGCCCCCGGCGGTGCCCCGCCTACGAACATGGTCGACGGCATGTCTATGCAGCGCCCCGGAACATCGATGAGTGGCATCACGGCGACGTCACTCGGTGGTTCGATGAGCGGCGGTGGTGGTTTCGCGAATCAGTTCACTGGCATGAATGGCGCCATGATGGGCGGCCAACCTCAACCCACCCCTGCGCCGTCTCACGGACCACAAATGATGACCCCGCATCAGCAGCAGCAGTTCAGCATGATGCTCCAAATGACAGGGATGACCCGTGAACAGTTCGCAGGCCTCAATCAGCACGACAAGCAGGTTGTAATGGAGCGGGTGTCGATGAAACTCAAGGAACGACAGAGACAACAAGAGCTCCAGATGATGGCGCAGATGGGCGGCATGATGAACCAACAGCCCCAGCAGCAGCAGCCTCAACCCCAACCTCAGCAGCAGTTCCACGGCGCTGGGTTTGGAAACGACAGACCCTCCAGTGCCAGCTCTCATGGCCCCACTATGATGCCGCCTCCGCCACCAGGAGGGCGTCCAGGAACTGCGATGGGTATGAGGCGGGCTCCTAGTGTCGACCAAGTCCGTCCACCTAGCCGTCTCGGAGACATGATGAGCAGTGGAGGAGGGCCCAACCCTTCTATGTTTCCCAAATCGATGCCTGATCAACAGCCCGGGAATATGTATCCTCAGCATGGTCAGACGTCGCCTGTCGGTGCTCGCGTTACAGGAAGCCCAAGGATTGACAGCGCCGGCCCTAGCATGTTTCCTCCAGCGGGTGCAACCAGTGGTGGGTACCCAATTGGCACCGCCGGAATCGTCTCCCCGACGAGGCCCATGTCGGCGAGTTCAAATAGTCTTGGGTTCGGTGGTAATGGTGCGATGAAAGGCACGCCAACGCCGAACAGAGTGAATACCGTCCCTCAAACACCAACAACGCCGCGGACGGCAACTCCAACAAATATGAATGCGTTGATGACACCACAGCCTCTCCCGCTGGCCCAGCAGCCGTCCCAACAAGTGCCTGCGCCCATGCCTTCCGGCCCCCTACAATCCCGACTCCCGTTCCTCCAAGTGCTTCTGTTTCAGTGTCTACGCCAACTCGTGCTCCTACACCCGCATCGGGCGCGCCAACTGTGCCCCCTGCAGCCTCTGCTTCTGCTGCCGCATCAGCGACTCCTACGCCTGCTGTCGCAAAACTCCCTCCGTTGCCGCCCACAAACCCAGCCGTAACAGAAGTCACTACAGTACCACTCAAAGATTCATTGAAACTCATCCCCGAGTTGAGCGAAACAGAAATCAACGATGTCAAGGATTGGATGAAGCTTGATAAGGAGTACGAGAACGTGTATGGGGAGATGCGGAAGCGGATGGCAGCGGAGCGGGAAGCGCTAGGCAAAAGGTGGTGGGAAAGAGGAGGCGGCATAAATGTTGGTTTGGGGGCCGTCGTACCGCCATGGGGTAACCGGGGAAGGGGATTCGATGTCAGATATCCAAATTCAAGACCTAGGAGAGATAGCAGACGAAGTAAAGTCGTTAAGAGGGAGGGCGTGAAGCTGTGTGTTTTTTTTTCATCTTTTATCTGTTGCGATGCTTATCATTCATCAGACCTAGAAAGATCGACGCTTGGCGCGCGAACTTACCAGAGCAGCTTGTACCCATCCGACTAGAGTTCGATGTCGAGCAGCATCATAAAATGCGGGACACATTCGTTTGGAACTTGAATGGTATGACTATCCGTCTACACATAAGACTTCGGCAGCTGACTCTCACTACAGATCCTGTGATCACTCCAGAAAATTTCGCACAATCTGTGGTTGAAGATTATAACCTATCTTCGAGCTATCATTCCGTTATCGTCAAATCTATCCAGGATCAACTCAGTGATTTCAAAGCACATTCGACCAATTACGACGGCGAAGGAGGTGATTATGTTGCTGACGATGAATCGGGCGTCCCGGAGACAGGAAAATTGGACGAGGAGAGTGCACTGTGGTGGAGGAAGTGGCGAAAACGCGTGAGGAAAGATTTTGCCGTTGATGGAACTGAGAAGGGTCGAAAACGTCGGAAACTGGTTGAAGACGAACAACTCATGGGCGTGGAGGACTTTAATATGGATGAGAACGAGATGCACGACGATATGAGGATTGTCATCAAGGTTAGTTTCCAGAGCTATACCATTTGGACGGTTTTTCACCCGATTGTGTTAGTTGGATATCATTGTCGGGGCGATGAAGCTTGATGACCAGTTTGAATGGGATATAGAAAATCCGCATGCGTCCCCTGAAGGTTTTGCGGACATATATGTTCAGGAACTGGGCTTGGGCGGTGAATTTAGGTGCGTTTTCAGCGTTTCTAGATCGAACACCATAATTAAGTTGATCCAGAACTGCGATCGCCCACTCTATCCGAGAACAGGTGCAAGCGCACCAAAAATCCCTCTTCCTAGTTGGACATCCTTCCGATGGTACGCCGATACAAGATGACGAGCTACGGACGTCCTTCCTTCCCGGCTTATCATCGGGTGCTCGAGCACTAGACCAAGTACCGTCGTTTACACCGATGCTGAACTATCTTAGTGATGGCGAAATCGAACGACACGAGAAGGAGCGTGACAAGGACATGAATAAGCGGCGAAAACGAAATACAAGGGGCCGGCGAGGCGTCGCGTTACCAGACCGAGAGCCGATTAGGACCTACCGCACGCCTGCCATTGGGTTCCCGGAGTTGGATCCTGCTATTCTTGCTCTGCAAGTTGCGGCTAATGCGCCCACATCGCGCAGAGCTGCTGCTGCTGCTGCTTCACTCACCATTGCAAATATGGTGGCATCCGAAAACGGGACACCCCTTCTTCCTCAAACACTTCCCACCGCTCCCCAGCAACCACAGCCTGCCGCTCCCAAGGAGAAGAAGCCGAAAGGACACTTCAAGGCTCCGCCATTGCCTCCGTCCGTCTTACGGCCACGGTCCAAACTCACGGCGGTGCCTGCCTCTACCGCTGCAGATGGTGCATCTTCCACATTGGATGGTGATGCCGCGCACTCCATGAACGCTCTCCCGAAGGTGGTGACAGCAAAGAGGGCGAAAGAGTTAGAACGAGAGGCAAAGGAGAAGGAATTCGCTGATGGCCAGCACGCTAACTTCATAGATGGTGTCTGGCACTGTTCCAACTGTGGTTGTCCTGAGAGCATCGCCATTGGCAGGAGGAAAGGTCCGTTGGGTGATAAGTCACAATGCGGTACTTGCGGTATGTGCTTAAATATGGACCTCACGATGATACTGATGGCTTCTGTTTTAGGCAAGTTCTGGCATCGCCATCGTCGTCCTCGGCCCGTCGAATACAACACGGATCCTGATTTCCATTCGAATGTCAAACGGGACAGTGAGCTTGCGAGAACGATTGGCAAGAAGAAGGGAGGTGCTGCTGCGCTGCGGGCACAGAGCGGAACGGTCCCAACGACTCCAGCTTCAGAGCCTCAGTCCCCCCCGATCAAACCAGACGAAGAGCCTGCTCCAAGACTGTCGCCTGTGCCTCCTCCGTCGAAAGCGGAAATGGCCCTTTCTCCTGTGTCAACGACATCAAGCGCGTCGGAAGCACCTTTGGCTCAGCGAGTGAAGACGAATGGGACCAATAGCCACGCGCCGTCTGTTGCGCCTGCTTCCTCGGCTCCCCCTCCAGCACCTGCGTCCACATCACCGCCGCCGCCGGATGCCTCCACCTCTGTCCAAGAATCATCGGCGCCACCGCCAAGTCAATCCGGGCCTCCGGGACCACCTTCTCAACGGTCGTGGGTGAGCAGACTTGAGCCGTCGTCTTTGTAAAAAGTGTTCTGACGATAGCCGGTACCCAGCCCCCTCAATGGCTAGCCACCTGTATGCAAGGCATTCAATACCGTTTCCCATCTGATAAATTTGAGGTGGCTCTCCGTAAGGTCACCGCGAATAGCGACCCAGAGTGGCGGATTAAATGTCTAGATTGTCCTGGCAAGGTGTGTTCTGGTGTTCCGGCGAGCCGGCTACTTCTGACTCGTGCATGTAGTTGTACAAGCCTGGTCCGGGCGAGACTCTTTCAAACTTTGAGGTACATCTGAGAAATAATACGCACCGACGGGTAGTGGAGAAGCGTGTTGCTGCTACATCATCTGGGTCATGATAGTGTCCATCTCTTTATCTTTTCATCTCTTTCTAACTGTGTTGTTTGCTTGTTACTTACTACTACAAGGCTGTGTGTATTCTTATACGTTTTCTGTAATTATGATATGAATAGGTACAGCGGATGAACACGATCTATCTTTCTCTCTTACTCACTGTCCGGTGCTGACAAGCACCGATCACCATGCATTTACGAAAGACAAACTTCAAGGAGTCGCCGGGCTTCACAGAAGCATCCGAACGTTACGTAAAAGCATCCAGCTGGCGAAATGACAAGGCAAAACACTACAATGACTCTCGGTAATCGATGCCCCTGTCAAAGCAATTGCGGGCGGGCCTGCGCTCCTTGGGACTCCGACGATAAACTGGATCCTGTGATATTCGACGGCCCTTGTAAAGACGAAGCAGAACGTGGTTTGTCCAGCCTTGGTCATCACGATTCACCACCGCACTCTGAACACAATTTTTATTATTAGGGCCTCGATCAGCAAAGGTCATCAAGACCAACGAGAACTTTTCTAAGCAGCTACTAGCGCCCAGGTCGGACATACTCTGCACGGAAAATGCTCGCGTATCATCGGGCAGCTCGGACTCGGATTTTGAACAGGTGAGCTTTTATCTCTTTGACAAACTATGGGCGCTATAACCCAATAACAGAATGGGATGGCCGATGATACGACAGGAATATTGACGTCAGGTCCTGATAATACCATTGGAGATTCTCAAAGCGAAAGAGGCTCTGACAAAGAGGAGACTGGTACCTTGAGTGCGTCCGAGTCATGGATGGGCGCTGCCAATACCGTGGCTGATGCGACTAGAACTACCGTCCCATCCCTCCAGAAGTTGCCTACACACGACGAGGTAAATGTCGTTGCCACATATCATCCCTGCTAATCTCATATATCATCATAGGTCATCAGGTCGGACAGCACGAGTGATTATATTTCGAATAATGCAAGCCATGAAGGCCTTTACAATGATGTACTATACTAATCAATGTTTTTCGTTGCCAGTCCTTCGACGTTGGTGGTATGCCTCCACATAAACGGATAGAAAATGTGGACCACGTATGCTTGTGACCCTTCAACTCTAGCTTACACTGGCTAACGATTTTTCATAGCGTCAGAATCAAGTGGAGTTTGCAAACCTCACGGAGACAAAAGAAGATGGGCGAGATGCCTCTAAAGTCCCGTAAGATAACGAACTTTTTCGACATAGGCGCCTGCTGATTTCTCATGCCAGACAAACTCACGCTATTTTCGCCCTGGTCATGGGTATTAGCGAATACAAATTTATGGGGTACGAAAATTTGCAAGGGGCCGCTAATGACGCCGATAAATTCGAAGGGTATCTCCGTGAGGACCTGCAAGCTCCGGAAGAAAATATCATCAGCCTTCGCGATGCGCAGGCAACAAGATCGGCTATTATTGGCGAATTCACGAACCTCATCCAAAATCCAAACATCGTCTGCGGCAGGGCCGCTATCGTGATATACTTTGCTGGACATGGGGCTGTGGCCAATAAGCCAGGCGAATGGACTGACTGGGAAACTTCTGACAACACAATCGAAATGTTATGTCCCGCCGATATGGGCCTCCTGGACGAATACAACAATGTCATAGAAGGGATTCCGGATCGAACCATTAGCGAACTTCTCCTGCGACTGTCAGAAGCCAAGGGTAATAATATTGTACGTCGCACACACTGAATATGTCATATGCGCGATATTGATGCCGTTTTAGACGGTCGTACTCGATTGTTGTCATGCTGCAGGTATCAATCGGGGTTTGCAGCATCCTAACGCGCAACTCAGATCGCGTCGAATCCTTCATCCCCCACAAATTTCTCCGAAATGCGACTCTACCATCTCTTCTCGCCGGTCTCGCGGCATCACTTCTGGCTTCTCAGGCTCGTCGTGGGACTCACATATTGTATTGGCTGCGTGCAGCCGTCATCAATCTGCGTGGGAGGAAGATGGGCAAGGTATCTTTACTCGCGCATTGCTCAAGGTCATGAGAAGAACGCCTTCACGGGGAATAACGTACAAATCACTGATGCATCGCCTTGTTATGCCGCCATTGTAGGTGCTGGTCTAATCTTTAACACTGCCGTGAGCTGAACTTGAGTTGATACTAGTCAAACGCCGCATCTCGAAGGCAAACACCTGCATCGGTTTCTCTTTGATTCCTCCCAAGATCCCGCCGAAAACTCTAGAATTCTCTGCCGTCGAGAGGATGGGCAATCCCACTTCACATTATATGCCGGGTCCCTTCATGGTATCACGAAAGGTTCTACTTTCGGTATATATCTGACAGACCTTACTTCCGACACGCATTCACTGTCGACTGCAGTTGTGGACGAAGTAGGAACATTTGTGTCCTATCTTACTCCATCAGACCCTGCTCTCTTCGCTACGGTTAAAAACCGTCGCGTCTGGTACGCGCGGTTGATAGAAGTCTCTGAGGTCTGCTTACTCATACATTGCTACCCTCCGGCTTTAACGACCCGGATACTGACGGAGGACCAAGAACCGAAGTTTACAATTCCTGTCTGCACTACCAAAGATCCGGACCAGGCGGACCTCTGTATAGTGTTGGAAAGAAGGACTGTATACTTTGAACGGGGCCGCAGAAATAGCCTCTTCAATCCATGTGTTGGCTTTTCCCCGCGACTCTCCTATGTTTCCGGTATCGATGATGTTACCGGGATACGGCGCGTCATTGATCACTTCGCGCATTTTACCTCTCACCTTACGATGTCAAGCCCCTTTCCCATGTCCGACTTCGCCTCCGTCGAAATGAAAAGATTGGTCCATGTTGGATCTAACCTCTGTCCGGACGGCGAAAATCTGCTATCTGCTGTCGAAGACGACAAGTACATACAACTCAATGTAGACATATCTCTGCCTCCAAATCAATGCCCAAGTTATGGATTCACGATTCAAAATGAATCTGATGTCAATTTATACGCCTATCTGTTTTACTTTGACGCTTCTACCCTAGAAATAGGTACGCATTGATTTAACGTCCTACACACCAGCTGACCTAGCTTTGATGCCATCCAGATGCATGGTACTCCTCAAATATGAGCTCGAGTAACAGTGAACTGCGATCCGTCGACACTTACCTCGAACGGAATTCAACACTTACCCTTGGATTTGGGAATGGCGGCATGTCTCCCTTTACGTTCACTATACCGGACGGTCAGGAAGTGGACGTTTGCTTCTTCAAGTTCTTCGTGACTACTCAGCCGGTAGACCTTGGAAGTATCTCACGACCATCCCCTTTCTCAGCTTTGACGATGCGGCGCGGTGGGAGCTACCTCCCATCCCCGCTCGTTCTCGATAGGTCGTGGGCTTCCATGACAATTCCTCTCCTGCAGAGACGGGTTTTGCCCACCAATCCATAATCCCTTGTACACGGGAAAAGAGGTGTATAGTACTCGATGCAGTGCTTCCCCTTCTCCTCGGAGACGGCTCCTCTCCTATTCCCACATCTGCTTTTCCCATCTCGATGTCTTTGTCATCCACCGTCTACAGTTACCATTACCGTCTCCTTCCATCCGACGCCCCAGGTCCCAGGTCTCTGTCGGAAAGGGGGCTTTTGAACGCCGAATACCGCCTTAATAGAGATCCGAGTTTTCGCAACGTGCCTTACGGTCCAATACAGATACACTATCCCATAGAGTAGACATGATAACGAATACTTGGAAGCCGAAACAAAAACATGTTAATGCTGACGATATCTGTGTGCTACTAGGGCAGAGACGCGGAGTACAGGACCCAAGTAGGGCCTGAGATCCCTACCTTTGACGGTGGCTAGTCCTACTTACCTCATCGCTGCTGCTTATCCCTCATTTAAGAAATTTCTCAGTCTGCCGGAGTCCGTACTGATAATCCACATGTTTGGTATCATCACGAGGCCCTTGTTATCTGAACTTCAAAATCTAAGCGCCCTTAGCATCCGCGCGAGACTACGTTCTTCTCCGTTTCAAAATTCAGGGTGGGAGGCTTAAACCCTATTCGCCACTACGTTTCAATAGAGTAGACGTAAGTAAAGTACTGTTAAGTAATAGTAGCGCTGGCCCGCGCTGGTCCTAGTTGTTGGCGAAGATGAGACAGATCGAGACGTAGCGTAAGCACCCACTATCAGCGGCCTTCCCACTGTTTGGCCTGTTATACAGACTGCAATCAGACATGTTTTCTACTGCTACTATCATCGTACCCAAACGTGCGGGACTCAATGTCCCAGACAAATATTATTGCGTTTACATTAAAATAAGTAGGAAAGCTTGATGTTTTCAAATGACGTAAACATCGATCTTCCGGTTCTAGCGCGCTTTAGATAAAAAATCACCCTGAGCTTAGCGCCAGATGATCATGAGGAGTTCTGCTTATGGTAAGTAACATGAAGCTGAATACCAGAGTTAGCGAGCTCTCGAGAGCATGGTCCATGATACGATGCCACCATTATATTTCAGGCACTCGTGATCATTGTATATATAATCCTGCCTGCTATTTTCGCAGATCTATCCTTCCTTGGCGCACTTAAGTCGTTTCATCCAGGCTCGCTCCTTATCGCAGTCAAGCTGACTTGGACATCCGCGCGCCTCCTGGCTCTAGGCTGCAATCGTACAAGTACCAGTGGGCAGAACAGGACAAGGTGAATGCCAAAAGCCTAGGGGGTCACAGTTGCCACGATTATCGAACGATGTTGGAGGCACTTCCAACTTGAAGGCCAGATCGTCATTTCGACATTGGTCGAATCATTTGCATTAGAATCCTCAGCTGAACGTTACCGACAACGCTCGTTTCTCTGGAATCGCCTTCAAGATCATCGATAGTCTTCAACTCTGACCCCCGATAACGCCATATGTTCTCCTCAAGCGCTAATCCGCCCCGGTATCATCAGATCATAAGACCGCTTTGATGAGCAAGAATCCGGCGAGTCTCTTGGAAGCCTTCATAATTGCCTAAATTTACTGATGTCTTTATCGCAGAATCCGCTGGTACCAGAAATGGATGTCGATGTATGCTCATTAATTTCCTGTGCTTATCTTACACCAGTGACGGACTTGGAACGAAGTTGGTCGATCGTAATACTAATCATATTCTGCTTTCTTCCTTCATTGCTAACGACTTTTTCAGATTCGAAGACAAGAGATACACTGGCCGCAAAACGAAAAATTTCAGAAGAAGCCCCAAAGTCCGTAGGAACTCGGCCTTTATAGATGGCGATTAGCTGCTCACTTCTATTACTATATTGGCCACCCGACAGCATTTGGGCGTTAGTCATTGGTGTCAATATATATAAAGGTAAAAAGTACGAGAAATTTCAACTTACAGGTGCAGTCGGCGACGCCGAGGCTTTCCGGGACTATCTTATTCAGGACCTACGTGTTCCGACAGAAAATGTTGCTATCCTTTGCGATAACAAGGCGACAAGAACAAACATCATTCAAGAATTTCAAAACCTTGCGAACAATCCAAACATAGTGCAAGGCCAGGCAATAATCATCATATATTTCGCCGGGCATGGAGCCGTCGCCGACAAGCCAAAAGAATGGTCGGATTGGGAAAGTTCCGGCAACAAAATCGAAATGCTCTGTCCCAGCGATATGGGGCTCCCAGACGGAGAAAAGAACGTCATCGAAGGGATTCCCGATCGAACAATCAGCCAACTTCTCACTGTCATATCAAAAGCCAAGGGGAATAATATAGTACGTCCTAAATCGAAATCCATAATCGACACCGATTTCATTACTTTCTAGACATTGATACTCGACTGCTGTCATTCTGCTGGCATCAACCGGGGAGGTAGCGATGCACCAGACCCGGGATCCCGCCTACTCCTCGAGCCCCCCGAGATTTCGCCAGGTTGTGATTCAAACATCTGGTCACAAAATTCTGCCAGTGAAATCCAGGCAATAGTAGGGTTCTCCGGCACACCTCGGGATTCGCATGTTCTATTGGCAGCCTGCAGTCGCCTTCAGACTGCTAAGGAAGCAGATGGAAAAGGTCTTTTTACCCACACGCTGCTCGAAGTCCTTAGAAAAAGATCTATGGCCGGGGTTGAACTGACTTACACATCGTTGATGCGATATCTGAGAATACCACAGTATGTGTTTCTCACCTAACTTCAATCTATGCTGAACAACTGCATAGGCAAACGCCGCATCTCGACGGAAAGCATATCCATCAAAAAATGTTTGCCCTTTGGAAGGATACCGCTAATAGCCCTAGAATTGCATGCCATTACGGAGCTGGGCAAACCCTTCTTACTCTACGTGCCGGGTCTCTTCACGGTATCACTCCTGACTCCGCCTTTCATATATACGAAACGGAATCCAGTCCACGTCCATATGCGACTGCGGTTGCGGAATCAGTAGGGACCTATATCTCCCACCTCAAACCATCAGCTCTGGATAATGTTTCCCAGCCCAGCCAACCTCCTGTCCGATGCTGCGCCCAATTGGTAACACTTTCCGGCTTCAACTTTGGCATCTACTGTGATGACCCAAACCTCCTTCCTACTGTGCTCGGCGACAACCGCGGGCCAGAGTTCGTGCTTGCTGTCAGCACCGTACTAAAGCCAAACGATGCACATCTTTGTCTGACCGTCAGGGGGGAGAATGGGCACAAGATGGTTTTCTTTGGTTGGGGGAATCAGAATCGTCTCCTGAAGAGTATTGGCCTTCCCTCACGTTCTTCAGGTTGCCGTTATGACCTCAACAGCGATGGCATTTCAAGGATCCGGGATATCATCAATCGCTATGCCCATTTCAGTTCCCACGTCGACACGCTAAGTCCATCCCCCTCAACCGACTTCGTCTCTATCGAAATGAAACAACTTGATGAAAACAAGCGACAAATGACTGGTCGAGATCTTCTCAACGCTAAAGACAACGAGCCCATCCGTATCACTGTCGACATGTGTCCGCCGGAGGATAAACGTCCTTGTTATGGGTTTAGGATCCATAATATCAAAAAAGTCAGTCTATATGTCTATCTGCTTTACTTCGATGGTTCCACTCTACAAATTGGTATGCTCGCAATTCGTGTTCTTCTCATCGAGTCGTCGACTAATCTTCGGGCGCTATTTAGATGCTTGGTACAGTCCAAAGATTGGGCCGGATAATATGGAAGGGCCAGATCCCCAGGTCGACCCTTGCCTCTCCTCCGATACTACAAAGCTTGATCTCGGAATCGGAGTTGCTGGCGTCGAATCATTCAGATTTGACATTCCAGAAAAACAAAATGGCGACATCTGCTTTTTCAAATTTTTCGTCAGCAACAGACCGGTAGACCTAGGAAGCATAACTCAACCGCCTCTACCACCCGAGTTACCAGAAAAAACCAGAGGGGCCATACTGAACAAGCCCCCACCAACCTCACCCCTACCCCCACCCCCACCGCCCGACCTTCCCGATTCTTGGGCCTCCAGGACTATCTCTGTTATACTGAAACGTAAATCTGCAGAACAGGAACGTGCTACATCCAGGGATCTATACGGTGCACCCGTGCCTGAGCCTCTTCCGGGGCACACAAGTACGACTCATGCGATAGATTCGCAAGCTCTTGCTCGAAATGTGCCTCCAGAGCCGACGCAAGTGAGTAATGTTCTGTCCAAAGATGATAGGCTGTCCTGATTGATTTTTTAAATTTAGTGGTGGCAATGGCTCCTCACCTGGATGCGAAGACCTCTCGAAGTCGGTTATGCAGCGATTTATGCGGCGAGAGGATTTTTCAATGCAAAGCGCACTTGAATACTGTCAATGCGTATCACCGTTTTCTTCATCCCGGGACCAAACCTTATTTGATATGTAAACCAATACTACTGGACTGGAGCTATTCAGTCTTATCCCCAGTCATGATGAAACGCCTACCTACTAACTAGTCGCTAAAGCTCGAGTATGCTATACCAACTCGGATTTTAACGGGGAAAAAATTAGACCGCACTGGTGCATTGATGAAGGATTATTGACTCCGTAGGCAAGGCGGGTTAAAGTTGGAAGAACCCGACATCATTCGACTGCCGTTCTGACAGGAACGAGCGACTTACAGTCTGGGACACAGGAAGAGATGAAGGTCTTGACTCTTTATCTACTCGGAAAGATTTCAGACGAAGCGTGTTTCTTTGATCGGGGGCAGCACATATCAAAATGCCCAGCTCATGCTGTTAGTACGATACAGCCACAACAATCGCCTTCGACTTCTTCAAGCATGGTCACTTTTTTTGGAATGTCATACAAATTAAGTAGTTCTATGTAAAGAATCGCAGCGCTCCAATCTGCAACAGGCGCTGATACAATTTAGAAGAAAGAAACAGTCCGACGAAATGAGGAAACTGCAAGGCGCCGGTATTGACAGAGCTCCGAATCCACTGGTTGGCACCAAACGTGTATCACTAAATAGTTAACACACCACCCACAAGCACCGCATCTAAGTCTGCAGACATGCGGTGGAAGCTATAGGAAGAACATAAGGACGTTGAATCGCCGTGACGCATGTGTCAGGTGTAGCTCGGCCTGGTGATGCGCGTACTCTGACGCGTCATACACTCACTACAACCTCACCCCCACCGTAGTCGTGTATGTAACGTCTGTCTACGAAAGACTAGGCGGTACTTAAGGCGACCTAAGCGCATGACCAATTGACCCTCTGAAGGACCTTGCGAATACCGATGTCGATGGGCTGGACAAGTTCGGTGGTGTGTTCTGTTCAACGCTCTAAAGCAAATTGATATATAGAATTAGCCCATTCGAGAGCAAGTTCTTCTGCACCAAGCCCCCCTTATCCCCTGTCTTCCTACCAGCTCATCGTGGGGTTGTTTTCTAACGTCTAAACTGATTCTGAATCACCTTCAACGCGCACGGTCATTCGCAAATATCGATTAATCGTCGGTCTGGTCATACATTCACCACCAATATTCATCGTTTCTTGTCAAGTGCAAGAAACGAGTCGTCGGCTTTGATCATGATGGTGGCTTGCTCTCCAGCTCTTTCCTTCCTTCATTTCTATCGTCATTGTTCCCTTGCACGTCCCGCTCCTCCTTCGCCCCCCTTTGTCTCGATTCTGTATTCGACTTGGAATGACTTCGCTACTTTAACTTAATCCTCCCTTTCATCCCCACGTTCTAAGGCCCAAACAATAGTAACACAGTTCTGTTCGCAAGCTATACTTATTGGGCACCACTGAAGGCAAACTGAAAAGGACCTTTAGGGTATTGTTTTACTAAATATCGCATTATGTTAATGCGATGCCATCGCACCGTTCAGTTTCAGAACGGGTGTCAAGTCGGCTGGATGGTGTAGCGTGGATGTCCGGATTTCACCCGATGCTCTTGGCTTTTATCGCGGGGGGTGCAGTAGTCCATTTTCATGGTATTTGCCCTGCTTGAGCTGTTTCGCAGCTGCATCATAGGACTTCGGGACTCACCGCTGTCGGTCCTGCTGACTGCCTCTCAGAGCGGTGATGGCTATATAGGCGCCCTGAGGCTACCCGGAGTTTTTCTGGAGCGTGTCTTGAAGCTCAAAGCTGATTGGACAATCATGGTATACTCAAGGTATACTCCTGGAGACCGCGCTGGTCTTATGTTCTCATCGATACATATTCGGTGACATGAAGATCGATTTCTAGATCAATAGCACATCAATGAAAGGTTGACACGGTATGACACAACTCACCACTGAATGCTGTTCTACACTCACATTAAAACTTCCAAGACATCAACCATGTGGGAGACGTCTAGCAATGCTTCGGCCTGCAGTTGATCGATTGCATGCTTAACACACGTCGCAACTTTGAGGCGTTCGTATAAGTAGGGCCACACGAGTCGAGGCTCCCTCAGTTATTCTCAATGGCAGGACAATACGTCCATGAGGTCTACGTCCAGCTCATGTCGACTCTCGGCCACGGCTATCCGGTTTGGTTTCCGGACTATGATCCTAACCTTCCTCCTACTTATCCAAAAGATGGAACGCGAGTTGGCGACCTTGGGTATCTCACCGATGAGGGTGGTTTTGTATATCTCTTCAATGTGTGCACGGATGCGAGCGATCCCTCCAATTCTGGCAGGGTTCCTCCCGACTTCGTTCCGCTGACTGACATCCCGGAGCCTGCTGTAGAGAAACAATTGGAAATGCACGAGAAAAATAAAGTGCTCACTTCTTCTTCTGAGCGCCAGTTGTCGACGCGACCTGACCAGAACCTACCGTACGTTTTCACCTGCGTGTACTGAATGATCTGCTTCTGTTGACAAAAGTTCTATAGCATCCGCTCAAAATTCGAGGCAGGACGTGGGTATGAATTTACGTGTTCGGCCGCTCAAGCCGCCATTCTTGTCCTTCCAGACGGCGCCGAGCGATACGACTCGGTCTTTCCCCATCTTCTCGAAGAATACGCGGCTGCCAACGCTCATAGCTGGTACAAATATCTCAATGGCCCCGCACAGCAACGACAAATCCGTAATGGCATGCTGTATCTTGTGACTGGATTCGACAAGTGCCCCTCCTGGGGCCGGGCTTGTTATTCGCGTCTATCAGATTCGTCTTCTATTCTCCTGAAGTTTTCAGCTACAGGATTAGATAGTTCGATGCGTTACAGTTGGGATGTACAACAAGACATCCATACACAGAGTTACTTTACTGGGACACCCGGAATGCCCGCCAGCCAGACGATTTTCTTACGTGGCTACTCGATTTCCGTTCGACCAGATCCCTCATTCCAAAGCTTGGTTATTGGATCCGTAATGCCTTCCAGACGTATTACCAAAGGTTCTAAGCGGCGACGACAGTCAATTGGCTATCGCGGTGGCGTTAACGACAAACCGAACACTGATTCGAGCTTGGACATTCCTTACTCTCACGTCAATCGATATACGAATACCTCTTTTCAGATATCCTCCAAGCCGTATAAAGTGAACACCAGTGCTCCACTTGACACCTTTTCAGTTCTAATGTGTACATGCTAGACCATTAATCCGTCAGTTTTGATAAACAATTACATATTGGAGCATGTAGGTGTTTTCCTGAAAGCGCGTGATTAACTCAAAACCTTTCTCCTGGTTCACAGTTCTCCGGTGCTCAAGTTGCACTCGCTCACGACGGGCACTGGATGGGTATTGTGAAAGATGTAAGTTGATGGTTTTTCTAACTCTATGTTTGGCTAACACAGCAATGTCTTCAGGGCCAGAATCCACTTGATGCTCAGTTTGCGAGCTATGCCATAGGAAAAAACCTGCTCTCAGTTAACAAACTTGGTAAGCCCTCTTTTCTCTCACTTTGACATTGTAATCAATATCTTCGCGGTAGACGTTCCAACTGAAAATGCTTGGGTAGCAAAAGGAACAACACTGAACTGTGAAACCCCTACTCCGTTAGTACTGCAATATTGATACCAAGGCTGACTGATCATTCAACTTGTAGAGAGACTCGCGGCACTTTTGCTTTGATCATCGGTATCGATGAATACGAATATGGAGAGTATGAGAACCTAGTGGCCGCTGTTGCTGATGCGGAGCGATTTGAGAACTATCTTCTTGAAGATTTACATACCCCCAGGGAACACATCAGTAGTCTCCGCAATGGACAGGCAACAAGAAAAGCTATCATTGACGGCTTCAGAAGACTCATATCCGATCCAAGGATTGTCCCAGGAATGGCAGCCATTATCATATACTATTCCGGTCATGGCGCGGTAACTCCCAAGCCAGATGAATGGACAGATTGGCAAACTTATGATAACGAAATAGAAATGCTGTGTCCCGCGGACATTGGGGTTCTGGACGCCAATGACCAGGTTGTAGAAGGTATTCCGGATCGAACGATCAGCGACCTGTTACTGGAGTTGGCAACGGCCAAGGGGAATAATATTGTACGTGGCGTAACTCTTGAATACTCCCGTGTCGACGATGAAATTCATGACTGTTTAGACATTGATCCTCGACTGCTGTCATGCCGCTGGCATCAATCGTGGAATGCAACTTGCCGATATACAGAATGCGAAGTCGCGTCGGATCCTTAACCCTCCAAAACTCTCCGCCAATTGTGATTCTGCCATGGTCTCCCGGGGATCTTCTGGGGTGAAGATCACGTCAGGATTTTCAGGATCCCTCTGGGATTCTCATGTACTTTTGGCAGCATGCAATCGCCGTCAATCGGCCTGGGAGGTAGACGGACACGGCATCTTCACTCGCGCATTGCTCAAGATCATGGGCAAGAACTCTGTCAACGAGCTGACGTATAGGTCACTGATACATCGTTTAGTCATGCCACCATTGTGAGTGTTGGTTTGAATCGTGCCACCTTGTTCTGAATAACTCATAGCCAAACACCTCATTTGGAAGGGAGACATACCCTCCGACGCCTGTTCGACTCATGGGAAGAACCGGCTGATAGTTCCATGATTCTTTGCCGCCATGAAAGTGGGGAACCTCACCTTGTACTCCATGCCGGGCTGCTCCATGGCATAACTGTCGGCTCTACCTTTGAAATATTCAGGACAGACCTCTCTGACTTGCAGCATCCGCTCGCAAGCGCCACAGTCAGAAAAGTAGAGACGTTCATTTCCAGCCTCGTGCCATTGGACCCTACCTTCCTGACTTCCAACAAGAATCGCCGCGTCTGGTACGCACGGTTACAGAAGGCTTCCGGCGTCAACTTTGGCGCCTATTGCAATGACTCGAACTTCCTCACCCGAATCCTCAGTGAAGATTCTGAGCCCAGGATCATGGTCCCTGTTATCGCCGCCGAAACCACAGACGACGCAGATCTTTGTTTGACGGTGAAAGACGAAGTCGTCTTTTTCGACCGAGGGAACAAAATCCGTCTCTTCAGTCCGAACATCGGCTTCGCCTCGCGGTTTCCTCGTGTCTCTCAATCCAACAACATTGCGCACGTCAGAAGCGTCATCAACCACTTTGCCCGCTTTATCACTCAGCTCACGATATCAAGTCCACTGCCTATAGAAAAATTTGTTTCCATCGAGATGAATGAGCTGCAGCGTGTTGGACGCAGTCTGACCCCAGTCGGCGACAATTTACTGTCCGCTATGGAAGACGAAAAACCCATTGAGTTCGTCGTAGACACATCTCTTCCTTGGAATCGATCTCCTAGTTATGGATTCACAATCCGTAACATTTCCAATATGGATCTCTATGTTTATCTCTTTTACTTTGACGCTACCAGTTTTGAGATAGGTACGTTCTCATTTTTCATACCGATGCTGTGACTGACCTCCATTGGGAATTTTAGACGCTTGGTACTCCTCAAAAATGAGCCCCAATAATTTGAAGGAGGAGCAGGGGTCTGTTGATACTTGCCTCCAGAAGGGGTCAACACTGGCGCTTGGTTATGGAAACGGCGGCATGAATCCATTCACGTTTACCGTACCTGACGGTCAAGACGTGGACGTCTGCTTTTTCAAGTTGTTTGTTACCGCGAAGCCAGTAGATCTCGGAAGTATCTCGCAATCATCACCATTCTCAGATTTGAGGACACGCCGTGGCGAATCTTCTGCTCCATCCTCACCTGATCTTACCGAATCGTGGGCGTCGATAGCGATACCTGTCGTACAGAGACGCGCCCCATCGGTGGTTTTGAACCAACCAGAAACAAACCAGAATGTGATAATTGTCGCAGAGCCGTCTGCTCTTCCTGCCCCAAAAGTTGACGGTTATTCACAGCCTCGAGACATTGTCCCTTCTCCCATTTCTTCTCCCATTTCGCCTGCGTCATCGATCGAGTCTTCTGAAAAACATGCATATGTAAGCCGTTCTTCCCTTTCCACTGAGCTTTATTTGTTCAATTTAAACCTAGCTTTCTCGATGGCTGGCTAACAGTGTACAAACTCTCAAAGAAGCCTTGTTTTCCGAGAGATTTACGGCCGTGCCCCGCAAAGTTGTCCTTGAACTATATGCGAAGATACGTTCTTGGTTGTGGTTCTAATCATCATCGTCAGGTAGCCATTCGGCTTGAAGCTAGGACGGCCGGCGCTGACTCATGCATGCTCATTAATACGAGGTTGGCACACGCATGCAGGAACTCATTATATTATATATGTCGTACTATTTACTATTTCAGTATGTATCATCTCATCGTTAGACACAGTATCATCAGGCATGCCAAACACAAGGATGCAGGCATCTGTGCTATGAAACTACTAAATCCTTATTACCACTATATTACCACTCAGTTGCGGGTCAGTTACTGTCAACACCCAAGGCGAGTCTACCACCAAACAACCCCAGTTGTTGTAGAACTTAGGAAACATGAAATCAATAACCCCCTCCTCCCCAACATAGCGACTGTAGGAGACCGTAACAACTTAAGCTTTAGCTTTGTGACCATGGCTATCGCCTTTCGACTTTGCAGCGACTTTTTCAGGAACTCGACGTCGCTAAACCTGCTGTACACTAGTGACTAAATGGTGTAGTAGAGGCCTTTCGTGACCGGGAAGTGTTGGTTGGCATCGTCTAAGATTTGTGCTACAAGCCTGAGGAGGTTTCAAAATCTGTATGAAAAAATGACGCATTACGACAAGAGGCAGTATATACTGGCATTTGTCTCTTTTGCAAACATACGTGGTGACTACATCCTGCAACGTCGACGTTCAGTCAAACTGGTACGGAGTTAATCCTCCTTGCAACGAAGCTGTCGATCTCTATCCATCAAAAGGTAAGTATGGCGCCCACTGATTAACTGTCTTTGACCCACGAAACTGTGAAGTCTGGGACCTCAACGTTCAGATGTCCAAGCGAACTCCCTGAATAAATTCCTTCGCCAGTATGTCACCACCGTTGCATTATCTCAATAGGTTCCAGGTGCTTGGCACCGTAAAAATTGAGACGGACACCCTGAAACTGAGGCAACCGTTTCCCCCTCTTCGCCAAAACAAAGAGGGCCCTCATAGCTTTGAACAGACTATCAAATTCGTAGACTACCTCTCCCCGAGATGTCGTGTTTCTGTTTCCGATTCAAAAAAGTCCATTAAAGCAGAAAAGCCAGATACGTACGACCAATGCGCCGAAATCCTTCTCACAGCTCCATAAGATTTTATATGTTCGTCCCAATCCCGAAGGTGACCCTGATCCATCTCGACGACGATTTTTCGAGAGGCGCCGAGACTCAGAGCTGTGATAAGACCACGATTGATAGGATCTCGTATGTCCTCTTCCACCTTGAGCTGAACGGGTAGTGAATCTGCCAATGTCTGGAATGTGTCCACAAACTGCTGTGCGGCCGTTGATGTCGCGAAGGTGAGCAACATTTCCTGAGAGCAGTTTGAATATCACGTAGGTCTATGCGATGAGGACAAACTCACATTACGGCCGGGCCAGTACCCATTATAGACCAACGTTGGAGAAACCTTGTCGAATTCCTGGGTCCATTCCCAGCACGTTTTATACATCCCAGATTGGATGTTGGATATGGCAACGATCCGCCTCACGTACGACTGATTCATTTCCTGCGGCGCAAACCACTCTGGAAACATATAGTAGTCGTCTTCGTCGGTGTAGGTCAGCCGACACTGATTGAGGGTAGAATTTTGGTTGACAGCAGCGCTGGCCTGTGTAGAGGAATACATAAACGGCTACGTGTAAACAGACGAACGACGTACAAGCCATGCGTGGTAAACATCCATGAAGCGCATCTCAGCTCGAAGATTCTTTTTATCGTAATTCCAGTATTCCATAGGCTTGTCTTGAGTAATCAAAGTTTTTAAATTTCCTGACCTGATACCCGGAGGAATGTTCTCAACGATACACGTCCGTGTTATCCCATATCCAACTGCAGCGACCAAGAACGCCGACCGCTCAGATATTTGGCCAATCAGTCTCAACGCCATACCATCAACACCGTCGTTTTCCTCGACACAGCGCCTCGCCATTTCATACGAAAGGAATCGGACGATGAGGCATTTCTTGTCTGCAACGAGTCTTTCCACTGGGTTTGCTTTGATGGATTTGAGGACGCGAGGAACATCGTAGCCGTGAGGGATGTTATCGACTCGTATAGTGCATAGTTTGTGGGTGTCTGTGAAGGATTTGTAGCTGAAGAAACGGCGTTGGAGGACAGGTCGGATTCGGAGGGCAAGATGTCTCAATATCATGGGGCAGACTCAGAAAAAGATTCAAGTTCCCACGCCACAGACGCGGGGTGTACTTGCATTCCATTAAACGGTGCAAGATAAGTCCATATTTTAGTCCATAAATATTCATACAGCCAGTCTGTCGCAAAGAGTGGGTTGAAATCAAGGAAACTACATAAATAAAATATGTCCGGCTAATAAAGGGACCAGCAGGAGCTCCAAGAAGGCTTGTAGCCCCAGGTGCTCCAGTCATTCCAGTCGTCACAGTCATCCTCCCAGGTAGTGATATCGATGATCTCCTCGAAAAGCGCGCAGATGAAAACTTCAGCCGCTTCCTCGAGGGTGTAGACTATCGTCAATCAAATGTCAGTTGAAGTTGCGCCGATAGATAACCTGACTTACCCTGGCAGGAGTTGCATCCCTCGTTAGCGTTGCACAAGTTCTTGCAGTCTAAGAGCACCCGTCAACGATATGTACAGTACAAAGAAAGAAACAGCCTACCAATCTCGTACGTGTCCTTGTTAACATAGCCGGTCGAGTATGGGTTCTTCTTCCATCCGTTCCACCCATTCCAGTTCTCGTAGACTGGGCGCCAGTTATACTCCGAGTAGTCACAGGTGGGTTCGGGGCATTTGATCAGGCCTCCGGAGCCACAGACGGGCTACAAACACATACGCGTTAGTGGAGGGATCCGGCAATGAGACTCGGAGAATGTACCTGGGTAAGACAAGGACAATTTTCGGGAATGCTGGGATGGCAGGTGTTGTACGTCCCAGGCCAGCTCCAACCGGGGGTCCAGGGAGCCCAGTCGCGAGCTTGGATGCTATCTTCCTTGCGAGCGCTGATGGTACCAGCGAGGGCAGGAGCGATGAGGGCAGCAAGAGGAATGAGTGAAAAAATCATAATGAGGATTGTGAGGATTGTCTGTGCAATCTTTGGGTCCTCTTATATGTGAATTCATGGATGCTGTGAAGATTCATTCACAGATATCGGGTGCCGTTACGGTGATGCTAGTCCGACGAAGTTGAATTCAAGAGTCGCCAGATGTGCATTCGGTCTCGCTGGACAAGTCAAAATATCCAATAGGTGCAGTGCAAGTCATCAAGAACCGGAGACGGGAGAGACATAAATTCTGCGAATATAATAGGCTCTTTATCACAGGTATACATCAAATCAGCGAAATGAGTATAAGCGGGAGAGACATACCCGCGAATTAACATGGATTTGTCGCGTTTCACCAACTTCAACTTGTACGCACGCGGGCACGTGCAAGAACAGATGGTCAGCCTCGAAATGCAAGCACCGCCCATTGTATGGAAGGCACTGTGCTAGTATCTCGTGCCCCACCTTGCAAAGTTGTACCGCCGAACTTTTCATTCAAGGGAATATTGCTTGGCAGCCTTGGCTAGAAATCGAATAAGGTGTAATGGACCATATTTAGACACTCTAAAAGTATCGCTGTTCCCTAATAATGAGGGTATTCGGTCTCAAACGTGCCAGCAACTGTTGAGGGTTCCTGCGTGCAAAGACTTGTCGGAGGTGATGGTAGATGCTACAGTATGATACGTAAACAAACGCAATTGGACGTTGAGCATCAGCCGAACGTGTGAGGCAATGCTCATAAGGCGCTGACTAAGCAAACGAGAAGGACTCGAACTTGCCTTCGACTTTGACTCTGGAACTATTACCTATTTTGACAGTCACAACGCAGTGACCTCAGGTTCTTTCTCTTTTTAACCATCTCCCCGGCTGGTCTTTCCGTTGCTTCTTGTCTGGTTCAGCTCCGAGTCTTCACGTACTGGTAATATTGTCCACGAGTCTACATAGCGCGTTGCCCCTCAGCCAACGACGACTCGAGGAAGACCTAGAAGGCCAAATTGATTGAATTCAAGTTCTTCTCACTAGCTGTCAATAAATTCACGGCGATGTGTCGATGATGCCCCATCGGAAATTTGACTCTTTACCCGACTGAAAGCTACGCGACTCAGATTGAAAAAGATTCACAGCCAACAACCTGTCTTCAAGTTCTCTTGGCATACTCTTGGCGTCGCGGGCCCAACCATTCAAAATGTCTTTCCCGCTCCCCCGACTTGTACTGCACAAATGCAGTTACCCCAGATTTGCATCGCCACCCTCGCTCGATTTTCCGCTGCATCAGTCCAGAATCGAATTTTCTAGCCTGAGTCGATGTGGTATAAAAGAACCGTCAACATCGCGGTAAGTCTTCACACAAACCTTACCTTCTAACAAGTCCAAGAATTGCCATGATTTTCTCACTCATTCCTCTCGCTGCCCTCGCCGTCGCTCCAGCCCTCGCCGGCACCATCGGCGCGCGCAAGGAAGACAGCATTCAAGCTCGCGACTGGGCTCCCTGGACACCCGGCTGGAGCTGGCCCGGCACCGACGGTACCTGTCATCCCAGCATTCCCGAAGATTGTCCTTGTCTTACCAAAGTACGTGAGCCTCTCTTGCGTCAGGACCCATCCACTAACGTGTACTTTCTTTGTAGCCTACCTGCAGCTCCGATGGGCTGATCAAATGTCCCGAACCTACCTATGACTACTCGGAGTATAATTGGCACCCAATCTACGAGAACTGGAACGGATGGAACGGATGGAAGAAGAACCCATACTCGACTGGATATGTCAATAAGGACACGTACGAAATTGGTAGGCTGTTTCTTTCTTTTTCCTGTACATCTTGCTGACGGGTGCTCTTAGACTGCAAGAACTTGTGCAACGCTAACGAGGGATGCAACTCCTGCCAGGGTAAGTTTCATTGTATCTATCGGCGCGACTTCAGCTGACATCTAATTGACGACAGTTTACACCCTCGAGGAAGCTGCTGAAGTCTTCATCTGTGCGCTTTTCGAGGAGATCCTCGATCTCACTACCTGGGAGGATGACTGCGACGACTGGAGCGATTGGAGCACCTGGGGCTATAAGCCCTCTTGGAGCTCCTGCTGGTCTATTTATTAGCTGAATATATTTCGTTTATATAGTTTTCTTGATCCTAACCCACTCCTTGCAACGGACTGGCTGTATGGACATTTCTGTACTAAAATATGGACTCATCTTGCTCCACGCACATGCTGAGTATCATTTAGAGCTTGAACCTCCCGCAATATTAAGGATAAGTGACCAAAATCCTCTGATGTTATGATGATAGATATGCGTGCCAACGCCACAGCTTCTACTCTCCAAAATGGCTGGCGGTATAGGAATACATAATCAAATAATTATTCTAGGTTCCTCAAGCCCTATCTAGCAAAGTCATTATCCAAGCGAGTAATACGCCTCAATATGATGTTTATCTGCTCTACCGCAACCGGTATCGACAGCTTACTCCACCCACCATCTACCATCGCGGCCCACAAGTAATCCGGCTGTGGTATAATTCTATCGCATGAAAATTAGACGTGACAGCATCAAAACAGCTGATAATCCCTACCCGACTGTTGGCAGACGTGAACGTCCCATTGTACTACTTCCACCGGCTCCGTACCTTGGGGACTTTGTCACCAACAATAATCCCGAATGAAGCAAACACCTACCATTTGGACCTAACACCATTTACCGTTTCAGGAGAAAGAAGAGCCATACGAATATCTGTATCGACTCCTTCAAACGAGTGCACGTATGAATGACGTAGTAATGTATTGCGATCTGAGCTGTTTCTGAGAGAAGGTAGCGGCGATGTGAGGACGATGAAAACCGCGACGAAAGCGGCACTTACGCCATGGTCCACATAGGCTCCAGCTTCCCTGTCGCTTTGAATTCTGGAGCTCCCGTGCTGAAATCGTCTTTCCATTCGATCGCTCCGAAATGTTCACAGACAACTGCTGCTACAGCGTTTTTCAATAGATCGGGACGCTCTTTCATCCAAAGTGTTTCACTCAAATGACCACCGGACATGTGTCCTGTCGTAATGACAAAGCTAAAGCGGCGTTAACAGAGGTATCATAAAACGAAGAGTAGAGAGCGTACTCGATGTTAATTTTTGGCCGGTAACGAGTAAGGTATTCCGCCATGGTAAGGAGCAGAATGGGACCTAACGATCCATTATTCCACAAGACGTAGCAAGAAATCAATGTGACCCACCATTTTCTTCAATGATTAAAGGCCCATCGCCTGTTATCCATGATTAAATCGCATCGCACGAGTCTCCGTCAGATGTACTTACTATGTGTATACACAATGGTTGTTTCATCACCTCCCGCCGTGCCCGCCAAGTGACCAACGACTGTCTGGGTTGACGCGTTGTAACTCGGCGCGTCTAATACTACGGTCGCTGTGTCCACCTCGCCGTCCGCGAGTAGCTGGCGCATTATCTAGCCAGTAGAATTTCCGACGTACAAAGCAGGAACTTCGTTTGGCACGTACTGGTTTTCCGAGCCAACGTTCGGCAAGAACTGCGACGCCGCGTTTTCGTCCGAAGTGTGAACCCAAGATGACACAACAGCAGATACACCTCGAGCTTTCATATCAGTCCAATCCAGGGTTTTTTCAGATTGCCAATGCGGGTCGGTCAGATTACCAAGCTAAAGAGCGATTATGAGTTAAGAAAGGCGTAGATAGATTGAACACACCTCTGGAATATTGTCAGGATCAACATTAGAACTACGTTTACGGAAGAAAGTCAGAACGCATCCAACAAGTAATATCTTTGGACATCTCACCCAAGCAAGGTATAGCCAGGTGCTAAATAGTTCCTTGTTGGACTTGGATTGTCGAAAAACAGAACAGTACCAGGAGCCTGTGGCTGTACCTGGCGAAAATCAAGTGTGCTGTTATCGGCGGTCTGATCTGGATTAATCCCGAATGTTCCTCCGTCGGCCATAGGCGCAGTGACTCCCTCTAATCCGCTGTTGCCACTGTACGGCCAGTATCCCGTAGTCGGTAGCGCTATAGAGGTGCCATTACGGAGATTCAGTGTGAGAGACCACCATCGCGGATTTCATCTGATTGACAGTGGTGAGTATGATATTAACGGGAGCGCAAAAATTATTTGAATTCACCTATTGAGAGTGTAATTCAGTGTGTCGACCGTCAAACCCGCAAGTCGCATCGATGTTGCAACAGACTCCGTTAAAGTGTTCTGGTTATCGTTACCCGCTTCATCATAATTAGGTCGATGGCAAGTGTGACAATGAACTTGACATACTCCATCGTGGGCCTCGGAGGTTGGTTTGATATAACCTGTCACTGAGTAACTGCTGAAGTCGTTGATCGAGCTCTTGGGCGTAGACCCCAGTCCAACATGCTGAAAGCAGCAGAAGAGTGGTCCCAAGGAGCATATTCGTAATGAAGGGGGCGGGGGAGGAATTAGATTGGGCGGGGCTCTCAATTATACTGGGAAGCCTAAGGACATAGATGGACAGTCATGGGAGGAATAAAGGAGATTATTTGGCTTGTCACTTGTGGAGTTGCGAGGCCCGACAGGTCTCGTATCGCGTAAGCATAAGCAAATACGCCAGAGAAACGCTGCTCATAGGCAAAGACATTTCACTGACTGTGGAGTCGAAAGTGACTCATCGAAGATTTCATGTACGACTTTAGAGACCAGTCCTCACCGCACCAGAGACCAGGGGGGGCACGATTTCCCAAGATTCCATAACGATCTCCACAGAAGAGCCTGCAACTTTATCGAGAACTAGAAGTATTTCTGTAAAGAGGAGAAGGAGATCAACGTGCGCGACTTCAGAATTAGAATTATTTTCGAATTTTGACTTGGAAGTTGGAGTCAGGCCTTCACGGCCTTTGCCGATTCGCTTACTCAGGTCCTTCTCCCATTGCCGGCTCCCAACGAAAACTTGCCATCGTTGAATGTTATCAATAGGAAACCCTAGGCCTCAATTTCAAGGCGACATTTATATCTATCTAGGAATTCAAGCTTCACCTGCTTTCGACGTTCAGTGCTTCAAGTTCTTGGCCGAACCTTACCTCAACGTTCACGTCCTCATTTCCCAGACCGCCTGCACCACTTTTGGACTCGAAGCGGGATCTTGGCGTCCTCAGCTTTTGCTGGGCACTGTCACATTCGATACCGCCAAGCATCTGAACAGATATAAAAGGCGCTGAAATTACCAACTTTCTCTAGCTGGCTTTCGTTACTACGCGCTTCTCTGTTGCAATCCCTCTCGCTGTCTCTACCCTCTCTAGCTAGCGACGACGACTTCAAGGACAAGGACTGATCAAGGAATAGGCGAAACAGCTAATCTGTGAGCTGAACTCTAGTACGGCGACTCAGCGGGAGGATGAGTATGATGATGATGACAAGTGTGATGGCAAGGATGACAAGGACGACGACCGACCCCAATAAGGATGGCAAGAAGTATCACGACCCTTCGTGCCGCAACCCTGCTACTAAAGGCGACGATACTTTTCTCTTCCATCGAACATGGTGACTTGTGCATGTACAGTAGCTGCAATTCGACTTAGTTGTGCTGCCTTTCACTGTTCCATCTGAAAACAACGTATACGGTCTTGCATCTCCCTGGGCGTTGTCTTATGGGAATCTTCGACAGGGCTCTAAATTTTTGGAAATGTTTGAGCCACTAAAAATATCTATCATGAGTAATGCCCAAATTTACCGTTCCTTCTCAGACTTTGATGAAACTTCGCCGATGATCATGCACATGGCTCATGGCATGTCGGCTAGTCCACTCAGATGCCTTTGGCGTTGGGCTTGCAATTCAACTTATATTCACTAGTAAACCACAGGCGTTGAATCGTCCAGGCATGCATCTCCCCGGGCGTTGTCTTATCGCAACCTTTGACATAGCTATCGCTCTCCAAAAAGTTTGAGCCGCTCGAAATATTCATCGTGAACGAGAATTTCGACTGGTGGAGCGTGAAACTTGAATCCGCCGCTAATGATCATGCAAACTCAAGTTCGTGGCATGTCGGCTAGGACATCCAAATGCCATTATTGTGAAATTTAGACTTATGTTCTGCATATACTTAGATCTCAACCAACTGCTATATAGATGAAAGCTGATCTTCGCGTTATCTGAATTTCAGATCTAAGTCAAGGGCACGTGCCCGTAAACCTCTGTAACTTGAAGTGTAACCACCATCATACATACGTGAAATGTCTTTTCCTGCAACATCTCTACCTACGCCGCGCAGCTCTGACGCCGCAGTTCTAAGTCAACTATCGACGGACATTCATGACCGCAAATATCTGGTGAACACTGGCTCTGGCTTTACGCGCTGAAGTATAAAGAGCCTACAGAAAGCCAGCATTCCTCCAGACAAACCCAACATCTTCGTCTACTACCTGCTTCATATTTCATCACCATGCGTTTCTCACTCGCTGCTCTCGTTCCTCTCGCCGTCCTCATCGCTCCCGTCCTCTCGGGTACGGTCAAGAAGGCTGATCACAAGGGCGAACACAAAGGCGCCAAACACGTCAAAGGCAACCACCACAAGGGAAGAGATGACAACGGGGACGTCGATTCCTGGACACCCACCTGGACTTGGCCCGGCAGCGGCAAGCAGTGTCCCTCGGACGTCAAAAAGGACTGTCCTTGTTTGACGGATGTACGTCTCATCCTCCTACTTTGTCGCCGACTCTGGTTAATTTTTTGACGTAGTCCGAGTGCGGATTCAAGTGCCCCCAACAGTGGCCTGACACCGACAGCACCTGGGATGTAGTCTTTGAGAACAAGAGTGACTGGAGCGGATGGAAGTCGGGCAAGTACACTCCGGTTACTACTGGGTACGTTTCCAAGGACACTTTTGAGCTCGGTAAGCGCGTCTCTCCTCCGAGTCCGCCGGTTTGATCTAACTTGAATCAGACTGCAAGAACCTGTGCTTGGCCCACGAGAAATGTAACTCTTGCCAGGGTATGTTCCCTTGAAATCGGGGTTTTACGTCCGTCACTGATAGTTTTGCTAGCCTTCTCGGTTGAGGAAGCTGCGGAGGAGTTCATCTGTGCGCTCTTTGAAGAGTTGATCGACGTCTCGACTTGGGAGGAGGATTGTGACGATGACAAGGACGGCAAGAAGTACTACCATGCTTCTTGCTGGAACTCCCAGTCCTAGGCTGGGGCGGATATTGGACTTTTTGTAGTATTAGTATTCAATGCAATCGATTTGTATGTTAACTCCTGCTTTCGGGTCTTTAAGCTCGCAATCATGTAGTTTTTCGGAATGGTTCGTCTTGAACGCGGTACATATCCAAGCATTGGAAGAGTCGTTAAGATGAAGGACAACACGTTCCCGTCCCTCACGAGGCTAGAGCGCAACGACCATCACGACCACATGATAACCACTATCTGATCAAAGCCCCGAGACTGGAGAAGCTTTAAAAGCTCAAAGATCGGGAGCCCACGTTCCATTCTATAAAAAGATTGCTTTATTTTAGGCGAAGTGAACGAACTTTAAGGCTCCATCACAGCGGTGACAAGCCCGGTGTCCCCCACCACCGGAATGGACGTAACGCCAGCAGCGAAGGGCGAGTTGCGCCTTATGACAAGCTTTCAGTTCCCCTCATTAGTCAACACGGCAATAGCGAGCAATCTATAATCGGATTCAGTATGCTCGAACGTACAGTATAAAACATCGGGCTGTTGTGCTGGCGCAAAGTTGAGTGCTTAGGTTCTATTCAATTCCAATTCCCGAGGCGCGGTGTGCCATGATTGGTATGAGGTCGAGAGAATTATCATTTTCCGTTGTGGACGTAGGCGTCCAGGAAGGATAGTATTACCGGGCTACACATGAACAAGGATGAACAAGGATATTTTCTGTCTTTCTTGCCGTTGCATTTATCCATGCATCCATGATTAGCAGTAATACTTAACAATAGAATCCGCCTTCGTCAAAATGGGGCCGGCCAAGGTTTGGATAGGAGAAACGTAGTCTTCCTGTAGTAACTCAAGTTCAGTTACCGTGACGTCGATCACGCTGGAAGGAGAAGCAACGCACAGGAGTGACAGCGAGGGTCTCGTTGACCAAGGTATGCATACCAGTTTGGATGCATTGGGTTAGGCAACAGAACATCGGGACAAGCCCGAACGGTTCCAAGTAGCTTGCAGCGATGGCAAGAGCGTTGAAGCCGTCTTGAGTATCGTAGTAGATGTCCTCGAATGTACGATATGTGCTATCGGCATCTTCTTCAGACATGACTGTAGCCTAGAGATTTGACTGCTTTCACAAGATGATATCGACAATAACGGAAAGAAAGCGTACAGGAATTTGTGTGAGTGCAGTTTGTACCTCGGAATTGAAGGCAGTAACATCCGAGAGAACGGTCTAGAAGATGGTATGAAACTTTGAAGACTGGTATCGAGTCAAATACGAACTTACATTAGCAGAGGCGGCGGTGGGTTGTTGCCAAAAGACAGCACTGTCTCTGGTAATGCTGTCGGCAGTGAATCGCAAGTCCTCGATGGAGCTCCAGAGGTCTCTAGACGCAAGGGGGTTGGCCACAGCAGCAGCCCAAGAAAACAAGGAGAAGAGTGCGAAAGTGCGAAAAGCCATTCTATACTACTGTTGGCGAGTAGCTATAGCAAGAGAACAGATTGGACTTGCGGGCTTTATACGTTACGTCCCTGTTAAGCATTTGCCACAGGATGAAAAGAGCGTCGATTCTGCGGGGAGAATAAATATAACTAAGGTTCCATCAAAGGCACGATGAGCTCGAGAACTGAGTATAGTACCTTACCACAAGCTTTCGCGCTCCTCATTAGTCAATGTGGCAATAGTAGGATAGCGATGAGAATCATCCTGTAGTTTGAGTTAGCACGTTTGAATTCAACTTGCGAATCCTACGAGTTTCATTCAAATGAGCAGTATAGAATTTCTTTCTGAGCGGCTGTGTTGAAGCAGGTGCGCTTCACGCTCGGACTCTGGCAAAGCAGAATGACGTTTAGATATAGAGCAACTGCAGGCTTTGAGAGCTCGGAGAAACCGAAATGCGTAAGCAAAACTGACCTCAACCATCATATTTACGCCGGAGAGTGTATTGAGTTGAACGACTCAGGTACTGTATGTCGCTCTGTATCTCCTTAAACGCGTACTTGCATTATGATTATCATCTTGGACCTGATTCCGAAAGGTTAACATTCTTCGTGAGAGCGAAAACTGCTGATCATCATCCTGAGGGCTGCTCGAGATGAACAGGAATGGGCCTACGGCCATCTGTCAACTTGTTGCTTGTGACTTGTACCTCTCGTATAACCGACACTGGTCAAGAACTGGCTTGCCTCAATCCTCTGGTATTTCACGTTTCGTATTTGCTACCACCCCAGGACACCCCGGACAGCCCTACGACATTCGTTAGCCAGAGGAAACCTGCAAAGTTCCTTCATGAACACTTTCATGAATGTGCCTAGAAAGGTCCGAGTCTAGAGGAGTGTCACTCTGGACCAGCGATGATTGTAGAGATCCTATTAATAGAATAGTCGAGAACAGAACCAGTGTGTTGCGTCTGGTTTTGGGTCTTTGACAGAGCACTTGCCGGCGGGTCAGTAGGGAACTTTCTGAAATGGCGTCGGTAAATAGAAGGCTGGCACGCTGAGCTAGAAGGTAGATCGATAGACCTGGCTGGATTGGCAATGCCAACAGGAAGATCAGCGTATAGACGCTCCGTGGATCAGAACAAAAAGAGTTTCGGAAGTTCGAGACGGAGTGTCGCGTTTGAAGACTTTGGGCGTACACCTGGAGCAGAATTTTGGTAAGGAGAAGTGGAGGTTCAAGGGTAAGTGACGGCTTGTAGCAAGAAGTTGGGAAAGGTGGGAGAATTCCAAACCGTGCCGACACCGGACCGAACTCTGTTCACAATTCCGTCTGCTACGCTCTTCGAAGTAAGTACTTCGCTGGAGATTCTGATAATAGAGCCCTAGAATTTCTGACTTCCTTGACAGGGCAAGAAAAACTGCGAGAACTAAAACTGAAGTAGAGAAGCAGATGACAGATGATATCTAATAATCTACCAAGTCCAGATCGCGATGTGATAGCCGTAGATGCATGAGCTATCTCACAACAAGTCTACTCTTAGATAAAAATACCGTCAAAAGTATCGTTTGCATCCTCCCCAATCATGCAGTCGAGTCGGACAACAACGATTCCTTTCCTCTCACCATAAGCATAGCCCTTCGTGTCATCGAGCATATAATCAGCGGCAAGGCGGATGGTTTCTTGGGAAAACATCGAGTCTACCATGACACTGGTCCCTGATCCTAGGCGGGGTATAAAGGCCCTAATATCTTTTTCTCATCTTAACTACCAACGGCCGCAAATCTTTGCCGAATGTCTGCTCTGGCTGACGTATAAAATCCTCCAGCATCTGCTTCACTTTTCATAATGATGTGTTTCTCACTCACCGCTCTCGTTCCTCGCGCTCTCCGGTACGGTCAAGGCTGAACACAAAGACGTCAAGGGACACCACCACAAGGGAAGAGACCGCAACAAGGACGTACGCCCGCCTGGCAGGGATAAGTAATGTACCTTCGACTGCCCTTGCTTGACCGATATCAAATTTTCCTACTTGATTCGCATATCTGACCTGAGACGTCGTATATGTCGACCAAGTGCCGCGAAAAGTGGCCTGACGCCATCAATGCATCAGCACTTGGGATGTAGTGCTTGAGAACAAGAGTGACTGGAGTGGATGGAAGTTGGGCAAGTACACTCCTAGGTACATTTCCAAGAATGCATTTGAGCTCGGTAAGCACGCGTCTTGCGGAATATAGACCATCTGCTCGCTACCGTTGAATCCAGACTGTCAGAAGCGCGAGGCTCATGACAAGTGCTTCCGGATCCATTTCATCTTGTCTTACGAATTCCTAGCGTTCTCTCTAGAGGAACAAGCAGAGCAGTTTATCTGTGCGCTTTTTGAGGAGTATACCGATAGCGCGACATGGAAGAGTGATTGCGACGCCGACGATATGAATAGCAAGTACTAACACTTGCTGGAGCTCCTAGTAGTAGACTGGCATACCACGTCTCATAGTGCAATCATACGATTCAAGTGCATACACGACGCATAAAACATCTACCGCCCAGCACCAGGAACATTCCTCCTCTCCCTCCTGGGCGCCCTCTCCGGGATAGCCGGCTGGATGACCGACACTTGGATAGTATCAAAGTTGAGCGCATGCAAGAGTTCCTGCGACAGCATCATCAGTAAAAAGCCTCCCCCCTCAAACACAAGTCATCGCACCTTGGTCTCAGCATCGACCTCGAGACCGGTAGCGCTGGTATCGAGGGCAGACACCTCGGGTACGTAGTTATCCTTCCTCTCGCGCTCCTCTTCCTGGAGTTTGAAGGAGATACCGCGGACGGGGCCTTTTTGGATGCGCTTCATGAGATGGGTGGTGAAGCCGGAGATTTTGTTGCGGAGGCGTTTGGAGGGGACGACGGCCTAGGGAGGGTTAGGTGGGGTGTGAAAAGGGTAGGAAGGGGGGACGTACGACTTCATCGATTATCCTCTTGTTGGTGTGGAAGTCGAGGGTGAGGCGGGGGTAGCTGTGGATATGTGTGAGAGAGGGCAAGCCAAAGAGACTTCAACGCACTATTTCTCGATGAGAACACGGGAAGCCCTCTTTGTCGTCTTGGTGCGAACACGGCCCTGGGAATTATCGTCAGCAGAGACGTCGGTGGGCTCATTAGCGGCGGGCTCACCATCTTGCTGAATGTGTCGAGGGTTGGAGAGGATGCAGAATGAGGATAGGGACGGCAAGTCCCGAGGTGGCTTGGGGGGAACTGTACAGTCGGTTCCCACGCTCGCTATAGGGTGAATCAAATTTAGCTCAGAGCGTTCTTCCATCCCACCTTCCCTCATCCTCAAGGTGCGTGCCCGGTCGACTCGCTCGTTGGCGACACTCCCCGGGCTGCTGACACTTGTCTCGACAGAAAACATCCAAAAAGGGCCGGCATCATGGTTCGCGTCTCCGTACTCGTGCGTAGCCTCCTCTGCTTTCAAGTTTTGTAAACTGACGAAAGGGTAGAACGACTGCCTGAACAATATCGTCAATGCCGAGCGCCGCGGCAAGCGCCAGGTCCTCATCCGGCCTTCGTCCAAGGTGGTCGTCAAGTTTTTGAGCGTCATGCAGAGACATGGTGGGTGTTTTTTTCTTTTCGGACGATAACTACGGTGTTGGCGCAACAAAGCACGCTGGCATCGTTTTAACGATTCCGATATATCGATGCCCCGGATAACCATACAGCGTATGTCCCGGTGCTAGGGACAGGCGTTCACGGATGGGGCTACATACATGTTTATTTGAACGATGCTAACTCTTTCTACAGGTTACATCGGTGAATTCGAGATTATCGACGACCACCGCTCTGGCAAGATTGTGATCCAGCTTAATGGGCGGCTGAACAAGACGGGTGTCATTTCCCCCCGGTACAATGTCAAGCACAATGAGATTGAGAGCTGGGTCAATTTGTTGTTACCTGCTCGTGGGTTTGGAATCATCATTCTCGTGGGTTTATCTTTGTCTGGTATTTTCCTCTGCTAACCATGTTTCAGACGACTTCCGGTGGTATCATGGACCACGAAGAGGCGCGTCGTAAAAATATTGGTGGAAAACTTTTGGGATATGTGTACTAGATAGTCCTAATTACCCGAATGAGTAACTGCCCCTGAGTGTCTTCTTTTGATCTTGTACCACTACCATGTCCTCATCGCGGTCGCCGACACCTGGCGTCCAGACGATAACACGTAAAGTTATACGCACCCTGGAAGGCCTGGGCGAACACACTGTAGACGACGAGTCGTCGAACCCCTCCTCTGAAGACGATGAACCGCTGGAAAGGGAAAAGGAGAAGGAAAAGACAGACTGGGAGATACCGCGCAAGGTGCTGCACTCGTCGATAGGTGAGCTCGTCGTCTGTGCGCTGGCGGTGTGCTGACCTGGACAGGCTTTGGGACGCTGTACCTGTACGTCTCAGGCGGGTCCCCGGCGCCGGTGACGCGCGTTCTGTGGACGTCCCTCTTGTTCGTCATCCTCCCCGCCGACATCCTCCGGCTCACTCTCCCCCGCTCCCCCTTTGCCGGCCTCTACAACATCCTCCTCGGGCCCCTCATGCGGCCGAGCGAGCGCACACAGACCAACGGCGTCATCTACTACATCCTCGGCGTCAACATCGTGCTCACCTTTCTGCCCCTCGACGTCGCGGTGGTGTCGATCCTGATCCTCTCCTGGGCGGACACGGCGGCGAGCACGTTTGGGCGGATGTACGGGCGGTGGACGCCGAAGCTGCCGTGGTCGAAGAGGAAGAGCCTCGCGGGGTTCGTGGCGGCGGCGGTGACGGGGTCGGGTATCGTGCTGGGGTTCTGGGGCGGGATCGGGGGCGGGTCGTGGGTGCCCGCGGAGAAGGGGTGGGTCGGGACGGTGGTGTTTGGGGCGTACGCGGGTCTGGTCAGCGCATTGGCAGAGTCTCTCGATTTTGGACTGGATGACAATTTAACGCTGCCTGTTATCGCAGGTGGCTGCTTGCAGGCATTTATCGCCCTATATAATTACGTAACTTAGATACCCCATGATTATTGACCACTACCACGCCCTTAACGTACCCAGGAATGCTTCAAAGGCTCAGATAAAGTCGTCTTTCTACCAGGTAAGAGCTAAAGTACGGAGGGAGTGTACTGAGATTTGTTCCAGTTAAGTAAAACACACCATCCTGACTTGTCGGACGACCCCGATTCTCCGACCCGTTTTCGCCGCGCTTCAGAGGCGTATGCTGTCTTGTCCGACGACAGGCAGAGGCGGGCCTATGACAGGACCCTCGTCGTCGTCCCACCCCACCCACGCGACACGACGACTTTCCGTACCACCACCTGGGAGACGAGAAACAAACCGCCCAGCGCAAAGTTTGCATGGACGCCTCGGAAGTCTAGGCCAGTGCACCACCAACATGTTGGCTTGGAGTTTGGATCGGGACTGCGCGACCGGACACACCCAGCGTACCAGAATGTCTCACAGCGCCATTCCAACGAGCACAAGGCCCATATCGCGTTTAGCCGCATATCTGGGACTGTGAGAGCTCTGCAGCTTCTCGCGGGGTTGGGTGTCGTTATGTGGGTCTTGGGGCCGAGGTGCGTGGTTGTGTGGTTGTTGGTGTTGTTGACTGACTGACTGGTGGGTAGTGGGAAGGACGCGGGGTAGAGGTTGATATGAAAGGGTTTGTCGGACGGACTAGCGGTGGTTTCGGGTTACTGGTGACGCATGAATTATACTTTGTGAACCTTTCTCGCTCGCTCACACACAGGAAAAAGATGCACGAAGGGATGATACATATAAATTACAAAAAGCCCGATAATCTACGACTACGAGCTCCAGCAAGAAGTGTTGTAATACTTGCTATTGATATCGTCGGCATCGCAGTCATTCTCCCACGTCGCGCTGTCGATGTACTCTTCAAAGAGCGCACAGATGAACTGCTCTGCTTGTTCCTCGAGCGAGAAGGCTGATAGAGATGAAGGTCAGACGACTCGGAATTGTGTAAAATTGGACTTACCCTGGCAAGAGTTGCACTTGTCGTGGGCTTCGCAGAGCTTCTTGCAGTCTACATCGTGCTTGAGCAAGATTGCGTTGGTAGGGCAGGAAAGATTGCTCACCGAGCTCAAAGGTATCCTTGGAGACATACCCAGTAGTGACGGGGGTATACTTGCCCGACTTCCATCCGTTCCAGTCGCTCTTGTTCTCGAATACCGCCTTCCAGACACAGCTGGTGTCGGGCCACTGCTGGGGGCACTGGAATCCGCACTCAGACTAAACAAAAAGCAACAAGTCAGATGATGGGAATTGGGGGAACTTGCAAGCGTACATCGGTCAAGCAAGGGCATTCTGAAGACACGTCGGAGGGACACTGCTTCCCACTGCCATACCACGTCCAAGTAGGCGTCCACGAGCTAGTAGGCGCAACGCTGGCGTCATCGCGGGCGGTGATGATGCTGGATAAAGCGGGGGCGGCGAGAGCTGCGAGGACTGCGAGGAAGACCATGGTTTGGTAGATGGTTGGATTGAAGACGGTTTTTGTCTGGAGGATAATGGCATTTCCACTGTCATTTTATACCCCCAGGACCAGAGACCGCTTCATAAATCTCAGGCGTGGAGAAAGACATTTTTTTCTTATGACAAAAATAGATTAGCATCTGCCCGACGGCGATCGTTCTTTTTATAAAATGAAACGTGACCAGCTCTCTTCCTTCCTTCCGGTCTCGGAGGATCGTCATCGACGACTTCAGTTCCTGGTTGAAGGCTTTCAAAAACCTGTTGCTGGTTTCCTGGCTGGGGGTTTCTAGCGTCTCCTTTATCGCTCGTGTGACCCCACCTCTTAACTTTGCGTCGTCACTGCTACTAGCTAGCTTAGGATGCTAGGATGACTTCAATTCCTAGATATGTCGGTTGAAGACTTTCAAAAACTTCTGGCTGCGTCCTACGGGTTTCTAACCTCGTCTAGAATGTGATTTCACTGTTCCCGGCTATTCGGACATGATTCCCTTGCACTTGAAAGCTCAACCTTCCTCGAAAGTCTCATCCTGGTTTCACTATTACTAACTGAAGCTCCAAATCCCCAATGACATACCACCCGCATATGATCCGCCCATGGTAACCTACCACAGTTATTTTGGTACAATGATCGCGATTATTATTTTTAGACATAGGACGCGACTCGGACACCACCACCTCTGCGAAGCTTCCATAGTCTGTCTGGTCTCTGACGTTGGTCTGACCAGCAGAAAGGTATAAAAGGGCCTGCCAAAATGCCCAATTGGATATCATCCAGACAAACCTCGTCTTCAATCCAACTATCTATCCAACCATGGTCTTCCTCGCTGTCCTCGCCGCTCTCGCTGCCCCTGCTTTCTCCAGTGTCATCACTGCCCGCGATGATGCTAGTGTTACGGTCCAGGACCCTACTAGCTCGTGGACACCCGCTTGGACGTGGTACGGCAGCGGCAAGCAATGTCCCTCCGACGTGTCGAAGGACTGCCCTTGCTTGACCGATGTACGCTTTCAAGTTCAACGTTCAAAACCCCAACATCTGACTAACTTTTGTATAGTCCGAGTGCGGATTCCAGTGCCCCCAGCAGTGGCCTGACACCAGCTGTGTGTGGAAGGCGGTATTCGAGAACAAGAGTGACTGGAGTGGATGGAAGTCGGGCAAGTATACTCCCGTTACTACTGGGTATGTCTCCAAGGATACCTTTGAGCTCGGTAAGTGCGCGTGTTACGGATTGTAGGTTTTCGCTCACGACCTTTTAATCCAGACTGCAAGAACCTCTGCGAAGCTCACGACAAGTGCAACTCTTGCCAGAGTACGTCGGTTTTCCATATTCGTCTGACCTTTATCTTACGGATTTCTATTAGCTTTCTCGCTTGAGGAACAAGCGGAGCAGTTCATTTGTGCGCTCTTTGAGGAGTACATTGATGGATCGACGTGGGAGAGTGATTGTGAAGCTGACAAGGCCGATAGCAAGTACTACAACACCTCTTGCTGGAACTCCAAGTCCTAGACTGGGATGATCCCTTTCTTTATGGACTTTTTGTAATATATTTATTTTTCTATGTATCAACACAATTTACTCGTGTCTTTCGGGCTATTACATTTTGGATACTTATGCTGAAGCCGACTGGGTAAACATTTCAATAAAGTTGACGTTCTTCGTTTTATTTTTCCCGTAGAAAAGACGGCGGGAAGCGAAGGATGCACAACCAAAGCCAAACAGCACATGCAGAAAACCTCAACGATCAACCAATAACCGCCATGACACCTATGGGCCCCAGTCCCTCCCTACGTTCTCGAGCGAAATTACACGACTTTCATCCAGTGCTTGGTCCTACTTTTCTGCAAGATGATTTCAAAGGGGGTCAAGGTCATTCTTACAGGCACCGTATTCGTCGTCGAAGAGTGCTGTTTGGCCTATCACTGTCGCTTTTTCTATTACTGCTTGTATGGATGTGCCGACCTTATCTTTATTTCCGGCCTCTACGCGTTGCAATGGAAGTCCAATACACGAACGAGGAAATGGCAACAACAACCGATGCACCTCGAGAAACGATCCTACCCAATACCGTGACACGGTCTGCTCCCGTCGCGTATCTACCCTCGCCATGGACACCCCCTGTCATCGACCGTACATTTCTCAACCAACTTTGTGGTCCCATACGCGATTCTCGCTCCTACCAGTGGCCGCCTCTCATCACACAAATTCCCGAACCTTTCGATGGCCCAAGCCGATTTCTATTTCCCGTCCGGATATCCGAACAGGAATCTAAAGCGCGTTCACACCTCGTCCAGATCATCCAGCTATCCAAGGAGCTCAACCGAACCGTCGTGCTTCCGAAAGTGGGCAAAAGCCGTATGGGGGCTTGTCAGCCGCTGGATTTTGACACGTACTACGACGTCGAGAAGCTCAGGTTGGCCGGCGCTGATGTGATTAGTCTGGAAGACTTCCAACGAGGGACCTCTCGTCAAAGCGCGCAGATTCTCACTCTCGCGTGGAAAGCCAACCCCAATATGACATCGACCCCGATAATCATCGATAAAATCAACGTCCATCTTGTTCAGAATAACGTTTCTTCTCTCCCTGAATGTTTGGGAACTCATTTCGGCACTCTGGATTTCCGCGGGTTCGATGCTGTATATCTCAACCCTTCGAAACTCAAAAAACCTATCTTCAAGGAGCTTCTTGGCATTGTTCAGACGTACCAGGGAGAGCCTGACGTCCTTGTTGTGAACTATGATCTTCGGTACCCTATATTCCCCTCTTCTAGCACTCTGCAGCTCGCCTACTCTCCCGCTCTACTCTCGCTCACATCAAGGCTTGCTCCCCAGGAAGAATACGTCATGGTCCACTGGCGTATGGAGTCTGTCCCGCATCATGCGCTTTCACAATGCGCATACAGTCTCATTGACGCACTCCACTCGGCTGATATTCGCAAAGTCTGGTTCGCCAGTGATTACCCTTACACCCTGCGAGGACCTCGTTTAGCAGCCACCCGCAAATCAAGCACTTTCAAGGATTTCAGCAATCGGCATACTGAGGCTGTCGATATACTACTCGAGGCGTTTGACGACGGCGGCGACCTGCAAGGGTTTGAAATTTTGGAGCTGGCGGAGAGATTAGAAGGCAACGACCATTTGATGGCAGATAGTGGTGTGTTGGGGATTATGGATAAGGTGGTAGGGATACAAGCGAGCTTCTTTTTGAGCGCGGCTCCGGGATGTGGTCGGAAGAGGTGAGGTGAAAATGTCTTGATGGTTCGGTCGGGCTTCTGACTCTCCTTCTAGTTCGTTTACGCGGCAGATTATTGATGGAAGGATCGGCGAATTCGACGAGGTAAAGGATCACCATAGGCTTAGGAACGTTGTTGATTATTTCGGGTAATATATATATTTGCCTGGACTATCAGGGTATGTTCACATGATGACACATTCAGGTGACAGGACCTGGTTTGCATAGACGGGTTTCCAATCGCGCGCGCAAAACTTTATCACTGGCTATGTACGACATTCTACTAGGTGATAATCAGAACAAGGAAAATGGCAGGGAGTACGACTACTCACCCGAACTGCAGGGTTTGACCCATAATACTTTCTTCCAGAGACACAACTATCTGCTTTGTCTGGTTGACATGAGCGAAAGCATTCATTGGGACCAGTTCCCCCGGGGACTTGATCTTCAGCGAAATTGTTGGTTTTTGCTTTGATTGCTCCTCGTCCTTCACGTCCTGGACAGGCTGATCTTGGATAATTAACCTCGAATCAACCCATGTTGGCGGACTACTCTCCATCAAAGACTGCCCGACACACCATGAGCCCCGTCGAGGACTACGGGGCCTGTCCTGTGACGACACAAAGAATGAAAGCCGCCACATCCGCGCTTGGGCGTCTCTACCTCCTTTCCCACACACATGCGTTTCTGAAACTTGCTGATCTCGATCTCTGCGGCAAATGCACCCTCGGTGGCGTTGGTATCCACAACGCGTACTACGTCGTCACTGCCTGCTGTGCCTAGAAGCATTTCGTCTGTCGCTGTGAGAGGCTTCAGCTCGCGCCGGAGTTGTCGGAAGAAATTTTGGTCGGAGGTGACGAGACATGCTAGACGGAGTTCGGATATCGTCGAGGGTGCTAGTGGTACGGAGTAGCGAAGAAGGGCTGAAAGGAGCTCTTTACTCTCGTTAGCGTCTGTCTAGGAGAGACTGGTAGAGACTGGTAGCCAGTGGTTTTCCAATGGTCTTCAGGTTCAAGATCAACTACGGGCGATAATCTATGGATCGAGGCGTCATCTGGGGCTGTAACATCCATATAAATCTATGTCTCTAGGAGGGCCGCGAGGACGTAGAGTAAGAGCGACGACGCAACATCGCGGGTTCCCAGTTTGGGATGCGCCCTGATGCAAATTCAAGCCTCCCCCGATCAGAATCCACTGGACTCGACATCCATTGAACGGCTTTTCTTCATACGGATGGTTGAGTCGGGTTTACGGGACTAAGCCATACTATCTACGTGGAGGATCTGCATGACTAGGCTGTATGAGCTACGCGAGATCTACGCGGTAATTTGTAAAGCTGTACTATCAGCAGCGATGTCACGACGGACAAATCAGTTCCCGTTGCTGCGCAATATTTTCTCATCCGCGGATCATGGATGACATGGACACGTGAGTTAAGTACTTCTCTTCTGTTGAGGAGCACCATCGGGTAATAAAACTTCCTTCCTTCCTTTTCATCTACAACAACTTTAAATCCATGTCACATGTGCACCAGTTTCGCCTCCAGCAGCGATAACAGAGCAGTTTGCCATTGCTGAAGCATGATAGTGAAGCCTGAGCAGTGGTGCAACAGAGGACACAGGTTTCGATTATCCCGAAATGACGGCGCACCGCCGCTTTGTAATCGCCTTGGACTGCGCTCATTGATTGACGCGCTCCATAAATAGATGCTGCTGATATCTTCTGCGGTGAGTCATCTTAATTGTTACTGATCTTTGTGAATAAGTTCAGCATTCCTTCGGCAGACTAGATTCCACGCTGAATTCACCGCTCAAGTTGCATCAGGTCAAACCAGAGGGCCAACAAATATAATCAACAGCTATCGAAAACCAGTTAGAATGCAACACAAACGAGGAGGTGTGCGATGGCCGAACCATAACCAAAACCTCGGCATGGAAATCGACTTGATATGAATCGCTGCTTCTCAGAATCAAAAGGCTGTTTTGAATACACTCTATTCTGAGGGCGGCTGATATAGAACCGACCCTGTACCGCTACAAGTACCGTTTACAAGGCAGGCTGAACAAAGGTCACAGGCAGTTATGCGACTCCCCTTCTGACTTTGATCTAGGAGCTTTTCTGCACACCCCAGCACCACTTCACCTACATGTCTTCTTCAAAGCGCTGTGAGTATTTACTCTCCATGACCATACATGTACTGCCGGCTGACATGGTATCTCGACAGATCTGTTTATCTGGGTGCTACTGCTCATATCCTCAGCAGCTAGCATCAATTTCAACCAATGTTTAGCTGATATCCAATCGGGGAAGTATGGTGTAGACGGCGTGTTGGATAATAACGGTCTCCCAATGTCGACCTACGAGAACACGGCTGCCATAACGCTTGAGTTGTGCTATCGTGCATGTGGTCGAGGGTCAGAGCCCTTCTCATTTCTAGCCTTTGCTCAGGAATCGAGCGCTTGGCTTGTTCCATGGCTGGCTTTGCTGTCGCAGCTTCCTTTTGGCGCAAACGATCTATTCGAAAACGCTAATTACATTATTATGGCCGTCAGCTCTCCCACCCTTATGGTTTATTCTCTTGCTCTTTCCGCCATCAACACTCGTTGGATCGGTCGCCTCTTCGACAGTGCGAAGCGGTATCCCAATCGCAACTACACTGCTAGAGCTTTCAATGTCCTCCAGCATTGCTGCTTTCGTCTTTCGCCGTCAGACGACGTCCTAGCATCTATTATCGTCCTCCCACAAAATGATGCATGGTGGGAAAGTCTTGTCAAGACATTGGAGGGTCGACGAATTGGTTGGACCATTTCTGCATTCGTTAATCTCCTCTGGGTTTTGATCGCTTTCACCCTCACCATTATCGACGCACTCAATAGCCCGAGTTACGACTCCTTCTCCAGGAGTGGGCAAAATGGGCAAAGCATTGGTCTTCTTTGGCTCCGTCGTTGTGGGATGGATAGTTTTATCCCCCGAGTGCGACAGGCGATGGCTGGAAAGCCAGCTTCTGCGTGCAGGAAGTAAGGCAGTTATTGCTTCAGGCACACCCGGACAGTTCGACCAGTGTCCTCCGAATAAGCATACAATAACCCTGTGCAAGCCTGGCACGTCTTGCCGGAAATTTCCAAATGACGACATCTACCACATGCTGCCGATATTCGACTTTGCACGAGTGTATTGGCTGAATCGGGTGGTACTCGACTACTTCCAGTCGTATCATTCTGTTGCTGAGAAGGCGCATGCTCGGGGACTCGTCGGAGACAATGGTACCATCGACGATACGCACAGAAAGGGTACCATCGACGTCATCATCTCGCTTTGCTATAACGAATCTCCTTTGGAATATCAAGGAGATAGTGTGCGGTGCCGGATTTTAAAGGCGTCCATTGCAGCTTTAGTGGTACAATGGGGTACGACGGTGTCAAGCTTCATTGTCATCTATTTCACGCCCACGAAAGGTACCGGTACATCAATTTCTTTCCAATTTCTTTCTGACGTCTCCTGTAGGTCTAGGATGTCGGTCTTTATGTTTCCTTCTCTATGGGTTGGTTTCGACAGTGGCGTGGTGGTGCATGGTTGTATCCGCGTGGCTAGCTCAACGTTCTTCTGCATGGCCTAGACCTCGTCCTACTGTGGAGATCGCAACGAACACATTGTCAGACATCCCATTAACTGTGATCCCAGTATCAACGCCGGCACCACATCGACCAGGCGATCCTCCGTTGGCTTGCCCGTCCTCGCCGTTGTCGGGGTCGCCGGTGATGCCTTGCTCGGGATCTGGCTTGGCCTCGGAAGCAGCTAGAGCTAACGGTGACACTGCAATGCCAAACCATGATGATGGTTTGGCTGTATGGTCCAGGCGCTTTTCCCGGGCAGGAAAGGTCTTGGCGTTCCTCAATGCGCTGTTCCTATCTGGATTATGTCTAGCACAGTTGGGAAATGGGTTTTCAAACTGCTGGTGCGATAGCAGCTACATCGGATTGCGGAGTAACGCATACATAACTTTCGTGATTCCCGACAGTGGTTTTGCTTCCTTTAGGAGTGCATGGGGTGGCGCGATTTTCTTAGGGATTGCAACCTCGTCACTGTTTGCAGTCCTTATCATTTTTGCAAAGAAAACTCGCTACCCCGACTGATTTACGGCGTCCCCCGTCGATCTATGCCATGTAACAGATCCTAACTACCTATGGCACGGTTTCTTTATTATTGCCCATAATTACTTGTCAAGTAAGTATGCGGTGTAAACGTAGCTACCAGCTGGCACCTGGAAGTGATGTGTATGTAGACCAATAGCTGGCCTAATGTTTGAGATAGAAACAAAGAATTCGAATGTCCTTTGATATATGCAATCTCCCAGGGATTCTTCAAAACCATGAAACCCACTCCATACAATGCTCCTTCATCACCGTCTGGGACCAAGAGTCTTGAGGCTCCGAAAGAGACTCGTTAGTAATATGAGCAGACATAATACAAGCTATATCCGCGACACCGTCATCCATTATCAGATAATGGGAGGTGAAGGTCCACCGAAGCCTATGTCTCGCGCTTCCACCTGCTCTCGCAGTTCGGGCGACAAAACATTCCCGTCATATTGAGCATGTAAGATCCTCTGTCGGACGTTAAGAAGGAACCCATCGACCTCGCACACTATCTCCAGCACTTCATTTATCGCCCCATATATCTCCTCCACTTTCTCGGCGAGGAAGCTTAGAGGGGTGGAAAACTGACGCCGGATTTGAGATGTACAGCCTAGGAGAATAGTCGGGGGAGGGGGTTGTAGGGTGAGAATAGGCGATCCCGGATGGAGGCGGTGAACTCGTCGACGAGGTAAGCGCGGGTCTGGTGCTATTGCTCTTCGGCCGCACGAGCGCATTGGTGGAACTCGGCAGTCCTGTGACAACACCTTCTATGTAGCAAGTGCATATCCACCGACGACAGCTCGCCTTCATATACAGTCTGGTCACAAGACTAGAACTTGGCGATGTAGCGCCAAGTTTCCTCCCAGGTATGACTGGGGTCGAGGGCGCTGTCAAGGGAACGCAGGGCACCGTGGATTACACTCATGGAATCCATTATACGACGCATTGTATTTGCGTATCATCCCGTCCTTGGTAGAAGATATCACAGACTATCACAGAGTTCTTTATGAGCTTGTTATATAATGATCGTGCAAGCAAAGTACTCCCCCCTGGATATGGATGGCCTCCTTAACGATGGCATATGTCCCACTTCCAAGGACCTTGCCGGTGCGATGCTGATGGAGAGTGGATACGGTCAGGGATTGGAGGGCAGACAGCCTGTCTTCAAGGAGCTTCTTGGCATTGTTCAGACGTACCAAGGAAAACCTGACGTCCTTGTCGTGAGCTATGATCTTCGTTACCCATATTCCCCTCTTCTAGCACTCTGCAGCCCGCCTGCGCTCCCCCTCTACTTTCGCTCGCGTCAAGGCTTGCCCCGCCAGAAGAATACGTCATGGTCCACTGGCGTATGGAGTCTGTCCCGCACGATACGCTTTCACAACGCGCATACGCTCTCATTAACGCATTCCACTCGGCTGATATTCGCAAAGTCTGGTTCGCCAGTGATTATCCTTACGCCCTGTGAGGACCTCGTTTAACAGCCACCCGCAAATCAAGCAGTTTCAAGGATTTCGGCAATCGACATACTGAGGCTGTCGGCATACTACTCGAAGAGGGAAGTGACCATTTGATGGCACATAGTGGTGTGCTGGGGATCCCGGATAAAGTGATAGGGATCAAAGCGAGTGTTCTTTTGAGTGCAGCTCCGGGATGTGGTCGAGGTGAGGTGAAAAAATCTTGATGGATCGGTCGCGCTTCTGACTCTCTTTCTAGTTCGTTTACGCGGCAGATTATTGATGGAAGGATCTGCGAATTTGACGAGGTGAAGGATCATCATAGGCTTAGAAATGTCGTCGATTATTTCGGGTAATATTGACTGTTGATTCAACATCGTTTCTGCGATGAGTAGCAGGGCTTACATGTATATTGTCTGGACTGGATACGTTCACATGATAACACATTCGGTTCCTGGTTTGCATAAACGAGTTTCCAATCGCACGCGTAAAACTTCATCGTTGGCTATGTATGACGTTCCACTGGACGATAATCAGAACAAGGAAAATGGTAGAAAGTACGACTACTCACCCGAACTGCAGGGTTTGACCCATAATACTTTCTTCCAAGGATACAACTATCTGCTTTGTCTGGTTGGCACGAGCGAAAGCATTCGTTGGGACCAACTCCCCTGGGGACTTGATCCTCAGAGAAATTGTTGGTTTCGGCTTTGATTGCTCCTCGTCTATCACATCCTGGACAGGCTGATCTTGGATGATCAACCTCGAATCAACCCATGTTGGCGGACTGCTCTCCATCAAAGATAGCCCGACACACCACGAGCCCCGTCGAGGACTACGGTGCCTATCCTGGGACGACACAAAGAACGAAAGCCGCCACAATCGCGCTTGGGCAATAAATTCCACCTCCACCTCCTTTCCCACACGCATGCGTTTCTGAAACTGGCTGATCTTGATCTCGGCGGCAAATGCACCCTCGGTGGCGTTGGTATCCACAACACGTACGTCGTCACTGCCTGCTGCGCCTAGAAGCATTTCGTCTGTCCCTGAGAGAGGCTTAAGCTCGCGCCGGAGGTGTCGGAAGAGGTTTTGGTCGGAGGTGACGAGACATGCTAGACGGAGCTCGGATATCGTCGAGGGTGTTAGTGGTACGGAGTAGCGAAGAAGGGCTGAAAGGAGCTCTTCGCTCTCCTCTTCCGTCTGCCGTGGCTTGTTTATGATCGCCCAATATAAGGGTGTGTGTCCTTCGCAGAACTTTTCCTGCAGAATGGACGAGAGGGATAGGGAATAAGAAGCACAAGCTTCGGCACAGCTGGAGAGGATCTCGTTGCATGCCAGAGATGAGTTTGGTGGCCGAACGAGGTCTCGGATGAGTGATGTTATGGTGGACTTGGTTTCTCTAGAGGAGCGAGAAGAGAACCAACTATATGGAAAACCAGACGATTGGGCAGCCAGGCCTCCATGGAAGGCTCGTTGGGTGCTAGGAGACGGGGCTGGAGACCGACTTGAAGAAGGGCCGGCAATAGCATTTACAGGTCGGTTCTTCGAATCGACGTTTATCGGGGCGTTCGCGCTCGTGATAGCATCGTATGAAGGAGGCGCGTCTGCCGGTACAAGGTCGTCCGGGAAGGAAGGTTTATCGTCAATCATAGCGAGTGCGAAGCTAAGGAAAGGAAAGCTACCAACTAATAGCAGGCTGCACTGCTTATTTACAGCTGCGGATGCGTATCAAAACCAAATGAAGTCATGGGGCCTAGTACTTACAAATAACACAGCCCAATGCCGTGACGCGTTGCACGTCGGCCGCGTCGGCTCAGCCGGAAGCTCTAAATTATCCGCTGAGCTGGAACTTGAGTATTTTGTGAATCGTCGCTGAATATTGTAAAAAGTCCGTGTTGTTACAAATTGTCCATTCGTGCCAATAAAGAGATATAAAAAATTGTCCACAAAAGATCTACACCAGAATCACTTTCAGCTTCTAACAATCTGCACCGATGTATCAGGGTTTTCTGCTGCGTAGGTGGGGCACAACTCGGACCAAGAATCTAATTGGTACAATTAGAAGACTTCTCGGCGACAGTGAAGTGGCTTACTTGGGACAGGGTCAATCCGAGAAGTGTCGACTGCATCCTCGACGAACACCACGGCTAGACCACTGAAAAAAAAGATACCGTATAAGCCAGAAGCACCGACAAGGAACTGGCAGTAATCAACTCACTCCTCGAGATGCCAATCGATATGGCTGACAAGAAACTATTAGCGATGACGATGGAATCGTACCATAAATCGGCGCTTACCAGTGTAGGAACCAAGGCCCAGGGTTGTCAGTGGTAAACCGTATGGTGACATTATCACCTGTCGTTCCAGTACTAACCACATCGCGGCGTGGGGGGTTGACATAATTATAAGTCTCGCTCCCTGCTGTGCGCACGACATCGAAAGTATGCTGAAATCATGGTTAGTCAAAGAATCCCACACAGCAAATGAAACATACGCCATGCAGGTGAAAAGGATGCGGTCCTCCCACCGCCATCCCAGGCAACGATAACTCAATCACCTTGTTCGAAGGTAATGTATACACGGAACCTGAAGGCAACAAATCCTTCGCGGACTGTGCTCCACTAATGATCTGCAGCAGGACAGGCACACTGGGAGGCTGGAATTTTATCCCGTTGATCTTCAAGTCAAAGGTAGTCGGGTCGAACGACATGGCTAGATTGATGTTTACGTCGGCTCCACCTGGTACAGGCTGCCCAGGAGCGCCCGCATTTTGAAGAGGCACAAGAGAGCTTTCGGATAGTGGCCTCGTGCTGGTTGTCTGATTTGTGGTCGGTTCCACATTTGGAGCATTCTGGTATCGCAAAATGGCTGAATTGAGGCCACCCTCAAAGCCGGTCGATCCGGCGTTGGGATTGGCGCGTATCCAATAGTTGCCAATGGGCTGGTTGGCTTGGAGAACGAACGAATAGCGTTGCCCGGCAAAGATTTGCAGTGAATCGACGTCAACAGGTAGGGTATTAACACTATCACTTTCAATGATAGTCATGGTGTGTCCGTCGATGGAGAACGTATAGTTAGGGTCGCAGGAAAGTGAGACTATACGGAAACGATAGCGAACCCCTCTCCTAACATTAATCACGGCAAGGGATGACTTTGGTCCTCCTGCATAGCGACCAAGTCCATTAATCAAGGTGGATTCCGCAGTAGGAAATCTTCCAGCAGAAGGTGCAGGGGTATGATACCTGCCAGTGAGGCGTATACGTTAACTAAGCTTCTGCGCAACCATGTAGTTCGACTCACCAATCAGCCAGAGTGATGATGGTAGATTCTACGGAAAACATTAACAATCGCTCATAAAGGATAGAAAATCCTTACCATCATCAACGTCGTAGCGCCAACGATGAGGGTCCAGCATGTCGTAGACAACCATAGGTCCACGAAGTCCGTCGCAGTACTGTGTAGCTTGAATCCGAGCTGTTAGCAATATGACAGTCGACATGTGACAAAACATACACAGATGAGAATGATACCAAAATGTCCCGGCCTGTCCGGGAACACTGAAATCGTATAGAAACGAATTTTTGGGGACGATTGGGCACTGATTGACGAAAGAACCGCTGCCAGAAATTTTAGTATAGTTGATGATGTTGTTGGCGAGGCCTTACCCGTCAGCCCAATTGGTCCCTTTCTGAAAGAACCCGTGCCAATGCTGCATGCCAGGTGAGCGAGGAGACGGGGATGAATATGGGAACGCACAATGGAGGTACTTCGAAGCATGGTATTGTCGGTGAGTTCATTAATAACGTTCAAGCGAAATCGTCCTCCCTATAGTATGGACTACAGTCAGAATATTGCTTATACTAAGACGCAGTAACGGCAACATACTGAATATCCAAAAACCAAAGGTCCGGGGAAGACACCGTTCATAAGAACAGCACTGGAAGCAAAGGATTAGTTTCATGAGCTCAACGTCGCGTAGTCCACCTACGAGCGATTAAATCCATCAGGTGCTATATTTCGATTCACAACGTGAAGGTCTGAATATGCAGGAACCGCAGCATAAGAACATGTCAAAAGGAGTGTGATTATAGCAATGAGCGAGAAGAGAGCCGGCATGGGGACACCAGACTGGAGAAAGATAGATAATGGAGGGCAAGTGCTGGCACACGAAGCATGCAGAAGATCTTTTAAACAAGCATGCGGATATTAGATTTCATGAAACGTCCAATTGAATTGCTGTCAACCAACGCAAAGAAAACGTAACGATGAGCGTAGCGAGAAACTGATTCTGGATATGATGCCCCTTGACATTTGCGGGGATAATTATTAGTTACGACCAAGAATAACGAAATTATGCAGACATACGGGATGGGATGCTCAGCAGGGCCTACACCCCGGATTCTCAGGTCGGCGTGAATACGGTTTTGGACCTCTCCGCCACACTAATACCATAAATACCACTGATTTCCGCCCTCACGCGCGCGAAAGTCGTATCAGCATGCTCGCCCTGGTGACAAAACATCGTAAGTCTGAGCTACCGTAAGCTCAAGGATGCGGTGTAGCACATCTAGGGAAAACACGGAGATACAAGTGGACTCTTGAGATATCGGCAATGGTATGGTCGACCAATTAAGCTCTCCTCGTTGTTGTTCCACACGATCCGCACTGAAAAGCCTATACAGCGCTCCGTGCATTTCCCGGGTCTTCAAGGGGGAAAGCGCGACCTCTGTTCGAATTTCTAGCTCGTCTCTTGGTATTTTCAATGTCTTGATGCGTACATGTCGCTCTCTGAGGTGGCAACGCGCATCATACTACCTTCTACGGCTTTCGGATTCATTAGTATGTCTTGTGCATAGGGTAGATCCTGGAGGCTGGACATCTATTGAACAATGAGCGAGCTTCGAAAAACGAACCCGGAAACTATTGTACCGCTTGAGTTACTCCCGAGCCCTACCACTTGCCTTCTGCAGTCTTTCGAGTTACTACAAATGCATTACGCAGATTATGACGCACCCAGTGGCAGGTTATTTCGAGCCTTGATAACAGATGAAGTTCACGTTCAAGTAGTTTTTCAATTTGAATTTCCCCGGAAAACCGCGGTCACGTGCTTCCCGGCCCGCCGACAATCCATTCACCTTCTTGCCGAGTTCATTCAAAATCATAACCGAGCGAAAATGTTCAACCAGCGGGATGCTTAAGCCCCGATTCTCCTGAATTTTCACTATGAACACACAAGAACGTATGTGATACGATGGATACATATTAAATCCCGGGCAAAACTCACCGCCACGTTGAAACTTGAACTCCTCAATAGTTCCGCATCGTATGATGCATAAAATTTCAATACAAGCCTTTTAAAGCGGCGAAAATAAGGAAATGGCATGAAGTAACTCGCAGTAAACTCTTTATTATCTCTCCAAATAATCGTGTGGTGAACAAAGCGTCATCCCCCATCACTATTTACTGAAAAAGGTAATTCGTTATATGAATGGCCACTACGCTTTGTAAGTCCTTCATGAGCGATTATAAAAGCTGGCAAAAACGCGAGATGTCAAGGACCACGCTGTGTTACATAATGGGTCGCTACCGGCGCGGTAGAACAGCGACATGTGCGACGTTAGTGAAAACAGCATTGTTAGATGACAACTGGAAAGTGGCCTGCTCCAACATTTTGATTTGATTTGATAAACCAAATCGATGTAGTCTACGGTGGCGTAAATCATGATGAATCATGAACAACGACCGGGGATCTGTCATTGTCGGCTATACTTCATCCAACTCTTTGGACGGTGTTTTAGAATACCGAGATAAAACGTCGGAGATAGAGGACAAGACAGTACAGCTGATGGGACACGTCGGGCCGCTCTTGATAGAATCTCAGTAAAGGAGATGGCTGGAGCGCTAATCAACAGCCCTGGGATTCTTCCATGATGGTAAAGGGAACCTGATTGTAGGTCACAGCAATTTTCTCGAGGAAACTTCATTTAAGGTCAAGGGGAGAGATGGCCTTGTTTGAATACATCTGATGCCAATGATGGACTGCGATCAACCTTGTAGTTAAGAACGAAAGAGTGACACCCGACAGCATCCGGTCAGCTAGTAGACGCTATAAAATAAGAACTCCAGGAGTGTCGGAAATATAATTTGAATTCAAAGATGCCATCTCTTAACGTATCCTTTTAGTTCATCAGACGGCGGCTGCTGGGGGATGTGTCAGACCAGAGATCGTTCCCCCGATAAAACTATTCTGAGACGTTGAGAAAATGCCTTGTATGCTTCCAGGCATCAAGTCCACCCCGAAACGAGCCTAGGGGAAGACTCCAGTGGAGTAGTAAGTCGGACTAGATGGTGGTAGGACTGATATACATATATCCGAGAATATGACGACGAATGGCATCCAGAATATGGACTGCGCAAGGAAGTGGAATTAGAAGGATCTTGCCAACTCCACGTACTTAGAATAGCGCCAGTATCTGAGGTACAAAGCAAGGCCATTCATGTCCGTCCGGTAATTGCATGTTCTCGATCATGAGTATCTGGAGATTGGGTCCTGAGACTGATAGTATCATCACGTTGCGTACTTACATATTATTTGATGAAAAGGTCCTGAACAAAGTGCTTGACAGGAAATCGAAAAATGCTTTCGGGAAAACGGACGGTGAGATATTTTAATTCGGGTGAAGACGAAGGTGACACCTCGTCAGCAATGTACTGAGTAGATCGATGGATGACGGAACGTACCATTGAAGTGAGAGCTTCAGTAATCACTTGGAACGACGCAGAGGAGTAGACCTGAATGGTGTCCATCTTAAGCCTTATCATTGAACCCTCGAAGACCGACGAGAAACCCAAAAACTCAGTAAATCAGTTGTTCAAGTGAGTGTAATTGTGGGAGGCTGCGCACTGTAGCATGCCAGCCAAAACAATTCTACCTCGCGTCATACTATTAGAGAAGCTATCCCGTTGTAGCCGTTATCAAGCGCATCAAAGATTCAAAAGCGATCATGGAACGTGTGACGAAGGAGAGCTGGAGGGATCGGCGTTGGCCGGTTCAACTGCCGGAAGACGGTACTTTCCGGAATCTCTCCTCACACCCAGTAGTTTTCAAAGGAGCAGTTCGTCATTGGAACTTGATACATCATAAATACGTGGCTATGCGCACTCACTAGAAGCATCATACTGGACTGAATTCAATCAGATCGGTTTCTCCCGCCTCGTAAAGTTTCTCAAACTTTAAACCACATGTGCCACACAGCGATAGGAACTCATCAAGAGTCCGCGCTGCACTCCCCAAGAGGTTCATCATGATCATATCAAGTTCGTACGTCCGTATGCGAGCAGCACCATAGTTCGGTAAAAGCGGTTCTGGGGCGATGTCTTGAAAAGTAACGTCCTTCTGACTAGGAGAGGGAGATATTGTGCGCACGGCTTGTCGGAGGACAGTGTCATCTATCGAGAGACACATTAAAAATAGGCTTCGAATTGAACAAAGAACGCACGGATAATAAGCCTGCTTGAAGGCTTCATAGCCTTCCGGACATTGCTGAGGATCAAAAGACTCTGTTCGTCGGGCCAGTCTCGCAAAATGGAACGGATCTATCAGGGGTATCCAATCGAGCCATGAGAAGGGACCAACAAAGATAAGTGCAACGTACATAATAGAAATCACAGCCCTTTACCACAGTATCTTGGAAGAAATCGAAAGGTACGAACTGGACCCTCCCTCTTTCTATTGCGTCCGAGTATTCTTGATTCCAAAATTGTTTCCCCATTACAATGACTTGTTCCTGATCTTGTAGGACAACTTTGAGGTGCGGATGGGCTTTCATCAAGGCCATTGTAACGTGTCCGTTGCCCCCGGCGACATCGCATATGGTCGTATCAGCTGGCTGTTGTTCCCATGGATAGACCGTAGCCAGTAACCCCTTGCCCGTAACATCTCCCCAACCAACCATTGCGCGGGGGAAACGATCGCCTTTTGCCTTTCCTTCCGGCTGGAGAGCAGGCGTTATGATGAGACGAGAATGGAATAAAACGGTGAGACGTACGGTCTTGTGATATTCAAAGAAAGGAAGTCCTGTTGCGCGCTCGAATGGAATCTTTGAGCCTTCTTGAGCAGTCATGCTCTCGTTAAGATAGGACGATGCAGTCAGGCTTTCGTCCGTCAGCAGGCAGACAATATCTGAGACCGGATCCGAACTGAGGAGCTTCATGCTCAATCGGTTGTTCGAAAATACGTTTGGCTTTACTGATGCAATGAACTCATCAGCTGAAACATTTAGCTTCGTGGGAATATAACAGACCTTCACGGAACACATGGCTTGTCACCAACAAGCGAAGGATCCTCCCCAGTTTGCTTTCGTCTAGCCCTGATAGTCGTGCTAGCTCCGAGACATGAAGTCCATCAGGTTTATCAAGGAGATAATCTGCGATGCGGGCTTGGGTAACGACGAGAAGAGAGGCCGGTTCGGCGTGCTATAGGGCCTCACCGCTTAGCGAGAATTCGCTATGGATTGGCAGGAACTTACAGCGAGCGCTTTCTGCTCAAATATTAGTAGAAGGAGAGACAGGCGAAAGTAACACGTACATTCACGATGACATGCCCAGAGCTAGCGACGGCACAACTCAATTGTGCACACGCCGCCTCAACGCGCTGGATAGCCTTAGAGAGCTCTGGGGGAATGCTTTCGGGATCATCATATATGCCGAGGGAGGTAGAGTCAGGATGTGGGATATTTGGATAAGCAGAGATAATTTCTTGAACAGAAGCAGTGATCAGAGAGGTGAGAGCGAGGAGGTGGGTAGCTCCAGATGCCATTGTCAGTCCGGGACTGGTGGTTGTAATCACCAGCTTTTGAGTACTGTAATGCCTGCCGCATGATACATTCAGTTGGTGCAGAGGCACCATATCATGATCTAGAGAAGACTACGCTGGCGACAATAGAATAGAACATTCAACATTAGTAACTGGATGCGACCGGTTGTGTAGCCAGGTCGCGAACGGATTTAACCGACATCTTAAGTGTACAACCCTTGCTTTGCCCTTGCCCAGATTTAGTGGATTATTGATTGAAATCTTCAGGCTTGGAAACTTACTCGAAGCACTGGAACCGATATCATAATCATTTATTTTTCCCCCTTGCCATTCGTCGATTGGCGATCCGAGATCGGCATCACGTTCGAATGCGGAAACGATCATATGATATTCAGCCCTCAGAACGGGCACCTGTCTTGATGTCACTGTTGTTCCTCGATGTCACTTTCGTCCCCAGTAGACATTCTCATTCTCGGTGCAGGCTGGACGGCGACATTCCTCATACCACTTTGCGTGGAGAAGAACGTCAAGTGGGCCGCGACGACACGTTCAGGATCCACTGACCCTTATACCACTATCCCATTCAACTTTGATCAAGATGACGAAAGCGAAGAGAAACTAGACGAGCAATGCAAGAAATTGCCGGATGCGAAGACGGTACTGGTGACATTCCCAATAACCACCAAGGGCGCCGTGGGAAGGTTGGTGCAGGGATATAGGAAGGCCAGGAAGGACGGAAGGGGTGGGCAAGAATTATGGGTTCAGCTTGGGACCACGAGTATTTGGGATAATCCAGTGCGTTTCATTCGTCCTTCATGTTCATCTCTGAGCGTCCATCTAGCAAAATGCCCCCAAACCCACTTCGACCAACTGGTACGACCGCCATTCGACATTCACAGAGACTCCACGTGTCGTTTTGGAAGAGGAATTACTGGCTCTACCTGAGACAAAGAGCAGCGTGCTCTGTCTTTCGGGCCTGTGGGGTGGAACGAGGGATCCAAAGAACTATGTCGGACGAGTTGCACCCACGAAAGAGGCCTTGAAAGCGAAGGTACGTCTGTTGGTCATTTCGTTCGAATTTCCCCGTTATCGCGGCAACTCCAGGACGGCATCCATCTCATCCACGGCCAAGACGTCGCACGGGCGATACTTGCGGTGCATCTGAACCCTTCCAAAACCGTTGGTCAACGGTGGTTGTTGACTGACGGGAGAGTCTATGATTGGTGGGACATTGCCTCAGCATGGTCAGAGGAAAAGGCGCAGTGGGTCCGTGAACTGATGCGCGATGAATCTGTCCGGGCACTTCCGAGAGACATCAGCACGCTGGGTCGTGCTTTAGATTCAAGGGACTTTTGGGACACCTTTGAGCTGGTACCCATCAAAGCAAGAGTATAATCAGGTATCGATGAAAGTACCAGGAAAGATCTATAGAATGAAATAAAATGTGTAACGTATACGTATATGTAAAACTTCTGAGCGGACCTTACGTTCTGCAAGATCAGGTACTAGGTTGAGAATACCTGAGTCAAAGCTGAAGCAGGTTGGAGATTGCAGCAGGAGGCATACGGCTGTTCGCCCGTTGTTCGAAGGGCAGTGTTTGCTGCCTTCGAACGCGTCCCGTCACGCGTGACAGTAACAGTTGCCTCTTGTGTTGATCATGCGATCGTGAGAATTTCAATTTTAAACTCCGCTCGACGTGCTTTCGTTCGAACACTCACAACCGTCGAGGGGCGGGCGATGCTCAGTACGCTAACAAACACAATGTCATCATCACAGACCAATGCTAAACGGAAGGGCGACTTTTCTGATAATCCGCTAGCGAAGAAGGCGAAGAAGGATGCGGTGTGTTGGTTTCCCATACCGTAGTTGGTACTATGTCAACTGATATTTCGTGTTTAGGGGAATAAACGGAAACGTGCGTTTGTTTCATTTGGCGTATCGAATTATTTTACTTATCAAACATCTAGTATTGAATGGGGAGGAGCAGCCCGGTGGCCTCATTATCGTCCGTGCACAATCGCAAGCCGGACACTCGAATTCGCAACCACCCCCTTCTCAGTCCCAGCCACCGACAAAGAAACTACGCGCAGACTCCCAGCAACCTACTAACAGAGCTAAATCAAAGGCTGTGAAACCCTCCAGCTCGAAACCTACGCGTCCTACGACACCGCCTCCCTCTACCAACCGTTCACGGGACATACTTTCATCGCCAGGAGATCCCGTTGCGATGGCGTCTGACGTTCGCGCCATGGAGGACGAGAATTCCCATCTGCGTAAGAGCTCGAGGGCACCTCAGAGTAAGGGGAAGGGAAAGGGAAAGAGCGTTGACCGGACAGAGCCACTAGCTGCTTTGGAGACGGACAGTCCGATAATTGAACGAAATAAGGCAATGCGCGGGGTGCCATGGCTGCCATTAACCAGTATCAGGGGAACGACGACGACAATAGCCGGACTCCCAATCGACGTAGCTCCATGGGCGGCCGGGGGAAGCGGGTCAGCGCGAGTTTTGAGTCCACAGGGATTAGCCAGCCGCATCCGAGTGTCCATGAAAGGACGTTTTTCAAGCATATCGACGTGGACTTACCGGATGCAGAGAGGATGAGGGTGCTACTCGTATGGTGTTCCCTGAGGGCAGCAGGCAACGAGGAAGGGCTCGATCCAGGAGCGGCACGGGGGATGAAGGCGGCGAAAGAAGAGATAATAAGATCACTGGCGGCGAGGCAAGTCGATGTCAGGACGTCGTCTTCTGGCGCTTCAGGAAGTGGGAATGGGGCAGTGGCAGTGGCATTGCGGGAGAATGAGCAGAACATGAGCAATCGGCGGTTTGAGGTGACATATACTGAACAGATCCGAAAGTGAGCTTCCACATCTAGTACCCCCTTTGTTGTATTAATGTCTCGTTGACAGGGCGCAGGAAGAAGACGAATCGTGGAAAAAGGCCAGGAGTTTCTACGATGCGTTCATCTCTTCCAAGTCCAAAGGAAAGCAGAAGGAGGAGACTGGCTCCAACCATCCCAGTTTCGCGCTTGCGCAACATATACTCAACGGCACCGACAGGCCAGAGATACAGACGCTTCTCCAGGACGTCGAGTTCAAGGTGGACATGTTAAACACATATCAGAACGCCGCTCGTGCGACTACATCGGTAGCCGAGCGTGCACTTGATGAGCGTTTTGCCCATCTTTCCACCGGCCTCGCGCAAAGGTCCAACTCGAATCCCCCAGGGCTATTGGGTGCTCCGACACGAGAACCGCCACCGCAAGACCTGTTTAGGGCATTGTGGACAGTAGACCGTGAACGTCCACCTGCGATGGTTGGTGATGCAGCAAGAAGAGCGGTCAGGGAGGTGCAGAGGGTCGAGGAGAGAGGCGGGGGTGTTAGTGAGCGAAGGCTAACCGGTGTCCCGCCGCCTACGCCGCGAACGCCAAAGAGGGGGAGTACACCGGGGAGGACATGAGCTACTATCTAATCTGATTCATTTTTATTATTGCTTTTCTTACTTCATTTTGTACTTTCGATATCGATCTGTTGACATGGCGAGGCAGTGACGTCGTGATGAGTAAACAAGCGCCCACAACTCTTGCTTCCTACCATGATCTGTTCGCGTACCGTATTTCGGTGCTTCAAGACTCTGGAGCGACTGGGAGACCGTGTTACCGGCGCAGCTGGCCCGTTTTTTGTGGCATTGGCTATAATATTGATGAGCATTGGAACCGTGGCTTTCTGTGCGTGGCTTTCTCGTTCGTTCAACCCGTCCTGATGCCGGCGCAGTCGACGTAATATCGCCTAGCCTCCCTTTCCCTCTTTTTACGATACCTCTGTGCGTCCTTGTGGCGATCAACATGTGGACGCACTACTGGTGGGTGTGTACGGTCCCACCTGGCTTCGTCGATGGTGATGTATCCCCAATACGAGGATTCTGGGCGGCCAAAAAGAAACGCGTAGGCGTCGATGCAAGGACGAGCAGGGCTGCGCAGACAAAATGCAGCAAATGTTCCATGATGAGGCCAGAACGCGCCCATCATTGTCGTATATGCAACAGATGCGTACTAAAGTACGACCATCATTGTCCTGTGCGCTCCATGTGTCCTTTCTGCTACTCTATTATGCTAATCAGACAGTAGTGTTTGTCCATTGCATTCGTTCGTTTCACTGGTGGCTGACGTCGCTTAGGGATCAACCAATGCGTAGGCCTCCATAACGAGCGCCATTTCGTCATGTTCATGGCTTACCTCGTTATCGCCACGCTTGCTTTCGTTCTGTCGGGATACCCACAGCTCCTAGTTGCACTTGGTGTGATGGGCATGCACGTTTCCTGGCCATACAGAGTGTCGTTGACATTTTATCTCCTCATCTATATCCTCTCCGCCGTGCTCTGCCTCGCAGTGGGAGTGATGTGCGTGTGGCACTTGGCTGCCATATCTGCTGCCGAGACGTCCGTTGAGTCGCAAGATCATGAGGTGTACAAACGCGTCGCACGGAACCGAGGAGAGGAGTTTATTAATAGTTATGATTTAGGGTGAGTTTGATCATGCTCAGTCCAGCCTGTTTCTTACCTGTTGGTTAGCCGACGGAAAAACCTCAAGCTCTTCTTTAATCTCGAGGAGTATCCCATATATACGCTCATCATTCCTCTGAGGCTCCAGCCGTATACTGACGGTCGTTCGTGGGCACGAAAGGATGGGTACGAAGAGCATGGTGGGATCAGGAGAGGTGAAGAGTTGACGGATGATGATGACGAGTAAATATTAGGTTAGTCTTTTTCGAGGTCCTCCTTGAAGTTTTGGAACTGAAGTCTTCAAGAATTAGTGGCATGATATTGCTTTATTGAAATTGGACAATGCATTTGGATAATTTATTCGCCCTGGAGAACCTTAATCCGTCCCAGACGAAAGGATAAGGTAAATACTTTTGAACTAGCAAGCAGTAAGCTTTCATCAATGCTACTGCCCGCTAACATTATGGATTTGGATCCGATCGATGTGTTTAACTCAACGTCATCAAGATGTAGCAAGAATCTCTTTGGATGGGAATCCCAAAATGCGGGATAAATATCGCATTTTATTTCGCTCATCAGATGCCCAAGCTGATGCTCGGATGAGTTGCGGTTACCCTGTTTTCCCTGTGCGCTTGCTGAAGTCATAGATTGCATGTGATCTCCCATTTTACCCCTCCCTGCATCACTCTGGGAATACATTGAAAGTATACTGAGTAGGTTCCGATGACAGAGGGGAACTCTTCTGTGGTAGATTCAGGCTGGGAATCAGATTTTAGAGTGGACCGTGACGATGCGGATATGTTACCCTGGGCCTGAAAAAAGGAGGGGAGAAGAAATTATACTGGGAGGCATCTATGATTCAACCAAGATTACTTTGAAACCAAGGAAGAGAGCGCCTGGTCTTATCTTGAATTCTGGTGATCTAATCTTCAGCTTGATTTGGCAATTATACCGCTTTGTCAGACGCTAGAATTGGCTTGCGTCAGTCAGAAAGTTCTCTCTTATCCTTCTCTCTCTTTTTCTCCGCTGATCAGAGCTATCCGTCTCCCGGGCTTACGACAGTTTCCAGTTCACGGCTCAGCTGAGGGAGGAGCTTACGATTGTGGTTGTCCATGAGCTGGATTGGAAAAGGCATTCGGCCGGGTGCGCCCTTGTCTTTCCGACAACAATGTCCTCGACGCGCTTTGTCATACTTCAATGTCGTGTACAGGCCGTCGTCACTCGTCCATGACCGCATACTGGAGCGACTAGACCACCGTTTCTTCTCCTCGTCTGTTCCGACGTTCATTCACCGGACGCCATCTCTCAATAATCCTCGCTGGATCAACTCCAAACACAGACCAACGGACGTTCCATCCGAGGGAGATGAGAAAGCGATAGAGGATGCAGAGGAACTCTCGGACGACCAGGTGCGGCTGCGTTCCGAGGATGACGAGAATCCTTCCGAAGGGTCATCTTCCGAATCCTCCCCACCCGCTTCTTCGTCTTCTGATGGTCATGACTCTGGAGATTCAAGTCAACCTCCCTCATCCTCGCGTCCTTCGTCGCCAGCAGCAATCGCGAAGCAATCTGTTCCCGAAATCTATCCCCAGGTCCTGGCTCTCCCCATCGTTCGTCGCCCGCTTTTCCCCGGTTTCTACAAGGCCGTCGTCGTTCGTAACCCTGAAGTAGTCGCAGCTATAAAAGAGATGATGAAGCGGGGACAGCCGTATCTTGGCGCGTTTCTCCTGAAGGACGAGAACATCGACAGTGATGTCATTACGGACATCAATACTGTGCATCCTGTTGGTGTGTTCGCTCAGATAACCAGCGTGTTCAGTGCTGGGGGCCAGGATGACAAGGAAGAAGGTCTGACAGCCGTTCTTTATCCTCATCGGAGGATAAAGATCACATCCCTCGTCAAGGCTGGCGGCGTTGCGACCGTTGAGCCGGTTGGAGAGGAAGACGTTCAATCTGTGACTCCCCCGGCTACCCCAACCTCGGAAACAGCTCCTCAGACCCTTCATGGTGTGTATGCGCTCGTTCTGATTTCTTAGTGTTGATCTCATGATGTGACAGGACCGTTACAAACCTCTTTCTTGCACAACCACGCCATATCCATCGTCGAGGTCGAAAATCTTGTCACTCAGCCGTATAACAAAGACAATCAGTACATACGCGCTTTCATGTCTGAGATCGTCTCGGTCTTCAAGGACATTGCCCAATTGAACCCCCTCTTCCGTGATCAGATCACCAACTTTTCGATTAACCAGATCGCGTCCAATGTTTTCGATGAACCTGACAAGCTGGCAGACTTTGCTGCCGCGGTGTCAACGGGGGAAGTTGGCGAACTACAGGATGTTCTGGAGAGCCTGGTCGTCGAAGATCGCTTACGAAAAGCTTTACTGGTGTTGAAGAAGGAACTTATCAATGCCCAGCTTCAGAGCAAGCTCTCTCGGGATGTTGACAGTAAAATTGCGAAGCGTCAAAGAGAGTACTACCTGATGGAACAGCTCAAGGGTATCAAGAAGGAGCTGGGTATGGAGTCAGACGGGAAGGACAAGCTTATTGAGAAGTTCAAAGAGCGAGCTGCATCTTTAAAAATGCCGGAGACTGTTAGAAAAGTATTTGACGAGGAGATCAACAAGCTCGCTGGTTTGGAACCCGCTGCGTCTGAGGCAAATGTGACCAGGAACTACTTGGAGTGGCTGACTCAAGTGCGCCGTTTCTGCCCTTACATTATCTGTCATCGTTCTGAACCATTCCTTTAGATTCCATGGGGTCAGCACTCACCAGAGAACTACTCTATCTCGCACGCGCAAATTGTGTTAGACGAAGATCATTATGGCCTCAAGGACGTTAAAGATCGAATTTTGGAATTCCTTGCTGTTGGAAAGTTACGCGGTACAGTTGAAGGAAAGATCATCTGTCTCGTTGGACCTCCCGGTGTAGGAAAAACATCGATTGGAAAATCGATATCACGCGCGCTCAACAGGCAATTCTTCCGGTTCTCAGTTGGTGGCTTGACCGATGTTGCTGAGATTAAAGGTCATCGTCGAACATATGTTGGGTATGTTTATCTGCCATTTCTACCATCCATTATTCTGATCTGGATATTTCCAAGAGCATTGCCAGGAAAAATCATTCAGGCGCTCAAGCGTGTTGGAACAGAGAACCCTCTTGTCCTTATAGATGAAGTTGACAAGATTGGCAGGGGTATCAACGGCGATCCTGCTAGTGCACTTCTGGAGATGTTGGACCCGGAGCAAAACAACAGCTTCTTAGACCACTAGTACGCGACTTACCTGTTGTTCTTTTGTTTTGCTAATGACCTCGCGAAGTATGGATGTCCCTGTTGACCTGTCGCGCGTCCTTTTCGTTTGCACGGGTAGGAGAATACCTTCTTTTTCAGTCGTCTTCGCCTAAAGTGCTTGTTAGCCAATAATCTTGATACTATCCCGGCGCCTCTTCTTGACCGTATGGAGGTCCTTGAAGTTAGCGGCTATGTTTCGGAGGAGAAAGCAGTCATTGCGGACAAATATCTTGGTCCTCAAGCCAGAGAGGCTTCTGGTCTCAAGAACGCTGACGTTCTCCTGGACCCTTCTGCTATCGATGTACTTATCAAGTACTACTGCCGAGAAAGCGGTGTTCGAAATTTGAAGAAGCATATTGAGAAGGTCAGTTATATGTCTGAGTCTTTACCGAGTTTACACTATCTTATGCTGGAACTTAGATATATCGGAAAGCAGCATTGACGCTAGTTCAGGATCTCGGAGAAGAGGCCCTACCGGAGCCGCCTTTGGTCACCTCCGCGTCCTCGTCGGCCGCAGAGTCCTCTACCACTGTTGAGTCTCAAGAGCCTCCTAGTAACGAGCCATCAGTCGGTCCGGATCCCCCGGGTGAAAGGATGACAGTGACGACCCAACAGCGCAAACCTATGTCCATACCTGACACAGTCCACGTCAGGATAACCCCGGAAACCCTCAAAGACTATGTTGGCCCGCCGATATATCAAAAGGATAGGATGTATGTGCATCCCCCTCCTCCTGGCGTGAGTACTGGTCTTGGATACCTCGGCAATGGATCTGGCGCAGTAATGCCTATTGAAGCTATGGTTAGTCAACTTCATACACGTCTGATGACCGTCGTCTAAATTGAGCACAGAGTATGCCTGGGAAAGGCAGTCTCCAGCTCACCGGCAAACTTGGCGAGGTTATCCGGGAGAGTGCACAGATTGGGCTCAGCTGGGTCAAAGGTCATGCATTCGAGCTCGGGATAACGCCAGACGCAGAGACACAGTTCCTGACGGATCGGGATATCCACGTCCACATGCCTGAGGGCAGCATTGGGAAGGAAGGGCCTAGTGCAGGGACTGCAATTCTGTCAGCCTTCGTATCGCTGTTTACCAAAACAAAAATAAACCCGGATATCGGTAGGCCTACTTTATCACCTTCATCCTGCCGAAGCTGACAAGTATATAGCGATGACAGGAGAGATATCCCTTGTCGGACAGGTTCTTCCAGTCGGGGGCCTCAAGGAAAAGATCTTAGCCGCTCACCGAGCTGGTATCAAGACTATCATCGCTCCCGCAGCTAATAGAGCAGATATCGAGGAAAACGTCCCTGAGAGTGTCAAGGTTGGCATCAAGTTTGTATATGTCGAGGACGTGACAGAAGTTCTGCAAGAGGTGTTTGGGGGAGAAGAGATTGCGCAGCGGTGGAAGGAAACATTGGCAATATCATAATCGCACCATTCTTACTACCTGCGTATTTTATATACTTACTACTTATATAGACAGACGGTTGGTGTGCTTTAGCTTCGGCTTTGTTTTGTACGCGCATCACAGAAACTGTATTTTACTATCCCTTCTCAATGCTCCTTGCTGGCTTCTGGCGTTAACGGCTTGGGTTGACGACCATGTCGGCGGCCGATCACAAGTCCCTCTTCGTGGCCTTTGTCTGGTTCTGGACAAAGCAGACGCGTCATGGAAAGTTCTTTACGATGATATTATCTTCGAAGTCCGGTATGTTAGGATTCATTTGTCACTTTGGGCTCATCTCTGATCCCTCTTACATGTGAACGGAGTCAGCAGACAGAACGTCCATCTTCTCTTAGTAAGATGTCACACTGTTTACACCGTCCTTCACGGCCGCCCAAGATGGCCTCGATGTGATATCTTTCCACCATCTATCAGGAAAAATTGAGTGAGCAACGAGTAGAACATAAACAGATGTAATTCGAACCTGGCCACATTGAGCTTGCTCTCCATGATATCGCTACCACCGACGGCGAGAAGAACACCCCAAGGGATGTGGAAGAGGTCAGCCAGGGTAACATCCTGTCAAAAAACCCCGTCAATTTTGTGCGCCTAGAGGGTCTCGTTTTAATTGACTTACATCTCCGGCGAGGTATTTCTGCTTCGCGAGGATAACATCGTAGGCGTCTAATTTGGCAGACAGAGAGGTGAGAGCGGCTTCGACGGTTACCTCATTTGCTTGAATTCCCTTTCGCCTGTCGAGACAATGAAGAGGGTTCTCCTGTATGATAATTTAATAACACTTACGGCTTGATAATCTTTTCCATCCCAGCGGCAGTGGCGTAAGGATCGAATGAACTCTGCTCGACGGAGGCAGCTTGTTCGAAAAGTGCGATCTTCTTCAAGTCATCGGTGGGGATGAGCTTCGTGCCTTGGGATTCATACTTGAGTGCGATGTATCGGCTTATTGCCCTGCTCTCGTAGAGAATGAAGCCGTCGTCATCCTACAACCCGATCAGTAAAGATGCTACAGTGTAAGAATAACAGAAACCTTACTATGTATGGGACGACGCCAAAGGGCTGTTTTTCCAAGTAGGAAGGCGTCTTGTGCTCCCCGGCAGCGAGATTAACAGGGTAAATTTCGAAAGGAACTTTTTTCTCGTGGAGAATTGTGGCGACACGCTTGGTGCACGTGGAAAAAGGCGACCCGTAGAGCTTCAAGACCATGATCGACCTTTAGCGCTTAGCGTTGAGTATGGTGGTTAGGAGAAAGATCGAGAAGCTCGGAGGCCTGGTACGGTTCAATTTATCCGGAATTCCTTGGGAATGCCGATGCTTTCCAGGAGTTTGCTTATTGATGGTATTCTCTTCTGTTGTAATAGTTGCTGACTTCGCCTTTCTGCGTAGAAATCACGCTGAACACGAAGAACATACGGTGTACATTCAGAGTTACACTTGCGCCAGATAACTTTCCCTCAATCACCTGACCCCGTTTCGGCCGAATCCGACCCACCATACACGGCGGCTTCCCGAGGCTCTCACAACTTCACATCCTTCCCCATTAGACCTGTAACCGATCGTCTTGAATGGGAGGCTTCCCCATACGAAACGAAGGCGCCAGCGCGCTGCTTTTTGTGGGTATTGGTCGTGTTTTTTCTTGCTGCGAGAGGTCTACTTAAGTACTAAGATCCTCTGACTAAGGCCAGCTTGATGGCATCATCATGCTGAGGCTCAAGCTGCTGCTCTGCCCGTATAAGCGTCGGCGACACAATGCTACGTCAGCGGTCTGGCAACTTTGATACTTACGTCGATTATCAAACATGATGATCCCTGCTCTACGTGTCGCTTGTTACTGGCCGCTGAAAAGTGCATCAGACAACGATCTGTCAAAATAGCGTTCTGTCTGGGTGCCCGAAAAAATCAACGACTCTCCTCCGATTGTCGCCTTGTCACTTTGCGCAGGGAATCAGGATTTTGATTGTTTGATTTAGGACTCGGGGCTTGGACTAGACGCGCAGCAGACAGCTCTAACTTCTGGCAGAGAAGTCATCGCGCTTGGATGGATTTCAAAGCCGTGGCGTTCTGGATGCGGTGAGCAGTTGGCGTTGGCAAGGGTCTACTGTAACACGAATGGACCCCATATTCTAGGATCTCTTAGGAAGATGCCATTCAATTCATCTAGTCGACTCATAATGTACTGATGGTACTCATTTATGGTCTGGTGACGATAGCTCACCGAATTGGACGAACAGTGTTCCATTTCCATCCGTTATCCGTTGGATAGCGTAGTACTATAAAAATACCGACGCTGGTGTTACTACAACAAGACTACACCGAAAAAGGACTTGTCTGATATTGGACAGTATTGGACTCTCTCCGTCTATCTCGCGCCAATATCGTTGTACTCTAGACTCAGACTACGACTTGCCGAGCTAAGCGACATTCTATTAGTTTCAGAAGCATGTGTTATCACGACTCGCTTGCTTCAAAGGTACTTACAGCTTACCGTGCTATTGGCACGGTTCTCAGCAGCGGCCGTTAAAAAACACTAGAGAATGCTTCCATGCCAATCAATTGCTATTCTGCCGAGTCTTTTGTTCCGCGGAGTTGGTGGAATGGCGGAGAGCTCTATACGGTGAAATAAGGAAAATACGGCTAATGACACTATAGAAACGGTGAAAACCGGGAGGTCACAACGCAAAGCGCACGGCGGGTTAGTACCACCCCTCCGATGTAGTTGGTCGGACGTCCGCGGCTTTTACAACATTCTTCTTCTTGTTCGCCAATCAAATATTCTTGCTCGGGGTACGCGTACATGATCGTCCAATGTTTTTTGATACTGATCCGGGCTTCCATTACTATGTCTCGCTTCTCTTTTTAGATTCTCGTCTTCTCCGATCGTCTTACTGCATCGCTTTGCAGTTCTCATCAAAACTTAAATCCGAATTTATTTTTGTTGACATCGCTGTGCCTTCTCTCCATTGTGCAGTAACACGTGCAATCAATATTTGCAGCGGTAGAGAACGACGTTTCGGCTGAACCTGGCTGAACATGGTCGAGGTGAGCGACGTTTCGTTGTTTTTCGATCGGGGTGTTTCATTGGCCCGGTCTGCGATTGGCAATCTTCAGATAGCCATTGAAAGCATTGAGCGTACGTGTGTACAAACCCTGTGGTGCACCACAAGTCGTGGCGGCGCCTCCACTCGCCGTTACCATCGCCTGATGATCCCACGTTACTGAAGCGGTCGTGCCTCAATCGGCGGTGAAAACTACTTCTCTTCCGGGAATTTAACGCATTGCTGCGCCTGATTGATTACCACCCAATGCCTTGGGCGCCGTCCGAGTCTAGCGGGGGTGTCTATTAAAGCACTTGATACCATTGCAAAATCACTAATTGGATTAACAGGAGACAACAAGACCCGGCGACCAAAGGTCATCCTGATACTTCAGTGGGCTACCTTAATTAACTACGCCATCTCAAATGCCTTGAGCTGCCCACCGATGCCCGACCTGTCCTCGAACAATGAATGTCAAGCCGCAGGGTATGTATACGAGACGCCATATCAGTGGCAATGAGCACAGCTTTAAAATAAGCCCCGCAGCAATACTCTTGAAGCGGTGGTGGTCACCCCAACGAACGGAAGCAAATTTGAAAGAACTTGCCAGCAGACACGCCCGCCCGTTCATATATATCCCGCCGGTGGCTCGAAGGGCGCCACAGGCACGTCAGTTGCCAAAACTAGTAGCTCTAAACATTTTCGACTTTTCAGCATTTTACTTGAAAGTCAGGCGCTTTCAGCTCTGTAGACAACTTAGAATAGTGTACTGGAAAGATTTAAATTGGACAGAGAGTGTTATTTTCATAAGACAGCTTTTGTTTTGCCATCGTGCTCTATGAAACAGGAGGCAGACTAAGGCAACACTGCAGAATTGTGATAGGTGACTTCTGTCAGAAATGTTAAATACAGCCGCATGCCTATCGCATGCATATCCTCAGCCTGCACATGATTCTGATATCTTTGGCTCCTCTCGGGCTCTCTCGGGGTTCCTAAATGCAACTTACAACGAATAGTACCCAGGTTCTACTTACCTACACCAGAACATGGACATCCTGAGTCCTCATTCAAAAGCTTGAATATCACTTCCTGTAGTCCGGCTTCGGTCAATGAAAGCCCTGAAGCCCTGAAACGACTTTGGAAAGCAGAAGTTACCAGGCCAACCAAATGATATCAGAGCTAGCATATGACAGACTATCGTAGGAAATTGGGGACCATGCATACTACATACAATATACTGCATTCTTCGTCATCCGGGGGACTGTAGTACAGACGCCGGCACGCTTCTGTTGAGGAGCACCGTCGGGTAATAAAACTTCCTTCCTCCGTAACAAAAGCACCGAAAGCATTAACGTTGACTCTTGAGTCGGATCCTAAAATATATACCGTCATCTCAAGCGTTCCTACGCCCAGACTTCAGGCAACAAGTCCTCTCTTGTAACAAGGGGTATATCCGGTACGCAGTGGTAGACTACTGAGACTTGTAAGTAGGTAGTAACTTCCTAGATGGGAGTTGAATAAGAGGAATGAATTCTTACTACTGCAGAAACTGTACAGGTATATATACTACTGAGAAAATATCTAGAAAGTTCCATCTTACTAAGAAATAATCCTTCGAGTCCTTTCTCCCGCTCTCTTCAAAGTACGAGCATTGTTGCTCGAACATTCCGGACGTTACCGGATTGCCGAGATGCCGGTTACCTGATATGGTACTTGCGGCATCGTCTCCAACATCCTCCATTAGGGGCATCGATTCGATGGCAGCCTTGTACCTCCTTGTACCAAGCCCACAGTGCACGTGGCAGCAAAGACATGCTCGGTCGATGACTCGAACAGTTGCAATGAGCACCGACGTCCGTTCCTTGATCGAATAAGTAATTCATTCATAAGTATGACATTAATGAATCCATCGGCATCCAATAATAATAATGGATCCTTTCATCGGGACCAAATTATTTATTGACGCCATAGGAACTTAACGACGAATCATAAGGCACTTCGAGAAGTCATCAAGTGGGTCGCTCGGTATTCGCGGGGCCCGTCTTCTGCATGTCGAAACATTAACTGATATCAACCGTAGATACACGCGACGATGAGTCGGAAACGTAAGTACGAATCCACGGAGAGTCTTGGATCCACCGACTTGACATGCTTCGCGACCTGCATGGTCAGTACCGGTCACGATGCCATTTTGATTTCTGCTTGACAATAATGAATAATTAAGTGTATATCGCATTTTGAGTCGCGTAGGGTACCTTAATAGTAAGTGTACCGCGTCGGTCAACCACGGCGAGTCTCTTCGCAATAGACTTTTAAAGCACTAAGACAGCGCTGATTGAATGGACAATATTGGAAACACCGATGAACGTTCAGTGGCGGGTGTTTGGAAGGCGTTTGTAATAGGCACGACTAGAAGTTGAGGACAAATTACCGGCAAGGCATCCAATTCGCTATCGCCCTCAGCGCCCGGGCCGGCCATTCTCGGAAGTCGGTACCGCATGAGAATAGACCAGGACTTGGCACAACATAATGATAATGCACCCGGCGAGTGAGTCCCGCATTTCTTGGATACGATTTCAACCTCAGCCTGCCCTTGATGTGCAGGCGACCAGGGCGACCAGCAGGCCACAAGGTTCCCATCTAACTTTATATATATATTCAGAAGATACACGACGCTACAAACAAACAGAGATATCGATACATGCAGGTTAGTATTAGTAGTAGAGATTATCGGTAGCAGGAACAAGAAGGAAGAATTCAGTTCGAACCTATCCCTGCCAGGACTGTGAAGACATATTCCTGTCGTTCCCTAAACGCCTTCAACCTGGTCATACCCAGACTAAGGGCATTGATGCGGTTTGCGAACGCAACGGCTTTTCCCTCAACACTTCGCCTGCCGTTTTCCTCATCCCGGTGGCGATCACTGTATCCAACACCCTCTTCTAAGATTTTCCGGACTCTCTCCATCCTTGGCGCTGGTATGTCCCTTCCCTGCTGCGCATACTGCATCGCGATTCTATCGTCTTCCGCTTCGAGTTCCTTCGAATCCCTCCCAATCGCCGCGAGTTCCATCATGAATGGCTGAAGCTGGATTGGACAATCCGAAAGCATCAAGGGTTGTCCAAGAACACCAACCACACCTCCCTCTGGCGTCATAGACGTGGTCGCAACGTCAAGGATTGCAAAAGCCACGGATGCGAAGTACGCACGGGGAGGATCTCGTTTCAACAGAGCGCGAAGGCTAGGCTGTCGATCAAGAGCGTCTGCTAAAGATGCATACAATGTCTCACGGATGAACTCAATTGCAGGTGAATTGGGCGCTAAGATGGTGGGAGAGGGACTACGTGAAGGCCATCCACTTGACTCGCTTGCAACATGTGGTGATAGATGTGCCGGAGACTGTGGGGGTACATCGTGGCCTGGGCGCTGGGGCAACGTTGGAGGTCTCCCGTCGAGGGATGGCCGAGGAGATGTTTGGTGGGACGATGGAGGCGCGTCGTAGGAAGGTGGCGGAACAAATGAAGCTTTTACTGATCTGGGGCTACTGAGAGGTTTCCCTGAATCCAGAGCTGCTTGAAGATCAGAGGCGTATTGATCCTGAAAAGACCGCCTCTGGCTAATTTCAATAGCTACAGCACGCAAGTCTGCGGAAATACCCAGCAATGATTGCAACGGGGGCACAGATAACGGTTCGAGCCCACAGATGATACGCGCTAGATCATGTTGGTGCTCTGGTGCTAGTCCCTGGATGGATGGGACTGATTTGGCCCATACAGAAAGAAATGAAGTGAATGCCGGGGGACAGTTTTCTGCAGAAAGCTCCGTTGGCTCTGACGATTTACTCCGCCGGGGTAGAGGTACAGAAGGGGGATTCGTAGTGCATCGAAGAGCAGCGAAATAAAGACACAAGGCAGGGCCTATAACATGAGGAATCAGAGCCCGTTCCAGCACGTCACAATGAATTAAGAGACGCCATACCGGTAATCATTAGGTCGCCTTCCGCACTACTTAGAATATTTTCATCTAAGAGTCGTTCAATTTTGGCTTGTGTGAGAGATGATTTGAGGTAGCTATGAAAGCTTTCCTGGATGTGCTGCTCAGAAAGCAATTCTCTGCTTTGCGAGGACGATCCTTCAGACATGTTCGTAAATCAGGGAGAGGAACAAACAGCCATTACAGCAAACCTTTTACCGGAGGTGTGGCTGTGAAGGAGTGATGTCACAGCACAGCCTTGCACCTAAGTCAAGGCCCCGGCCCGCAAGGTCATCGAATATAGCCTTCCGTGAGTCATGGATGTTGACTTAGCAAAGCTGACATAGTCGCGCTCACGACACCGGAAGGAACCCTTTATTCCGTGTTCCATCGGAGGAGATATCATCAAGATTTTCAAACTCAAAAATACATCTCCGCCCTAGCTCTAACTCGTTTTAAAAGCTTGTATAAATTTTGCCTATTACAATACAGGGCCAAAAAAGGTGTGGCTTATGACCATCGCGGTTCTATACTTATAGAAATACTTATCGGTGGTTCTACATCCCAAAACTATGGGGAGGGGAGGAATGATTGAAACAATGCCCATGCCAGTGATCTAGAATAAGTTGTGAATGCAAAAATGATGTACAGTACTTAGTATACAGCTATGACAATGATGAGGAAAAGAAGAGGGTCACAGGCATCCAAGATGATTTAATACAAGTATGGCTGCGGCACTAATGAGCTAGAGAATCATCTATGAACAGGGTTGTACTCACCGATGAAGCGCCGCCTGCCGGAGGAACTCGGTATCGCTCCCAGTGGTTGGGATCGTAAACTTGGGTAGTACTCGCCCAGTGCTCCCCAATCACATTGTCGAATGATGCCGAAATGGCGCCAAAGTGAGGGAGAGTAGGGCCAGCACGAAGGGCCTCGGACGACGCAAAGTCATAGTTGCTGATTTGACCATCCGGAAGTTGTGAGGAAAATGAGTGATCGTAACTCGTAGGTTGGAATGCCAGGAGGGAGTCCTCATGGAACGGAGGAACGTTCTGATTTACGGAATTCTCGAACGAGTTATATCCTGACCCTGCCACACGGGATCCCGACTGCGACCGAGACGATCCGTAACTTGAAAGAGGTCCGAACGATGGCTCTTCCCAGCTAGACTGATCGAGTGAGAAGGGGATAGGTGAACCCGTCGGTGACTTGGAAAACAGCGAGCTCGGGACTTCGGGAATGGGAATCGAAGGTGTGATGGGAGAAACACTCGCCGATGAGGACGCACTTTCGGAGTGAGAGCTACGGTGTGTTGTATAGGAACTGATGGATGACTTGCGACCACCACGGTCAGAATTAAAGCGAGTGATACTATTGTACCTAGAATCGGCAGTCTTTGTTAGGAGAGACACAATCCCGAGAACAGCGAACCTCATACCTATTCTTAGCGGAAAGGCCCGTTCGACCAGGGAAGTATGTTTTGACGATCTTGGTCCACAGCTTTCCATGCTCGTTAACAGCACTAATCAACAGCGCGTCCTGCAGAAAGGCATGAGTGAATGCGCGAGTAGGTAGGATGCGACAACTTACCCCCTCCGGGGTCCAGGTCGTTCTGTCGATTGAGGGGTTCAGAGTATCAGTCCAGCGTTTGGCACATTCTATAGACAAGGCGCAAATGTGAGATTTGTGTTGTGTACAGCTAGATCGAGCACTCACGATCACTGTTCCGGGTTTGCACCAACGACGCGACGAGAGACCATCTTGAACGAACAAGATAAGTAAACATTCCAAAGGGGCAACGGGAAGAACAATATACCTTGTACCATATCGTTCAATAGCTTTCACAAGTCTCTCATCCTCGTCCGGCGCCCACCCGCCCTTGACCACGTCCGACGCCATCTTGGCAAACCAACGCTTGCGACAGTCTTTGTTGGTGCGATCAGGAACATGCTTGGCTATAGCATGCCACTTGGAGGGATTTGGGTTACCAGGATCCTCTAAAAAATACAGCCCAGAGTCAACATCGGCAATGGGGAGTATAAAAACAAAGTAACTGACCTCGTTGTACGGCCTCACGGAGTAGTTGATCCTCTTTCGCAGTCCAGGATCGACGCTCACGAGATAGCATGTTGACTGCAGCCATGGTGGTGTTGCACTGGAGAAGTTTCGAGGCAGATCAAGCGCTGGAGGATAGATTGACAGCATGGTTTAAATAATCCTCGCTGCCGCTGAAATTGGCCAAATCAGGGAGTCGGAGGAGTGGTGGCATTTCCAACTCCCACGTACAACCAGATCTAAACGAAAGCGTAATTGTCATTGTTACCGGCTTTACGGAGAGGCCAAGAAAAGTATTTTTGGACGGCTTTACAGATAATTTCCGCGTTACTCGAAAAATACTGATCCCGAATATGATCAATATTTGGTCCGCGAAGATAACAAATGGGGATTGATCAATCCTTCACGCTGTACAGTCACAGAGGCAGACATATTGTTAGTAGTCGAGCTTCAGAACTTAATACGAGGCCAGAATCGATACCTTTTGCTCTCGATTGCGTCAATTCAAAACAGAAAATCGCACGGATTGACCGAGGAGCGAGGAGAAACGTGAACAAGATGGTTAATGTTGCCGAGGCGTGATCAGGATGATGTTTCACACGGGTGTCCCCGCCTGGATTTCCTTTTCGGTTTTACTCCCTCGGCGTAAACGTGCACTCTCCTCCGGACTTCAACCTAACGTACACCTCAAATTCGAAGAGATTTGCTATCACAACTGCGATGTATCCGATGGAGCATCAGGAGGTACCTTTTCGGCCTCCTCCATGTTCATCGTAAATGTAACTTGAACCCTGTTTCAAGATATAGTCGGCCTCGACATTCCTGCTTGAAGCCTCGCTTGTGAAGACATGACAGCCGCTGTGATTAGAGGTTAATAGGTTGCGCAGTGACCCAAAGCGATGACCATGTTTTCGGCTCTCGGTTCGGCTGAAACGAACCGCTAGCCGGATAACCAATCGACAGATATATCTATACCCATCTGGGCGCCATGTGTACCTGAGGAACCATCGCCTCTTCGTCACGGTGTAACTTGTAACCACTTTGCCCTCGGGACCATCAGGCGCATTGCGGAAAATCTGCGTCATTGGTTCTCACCTATGCTTGCAGGGTCACTGGTCTCCAGACTGATCTCTTCGTATATACGCTTCTTCGATCTCACGGACTTGTCTTTTTGGTCGTGTTCGAGACGCAGCGCGGAACGGCTCTAAGCGGGAAGGAAGGCGTTGCATTATGGTACAGGCGAATATTGATGTCACGGAAGATCAAAGTCCGAACCAAGAGATCTCAAGAGCAAGGCCTATAATACGTTTTTCAAACGGTTGTTATTTTTGGTCCCTTGAGCTTTGCGCCCCTCGGACGATCCCACAAGCCAGCCCTGAAATGCAGAGTTAATAGTCAATTATCAAGCAAAAATGCGCAACCGATAGCCTGGGAAATTCAGGATGGTACTCAAGGGTTGTGTAGGTTGACTGTTTCGAAGACTTTCCGTGGAGATCAAGACGTTGACATGCAGGTCGATCGAGGTAAGCCAGCGGCGGATGGTCGGAGCATCGGATATGGGAGGCCTCGCCGCCATTCCGGTTACTTGTCTATTCCGAGTCGTGTTCCGGGATTCAAGGCAAGAAGGTTCGTTCTGCCATGATTAGTTCTTCTTTCCCCACAAACAACCGAAACTAGTCATTTTGTATTGAGGGCTCAACAACGAAGATGAGCGCTGGAAGATTTCGTACATCTCATGAGTGCATGATAACGAAAGCCCCTGCTCCTAACAGATTTGAGCACTTACAGCCCTTGCAGGTCGGAATTGAAAGTCAGCATGAAATGCAACTATCCACGTTGCTGAAAAGGAAACGCGCCGGAATCCCATGTTTGATAGTGATTCTTCGTTTCAGAGAAACGCAGAATGGCTTGCGGGCCCATTTATTTGGTGAAATGGAGGGAGCCGTCGGTTAGCTATGGATGCTTAACAAAGGTACCGACGTAGTTGCAAGGGAAATGAAATATATATGTAAAAGACGTGCATCACAGATCTCCTCGGCGAGATCCAAAATTGACGAGGCTTTGCTTTCCCGATGTGATCAGGATAAAAATGTTGATCATATCCAAGCAGATAAGACCTCGGAGGAAGTCCACGGCGTCAGGCTCCGATTCAAATACAGGCAAATATGAAGCCAACCAGCACGGCTTTCAGTCGCGGTGCAAGCAGAACCGTCAAGCCTGCCCATGAACATTGAGCTTGAACTTTACATCTGTCCCCAAAGTTTTGGCGACGCACCTATCACATGCCGATTCTCGCTTAAGTTCAACAGCAGTTTCGCAAATGCCCGCTTCCCATTGCTGTATATATTTGAGCCAACCCACGAGAAGAATCATTGAGCTAAGTATGTCCTGTTAATTGACCCTGCAGCGCTTCGGCAAGACAGAGGTCATCAACGTCGTCATCATCATTGCGGGGCTTGAAGGCCTTTCAGATCGCCGAATATAGCCCTGGAAATCCACGACGAAGCCACAGAAAGCAAGCAGGAACAAGCCTCGCGCGTAATAATCATCCGCCGAACGTCGCTCCATGATAGTGTGCGAATTTGACCAATCACGAATCTCGCTGTGCCTAGGTACTATGGTAGACTCTAGAAAAAGGATAGAATTCCAAGAACCCCAGGGCGCGCCACAATGGGCCAAGCGGACTTTACGGGAGAGATACCAGACGTCACGTTGCGTTCATAGGACGCGTTTCTCACCAAAAGATGTATATCGGAAGGGTCCCTCTTCTCAGAACACGGCTGAATGAGACGGATTGCAGCAGACCTTGAGGCCTGAACACGGACCAGGAAGACTTTGAAATTCAACAAGCCGTCACTGAGAACAAGCATTAAGATACATAGACTCACATGGAAGACAAGTAATCAGATGCCAAATCGTCGCTTAGAGGGTAGACGGGTAGGCTGTCAATGGTGACCGCCCATATATTCCAAACAATGTATGACCGTGCTGGCTCTAAGCGCAGTCTATCGTGCTCGTGTTGAATGATCCGCATCATGAATAATACGATTCCTTACCAGTGTGTGAAACACGTCGTTTGTCGCGCGTCGATTCTGATTTAGCCGACGCAATTCATCGCGTAGGACCATGCTCACGTGAAACTATGCATCAACTATCAGCACCGTCTATCAGCCTTTAGCGATAACGTGGCAGTGGCCGCATGTATAAGCTGGTAGACATAGATACAGTCTCAATTATGACTGCGGGCGTTGAGGAAACGCAAAGCAAGAGAGAGGCACAGGAACTGGGTCGAAACTATGCATCAGACGTGATAGAACAATTCTTGTGAGTGGCGACTAAGTTTGCAGGCACTCAGGAGAACGAATCGTCAACGGCCTGCTTCTGTAGGTGGAGACTGGACTCGGTCTTCGCGGTTGGAACTTTCCACCAGAATGAAACCAGAGAGCAGAGAGGCAAAGCCTAGGGTAGGCCATGAGAGCTTGCAGTCCAATTATTCAGTCCAATTCGCCGTTCGTCGCCGTCTTTGAAAGCCAATCGGTCTGGTAGAGAAAACACGTCGGCCGATGAAGTAAAGTTATTGTCTGTATGAGATCCTTTTGGCGTTAAAGAGGAAGGAAAGTCAGGACCAGGAACCAGCAGAGGCACAATCATCATGATGGTTGGGTAATAAGAGGTGGCTTGCAAATTTCAAAGATGCTTAGATGAGAATTTCGGACGCGAAGATCACGTGATGTGAAAGCAGGAAGAAATTTCAAATGGAACACTCCGAGCGGAACCTTATCCGAACTTTTTTTTCTATCGTGGGTTCTACCATGGCTGAAATACATGATTCCTTCGATACTATCTTGATTCTTGATTTTGGCTCCCAGGTAGCTTTCTAAGCCATTTTTAAATGTTTTACTGAAAGGTTGACCATAGTACAGCCATCTTATTACCCGACGATGTCGTGAACACAATGTCTATGCCGAACTAATGCCTTGTACGGTGAAGATTCGCGATCTCGACTTCAAGCCCAAAGGTTTCCATTTGAAAGTTGTCAAAAGCACCGGAAGTTAACTTGCTTCCAAGGTGTAATATTGTCTGGATCACCGTATTCTGTCTACGACAAGGACTCGCCTCATGTTGACCCGGCAGTATTCGACCTGGGAGTTCCTGTCCTAGGCATCTGTTACGGATTGCAGGTGCACCTGATTAAGCGCCACGGTCGTCTTCCCGTCCTAATGACACATGGCTCTAGGAAATGGCGTGGACCATGAACGGAAAAGTAGCGAAATGCGATCGCCGAGAGTACGGATTTGCCCAAATTCAGATCGTCAAGGCAGAAGATACGGGTTCATCCGCCGGCGCTTTATTTGAGGGTCTAGGAGACGAGATGCAGGCAAGCGTAGCTGTACTTGAAAAATCATGCGCTTTCTGATCGTTTCATAGGTATGGATGTCGCACGGTGACCAACTTACGGAAATGCCACCCGATTTTCACGTTATTGGCTATACGAGCACTGCTCCATACGCCGCTATCGCTCATAGTGCTAAGCCATTCTATGGGATCCAGTTCCATCCGGAAGTCACTCACTCCCCCCGCGGTAAACAAGTCATTGGCCAATTCACCTTGCAAATATGCGGTTCTAGACCTAACTGGACGATGGTGTGTGTCTACATGTGCCCCCCTCTGATTGTGTGTACCAATATATCACTATAGCAAGAATTTATCGGCAAGGAAATCAACCGCATCAGAGAAATCTGCGGCTCTTCGGGTCGTGTAATTGGGGCAGTTAGCGGTGGTGTGGATAGCACCGTTGCCGCGAAGCTCATGCATGAAGCCATCGGCGATAGGTGGGTTCCTCGGTTCGTCGCTATGAAAATATAGCTGAGATATCTCAGATTTCACGCGATCATGGTGGATAATGGTGTTCTTCGCCTTAATGAGGCCGCCCAAGTTGACGAGATGCTGAACAAAAATCTTGGCGTTAACCTTACAGTTGTTGACGCATCCTCCCTTTTCCTTGAACGCTTGGAAGGGGTAGAAGATCCCGAGAAAAAGCGCAAGATCATCGGCAACACCTTCATCAATGTCTTTGAGGAAGAAGCAACGAAAATTGAGGATGTGAAGGACGGAAAAGGACGAGTGGAGTGGTTACTGCAAGGCACTCTGTATCCTGATGTCATTGAGAGCATCAGCTTCAAGGGACCTAGTGCTACGATCAAGACGCATCACAACGTTGGAGGTCTCCTCAAGGATATGAAGCTCAAGTTAATTGAACCTCTCAGGGAGCTTTTCAAAGGTACGACTTACATAACTCTCAACTGATTTCATTCATGTCAGGCATGTATAGATGAGGTCCGGGCGTTAGGACGCTTGCTGTCTATTCCCGCGCCCCTCGTCCAACGACATCCTTTCCCTGGACCTGGACTAGCAATACGGATCCTCGGGCCCGTCACACGCGATCAGGTCAAGATCCTCCAACAAGCTGATCATATCTATATCGAAGAGATTCGTAAAGCTGGGCTATATAATGAGATTGCTCAGGCGTTCGCCGTCTTATTACCTGTGAGAGCTGTTGGAGTTATGGGTGACCAGAGAACGTACGAGCAAGTATGCCCGAATTCTGTTTCTCCGCCGATCGGATTCCAATTGATCCTTGCATTCGAAGGTCGTCGCCCTGCGCGCTGTACAGTCCGAAGATTTCATGACCGCTGATTGGTATGTCCCGACAATTAATCTATGTAGCGTGCTCAATAATGAGTGTCGCTAGGTATGTTTTCCCAGCAGAGGTCCTTCGCCGGATCTCGTCCCGTATTACCAATGAAGTGGCAGGCATTAATCGTATTACCTACGATATCTCTTCAAAGCCACCGGCGGTGCGAATTTCTTACCTATGCGAAAAGGGCCGGAACTAATCAGAGAATCCGCAGACCGTTGAATGGTTATGAACCTCCTTTGGGTTTCGCGCGGGCAAATTCCATAATTATCCGACATTCATAGTGTAACCCCATGTAGATAGACATCCCGACATACTGAAAGTGATAGAATACAACAACAATAAGATAACTTGTATAGCAATTAACATCATTGTACGGGAGGAACACATCGACAGTAGAACAGGAGCTCGTCCATTATGATGGCAAAGGAGCGGCAAATGACCCACGACCTCGACCTCGATACGGAGGATTGCCGCGACCACGATCAACGTTAGGAATGAACGCTCCTCTCCCCCGAAATCCGGGGACAAACCCTCCCCGTCCTCGTCCCGGATTGAAACCACGCATTGGTCTGGTATTCACAGCTGTGCCATTCGTAGACGGGGCAGATGATTCTTTTGAGGGCTCAACTCCAGGCACTGGCGATCGAGGAGCTCCTGTCGGCACCGCGCCACGTCCGTTTACGTACCCACCACGACCTCTTCGAGGATTCGACATGATGGAAACAGGCGAAAATGGTCTGACGGAACGAGGAATTAGCATGGTCGATGTGTTTCTACGAATGGCTTACTTCTGAGCTGACCTAAAACCAGAAGCGGCTGGCTGTCCTGGTGCAGGTGGAATGGCGGGGCGTGGGCCGAAACGCGGGTTGAAAGGCGTTGTGATTGCTGGTGGCGGAGGTGCCTTAGGATTGGTAGGCGTGACAAACTGGGGATTGGTCAGGTTGAGACATGAATTGAAGTCAACGGTTAATCCCCGATACTGTGAGCATCTGAATAAAAGAATGTTTCGTGATTAGGATGGAAACGAAGCATGTGGGGCTTACTTGTCGCCCAATGTAGTTCCTGACATGAATGGGACATCCCAGACCACATCCATGGATTTGGAATTCAACCCAATAACAACGCCTTTAGCGGCCAAGGGCACTGCTCCAGAATCTTGTATCATCGTGACTCTGTCTCCGAGAGCAAAGTGTTGATTTTGAAGGCGATAAACGGCATGAGCAGGTTTGAGAACGGCTTGCCGAGGGATACCTTTGACGATTGCCTTCTTGATGGCCGTAGAAGACTTATTTGCGTTGAAGGAGTCAGCCGCTTTCTCGATTTCATCGACCATGTTCTGTTAGAACACTCAGTCGATGTAATAGAACTTGATGAAAGGAGTGTGGTCACCTTTGTCAGTTGATCGCAAAACAACGATACAGGCTCAAAGTCACGAACGCCTTGAGTCTTAAGCCAAGCCTTGATTTCCCGGACACGCCCATCGGAATCTTGCCCTGACAGTGCTTCCGACGCTTTGGCCATGGCTAAGATAATGTTAGAATGTGCACGAACTATGTCTCTATTAGGACCCACCATCGCCGGGCTCATCAAGTGAACGGAAGATATCAGGAAACTTTGTCTGCCAACGATATCAACAGTATGCGAAAATCGGTAATTATTGGGACATACCTTGTAATCTATTATGAGCTTGATTGCCTTCTCACTGAATTCCCAGTTCCGACCGTCCTTGCGTGAATAGTCGATTACCTTCATCGACTTCCCCTCGAATTTCAAGCTCAGACCCAGATTGTTCTTCACACCGTCAGAAGTTATAACCATAAAGCTCGACGTGATCTTTGATAGCGCACGCCCAGAAGTGCCGACCATCTCGGCAGCTCTGAACGAAGGATAATACCGCTCAGAAGTCCGGTCCTGGACAATCGCCTTGAACTTGTCGTTCTCGGACTTTTCGGTCGGGAAGAACTTGACAAAGATCACAATCAGGCCCACGGGCATTAATCGGCAAAAGTTACAGAGCACGCACTGCAAGTATGACAGAAAGGGACGTTTCTGTAGTGGCGGAAACTTGCGCAGCAACACCATAAGCATGCTCACCCAAGAAGAAGATCTTGCTCCCATCGGGAAACTCTTCTGACAGTGGCGGCGCAGGGCGTTCAATATACCGGGGATCTTCAGATGTTACATGTCCCAAGGTCATCTGGATGGCCTGCTCCGTCTCTTTCTCACTGTCTTCGTAATCCTTCACGAAAGCACCATCTTCAAGACGCTTCAATCCTACGACGGCAGTCAGAATGCTGAAGTTTATACCCCCAAAGAAGAACGGTACCTTTCAATGGCCGAACGTGGAGAAGGACTTCCACATTTCCCGTGATCACCCCACACTTCTTCGAGTATACCTGCTCTATTCGGTCCGCCTTCATCTTCCAAAAGTTTAACCCTTGAGGGGAATGTGGGTTTGACACAACTTTCGGTGCGGCCCCGGGGACCACGGACATCTTCTCATATTTGAAGAGAGCATCCGAGACCGCCACAACTAAGCCTTCCTGTAAGAAGGGCCAGCCAATGAACGTCCGTTGTCCGACCATTTCATTAACGATATCACCAATCTTGCGGCCTTCGTGTGGATTCTCAATGTGCACGACCATTGATTTATTTCTGCTCTCCGACCCGTGCACATTGACGCCATGGAAACCAAGGACTGATGTATGTGGCAGGGTTTTGAGGGAGGGGAACCCGGCCAATGCATCAGCGCCCAGTGAAACGCCTTCGACCAAACCATCAATGAGGTGCAATCCATTTAGCGTAGGCAGATCGAAAGGTTCCATCACACACATACAACGATGTAGTGATGGAAAGAACCCGGGCAGAGAGGAAGGGTATAGAGTAGGCTCGCCGCCAACTTTATACGAAAATTTGGTGCTAGTACCAAAGTCATTGCGCCGCTTCTCACCAGGAGTCAGTCGATGTTCACGAGCTATGGGTAGGACCTTTAGTCATTAACACAAGGATTATAGATTAAGCTTACAGGCCATCGCTTTCAGTAAGCGTTCAGCATCAATGAAAGGAATTTTAACAATTGCCTCCCATTCTTGTTTTTTCCCGTTGAGATCCTGCTCAAACTCTAAGGGGTAGAAATCCAAGATGGGTGAGTTAGGATCATACATCAGATCCTAGAAACCTATCAGCCATCACTGAGGTGTATCGAGTAGGCACAACAGATACCTGGAATGCTAGCGGTATGTGATCCATGCTAGCCACCGGCAGAACTCCCATGAGCTGTTCATACGGTCTGAATGGTTTTCCGAGTTCGAAGTTGAACGTCATCTTGTCCACATTTCGAAGATCTGAAATTCGTCGAAGAGTTAAGCAACTCACCACGAGAGATATCAAGTCCACAAACCTGATATCCTAGGCGCGTAATGATAGTCGTAAAACCATCCCCATGACGCCACTCCACTGTAATAGTAATGCATGACCCATTGAAGACCCTCTACATATCGATATGTGAGAGCGCCCATTGCCTTCGGATCATCATATGATATGTCTAGTTTTCCCTGATATTGGCGTTTAACTAATGCCTCGAAGTCAGATCAAAAGCCGCACCTTGTAGTAATTCCGTTTCCATTCATCCATTTTTTCCCGGATAGATCGTTCATGTCTTGCATCAAAGCCCCCATCTTCATCCTCATCCATCACAGGCACCTTTGCATACTTCTTCAAGATCCTTTCAATGGCAGCTTTACTTTCTTCGTCTTCCTCATCGACATCTTCCCACTCTCCCTCATCTCCATCCTCCTTCTTGCCATCCTCCTGTCCATCCTCCTTCAGTGAAGATGTCTCCTCAAAAGCACCCGGAAACCTCAAGGTAACCAGATTCACATTCTCGTCGTACTCGTCCCACGTGATGGACAAATGGAGTTCGTCTGCCAAAGAACCGATGAATTTCCGTTCCCGCGCAGGAAAGTCGTTAGGCAGCGCTAGTTTGCCCTTCTTGTCATTGCTCAGCACAAACTCGTGGACCTTTTCAAAAATCACGCGCTGCGGGCGCGTCAATACTGCAAATAACAATGAGCATGCATAAGCGAGTAGTAATACTTCAGCGTACCCAGTTTTGACCGTTTACGGGCCAACTCCATCTCTTGTACATGTTTAATTTGCTTTCCTTTGTACCAGTTTAGGTCCGCATACTCCTTCTCGAATACTTCCTGCTCCCACTTGGCCATTTCGTCCAAAACCACTTGAAGCCGTAGCAGGTTGATTTTCCCTGCTTCATTGAGATATCCATCTAGCGATATGTCAGATGTATACCGCGGCGTTAAAGAGTAAAGGCAAACCTAGTCCAGGTAAAACCGTCTTATATACGTCAAACAGTTTCTCCAGGCCGTTCTCATGTATGTGGAGATCGGGTAAGTTTGGGAGAAAATCATTGCCCACAAATACGGCCAGAAGAACGAAGTCATCAATGACACGTTCAAGGCTATAGGGAAATGGCAGCCGGTGTTCGATTTCGCGGAATTCAAGATCAAGGTATTCCCTCATAAGAGATATATGCAATAAATAAAAGTTGATACTTTCCAAACTATGATTTCGTGAGTGAACCGGGTCAAAAAAAGAGAGAAGAGCGCGCACTTGGTTCCGCCTTTCTTCTTCGACGCCGGGCCAAATTTGACTTCTTCACGCAACAAACAAAAATGTGGATCGTGGCTCAACAAGCCAAGCATGATAAGGTCGGCATCCAGGCCATAAAGACAATGACGGACGTTGGGATTGTAATCTGGTTGTGCCCGAGAGAGTCGAATGTACTCCATGATCTTATGTTCGCCTTCGCCCGGAACTTCATGTCCGGACAAAACCACTTGAACGTTCCGCCAATTTGAGTCTTCAGTTATCTTTTTGTTCACAAAATATCGTAGTTGTTCGGAGAGACGGGTCATGAAAGGCGTCCCTGAATTATTGTCAGGCCACAAAATGAGCACAGAGAAGGAAGCGCACCGGGTGTGATACAGTTACTGTCAAATGCTTTCTCCTCCGGCAGTTTCTCCCCTTTGGCTTCGGCCTTCTCTCTCAACTCTTTCGCCTCCTTTACCGCCCTGAACCGCCGACTTCGTTGTTGATTCATCTTGGCGCGCGGGGCAACGCCGTCAACAGCCATGAAGAAGAGTTTCTTTGGCTTTATCTTTCCGAAAAGATGGTCGACATACGCGAAAATAGACGTGAATATTTGTTCCTCTGAGAGTCGGAAATGGGCATCATCGTCGTTCGGATGTGAGCCTGGAGATGTGTTACGCTAAGTCCCGGGATATGCATCAATAAAAAAACGAACAGTTGTGAATGATTGCGTTGAAGTCCAGGTAGAGATTGTCTGTACAAACGGTTTGGTCAACGCCGAGGCACTTTCAGGATAGTGAAATAAAGCTTACCAAATTCAGGTATCTTATTTTCCTGAATAAGCTGGGACGTTAGCGGATAGCGCTCTCTGAAAGACTGTCAGTCCAGTTCGATAATGTGTTATTCTCAGAGTCACGCACGATATGTATCTGAAAAACTGAACATGGACAGGTCACTTCGTACTTCGGTCTACCAGCCATTTGCAAAAGACACGAACCTTGGGAATACCTAAGTTTTGTGTCAAAGATAATAACATGAAATGGCTGTTTGACTTACCCATCGTCGTAAACGCTTGTAGTGGCAGGTAGCAGTGAGGCAGTTAGGTTTGGAAGAGTTCAGCGGGTTGATGACTCATCGATTTGCTTCACAGTCTGGTGGCAAATAATGCGCGATCGCGTGGTCTCAAGTTTCAACGTCGTATCGTACCCAGAATTCAGGACGTCTCGGTAAGACGAAATATCCATGCATCAATTTGGAAAGCCAACGAATTTGGAGCAATGCTAATGAGAAATTGGTACCCTTATTTAACATTTACACTTTGTCACTCTCCGACGCTAATGTCTACTAATAGCTGCATGTCGGGGGTCATGGAAAAAGCGGCCGACTTTCGAAACTGTGCTGTATATTCTTAGCATGCCACAGAGTGGTCCAGTGTAGCAATACATTGATGCAGAAGTCCAGAAGAAATATGGCATCATCTACCGCAGGAGACTGGATTCTAAAAGAAGAGACCCTTCAGCAGTGCTTAATTCCAAGAAATACGGAGCAAACATGGATACAATTTGACATCAGGGATAGCACAGACACAGGCACAATCGTGAGATCTTCAACCAAGGATACGAAGCAAGCAATGACAACAAAGCACTACAAAGTCCAACACGGTAGACCGGAATCCAGAACATAAGCAACATCGTGAACGTATTGAGCAAGGAATGAGACATGCAGCAGGGTCCAGAAGCAAACAGAGTCATGTAGAAGCGACCGGAAATCAAACGTCGCTGCTGGGGGCATTCTCTTGTTCTGATGAGCGCGGTGGCGACGACGACGACGACGGCTCGGATGATGAGCCAGGCTTAGCAGCCTTTTTCTTCTTCGGTCTCGGTGCCTTGTCTCGGTTGGGATTCTCAGGAGAGTCTCTCCATATCACAGCAACCTGGATGTATGCGCATATAGTCAGGTAGAGACGTGAAGAAAACCGAGAACAAACCTCCTTCATTGCATCCGTGGCGGATCTATCAGGATTCTGTACCTTCCAGAGCTTCAACTGGACCGACATGAACTGTTGGTATTTGGATGGTTCGCGTGGGGTCTTGCCTTCCTTGACTGCCCTGGCATGGGCATGATGTCGATGAGTGGAAGGCGCATATACTCACCAGTTTTGGTCTTGGATGCTTTGGACGCGGCTTTGACAGAGGAACCTAAGAGAAAGTTAGCAGCCAGTTTTTCAAAAGAGACACAAAACAAATACCTTTGATAGCTTTCGGCATGACCGAGACGACTTTGGGGGCAGTTGAAGAGAGATGGTAGTGGTACGAGGTTAAGCTGAGACGCGTCAAAAAAAATGGAAGCGCGTCATATGTGTTTCAAGTTGATCACGCGCAGGTGGTCTGTGCGCAACACGTGTAATTCAAAGTCCGCTGATGTCAGTATTTCAACTCAACTCGACTGCGCAACGACCCTCAGTAACGTCCGCCCTTTCGGGTTCTATTTTCGCTCTTAGTTTTTTCCCTCCCGACAATTCTCTTTTTGGCATGGCCGCCGTCATTCTTTCTTTCGCAGTCGCTGCGCTTTCGGCCCCCTCCGTTGTAGCCCAGGCTGTTACTGGGACCTTTCCTGCTACGCCCCTAGCATCGAAGCATTATGCTTACCCTTCTGAAATAGTACGCTCCACATTCTTCAGATCTGCATTCTTGATTTTGAGCGCAAATCATAGCCCTATAAAGTTGATACCGACGAAGGCCTGATTCGTGGAACCCAGTTTGGTTACAACCAGTGCAACTCCACCACAGAAAACCAAGACTCGCTTTGCCAAACGTCTTTTTTGAACGCCCTTGATGGTAAATATCTCTGCGTTGTCTACGCTTTCTCTTTCTAAGACTTCATTCAAAGATTTCTGCCTGTGGGCTCCCTCTAAGCCAAACAGCACCATCGCCGACACTGAGGGCGAAGAGGTTGCGTGGTGTACCAAAAAAGGCCGTGGGACACGTTTGATGCCAGAGGGTACTTTGAAAGGTGTTCAGTTCATGAAGACACCTGGGTATCTTCAGGTTGTCGGTTTCATTGACCAGACAAAAATTAATATTCAAGATGGCGATTTCGGAGGTGAACTTGATCCTCATGGTGCTGATCTCGTAAGTCCACCCATTCTATACAACTTTCTCCATGTTGATAATCATTTTTAGCGTGGAAACCCTATGGGCGGTCTCGTGTACAGTTTCGGCTGGAGCGGTAACAACAATACTTTCACGCAAGCTATTGAATGGCACAAGTGCGCCTTTCACTCGAACCGCTGTGATCTTCTTACTAAGCATTTTCTAGTTTCATGGGTGGCGACTCCTTTTGCTTCAAAGTTTGTGATCCTTCCGGCCCCAACCCAGCCGATCTTTGTCAACACATTTACGACCGTATCGGCTGTGCCTACAACGCGCCCAACAACGCTCAGCAAGGCGTCTTCGAGTCTTGCCAGGGTGATAACCAGGATCCTCCTGGTATCTATACCTCAGGCGGCGTTGTCCAGACATACACTCAGCCTGCTGAATCCCTTGGCGCCATCACTTCCATTCCGTACACCGCGAGGATACCCGCATCCAGCAACTGTGTCACGTTCGCAAGCACCGCCTTGTTTACCGACGGACCAACCATAACCAGTAGCTCATCTGCCTCTGCGAATACCTCGGGATCCACGTCGAGAGGCGCTTCGACTGGTGCTTCTGGTAGTAGCCGTACAGCCACCGGCACCGCCTCTGGTGCCGGTGCATCGTCGACTGGCAATGGCGCTACCCAGGTGACGATTTCAGGTATTGCGCTGTTGTCTATTGTTCTGTCTGCTGTGTACCTTTCATGAGTTACGCACCGTTCGCCTTTTCTCATGCCAAAGACATTTGTTGCCTCATGACTTTCAGACCATCGTCACTCGTTTACCCGTGATTCACTTTGTTTACCTGGCCGTATTCTACACACATGGACCACTAGCGTTTCTCTTCCCGTAGCACAGTGTTAATCAGTATTTCTCTACTTGGTGTAATTGGCAACTGTATCCCGGACAATTTACATTGGCAGTACTGAATTTACGAACGTAATTTTGCTGTGATGCCGGCCGATGAGACATGTGGGGTGACGTGATTAAATACCCTGCGGAGCCGCCCATATTTCTCCAGTGCTTCTTGAGCCTTTCTACCAATCACTGCCACTGAAAGTACTCCTTTCTCTTCCTTTCTTTTGCGGGCGAGTACGCCTTTGTCTAGCACCGTACATTTAACTGCAACCATTCTGCAGTTTGGGCGCGTCTCACGTTCCTCACGTTACCCTAGTGCAATCTAATTCTCACTCTTTGACGACACGAGATGGCTCCCAAGGCAATGAAGTTCAAGCGCGCCCTCAAGAGCGCTGCACGTTTTCCTGTGCGCGGCGCTGGCACTCTCGTTGGTGGCGGTCGTGGGAGCGGGCGCAATACGCTTTCGCCTATCACAGGAGAGGACCCCATAGTGATCCTCAGGCTGCAGATTCTTGGCTGCAAGGACATGTTGTCTAAGGATAGGAACGGAGCTAGTGATCCGTGCGTATACAGTCTCATTTCACTATCGTGTGACAGGAACTTACTATGTGCCGGTAGATTCATCGTCGTGTCTGTGTTGAACTCACGATTCCAGACCCCTGTGGCGAAGAAGACACTTCAGCCAATTTATGCGCCCAAGGATGCGACTTTTGACTTTCCCATCTATCTCTCCCTGGCCGATAGGCTGGGTGTCTTGGAGATGGTGGCCTGGGATAAGGATATGTTGATGAAGAAAGACTACATGGGCGAAGTTGCTTTGCCCCTGGAGGACTGGTTCGCGAATAGCAGGCCGTACGGCTTTGATGAGCCAGGCAACATGGTATGTCAATCGTTTGCTTATCGGGTGCGCGTGTCAAGCCACAATCATTCAGGCATTCTCATTAAACCTTGTTTCGACAAGAGATAGAATGAAAGCCGCCGGGTCCGTGCAAGTTAAACTGGGCTTCGTCTCGCCGCCCAAAACGCAGATCCTTCTGGAGTTTGAAGAGATCTTCTCAGAACTCATCAGACGTTCTCGGCCTTCTTTAGTATCTGCACCACCAGTAAGTCTCGGAAGTCTGCCGAAGTATGTGCTTCATTTATATAACTTTGTAGACGGAAGGTGTTGGTACCGTGCGCTCTCACGCCGGAGTAGCTGACTACGAAGATGACGGCGGTATCTCATCGGATTCTGACTCTGACTCTTCTGACGATGAGGAGTTTGCCGACGCTCTAGACGACAGCGATCCCGTCCTAACCCCCACGCCCAATACCGCGCCCACAACCCCAGCAACTAGCTTATCTACTGGTACCACTTCGCCTCTTACCCCTACTAATACCCCTGCATCACAAGAGACCGAAACTCGTCCTTCTGCTCCTCAGCTCGAATTGACACCAGCTTCGCCTGTGGTGGCGCCCCAAAGCAAGCGACCAAAAATTGGGACACCTTCTCCCAGCTTCATGAGAATGAAGTTTTCACGACGGTCGACCTCGACCTCGACCTCAAACCCGACCAGCGAGACTTCTGATACAGGGATGCCTCCAGGTACACCAGGTTCAGGCTTGGAAAAGGAGAAGAAGAAGCGGTTCAAGAAAAACTGGGGCACAAGTTCCAGCAGCACACCGGGCACAAGCAGTGGTAGCGGTAACGAAGGTGCTGGTGGACGTATGAAAAGGAAGAAGCAACCGTATAGCTTCAGCGGCCCAAATGACATCGTTGGAATCGTTATGTTAGAGATCAAGTCTGCCGAAGATCTGCCAAAATTAAAAAACAGTGAGTAGGACTTCGTTTGCATTGGAAGAGTACTGATCCGAAGTGATTTCAATTTTGCAGTGACACGTACAGGGTGGGATATGGATCCCTTTGTCGTCATTTCATTTGGCAAGAAAGTTTTCCGGACCCGTGTTATTCGTCACACTCTCAGCCCTGTTTGGGACGAGAAGCTGCTCTTCCATGTTAGGCGATATGAAACAGCTTTTAAAGTCCAGCTCACTATCTTGGATTGGGACAAGCTTTCGTCCAATGATCACATTGGAGACGCAAGTTTCGACCTCAAGGAATTGCTGGATAACGCACCTCAGGCCGATGAAGAGACTGGGTTATACCCTATCACTGACGAAGATCAAGCAATGACGGACTTCAAGCTGCCTTTGACAACCGGCAAAGATATGCCCTGGGAGGCCAAGCACGCTCCAGTCATCTCTGTTCGGTATGTGACTTTAACCTGTTTCATGTTCCCGACTAAGGTTTATTTGGGATAATAGGGCCATGTACCAACCATATGCCGCCCTCCGTCAACGCTTTTGGCGACAGTTCCTCAAGCAATATGACACTGATGACACAGGAACGTTATCTCACATTGAGATTACTTCTATGCTGGATTCCCTCGGTTCTACTCTCACTCGCTTGACTGTCAATTCGTTTTGGACGCGTTTCAACAAAAATTCTCATACGGATGAGTTAACCATCGCCGAAGCCATCCAATGTTTGGAAGCGGAATTAGGTCGACCTGATAGTGAAAAGAAGAGGTTAGATGCCGATGACGCCCTTCTTGACAGCAGCGTTAGTGCGACGCCCATGATTATGATGTCGGACAGAGAAGGTAATGAACTACCACTGGACCATCTTGACTTTTCTGGGCCTCCAATGAGCATCTCCGTGGGCCCGGAAACCAGCGATGTGATTAGCGGCGCGGAGATGAAAGCACAACCAGCTGCTTCAGGGTCATATACAACTGAGCCTGCACAGCAGCCTCTTGTGCATGCTGCTTCGGGGACACCTACGGGCGAAAGCGCCGACCCTATCGGCGGAATGGTTAGGCAGGGCTCTTATTCATCTTCTGAACCCGAGGACGAGTCTTCCGGTTCCGGTACCCCCGAATCAGAGGCCGTTCCCCCGAAGAAGTCCAAGTTCAGGAGAGGGACAAAATCCAAATCAAAGTCTGGTTCTACATTGTCCGCCGCCAGCTCTTCAGGCTCCGAGGCGTCGCTCGAACGTGTTATCAATGTCAAGAATTGTCCACTTTGCCATCGACCCAGGCTCAATTCGAAGGCCGAAGTTGACATCATCACACATCTTGCCGTCTGTGCAAGCCAGGATTGGAACAAGGTTGACCGCATTGTTGTCGGCAACTTCGTTACTGCCAGCCAAGCTCAGCGGAAATGGTACACCAAGATCATCGGCAAGATTTCGAGCGGTGACTATAAGCTTGGCGCTGTAAGCATCTCCTCATCACATCGATGTATCGCTCAAACGATTACAGAACTCCGCCAATATCATCGTTCAAAACAGGATGACAGGTCAGTTGGAAGAGGAGAAGATGCAGGTATACGTAAGGCTAGGTATTCGATTGTTATACAAGGTGGGTTTAGCTCGGATTCCGTGGTATGTAACGCTCATATGAACGTCAGGGGGCCAAAGGTCGAATGGAAGGCAACGGAGGTAGGTGTCGTTTCTCTCACTTATAGCTAAACTTGATGTCTCCTGCGGTCAGCTCGGCGCCTATTAAAATCCCTGTCGATCAAACAAGGAATCAAGTACGATGCACCTGAATCTGCCCGCGACATTCCTGCCTTCATTGAATTCCACGGACTCAAGGTGGATGAGATTCTAGATCCTCTGGATTCTTTCAGTATGCTGGTCTCTCCCCCATAACTGATCGCGTGACTGATCGTTTCCCAAGAAAACTTCAACGAATTTTTCTATAGGTATGTTTCTCTGTCGCTCCACAACGCAAAATCATTTATAACGACTTTTTAAAGGAAATTGAAACCTTCTGCGAGGCCTATTGAGAAGCCCGATGACCCTTATCGGCTTGTCAGTGCCGCTGACTGTCGTTTGATGGCGTTTGAAACCGTCAGCGAGGCGACTCGTTTATGGATCAAAGGTCGTGAATTTACTGTTTCTCGACTGTTGGGCGACGCATATAAGGGTCAAGCTGAGCGATACAACGGCGGTGCTTTGGCTATCTTCCGATTAGCGCCTCAGGACTATCACCGATTCCACTCACCTGTAGAGGGTAGGATTGGACCCATGAAGTACATTGCCGGCGAGTACTATACAGTTAATGTAAGCGAAAGACTTCATCTTCCATGGATTACAAGCGCTCATTGTGTGTTTCCGCCAGCCTCAAGCGATCAGAACGGCTCTGGACGTTTACGGAGAGAATGCGCGTAAGATCGTTCCCATTGATAGTCCTCACTTTGGCCGCGTGATGGCTGTTTGTGTTGGTGCCATGATGGTTGGAACTATCGCAACAACTGTGAAAGAAGGCGATTATGTTCAACGGGGCCAAGAATTCGGGTATTTTGCTTTCGGTAAGGTTTCATATTCAGCCAGACACTGGACCGTATCTTATTTTTGCTAGGTGGATCCACCATTGTTGTACTATTTGAAAAGGGTGCGGTGGAGTGGGACGAAGACCTGTTAATTAACGGTCGGGCCGCACTCGAAACTCTTGTTCGTGTTGGGATGGGCATCGGCACAGGTGTCAGGAGGGGATAGAAGTGAGCTTCTGAATATATTTTGTAGAAGTATATATAAGTAGTTATTCCGGATAATTAAAATTTACGGATCTACCGGAGACTTATACGTTGCGACCTACAAAATGCCAGCGTTATGTTACCATCCGGAGATGGTGGGTTTCGAAGTTTGGGGTGCGAAATATGAAGAAAGGAAGCCTGGCCTCAGGCATACTATAGCCCCACCGATCATGACGCATGATGATCGTCAACATGAATACCTGATCGGCAATGACTTTCATGAAAAATCAGCCTCATATTGCAAGAGGCATTAGGATCTTTCCAGGAGCGTACATTCCCGTCATGATAAAGAAGTGTGAGACTTCGCCTCTCTCATGGCACTGACGGTCCGAATTCCTTGTTTGGTTCTCGTACGGGATTGTTTACTTGTTTTCTCGCGGAGATTTCGTGGCATATAAGGCTGTATATTTCGTAGTTATTCTCCATGTCGCGTTCGCAACGGCTCGGCGGTTCTAACAGGCACGAGCTTCGAGTTTCGTTAGTATATAGCTCAGAGTTGAAACTATATGGGTACCACCCTGGGACTCCGAGTACGTTGACAATATTTCGGACGGCCGTCGCGATGCTAGTTTCGATAGTTCGATGCCGCCTATAGCAAATCTCCTTATGCCTGAGACGTCGTTGCCATTAGTCTCACATTTTTACACTAATAAACGGCCCAGTGACTTTTCACAAATGACAATGAAACCCCAATTAATGTTATCAATGCTGCGCTGAGCCTCGGACGCTGATGTTATGAGCCTAATAGACCGTTCCGACGTTATAACCCCACCCAACCGCGTTCAATGCATTAGACTCGGGCCTTGGACTGCGCTGCAGCAGGACATATCCATATGGCTAATCCTGGAATGTTGAATCAATCCAAACAGAGAATCTAGACAACGGGAAAATGACCAGCTTGGCCATATACTAAGTTAGCGTTTTGTCCGGCTAGAGTTTCACCAATGAGCCTAAGGCTCAAGTTGACGCGATCGGCCGGGACTGTATTCGCTTTTCTATCATTACCCTTTCTATCTCACGAATCAAGTTTGATGCCAACGAATATAAATACACCTATATTTCGGGTCTTAGCAATGTAGTATCTGAGCATAAAAAGAACCATTGAACGGCAGGAGTACTAACACAATTCTCGCTTTTCTTGTTACTATACGGCACCACACGTCAAGGAAATGCATCAAGTCTCACGGCGAGTGTTGGTATGGGACAACATCGTTTTTGGTCTAATGCTTCCTCGATAGTCAGTACGTACCTTCTGCGGCTGGAAGATAACGCCTACATCAGAAATTTCCTCCATGGGAGTATTGGGGTGGACGGTGGCTATCTTCGGTACAATTTTAGCCATCCCATGCCCATGTCTCACTCATTACTAGCGCCACTACTAACCTTTACTTAGTAACCCCAATTCGTCATCAATCGTCAGGCTATTCCTCGAAGAGCGGAACAAGATAGGTGATCATTTGACGCGGGCTGAGAGGTGAGAAAGGGGGGAGTGAGTTTTCCAGAAAACACCATCCGCAGCGGCACCATCGTGTGGGTTGAAAAGGTATCATTTCTTCAATTGAGTCGTCCCTAGGTAAGAAGTATGATGGTTCAAGGTATCTTGCCAACCGTACGACTCCAGCGTTCTGCGGGGCACGTTTGTCACCCCAAATCGTGGCCGAAGCTGTCCCCTGAGATGTAATAGATAAGTGGTCTGAAATGTATTCTTTCTGCTTTCTACAGCCCATTCGCCTCGTGTCCATGAGAGCGCAAACCATAACTTCTTGACATATGGCCGCAATTACGAATCTCGCCACGTCAATGCGAATCCCGCGTCTCATTTGGCCGCCACCTGTTTGATTTATAGGGACGAAGGAGTGAAGCTCACCAATCGAAGTGGAATCACAGTTCGCTTGACGGAGTTTCACGACTTTGCATTGCTTACCATCGCTATATTCCCGCACAAGTTCGCCGCAAGATCGATTTTCCCGAGCTGTATATGCTTTCATTCTGTTCGTTCTGATGGATATCGTCGGTATCATCCACGCGCACTACGCTTTTGGTTCGTTGATGGTGATCCTTGAATACCGTAGCTTCTACTGTGACGGGTCTGAGAAGTACTTAGAATGGAGTCGACCATATTCCCGGCTTGTGTCTATCATAAGTCATCAAGCAGATTGAACCATCGATGTAACATATAGTCACACTCGCAAATAGTGTATTGAAAGATGCGGGGACTATGGGAAAGAAGACAGGTAAGAATTTATGCAGAATACTCCAATTTAGCTGTGAAATTCAAAAATTAGTAAATATATGCTAGAAGGAAACGGAAGGACAGACTTTCGTGCTTCTTCGCATCGCTAACCTTCCTTGCCGCTTTCGTCAAATCCTCTTGATTCACGAATTCTCTAAGAAAAGATAAATATTATAGTCAGTTCTTGGAAGAACAAACTGAAAACTGAAAACCCACCTGTCATCTCTTATGGCAAACATCCCCCCCTCAGTTACAACATTGCGCAAATCCGCACCGTTGAATCCATCCGTCAGCTGGTTAACGTTGGTATTAATAGCGACTCTTAATGTGGAACCCGAACGTACCTTGACGATAGCCTCGTAGTCGATCTCGCCGCCCTTATTTACGGGGGCAGCATGGATTTTGAGGATCTCAAGTCTTGCCTGCTCATTGGGTAGCGGCACTTCAATTTTCCTATCTAAACGACCTGGACGAAGGAGGGCAGGATCCAATGTATCCGGTCGATTCGTGGCCATGATGAGCTTCGTCTGCCCTAAGGAATCGAAGCCATCCATTTGATTTAGCAGCTGTTCAAATAATCAGTGACACTAGTAGCATGCAAGGGATACGGAAGCTCACTTCCATGAGGGTCCTCTGAATCTCCCTGTCTGCACTTGTACCTTCGGAGAACCGTCTTCCACCGATAGCATCGATCTCATCCATGAAGATGACGCAAGGCTCGTGGTCTCGGGCATAGCCAAACATCTCTCGTACGACTCGGGCACTCTCGCCGATGTACTTGTCTACTATAGCAGACGAAACAACTTTGAGGAAGTTCGTTTGTAGGGTAGCTGCGACAGCACGCGCCAGAAGAGTCTTGCCAGTCCCGGGAGGACCATAGAGTAGGACACCTTTCGGAGGTTTGATTCCGACACGTTGGAAGAGTTCAGGGTTCAGAAGGGGAAGTTCGATGATCTGTGACGCGTAAGCTCAGAAATAGAGCGCGACAAAAGAAGATTTGTTTCTCACCTCACGCAATTCACGAACCTGCTCACCCAAGCCACCAATACCCGCAAACGAGGCTCCACCAGGGTCTTCCAGACTCATCTTGTACACAAGAGGATCGACTTCACGGGGCAGTATGCGCATGATGGTAAGGGTCGTCATGTCAAGAGATACGCGAGTGCCATTTTTGAGTTTGGCGGCGGGTAGGGCTGGGCGGTATGACACGACGTAACGAGGACCCGATGATGCCTTCACTATGACTAGAAAATGGCACAAAAATGGTGAGTATAGATAATGGGCGATGTAGACAACGCTTACACCGGTCATCGTCCAACTGCTTCATGACCTCGCCGATTATTTGCCCTACGGATTGTACAGCTTTGATGTCGTCCTCAGTCTTCTCGTATTCCTTCTCCAAGTCTTTGAGCGAAAAACGGACTGATAGACGTGAGCCACCGAATACGCTGCGAAGATACTTGAACCTCACGAGTTTTCAGATTCTCGCTACTTGATTCGTGGTGTCGCATTTTCTGACCGAAGGAATTTCAGTGAAGAAGTCAAGAACAAGATAAGGTAGCTACCTCACGATAGCTCTGCAACGCATCCTTCCGCCGCTGGTCCATGCTGCCAGAGGACGTTGAGGGTGCCTCCATTGTTGTCGATGTAACTTAACAAGAAAGCTGATGACGCGTCGACCGCGATGTCACGGATTCCCGGGCCGAGACTCTTTGTTCTTTCCATCAGTTCCGCACTGAAAATTGCTGAAAATGTCACTCAAACTAGAACTAAAGTATGCAAGATCTCAGCGCGAACTAGCCGATATTGTGGAAGAGCGTGACAGGTATATAAAAAAGTACAATGAGGCGAGAATGCTGCTGGTAGAGACACAGACACGGGAGGAAAGCGCTCAGTGCGAAATCCAAGACCTTAGGAGGCAACTAAGGCGGTATCATGATGATATGGTGAGTATTTCCCCCGATAAACCATGCAAACCTGACTCATCCTTTGGTGAAGGAAATTGTATCAAGTGACTTAAATGCTGCAATTCGAGAAGACGATGCCAATGTACTCATCAAGCAAGACAGGAACAGTGAACTGTTGCTGCATTCTCCTGCAATGGCATCTCGTACTGCATTCAAAGCTATTTCGTCGGCTTTGCAGGTCTGTCGACTGTCAGTTTATCCAGGGCATAATCTCACGAAAGCCAGACTGAACCAGAGCCTTTGATTGTGCACATGTCTTCTCTTCCGAGGACACCACCGCCAACACAGGTCAGTCCTTGCCGAGATTATCATTAAGAGTTTCTCATGAATATTTAGCCCCCTTCTGCACACCACTCTCCCGTCGACGTGAAACCGTCAATCCGCCGCAGGCCATATGTGGAGATACCAGCCTCATCTCGGGCCCCCAGTTTTACGAGAGATGTATCCGACGGTGATTTGTTGGGTCAGAGATACAAACTGAAACGTACGGTAAGTACAACATCGCTGCTACAGTATTCCTGTTCTGATGTCATTTAGATATCCGAGCCCCAAGATCCATGTAGATCTACCCAGAGAAAGCTTTCTCCTGCCACCGACAGACCTATTACACCCAAGAATAAGGTAAACAATCTGGTTTTTTGTAAATGCTGGTTCTGTTGCATTGACACAAAGCGACGCAGAAGGACAAATCTACCTTTATTCCACCTAAAGAACTCGTCGCCTCCCTAATCTCACACGTACCGCTATTCATAATTGATCCTCCACCCCATGCACGCTGTATCGTTACGCGCCGTCTTTTGTTGGAAAAGTACGGCGTGGCGCCCCAAACATTCTTGGGACATCTCAAACCCGGCCGAACTTCATCCCTCAACAAGCGCATGGTTGCCTTGCCTCAGAAAAGGTATAATCCTGCGTTACCTTCCCAACCGGGGGCGCATGGATTATTGTTTTCGATGCGACATCATGTAGTGGGGCAGACTGTTGCACTCTTCGTCAAAGAAGGGTCCCAAGCGCTCTGGACTTACTATGGTGAGTATAAGGGTGTGCTCTGTGGTAAAGTGACGAAGCAGGTATTCATAGACCAGGCCGACGAGGTTCGTTTTGTAATTTTGATTTCTGTCTAATTAGTATCGTTAATTTTCTTTCAGGTGAAACAAGATTGGGCTCAAAAGATCCTAGTCCAGAAATCTGACGAGTATCTTTCTGTAAAAGCGAGGATCAAGTTGCGCAAGTGCGGGCAATCTGTCACCGACTCCAATGTTAAGAATGAGATGGATCGGCTGAAGACAATGCCGAAGAACAGGCAGGATTTAGGAACTAGAGATATTATCGACGCTCTAGTTTGTGGAGATGAAGGTCTAGAAATCATTCGATTAGAATGCGTGGGATTTGACCATTCATTGGTGGAGGATATTAGAAGGGAGGGGCTTTTTCGGGATGCATTTGAGGGTCCTTTGCCAGAACTCACGGAAACCGAATCTGGGGACGATCAGCTTAATTTCCGTTGAAGCATAATCCAATCACATAGTAGCGTTACTCTGAAGTACGAAGTACTGGTGGAGGACCATGTGTATACATCATTTTGGAGGCCTAGTCGAAGGCTATTCGACAATTAATGAATATGTATCAGTAGAATGAAAGTAGCATGGTGACGAGACTCAAGCGAGAAGCAGCTAGGGCATTGAAAACGTAACACATATCCAATGCATCTCGCTCAATTACGTTTAACCCTATCAGTGAGGACATGCGGAAACTGAAGGCTGTTGTCCTCCGTGCCGAGCTGCAAATCATTTTGCAGCACGAATCGAGAGATCGTAAACCGTAGATGGTGATTGACAAGGACGCACAGACACCAGACTGTCTGGGGTCTGATCAAAGAAAGGGATGATGATACGCGTGAATGGCTCAGAAGCGCGCGTCCACCGCCATGACACGGCGATATCTCTGGGACGTATCCCCAGTGCAGCTGCCGAGGTGTAATTAACACTCAGGCATGACCGGACTGGGTTACCAGTTGTAAATGACCAAGAGACTGCATCAAGTCGCCTTGCAGGGAGAACCTGGCCTTGAGAATGAACAGCATTCAAAACATGTAAAGCACTTGTCCATATCCTTTTGGTCCTCACATCACTGATTAAGACACGCGTTATCTACGCGCTAAGCTGTTCGAGGAGAGATCTAAGCTTTTGACTCAGGCCAGGCGTTAATTGTGTGACACCGTGGGAGGTGCAGAAACGATAGGCTGGCATGGGCTGGTACGTATTGGCAAGTATCTACAGAGAATATTAGTCAGAACACGTCGCATTGGGCATAACACACCTTCCCGTTCTCGACGAGAACTGAAGCAACGATGTCATCCGGGTCGCCGATGCGTCCTAATGGCGGAATATTCCGTTCATCTTCATGGGTGTCAAAAACGAGGAAGGCAGGATACACAGAACTTGGAGTACACACCATGTATATGCATCCATCCGTTCTGTAACTGGGTAGCGCCATTCTGCTGTACCTCGTCTACACCCTCACGCAGACCGTCCTGTATGGCCTGGTGCAGCACGTCCCGAAATTTGTCTACGTACTCATTCAACTTCCTGTCAAGAGAGCCCATAAAAAATGTGACGCACGATTCTCAGTGAAATCATTAAGACCAGACTCTTCCCCAGCTCCCTGCGCAGGCAGCCAGCCGATAATTGTTGGCGAATCAGGTGTCAGCGGTGCATGAGGCAAAAATGATACAGCGAATATAGGCGGCGAGCCGGAATTTGGGTAGATGAGATGATAAAAGAGGTCAGGGCGGGTAGGGTCGGAAATTGACTGGGAAGGTGAATTCGAGTTGTATCGTCGCTGGTCGACGTGTCGCCGTTGTATTCCACAATAGAAAGGCCGAGAATAATGACGAGCAAGTGAAGGAGTCGGGCGAAGAGCAGCACACCTCAGAAGCAGTCGACTTGTCCTGGCGGTCCACATCAAAAAGGGTCGCGTGGCAAACGCGTCACAGATCAATGTTCAAATTCTTGCAGCGTAATTCGCTCTGTCTAAAGGTATACAAAAAAATCAAGCACTTGATACATTCCTAGGCTTCCTCCTCCCATAGAATCCCCAGTAAATCTGGTTCGCAATGGCAATGTCAACTCCCAGCTCATCTGCCCAGGCCCATACCAAACCTGGGTTCTTCTGGAATCCCTTGCCAACAAGTATGACATCCGCCCTGCCTTCGTCCAAAATACTCTGAGCGAGTGTAGCGTCAGTTATGCTTCCCACAGTGCTGACGATAAGCCCTGGGATGTTTGCCTGCTTCACGGCGTGAGCAAGGGGAGTTTGGTACGCCGGAGCGCCCTTGATGCGTTGCCGCGAGGAGTTCCCGCCAGACGATACATCAAGCAAGTCGATGCCGCGATCTTTGAGCAAGGGTGCGAGACGAACGGTATCTTCTGAGCGCCAGGATGGTATATCGAGGCATTCTAGGCCTTCAGAGCCAGATATCCTGTAAGAACACGTCAGTTCGGTTTCACGAGAAATCAGTAAGCGCGTTACCTGAAAAACAGGGGCATATCTTGGGGAATAACTCCCCTGACTGTGTCAACGACGTCTAGAATCAGCCTGACACGGTTCTCCCAAGACCCTCCGTACTCGTCTGTGCGTTGGTTGCTCACTGGACTCAAAAACTCGTGTAAGAGATATCCATGTGCCGCATGGATTTCAATGACATCAAAACCAGCTTTCACAGCCCTCAGTGCACTGTCTTTGTATGCCTGAAGTAAATCCTTGATATCATCTTTAGACAGTTCCTTGGGGGTGGCATAATCCGCTGCCCATGGAATAGGCGATGGAGCAACCACGTCGGTGGGCCACCCTCCGACGTTCTCCTCGGCTAGAGCCTGCCCAGAAAGCCAGGGTGCGACAGTGGATGATTTCCGGCCTCCGTGTGCAAGCTGGATACCGATCTTTTGAGACTGAGAATGGGCGAGCTCGACGAGAGGAGCGAGGGTGCGAACGTGGTCGTCAGACCAGATGCCCAGATCTTCTGGGCAGGTACGTCCGTTGGCGAGAATCGCGGTGGCCTCGATAATGGAGAGACCTGGTCCACGGGTGATGATACCACCATCTGCGACGTAACTAAGTGTTGATCGGATTAACGTTTGGAAAAAATCGTACAGTGGGCTGTGTGCCAGGGTGTAATATGTCCATCAACAGCAGAGTACTGGCACATTGGGGAAAGCTACTAACTGTGATCAGCAAGCAGAATCGGACAAGAATGATGATACATACGAAGATTCTGTTCTGGAAGGTAACTCCGCGGATAGTGAGAGGCTGGAAGAGGCTTGGGACTTCCTTGGATAAGGCCGTACCAGATGCAGTTTCCTGGTGGGGGGAGAAGAAGGAGACTCCAGGAGCAGGTTTGTTGACTGCAGAGGGCATGGCGGGGGTCGGAATAGAGACAAGAGCATTGTTGGCGCCTTATAAAGTTACAAGGGTCGAGGTAAACTGTCGTCGCTTAACAATGATTAGCAGCGGTATCTTGTTCACCGCTGTCGTCATATTCAATTTGTTCAAAGAATTACAAGTGGTGGTCCGAGGTAACATGGACGTAAGCAAGAGAGACGCGTCTCGTGGGAAAGTTCAACTCTTCCTTTACTCCAACAAGCTTTCTTTTTCTGTCACCTCTGTAGGCCGTCCGTTCCTACTGGCAACATGCTGCAAGTCGATGGCGACAGTGGCGAACGAATTTGAAGATGTTACCTACGTGCTGCTTTAAATCCGCGGAGCGGAGATGCGCTTTTCTCCGTCAAACTCAGAGGACAAACAATGAACCGTCGTCGGTACTTAGCCTAGGGTGGACAACTCTCGACCTCAGACTCGCATTCCGGATTTCAATGGGCCTTTTTCTTGGGTACAATGCGTTCTAGTATCCTAATGGTATGTATCCGACCATTCCAGTTTTTCTCCCAATGATGAAGTACCGCCGGGGCCATATGACTCTTTGAAGGGCCTCATCCAGGTCCTTGGAAAGTTGCTTGATTTACGTCCGGCTTATCTTGCTCGCAGTTTTACCTGCACAGGATCCATTCTGATTATTTTTTGGCGCCTGTTTACTCCTACCGCCGCTAACGTGTTTTTTTTTGCCTCAGGTACCTGGATTCACTTGAATTATCATTCTCAAGACTGTCTGTGGTTAACGATTAACGAAACCGCGACCTGATATCGGATTACATCAAGTCTGAAGCGTCGCTTATTCTTCATCGAAACGGATGGTTTTCCCTGCCCAGAGAACATGAGCACATATCTGTACCTGTCATCTAGTTATAAACTCTGACGCATACACATGATATTACTTCACTCCTTAACCAATTTACACTTCAATGTCATAGCTAACCCTTCCTATAAACCCATACTCTGCAAAAAAGGACCCACAACATCCCGGTCCGCAGAAGACACCAGCACTCCCATCTTCTGCCTATCCATAGCCATCAGACGCTCAGCAAGGTATTGCTTGGGATTCCGGACGTATGCAACAGGGTCATCGGGCGCTGATTCCGACGCAGCGAGACGCGAAAATGCGGCCTGGTAACCTGCCGTCGCCTCCTCATAATCAATCTCCGTCAAACCCACGGCAGTGTCATCTTTTGGACCCTCAAGATACTGCGGCTCGTTGAACTGTCTGACGAGGACAGTGAACAGAGGGGACCACGTCCGAACGCTCGGTTCAACCAACATGTACTGCGTGCCCGTGAGCAAGCGAGTAAGTCCAACCACAGCGACTTTGCGGTCCTTGACAGGAATTTTAGAAGCCTCCGGAAGAATGAAGTTTATGAGAATCTGTGACCATAAGTTGGTCTGGATGCTCTCAATAGTGCTGAGGATAAAGTTGATTGATAAACCGCCCGGAACTTCGATCGCGAAGGAGAAGAGTAGGAATTGGGCAAAGAGGTAGATAAACTTGTCCGTTTTGGTCGCTTGCATTCGCTTGAGTATTGTCATGATGACATCTCTGAGATACTGTTGAAGGCTGGCCCTATTGAATTTCGTCAGTAATTGGGCGAGGGGCAGAAGTGAGAAGGTATCCACCCATCAACATATTGCACGACTGCTCGCAAGAGTTCAAAACCCCAACCGTCATTCTGCTTCGAGGGTATTAGACGTTGCTGAATCACACCGAGCACTGTCGCAATCTGTCTATTCGCAACCATTTCTTTGCTATCGTGCGAGAGGTATGCACTCAGCAGCTTGACAAGTCCCGGAACGCTGCCTTTCTGTTGCCAGATAGCGGGCATGAGTAGGAAGGGAAGTAGGCTTCGGTATTCCGCAGGCACATCCTTTGAATGCATCTCAAGCATCTGGGCAAGAAGTTGGAAGACATAAGGAATGTACTCTGTACGACCAATTAGGACCTCAAAGTCTAACAGGTATGTTTTCACGCACGGTCAATGTCCTGTTGTAGGATGACTGTGAAAGGGCCGAATAGTGCTTGTTCGAAAGTTGCCAAGTAAGCTGGATTTCCGCTCGCTATGAACCTAAGGAGATGTTAGATGCAAGCCAAGCGGAGAACAGGAAGAAACACAGACCTGATCAGTCCGGATATGCTTTCAAAGATGTACTGATCGAATTTAGGATTGCTGGGGTTCTTGGAGATAACGCCCAAAATTGCAACAAGACGAGCAAGCGTTTGTTCATATCTAGGTGTCAAACCTTCACGAGCTGTGAAGACTACACGCATAACACCTTTGACAACTGCGTGTCAGCTACTACAAGAGTCGGTCAAACGAACAACCCACATTTCATTAAATGGTCATTCTCCGCCATCTTTTCAGGTGTTCCCGCGGATTCAATTTTTGTCAGTAAAGCATTGAGAAGATCAGCAGCAAAGTCGTGGACGTCGGCCTGAGTAAATCTTTGCAGGTGGCCGTCGTCAGTATTAATACGACATCACAAGAGCTGGACGCACAGTAGCTGACCGCCTTGCTTGATGAAAAGAATCCGGTCGATAGTGATCGCGGCGTACGTACAGCAAACATAGTTGGCTGACCCAAGATGGCGAATGAGAAGTGGCAATACAGACATCAGCTGAGGCTTCGTTAGCTGCAAAAAATCGTCAAGAACATGTACCGATCAGAATGATATGAGGCCTACCTGGTTTCGGAAAGTGTAAAGAAACCGGATGGCATCAACTTGAAGAATAGGGTGAACAGTGCCGGCAGATGCCTCCAAATCTTGGAAAACGTGCTCAGAAAAGAACTTGATGACGTCGACAAGTGTGTTCGTCGATGTTACACCTTGTTGGGTCGTCTGGCCCTTTGTTGCAACCGCTGTCAGTAGATAGATAGCACTATCCTTCGCTCTCCAATTTTCTGTCTTGTTAGCTTCGTACTGCTTCAGACCTGTTTCTATCCATTTTCCGACGATTTCAGTCGTAGCGGTCTCATAGCCGCTAGATACCAGGGCTTGAAGCACATCGGCAGCCGAATGACGCCTCGTGGCCAGATCGGTTCCAGCGGAGGAAAGCGAGAGGTCAAGACGAATGTACTCCAGAGGGTCGTCCTCAAATTGTTCAACATCATGCTCGCGAAGAGAAGTGTTGGGAACAACTACTCCTTCCACCAGGGAGGAAACAATGTTTGGCGAGGAGAAAAGAGACTGGTAGTGTCCTGATCGGATAGCGGTTGAGATAAACCGGAGTGCTTGAGAAACCAGCTGATGCCGATAAATCCAAGTTAACAACAATCGATCGGAAACATGAAGAGAGGACCTACATGGTCATCACTGATGTTTGGTAGTTGATTCGATCCCACTAAACTCCACACATCTTGCACCAATGTCTGTACGGCTCCGGACTGTTGAAGTTGTTCAGGATAAAGTTTGAGGAAGAGCTGAAAAATCCAATGAGCTAACAGCGATATCTGATTGGTGAAAGACTTGCCTCTGCAATCTCCAGAATTCTGGTCTTGATCTGCGAAGGAAGGGAAGGAGTAGGGTCGTCTGCCTGAACATATGTGGACAAACAGTGAGATATGTGAATCACCCCCAATGGAACTAACTTACGTCTCCTCTGAGCTCTTGCGGATTCCAAGGCATGAAATTATGGAACCATCCTTGTGTTGTTCCAAAGAATTCGGCATGAGTATCCTCTATGGCAGGCGGTAGATCTTGACAGGTGAAGTCGTGGAAGATCTCGATGAGCAGCACCATGGACTGCGCCAATGTCATGTAGTTGGAAGTGGGAGTTGTCAAGGCGGGATTCGGACTGGGATTGGAGAGAAGAAGGGTTGCAGTCTGCCGGAATAGCTGGAGGAATGGATCCATGAATTTTGAAAAGACAAAGTTTATCTCGGTGAAGAGCTGATCGGAGCGGACATGCGCGCGCCACTGGTTGAAGATCGAGTGCGCTGTTTGTAAAACACCAACATTAATGTTGTAATCCGTTGCAGATAACGATGACACCAATTGCTGCATGCACACGATCAGTACGCGACAGCATAGACCCGGAAAGACGTACATCAATGAGATTTGGCCATTTTTCAGGGAAATCCAGCTCTGCTATGAGAGAGACAGATTCGGCAACTTGGGCACGTATTGCCTTGTCCGTTGGGTTAGACAACGCGAGCATGGCTGGCACCAACTCGGACCTCAAGACGACCTTGTCCTGCTCTGCGAGTGGCTGAACATCCTGCAAAGAAAGCAGGTCAAAACACGAATCAGAGGGAAAATGCAATATACTCACTTCCTCCCACTTCAATTTCGCGATGTTCTTGAGATATACACTCCCCGATAACCTGACGGCGCGTTCTTGCGACTGGTCGAGTACCAGGCGCAGAAGATGGGAAAGAAACCCCTGCTGAGCGCTGAACGCGTCGAGACTCTGTTCAGCTTGCTTTCTAGTAGCGGGATTGAGTGAGGCAAGGAGGAGCTGGGGAAGTTCGGACATGGAGGAAGCTGTACGAGTTCAAGACGCTCAAGCGCAAAAGGAACGTCCTCGTCTTTGATGACATCATTTCCACGTTTGGCAAAAACGCAAATAAACGACAACTCCACGTACGCTTTTTGGTAGACGGTCATCATCGCTGTCGTCGTCGCCCCTCTTTTCTCTCGTCGTGGTCCACAATGAACGCTGGCATACAGAATCTCGTTATATCCCTCGGGGCCATGCAAGGTATTTTCCCGCCTCCATCGTCTTGTCTTCTTAGATCAAGTTCGGTTATGTGTTGTCCAGTGGCCCGAAAAATTCCCTTCGACGATCCGGATGTCCTCAACTACGCCCGGATTGGATACCTCGCGACCCAGTTTATCATCTTGGGAATATACTACTATGTTTCCATGACGGTACGCTGTACGCTGTGCGCGCGCGAATTCACTGAATATTGGGCGATATAGATTAAGCGGAAGAATGACCAGACGGTTCTTAAATACGGTGAGTTTACCTTGATATTCTTTTTGTTTCTTTTGGGTTTCTCAAGCAGAAATAATAGTGGAGCCCTCGACCCCGATGGTATGTGTCGTCATCAAAGTCAAAGGGACGCGTGTCTCATTCCTTTTAGTCTGGAGAAGAAGGGAAATTAGTGACGACGACCGTGCGGGACTACGATCTTGTTGAAACGTCCAAGCTGGTACTTACACCTACAAATTCTGTTTTCTGGGACTCACCACCCTCCATAGCTACGGTCGGTGTACATGGGCATTGCGATGATGGGTTTCCTACATGGCTACATGAAGTTCACGCAACCACTTTTCATTCAGTCCCTCATGGGTCTTAAAAATTTGTATGATGCCAAGCTCGTCGCTATCCATCTCTTTGGCAAGCCGGCTGAGGGTGACTTGAAGCGCCCCTTCAAATCGCCTCCAGGATTGTTCGGAGGAGGTAAGTGTCAAAGTTTCTAACCTTGTGTGTGCTTAATCATTATGTACAGCTACCGGCCCTCAAACTGACAACGCCGCCATCACTGAGGCTGAGAAGCGTGTCGGATCCAAGAAGGAAGAATAAATTCTTCCCCTGCTATTCCTGTGATAAAATACATTATAATGCATATTGATTTCCCTTCATTCCAAGCGCGAGCAGAATAATCTACCAATACATCGAAGCGAGCTAACTATACAAGTGCACTTGATGTCCGTTGTACATACTATTTTAGACTTCTTGCTCATAAGCGTCGTCCCAGCTAATGTCGTCAGCTGCGGCGTCCTCATCTTCTTTGTCGTCATCCTTGTCATCCTCAGGCGGCGGCGGTGGAGGAGGTGCCGAATCTTCTTCAATGACCAGAAGGGCCCCGCCACTTTCTCCGTCGCTCTTGTCGTCCATGGTATACAAATTGGCTTCATCTTTTTCGTCCAAGGTCGGGGGAACTCCACCTTCCACAAATAGATCCTTCAATGCATCGTAATTGATACGCTTGCTGTATTTGGGATTCTTCTTCATCATGTTCTTTACGCTCTCAGCAGTTGTTGCACCATGAGCGGTAGTCGAATCCCGAGGCTTCGTTTTTCGGCGCTGCGAAAATGTAATGAAGATTTCATAAGCACCGCGATAGATGAAAACATTCCTCCCACCACGGGGTACAACTCACCTTCTTGCTTCTGGTGGTGTTATTTGACTGATCGCCTTTAGCTGAAACATCCGTTGAACATAATAGACAAGATAACGACAGCAGAAGGCTCACCTGCCAATGCTTCCAGGTAATCTCTGTTTAACTCCACCCATACGCGTTCTTTAATCTTTACCTCCTCTTCGCTTAACAGGAACCGATCGAGCTCTTCTTCGTCAAGTCCCGTAAGCTCATCGACAACACTGATTCCCGCTAACCGTCTCTGCTCTGCTTCATCTAGAGCCCCGCTCAGCATAGCTCCTTGAGGATTCTGAAGATATACCGACACCTCCTCTGCGACTGCAGTTGACACCGTCTCGTCGATGGCGGTAGGTTCGGGTATTGAAGGCGTCTCCAGAAAGGTGGGATCAATGGGAACATCATCAGGAGCAGGGTAGAAGAGAGGCGTTGGGCCCACTGTTGTTCCAGATAGAATACCTTCGTTCAGGAGAGATGAATCAAAACCTTTGGCAGCCTGCTCAGACATATCAGGAATTCCTTCCTCGTCACTTTCTTCTCTTTTCCTTTTCCCTTTCCGTTTGCCCTTTTTCTTTCTCAATTTCTCGAGGGCTTCTTCATCGCCCTCTCTGATCAATCGTTCCTCCTCTTCTTTTTCCCGTCCCTTCGTAAACGCGGGTGGATCAACTTCCTCATCTAGCCACACGCTCCGAAAGTCGCCGACAGTCAGCTCACCGCTCGGAGTATTCTTGAATTCGTCCAAGCGTTTCTTCAATGTCGTGTCTGCAATCTTTACGACTTGGACAATCTCTTCCATACTCCGCCGGAAGTTGTTCATTCTGGCGGCGAGTAGCAAAGCCGCACCGCAGATACCAGCGGGCCGCCGTCCACGAGTCATCCAGTCGCGGTCGAACCGTTGCACAAGCCGCACGGCGTCTGTGGCGACTTTGTGAGTTTCGTCACCAAATTCGAGCAATGCAGAGAAGCGGGATATGTAATGAGATGGATCGACAAGAGGAAGTCGAAGATTCAAAGTCTGCACCAATTGGAGATATGTATGTCCGAGTTCAAATACATTGACCTGGATGCACTGTCAATGTCACACACGACAAAATCATACGAAGCACGTACTTGGAGTAAATCAGAGAAGTCGATGAGCATATAATTCCGCGTCTCCTTCTGTCGACACGCGACGTACAGACACACAGCAACGACGTTCATGCTTTTGCGACCTTTGGTAAACTTGTGCTCCACAGCAAGCGTGTACATTCTAGTTGCGGCTAGACAGACGCTCTCTGATAGCCGTAGGACATTCGCAATACTCTGTATTTTCTTGCTGGCTAAGGAAATTGAAGAATGGAAGAACCAGAAAGTTAAAATGAAACCACACCGTTGGCGATTGTTTGTTCCCTGCTCTCGGAATTTCCCCTATTACCATACGGACCACTCATCCTGGCGTGAGCTGCATAATCACGTTCAACCAATTCCGTCATAATACACAGGACGTACTCACTTGAACCCAACCCGACAAATGAACCCTGTACCATGGCCGCTCCCGAACTAGTTTCTCCGAAGACGACCTCATTGACGATGGTGTTCTCCTCAATAACGGTCCCGCACGCAACACAGAATCCGTTTCCCGCAGCTGCATCGTACTCGATAACAGTTCCTCCACAATCGGTGCAAGTAGGCTGAAAGGAATGAAAGATGTCAGTGAACGCCAAACAGAGAAACGAAGTTTACAGACCATTTAAGAATATATAATTAATAAAGTGAATATACGCTCTTTATGAGTATCGTACAACAACGCAGACGAGCTACGAATGCAGCACTAAACGAGAAATCGCGGTACCGCTTAGGCCATAAAGTAGTACAGGAAAGAATTATGTGAGTCACAAAGCGTCACGTCACAACTTTCCTGCCTGCCTGCCTGAACCACCATGATCGATAACTTGCTCTTCAGCCAAACCTAACAACTTCGAAAAATGCACATTGCACTCTACCGTACTGTACTCGCTCAAAGAGGTTTTCCTTTGACACGTTGCATCTGACTAGGCTAGACTTCACAACCTGATGCATGGAAGTCATGCCGGAACCTGGCCTTTATTGTTGAGCTGAGTGATACATTTTTCGCTCTGCATATGCGTTTCTGATTACTCGTTTTGTGAAGGAACTCTAGTGTAATATGCCGTCCCTGATGGCGCCATGCAGACGTGTATCCTCTGTTCAGCGACCCTATGCTTGGATTCTCTATGAAATTTGTCTCTCTGGCTTCTCTTGATCTACGTCAGCCCTGTTTCCGTGAGGTCAGAACACGCCATCGGGGCATTCGGTTCATTGGCCGGGGCCACATTGCACCCCACTATACCCTCCATGTCGTCTTCGCCATCTTTGCTTGAAGGATGGCAATCACCTCGTGGATCCTTCCTATATCCGAGGGTATTCCGAACTCTCCGTGCTGACTTATATTTAGTTCCATTCCTATCTCGATACCAGTCCATTGGATCGACGAAGACATACTGAAATATGCGTATCATTACCACGAGCGCGAAGTGTTTCCGTACCTGACCCACCCTGCAAAGAAGCCTTTGAGCACCAGGGGGCACGGATATCTGCGACCACCAACCGAATCCCCAATTCTTGCGCCACTGACCCGAGCTCTAAGCCATTCTGAGGAAACTCAAATTCTGAACTGATGGCCGCATGTACGTTGACTTTTCTGACCAAGTATTTGGGCTCCAAGCGATGCCATCCTGGCTCGAAGAAGGCGTTGATGTTTTCGGGCCATCCTTCCGGACAGTCATCATATCATGGTTCATATCTTAGGATACACGTCAGTGTTGGGGCTCCCAAGCTACCTTTACCTGTCATCAGCGGTGTCTTTTGTGAGGCCGTGATCTTTTCTTTTTGGATCAGAGGCGCTATGGGACCGTCGTTTACATACTTCATCGCAACAACAGGGTCATGTTTTGTCTTCCTCCAAAATAAACCAATCTCCGGGGTCTTTGTCTTATGGGGCTGTATACGATAAAGCATTTCGAATTGAACCCCTGGTCATGCCCGGGCAAAGAAACTCGGTGAGACCATAGCCGTCTTCCCAATAGTAAAATGCTCATAATTATTTGGGCAGAGGTTGTCAGTATGAATGCAAATTCGATTGTCGTCAAGACAGCGACCTTCTCAACCCATTGCCTATTGGTGGAAATGAGCTTGCAACATGTGAAGCTTTGGCCAACGCCATTGGATCAGTTGCTGAGAGATCAGAAGCGGGCAAGAGGAAAGAGTAGTTACGTTATCCGCAGCCAGATCAAGCCTTAAAGGATCAACAGGGAAGTATGGACCTGTTGGTTACGCAGTCGAACAAACTAGGTGAACGACCTATGACAGGGAGCGCACATGGGGCGGAGCCGTCAAAATGAAGGTTTTGAACGCCTCTGGACAGCACGAAGAAGAACGACGGGGAACAGGAAGGCGGTGTAACTGCCGAAAGACGTCAAAAAGTTGTCTCCGCAGCATATGTAAAGTGTTCATCAAGAAAATGGGAATCTGTTATAGGAGAAATATTGTCACAATTTAGGAGAAAAAGAATCAAAAGCTATACATGAACGATGCGAAGAGATGTACGAAACATAGGATTGAGTGATGGAAAGACGTATGAGGACTGGGTGTCAACAAAGTTACTGAGAACGGAATTCGGGGGCCTTATATACATTTGGCTCCTTTTGTGTTATTATTTTCCCATACAAGTGTGAAATAAAGAAGCCATAGGGTAGGTGCACTTTGCTTCCTCCTCTGTCCTCACGAATGCCCGCCGAGAAAACGAAACTAAAACGACGCGCCAGTCGCCGAGAAGTAGACGAGTTCAAATTCGACGGTACCCACGCACGGGAGCTAGAGCAGAAACGGAACCGAGGTATGTCTCAGGGCGTCTCCGTCGTGTCGCAGTACTCACCGTGCTACCGCATCTTATAGGAGAGGTACGTCCTTTATATCGACTATTTTCCGTCTATCTCACAGATAATAATCAGGTCTCGTGTGCCGAATGTCGTACGGATTCGAGTCTTTATTGCGATCATCGCACTGAGTCTAATTCTTACTTACAGGAAGGCTCAAGATAAAATGCGACAAACAAATCCCCTGTCAGTCTTGCCAGGTATACTAGTCCTTATAACATGCCAATCGTCGCTCATTTTTTTTCGTAGCGGAGGGGCTGCGCCGCGCTGTGCCCTAATGGTGAGCCACTCCAGCCGCCATAGTTACCTGCAACGCTCAGCTTTGTATAGGCAGTCTGGCAACTGGCCAGGGCACCCGTTTTGTTCTTGCAGCTACGGAGCATCTCCATCGCAGAATCGCCAAGCTGAGCGGCAGAATACGACAGCTAGAGGACGCCCTTTCCTCGCTACATTCGCAGCATTCAACCGACCGGCATCCGCTTTTACAAGACGAGCTTATCTTCAACGAAGAACATACAGCAGAAGAGAACAGTGCCTCAGATGATACTACAGTACAACCACCTGCGGAGGTCATTGACGCGTTTGGAACCCTGTCCATCTCTGACCACGGGATATCACGGTTCTTTGGACCAACAGGAGGGTCGGAGGTGAGCAGCCCGCATTCTTGCGGCCGTCGTTGATATCTTACCCAAGCATAGAGCCTTTTGATAGCCTCGTCACAAATCTCTCCGACAAGCAGCGCCCATAGCCCTGATTCAAAGCATGCCTCAGCCAGCCCTACCAATTCTGGCCACTCGACCGATTTCTCTCTATTCTCTCAGTCTTTCCCATTTACCCCTATGGGTCGATCCGAAGACGTTCAGGATATGATTCGTACTCATCTACCTCCTTGGGAGCGCGCTCAATCTCTCGGAGAAACGTATTTTGAGCAGGTAGCCTGGATCTTCCGAGGTGTTACCCGCCAGCAGCTCATTGACGATATGCTACCCGCGATATATCGCAAGCAACCTTCAGAAGAGTTCGGGGGACCGCATGATTTATCTCTTATCTTTATGATCTTTGCTATTGGTGCGCTCGTGGAAAACGAACCCTCAACTGAGTCTGCTCACGCCGAGCACTACCATCAACTCTCGCGGGCGGCTATTTCCCTACAACCGGTGCTAGAAAAGCCTTCTATCGTCACTATCCAGTGTCTACACCTTATGAGTATTTACAATGCCATGAGCGGGAGTGACACTACCAGCGAACCAAGCATGGAGATGACCTGGTCTCTTATCACCTTGGCCGCTCATCTATCTCAAACAGTGAGTCCACGGCGCTTCTCAATGATTTTGTGCTGAGCATCTTTGTAGATTGGGTTACGTGCGTGTAATCATACATTTCCCAGCCATGGCAAAAAATTGACCAAACTTGACAACTTTCTAGATCGAGATAGTGAGCGCTGGGGTTTGCCAGCCAAAATGGTCCAACGTCGCCGAATACTGTTTTGGGATCTCTTCGTCGCAGACGTATGGCAGGTAAGCCGCAATCCAGGGCTATGACGCAACTCTTACGCTCTATCTGCAGAGCCTCAACACAGGAAGGCCGCCGTCATTTTCTCTCGCATACATCGATTGTAGTTTTCCTCAATACGATGATCAAAAGGACGGTGGTTCCCCTGGCTGTGAATGTGAGTGGGTTTGTGTATTCTTGGGTTTATTTGATAACCCGCGCCCCAAGTCGAAATCTGGCAATTCCGGTTTGCGTCCGAGTGCGTTGCGGAAGTAACCGCACGGACATTGACTGCCGAGGCCCCCAGCTATAATACGATAATGGAACTTGATCGCAAAGTCCGCGAATTTCCATTGCCAACAGGAATGGCAGAGAAAAACGATCTTGGAACCTCATTTCAACGATGCGTCCTCGACCATATACGTGAAACGGGTATGTTGTCTTCAATGCTTGAGAGGGCGAAGCTGACATGTTGAACAAAGTTCTAATGTATATTCACCGAAGTTTTTTTGCACAAGCTATCATTGAACAACCTGTCAACCCTCTTAAAAGTACCTACGCTCCATCATTCCTGGCAGCCTATCGCTCCTCTGCGACGATACTTAAATCCGTTCGTGAACAATTCACCATGTGGCCAAATTCTTGTGCAAAGTTCTGGACCATGTGGACTTTCGCGTTCTCCGCGGCTGTATGTACTAAGTTACCTAACATTCCACACCCATGACCATTAAATTCTCGTTGCCTAGGTGGTTTTCGGTACCGTCGTGACCAGGGGTCCCAGGTCACCTCTGGCAACTTCTGCCATGGCGGAGCTCGAACAAGCCTGCATCCTCTTCTCGAAGGCGGCTACACATAGCAGGCGAGCTTCAAAGGCCCTCGTGAGTCTGTTTGAGAAGATGGGAGAATACTTCTGATTGGATTATCCCAGCCTATCCTCGTCAAGCTTAGTGAAAAGGCACGACATGCCCTGGCTGCAGCCCAAAACGAACCCATGCCCCTCTCTGTTGATAAAGACGGCCTTTTGTGGAATATCAAGCAAGAAGACGCTGATGATGAGCTGTCCATATTCGCAGGGCACACCCGGTTCGTCTCCGCCAAGAGATTGAAGAAGTCACAGAGGGATTTCGAGCCCAGCGCATCTTTCTCTCAGTTCTCGGATGTGGGCGACGGTAATCAGCTTAACTCGGTACCATCGATGTCTGGGACTCAGGTTTGGTCTAGGCAGAGCTCTCAACGTCCTCCACGCAAAACGGGGTACATCCCTGTAGCAGACCGCAGCCTTCAGTATTCTTATTCATACGACCGGAGCCGTCCAGCTCCATCTGATCCTGGATATGGATATCCGTCTTCTTACCGAAGTACTCAGTACAGTCCACCCTCGCAATTCCCACAGATGTATCAGGCGCCTTTTGGTTCCAGCTCCCAACCCAACGTCCAACCTGGCAACCCTGCACTGGCCGATTTGGGCTTAGCGTCGCGGGATTCCCGACTTGACGAACGATGGAGTTCGTTTATGCAGGATTCGGGACTACTTGACGATGTCGGGTTTAGGAACCATTAGTGTGACGACTGTCGAGGACATACATAGTTGATAAAATAGGTTTGCATAATAGTCTTGCTTTCGTGTTTGTATTTTTTATTTTGTAAATGGAATGAACATCGGTAGAGACAGACAAGATGGTGTGATGTCACTTGGAGTGTCATTGTGGTGCGTGGCGGCAAATGTTCCTGACCAGGCGACGCGTCCGGTTTGGCGGTCCGTGAGGCGAAATTTCAATCGTACCATCCTTTGGAAAAAATCCTTGCCTCGCCCCTTTCCTTCTCCTTCCACATCGTACGCTTCTCTTTCATTGATCCATTTTCCTTCCACCTTTATTCAGACGACCATGGCTTTCACGACGTGGCTCGCTTTACTCCTCACACATCCAACAGAGTTCCGGACGCTCCTACAATTCAAGTTGTATCACGAACAGAAGAGAGATATCACACATGTGAAGGAGCATGCAACGAGCGGATGGGACAGAGAGAACATGCGCAAGTGTTGGCAGTTTCTGGACCAGACAAGCAGAAGTTTCTCGGCGGTCATCAAAGAACTTGACGGTGACTTGGCGAGAACAGTCAGTATTCTATCATTTAAATTATATCGCCCTTTTTACTGATATCCCACTTCAGATATGTATGTTCTATCTTGTACTGCGCGGTCTCGACACTATTGAGGACGACATGACTATCCCTGACGATGTCAAACAACCTATGTTGAGATCGTTTCACAAGCATACCATTACACCTGGGTGGAAATATGATGGATGTGGTCCCAAGGAGAAGGATCGGCAATTGCTAGTCGAATATGACTGTGTTGTGGAGGAGGTCAATTCGTTATTGCCAGCGTGAGCTCTATGGTCTTTCGTTTTTCCACTATTTTTCCGACTCCCTGCAGGTACAAGGCTGTCATAGTCAATATTACCGAGAAGATGGAAAACGGCATGGCAGATTACGCGCACAAGGCCGCTACAACGGGCAAAATTTACCTCGAGACGACGGAGGAGTATGATCTTTATTGCCATTACGTCGCAGGTCTCGTGGGCGAAGGATTGTCTCGTATCTTTTCTGCCTCAGAGAAGGAAGCGCCTTGGCTCGCGTCCCAGCTCGAGATGTCAAACTCCATGGGCCTCCTCCTCCAAAAAACCAACATCATTCGTGACTATCGCGAGGATGTCGAGGAGAAACGGTTCTTCTGGCCCAAGGAAATTTGGGGCAAGTACGGATTCGATGAGATGCACGAGATGTACGCTCTGGATCGATCAACGAAGGAACGTGCGCAGTGGGCTCAGAGTGCCATGATTCTAGACGCGATGCGACACTTGATCGACGCGCTCGACTACCTTCGGGTGTTGAGAAACCAGACGGTATTCAACTTCTGTGCCATCCCTGCGACCATGGCCATCGCAACTCTCGAGCTTTGCTTCATGAACGCGGAAATGTTCCAACGAAATATCAAGATCCGTAAGGCGGAGGCTGCTTCTGTAAGTTGTCCTGAATGTCTTAAGTTTTCTATTTATTTGACTCCGGCGTAGCTCATCATGCGGTCAACAAATCCACGAGAAGTAGCCTATATATTCCGGGATTACTGCCGTAAAATTCACACCAAGGCAGTACCCCAAGATCCCAATTTCTTGAGGATATCTGTGGCATGTGGAAAGGTACATCGTAATTCCCTCGCGTCCGCGGTTTTCCCTAACACCCCTTCCTCAGATTGAGCAGTGGTGTGAACATCATTATCCCTCCTTTGTCCAAATCAATTATTCGAGTGACGGAGCGTCTCATCAGCTGGATTCTGAGGATGCCAGGTCACGCATTGTCCAACTGGAGAGTAAACTGGAGAAGGAGCTATCTCGGAAAAAGCGAATGGAAGACATACGCAATGGGTTAGCTGTGCAGGCACCACAAGTGCCGGAGGGGTTACCGTGGGAGCTCTTCATGTATTTGGGTGGCGCCGTCTTACTGATTATTGGGTTGTCGGTGGGTGTAATTTGGGCGGTGCTGAAATTCTTCCCCGACGCGCGATAAGGACTACCCATATACCACTAAATTATTTCTTGTGTAATCATACGGCTTTTTCATGCTTGGACGAACCCTAGATAACGCGGTATCGATGAACTTGCGAAGATCGGCAAGGTATACTGCTAAGGATAGATGGTTGGGGATGTAAAGGGCTGTTAGATGATGCAGTCCCGGCGCAGACTTGCTCCTACTATTTTATCCTGAAACGACAAACGGCGGACAGCGATGATGCGCCACCAATTGCAAGTGATACTCCATCACCCGCCACAGCAAGTGTTCTAGTAAGCCCATCCGTCTATTTATTGACTTGGAAATGAAAGTATTACATGTTCCGTATAGATATAGGTTTATACGTACAAAGAATATGATCGCGGGGGACAAAAACAATGGTAGTAGAGTGAACGAGAAGGATATAAAGATGTTAAGGAATCCAAGTGTAGGAGGTATACGTGGTTGGTTAGATATAACAGCGACAATACATACCTATGACGAAAAAATACAAATAGAGAAAGAGAGTAAAATGATGGATGGGGTCTCAATCAAACCGACCCGGTATAGCGAAATGAAATATAAAGGCGTTAGAGGGCAATTCCGCTTGACCTGTACACCATCCCCGTCCCTGTTCTCGGTTTTGGCTTGCTGTTCAACGATCCGCCCATGACGCGCGGGACGGGAACCGCAGGTCGATCTCGTCCAACCACAGCTCTAGGCAACTGCAGAGTCTTCGGCGCACCTGTAAATAGGCTCTGCGTCCTCTTCCGCATTGCTTCTCCTCCCCCCTTCAAGGGTAGGGGTGTCGCTGTCACTGTCTTCGCGGGTCTCCGTATTGAGCCTGTTTTGGGATTAGGAAGGGACGGCAGCGATTTATCGCGGTCAATGAAAGTCGATTTTATTGACGACGGGCTCGAACTAGTTGTGCTTTTCGTCGGGGAGTAAAGTTCATCTTCCTTCATGTGTCCCCCTCGGAACGCCTTATCAAAACCTCGGAGTGAAACCGGCGGTGGGTTGCATGAAGAGGTTGACGTGGAAGAGCCGCGAGACCTGGGAAGCGACACCCCGAAAGAGGAGGGTGGTGGATAGTAGGAACTTGTCGACGAGGATCTGGCCACCGTTCCCGATGACATTGTAGACCGCCAACTTAGGCTGGTAGTCGAAGATGTGACTGTACGGAGGTTCTTCTCAGAGAGTGTCGAAGATGGACGACGGGATGACAAGTTCAACGACGATATCCTCCTTGTCAGTTCCGAGGGCGCATCTTCGTCTTCGCTGATACAGGAAAAAGTCAAAATGACAGCAATAGAAGCGTAAAGCAGGTAAGTACCTATCGCTCCAGCCTAGACCTGTAGTCAAACCGATACCACCTCTCAACAGCCTACCGTCTCTGTGTCGAACTCTGCGTCGGGGAGTATCCCGATTATCTTTCAGAATCGAAGACTTGGTGGTGTCTAGATGAGATGACAGCTACTGTCAGGCACAAGTCAACAATCATGATTCGCGAACTGACCAACGCTAACCAAGCTCGCTCGCGGATCCATCATGACGCCATCTTCACTTATCAACAGTGAATCGACCGAATTCATGGACTTGGCATGAGGTAAGAGTGTCGAGTTGGGCGAAAGCAGGCCGTGTTTGACCATAAGATGGCTAGAGAAGAGCTCAGACAAAAGAACCGAAGACCGGTCGCGCGACTCACGGCAGTGGCGTATGCAAGTCCAAGCTGGAATCTGAATCGGTTCCTTCGCCTTCCAGCTGTCGTTCCAACTCTCCATAATCGTCAATGAAGTCTGTCTCCTCCCACGTCGTCGCTCTACTAGACCGGTCATATGGCAGCCCTATTGGTGAGGAGGTACGTCCGCTCGTAGAGGTTGATGACGGAGCCCTGGAGGTGGAGGTGGAGCGTTGAGAGAAGGTGGTGGATGCCTTCCGCCTGGGTTTTGGTGTGCGAGATATGATGGTCGTGATATCCGGTGAGGTAGCTCTAGCGGGACCACTGGTTGAAATGGCAGAAGTAGACCGCGATAGAGGTTTGGCGCTACGGGTCGGCGTGGTGAATGAGTGAGTCGACGTTCTCTTTGGCGACTGGGGGCTGGAGAGAATGGGGGAGGTAGTTATCGCGTTGAGGTCGTCTTCATCGTCGTCGTCTGAAGGAAGGTCTTGCATGGAAATGCTGGAAAGGGAGTCATCGCGGGCACCAAGAATGCGTCGGCTATCTTGAAAAGAGAAGCGAGAGGGACCTGGCACAGGCGGTAAGGGCGTCGCCGGGGGGCGGGATGGCGGCGGATTAATGGTGCTCGTCGGCGTCGACGGCGTCGGTGGAATAAACGAAGGCGGCACTGGAAACGATTCAAGGAGCAGGGCTTCCAGCGCCATTTTCTTCGACATGACTGACCACGGCAGACTTAAAGGGTGACCAGGTCACAGTCACACTCCACATCTAATTTAGCCCATGCCGCTCGCACCAGATTTCTCAAAATCAGTACCCTAGACCTGGTACTCCAATTTACCCCATATACAATCCTCGTTTCAGAAGACTATCTCATTTTTTTGCGGTTTCTAGGACTTTATCGAATTCGGCTACTTGCTTCGTAACCAAAGGCTTTTCAAGGCGCTCTGCCACCACGGTCGGCCTGCCCCCCAGGACTACAGTACAAGTGGTAGCGATAATCCATGACCGTTACCTAACTCTCCTCGGAATCTAGGTACGTATTGCGGTACCTCTACGTCAAATTGGCCTACAGAAGAATCCCTGTTCCATCATCAATTTGAACGTTCCTGGTCACGGGGAGTTGAAAGAGACTCAGAAGGCAGTCACAAGTTAACGCTTGACCGAAGAGAACACTGAACAGAGTACAATACTTTTTGACTATTGTCAATACAGGGTTCCAGACTCCTGGGATTGTATACTCAGGTATTCTTTGCCGGCGCGAGGTTCGAGACCCTCATCTATCAAGTCACATTCCCGCAAATCCTTGCACCACGAGGAACATACAATAGCAATCTCCCACGTGCTTAGTCGAGCGGTATAAAACCACGCTTATCATCAAAGCTGTTGTCTCTTCATCGCCGAGCTCCCCAGCGAACTTTGGTCGTTGATGTTTCCCGATGGATCTCGAATGTCGACGATTACAGACGCTGAAGTAAAGGCCAATGGTAAATTGGTTGTATCCACCAAGTCGGTACTCGAAGCTTAAGAGAAGGTGAAGTAAAGGGGGACACTATGCTGTATAGCAACGACACGGACCCTGTCTCAACAACTGGAATCTCCCGAAAGCGGCGCAGCATGCTTCGACAGTCGGTGTAGTACACGCGCTGCGGCGTCACTTGTAAGTATCACCCTTGCGGTTAAGCATCGGAGACGGGGGACCACCGTTCGAGGGTGACACTGTACAAGGCGAGGCAAGGCGCCATGCAACAGAATGACGGGAACATCTGACGCTGATACTTAGCAGCGTTTGAAAATGATTTGCCCTTCCATTTCAAAGTTGGCCGCTGTTCAAGCTCTCGGGACGTCGACTATATTCCGTGGCAGACGGAGTGGAAAAACAATAAACAAGTTGGCGAATTCCAAACGACATACGACAGCCGGCCCGCAGTAGTCTGCAGAGGGTCAGCTTGGTATGAGTGGATGTAATTGTCGACGAAGGAGACGGATTCCAAGTGGCAAATTTGCGGTACCGGGTCTCATTTATAGGTGAAGAATCGAAGCACCGGAGCCGTAGAGGCACTACATATATTCTGTGAATTCTGAAGAACAAATTCGGAAAATACGGCCGAAGGCTCGCCTCCACCGTTTCATTATACGCGCCTTTCCGCCTTTCCACGTCACAGTGCGTGCGACGTGTCCCAAAGGCCTAGTTGTCTCCACTTGTACTACTTTCACAACGTCGACCTGTCTCCCCTGGAGCCATTGGTAAAACGGTAGAACTCGCTACATTCGTCGAGTTCGCGGCGAGTAATCCTTTTCTCAAGTTCTAAAAACCCGTACTTACCAATAGCTCGAAGGTCACACTCGGCGGCCTCTTCATTTCCGGGCGCTAGCCTTCCTTTTTACTGGGATCCTTGTCGACGCTTTGTCACGTAATGAGGCTTTTGAGCTACTTGTCTGTATTTCAGTTCGCTGACCGAAGAGGACCATGTAGTCGGGATTATTAGATAGGGCCGTGACGACCGCCCTCGCTACGTCGAACCTCGACTAGCGGCTTTGTGACGCCAATCTGGACGCGGGACCGTCATTTACCCTGTCTAACAGTCGTCTTCTCGCTCGGGCTTCCGGATCGTATTTGCACAGTGCCAGCGCTTTCCTCTTCAGTAATCGACGTTGATGGACAACTCCAATTGATCCTAGAAGAATCCCACACCTCCGCCTGAAGCACGGCAAACTCTTTCCTTCTACTCCCGATCCGCCGTCCCTCACTGCCACTTGGACGACATATTATCACATTAGTACGTTGTTCCGTCTCTCGAAATAACGTCTAATAGAAATGGGTTCCCGTTGTCCCCGCGCCAACTTTTGCACTCCGAACCACCACGACATTGGATGTCCAAAAATGAAAGTAGTTCATATCATTGTCATATCAAGCTGAGTGGGATGGGGATGGCAGAGAACGTGATTACCATGCGTTCAATGCCATCTCTTATTCGGCCTCTCTCGCTGGGAAGTTTCCTCGCTGCTTATCAGATTGAAGTTCGAGCTCAGACGGGCGGGCGCTCTACACGAGGCTTTCTGATCCTTGAAGACCCCGACGTCAGGGGAAAGGACCACAAGAGATCAGTCTTGGCAATTAAACGCTCTTCGGGGTCCTGGGATAATTTTGAGCGCTCATGTGACGGGCAGGGCGGATAGGCCGGGATGGCGCTATCGAGGCTGGAGGCTGTCCAGTCCGATTACTGAGCTGTCGAGATCGCTGTCTTCATCTCTCAGCTAGACGAGAAGACTGGTACGATTTGTCGCGCCTACATTCTCATCCTACTTTCTAGTTAAATCGTGTCATCAAGGTTACCGCTCGAAGCGAAAACCAAGGCGATCTTTTTTATCTCTTCACAATGCTGCGAAATCGAACGACCCTTCTCACAGGCGTTTTCGCCATATCAGGTCTGGTTCGACCGTTCTCTGTAAAGCGTCCGGGCGGGTGAATGGTAACCCCCGCACGTCTGGCGCCTCAACTCCTGCGTCATGATGCGAAGAGCTCGTTCCCCCTACGATTAACGTGAGGCTAACGTCAGTGTCACCTACCTATCACCCACGGGATGTTATCATGCCTGTTTTCATTCCCTCCTCCGCAAAGACTAATGCTCCACCTTCACGTCATTTGAAGGTACAGCGCCCGGTAAAGTATGCGCTTTGCCCTCCTGGAGCAATCAGCCCTCCATGATTTGATATCGTAGAAGAAGCATGGATCACGAACGATAACAAAATCCGCTTCCGAGCTTGGCCCGTACTTATTTTGTTACCTTTCTTGTTCCTCCCGTGGTTCACTTTTTGCCTTTCTCGCGACACAGGTCGGGTCCGGGAGGCTTGTGAATTTAACGGCTTTGGGGTGCCACCGTCCCGTGCCGGACCCATTTCTCATAGGTGGTCAAGCCTCTAAGTATCCACCTTCTTTCCAGCCTCACGTTGATGCTTTTCTCGTCATGGGTAGCGGACTCACCCGCTCACGGTTGTGGGGGTATCCCCATCAGTACGTCGCGCGCGTGCGCATGGGTGTTTGTTTCCATTTGCGGCCACCTTTGGGGACTTCTGACACTGCTCTGTTCGTACCCCCCTCGTTATTGGTGATCACGGCAATATCGACACTCCTGACCGACATGTCGGACGTGTGTTTTGTACTTTTGTAGGCGCCACGTCGTTTCTTGCATCACGGCGCAAGGTTGTTATCGATGGGACTCGTCATTTGCTGTCCCTGTGTGGCGCCATAGACTTGAAAGAGGGAAACTGCACCCGACATTCCGCCGGCGCTAACCTTACATGAACACGAGAGTGTCAGCATTTTCAGGCTATCAACGGGTGTCGCCTGCGCCGGCGGGACCGTGTCGCTTCTCCCAGGGCGCAAATTCCCGCCGTTCATACCGCTTTTGGACTGCAACCATTTATGATATGGGGTTTCCATCCTGCAGATATTGAAGCACCTGATCTCCAACTTAAAGCGGAGCCGTATCATTCTAGACTAGTAATTCAGTAGTGCTATAGAAAAACATGACCCTTCTGTCCGGCATAGGCTCATCTTCCCGCTAGAATTAAGGTACGAAAGATGAGAGGCCGAACCATCTGCAATACAGCGGCCATTCGGAGCATACGGGTGAGTGTGAGTAGTAGTCCTGTGAACTGGAAGTTTATGTCACGTTTAGAAACACGTTTATCCTCGAAGCGTCCCTCACATAGTATCTCGTTAACAGCGTCATAAAGAAGTTACAGGCCACATTTGATGGTCGTAGAAGGAAGATAGGTGGGTGCGGAACAACAACAACAGCGAGTGCCTTCCATTTCACGCTGCCGCGCCGCGTTTCAACCATAACCTGCAGGAGCTGCTATTCACGTCTAGTGCGGTCCCAAGCGAGGAGCGGGAATCCGTCGCGGATTGGACGCTCGTAGGTCATGGAAACGCGGGGACCGGGGAACCATGAGTAGTATCGATATCTCGGCGCACGACTATCTGCAAATGGAAGATCCTTTGTCAAAGGCGGGATTAGGGATATCATAGAAGTGATGCGGCGTCCAGCTGGAGCTAATGGCTGGGGTATTTCAATTTGGAACGAAGCGCTCCTGCAAGGGAGAGGTGGATAGAGCCAACTGTGTGTGGTGATCCACTAAGAGTTCGTTTGGCTGTCCAGCGTTGTCGCTGATATGGAAGCATCGAGGTGGCTTGTAATTCATGTACGAGGAGCTTCCATAGACCACGTCCGTCCGAGGTCTACAAGATCCGCGATGACAGACGACAAGTCGCGACCCCAGTTGGTGTGAAATACACGTACACCGCTAAGGTCTCTAAAAGTCCACAGCGAAAGCACATCCTTGACCGCAACCTAATCAGAGGCCAGTAGTCTTCCCTAATTGCCGCCGGACTGTGGTCGGACTCGCTCTCAGGGACTTTGATCAGAGGCAAAATACTCTTCCTGTTCGAGTCTTTAAAATACTCGATGAAACAAAAGTAAAATGAAAGAAGAGAGTTGTTCTAAGCAATCCAAGATTAGGGTCCGAGTTGTGATTATCAGTGAGAAACTTGCACCTCACCCGGAGTCGATTCACGTAGAATCACAATTAATAGTCAAAGGAAGCTGAAATTGGATAAAGTACGAATCTCGATCGATGACGCATTATTGTTTGTGCACCAAGTCGGCGCCAAGCACCGGAACGCCCGTCGGACGGCCCGCCCTTTCCTGCGCCCAGGCCTTTGTTGAATAGATTGACATGGTCGCAGTCCTGTATAAAATGTCTAGTAACTGTACAGAATTTTAGGAGAGTTCCATATGCGCCACTTGAACCTAGGGTCATGTTTAAACGTCGACCTCGACGCGCAGAGTTGTATTTCATTTATTCGCGATCGTGGTAAGTTTGACTGCGCGTACTCCAGGGCGGAGACGGTTTCCAAAGTTTGAACTTGGCGTGGTACGCGGAGCTGTTCAGGTTGATCAGATTTACCATTTAACAATGAGATAGTTGGCCGGGATCGGCGTGGGGGCTTGAGGGTCCAGCGCCAGAGTGCCTTTACTTATATCATTCGCGTACTGCTCGGCCGAAGCGGGACCTGAATTGGATGGTGAAATACAACGCCAATTGCTGATGTCATTGTCGGCATCGAATATTGGAATCTCAAGGGGGGGTGTCTCGTTGCAGTATAGCGCAGACCATGACTTGTTAGAGGGGGATGAATGAGACATGTTGTCTCGGAGGCGGGCCGGTAAATACCGTGGCCAATGAGGAGTTTGTGTTTTGTCGGTGGTGGCGGCGAGTACGACGGAGCAATAGCCGGGTCAAGTAACGAACTGATCAAGTGAAATCAGTTGAATTCGATGGATCAGGCAAGGGAGTACATGCGAACGCCTCGAGGCAGGGTGTTCTGATGGATGGGGTCGAAGAAGTCGGAGGCGGGTTGGGGTATCCGGGGTCCCGGTCGGCCATGTGACGACGGGCCGACTTTTTAACGACGCGAAGGCGGATGGCGCCTATAAAGACCATGCGCCCCGGTTTCCGCGCCCCGTCTTTTTCGCCCCAATGTCCCCTCCTCCGCCTCCCTCCCTTCCTTCTACCAATCATATCGTTACCCGTGACCGCGACCGCGACCGTACAGATGCCCAGCCTTCCTCTCGCAGTCAGATAGCAGGCCTTCTCACTGACAGCTACAAGGAAATCGAGGCTTTGCGCCACTCACTTGCAGAAGAAAAACGACGCGCAGACCACTGGAAAAGTCTTGCAGAGGCTTTCGATGCTGCATCGCCCAACGGCTCGTCCCAGGATCTTCACGACAAGATACGGGGCCTAGAGCAGCGTGCATATAGTGCAGAATGTCTCAGAGACGAGGAAATGGCCCGAAGGGTGGCGATTACCGATCTTTGGTTCCAGCTACGGGACTATCTCTCTGTCCTCGATGCCCACAGCAAGGACGCGCGAGTCGCCCTCGACAGGAGCGTCGACATCGTCAGTAAGGGCGTCGGTGGCGGCGCTCTCATTCGCGAGCTTCCTGTCATCCCTGTACCCTCTATCGGTGATATCGCAGGCGGCGAAGATAAGCTCTACTCGAGCCAGGGCATGCTGCCGCCCGTAGGCACTCATATGCTTCGCAAAGGCCAGCAGACACCAGGTGGCGCGCGAGTCCGACCAAGGTCAGACAGCATGGAGATGGGCGGGCATGCTGCAAAGAAGAGTCGGCATGAATCTGTGAGCGTCTTCCGAGATGTCCCACTCAATCCCTGACCCCTTCTGTTAGCGTCCGCACCGATCTCACTCCCGCTCATCATCGCATTCATCTATCGATGAGATGATCCTGCAGGCTGCTGATCGCGACGAAGGCGCCATGTACACGCACCCGCCGCCTCGCCGTAACGGCACCGGTACAGGAAAGCTCGTTCCCGATGGTGTTCTCCCGCAACAACAGTATCAGACACATGTCTTTGCTCCAGTCGTCACTGGCGCACCTACTAAGAAGGGCAAGTACAATCCCGGCAGTCAGGTCCTTGAAACTCAACAACCATCTCTCACCCATTCTTCGCATCTTTCTTCTCATCCAGCCTCTCTCTCAGCGCATCCTTCTATCACTGTAGGCATCGAACAGAAGATCTATCCCCCAACCAATGAGCAAGGCCAGAGAATATGTCGCAGCTGCGGTCAGCCAGGCCGCTACAAAGAAGACAAGTGTGTCGAGAAATGGGGTCCGGGGCCAATGGGCCCTGGAACCGTATGTGACCGGTATGTCTTTCTAACCAGCAACGCATTCCCATTTCATTAAATATGTTCAATAGATGTCGCAAAAAAATGAAACGTTTCGAACGACGGGGCACTCTTGGAGCTTCCCAAACCCTAAACCCTCAACTTGCGCGAAACAACCTTCCTCAGCCTCAGCTGCACCCTTCACCATCGCCTTCACACCCTTCCAACCCCATGCCGCGACCTTCTTCCTCCTCTTCTTCGTCTGTTCATCACTCTCCAACCGTCCATCGCGCGTCTCCTTCCGGCGTGCATCGCTCCGACACCATCGTTGTTCCTTCCTTGCCTCCCATTGCCGTCGAGCGTGATACGCCTTCTGTACGCCGCATTACTCCTTCTCACTCTAACGGCTCCGGCAAGGAGAGCGACGCCGATGCCGACGCTGACGGCGAAGTTGACGAGATCGACGCCGATGGTGACATCGACATGCGAGAGGCACAGGTTCGAGTAGTGGGGCTTGATAAGTCAGATAAGGCAGACAAGGAACGTGCGAGTGAGGACGCTGTCGCTGCGGAGTCAGGGGAGCCTGAAGAAAGCGTCGTAGATGACCTGCTTGAAGCTGTAGACGCAGCCGAAGCAAGAGGCTGATGAACTATTCTTCTCCTCTCGTTCTCTCTATCTGTTATTTCTGTTTTTTTCTCTCTCTGTTACATGCTGTTTGTCTAACCGTGTTTGTGCTGTGTTTCTTGTGTTTCTAGTGTGACAATTGTTGTACGTACAAGGCCAATATCTCTGCTGCTCGATATCCCAGCGTCTGGACCCGATATGCAAGTCCCATGTGCATCAACCGCATCGCATCAAATGTGATTGCACGACGTAGATATCGAGGTGTCGTTCAGCAACTATGCAGCATGCTTATAATTATCGTGCCTCACCCGAATACGACCTCGCATCAATCCAAAACACGCCAGAAATCGCCAGCTAACAACCAAGCAGCAACCGACCATATCTTCTTTCACTAGCACATGATGGAAACCTCGGATTCATGGGAGATTGCAAACATGCATTCATGTTGTCATGCACATCAGTTCCTAGCCTTCACGTCTGTCAACACCTTCCGGATCGAATTCGAAGGTACTCAAGTATTATACCAAAGCGGCAAATCACTGTGAATGCATATATGTTCACTTCCATCCGATGGTCGCAAAGAAACGGGTTGCCCGACTAGCGCATCATTGGCTATGAATAAATATGCTGCCAAGGGTGAAGATATCAGCCGACGTGAACGATGCGCCAAGGAACCGCATCAAGGGGACAGGACGTTGGTTTATGTCCACGAGGAATCTAGGAACTCGCCAACAGCCTCGTTATTGCTGTCGGGCTCAATCCAAAGGCATCAAGAGCCAAGAACATTCCTCACGGCACAGCAAAGTTTTATCTGGCAGTTCTCTTCCCTTTCGCTAACATTGTGCAGCTAACACCGAGGACAGAAGAGACTCCGGATTGCTCGTAATAGCCGACGCGGATGGCCGACGGAGGTAATGAGAGTAACGAACTTCAATGTCCCTGAGCTGACAAGCAGAATCATACAGGTTACCAACACGACAACGAGATGCACAAGAATTAAACTTAGCCCTTAGCTTGTCATCAAGACTTCCTTTTCAGTTCGACGGAGGAGGAGGCCGTATCAGTAACGGGTAACTTGACCTGAACCTGACGAAGGTCCTCGAGGACCTGCCTTCTTTACTGGTTCCCCGCTGGGTACCGACCTCACAATGGTAACATTCGGGCCGTAAACGGGATTCTGGAATGCTGCCTTGCGGCGCAGGCTTACACTCACTCCCACGTCGATTACGCCCAGATAAGAAAATAAAGGTATGTGACTAGGCGTCCAATGAGCTTAGAGCTGATGAGTTCTCCAGGTCCCTATCAGTGACGGTATCATTTCACTCAAAGCGTTTGACGTAAACTATCCGATGCCTAAGGCTTTACCTGCGATCTGAAGCAAATATGAAAGAAATGGCCTCGATCTTACATCCACGACCTGGGGATCCTCCGCTTCGAACGGTCTTCGCACGGACCCCCGACGTTCCTACCAGGCCAGCCGAGTTGAGTCTATCTCAGCCCGGGCCCCATTGGATATCGTTCGTAAGATATCTATCGCCTTGAAGATCCCGCCTCGATGTTCTGCAAATGAGCCGGGGGTATCGATGTCGTCCAACTCATTGCACATCTGAAAATACTCCTTTCCAAATTAGATAGCTATGCGTTCCTCTGACCTGAAAACGAAACTGATGTAATGGCTTCGTTATTTCAAAATGTACTTACTCGAGAGGATCTGCTGTTCAGCTACTATTACTTGTATGATTCTCTCCTGAATCGGATTTCTTTCTCCGTGTAGTCGTTGATGACCCAAGGAGTGGTACCTTGGGTCGGTCTTGACCGTCTTACGGCTTGTTGTGTCCAAGGTTCCTTTGATGTCGGCTACCGCTGAAGCTACACTCATACCCAGCCCAAGCTCTTCACGTAACGTTCACTGGCAGGTTCGTCGGGTCTCCGCCCATCGCTTTCCCCCCCCCCCCCCTGACACGATCACCGACGATTCCTCTGAAAGCTGATTTGCGGGATTTGGTCTTCAAGATTGATGGTGAGAAACGCGCCGCGGGGACGGTCTTGTGGCGCCGTACCCATGCGCCGCCGATTACGGTTGCGCACCACTGGACAGACTTGAATTGGAATCCTAGCTTCATTCCAAGAATTGACGAGGTAGAGTGTCGCTCGAATATTCCTGCCGCACTCCTAGATGATGTGTCGATCTCTTGTCTATTGTGATCCTTCGACGTTCAGCCTCGCCGATCAAGGCCGCCTACCGACATTATTCTGGAGTTTCTACGTCCCTGCAAACTTCAACGGGCGCTCTGAGCCATTCTCCCAAAATCGATTGCTTCTTATAGCAGACCCATGTTATGGGGTCCTTCATCGTGCATCATTGTCGCTAGGGTCAATTCTGCTCGGCAAATATATGCTGAATATATCTCCGAACCTAGGGAGAGATTTTACACGCCGCACATATACATGGGTCCTCATCGAAGAAAAACGTTCGGTGGATTTCAAGCTGCTGTTGAATTATTTTGAATTATCTGCGTGTTTTAACTTTTGAGTTAGGTCGCAGGTACTAGCCTGTGATCCAAAGCGGGCAACAACGTCGTGTTTGGGCTTCACCTTCTCTCCCGTCAACCCGCCGTTCTAATCAATGACCTGTTTGATTCGCTCCCTAATGATTTTATGCTAGAAATAGTGGGTGAGTGGATGGTCTTTGGAATATGTTGCTTGTTTTTGCTTTACCGACGTGCATTGTGACTTCTTTTAGTTGATCTGTTGGTATCAGCCTTCGAGCCACATGCAATTTATCCGCGCTCTTGTCATACTGGCCCTCTAAGACTGTTGAGATTACCTTGTTGCTCTATCATTCCAGCTTCTTTTTAGAAGTCCTCCGATTCAAAAAATAGACCGTTTCAGCGGCGTGTTTGCTTCAAGTCGACAAGGGGCATGGTACGCCGTCTTAGATCGGGCATGGCGGGGATACACCAGGATGCACCCCGTATTCACAATCGGAAGGCGACGAGTTCGATCTTGACTTTCTCGAACTGTTGGACAGCGAATTTTTGTGATGCAGTGGTGCGAAGGAAAATTAAGAATAGTCAGGTTTCTTCAAGTCTTGGAAAATATTCTCACCGGTCTACTTCGCGCAATCTTGCGTGCATGAGAGAGAGGATAGATTCATCTATCGATCAGATTTGATTGCGGCTCCGTCATCATACAACGTTGATCGAACATGTCAAGCCGCATTCATTCACACGTCGGGTTGTAGTACAAATCAAAATGAGCCTGGACATCCCGGAGAATGCCTTCGCTCACGGGCACATTTTTAGATTTGTTCTGCGTTGCTAATATATCCTGTACTGACGATATGTTTTGTTATCGGTGTTCATAGGACTGCTTACGATGAGAATTCCGTCCTAAGTTCCCGACGGCCAACTACACACATCAACACTGTTACTATATTTAACATATACCTTCAATCGAATAAGGACTGTTCTTTTTGGATTGACTTGTTTCCTTGAACTCGGTATAACTGTGCGTCCTAAAATCCGAAACAGGATTAGAGCATTTCAAAGCAACCAAATGTCGATATCATTCACTGGCCTTCAAACTGTGAAGTTCAAACATTCAAACCTATAACACTGTAACAGCGTACATTTGCCAGAGGTATATTCGACCCTAGGTGCACAGTTGTTAACAAATTACACTGAGCTTTGCCTATCCACTGAACGGCAGAAGGAAGACGGGACTTGATGACAGTTACTATGCCATTATCGTCGTACATGCTACCGCGTAGATTAATGTTCTGCGGAAGGTGTTGCCATGCTCATTCGGGGGACATCTTCAAAATCAAACTTGGCAGAAATACACCCGGGGAATTTCGAAGTGTAACCGGCGTAGGAAGTCTAGGAAAGATGTGCGGTCCTCTTGATTGAGATTCCTCCGCAACTGCGAATAACTTACTGATAGAAATGTCTTCATGGTGGGGAATGCAAGTTCCTATGCCCCACCAAAAAACAACTGGAGCCTTTGCAGAGCTGGCACCACAAGGAAAGACAATTGCGACACTGCTGCAGGTGGGTTCTTCGATTATTGATAATGTGTGCAGACGCGGTAACGTGATGACACCCATCGTCTGCCCGATCTTGAAACACAGATCCCCTAAATGGGGCATATGTTGCAAAGACCATGTCTGGAAGTCGTCTGTTGCCGTGTCAAAATGGCGAAATGGAGATATCTGCTAGTGGAAGTCTGAAATAGCATGGACGTCCTTAAGAGAGGCAATCATCAAGTATTCCAAACAATGAGCCTTTTTTCACCGTGGTGTCATCGAAAATGGGTTCGGGCGGCTTATGGGAAAACGATTTACCACATTCCAGCTGGAAGAACAGTTGATTAAAGGATCCTCTGAACGCAATGAAGCCTGTTTCAAAGGACGTGAAGGGAATGACTGCTGCGAGATATTGAATGCAGGGTGCGACCCAGAATAAACGGTGTAGGAGAGGATCGGTACTCAGATGCAGACCGAAAGACCATGGCTACGATTCATTCCAGGTAAAGGCGGAGCATATTCTGACTCACAGCGCAACTCTGAGAGTGTAAGGTAACGCCGACCCCCAACCATAGTTCTCTAGTTTCCAGAGCTATGCTTCTCCGATGCTGGAAGACGTAGGATAACGTCCACGGGCACCTCTTCAGGACCATGCAGCTGAGAGACACGCTGCTAAGAAACTCATTAGACATATCGTCAGTGTAGTATATGAAAAATTCTCGAAGTATATCGTCTGGTATGGTTCGGATGGGATGGATGATTGCTCCTGCCTCGGAGTCTTTAGTTGAGATTTGTTTTGGAGTATGGGGCTGAGGATATCCTGTACTTTCTGTTTCATACCGGAAAGGCTCGAGAGCGACTGTCGAGGTGATGAGAGAATTTCAAGGGCGTGCTCTTTGTCTTCGGGAGAAGGGTAGTTGTTGTGCTATAAGAGCCTCTCGACGCGCAGTGAGCGAGTAATATTTGTATGGTTTAAGGAGGAGAAGGATGAGTTTCCATTAGTGAAAGAGTCAGAATTTCCGGCCATAACCGTGATGATAGCACGACGCCTTTGAAAGATGCTGTTGTCCTCATCAGCATGAATGCTCTCAGACAAACCAGCTCACATACCTCGATCCTTTCTGTGGTCGCAGCTGACGTGAGAGCCCTAGATACTTCAGATACAGTACTGCATCAGCGTCTTGTACCGCTGATTCCTGGAACTTGAGGGCAAATTCGTCAAAATGAAAGATTAAGGTATGGTAGCAGTAACGTGCATAACATAAATAATAAATACCAGAAATGAAAGTGTTCCCAGTGAGCGTCTACTCCTTGACTTTCCAAACCACACCGGCGACTGCCATTCCAACCACAATCACACCAAAGACAGTCAACATCTCCTGTCTGCCCTTGGCCTCTTTGAATTTTTGTTTTTTTGCCTGATCCTCAACCTTAACGTATCCATCCTCATCCACGTCCGTGTCGTTTGGCGGCGGGATACTCATACTTCGCCCCCGTCGCCCCCGCCTTCTTGGTCTCCCGCTGCCCCCACCATCATGTCCATCGGAATCACTGCTAAGACTTCGAGGACTTGGCGGCCCGTCACCCTGGAAGACCTTGACAACCTCTGCCTCGGGTTTCTTCTCTTCCTTCTGCCGCCGCTCGATCTCATCCACTCGGCGTATCATATCTTCCCATCGACCAGCACGTTCGCGTTCCCGCTCCTCTCGTTCATTGTCCCGTTCGGTGAGCAGACCCTCGAGTCGCTCAACCTTCTTCTCAAGACCACGGATAACGTCTTGTGCGGCTTCATGCTGGGCCCGTAGTACGCCCGCGCTTTCGAGTGTTCCAGCGAGTTGGTCTGTTAATCGTCCTACTTTCAGGCTGAGCTCATCAATAACAGAAGACCAGTCATGTCTTGTATTCGTCGTGTCCATCATGCCTGGTTCTGGCGTCTTGGGACGAACTCGCTCCTGTGGTGGCTCGTCTTCTTCCCGTTCGTCAACCTCTTCGACCGTCTCCAGTTCTCGTTCCGTGATCGTAGTAACGCTTTGCGCGTCATCTTCATCATCGTCGACCTAAGAACATTAGAAAAACATAGAGAAGCAGGTCGTGAGAATTACCTCGTTTCGTTTGGTCATGCCATCGACAATCATACTCCGAATCTCTCGCCACATATTTTCCTGTTCCTTCAGTTTTTCTTCCAGTTCCCGGACCTTCTCAACATGGACATCCAAAGCGTGCTGGGTATCAGCCAGCTGCTTCTGTACCTCACCCATGACTGCTGCACCTTCATCTTCCCGCTTCTTTTCCTTTTCCTTCTCCTTCTCCTTCTCTTCTGTACGCTCCTCGACCACCTGCGCGGGAGGCCGGACCGGAGGTAGAGCTCCGTTCACCGGCATTGCACTTCCCGACCCGCCGCCCAATACCTCCCCAATTTCTCCCATGGCACCCGTCAGCGCCCCTAGCTCCGCCCCAGTTTCCCGGCTCTTCTGAAGCTCCCCTTGCAATCTGCTCAAAATATGCTCGAAGGTCAGACCACTCTTCCCGGGTGGACGCATACTCCCACCCATCCCACCCATTCCCATGGCTTGTAGCCCACCCGGTCGTCGTCCTGGTACAGGTCCAGGGGGTGCCGGAGGGTTAAATGAGGATACTGGAACGGGCCCTAGTGAATGTGATGCCTGCTCCGACCGAGCAGCAACCATCGCGTCCTGCTCTGTATACACGCACACGACCCGGGCGGCTACTTTGTGATGCACAATTGTTTTGTTGTCCTCGCCGACAATATCGATTCCGAACTCGACGATGTCATCGCTCTTCAACTCGAAATTCTCGCTCTCCACACCTTCAGGGCTAAGTCGTTCGCCGTTAATGAAGGTCCCGTTAGAACTTTTGACGTCTTTAATGTAAATCTGCCACTAAGTCAGTAGCTGCATATCTAGTAGACGATAGCGTATGTACCTTGCCATTCTCCTCCCATACTTCGGCATGTTGTCGACTCAAGACCTTGCTGTCGAAATAGCCATTCCTCTCTCCAGGTGTCGTCTTTGCATTCGTCTGACGTCCAATCTTCACCCTCGACTGCAGTGAAATGTGTTTCGGTACGAACGAATCATTGAGAGGGTACAGGTACAGCGCTGGAATTGGTGATAGTAAACCGGGAGACGACGTTGGGGCGGGCATCGCGTTCGTTTTTCGTAGGTCGTCAAAAGTTGTCAGTAGTGTGACGTGACGGATAACAATATTCAGGGGTGTGAGGTCATGTGACGGGATTAAATTGAGTGGGGTGAAATACATATTAGTAATATTTTTAAAGGCCTAGAAACCCCCCATTCCCCCCATGCCGCCCATTCCGCCCATCGGTGCGCCGCCCTTCTCTTCAACTTCTGCGTCGACAATAGAACACTCGCTGGTCGTCAGCAAACTGGCGACACCGGATGCATCAACAAGCGCCGTGCGTACAACCTTGAGCGGGTCGACAATGCCGCTCTTGACCATGTCAACGTATTCGCCCTTGCTCGCGTCGTATCCCCAGCTAAATTTATCTTCACTTGCATACCGCTCTAGCACATTGCCAACGATTACACTCGCTTCCTCGCCAGCATTCGATAGAATTGCACGTGCTGGTCCAGCGAGGGCGCGTTTTATGATACTGACACCTAGCTCTTGGTCAAAGTTGGTGGTCACGACGCCATCTAGAATCTGCGAGGCCTTGAGGAGTGCAATACCGCCACCAGGAAGGATACCCTCTTCAACGGCAGCACGCGTCGCGTTAAGAGCGTCATCATACCGGTCCTTCTTCTCTCCAACTTCGACCTCGCTGCTGCCGCCGACTTTAATGACAGCAACACCACCGCTGAGCTTCGCAAGACGCTCCTGCAGACGTGTACGATCGTAGTCGCTCGTACCCTTGTCATCAATCAAACCTCGAATTTGCTCGCACCGCGCCTGGATTGCCCGACCCTCGCCTTCGCCATTGAGAACGATGGTGTCCTCCTTGGTTACTGACAAGCTACCGGAGCTGCCGAGCATCTCCCGGGACGCATTCTCGAGCTTGATATCAACCTCATTGCTGAACACGGTACCGCCAGTAAGAACTGCCAAATCGCCAAGGATGTTTTTGCGGTTGTCTCCGAAGCCAGGAGCTTTGACCGCAACAACCTGCAATTGACCGCGGAGCTTGTTGAGAATACAAGCAGCCAATGCCTCGCCATCAACATCTTCAGCGATAATGACCAATGGCCGTCTGTCCCGAGCTGCAATCTCCAGAGACGGCAGGATATCAGCAAGCACACTGATCTTGCCCTCGCTGAGCAAGATCAGCGGTTTCTCCATCTCGCATTTCTGACCCTTGACGTCCGTGATGAAATACGGACTGATGAATCCCCGGTCAAACCGCATGCCCTCCGTGATCTCGATCTCATCTTCAATTGTCTTTCCCTCCTTGACTGTGATGACACCCTCCTTGCCGACCTTTTCCATCGCCTGTGCAATCAGACTTCCGACATGAACGTCGCCGTTCGCACTGATCGTAGCGACCTGGGCAATCTCTTCACTCGTTGTGATCGTCTTTGTCTTGTCTCCAAGGAAGGCGACGACCTTTTCCACTGCTGCCTGCGAACCCCGACGAAGATCCATTGGGTTGCACCCAGCAGCGACGTTCTTGACGCCCTCAGCGTAGATAGCACGCGCTAGCACGGTAGCCGTTGTCGTTCCGTCTCCAGCAATCTCGTTGGTCTTTTGTGCGACATCCTGAACGAGTCTGCAAAGCGTTAGCTTCTTGTATTCCCCGTATGCTCGAATACCCACCTGGCACCTAGGTTCTCAAACTTGTCCTTCAGCGTAACAGCCTTAGCGACCGTGACACCATCTAATGTCCGTATCAGCACCTTGTATGTATATGGTCATGACAGTTACTTACCCTTCGTGATTTTTGGGCCGCCAAAGCTCTGCTCAATAATCACATTGCGGCCTGAAACCAGCCCAAATTAGTATCGCATCGACAAGGGTGTGAGTCTAAACGCACCCTTGGGTCCCAAGGTTACGCTAACAGCATTAGCGAGGATGTTGACGCCATTAAGTATTGCCGCGCGCCCTTCGTTACTGAATTTGATCTCTTTGTGCACGTAGCGAACACCGCTGATTTTTCGCGCAGAGAGACGAGCAGTGGAGGAGAGGTGGTGCATCTGGATGTGATGTTGAATGAAAATTGTTGGGAGGTATGCGGGTGTAAGAAGCAGGGACGAATGAACCACGGGTATGCGGCACAGAGCATAGGAAGGCGGACACAGACACCGACATACAGAAGAACATACGACATACCATCGTCACGAGAAGAATCAAGGTCAGAAGAGTGAAAAGAAACAAGAACCATTCGTCAGCAAACTCGTCGGACGGTTTCAGTTGGCTAAGACACTGGCGTACCTTTCAACAAGAGCTTTTAGTGTTAGAGAGCAAGAGAGCTGGAGGAGAGGAAGAAGGGAGAGTTTCAATCTCAAGTAAACGAGACGAAAGAAAAGGAAGATGAAGGAAATTACCAGAACGTCCCCCGCATAAAATTTCAGAAAATTTCTTACATAAGCAATGCACGTGGGGGCGTCGGGCCGAGGACGCGTTAAAGTTGCTACCTCAATGTTGATCATCAATCACAACGTTTAGTACCGCTTGTCATCTCTATGTGTCTCCGACCAGGGGCACCACCTCAACTCCAGAGTCACAAAGACGTCTCAAGACTCTGTTCCACTTCACGATGGAAAAGGTATCTGTGCGTGCACGGTATACCGCATCGCCCGAGCCCGCTGTGACTGTCATCAATCAAGTTCGTGATTCGCCGCATTCGTTCTTGAATGGACAAGACAAGACTGTAATACATTCTGGCAGATACGGAAAGCTACCTCTGTTTCTCAGGACTGATTACAAAATTACATGTTCGAATGCTGATATACTTACAATAAAATAAATATTCCAGAAGTCCAATAGACAATAGTTGTCGGCCCACTGAAATCTGCACTGAGCCTGTGTATCTTGCGGAGATGGTGTATTATGGTGACACAGTTAATCTCCCGTAGACACCAAAAGCAATTGTCATTCTCTAAAACGAGCCACGAAAAGAGACAAGAATACATAAAGGCATCCGTTGTAAGAATTACTCGTGCTTTCTGCCAGTTTCATACGATGAAAAAGGGCGAACCTCTCCCATCTTCAAGGATGTTCCATGTAAACGACACGACAATGTAGAGGGCGACGAAGTTTATGGGATGACCTAACCCTGAAATTGAGTATAGATCCCAGAAATGAATGAAGTGACATACCAAGATACTTGCTTACTCCGTAGGCAGTACAGTCTCCTTCGTACGGTCTCTGACTCCTTTAAGAAACGGTACTAACCCAGTGCCACCCGTTCCTACATATTCGACCTCCTTCGAAGCTCTCTTCCCCACCCTATTAGCTGGAACGACGACATACAACGTTGCGATGATCAAGTGTGTATCTCGAAATGCTTTCAACGCCGACACTGCGCTATTGTATGCCTCAGTCAGCTCTCGGTCATTGGACTCTTTAACAAAGTCCCTCAGAGACCGAGGGGCAGAAGACAGGCAAGCTAGAAACCGTCGATGCTCCCGGGGCATGTAACGCTGCATCCTCCCAAAAAGCGATGGAGTTCCATTCGTACGATGGTTATTTACCCCCAAGAATATATCCAGTGCATGAATGAGTGTACTCTGGCCCGCACTTGGGCCTGAAAGCTCCTTGAATGCCTCGCCAGCATCACCTGCCAAACCTTGGAACGTCCATTTCCTAGGTAGCGAATCCTCACCGCGCAACCAGGGCCGCACCTGCTGATAGTAGACTTCGGGATCGCAGTCCTTCCGCAAATCGAGGAGAACCTTCTTAAAGTCGTTGATAAGAATAGTCATGTCCGCTAGCGGCTTGGTGATTTGGGCGGCGGCGGCACTGATAAGAATATTGTCTGAAATTTGACGAATGAGGTCTAGTGCTTTGACGCCTTGCAGTTCAATGATGGCCGACGCCCGGTAAAAGGCTTGTTCGTCAGCCTTCCCGGAAAATACGGAAGGAAAGTAGATGTCGCCAGTGGAATCCGTCGTCCAGTTGTATAAGACTAAATCAGAGTATGTGATCACGGGTGGTAAATCAAGGACGTTAGAGACGTGCGCTAGTGGGACAGCCAACGATGGTGGTATATAGATGGCGGTTTCGGGAGGTAAGGTGTGCACGTAAAAGTGTAGGATGAACGATAGGACATGATGGGCACGTCTAAGAACTGGAACTGAATTTTCCAGCGCGGTAGCTGACAGCAGAGGCGCCTATCGAAAGGGAATCAGGATGGACACGGGTGTTGAAAAGGCAAAGAGATACCTCATACCTCACAAACGCGCGCGCGCCATCGAGCAGACTCCACCAACGTTGGCTCGGAGCAAGCAGCACTCTCGCCTAGAACGAGCTTTCGTTCCATGGCATCCTCCAGTAGGTCTTCCCATGCTTTCCATTCACCTGTGAGATGAAAATGGGGCTGACTGCCAAGAAAGCCAGCGTCAGGAGATATGTCAAAGTCCTCCAAGCGGATCAGGGCGGTGTCCATGGCCACACTACGGTCATTTCGAAGCAGAAGTGTTGGTTTTATAACGTTTCAAATGTGAGACGGCCGGGTCTTACCCGACGATGCAAGCCATTTCCCATTTGATGTACATAGATCTTTCATCAAGACTTAAGCTCCTGAAGAGTTCTCGTGATATTACGTTGCAACAGGATGTGATTGTAGGGACCACCCCAAGACAATGACAAGAAATTTCTCACAGAGTAGAGCTGTCGCCTCATGGGGAAAAGGTAGGGGGATCCGAAGTAGTTCGCCGCAGTCACGGATGTAAGTAGACGGAAATCAAGTTTGATTTACATTTCGACTTCTCTTGGTGGGGACCTATGACCCTCGAGTTTCATCGGCAGCGTGTTCGTCAAGCCTTACTCTGCGACTACTACCGAAGACGGCACATTTTGATAGAGAATAACTTGATGGAATATGCAACAGATTAGCACCGTGGTAGTGCGCTAAAGAAATGCAGATTCGACGTGACCAAGGAACCAAGGAAAGGGTCCGTGCGCATTGTTATCGCCAGAAGCCTTTGCACAAATAGTGCAGACCTTTATAAGCTTTTTTTTCGCTGCTGGTCATCTGTCTTGAACCACGACGACAATCGACCTGTTTGTCAATACATCTGCCTTTCATTTCTTGTTACCTGTATCATCACCCTCTTTTACCTTTTTCTTCTGGCCACTTTCTGCCCAAACAGTGCTTTTACGCCTCCACGCTAGTTTGGTTCTGGTGATGCGCCTATAGTCACGTCCTCCGTTCGCCTAATCAACGAATGGATGGCGAGTAATGACCGGATATTCGGGGTGATAGTTGATGACTCTGGAGCTATACCGGATTACTTGCCTACATTCATATGTAGTACTGTAATAAATTCTCGATTTTTGTTCATAATACGTTTGCGAGATCATAGCGTACAGCGAATTTGGGATGATGATTATGAAGACTTTGGATGATTCGTGTAGCCCAAGCGAAGGGCAGTTTTGTATAATGTATAGACGAGGTAGGCGAAGCACAGCAGAATGGTAACTGCGGTACCCAGTTCAACCTGAGAAGCGTCGTCAGGCCTACCAACTGGCGCTTGGACGTGAAAGACAGCGTCTGAAGCAAGTGAAGGCGAGAGACGCGATATATTCGACTGACGAAAGAAAGCTGTGAATTCCTCGGGTATGTACGATCCAGCATCGGAATCGGCGCGACCCTCTGAGGCAAGTTTAGGACGCGGCCATAGATTTGGCACTACATACGCACCAGAAATCACGTATCCTTCCGGCACGGAAACATCTACCGCTTGAAAACCATCTACGCTGACATCGCCATATCGCAGGTGGAGCGGAATTTGGAGTGAACCTTCCTTTACAGCTCTACGCGATACATTCACGAAGACGTGCGAGTTGCTTGGCCCAATGGCAGAGACAGGTAGTTCCAGGTTGGACGGGCCTGCATGGCGAAATGTGTAGGAGTCCTTGTAGTTGGCAAGCTCATATGGATCCACAAAAACAAGAGGTGGAAGGGTGAGCAGAAGAAAGAGAGAGCATGAAGGCTCTACGCTGATGCCATGGAAGTTGGTGGTGACGGTAGGGTGAAAGCCGTACGACGGGTGGATGGTTGATGAAAGAGAGGCCATGGTGGCTGTGCGAACGACTTCCCTCCTACCACCATGGTTTCTTCCTTCACCCATTTCGCCTTCTTGTTCTCTCGCTTTTTCTTGGCAGGTAGTGTTCTCGGATCTGGTGCTAATTGCTCAAGTTCTCGCGACCATGTGGATCCAGTCTCTCTCAAGTTCATCTCAGAATGCTCCTACATGACCTACTGCTCGGCAGCACAAAACGGAACATGCCTTCCTAGGCGCTGTCGACGCGACGAATTTCCCTTTGGATACTCTGAACAGGATGTCCTTCCGCCTCTGTGCTATGCTGGAACTTTTTGTCCCGACGAAGGAAACGGGTGTTGGCCGCTTGTGGCTGTTGGAGGCGCGTGCCAGCTAAACAGGGACGAGCAGTGCGCCCCGCCATTTCTTTGGGCAGACCCTACATCTGACATGGATGGTTCTCTCTGTTTGAAGTCAACATGCATGTTCGTCGGCTAATTTTTAATTGATACTTACTTACTGATGCTTCGAAGGTACACTAACGGGACTCTTGGACAGCCCTGCATCGCGGAGAACACTACTTACCAGGATAATTTCAACGGACAACAATATACCAACACAATAATCAGAGACAACTGCAAGGCTCCTGATTACTACTGCGGTCAAGCCAGCATGGTCTGCGAAGCCGCTAGGGCCCTTCGATATCCTTGTCAAGCGCACGAAGAATGTGTCTCGGTATGTCTTGTAGACATAGATGGAGCACTTACTATATTTCAATAGAGAAACTGTGCTCGAGGATTTTGTGCCGATCCGCCTGAGGCTCCCTTGAAAATACAGTCTTGGCAATATGCTCTAACGGCCATCTGTATCATCGGAAGTGAGTACCTTTTTAGTTTTCATGGGTCCTATTATAAACTTCATAATAGTCCTGGTTGTCACGGTCATGCTGCTTGCTCTTGTACATAAGCGTAATCGTTTGCAGCATTATCGAGAACTGCGAGAGTACTACGATGAACAATTGGGGTCAGTGAAAGCTGTATCCGGCGTCGAAAACTAATGCTCATTTCCTTAGCCTTCGCCGTGCTATAATCTCTCTGCATTCCGCCGCTGCATCTGAAGTGTATTCAGACAAGACGCTATAGCCTTTTCCACATATACTTATCCTCTGTCACCTCGTTATCAGATCCAGCATAAAAGTGCGAATACATATTGCTTTTGTCTCTTTCTATTCCCTGGTAAGCCGTCTACACACGGCAGGTCACTACACGCCCTATGGCCTATGGCTCTGCTTGTGTTTCAACATTCAACAGAGCCCCTGCTGTACTGTCTCTGACATCCTTCAGGAATTTCGCAAGTTCAGTTCCTCCGGTCCCTTTCAGCGGTGTCTCACTCTCCTGCTGGCTTCTAGCGCGACCAGCGGGGCCGATGATGTACAGCGTCACGATAATTATGTGAGCGTCCCGGAAAGTCTTCAATGACCCAACAGCCTCGTTATATGCTGCCAGTAGCTTCTGGTCTCCTCCACCCCTCACAATATCTCTCAGCGGTCGCGGGTTATTGGAAAGATGATTCAAGAAGTGTCGGTGATGGCGCGGCATGTATGATTGCATCCGGCTGAGGAATGCCTTTTTCGTTGATATGTCACCGGATCCTTCGCCTGTTATGTTTGACGAATGGGAGTAGCGATCCACACCGAGGAAGATATCCAAAGCATGGACAAGCGAGCTCTGGCCTGCACTGGGACCGGAGAGCTCGGAAGGATAGGCCATATCTAACTCGTCCAGACCCTCAAAGATCCACTCACGCTTCTGAGGATCCGAATCAGCGCCTTTGAACCACGGACGGATATCGTGATAGAACGCTTCTGGATTGCAGCCCTCGCGAACGGAAAGGAGAAGGACTTTAAGCTCATCGATGACTGTCGATAGGCGATGCAAGAACCCGGTAATACGCCGCATAGCGATGTCGTCGCCTACGAAAGCTTCGTCCATGGTGGCTCGCATCAGCTCCAGCGCTTCCACACCACGCAACTCCATACGAGCAGAGGTAAGATAAAATTCTTGCTCGTCATTTGTATTAGTGAAAAGACTCTGACTGCGAAGGTTGTCCAATGCCGGGACGGGAGATTCGGAGGGAGTTTTGAGGTCCCAGTTGTACAGGACATCATCGGAGTATGTGAGAACGGGAGGGAGCTGGAGCTGAGCTGAAATTTTCAGAAGGGGTATCGTGATGGGTCTAGGTATTACGATCGATGCATTTGGGGGAAGCGAGTGTATATAGAAATGCATGATCCATGCTAGGACATGTCGACCACGTCGGAGCATAACCTCGGATGCGTTCAGATCATCAATCGGAAGCAAGGGAAGCTTAATGAAACAAGTCATTATGGGGATGCGGTAAAATAAGTCAGCAACTTGCATTACGGACTCGGGACCGCCAGGTTTCCGAGACGCGACTTTGAGCATCCGTGAGTCCTGGCTTGGTCCCCAATTGAAGCTCGGATTCCTGTGCTTCCCGAAATATAGCCTCCCATGGTTCCCACTGCCCCGGAAGTAGCGCCAAAGGGGGGTGAGGGGGCATGAAACCAGTCCGATTGTCTACGTCAAAATCATGGGCCGCAAGTGTGGTGGTATCAACAACTCCACCCGGTGATCCAATTAATATGTCAGGACGAGGAAGAGAGAGGAAATGGTCTGCGGGGAGATGGTCCATGGCGAAATTATCGATGAGCTATGGATGAGAATAGCTGTGTAATCTGGGGGAATCGGTAATGAAAAAAGATGACTTCTCTGCCGGTCTAGTAGGCCTTAGGAAAATCATGGGTTCATTCGGGGTAAAGTTCAGAGGGAAATAAAACCTACAGTAGTGTCTATCTTGCTCTCAGAATCTGACGAAGCAGGCAAAGAGCCTAGGGTAAGAAACGGAATTTCACAAAAAGGGGTTTATAATACGCCTTGCCGCGGGGTGCCGCGTGATATCATTTCGGACCATCGGTCTAGACTAAGAGTGCATTATGCAGTTTCGCTGCGTCCGTCTTATGCAGCTAATATCGAGTTAATGGCGTCTAGTCGTTCACAGGGTAAGAACATAAGATGGGACAACGAGATTCTCGATAAGAGTGACCGTAATCTAATCAAAACAGTCCATTAATATCCGACAGGTGGCTGTGATGCAGCGGGGAGCTAAAGGGGGTATCGGTGGTAGCACAAAGAAAAGGCACGAAGAAAGTACCTACAAGTACTTTCTACCAAAATCTACAAAGCGCTAATTACGGTCTCGTATCAGAAATTTGGGCCACGTCATAGTAGACATGTCATGGGACAGCCTACCTTCGCGGCATTGGAGGAGTTATTTCATCAGACCCTTCAGATTCCTTCATTGTTCTCCATCTTGAACTTTTGGACCTCCCAACGTGACAGCGAATTTGAAGTTCGGTTAACCTGCGACGAGAGCTGATGCGTCGGTAGTGGTTTTTTTCTAACCGAAATTAAGCCTATGTTGGTACCATGACAGAACAATGGTGGTGCATTGACCTATCATACAGCTTTCTCCATAGATGCGTCATGGAATATCAAATTTTTGGGCAGATGCCAAACCAGAACAAGGGTGGGATTATGAGTACCGCCGTATGTGGATTCTCAAACTGCGTCGTCCCTTTACTGGAAGTAGGAATGGAAGGATTTTACAGCACATGAAGTTTTTACAGCGCATAAATGGTACCTACAATGCGATCTTATCTCCAACTTCCAATCCGAAGATATGATGCCCGGAGAATCTTGATATGCTAGGATTGGTTCACGAAGAGTGTCGTCAAGTATCATCAGATATCATACAGACTGAGACGACATCGAGGAAAGATGACATGTCGTACATGTGTCGGCTCTGTACTAAAGTTAAACTGACTCACCGACTTCGTCGCTAGAGCCTAGGTGCCCTGATATTGCATCTAGTAACAGCTTCCCGGTGAATGTAGAACACAGTGTCTGGACCTGGGCAAGGATTAGATTGTAAGATAAAGACATAGAGTTCTGATTCCATTGATCGTTTAAACTTTCGTAGCCCGGTTCCGCTAGATTCCGGCCGGTGGATCTCCACAAGTTGGTAAGAGGAGCAATGACAAGCAGTCGAAGGGTTCCCTCTCGTAAAGGTGTGGAGAAACCAGTGCAAAAAGTCACTTGAGCAAACGGTCAGTCAAGAAACCCGGAGCCTGCTGTTCAATTTTAACGTACTGGGAAAACACCCTGAGCGCCGAGGTACAGACCGCAACAAACCCGCTACACGCATCGAACCCACGAAAGGATATTCTCAAGCTTCAAATGACAGATGATCCACAGCTATTTGATTCCTCACAGCATTTGAAACAGCACTTCCTCAGAAACTCCGGCCAATCAATTGGAGTCCCTGTAACCGCCGGCTCGTTAAAGTAATGGTATCGTTGGGTCTCGTTTTTATCAGCAAGTAATCACTCCGCCAATCTCGCAGAGACAGCAACGAGGCGTTTTGCAGCATCATCTGATGATAAGTCAGAAATAGGACAAAGGGACCGACTGAAGGGGAGTAATGATGAATGAAGGGGGCAGCGGCGCCTGGTGAGCTTCGCGCGAGATGGTTTCAGCCAACGGTCCGAGAAAGATGAGTAAACACCCTAGACGAGTATAGTATCGGGAAGATACGCGTGCACGTAAAACGAGGCCGGTTCAGTCGCGAAATAGCCTAGAAGAGTTGGTAGGTCCACGACCAAGCTCTCGAGTCTCGACTAGCGACAATGAGTGTCCAGGTACACGGAAGACAGAGTTTCCTAGTCAGGAGAGGAAGGAGAGAACCTGATGAGCTGGATCGTACCCGAATCCAATGGGGTAGTTTAAAAAACGCGAATGTATACTGGATGATCGATCGTCCGTCGGAACTATCTGGAGACTCCAAGTTCGTCCGACAGCCTGGCACACACGGCAGGTAATCGTGATGGTTAAGGGGAGCGAGGTAACCATTTGAAAGGGAGTCAAAGAAAGTAAAGGCAACCAGGTCAATTAGAGATGAATACGGGGAGCAGAAGGAAGGGAAGACGTTAAGAAAGGAATGTTTTTAAACATCCCACGTGTTCAGGGGACAACCATGAGGCATTCGGGAGAATAGGAAGCGGATCCAACGGTAGAACTCATCGCGAGCAGATCAAGACCGACCGGGCATATTTAATGACGCATCGGACCACACCAGGAGGTGAAGGACAATGGGGGTCGCGAACGGAACGATTCGCAGGGGCATCCAAGTTGGTCGATTGCTTTGAGCGGGGTTAATTGGGGTAATGTGAAAGAGAGTCGAATACGTCTACGCCAATTGTGCTTGGATTGTAGGCTAATTGAGGCTAATTGTTGGAGTGTCGAGCAGACAATTTGGTAAAGGGCGGTTATTGTGTCAGTGGCCGAAAGAGGCAGGTGAGAAAAATGATTGTTTTTTGTCTTTGTGGTATGTCGTGATGCTTCGAACGGGCTGTATTGTCTTAGCATTCTGGAAGCATCTGCACTTACCGGTCTGTATCAGCGCGTATCTCCAATGTCTCAAACAACAAAAAGAATTTCAGCCCCGGCCACCCTTTTGGTTACTTTTTTGTTCTCCACCTCGATCTATTACCCCTCCAGCTATCCTCCCAACTTGGACACGAGTATCCCATCCGCCTATATAATCTCTACCTGCAGCCATGGTTTTCAGTGAGTCACATACTCAGTCGTACCAGTCGCCTTCTCAGCCATGCCTCACTACTCTCAGCCCGCTGCTGCCAACTACAACACCCCCCCTACCCACCATCAAAAGGCCCGTGGCTATCGTATGTGTGACCAGTGTCGTGCTGTCGAGTCCCCTGTTGGTCCCAAGTTTCGGCTATGCGGAGGCTGCGTATGTCGTCTTGTCTTTCTTCGTATGTTTCCTGCTGACCTTGTCATCTGCACTTTAGCTCGTAACACAATACTGCGTATGTCTTCAGTTAATACCGGACCATAGCCATCATGCTGAATGTCTCCTTCTAGTCTCCGGAATGTCAGAAGGTCCACTGGCCGACGCACAAACCCATATGTCAGCATACCGCTGGCCAAATATCATCCACGAAGCAGGCCGCTGCCGCATACGGCGAGGAAAACATTGCCCGCAATCTGCGGAAGTTCACTTCCGCCCACAGCGCTTTGTTTGGATGGGCTGGGTTCCAAGCGCTTCAGCTAAAGCGTATTCCATCCAACATCCGACAAAGCTGTCTCCTACTCGAACTCTCCCCCCGGAGCCATAGCGAGTCTCATCGCCGGTGAGTCATCCTTATCTTCTCCGTACCGTCGGACCAAGGCTGATTGCTCACTCTTGATGCTAGGTTCTCCGTTTCCAATGCTCACATCGTCCCACGGTCGTACATCCGCGACCCCCTCGTGATATCTGATATTCAGCGGCGAGAAGATCGCTGTCGTCACGGTGGGGGTATAGGCTGCCTTGTGGTCATCATCCAATGCGGCAGTGTCAGCCAAGTGATGCCTGTCGAAGTCGACCCCCCTTCGAAAATATCTTGGGATACACGAGGGGACTGGCTAGACACGGTCAACCATTTCGTCGAGTCGGGTAGGACAGATTTCCAGCCGATATCAACAACATCTCGAGGGTGAGCTTTATTTCTGCAGCCGTCTTCATACGAAATTCATCGATGATGCAGGGTGTATTATGGTTGAGCCAGGAGCATCTCTTTCGCAACTTTCGTTTCGTTTTCGGCGTCTAGATATACTACAGCGCCTTTTCCATGACACGTGTGCCCCATCGACGCATTTGCCTTGTATTATCATCATGACGGGGGCAGCTACCTTACTCATGGGCCTTGTTGTTTATTTATTCTCATTTCGGCCTCGTTTGCATACGGTATACCCCCAGTCATCATTGCTTTCGTATTCACTGTACTGTTGTCTTATTAGTTCCGCGTTAAATCATGATTCACAGAGTCGCATAGATATGCCATCATAAGTTCAGATAAGGAGTTTGTGCCATGTTGCGGTGAAGTTTACTCGACGTGATTAAGATTTAAGAAGGAAGGCCAAAAATTTTTGCCATTGTGCCGGCGGCACATAGAGTTCGCTTAGTCAGGTCCCCACCTCTTGCGGTTGACCAAAACATCGACCACCACCACGAGTAGAGTTTTGATCCATGTCGTCCAGAACACAAACGCGACCTTCCACTTCTTCGCCCAATGACGGGTCACGAACTCTCACCGTCACCAATGCACCGCCCAGCGAAGCCTCTTCGAGCGTCCCCGCCGTCGGCTCCCTCCGCTTACGGGGTGCACGTCGCAAGCCCAGGGTTGCATGGAGTGAGGATGTAGTTGATAATGAAGGCTGTGGGAAGAAGAAGAGCAAGAGTGCGTCCACGTCGCTCACTTTCATCATCGTCGTGTCTGATCATTATCCAGTCTGCTGCATATACCACAAGCCGAGACGGTTCGACGAGTCCTCGGATGAAGACTCGTCGTCAGACGAGAGTGACTCTGATGAGGGCCACTCATGTGGAGATCCTAGCCATTCACACAAAGGAAAGAGTGGGAACATCAAGAAAACGGATCCGGACCATTCAGAATCGAATGCGTACGAAGCTGTACTGAGCAATCCTTCGAAAGGCAAAGGAAGGGTAGATAATTGAACAGTCAGTTGAGGCAGAGGATACCATAGGTCCTACGGACAGTTAGATCATACTTTCACCTTATACCATCGTAGTCAAATATTTTCGCTAATAAAACTTCCGCTCCACAACAGTGTTACGACGAATATCCATCTCATAGCATGGTGCATAATACATAATGAGAGGCTTATAACAAGCTGCATATATCGTCGAACAATAGCCGTGAACCAAATCATCCCAGCAACTATTTAAGGGGCCTGTAGAGTGGTGAGGAAGGCCTCGCTAGCAGCAGTACCCTTGGGTGACTTGACTCCCTTCTTCTTCAGGCGTTCCTGTTTAACTGAAACCCAAATAAATATCGATTAGCACAGATATGAAGGGCACGGCTTACGGAGCTCTTGTCTGCGAAGAGACTTGGCGTAAGGGTTCAGACGGAAGAGAACGGCCTTATTGACGAGGGGGTTCTTCTTCTGCGTCCAGGGGCGCTTCTGGATCTTCTGTCCAGCAGGTCGAACAATAGATTGGATCTCGTCGCTGTTGATCAGACGGGTAACGTCGGGGTTAGTGATCTTGGCGGTGGGGAGGCTAGTGGGAAGATGAGAATATGAAGGTCCTGATATAAATATTAACTGACAAATAATCCTTTTTGAAGACGGAAGCTTTGTCGAAGGTTCCGAAAACCTCGTCGAGGAGCCCGAATGCACCCTCAGTCCAAATGACGAAACGGCCAAGATGACCTCCGGGAGCAAGTTGGAGGAGATTTAGGCGTCTGACATTGACAAGCTCGACACCGGGGAGGTTGCGGAACGCCTTGACGATGCCGTTGTCCTCGTTGTACACAACAAGAGGACCACGACGTTGACGGTGCCTGCGGTTCCTCATCTTGCCCTTACCAGCCCGAAGTTTGCGCGAGTTGGAGACCTTAATCACGTCACGGTAGGCATGGAGGGACTTGAGAAGGGCAACGGCCTCCTTGGTCTTCTTGAACGACTCGGCGGCAGACGAAACGACGAGGGGAACTTCCTCGATCTCTTCGATGCGGTGACCACGAGCGAGAACAAGGGAGGGAAGAGCAGAGGCAGCCAAGGCAGAAACAACAGCAAAGCGGCGCTGGTTCTGGTTCACCTTGACATGCCATTTGCGCCAGGTCTTGGTGGGCGCAAACATACGACCTCCACGGCACATGTTACCGAAGGCAGCCTAAAGGGACGGTAAATGGGCTGAAAAAGACGGGAAAAAATCGGAAACTCACCTGTCCAGAGCGATGGGTTCCTCCACCACCAACACGGGGAATACGGGCTACAGCACGGCCAGTACCCCAAGACTCTGCACTAGTTTGGTGTCCAGCCTTTTCACTGACGGAGTACGCCTGCCTTTTGTTCTTGGCGATGCTCTCTGAGTTCAACTGCATCAAGAGACAGTCTTCATATAGATGTCATCGTTACTCACTGTGCACCTGAGCGACGACATCGAGCCTAATTGGGGCGGTCAAAACCGCAGGGAGGGGAAGGGAGGTGGAGGCCTCTAAAAAATGACATTCAGCATTACAATCCACGACGACAAGGACAGTACGACGAACCTCCGGAGGGAGAGCGCACGTTGACGGTGGGTCTCGAGGCCATGTCTTGAGTCTTGAGGTCTTGATGTCGTTGCCGATAATTTTGGCGAACTCGCTGGGTCGAGATTTAGGGTTTTGCCGAGAAACTGTACAGCTGGCTGGTGACTAACAAGAGCAAACTATACCGTTCCTTTTTAGAACTAGCGTGCCTCGATCGCGAATTGCACATGTCCGTACCTGCCCGATCCTTGCTATGAATATGATCATGAGTCCACAGTAGACGGCGTTCTGTAGGTGGACGCATATTGCTTGCTGTATGTGAAGAATCATTTTTTGATACAGTAGCACTTCGTTTTTTCTTGTATTCGAATATCCGCAAGTGCCAGCCTTTACTACATATATTCTGATGGACTTGCAATGTTGCCATAGGAAAGAGTTCTAGCTAGGATGAGTGTGGTCATCACGAAGACTCGACCGTAAATCTCAGTCTGGACACCCGCACAGCATCATAATGCGAACCTGTTAAGTATATTTGAAAGACTGGAGGTAATGGCGTCTAGATTCCGAGAATAATACCGCTGTTATAGCAATAGCGGAGATGCATAGAGCGTTATGATAGTCGGCCTGTTGGCAGTAACCTACAAACCGGTTTAGAGTTCGCGGAACTCAGTGTACTCCAAGTCTCATGACACCGTGCGGGGCCCTCTCAGGGGCTCCGCGATCAGTATCCGCTTGTACGATCGCACAAATATCATATGATCTCTTCTTATCTTGCATCCCTGAAAATGATAAAGCGAACTCGGAGAGCTTTACAAGAGAAGAGAAGAGTTCAAGGCGGTGACTGAGCATTACGCCGTTTCAACTATTTACTAGTATGTTTGCATCAAATCTAATATGTCGTAAATTATAGATCTCTAAATTGGTGTACGAGATGAGTATCATCGGTCAGATACAGGTGATGCCAGTTACGGAAACGTTGAACGGATGTATTTCTGAACGCACCTCGAGGTGATGCCAGATGATGCGTGAGAGAGACGTGATGAATTGATGAAATAAAGAGGTCATTTGCGCGATAAGGAGTGGGAGATTGATCTGAGACTTTGAGGAATACCAACCAATTTCGGCAGATCCATATTGAACAGAAGGCAAGGTGGGGAATAAAATGATCGATCGAGACATACGTATCAGGAGCTGATATAAGTAAGCCTGCTGACATACATGATTTGATGGTGATGAAATTCGTTTGTGCTTCTTTTCTCACGTCTGGCTGTTGAATCTAATTTATCCTTCAACGACAACGGCGACGACGAGCTGCCTGGCCAGTTGTTAACAACTTCTTCCTCATCGCTCTTCACGACGACGACGACCTTTCCTCGATGACGGCAGTTCATGGTCTGGATTACTCTGAGTCTTTCCTCATGAGTCTCCCGACCGTGCCTGCGTGCTCCTCCCCCATCCCCCTCTTGACCCCTGAGCAGCTCGCCGAGCTTCACCACAGCCATCTCGTGTCTCATGCGCCGGACAATGTCCTTTTCCCCTTTCTACACGGCCTCGAAGGCTCTAACCCTGCTCAGAACATGTTCTTCTCGTCGTCTGACGACGTGCCAAGATACCGTGGTCTCATGACCGTGGTCTGCGAGGACGACCTGGACGGGCTCTTCATGTCGGCGGATGAGGACACCGATGACGACAATGACGACCTTGATACATCGTCAGACGAGCTTGATGATATGGATTTAGATATCGACATAGACGTGGAGATGTCCAATGGAATGGACAGCGTTGCTGTGCATGCCGAGGACGAAGTAATGGAGATTGTTGGCATCGGTGTTCCAGACAAGAAGGAGGACAAAAGTCAGCCCCAGCATATGCATCCCGTAGTCATGAAGCCTCCGCCGCCTCTCAAGTCGCCTCCCGATTCTCCCATATCGGATTTGTATGTTCTAGTTCGCTCTTTGTCGGTTATGCTTTTATACTAATGTTGGTCACAAGGCCATCACCCCACCGAAGTCATGGACGCAGGGCGGCCCCCCCTGTTTTGACATCGACTTTTCGACCTGCGGAGCTTATCGCGCCCGTTCTGTCAGAATCAAGCACCGAAAAGTGGCAGTTCCAACCGCTTTGTGTTCCGGAAGGCATCTCTTTGAGGAACTTCGGCATTCAAGTTGTACGTGACCCTCTCTTCTCCGGAGTTTGGGTGCTGATCGAATCGTTTGTGTAGCCAATCTTAGCCACTCTCTCTGATGTCGTGATCTATTCGCCAATTCCCGGTGGTGCAAAGAACTCGGAGAATGCCAAAAGGCTAGCGGAACGGTTCAAGTCTGCCATCGCCCGTAAAAAGGCGGAGAGAGCGGAGAAGCTTCGATTCGATTCGAAACCGAGACGTGGTCAAGACTCCAGTGATTCTCCTGCAACACGGCTGTTAGACTACAATGTCTTTATTCTTGACGCCACAGTTGAAGATTTCACGAAGCCAGACTCGGCGCTGGGACACCTTGTTCGAAGATGCGATACTCAGCGTCGGTGGTTTGAAGACTGCCCCTCTGAACCCTCTCTCATGCAACCCAATACTATCAACTTCGCCGTCCGTGAGAAAGAAGAAATGCGAGACCTCACAACAGCAAGCGAGATACTACGGATTGGCCCTCGTCCACGAGCCGAATCTATTCCTGAACACCATGTCGACCAAGGTGAAGCTAAGCCTTCCGTTGAGGCTCAACCAGGGAGGTTATTCGGACAAATATTTCTTGGAAACTCCAATGATGTGCCGACACCCATTGGAGGAGGTGACGGAGACGAATATGACATTGACTACAGTTTCGGGGGCAGTGAGGAAAAAGCGCGTCATCGCACCAATCCACCGGGATACGATATTTGCATCGAATGCCATGATCTTGCCCCATTTCCCAGCCCTGCACATCTTCGAGCGGCAGAAGAAAAACTTCATGGATTAGAAACGCGCTGGCGGCAGAAGGTTCTTCTTGAACGCAATGTCCCCATAGAGGAGGATATCGAAATCCCTCCACGTCCACCCCCGCATGCCAATTCCATAATCCACCTTCCATTTCCTTCGTCGCCTTCTAATACCGCTTCAATGAAAGCATTGGTCCGGTTCCTTGACAAATGGCTCACACCTGTCTCGCCGAAAGACGGAGCATCCAAGGACAAGGGCAAGAAACCTGGGACGAGAGAATCCGATGGCAGGCGCTGGTCTTTGCTGTCATCTGCACCGTCGTTTCCTCTACTCCATCCACCCGCACCGGCTCCCACCTCTACTTCCAACAACGTCCGCATCAGATCATTCACATCTCCTCCACCATCAACAGCGCACAATGGCTGTACTCCGCCACATCATCCATCTCGGCCTCTGAAGATCCTCATCTATTCATCTGATGGATACACCGAATCGTCCGTCCTCGCTTTATGCTTGCTTATATCTCTAAAGAACCTGTCGCTCCCTGAAGCATATCTAGAGCTTCAAGTCTCCAAGGAGCGGAGCTTCTTCGTCTATGGAGCAGACCTGGGGATCTTGAGAAGATGGGAAATGGAGGAGCGTGGCAAGGAAAGGGATCGGGGTGTGCGTGGAATGAAATACTTCTCTAATCACCGCGAACACCTATCCGTTAGTGAGGGCCATGTGGGCGTTGGTGTCAACCCATATATCGCCGGATGGGGAGTTACCGATCAGCGCGAAACTCCATCTCCGACGGTTGTTCCGTCGCAACGTGGTGCTGTCTCTGCTAGTGTGCCCAAAGATCACGATATCCACGATTCAAATGTCAAGTCTGGCCCGGGACGGCGCCCCCGGGCCAGTACATTGCCTGCCTCCTCAATGCTGGGTTGGGATCACCAGACTTGGTTCGATGACCCAAGATTTGACGGAAGCTTTCCTAGCAGAGTGCTTCCTTTCTTGTACTTGGGGAATCTGTAAGCATCTGCGCTTTTCTCCCGGTGACAGTATTTACTAACATTTGTCTTCAGAAATCACGCCTCGAATGTTTACATGCTTCATGCGCTCGGTATAACCCATGTTGTATCTGTTGGCGAGTGCGCCCTGATTCCGCCTCCCAATGTGCATCATCCCGATGGCGAACATGTTTTTGATCCTGAGAACGATTATCCTTTAACCACGCACTTCATAAATTCGCCCTCGCAGGTTCCGGGACAATTTGTACCTGGGAAAGGTTTCGGGAAGCATGGTTCTTTGTGGCTCGAAGAACGTGCGGGTCGCATCAAGGTCCTGGACATTCAAGGCGTGTGCGACGATGGGATAGACACCCTAGAGCCGCAACTGGAACCCATATGCCAGTGGATGGATACTGCTAGGAAAGAGGGCGGAAAGGTTCTAGTACATTGTCGTGTCGGTGTCTCCCGGAGTGCCACCGTAACCGTGAGTGCCGAAGATCATGTCTCTGACTGTTTGTTGAGTAACATTTTATCCGACAGATCGCCTATGTGATGAAGCACCTTCAAATATCTCTGGTTGAAGCATACCTCATTGTGCGGTCTCGACGTTTGTCCGTACTAATCCAACCGAACATGAGGTTGCTGTACAACTTGTGCGGGTGGGAGGTGAAGCTCGCTAAGCAACGTGCGGGCGATGATGGGGACAAGTTGAAGGAAGAGCTTTCCAGAGCACTGTCCTGGCCATATCTCGCCAGGGAGGTTCATCGGCTGAATGAAAAGTACCTACACTGAGCCCGTCCGGTCCGTCGTTCCTCTCATCGTGGTCTTTTCCACTCCTTGTCTCTTTGTTGTTTCGTGACTGGTTCTCTGGGCTGTTTTTAACATCTGTACTTGTATCATCAACCAAAATCTGTCGCTTGAACTTCTTTGCCGTTTGTCGTCATACTTACTGTCTGTATACATAGAGCCTTTGTAGTCTTTTCCCATCTTCTTCTTTAATTATAGTCGGGAGTCGCTGCACTCACGAGCGGCTCACGTTACCGTTCCTCTGAATGCTAGTTTTGCATTGACCATGGCGTGTACATAATATTAATCTAGTATCCTCGCACTCAAACATCGTCCTCCCGGCTCTCCTCGATCTTCTGCAAGGTGTTTTTCACCGGGGGTGTTGTTGAGCTTCGTTTGCGACGTCGGGTTGTGACCTGTTTATGGAACTTGATAAGGGAGCCCAGCTCTTCGTGCAGAAAAAAGTCAGCTGACACCAGACCAGACATCTCCCAATCTACGCGAATTTTAACGGATGCGCCACTTGCGACATATCGCGTTGTATAAAGCGAATTGTATCGGCCCATCCATTGGTCGCAACACCAACAGCAATCCTCGCTACAGCCAATTGGACATCGGCCTGACGGCATCAGACCCCGCTCATGAAAATACCTGAGGACAGCAATCTTAGCGTGCATACGAGGGCGGCAAGTGGTTTGCCAATCAAGTTCAAACGAAGGAAGCTGGGCAATGATGTTTTGCTGCTTCCCTATGTCGAAATTAAAACCCAAACGTTCCAGAGCTATCCATGGCGTCGCAGGCATGCTGACGGACCGCTCGACCGCTGTGCTGGTACTCCCAACCCATCTGACTGGTATTTTACCATCAGGGAAGACTTGTCTACTTCGACGAATCAGCATATTCACGCCACCGATATATTCTTTGATCCTTTCCAAACACCTCTTCAGCTCATCAACAGCCTTGGTTTTCTCCGAGAATACACGCTCAGTCTGGACCGATATGAAGCGCGAGGAGGCGATAATAACGCTCAAGACATGAAGCCGGGTGTAATTATAGTGAGAATGTACTGGAGAATCGCGGTGAAAGGGCCAAGACGCGACATTCTCGATGTCGGCGAAGAGCATATGAAAAGTGGCCACAAACTCACGGTCCTCGTGATTTGGGTGGAGAAGGTGAAAATAAGGGAACTCCTCCTTGAATGACAGTGGCTGGTACGATTCTAGTAGCGCAGTGTGGTGCACAAGATACCGACGGGCTGCTTCATAGAGATTTTCCATGCGTGTTTTCATGCTTGCAAAACAACGGGAAAAAAGAAGAGGGAACACCTGGCGAAAATTGTGCGTATCGGAGCTGGTAAACGCGTCAAGGAACGACGAAATGAATTTCCTGTCTTCTTCTGTAATAGGACCTGTTTTTGACAGAATAATGGTGGGTGGAATGGTAGTTGGATCGAGGGACGCGGCAAATGATTCGCCTTCGGTGCCAGTGGCGATGCAGCTCGCGATCACGTCAAGAGCGCGCAACGTTTCGCTTGCATCTTCATCTCCAACGAGCTCGGTAGGATGGCGGTATTCAGAGAATCGCAGGACGTGCAACAGCTGCAGTCGCTCACTAAAAGTTACCTGATCGATGTTCGCGTTCATGTACAAAAACGGATAATTGCACTGCCTCCGTGAATTTATTGTTTCCCAAATTCTTCCCACGACTCGCGGGAGGGTCGGTCCGGGCCACGTTTCCAGGAGTGAGGCGTGGGTATCACGTGAACATAATGCACTTGCCAGTGGCAGTGCTGACTCTGCTCATTGCTCCCTCTGGTCTGGCTCATCGTACTTAAACTCGGGCTCCAAGGAGCGGTTTTGTAGGCATTGCGCACTAACTGACATTGCCACACACTCTCAGGCTCTGCCTAGGAGCGCTGGAGTTGCTCTTGAGCCCGAATTTCTCGTAGGGGGCAATTGTCTTACTTCTGATCTGAGTGTCGCTTGCTCGTTTTCATGAGTTCACCCACAAAACTTCTAATCAGCATTCAGTTTACTTTCAGGCGTAGATTGGCTGACAGTGGCACGTTAGATCTAAACACGCATCTTGTATGATCGGGATCATGTACGCCAAGACTTGGCAAGACACTTCTAAGAGTCTGAACTCAACGTTTTCCAGTCCCCTTCCGCATGCATTCGTTATAGACACACACACGGCTCTTGCAAATTACTGTTTCTTCAGTGCGCGCGCTCCCATTTGGTCCTACCTGAAACATGGCTGTCCACCGTACTGGCCTTTCATCTGGATTAGGATTAATGTACTCTGGCTTAAGCTTAGGCTACATGGCTGCAATTTGATCAAGAGATCTTTCTTGGCTTTACATTCTGGTTTTACGTCTTGCTTTCGACGTCTGGCTCGAGGGGTCTTGCTGGTGGTTCAACTGACGGAGACTGACGGCCGCCTCGGAAATTTGAAACATTCAGCATACTGAAGGCACTGGCTGTACACTCTATGGTTTCGTCTAATCGTGATCACCGCCTTGTATGTCTGAGCTCATTAGCGTCCAGGAGAAACCGGTGTGCCTGTGCAGACACATAAAAGCCGAGTCTGCCTTCCTTTTTCCTATCCTTCCTCTTGGACACTTTCATTCCGTTCTTCATCGTCAAAATGTTGTCTTCCGCTTTCCTTACCGTTGTGTTGGCTGCCACAGCTCTTTCACACCCCACGAAAAGACAGGTTGGCAGTGTAATCACTTCTTGTTCAGTTCCGAGAACGGCTGCGATCACGTTTGTATGTTTAACTTCAAATCACACTAAAGTGCAAATCATTGACGCTACTTAGGATGACGGACCTTATATTTATTCGTACGTCACATATGATCTCCAAAGTGAGCCGCATCATTTACTCGTGGTTTTTAGGGAGCAAATTATCGATATCCTTGATGCAAATAACGCCAAGGCCACGTTCTTTGTTAGTACGTATCGATTTTTCCTACGATATTGTTTGAATCTAATCAGTATCAACGTTCAGATGGAAATAACTGTGAGTCTTGAGTAATTGCCGGACAGTAAATCCAGTACTCACGCACATACCTTGCAGACGGTTGTATATATGGGGACGCTGAAGTGCAAGCAATCAAGAGCGCATACTCGAAGGGTCATCAGATTTCTTCGTGAGGCACGATCTACTCTCTGAATGCAGGCTTACTTAAATTTGAATAAAGGCACACATGGGCCCATAAAGATCTAGCTACTCTGTCCCGCAACGAAGGTATGTAGTCAAGCGTTGCGATTGAGCAGATTTCTAACCTCTCTATGTCATAGTTGACACTGAATTTGCTCTGGTTGATAGTACGTTCATAGTGAACCCGCGGATCGCCAACTAAATGCTATTGCAGAGGCCCTGGAGACAATACTCGGAGTCAAGACCGCATTCATGAGACCTCCATTCGGCAGCTACTCGGATACCGTATTGCAGGTTGCTGCTGCACACAATCAAAGCGTGATCATCTGGGATTTCGAGTACGTCCGCTTCTCTGTTCGATATGAATTTGTCCTGATGTTCGTAGTTCTGGAGATTCCGCTGGAGCATCTGCTGCGCAAAGTAATTCACAATATGATGCTTTTGTGGCATCACGTCCCAATACTATTTTGACTCTAAATCATGAAACTTATGGTTAGTGGTTGATATTGTACCCGCGTATTTTATCTCACTGTCTCTTTTACCAACCCTGATTAGAGTCTTCTGCGTAAGTGGTTATCATTAACATTGCATACTAGCTAGTACTGACACATCTATAGTACCACTGTTCTCCCCCACGCCATTGAGGCTTTGCAAGGTGCAGGCTACAAACTTGTCACCGTTGCAGAATGTCTTGGTCTACCCCCATATTTAAGCGTCGGAAAGGCCGGCACAAAAGATGTGCGTATTTAATCTGGATTTTCTCAGTCGGCTGCTAACGCCTGGTTCCAAGGCTTCGTGGACCTGTTGAAGTTGAACAATTATTGTGTTTTAGACGGACTATCTCATACTTTCTTGCGGCACGAGTTTGGACGTTATATTTTTATCCTCTTGTTTAGTACCCTCTACTTTGCAAATACCGCCAATACCATCACAATGTAATACGATACGTTTGAAGGGAAGATATATTTGCAAAGCAGCGCCGGGCGATCGAAACGTTTGAAATGCAAGCCTTTCGGTACACACTCGTCAACAAGCTATCTTCTTCTCTAAATTCCATCATGCATTGATGAAATGGCGTATTCGTTCATTCCGGGCACGTCTTCTTGTGCCATTGTTGCGTTTTGTTGCATATTCCGCTTTAAACCCATCTTCCAGCCGCTGGGAAGATAACAGGAATTGGCCAGACGACAACGAGACGGACGCCGTTCCTCTTTTCGATTTCTTGCGCTGTATTTTTCGTATCTAGAACAAGAGGTACGCTTCGCGCAGCTCCAGTAATATGAATTATTTTTCAAACAGCGCGGATTTGCCAGAGAGCGATGGACTCGCACCTTAATTACACTACTACGTCCATATGGCTGGGAGCTAGTTGATAAGGGTTAAGGGAGCCTGACGTATACGTATATAATTAACGCCCGAATAACGCTGTTCTGAATTACGATCATCATGGCTCCTGAATCTCTGCCTGCTAAGAAACGACCTCTTCGTAGTTACATCTGGTGGGCTATGACATTCCTTAATGTGGACACATTTTGACATGACGATCTACAGGGACACCTGGGACAAGTCGCCAGAAGAGCGAAAGTTTCTTGGAAAACTCGACGCTTGCTTGCTAACCTACGCAGCGCTGTCGTATTTCAGCAAATAAGTCATCACGCAAAGCTGCCCTCATAAGACATATACTTACCTCCTGCGTCAGCACGTATCTAGATCAACAAAATGTCACGGTACGTATCTCACGGATTGCTGGCGAATTATCCTAATACGTAAACCAGAATGCCGTGGGTTTGTTTCTATCGCTTGCGTACTTGCATAAATTCACCTCTCTTCATATCGAAGTATGTCTCCGGAATGAAAGAAGAGTATGTTCCTTGTCCCACTGTTAAGCCGCTGATATCTCATACTTCTTTAGTTTAAATCTGTACAGTTTCTCTCTGCCACGTTAAATGGCTTGGTTCTAATTATATCTAGGTATGGGAACGAATACAACTATATCACGACAGCTTGGACTTGTGGATATGTCATTGGGCAGATTCCTTCAAAGTGCGTGTCAGATTGCTTTGTTTACCGTCAGATGAGCTTAATACAGATCAGTCTCTTGATAACTAGGATCAGGCCTTCAGTATGGGTGCGTGTCCTTCACCTTCCGTGCCCGTACTCTCTATAGACTTTAGTCAGATCCCCACCATGGAGATTATATGGAGCATTCTCACTATGCTTTTGTCAACGACCAACAACTTTTCTTCAATATGTGCTTTGCGGTTTTTCGTCGGTGAGGGCACATATCCATCCGCTAAGTCCGAAGACTAAACTTCCGGAAGGATTGGCCGAGTCGACATTCTATCCTGCCATACAATACGTCATTGGCAGCTGGTACAGACCCGAGGAACTGGCCAAACGTGCTTGTATTTTTCATGTATGGACCTCGTCTAAGATCGGGGTGAATTTGTCGATCTGATGTGTTACTAGACCGCCAGTGCGATTGGACCCATGTTCAGTGGTTTCTTACAGACGGTATAGTCCGATTCGATGGAGGCGTCGTTTCATAATCTCACTGGATTGCCACAGGCGGCCTACAATGGCTTGAACGGTGTTCACGGTCTTGCGGGCTGGAGATGTGAGTCTACAGGTTTCGGACTTGCCAATGGGACTCAATCTAGTAGGGCTTTTTATCATCGACGGCATCATTACGGTTCCCATCGCACTGCTCGGATACTTGATAATGCCCGGTATGTCATTGAGACGTTTACAGTCATATCTTCGTCTTCCAATACATTGTGCAGATCTTCCGCACAATACCAAGCCGTCCATCTTTTACACCGAACAACAACTACTCTTGGCTCGAAAGCGCATGGACGAAATTGGAAGGAAGCCCCCAACCAAGTTTACCAAGGCGAAGGTTAGCTCATTTTGCATTGCTTTGAATCCCCAGTAACGTTCCATCCAGGTCCTAGGCTTTTTCAAGACCTGGCACCTCTACACACTTGTGCCCCGTAAGTCCCACCACTTTGAAAAGTTTACACCTAGCTGAGTTGGTTGATCTGTAGTCTACGTTCTTGTCGGTGGTGTTATCTACATTTTTGATCTCGCTGATTTCGATCTAGTTCAATAACGGCAACGGCCCTACAAATTCTATGATCTTCTGGTTCAAAAGCTTCAACACCAAAACGCATACAGAATATACCATCGGCCAGATAAACTGTTATCCTCTCGGTATCAATGTAGTGCAAGTCATCACGAGTGCGTTCCTTAACAATCGTCGAACCGTGGCGTGTTTGACCGTGAATTTTAGCTTTGGTATATGCATGGTGGTCTGACGCTAACGAGAAACGTTGGCCTCCAATGCTTTTCGCTGGGGTAAATAATCACATTAATAGATTATACACAACTCTTATGGTGTCTCATAGACATGGAACATCATAGTCTGTATCGTACTCGCAGCAACACCTCTTTACACCCACATCGCTAGGCGCTGGGTGTTCTATTACATGGTGCGTTGGTCCTGTTATCGAGAATGATCCTCGCTGGACACTTTTTAGACCTCTGTCTGCGGTGGATTGTCCGGTCTTATACTTGCTTGGGCCAACGAGCTTACCGGTAGCGATAACGAAAGTACGTCCTCAGGACTAATCCGACTGTAACCATACTCAAGTTGTTTCGAAGAGAGATCGTTCGTTGTCGCGTGCTGTAACACCTTTGCATATACAGTTCAGGTACGCAGCTTTAGATTCTATAATTTATTCTAAATTAAAAATCTGTCCCAGGCTTGGCTCCCGATGTGATTCCCGTCTTTTCAATTCCTCTTGCGTATCTGACACCTGCTTAGATTGATATTCCCACAAGTGGAGCAACCTCGGTATGCCCATATGTCTAGATTTTTCCGTGTTGCAATCTAATGTCGTGGTAGCGTCTTCAAGGGCAACGTAACTACCGCTTGTATCAACTTCGGCATGAGTGAGTTTCAAGACATACGCCTATTCCCTTTCCCACAATACTTATACGGTTTCACAGTTTGTGCGGCATTGGCGACTTTGTACTTCCAAAACCGCGATGCTAAGCGAGCTCGTAAGCAGCTGGAGGAAGATGGCACCAGTGACATCGGACGTTCAAACTCAGTGACTTCAAAAGTGGAAAAAGAGACTGACGAAGAATGAAGGAGGTTCCGTTCGTGGTTATACGAGGGCAGACCGATATACTCACTTTGGGTACAAATTAATGTCCCAGTGTTTCGAGAGGATGCGAATATAGCAATGCGATATTCCAGCAGTGTTGGCCATGGGCAATTTCGGTTCTGAGATCCCGATAGCACTGGTATCATCCGTCATCTGACACATAGGCGTATAGCACCATGTCGGTTCATGATGAGGTGATTGCCCAGCTGAGTCACCTCACAGATATGCACTCATAGATTTGACCTTTACCGGGAATCCGTAGGCCTGCTTGGATATAAAAGCCTGTCTTTACTAAGTACTGCGCACTATACTTATCTCGCGATGCCCGTTGCTGCTCCTCAGCTTGGATCTTTTCAATATGTCCCCGAGACGAAGGTTTGGCAGCCGCACTTTGGTCAAATTTCTCTAACAGTGCTATAACAGGAAAACTTGGATTGGGCAGAGCTCGTCACCGTCGACTTGAGCTTGTATAACACTCCCGAGGGGCGGAAAGAGCTTGCGAAGACCCTCATTGACGCTGTTCGCGAGAAAGGGTTCTTCTATGTCAAGAACTTCAATATCTCTCAGGAGCGCGTGAACGGGCAGTTTGCGCTTGGTAAACGTTTCTATGATCTCCCATTGGAGGAAAAATCGAAATATACACCCGCGGGATTAGGTTAGACCACATTTTTTATAGCGATAAGGTGGCTAATTCTTGGACAATTTATAGACAAGGGTCAGTTCAACGGTTATGTACCGGCGGGTCGCAGGATGTTTGTCTTACCTTGTACAACACTAAAGAGTTCGACCTGATGTCCCATCTACAGAATTGATCCCGAAACCGGGTTGAGAGATCACACAGAGATCTACAATATTCCTAGTACGATTTCATCTAGTCATCCTGGGTTGTCCTAACTTGATGCCTTTCCTTTACAGAATTCAATGGCTCGTTTCCTCAAGTACATCCCCCGGTTGTGGCGGATCACATCGAGGAAGTCGAAGAATTTGCGAGGGTTAGAGCGAACTTTCCTGTGCTTGGTTTATAAACTGACACTTCTTTTCAGTCGTTGCACACTGACGTCTTGGACCCTCTGTATGTGCTTTTGGCGATTGCATTGGAACTCCCTGAGGACTACTTTACCAAAATTCATCAATACGAGGTTAAGAGCGAGGTGCGGCTTCTTTCTTAAACTATTTGCGCGTCATCATGGTGCTCAAATATCTACAGGACCATCTGAGATACATGAAGTATTCGAAATACACCGAAGAGGAAAACAAGAAGGTTACAAACTGGTCAATTGGACATACCGGTAAATATTCCTTGACTTTCTTTACGATGTATACTCAATGTCTGGTTAGACCTGGGTAGTTTCACGCTCCTTTTCCGTCAGCCGGTTGCAGCACTTCAGATCCGTTACCACTCGACAAACGAGTGGAAATGGGTGAAGCCTCAGGACGCCACGTTGACCGTCAATGCCTGCGACGCATTGACGTTCTTGACTGGAGGATACGTCAAGAGCACGATCCATCGGTATTGTTCTCCCTCTAAATCTCTAGAGCCTCTACTAACCGACTGTTTTTCAGTGTGACTGTCCCACCTAAAGACCAACAACATGTTGACCGTCTGGGTCTGTTGTACTTCTCCAGGTGCCGCTATTCGCCAGTTCCATCTCTCCATAGATGCTGATCGACTTTGAAGGCCCCACAACGACGTGCAATTATCCACCGTCCAGGAATCCCCTGTTTTGCAACGCGAAGGGTACACCCAGAATCAGTTCGAGGCTACCGGCAATAAGGTGCCGACGATGGAAGGTCAGTTGTATTCCCCAACGCAACGTCCGGCCATTAACTGGGCAATATAATTTTCTTAGAATGGACCTTTGCCAAACAAACATGGCAGAGGACAAAAGGTTACCAGGACAGCGTCGAGTACCGTACGGCTACCATTCTCCCGGGTTTCAAGGAGAAGGTGTACGCGTAGTCCAACTAAATGTGTAAACTCGTATCAGAATAAAGCTGTAGACTTGGAACTTTTTCTTTACGCTTCCACCCTACCTTGATTGCGTCGACCCCAAGAACCTCGCTTTACCCTCGGACATTCGTGATTACCCGCAGCGACAAACTCCTACGTTTTCTGTATTTTTGTACAAAACCTAAGACCTCGAAGGTTCCATTGGGAGTCACTGGCTAACAGATTTCTTCTCTCATCATAGACAGTAGGATGTAGCTTCTTATATTTTGAGTTTGAAGATTACTGGCACTCTTCGTAGTTGGACTGCGACACTCAACGGAGATAAGATAGATGGTCAAAGGTGCATTGCATGTAATAAGGAAGAGATACGACCACAGATCCGCCCTTTACTCCCTGGGAGCTCCACGACCAACGCCGCCGACGAACGAGGGCCTGAAATCACCACCAGCACTCTCCTTTTTGCGATAGTCATCACGGTCACCGCGGGGCGCACGGTACTCTCCTCCTCCTGGACGAACAGTTGCAGGGCGGGGCGGCCTGGCAGCCTTTTTATGAGTGGCGGGAACAATTTCAGCGGGAAGGTGCAGCCTGAATGACATTGAGTAAAAAGTATTGGACGCGCCAAGAAGACTTCATACCATTCCCGGAGGTGCTCAACACCTTCAGGTGTGAGGGTATAGTAGTACCATTGCCACGAGAAACGGGTCTTGACGAAGCCCTGCGAGGTAAGGCTTTGAAGGGCCTTGATTACTTGCAAGTTGGGAACGTCCTTGAGCTCCTCGTGGGACGCAGCGTTGTAGTCCTTCTTGGCGACAAGGACACCCTCTGGAAGAAAGGGTCGTACATTTAGATGCCGTTAAGTTTGCAAGTCAACACACCTTTGAAGAGGTTCTCATAGATCTTTCGGCGGTTCTCCTTGGAAATAATCATGGTTGTCGAGTGAAAGCTATGGGATGGCAATACTGTCAGATTTCCCAAACTTCTTCCGGTTGAAAAGATGCGCACCGTTAAAACGAGAATGCCGTCTGGAAAAGTACAATCATTAGCGTCATCCAAAAGTTCAAGAGCGCATCCAGCCTCATTCCTCCGCCGGAATTTCTCAAAACGCCTGGATGGCATACACATCGGTGCATAGTTTCAACGAAACACTCACTTGATGTGGCTTGAACCGCTAGTCTTGACGGCGAACGCGAGCAATGTTGCGAGGACTCGATGACGGGCGGTATCTCAGGAACCTCAAAGGGAAATAGATGTCAATAAGTCACAATACTTCCGGTCCGGCCCTGATTCAATTGGACGTTGAGGCAGGAGCTTGCGGATGCCTCATAAGGTGCTGACTAAGCTCAGAGGACTTGTCGTCATCGTGCCGTCGTCGTGTCTTGCGCCACGAAAAGAAATTCTCTCAACATCTCTTTACTCTTGCACAGAATGGCATATCTCCTTGGTTATCACTATATACTGCAGATTCTGTCGAGCGCCTGCAGCTCAATCACGTGATCAAAGACACACAAAGTCACAAGGCCTGACGGGGTCAGTGTACACGTACTCGACATGAAAGGCTGCGGATTTCCAGCAGAAGATACGCTGGACAGAGCAACTTGGATGTCATGCTACACTCGCTTTTTGGCCTTCATCTCGGAGTTGTGCGGAGAAGATGGAGAGCAGCTATTAATGAGTTTCCAAGATCATTATGAATGCATGGTAGCTGATCCATCATTTGAAGATTGGTTTGGAACCTTCGTATCATTCGACGCTCTCATTCGAGCGCAATGGTTCTACAAGCCTTTCTTCATCAACCCCTCTGCGCATGAGTGGGACTCTCAGCTACAGCAGGCAAAGAACAAGCATACGTCCAAGGAAATGACGGCCCTCCCCGCTACTACCAGCAAACTATCAGCACCTCAGTATTCTCCCTATACACGCTATGCTGATCATTCAAATGACCTCTGTCTTCGTTGCGGGCGAATCGGCCATCGCGCCGAGAGTTGTGAGGAGACGATGCCAAGTCGTTTTGGCAGAGTCATGCAATGCAAGTGGGATAATGGAAGACTTGTCCGAATCGCAGATGGCCACGTCGTCTGTGCCCGCTTCAATCTCGCAAACGGTTGTCGGCTTCCTGCTACGGCAGCAAGTGCTGATCATGGAGTTCATATGTGTTCCCTGTGTGGCGACAGAGGACATGGAGCGTCCAATTGCACTCGTAATAATTGATTAAGGTGTGTATTGATTTGGGCCGCTTAACTATTGCCGGGTGTCATTCCCGAAGGGTAACCAGCCCCTGCCAGGCAGTTTGCCTGTGGGTGTCAGCCCCACCGGAGCGGGAAGCCGACCGTCGGGTGTCAGTCCCGTCGTTTGCAGAGTGTCATTCTCTGAGGCGAATCTTACAGTTTGCCTTACAGATCTCTATGGGGGGAGCCGGATCCAGAGGACCGTCTGTGGCTCTTCGCGCCGGTTTGGGGAGTCGGCCCTCTGGAATCTCACTCGCGAGAAGTGTGCAGTAGCAACTATCTCACCCCCGTACTGTGTATTAGTATCATATTTATTGTATCGTCTGTGATCAAGATCGGAGAGCTTAGGCAGCATTCGAGTTCTTAGTTCTTAAAGTTAAAGTTAACTGCTCGGCACTTGCTGCTACCCATGGTACTATTCGAAAAATTATCTCAAGTCTGGGCAATACATATGTCTCAAGGTGAATGATTTAGTAGCCTTATGCGACTATTCAGTCTTATCTGTTGTGAGGCTGCGTCAATTTGGGGTGATGCCTTCTGATGTGCAAGATTGTTGGCACTATCCATCTTCTACACGCTGGACTTTGGCATTTGATCCACCGACTAGGCTCTCCGTTTAATAAGGGTCATCGTTGACAGTGATATGGTATTCCAAGACTTTGCCAAAATCCAGTGCTGAAATGCGAAGCTCTTCGGCTGTCACTATCCGGCGCGCTTGTAGCAGTAGCTAAAAACACGATTCTTCGACACCCAGGTAGGCATATTTGGCAACTGTATCTGTCCCTGGTATCGGCGTCGCCTCCACGGCATGACCCCGCATTTCACGCAGCTCTCCAAATGGCGCACTATACCCCAAAATTTTGGCGAATTCAGCTTACTGATCGTTCAAACAGCCTTGACCAGCTCAGAACGGCATTTCCCTGTATTCAAGGCGACAATTCACGTACCTTGGGTGCCCAGACATCGCTATAATAGCCATTCGGCGGAACATCTACTTTATCACCTGGGGTACGTAGTAACGTTATTTTTCCTTATTAACTGCGGGAAGATGCTGCCGAGCGAGCTGATGGCAAAGCATTGGAGCATGATTAAAAAATATTGTATTCACGTTGCAGTGCTTTCAGTTCAAAACGCATCAACTCCGTCTGCTCCAGAGCATGGTAACCCTGTTATCATCGTGTGGAGCTCGCCGTCTTGCCAGTTGGGTATAGCATTATATTGTTCAGGTCACTGGAGTGGGACTCTGCCCTGGTCCTTACGCTATATCATGTCGGAAATTGGAGCGTTTGGTCGAGACAATGATTATCTCTACGTCTGATTCAGGTTTATTGTATTTGTATTTCTCGAGGACTGTGTCGGGCTCGCTCGTTTTTTTTTCAGCTGGAACGATAATCATGTTACACCATAGACCTACCACCTCCTACCACCTCCTTTCAATGACGAGTTATATTTCAAGTAAGTCCTGCATCCAAAACTTGACGTTGCTGTCCTAATTGCAGGAAACAGTTTATGCTTCCCTGCAGGCCGACACGATGAATCTAAAAATAACTTCAAGTTTCTATTCTTCTATCAGTATCAGTCCGGTATGACCAGTTCTAGATCACGAAGCGACTATTCAACACTCTGAGCGCCGTACAGGGTGACGACTTACGGAGATCCTCCAATACTTGCATCCAAGTCATGAATGTGAACAGGTAGAGAGTATCGATTTTGATGATTTAGACAATTTAGACGATGAGCATCCGAACCTCGTGCTTCTTGGATAGAAGCTGAAGTGCTGAGGCGTCATAGAAGTTCACCGAATCCCTGGGTACGTAAACGACACGTAAAACACGAGATTTCTACACCCTAATACTGCGGATCCTGTAGCGTTTCTTTGTCATGATTGTGTCGGGGATATAAGATTATAAGAATCGCACGCAGGAGACCTCCTACCGGAGGTAAATAGTCGATATCTCATAATGGGCCAGAGCCGCTAGCCTTTGGACACTTGGGATTCGGACAGGCCCTCGATACTACGCACACATGAGTATATCCCTGCACAAGCTCAGCGCTCAGGCCTCAGGCCTCGGGAGTGATAGCCGGATTTAAATAAAGATCTTGGACACGCTGTCATACAGTTGCGATCAAAGACGCTTTGGGCATCAACTCGAATGCGGTTGAACGGCAAGAAGGATTGGGCATGCTTGGCCATTCAATCATCTGTGGATGCTATCTTTAAGGGTACGCGGGTTCCCTAAGGCTCATCAGCACAAATTTTGGGGTAACCTGGCGATAAAAGCCACAGACTCGAGGAGAGATAGCTCCAACAACTGAGAGCGCCTCAGTTCTCAGCACAAGTCTTCCTTCAGAACACTACGCAGAACGCCTTCCAACAGGGAACCTCGTTCAGGATGAGGATCACTATATTTGACAACTTCCCGCCCATCAAGGGTGTTCGTTGGTTCAACGTTTGGGTTTTCATCATCACTCCACTGCTGGGACTGGCGGGGTTCTTCTACGCTCCATCATCTCGCGCGACGGCGGCGTTTTCGGCTCTGTACTACGTGTTCTCCATGTTAGGTATGCCCTCGCGCGCTGAAGTCTTCTGGTTTTCTAATCGCTCATATGTAACTCCGTTTAGGTGTTACGGCTGGTTCGTCGCTCCATGTTATACTTAGGTAGCGGTGGCTGACAATCCCCAAGGTTATCATCGCTTGTGGTCCCATAGGTCCTACAACGCGTCTATTCCCTTGCAGTTATTTTTGCTTGCTGCCGGTACGAGCGCGGCCCAGGGATCAGCCTTCTTTTGGTCTCGTTCCCACCGCTCCCACCATCGATACACCGACACCGACAAAGACCCGTACAATGCTAACCGTGGATTCTGGTGGAACCACCTCGGATGGATGGTTTTCATCACCGACCTGCATTCCGGCACTGCAGACGCGTCCGACCTGAAGAAGGACAAACTCCTCCAGCTTCAACACTCGTGGTACTTCTTCCTTCTCCCAATCTGGGCGATCATCGTGCCTACTGTGATCCCCGGATACTTTTGGGGAGATTGGATAGGCGGCTTCTGTTTTGCGACGATGCTCCGTATGACCTTCGCTCACCATGTCAGTCTCTCTGTCAATTGCTTTTTTTGGAATCGCTAATACCCATTTCACAGAGCACCTTTGCGTTGAATTCCGTTGCTCATTACCTAGGATCAGCCCCCTTCGACGACAGGCTGACTCCTAGGGACCACTTCATCACAGCCATCGTGACAATGGGTGAAGGATATCACAACTTCCACCACCAGTTCCCCATGGACTATCGCAACGCCATTCGGTGGTATCAGTTTGACCCCACCAAATGGTTCATCGCGGCTTGTAAAATCCTTGGGTTCGCTAGTCATCTTCGCACATTCTCAGGCAACGAGATCAAGAAGGGCCAGTTGACCATGAAGCTGAAGAACCTCAAACGCGTCCAGGAAGAAATTACCTGGCCTATGCCGACTGAAAAGCTTCCAGTCATTACCTGGGATACGTGTATGTCTGTACGATTGGGCATCCGTTTATGTTATTGACCCAAAAATATTTAGTCCAAAAGGAATCGAAGGATTGCCCCCTCATTTTGATCGCTGGTTTCATCCACGACGTCTCCTCTTTCATAAAAGAGCATCCCGGAGGTTCGGAGATTCTCAAACAAAGTGCAGGCAAAGACATGACCCCCGCCTTCTTCGGTGGCGTTTACGACCATTCAAACGCGGCCCATAATGTATGCTGAGTTCTTAACTTGTCGTTAAGCTATTGCTAATCCTTCTACAGCTGCTTTCCATGTTACGCGTAGGGGTTCTGGAAAATGGCGTGGAGACGCTAGCAGAGCCGGTAAAACCCGAGCACGCCATCCCTCCGTCGCAGAGTATGTATGTGGCCACACGCCGTCAACTCATCTAAAGGTGACATGGTTTAACCATGCATTGATTGCAATGAACAACACATAGAATCTCTGAAGGAAACGGTCAGGTAGTAATTGCTGCTCGACATCATTGTTTTTTTGTCTTGTACCATCATTCTGCCGCAATCGAAACTTGTTTTAGAACGTCTAGCGTAGTGCAAGGAAACGATAAGCACATCCATTGCATAATTTACAACGCTTAGGCCAGGGCTATTCGTCAAACTTGTATACTAAGAAAAAGGATTTGTTAACCGCTGCAGGACACAGGACCAGAATTAACGCACCACAAGCACCGCTACTTGGTTTGGTAGCGAAGATAGCTTCGTTCAGTTTCTCGCCTTCCAAGGCTTGATAAGGCGGGTAGGTATCCTTAACCTTTTGGATGAACGCAGCAACCTGTCCTTCTGGAACGAGCGAAACGGTACATCCGCCCCATCCAGCGCCTAATAAATAGCGTGAGACTCGCCACAGGCATGTCCAGCACATTGAGCATACCAGTCAAGCGGCTAGCCACTGCACCCGCCTCTCGAGCCAATCGGGTTAGTTCGTCAAGTTCAGGACACGAGCATTCATACAAATCGCGGCAGCTGGTTTGGGACTCGTTCATCAAGTCGCCCAATGTCTGCATGACAGTTTCCGGTGGCGACGACGCAGCATCGAGACATACTTGTCTGAATTTGAGCACGCGTAGCGCTTCAGAGAAGACGTGCTTGGCTCGTTTATACAGCTGGAAATGCGTTGCCTCCACTGGGGAAGGAAAGGTGTCAACCATGATACCAATATTATCGGCCCCACATACCTGTAACCCAAGACAGGTATATTTCATGAAACTCTTCCTCCGACAGCTCAGACATCCGAATCATCTCTTCCATCGTGACACCAAGTTCCTCATCGTCATCGCGACCTACTGGCTTCAGTCCGTCCACTTCCATATCCATCCTCTCCAACACCTCGCTCAATTTCTCGATGCTCATTTCCTGGTCTGCCACCTCACCCACAAGCCGTCCGGCTACCTCACGTAACGTGATCTTCTCTCCTTCGCTTAAAGGGAGACCCAGCTGTCTAGCCAGGATGCGGGCTCCGACAAGCGTCTCGACAACACGCAGGTTATAGCCCTTCTTTGCGCCGAGGGCTTTGTCTGAGACGACCATAGAATTTGCACAGACGAAGACGGCGCCGGAGGGTAAAGGAACTGGAGATGCGAACAAGGAAGGGAAGAAACTTATATAGAGAGCGGAGGAGGGGGTACAGATTACCGACGCTGCCTGGTCCATCCTGGAATATCAATTAGAAACTATCGACAGAATCAAAATTATGCGTGCATACCCTCCGCTGTTCACGCCTGCATCACACAAAATCAGGATAGGTCTCCAGTGAAACAGAGATACGAAGACTTGCCGACGCGTTTCTCATTGGCTACCGCCAGTTTCACCAAGTCGCCTTTACTGATTTTGTTTGAACCATCCTTCGCGATATTGGCGTCCAGCTTAAATCGAGATCAGAAGAGTGTGTACCGATCGCGACGAGGGCAGACCTTTCCATTGACTGCCAAAAAAGCCAAGGTGGAAGCGACAACCATAGCCGCACTCGATGAAAGTCCTGATCCCGCGGGAACGGTCCCAGTCACTAGAAGATCGACAGGGATGGGGTAGGCAGGGTCGGAGTCTCCCCTTTTAGATGGAGTAAAGTAGTTATTGAGGACGCCCTATATTCAAGACATCAGTTAACAGACGAACAAGCTTGGACGCAAAGAAATGCCGTACATAATATCCCGCCTTCACGTAACTCTCCCACCTCAGTTCCGTCGTATTGATCTCCAGATGCCACTCTTCTGCATGAACGTCCTCGTCGTCTATACTCGAGATGCTCGACACGCTGTCGTTACGTTTAGGCGACGGCTTGAAGGCCTGCTTGGTGTACTTGTCTTGCAAGTTATCTGCTACGACGTAGCCCGGGTCTGCATGAGTCTTGGGGGCACATGCAATGAGGATATCCCGCTCGATCGCAGCTGGGAGGACACCAAAGAGACAATAGTCGATATGTTCGCCTAGCAACGTTCACTAGATGGTCTACTTCGTAGATTGATATCAAGTACCTATCAAGCTAGAAGAGTGTCACTATCCGTAAAATATACAGGAATATCAGTACGTACTTGACCCTCCCTGGTGCTCTGGCAATGTATGCTGGTTTCTTGCCAAATCTCTTCTGGAATTCCTCTGCTAGATTGCTCCACTTTGCAGCATGGTCTATTGTTGTTCCCAGGTTGCCGTATAGATCGTTAAGCTGGGTGAAGACTGGGATTGGTTCGAGGGCAGCCATCGATGGATGTACTGGATGAGGATAATTGATTTATGGTGCTCAAGTTCCGCTTTCAACGTCGCCATGTGATCTCCATGCCATTTACCGGCCTTCGAGAAAAGTAGACTGGGGTGCAGAGATAAGTCTGCGAAGCGGTAATTTTCATGCCGTTGCGGTCCGGTCCAGGTGGACGTCGTGGTAAATGGATGAGATCAGGTAAAGATCAGGGCGATAATCACGAAGATCGTCATTTCAGGCATTTTTCACAGGTTACAATATTCCAAGTCCATACAATACATCTTGTTACATACATATTCTGTTTTCATTTCGCCGGAGCCTTGAACCGCACATCGCAACGGACGTAATTATTATACAACTCATCCTGAGTTAATAGACCATCCTCTCCATCCTTGTTCGAAGGGTCTAGGAATGCGCTCAGCACGTCGTGAAATTCAAGGAATGCCGCAGCTGTATACGTCGTTCAACGGGGAACAAAGGAGCGGAGGTAATAACGTACTTCCTGGAGCGAGGCCATCGCCTTTAAGTCCAGACCCTCCATGTATCTTCTTCCTGGCATCTCTTTCCGGGACTGCACCGATATTGGAATAAAACATTACTCCAGATTCTGTAACACTTCATAAAACCTAGCATTGATGAAATGGTAGGAAACACGCACGATTAGTATCAAATGCCAAACTCAATCCAGAAATGTCTGATGAAAGCAGGGCAACTGGGGAATGGACCGTGGACGGCGTGATGATGCTCTTAACGAGGTCAAAATCATCCGAGAACGTCGAGATTGGTACGCGCTTGGGAACATCGATGGGTCGAGATTCAAAAACATAGAAGTCATCTGGTATCTGATAAGACTCAGGGAAATTGTAGCTGCAGCATATGCTCACCATAACCCGGTTCGGGATACTTGTCGCCAATCTTCTTTCCGGAGTGATCATGTTCAGGTGCTGATGCGACTGAGATATACTTCCCAGTATGAAGACTGTCTGAATCTCGGGAAACGATCCGGTCGGCCTGTAAAATAAGATCCTTCTAAGCGTCGCTGAAATCCGTTCGACGCGCGTACCTTCAAGGTCAAATTATGGTTTTTGACGTCAGATCCTGGTCGTTCTTTCATACTAGCTTCAAGGTTGAATCCCCAGTGCTACGCTTCTTAGGTATATAGACTGCACCATATTAGAGTCACTCACCTGCGTCAAGTTGACTGGAGTCACACCCTTGTTCATCTTTGCTCTATACACGTACACTAAGCTCCCCAAATTGTATTCCTTGCCCGCCTCCATTACTTGAGGCTCCGGAGCAAGGAGGGAAATCAAGACCTCAATAGTAAGCTCGCCTGGATAGCCTTGATCGCCGCTCGGAGATACCAGACGGAATATCGCATGAGAGCCATTTTCGTCCCCCGGAAAATGTCCGAGTTCCGCCTTGGAGAAAAGTGTAGACGGCGTATCTGCAGAAAGGAGCGTCCATGGGAGCGAATCAAATCCGATTGGACCGCCGTGCAGCGACACTCTGGCACTTTCTGTGGCAGATAGTTCGTAAACCGGGAACCACAACAGTAACGACGGAGACAAACCGTTCGCCTGAGCGACAAGAACACCTTCGTATCCATTCCGCTGCAATTTATGTGTTCCTGTAAGCACGCGGTTCGCGTAACGACCAATGATCGTGTTGGTATATTTCTGCGTGGTGTGGTCTTCAGGCGCCTCTGGGCCTACCACAATGTCGTGGGTCTGGTATGGAAAGCTCGAGTCAGGACCGGGGGGGGACCTTAGAGAGGACTTACTCGACCGTCGGCTTGTATAATAAAACGATGAATGGTCAAGCCATGAGGTAGAACCTGATCCAGGGTTGATTAACAATCGTAGTTACAAGATCACTAGACAAAATGTTACCTCAACTGCAAGCGAGGGGGTGAACGACGGCAAAGTTAACAGCACAGGCGTAAATTCAGCCATGGTAGTCGGAGTAAGCCAGCAACAAAGGAAACCGGATGCATTCTCGCTATGTATGATCAGTTGATCACTCTTTTCCGGTCCGTCTTTCCGAGTTGTTCAGAAGCGAATCGGAGTCGACGGAAAATTATCTCTCAAAGCCGGATCATCGACGCATGGCAGCATTCAGAAGGTATTGTTATCAAAGAGTGTACCTGACCCACATAGAGCGTGCTTTCAGGCGTGGATAAAGACGGAATGTTCCTTCGTCAGTTATGGGTGCAGCTACTCCCCCTAATCCACCGTTTCCGCTGTACGGTCGATAAATCGTAGTTTGGTAGCGCGACGGAGGCGCCATCACAAGGATACAGCGTGGGAGGCCACAATCGCGCATTCCATCTGCATAAAGACAGTGAATATAATGGGAGTGCAAATCTTGATCATTCACCTATATTATTATTGGAGTTCGGTTTGTAGCATTGATATCGCAACAAATTCGCCAGCATGTTCTAGTTGTCGTTATCCGCTATATCATAGTGGGTCCGCGTCAGAACCACGACGGGTAAGACTTAGACAATGAGTTCCGCGTCGTCCTCATGGACTCAGCGGCCATGCGTACATTCAAGACCGGCAAGCCTCAAAAAGAGCCTGCTTCGGGTGGTGGTGACTAATGTCTGATGCAGAGGGCAACGACGGTCTCGGAGGAGGGGGAAAGACAGAGAGCGGCCAAACTTGGTCTCAGAAGAAGCGAGATAATAGGTGACTGCATGGAAAGATGTTCCAGTAATGTGAAGAACGTCACGACTCACATCGAAAGTGATCAGTAAAGGTGGTTGGTTATGTGTGATTTCAGGTGAGTTCATAGTTCAACTGAAAGTCAGTAATCCTAGCTGTAGCTTACCTCAGAGACAGACAAGAAAAAGGTGCCAATTGACGCCATGAGTCGATACTCCGCCATGATAAGTAACGCTTAGATGGCGTCTCCCGTAAGTCAACTCGAAGGGAGGCGGTATTGGACTGGATGGTATATTAGTAATCTTAAAGAGAGAGATACTAACCATTGACGAGCCCATCACTTGAGACAAGTGCGCAACACGGTAGTGCGGCTTTTGCCGATCAAGTTGAAGTTAGTTACCGGATTTCGTGACTTCGTCAGGCCGGCCGGCCCACTTCGTCCCCTGTCAAAACGACTTGTCACTTCAGTATCTCATGTTCTACGTCGCGCAGCTGTGCCACCGCAGTTCTAAGTCGCTCTCCTTTGGTCGCTAGCAGCACGGCGGTACACAGCGAGACACGGCTGGTATAATAGGCGGGGAGACATCGCTTGTAGACTGTATGATCCTCGAACGTGTCCTACAATAGAGAGATCGATGACTGTGGAACGCGGAACAGGATGGTGCCAGTGGGTTTGTCGACTACGTGAATCTGAGTGATGTTTGTTTCTGCGGGGAGAGCGCGGTCGTTTGGGCGTCTAGTGTAGATTTCCCGACATGGTGGCGGGAGTTCCAATACCGAGCGAGTCACTGATCAATACGAAGAACATCCCTTTTGCGTTAGCTCATGCAGAGACCGTTGCGGTTGGATTGCAGTTGGGTTTCTCTCTAAGAACTAGTGAGTCGACTACCGTTTCTTTCACTTTGCGGTCCCTGATTTCTATGTAGCTTGCAAATGAGAGTAACGAGGTGTTGATGATGCGGGGCACCCACGGCACGTATGATCGCTTAGGAGAAACGAATCCTATAATGTATGGCGGCCAGGAAATCCGTACGAGGAACCTCAAAACATTTCTCGTGTGAGCAGGGCACTTGTTCTGCTATCCATACAATCAATGCGCAACTTAGCTGCCAGGCTCGGAAGAGTTTTCACTATACGTTCAGGACCTCGATTCGTTCAAGGACCGTATAATACCATTGAAACTTGAGACATATGGGAAGAATGTCACATTCTGAAAGATAGCTGACCGTGTTCTTGTTTGATGATGTTCTTTTCCCGATCTTCCTTGCTAATGGCACCGAAAATAACGTCCATGTCTTCAAGACTGCGGCCCTTCGTCTCCGGGATTAGACTTTGTGACTACGGTCAGCAATGAAGTTGAGATACGCATGCAGTCGATGATACGTGCCTCAAAAACAGGCCCATTGCACCGATATCTACAGTGGCAAACGTTATGAAAAACTTCCAACCCAAATTGCTGATCATGTCTGGGGTGGTCTTGGACACGACGAAACCTGTCGCCTGATCAACCAAACGTAAACAGATAGGTAATTCGGACGACCTACTCCACAACCACTGAGATGCAGTACCCAATGCTAAGCCGTAATGCCTTGTCCTGGTCGGGAAGATATCTGACACGTAAACCCATGGGAGTGGTCCCCATCCCAAACAGTAGAAGCATACGTATATGTATATCATGGCCGCTGTAGCTTGGCTGACTGCATCGGGGGGTAATACTAAAGCATTCGTGGAACTGGTCACGGGTGGCGGGTGTGTCTTCAGAAGTGCACCAACGATATAGAACAAGGTGCCCATTCCAAACGCAGAGATGATCAGGCATAGTTTTCGTCCAAGCCATTCAATTCCGAAGAAGACCAACAATGACGAGGATACCAATTTGACGATGCCAAAGACTCCAGATGCTAGAAGGGAGTTTTTTGTACCGGTATAACCGATGGATCCAAATATCTGGGGCGCGTAATAGTTCACAGCTGAAATCGCAAGGATTGTGGGTCAGCTAGAGAAAACGAAGACAAATGGGGACAGCACAATTTTGGCCCGACCATGCCTGTAGGAGGAATATGACGAACGCGATGACGAATCGAATAAAGTTTCCCTTTCCGAAAAATGCCTCTTTCCATTGCAGACCCTCACGAGCCAAGCGCTCTTCCTCGGCAACGGCTTCTATTTCCGCTATCTCGTGCAGGACTTGCTCAGAAGTGGGTGGGAGTCGTCGCAAGTATGCGAGATTTTTGAGGGCATCATCTTTCCGGTTAACTGATGCAAGCCAACGAGGCGATTCCTGGGATTGGCTGTGCGTTTAGCTCTACATATTTGAGCACAACAAGCGTCAGAACAGGCCCACCTTGATGGTCAACAATCCAAAGGTCATGATACCAGCCGGTACAAGTTGGACGCCGAATGGGATTCTCCATACATTCGCGCCGCTGGAAATGTGGACGCCAATGCCATCTTCAAGTGCATCGTTGTTAGTGGAGACGATGGGTGATAACTTGAACACACGCACAATTTATGAAGTAGGACAGCACGCCTCCAGCGGCCAGCATGATCTGGAACAGCCCGGTGATTCGTCCTCGGACTTCTTTGGGCGAACACTCGGAGACATAAGCTAGAGCTACAGCCGAAATACCACCTATTCCAACACCAGATATGACCCGCCCGGAGTAGATAAGGGCAAGGCCATTTGATGGGGATTCGGCGGCAGTCGTCAGAATCTAAGCGCTCATCGCACGTTGAAAGATGGGACAAAGATGGAGCAGAAACAGACATACTGCACCGATACAGAAGAGAAGAGAGTACACGAGCAACGTGTATATTCTCCCAAGTTTTGCTGATACAACAATGAACTTTTCGGATAGAAGTCAAAGATAAGGGCTTACGAGATATCGGAACACTACCCAAGGCGCCAAAGAAGGCTCCAGCTTGGAAAGAGGACACGACATTGGATGATATATTGTTCACTTTATGGGTATTCTTCGTCCCATCGGTGTTGTACATGCCAAAATGGTGCTGGAAGTACGGGTGATTGACAATACCGCCACCAACACTACTAAAAGTCAAACAGCATGAGCACCTGGATCGAAAGGCGGTACTAGAGAATATCCACGTACATATTATATCCGAATAGCACGATGCCCCAATACACGACGAATGCGAGCCCTGCAGTATAAGATGAGGGAATAGGACGGAAAAGATAGAATGAAGACTGACAGTAGACCCGGATATTCTGGAATCTGTTGCCTCCCTCCATGGCGTATGTGTATGTACTACGTATGGGATGGGAAAAAGCACGAATGTGTGCGTAGTCATACGGCACCAACAACCGTTTTATATAGAAATGAACTGTTTAAAGATAGTAGACTCAGCTGACCGGGACAAGTTTGAGAGTACCTTCCATAAGTTATATTGTTATGCATTCTCGCGGTGTTCAGAGACGATAGTTGAATGATGAACCTGAGTACCTAAATTGCGAAACAGCTCATCTGAACGCGCAGATCTCAGTTTTGGCATACGCAGTCGACTGGGAAAAGTCGATAACAGATATGACCTCGTGGTGTGCAGTAGAATCTTGAACTTTTTTAAACGGGCTGTTCAAGGGTTGTTTAATAACAGGAACACTGATATTGTGAGAATTCCAACTCACCGGGTTCATCCGTGTTCTTCTTTACGAGTTTGGTGAGGTGTAGTCATTCACCTGCAAGTCACAACTAGGCCTTCAGGGAACTAGCAACATTCAAGTTGTTGAATAAAAGGGCTTATCCGCGACCTACAGCTAACACGGGGTCAGGTCAAGCTTGAAGCTTAACCCAACATTGGTCGCTGGAAGGCTGACCCATTGAGCTTGGCATCCTGATGTCTGGAAAGTTCTATACCTAAGCATCTTTGAAAAAGTAAAAGCTGGCATGACGGTTCAAGAATAGGAAGCGCGGATACCCGGGCCGTCATGGGTCATTAGATTTATTATCATTTAATTTTTGCTGGCCTGTTCTTGACCATCACCCGCTACCGTGCACTGAAAATCGTGTATAAACTACCAATGTATCGACCTTTATGAGGGACTGCAGTCAGCAGATCCTGGAGGCTTTCAACCGGACCCTAGGTTCTACCCAGCAGCGTAAAGTTGACCGTGAGCTCGGCCTTTGGTCTGGTTGAAGGTATCAGTGGATAATTAAGTACTTGTTTGTTATGCTAGAGTGTTAGGTAGCAAACATGTATTATCTACGCCCGGCGTTCCCTGTTGGACCGTGCCGTGTAATACTACCCTACCCTACCCTACCCTACCCCAGTTGACGCTTCTCCACCTGCAACGGCCACCCGGATGCATGTATTCTGATCTTCTGCATATCAAAGAGACGGCATACGGAGGACGTGGTCTATTCGCAACGACATCCATACCGAAAAACGCCTTCATCTACACCTGTTCATCTCCCTACGCCTCTGTGATATACCGCGTATTTCGCAAGGAAGTCTGTGGCCACTGCTTCTCCTATGCATTTGACAGCAATCGGAATGCGTGGAACATTCGACGTGACGGCGCCGGAGTTTGGTTCTGCTCCATAGGATGCCGTGATGCCTGGCAGGATGGAGATGGTTTACTGGGGAAAATGCACGCTGCGGTGGATAGACTGGCGAGATCGCTCAAGGGTGAAGCAAAGGAATCTTGCTCCAGGAAGAAGATTACCAGCAAGAAAGATCTCGACGCTGCTTGGGCGGCATCCACATTCGACTTAGAGCCTCTGACACAGCTAGAGCTTGATACCGTGCGATTTCTCGCGTCTGTCATCATGGTGCGATACACGGGCGGGGGTGAATGGGCGGATTTCATACAGCTACAGGATAACGAGCTCGAGTACATCCGTGGCCGCCCACAGGATCTTGACTCTCAAATACGGGTATATGCGTTCCTCCGCAAAGCGGCGCAAGCAGTGCCGGATTTCTATGCATATGTGACAGTGGATACTGTACGCGCTATCCTCGGGCGCGACCAGGGGAACGCCTTTGGACTGTACGATATGTCCACATCGGGGGATAGCGAGATGTTAGGATTCGCGATGTACATCAAGGCGTCGTATTTCAACCATGGTAAGTGCTTAGTCTTGATCTCTGTTGACTTACCTACATCATCTGCAGATTGTTCTCCTAATGTCCGCAAGCAACGGGAAGGACGCTCGATGCACTTTTATGCCGTCCGGGATATCGAAGCTGGAGAGGAGTTGTGCATCAGCTATATAGATGCGAGCGACCCCGTCGAGAAGCGGCGCGAGGAGCTGGCTAGAGATTGGTATTTCAGTTGTTTGTGTCGGCGATGCGAGAATGAGTGAGTAGACTTTGACTTTGATTTTCTGCTATTTTCCTATTGAATCCCACCGGCCTGACCGTAAAATGCCTATCATTGGTGTGTCTCCTGATGATGATACCCCATCAACACTGCGTGAGAGGCGGACTGTCCGAGGATCAAGACTCCGAAGTACTTGGACGGAGAGAGACCATGGCTATCATCTGACCCAATGCCCCTTGTTGTCTACGCGTTTGATAGACTCGCTATCCCTAGCATGCACCATTCAGTATCAAGACTCTCCATTATGGACCTATTCATGCGATGACCTACATGTCACCTCGCGGACGGTAGACGGTAACTCGTAATCAATAAAGGCTGTGCTTGAAGTCTACGAGGCCTTGTTTTGGAATGAGATATAGGACTTCTCATGATCCGTGGGGCCAAAAAAGACAATGGGTGGTTGCACCCTCCTGCCCTCCTGTTTTCATGGACGCCCTCATCGAATGGTCTGTCGCCTGGATACTACCAGGGCCCGGCATTCCGAGTTTTATCGATCTCTCTCTGAACTGTTTGAAGTCGGTCTACTCTACGTCCACCTGGATCTAGCTGGTGTCATGTTAGTCTGTAGGTCTCCGCACCGGGTCTTGCGTACATAGTTCTGGGAGATTTCATGGTTGCTGTATGCTTATCGTTCATCTATGCTTGGCGCTTGTTCTGACTTTTATAGTTTTTCCGTGGTCTCGCTACTTGTGAAAGACAAGGCCCACCTCTTTGCGCTTTGCTAGGGCTTATCTGACCTTCGCTATGGTATCCGGGGACTATCCCACAAAGTTACTCTGGAAGTTATGCGGATAGTGCTGGCAATTGGACTGTTTGCGATTAGGGTTGAGTTGCCTCGGAACTACATGGTGAGACACGCAAAGGGGCTGCTGATGGTTGTACCTACTATGGCTTTTGGATGGGTGACTGTTGCGTGTGTGTTTGGAGTGCATTGATCGACAGTGTTTGTGACTTCTGACCTCAGGCGTTCTGTGGGTCCTCTTCCACGATTTGAATTTTGTCTCGTGCCTAGCTATTGCAGCATGCCTTACACCAACGGATCCTATCTATCCTATCATATGTGCAGCCATTGTCGGTGAGAGGCCTCTTCTCTTCTCTTTTCTTCGACTTTGCTTACTTACTTGATCCTTGTAGGAGGCCAGTTTGCCTTGAAACATGTCCCTGTCCAACTTCGTCATATGTTATCGGCGGAGGCTGCAGCGAATGAGACGAGTTTGCCCTAATTTATTTCTTTAAATATTACACACTGATGCTATATACGGCCTGAGGTAAGTCACATTAACTTACTTTAGCAAAACCACTCCTCCTGAGGAAGGTTCAGTAATGAACATATAAACCTCCATGCCGCATGGTCACTGGTCCTTGTTATGAAGTAGCACTAAATAAGTAAAAAGCTGACGAGAAGGGGATTCGAACCCCTGCCATCATACGATGATGAGAAACCCAAATCGGGCAAGCTGCTTACGTAATTACGCGATCGCTTGAGTCACACGCCTTAACCGCTCGGCCATCTCGCCTTACGAAGTGTAAATGTGTGAGATTAATAGATTGTGAATATCGACACGGCGAAGAAACCTGTATAGAGTTGGATGGTGTATGAAAAGCAGAAATGTGAACGTTACGTTGAACGCCTGAAATGATCGATCAATCGAGGACTTCCCAAATTGAACAAGGCACGTGCCCCAGAAGGCTCAAGTGTACTCGCTTACGGGCCTCAAGTAGTTTCCGGCTTGGTGTCCTTCCGTTGTGTAATTGTGCGAGCGGACTGGATGTATTGTAGATGATCTGAAGGGTACTATGCTATATAACCATTCAGTCACGTTCAGAACGAGCCCCCAACCGATTCCATCGTCTGTACCAACTTAATCAGACAGGACGAGCGTCTGAAGGCTACGAAAGACTCACGAACGGGGACGCCGTTGGCCCATCCAAAATAGCTAGCTCTTCACTTGTGAATGGTAACCGTGGGATGGCCAGCGTGCGCAGAGGAATGAGCAGCATGATAATCACGGGAAACCCGATGGCGGCTAAGTAGGATTAGCACCGGAGAAGAAACGGAGATAGACCAAAGCTTACCTATCGTTTGAGTAATTGCAAACGTTGCCCCAAAACCACCTAGTTGGATGGCAACAAACATGAGGATACGCGATTTTCTGACTTTGCGCAAAGGATCGTTTTGAGAAATCAAAGTCTTGTCCCGGAAAAAGTACAGGATTTTCTGTGTAATGCCGTTTCCCCGAAGGGCGTCAGCGCCCATGAACCAGCTACACATATTAGATGGATCATCATGGACAAGTGGAAAGCTCACAAGAGTCCAGCAAGCACACCCCGAGGAATGAGGTTCAATATATGAAGGAACGGACCAGTGAGCAGAACAAGACAGAGGGCGCCCTGAGCAAGGTTGGACACTCGTTGTTCCACAACGGCGACAGGCACTTCAACGGCATTGGAAGATGTTTGGTTCTTCTCGTTGTAAGGCTCTTCCTCATCAGCCTTCTTGACGGGCCGTCCCATAACTATCAGCGATGTCGTATGAATGGGAGCCTGAGGTATCAACCCATTCGGTGCCGGAACGCCAATGAGCCCAGCGATGAACGTCGTGATCCCGAGCAGGAAGAAATCGTAGTGAAAACCAGGAGGTTTACGAAGGGGAAACTCGGAGCCTTGCGCCATAAGAGACTAATCAACACTGGTGTCATGTAGTTAAGATGAAATGGCATAAGTGTCTTACCGAAACATTGTGGTCAAAAAAGAACAAGATCCAAAGCACGATTCCGAATGGAAGCGCGACGCCCACCCATTTCCCCTCCAGCTGCCAGAACTTGACGAGCCACTCCCTCCCGCTAGCAGCTTCGAACGCGCCATTGACGGGTAGGGTCAACGGATTAGCAGAATTAAACCTGCCCCAGTATGCCATGGCAGAAGTCGCAACCAAAGAGATCGGCATGCCATAGTCCGCTAAGAAACGGCGAACGTGGCGATGGAACAATGTCGTTCCGGAGAGTGATTGGAACAAGAATGACACCACGAGCATGAGAATAGCAAGGATGATGGAGACGAAGGTCCCTTGTACAGAGGACGAGGTGCTGTCCTTGAACTGCCTCGTGATGACTTGTATGCCATATTGGAGATACACCCAAGAGACGTAAAAACCAAAGGTATCGCAGGAAAAGAGGGTAACGTATTTGAGGAAATTACACCCTATGCAGCGTTAAAAGCGATGTCTACGGAAATTGATTGGTGACATACAATTTAAAATCGCAGTGACCCAATGGATGATAGCTGCCCACAGATAAACCCATCCTATGAAATGAAGGTATACCGGGGCGTTGGTCTGTTTTTCTATAATGTCATAAATTGTCTTGTTGAACACCGTGATGGGGCCTGTGACGCCCGCAATCGTGAGGGGTTGAGCACCGAAAACAGAAAAAATGAATGCAGCCATGAAGGACGAGACGAGCACCTCGGCGACGCCATACTGTCCAGTAGTCTCTATAAGATCTAGAGAGAAAGCAATTCCAGGAAGAACGCTACACCGACGTCAATATTTTACAATTGGCCGACCACATTGGATACGCACTTGGCAAAGAATATCAACGCTGTAGCGGGGATAACTCTATAATTCCAGGCATCGGTCCAGTCACTAACGAAATGGGGTGCTCGGGCGCGAATGTCGAGAACAATACCTGAGCCCAGTGTCGTTAACCAGCGAAAGAAAGGGCTGCGGTTTTGTTTAATAGGGATGCGAAAAGCCATCGCTGGCCCTACGGTATTGCATCGCCCCTCCTCGTCGTTCGTATGTACCGAATGCGAGTCGACGCTCGACGTCACTCTAGTATGCCCTTGATTGGACATCGCAATCCACCGCACACCAATGAAATTTAGAAGATAGGAAGAGTGTTTATAGTCGCCTGTAAATGAACGGCTGCATCTATGGGGTCGTCGGAGTAGGAAGTCAACGAAGACTTGATCATGTTCCTCCGTAGTTGCGTAATACACCCCTGTTCGACTCCATGAGGGTACAACGTTATAGAAAACCCCATGCACTGTAGACTATACTACGGAACTGTGATAGGACGATAATCCCTCACGTAGACTAAGTAAGATTTCGCAGCGCAGCAGTGCCAAAAAAGCGGAAGTCAGAGAATACAGATATAGGCGCAATATACAGACAACAAAAATAAACATATGCAGCATCATGACACATCCATCTCCTCGTCGTCAGTATCCGAGAGCATCTCCTTGCTCTTACTACAAGAGAACGAAGCATAAGTAATCTTACAGAATTGATAAGGAGAGAAACGTACAACTGCTTTTTCCGAGGTCCGCCGGCCGTCTCCTCCTCATCGTCGTCTCTCACGACTCGTTTCTTCGACGGACGTTTCTTAGGTTTCTCTACCTCCTCATCGTCACTGAACGTAGCCATAGGTTCGTCTCCCTCTCCCTCTCCATTAGCCGGTTCATTGTTTTTCCGTAGTTTCCCTCTCCGCTTTTTCTTAGGTTCTGCCTCATCGCCACTACCTGCAGCCCCCTCGCCCTTCGCCTTTCTTGTTTTCTTCGGTCGCTTCTCCTTCTCGTCATCGCTGTCCATCCGTACCAGATCCCTGGACCAGGCTTGAGCTTGCTCGCGAGCGAGTCGTCGTTTACCCGCCAGCTCTTCTGCCGCCAAACGTTCTCGCTCGGCCCTCTCGCGCTACTCGCAGTCAGTATAAAATGTTATGAAAAACGAGGAAACAACCTGTTGTGCTTCCATCCGATCCCTCTCCTCTTGCCGTTTCTGCCGTGCATCAAACAGTTTGGCTTGCGCACGATCTTCGTATTGCTTCTGGTTGGCTAGATGTTCATCGCCTTTCCGGAGCATGCTGTCGCCGTACTTTCGTCTTTGATCAGCAATATCTCGACTATATGGGACATTTTCTGATTTGTCCGACGCAAGAGAACCGAAGATTCTGTGAACAAATGTAAGAACGGCATTGCATGGGTCAACATATACACTGACTTCTGAGCATGGGCTGCCTGGTTAATTACGTGACGCAAGTCTTTCAATGTTCGTTTTGAAGGGTCAATGGTAAAGAGCATCTCAGCTGATTTCTGTTGAATCATGGCAATGTTGTAAAGAATGGCTTTGTCATTAGGTTGTATGTGCAAGGCCTATGTGAACACCTTAGCAAGCAATAAAGAGAGATACTCGGTGCAATGCTGACCTTTTGAGCATAATGTAATGCCGTAGTCATCGCCTTATACGACTGATCTTTTGTTGCCTTGGCGTACCATGAACGGCAGAGACACAGAAGCACCGATACATTTTGACCATGGTAGAAGCGTGTAGAAGCTGTTTCATACTAGATCCAATAATATAAGCTCGTCCCCTAGTAGATGAACAACGAAACTTACACTTTCAATCGCCCGGTCATATTCATCACGAGAATAATAGCAATGCCCCATATTGAAGTACACGCTACCGTCATTCAGTGACTCTCGAACCTTTCCTAACACATCCAGAGCCTCACGAGAGTTGTGCAGTCGTTTCAGAGCTTCATCCGTATTCGACGAAGGTTGTCCGCCACTTAGAGTACCGAGGGCATCTTCTGCTGTGACGATGGCCAGACCTTGAGCTGCAAATGCACAAAGTGGATCCAACGACAACGCCTTTTCATAGAATTCGGCAGAACGTTGGAATCCGCGGCGCCGGTCGTCGGTACCCTTGGATGTAGCATCTCGACTTTCTCGAGATTGCTGATACATAATCCAACCAGCCGCACAAAGTGAGTAGACATCGTGTTTGTCGTGATCCTTCAGGGTTGTGAACACGAAATCTTTTGCGAGCTTAGGCAAGCCACTTTGAATTAGGAAATAGGTATAGAATGCGCGGACATTGAGGTCTTTGTTCTGCGAAGCTAGCGCCTGTTTCAGAAGGTCATGCGCGTCATTGTTGCGTCGCAAATTAGTGAGCATTTGAGCCCGCCGTATTTTGGCTAGAAAGGTTTGTCAAACTGATGATGAAACAGAAGCTGGAAAGAGAGTTTACCGTCAACATACTCCGGATGTCGCGAAAGCAACTTTTCATAAGCATCCTTTGCCAATCCATCTTCTCCCTGGTCCTCGTAGACTCGGGCAAGGTTGTACAAAATGGATGTTGACATACCCTCACCGATGTCGGGACCAAGACCAGCTGCCTTGATAAGGGCATTCTCGTATAATATCCTTGCATCTGGTAATTGCTCTGTAAGGTGACGCAGCACACCGAGGTTGTTTAACAACTGGACGTCCACTTGGCCCACGCTGGATGACGAGTTGCTAATCTTCAGCGCCTCTCCTAACGCGGCGACAGTTTTATCCAAGTTCTCGTCTTGCCATAGCTTTGCAATCTCAACATACATATCCATGTCTTCGCTGATGATGGGAGAGACCTTGGATCGAGCCTGTCCGTTTGCTTTCGTTTCATCCATTTCTAGCCGTTTGCTGACGCGTTCGAAAAGTTCCCGAGCGCGCGTTTTCTCCTGAGCGAGATCTGAGCTCGAAACGCCTGGGCGAGGGTAAGCGCGCAAAGATGCCAATATGAGTGTGGCCTCTAGAGAATCCTGAGGGTTGGGACGTTGGATAAGAGTATCGAGCGTGTGGATAGCCGCCGCCAGTTCATCTACGTGAAATTCAATATGTAGAATGAAATAGGATGATGCCTACGAACCATTGCTGATCTGTATCTGTGCTAATCCTATACTTGCTAAGATATTTTTGGGCTGTCCTTCAAGGGCGACTGAATAATGCTTGTGAGCTTGGGTGAGAGATCCTTGAGCATGGGCAACACGACCGGCTCGTATGTAACCTTCTGTCAGAACCGTTAACGTGTCGGCGAATTGAATTGTACGTTCAGCGAGCTTCAGGCTCTGTCATGTTATGTGAGATGGGTGTGACCTTGGCCAATTTGTCGACGTACCCTCGTCACGTCGCCTTTCTGAAGGAAGAACTCGCATAGTGCATTGGCTGCAGCTGCATTGTTTCGAGTAGATTGCTGAAAGGCTTTCTCGATGTATTTTGTCCCAGTAGTGAACAGATGGACGCGTGTTGCTTCAGAGGAATGATCGCTCTTACTCGCATTGATGGACTCCAAACCTAGAAGAAGCTGGGCTGCCCATTCCGAAGGATTCTTTTGAAGATATGTTAAGCGGTAACAAGCAAGGAAGTAAAGTACCCACCACTTCTAAGCTTCTCTGCCAAGCGGTCTTCGCTTTGGCTTTGTCGTCTAGGGCCCAAAAACATAAACCTATACCAATGCGGGGGTCTGGTTGGCAGCGGGGATTCATTCGTAAAACCTGTTGGAACGTCTGCAACGCCAGAGGGTAGTTTCTACGCGCATATAGAATCCGAGCCTGTTGATGTCAGTTGCTGTAGACATAAGATGGCGGTAATCTGACCTTTCCGAGCAAAGCAACAACATTTGTGGGTTTCTCCACCAAAACGCCTTCGAAAGAACGCATGGCATCGTCCATGGAGCGGGTAGCTAACTGCTGGATACCTGCAGGACTTAAGCCACAAACTTGAGCTGCACAAGGAGAATCCATACCTCGAGTCAAAAACGCAAGCGTGCTGCTGATCATGGACCCTCCCTCTGTATAACTCAACCGATCACCCTTGTTCAACAGGTGTGCTGCTTCGCGATGAAAATCATCCTTCGTTTTCGCGCTGGCCAGTATATCCTGTTCTGACGGCCACGCCATGGGTACGGGGAAGACGATAACAAGATACACACTCACCGGCATTGTGAAGCACGATTTTTGGCGCTGTCCGTGCGTTTGCCACCTGGATGTTGGCAAGCAGCGCATATATAGGCGCAAGGGTGGCGGGAAATCCATCGGCCGTCACGACTACACAAAATTTAACGAGTTCCCTTTAGCTCTCAGCACTAAAGGCACACCTTGTATTGCTGTGGTCGCAATCAACTCGGCCGCCTCCAGGTACCCTTTTCTCCAATATTCTGCTGCGAGCTTCGTCCACACCCAGACACCTGGGTGCCCTTCATTTAGTAAATCCAGCACATCCTTGGGATTTGGGTCCAAGTCCTCCAAATCAATAGTGATGACTTCTTGACCGCTCCCGAGTTCGATGTCGACAGTGCGTCCGGTAGGGCCTGCCTCTTCGAGGTTGTCCATGCTTTTATAAGAGAGTGTGGAGAGATGGCACCGTTCTACTTGAACTGAATCACAGAACGGTGGTGGTAGTTGCGAAATTAGAGAACTTAGCGTGTAATGGCCTTTGTGTGCTCGTGTTGACTGATAGCCTGCCGTTGCAGTGCCGCAATGACTTCGCGGTGTCTTTTTACGTTCGTGGGAAAACTGATTTCTTTCGAGCATTCCAAGAGCATTCACTCAGTTGGCTCAAATTCAAACAACCGAAAGTCTCTCTAGCAGGCTGTCAGTGGCTCAAATTCTTCCGAGTTTAGTCAAAGGCTACTGGAGGTCTGGTTCAGGTGTCCATCATTCAATGCTGGTCCAGCACCATGCGACAGGAGTGACCGGGCTTCCTCCTGGAGGGATAAAATCCTTCTTGGTTTATGAGACGATCTGTTACGACAGCTCAGTAAGCTAGGATATGGTACATGAAGAAAGCCACCAATATAGAATCAATATAGTACACGAAATCAACCCATGCCCACTCGAGTTACTATCCAAATTCCACTGTTCTGAGTAATTATATATAACCAACAGTGAGAGCTTACGCGTCCGAACGTCCTATGAGTACATGAAGCAGTCCAACGGTGACCCAAAGTGTCACTAAACGCATGCAAGATCTCGACTAGCACTTAGGAATACCTGCGAAGTCTACAAACATCGATGGTAAGGAGGCCGTCACCGCCGAACTTGGCGTGAACCTTTGACATGTCAACATCAAGCGGTGGGAATGTGATCAACCATTCGCAGTGACCTTGTAATTCGAATCAGTAAGATGAGCCTGATGCGACTGCAAAACGAGCTTACAGTTGTTTTCCATATGCCATGCATCAGCAACTACTTTCAGCTTATCGCCTTTTTTTGCAGATATAGTCACCATCTCGGGCTGGATGTCAGGTGGAAGGCGTACGTCAAGCGTGTGCTTGGTGGATGAAGATGTGACAGTCATGGGTGGCGAACACGACGGGGATGGCGCACGCCTATTGCGCGACGACATGGACACTGAGATATGGATAAGCCTCTCTGAGGAGTCAGCTGAAGAGGCAGAGGCAGAGTGTGATGAAATACTGGAGGACTCATTCTCATCCTTTGACGAGACACAGTTAATGGCATCTGGCACACACAGGTCGTAAGGTGACAGTCGCTCGACCATTTTGATCGCTTGGGAGTGAGAAGCTATCAAGAGAGGCCAATTTTATAGACTATGAAGTGAACACATGGCACACATCGAGCGTGCTGAAGCAGCATGTTAAAAGGCATGTTTTATACATGGCGGAAGACATGCTAGGCAAAATTTGTATTCCAGAAGTCGCGTAGGACACTCCTCACAGGTTCCCCGAGACCAGAAGCTACCCCAGGATCCTAGGACAAATTGCTAGAATACGGCAGCTAGTTGAATATGAACTGCATAGTGCACAGTTTTTAATAAACGTCCGTAGCTGTTTGGTGTCACAAGGAATCACCTTTTGAGTCATTGTTCGCGATTCCTTGGGAACGTGTCAGGCTTCAGGGTTGTGAACAGCGAAGATCCAGAGTGGAACAGCGTTTAATGTGCAGAAACACGCGAGGAGCAAGAGGCAGCAATTTGGCAAGACAAACGACGGCACTGTGACGATCGATCGGGACTGATTTTTTGAAGCTCTCGACCTCTTTATCATTACGACTATTTCGTTCCTTCTCGAGCAAGCAGCAGTGGCGGCAAGAGATAGAACTGCAGTCACTGCGGCGTAAGAAACCTCAAGTCTAGATCCCCACCCAAACTATGGCACGCGGTTCACTGTGGAAGTTCTTGCCTCCTTGCCTCTGGGCGACTTTTGCGAGAAGCACTAACTATTGCGAAGGACAGCTCTTCGAAGTGCCGTATAAATCGCCGTTGCAAAAATTTCCCAGAACAGCACGAACGTGCAAGCTGACAAAACCTGCCAGCTTGTCATTAAATCTTGTACTAGGGGCAATATCAGCAATAAAAAACGCGTCAAACGTCGTGTAATACGGACAGACCTCGATACCTTGACGTTGAATGTTTGAGGGAAGGTGCATGTGGCTGTGTCTGTCTGCGTCGCGACATGATGACCGTGACATGCTAGACATGCTGTTTGGATATGTTACCACGTTACTACAACGTTCCTTTCCGCCAACATACACATACTGCCTACGATAAATGCTCACTTTCGGCGAATTCTCTGCCTGGGTATCTATTGACGGCGTTGAAGCAGAGGAATATGGAGTGACCGTCAACAGCACCAAGGTAACTTGCTGGATCGCGTCGGAGGCCAACAAGGTGCATACATAGCCTTTTTTTTCAGCCTCCGATGCTGCAACGTTGTAGACTTTTCGACTTCACTGGAAAGACTCTGTCGTTTCGTCACCTACGCGAGGAAACCCGTCTATCGACGGTACTACCTACCCGCCTCGGTACATCGACTCTCTGCGGAGAAGCGAAGTCTTCCTTGGCGGCGTCAGGGATTCGGATAACTCCAAGAGGCCATTTATGTTCACAAAACTCACTCTTACGGGCGAGTATACATTGCTCCGGCAACTCGCTCTTGGCTGACCTCCATCCAGACGACGATGCGTATCTCGACGTCGCCGCTCCCCTGAGTCTTGGCGAAATAGAAATAGCACTCTATCGCGTCGAGCGACGCCGGAACCGCAATCACCATCCTCCTCTGAACAGTATCAGTCAAGGGGTTGATTTTACTCGTCGTGTGTATCACGAGCATAATAAGAAAGGAATTGACCATGAGGCCAGGTGCGACGCTTTCTCCTTGTAACTACTACACCCTACATGACAGATCACCCCAGTCTCGGGTCACCGAAACGTGTTGAAAGCATCAGTCGGAGCCAGCACAAACCATTTTGTTTCACAAAGCCCAGGGGTGATCCCATCGTTACCTTTCGCTTCAAGTATCGGCCCCTCGGTACGTTGGTAGGATGTATATACTTTGAACTTGACCAGACTGTGCCAATTAGAGGTGTTACAAGCTCAGGAGATCGCCCCGCGGCCTCAACCTGCCCAACCAGTCCATGACACAAGCAAACCGGACGTCAAAGACATCATCGTGGTAGAAGATGAAGAAATCGAATTTCTTTATGTTCGTTGTCCCTCGTTTTCGGGGCCTCAGGTCACTAAGATCTTTATAGATGAAAACGAATAAGGTGGTGAAGCACGACGACGATATTATCGACCTGACAGGTCTAGGTGATGTATATACATCGAGGGACGTCATAAAGCTTGACGAAGAGGATGCTGTCCTCCCTAAGACTCCGCAGGTGCGCTCTATCAACTCACTGCACATGTACACATATATAATATGGTTACCCAAGCGGAACGACAACGATGGGATGTCTGGTTCGCAGGAAGATGCTGCATCTGAGATCAAAGACGAGTATACTAAACCTTTTGGACTCTCGAACGTATACTTCGATCTGACTGTTTAGACGGTTCGACCCTTGATTATGGATTACCTATCAGCATATCGTTTCTCCGTATCTTATTTGATTAATCCTTATTTCTACATTGCTATCGATCGCTTTCACTTGTTTTCCATTCTCGAGATACCTGCAACTTGTATAGAACACTGTCCGCCTAATTATTCATCACTGTTCTGTTGTCTGTGACACGGATACAGTGTTTCGGTCTTCTCGAAATAAAACAGCAAACGATATTGCATTGAAACATCGGAGTATAAGTACATATGGGAACCCCAGTAGTAAGCTCGAGGGGCTCAGAAGCACTCTAGAAATCAAATGCATAAGAAGGGAAGCAGGTCAACTGGTTAAGGTAAGAAACTCACTGCGATGGACGATACTGGGTCCACTCTCGTCGTACTCCTGCTTGGAGATCCACATGTTCTGGAATGTACTGAGCGATCCCAGAATAGAGCCGCCGATCCAGACGGAGTATTTCCTCTCAGGAGAGGCGACGACTTTAACCTGAAACAGAGACACAGGTTAGCAGCAAGGAAAGAAGAACGCAGCGCGCGGCTTGCCTTGATACTAGTCGGAGCCAAAGCAGTCATCTCCTTCTGCATACGATCAGGCAGACCAGGGAACATGGTAGTGCCTCCAGAGAGGACGATGTTATTGTACAGTTCACGGCGGATGTCCAAATCGCACTTGTAGATGGAATTGTACCTGTGATACATTATTAGGATATGCTCCAGAACTGGTGCTCTGACCAAGCCACTCACGTAGTCTCATGGATACCAGCGGCCTCCATCCCAAGCATGGCAGGGTTGAATAACGCCTCAGGTGCACGGAATCTAGAATGAATTTAGCACAAATGTCTGCAACCAATGATAGACAGCCAACCTTTCATTGCCGATGGTGATAACCTGACCATCCGGCAACTCATAGTCCTTCTCGAGCGCCGAAGACCTCATAGACGTATCCAGCTCCTGGTCGAAATCGAGAGCAACGTAGCAGAGCCTCTCCTTGATGTCACGAACGATTTCGCGTTCGGCAGAGCTGTTGCCCAGATTGTACCCTCGCTCTCCCAAATTCTTGACCAGCTGATCAGTAATGTCCCGACCGGCGAGATCCAAGCGAAGGATGGCGTGGGGAAGAGAGAAGCCTTCGTAAATCGGGACCGTATGCGAGACGCCATCGCCCGAGTCCATGACGATGCCGGTGGTACGACCCGTAGCGTAAAGAGAGAGGACCGCCTGAATGGAGACATAGAATGCCGGTACATTGAAAGTCTCGAACATGAGCTGGGTCATCTTCTCCCTGTTGGCTTTGGGATTTCTGGGCGCCTCCGTCAGAAGCACGGGGTGTTCCTCGGGGGCGACGCGGAGCTCGTTGAAGAATGTATGGTGCCAGATCTTCTCCATATCGTCCCAGTTGGTGACAATGCCGTGCTCGATGGGATACTTCAAGGTCAAGATGCCTCGCTTGGCTTGGGCTTCATCGCTGACAAAATAGGTCAAGTTACGGTCATCGGCGGCTGATAGTAGGGGACACTTACCCAACGTACGCATCCTTGTTGCCCATCCCGACCATGACATTCTGCAGACGGGGGCGACCAACGATGGATCTAGAAAGTATGTTGGTTAAAATTCCTAGCTAGGAGTCTGTTAACTGACGGGAAAACAGCACGAGGCGCGTCGTCGCCTAGAATGACACCAGGAAGCGTTGGCTCAGAGAGAACCGCATTAAAAATTAGATCATACCTGCGACTAAAAGAACGTGTTAGTTGAGAACGTGATGATGATACAAAAAACTCACACCCAGCTTTGCACATTCCGGAACCATTGTCGATAACCTAATGATATGCATTTAAGCACACATGGACAGAAAAAGAAATATAGTAGGAGACCAACAAGAGCAGCGATGTCATCATCCATCTTGACGAAGAAGCGAGGAAATTGGTGACACTTCAAGGTGCAGACATCCTTGTTTTATACACATCTCGAGGTGCTTTGAAACGCGTCAAGACTGTTACTCACCTCTCCGACTGCGCTAAAGAGCGACGAAGACCATTGAAAGGTGCTGCGGAGCAGTATGAGAAGAGACGCGCCAGCACCTTTGGTCAATCGACTTGCGCCGTAGCCATGTCACTGCGGTTAGACAGGCGGCTCCGCCTACGTCTTATTGAATTCCGCCAAGACAGCGCTGCGCAGCACCCGCGAAAAATGGGTGGGTGGTTGGGTGACTCGTATTGTAGGACTGTTTCAAGCATCGCAGCAATGCGTTAAGAGTATCATCACAAAAGCGCAGGACTCCGCCAACGGGGCATCATGAAACCTTGAATTTAAATAACATCCTATATACCAAAAATCATGCCACATTGTCATTCTATGCAAATCGTTCTGTCAATCTTCTTCATAATCCAGTCAGCATGAGAGGGAAGGCAAAGAGGGGCTAGTAATACCAGTCAAATCAATAACCTCCCCGTTCAGATGGGAATCTTCCTGCTTGAATTCTCTTTTGACCGCTTTGCTTTTCTTGCGTTTCTTGAGTTGACGTAGTTGCTCCTACGTGATTTTTGACATAAGTAAAGGAACAAAACACAAAAGAGTGCCATACCTCCAGAGCAGCGATCTCCTCATCAGCGTCATCTTCTGACAGTTCAGGTTTGGGAGGCGGCGACAGTGATGCAGGGCGCTTAATCGTAGTCGGTGCCATCCCCTTTGCTTGCAATATGTCTAGAAACGGGCGTTGACAGATTAAAACACGCTATTGTCAAGGACACAAGCTCACCCAGCGGTCTATAGTGGAATATGAAAGTGACCTGTTCACAAACTTTGGCCGTCTGTACTGTCTTCGCAGGCTCTGTCGGCACCTCTGCACCTAATCTACCACATTCTATACATGTTCCAAAAAAGAAAAATATACCACGCTTACTGTACAGAGTGAAGAACTGCTTTCTTGGACCGTTCGTGGATTTTGTCGACGGGGTTGAAGGTGTGTATTGGCTTTGGCCCTCTGATTACATACAGGCAGCTAACTTGCCATATCTCAAGTCTGATTTCGCCCAAGTCCTGTACAGACTCTGCCGCATGCATTTCGTCGTCGTCTTGATACGGTTTCATGAGAACTCCATGAAATTGAGCATCAAAGGTTAGTCCTCATACCAGTCAGTTCTATGGAAGAAAATAAGAGCGATCGAGCTGTTGTCGCCGAGGTCCGTGCAGAGTTCAATGACACTACATCAGAGGGCCTGAATGTAGGACGACCAGGCGCATCCAGCAGCCGGCTGCCAGCAAAGGATCCGTCAATGTGGACTCTGCCAGAAGTAGCAAACTGGCGATCCCTGTGTCGCCAGTGCACAGAAAAAGCCTAAGAGAGACGGTGAACAACGTCGTCAGGACCGGCCAGAGACGAACCTTGCCTGCTTGTGAGGGTATCCAGCACTTCACCTGCTTTTTCTCCCGGGAATATTCAACACGATACTCAGGCAAGTGGTCGCCGTCGACTTCAATCCAGGTAAAGAAATCGTCGAATTGCAGCATATTGTGGTCGCCGTGCAAGTCATGCGCAAATCAAATCAATCGGAGAGCGCCGAAAGTCCACTTGGCTCCTCCATCCACTCTCGTCGTCAGCAGCGTCCTTGATTCTCTTCCACGATGCCACCGAAAAATGCCAAGGCAAGCGGATCGTCCAACAAGGTCAAGGAAGACAAGGTGAATCGACCGTCGATACCTTGGTGTACCGTGCTAATCGTCTAAGATGTCCAGACCTTTGGAATGAAAAACGTTCGTTTCTCCACCTATTTTTGCGTACTCTTCGCTTACCCAACTCCGTCAGAAAAATAAATCAGCCAAGGTCAAGCAGCAGGTAGCCCAAATCCAAGCCCAAGCCGCCGTGACAGGCAAATCCCGTACTGCCCTCGAGAAGGAAAAGGAAAAAGCTTTACGGGAGAAGGCAAAGTTGGATGAAGAGAAACGCAAAAAGGAGGAAGCGGCATTCTTCAAGCCGGTGCAGACCCAGAAAGTGCCGTTTGGTGTCGACCCCAAGACGGTGCTGTGTGTGTTCTTCAAGTCCGGAACTTGTGAGAAGGGGAGCAAGTGCAAGTTCAGCCACGACGTCAATGTGGGCCGAAAAGTGGAGAAGAAGAATTTGTACGAGGATACGAGAGAGGAGAAACTCCAAGGTAAACTATGCAATCACAGCTGGTGACCGTGGCTGACAGTGCTACAGATACGATGGATACATGGGACGAAGAAAAGCTCCGTAGTGTCGTGCTCTCGAAAACAGGAAAACCTCGCACAACTACAGATGTATGTAGCGCGTCGTCCTATGCTGCAGCGCTAATATTCTGCAGATCGTCTGCAAACATTTTATTCAAGCCATTGAGACAGAAAAGTACGTCTGAAGATCATGTCGTCCGGCCTCTCCTAATCATTCACAGGTTCGGCTGGTTCTGGGAATGTCCAAATGGCGAAAACTGCATGTATCGACACGCCCTACCGCCTGGCTTCGTCCTTAAATCTCAAAGAAAGGCTCTGGAAGCCGCAGCGAAAGCTAATACGATTAGTATCGAAGAATTCCTTGAAGTTGAGGTATGTTTTCTCAATGTAAGAGGATGATTTGATGATTCACGGACAATCAAGCGCCACAAACTGGGTCCTAACCTTACGCCAGTGACGCCTGAAACCTTCGCCCACTGGAAAAAGACACGTATGGACAAAAAAGAGGCAGAAGAAGAAGCTCTGCGCAAGGCCAAAGATACTCAGCATGCCGCAGGAAAGAACGTCGGTATGAGTGGCAGAGATCTGGTAAGATTTAGTCATCTTGACATTGCGAGCATAAGCTCACTATACATCTAGTTCCAATACAACCCCGAATGGTTCGAAGATGATGAAGAAGATGGCTCCGAAGATTGGGAGTTTGAAAAGTATCTGAAAGAGAAAGCGGAGGCAGACGCTGCAGAGGAGGGCCATGAATTTGTAAATCTTCAAGACATTCGAGAGGGCGACACTGAGGGTAGCGGGGGAGGCCAAGACTAAAGTCACATCTGTTATTAACGTAGATAAGGATACAATGCATTTAGTCCTCATCATCGCTTCCATAACCAGCAAGGGTTAGCCCAATTGGCGCCGTTGGGGCGCTTCTAGGCTGCACAAATGACGCGCCATTCTGCTGCCGAATCTCTGCGAAATATTTAAGGCCCTCCATGGCATCTGCGCTCAGTAGTCCAACTGGTTTTGACGGTGCCTCCGGTGGAGGTGGCGATGGAGAAGGCGCTTCAATATCTAACCGCCGGCGCTTGCTCTCAGGTTCTCCGCTGTCCTCTCCATCATCCTGCACCACATTGCCCTCCTCGTCAAGTGCGTCGCCATCTTCCAATGCTCTGATCGTCCTCATAGCATCAACAATACGGGGATCCATTTTGGAGCGGATGACCTCTTGACCCATCGTCTCCAGGCGCCTCTTCTCCAAAACCTTGGAGGTCGGATTAGGATCCTCCGTAGCCCACCGAACATTGAGAATTTCGTCGTTGTCTAGAGATTGGCACGCCATTGCCTCTTTGGCAAATTGCGCGTGTAGTTCAGACACGTAGGTGACGAAAGCGACACTTCGGTACTGCAGTACCTTGACGGCCCACCCTGTCTCAGAATCATCTGTGGAATAAAGTTAATACGAGATAAAGCTGGTAAAATATACCTACTGACCATGCTCTATCTGCCCGAACTCCTTGAAATGTCTCCGAACGACTTCCTCCGTCTCGAGGCCATTCCCTGTCTCCTTAATCCGTCCAACGTAGAGTGTACGATTCATCCTGTTGAAGCTACCCACACCACCCATGTCGTCGCGATAGTCTGCGAATTTGTCGCGCGCGAAACAGTCTTTGGAGCTGTCAGGCAGCGCGTCCTCTGGATCGGGGAGACAGTGCAAATATTCGCATTCCCAACCGTATGGGCAACATCCGCGGGCAAAGAAGAGGCAGCAGTACTTCATTCCAGTCATGTTGGCGCGGGTCAGGCCGGAGTCTTTCTTGATGTTGCATTTCGTTTGGGATTTTACTTTGCTGGAAGAAAAGGTAAGTAGCCGATGAAACTGCAGTAGGGTATTGCGCACTTGGAGTAGCTGTCCTCTCTGTCACCGCCAGCCCATTTATTGTACCAGATATCTTTGAGAGAACAATGAGCACGAAGGCAAAGAGATAGGAACAACTCAACGAACTGTATTCTTTCCCCGTCTGGGGTGTCTCTTTCTTCTCTACTTCGCCTGGCTTGACCTGCTTACGAGCTGGCTTCATCTTTTTCGCCTTTTTCTGAGTCTTTGGCGTAACGACAGTGACTGTCTGCGTTTCTGTTTCGTTACCGTTGGAAGCCATGATGATGGTAGAAGGTTGAGTTGGTAATTGAAATACCACGTGCCACTTTCTTCTTCTAACCTTGAAGCTAAGTTCAAACAAGTTCAATTTGCTGGGTCTCGTATTCTTAGCTGCTGGGCGCCCTGCTTGCAATGAAAGAAGGAGTGCCCATCTTCATTCATCCGTTTCCGTCTGGTCACTGGGCCCAGGAAATCGCCATTTTCGTCCCTACCCGCCACCCGAACCACTGAGTTTCAGTGCGTAATACTTGGGGTCATGTGGGCGGCATTACAGCAGTAATAAATATACAGTCTATATAAATGCTGGAGCTTTCTTTCTCTCCTGCCCATGATTCCTCCAGAGCTCATTGATTTTATTATCGACCTGTTGCACGACGACCTTGCCTCGTTGAGCACATGTGCACTCGTCTGTTCCCAGTGGCTCGCTCGCAGTCGATTCAACAGCTTTGCCACCGTCCAGCTCTGGCCTTGGCGGGTTTCTCAGTTCTTTCATCTCCTCGAAGCACCGGAATGCACGTTCGCGTCGTATGTCTCACGGATTGAATTCGACGGCAATGCTACACGTTCCTCGATGGCGAACATACCCTTTGATAGGGTGCTGAAATTTTACAGTCTCACCCGTGTCTCAAATGTACGCGTCATCAGACTGGCCAACGTCGACTGGACAGCATACCCAATTCCAGACCAGAACCACATTATTTCTCTGCTTGGACAGTTCACTCGCCTCGAGCAGCTTGAGCTCGATTCTCTCGTTTCTCACGACCTGCGCACCATCGTACAAATTTTATGCAGGTTTCCTGCCCTCCAGCATTTTTCGGCGCATCTTCGGTTCTCGAAGTACCTAGAACATGCCGTGCAGTCAGCGGAACAGCTGCATATCCCCTCGGGATTGAAGACCGTGGAGCTTAACGCAGACGAAGGCATACCGGTGTTCCTAGCATGTCTTGGCGCCGCACATTCGTTGGACGTACGCACAGTTCGCTTGCGGAACATCACGTTCGATGACCTGCCTTACGTCCGTCGTGCCCTCGATACCTTGGACACAAACCTTCGCCACTTTCTGCTGTCCTTCTCACGGCACCAGAAGAAACCGATCCCAGCTGGTAAGTACGCTGCATTGCTGCTATGCCAAGCTAATACGTTCATACACTTATTTAGCCGATGTCTCCACAGCGCTCCATTTGTCCTGTCAAACCGACCTCCGCACTCTTCACGTTGAAAATATCGACCTCACGTGTAACGGAGAGTGCATCATGAGACTGGTTCTGCCTGACCTTCTTTCAACTATCACCTCGAACGTGATTGAAGACGTGACCTTAAGCCTTCGTATCCATTCAGTGGATGATCTCGCAGTCATGCCATGGCTGGAACTGGAAAAGGCTTTTCTCACCCATTCCAGTCTACGGAAGGTAGTCATGGATGTATCTTTTGATACGGGTGACGGATCAACAATTGAAGCAGACGTATCGAAACGGATGCGCAGCGTTGGGATCTTACGGGTGCATGCCATCTCGTGAGCTATTTATCCTTTTTCTATGCTGCGTGTGCTCAAAGGTCGACAGACGTGTGAGAAGCGTGACATCAACCACGAGACTGCTTTGTGAAGATGTCCGTTAACTTCATCACTTGGCGTCAGCGCGGCGTGGAGTATCATGATTTAAGTGCCAAAAGGGCTGTAATTTCTAGCCTAGTGATGAGAATAATGACAGAAGTTGTAACAACTTTAAAGTCAGAAGGTTTGGCGTACTCATCATCGTGCTGCATATGCGTATCAAAGGAGCACAAGGGAGCCCCAGTCTGGGATGGGTAAGAAACGACTCTTAGTACTGAAATGCAACAGAGATCGCTGGGCAATGACCTCGCTGAGGCAGTCCAACTACCGAGGCAGGTTGTTCGAAATATTATTCTCGCCCGCTGAATATTGAATGACGTGCTCTAGCGAAAAATTGCGTTTCGAGCACAGTGTAGCAAGGGTGGCTCCGGCCATAGCCCCCTTCTCATCATATGCCGGGAAGGTGCATTTCACAGGACCGTACGACGGAATTGTTGCCTGAAGTCCTCAGTCCCAATATACCATAATGCCGCCAAGTCCAAGGTCCGTATTTGTCAAGTTTGGGGGCCGTCCAACGGCTCACCACTCTCTCATACCCTGCGATAGGAATGAAAATGTTCAGGTAGCTCCAACCCCTCCGGGGTCTCGTTTTATCACAAACATGCGTAATACTCAACAAACTGTGTTCGATCGTGACCCGATTCTTCAAAACACAGAGTTTATGGGTGGCTACGAAGGCTATTATATCTCTCGAAAATTATTCAGAATCCGGCTCGCAGTAGGAAGTGGACGAAGCTTGCTCACAAGTGGAGACCGGATGCCCCAGACACAAGAGCATTTCGATTATTCCCGGATAGAATGAGAAGCTCTATATCATATACTACGAGTTCAGTGCCCCGCTATTAACCAAAAAACTAGATAGATGGTTTCAGTGATGCTTTCTGTCATAGCAAGGGGTTGACTTACCAATAAGATAATCGAATAAATAGCCATAGCCATCACGTCAAATCGATAACTTGCCCAGCAAGGTCCTCCATCTTCACAGGCTCGAGCTTGATCTTCTTCCTGTTCTCGGAAGCGCCCTCTCGCCGTTTCCGTTTCCCTTCAATAGCCTGTATTCTTGCCTAGTAGGGATTCCGTTGGTAATGAGCGCCAACACTCGGGTTTAGGTGAAAAACTCTTACCTTCAGAGCTTCCAGTTCTTTGGTGTCCGTCTCTGACTCATCACCATCGGATGTGAGGTCGATGGCGGTGGTTTCTGGAGCACGCTGAGCAGGTCCACGAGGCGACGGTGCGATGTCAAGAGCACGGAGTACACCTAATTGTAGAGACGTTAACCGGATAGGAATGAGGAGGTGTAGTAGAGAACGCACTCAAAGGTCGATACTTGAAGCAAAATACTACTAATGGATTCCCGACGGGTACACTGCGATACTCTTGAGGTCGGGTCCGGTGAGTGACGACTGGATCCCCAAAACTATACGCACATTAGTATGTGAAGTGAAGGTCTACCCGCTTCACGTACTCAACCTGGTGATCTATTCCCTTCTTAGTCTTTTCACTGTACTCCCCAGCGTCTGGAATAGGCTTGTATATCCGAGGACCGTGCGTATGTGGTATGCGATGCAGTTGAACCCGACTAATTTCCACCTCGATGTCGCCCACATTCTGCATAGACTGATTGAAGGCGTCGTCGTTATCTGGGAGTCATGGCTAATGGATAACACCACAGAAGAAGCAAAGGGGATTCACCTGTTAGCGTGAGACGCGAGAATTTATAGGGTCGCCTTGTCGTTTCTGAGATCCTCACGCCGGAGAATTCATACTGCTGATGTGGGTCGCTGCGAACGAGTTTCCAGGAGTATTTGGCACCATCAACATAAGGTGCTACTCTGAGAGGAACCGGGGCGCCATGAAGCTTGAAGTGTATCTCAAAGGTCTGAGTGGCGAAGGTGAGAAATAAGGAGGGACAGTGGCAAGCTGACGCGCCTTGTTTTCTTCAGATGCAATCCAACAGGTAACCTTATTTCCGTCTTTTTCAACCTGGTATTCTTCTGTCTCGACGCCTTCGATGGTTATCCATGCTGAAAAGTTGTCATGGTGGGGCATTGCCAATGCGGTAAGGAACAAGAAAGAACACCATCACGTGAACTGGAGTCCCAGCTAAAGTCCGGAAACAAGATTGAAGAAACACTCGCGAAACTATCTGACCAAGTTATGAATTCTACGGGATTCTACAATATTACAGTTACTTCTAGGGACCTCAGAGAATTATTACATGGTCAAGTCAATCACTTGACCTGGATCTTCTACTTTGATTATCTCGAGCTTATTGTGCTCGAGCTTGATCTTCTTCCTACTGGCACTTCCGGTCGAAGTATTGTCACGGCGCAATCGTTTGCCCTCGAGAACCTGCAGTCTAGCCTGTTCGGAATGATAAATATGCCTTTCAAATGGGTTAAGGCCCCAGGCCCCGGTGCTAACCTTGAGAGCATTGATCTCCTCATCGTCATCAGAGATTTCGATAATATCAGGTACGGTAGGTGGCCGCGACACTGGCGTGGGGGGTGGCACGATGCCGTTCGCTTGCAGTACAGCTGGTCATGTGTGTGAACATCGAACAGTAGCGACAGAGCCACAACAACGCACCTAACGGTCTGTATTTAAAAGAGAAGATAACAACAGGGGGACCGATAGCAGTGCACCGGCACCGTGAGCATTTCATTCTACGGTTAGGTACTGCAGCTGCAAAACTGGACAGCATCAGTGAGAATTCCAGAGTCTCAGCGAGCTCGAGATACTCACCCCACTTGGTGGTCAGCCCCTTTCTTTTCCCTCTCGTGGATTTGTCGTCGCCCTTGGGGTTGGTAGTACACCAGGGTATCCTTCTTCTTTTTCTCTACGTGGCATTTCGATATCTCGACGTGTATTTCGCCAACATTCTGGGTTGACTGGTCTAGTAAATCGTCGTTGTCTGCACGTTCGATGAGCATCATTCTTTCCCCTGGTAAAAACACGGCACCTGAGAGCTTGATATTCGAGAACATAAACGGTAACCGGGAGGTCTCTGTGATTGGGATTCCATCCGTGGAGCCCTGGTGTCTACGGTCCTTCTGTAGGATGCAATAGTATCCATAATGTGTTCCGTCGACACGCGCTATGATTTTGGTAGGGAAAGCAAAATTGTTGTCCTTCCAGTGAATTTTAAACGTCTGGTACGACACCGGGTCCTGAGACGCATGGAAGAGCTCAAATCAAGGGTTCCTACCTTGTTTGCTTCCGATGGAATCCAGCAGGTGACCCTACCTGACGTAACCTCGACCTGATATTCCTTTGCCTGGATGCCTTCAATGGTGACCCAGGCAGAGAAATGGTCGTAGGTCAGCATGGCGGGACAACTGGGATTTGAACGCGAATAGTAACAAATTAGTGGACTTGGTCGTAGTAATTAGTTAAGCTTGGTGACAATGCTTGGCTACGCCTTCCCAGTCATTTTCAAATTCCGCCACCATGTCCTCAGCTATCCACGATACACCCCGGCTCGTTGATTGTTACCAAACTGTACTGCAACCTAAATGCGGTGAGCAGCTGCTGCCTCCCTACATTCTACCGTGCGTACCTGCATTCTCTGCGTCTCTGTTTTCCTGCTCTCACACAACCGTGTTAGCTTTTATCTTCGAGGAGGCACTCGGACGTGAAATGGAAATAAGTAACAATGATAAGGTTTTTCTAATTCCACGCCTCGTGTCCCTTCAAGAGCATTCGCTGACTCGTCTTGCAGGCAACGAAGTCGCACGTCTGGCCACTGTCATTCCTTGCGGCGACCATCTATTCGTGGTTTATGCGCAGGTTCATTCCCACTGTCAAGTTCACCTTTTACTACCTTTTCACGACCGAGCGATCCAATGACTCTCACAGAGTTCGCCTCTTTCGTTTTGGCATACCCATTGTCATGAAGACGACGCCACGGACGGTCAGCACCGAGGCGGACGCCCTACGATTCTTGAATGCGACCTGCTCTGGCCTGCCAATACCCCGGCTCCTCGATTCCTTCGTGATCGGTGAAACCACGTATACCATCATGACGAAGCTGCCGGGGCACAATTTGTTGGACCGATCCCTACCCTCAGACCAATTAGAAGAGGTGGCCACAGAAGTCCTGGATTTCTTGCATCGCCTGTGGCAGATTGAGCAACCAGACAACTGCAAAGGGCAAGTCATGCGTAGCGCCAGTGGCCATGGGCTTCCCAACCCCATGACTCTCCATTCCAACCTCAGCAATACATTTCCTTCGACGCTACATTGCTATGCTCTCATGAATTTCAAAGACCTGGATCATTTCGTTGCGGACACGGCTCCTTCCATTCTTGAGCGTCTCGCAAATGACCAGGTGTGCTGGGTACATACTGATTTGCGACTCCAGAACATATTGGTGCAGGACGGCCGACTGAGTGGGATCGTTGATTGGGAGGACTCGGGATGGCTACCCCGCCACTGGCAGCTGCATATGTTCCGTAACGTATACATGCACGGCGTTACATTCGAATGGTGGAACTTGTGGGAGAGGGAGCGGATGCGTTTTGATGAAGTGGTGGAGGCAGTATACGAACTGTCTACCGGTCTGATCACATATCCATTGTGATGCAAATTTATTTCCTAATAGATGGTAAATCGAGAATCGGCGTAACGTACTCGTTATAATGACAGAACAGGAGGGTGATATTGATGGACGAGGGACTGATAGAAAAGGGTCAGGAAATTATTGTCAGCCTGGGTACTCATTGTCTTGATCTTCGTTTCCACCAAACTAATCAACTCGGTCCGATTCTCTTTGCGCCCAGGAAAGCTTCCCTTGTCGTACAGACCCATCAGCACCTGCAGGATCCAAGTCCGGCAAGTCATGTTATGTGCGCGATTCTCGTCGACTGTGGCGTAGCTCGTGAAGACACTACGACAGATGTCAACGAAGTCTGGGCACGGCACGTATCCCTCCAACTTGTAGTATCCCAATACTGCACTGTTCCCTGTACGCGTGGCTGGCGTTACTGTCTGGGAGCCGTACGTTTCCGCGTACGGCCGACCGGAGACCTGGTACCAGTGATGACGGACTGCTCTGGAGTTGGCGTCGGTGATGATGATGGCCCAATGAAAGGCGCCGGTAGCGAGTTGTACGGTACAGACGTATAGCGAATCGGGGTCGAGGGGGACGTGCTGGTGCATCCTACCAGCGGATAGCGAATTAGGCGCCATGCAGCGAAATGAGTGATGAGGTAAAAGGAATCGCAGGGGTAGATACGTCTGTAGGCCACCATTGGATAAGAAATCGAGCTCATCGTTCGCGAGTACTCACGACACTGCTGGCCAAAGATCCTCTCAATCCGAGTTGTTCATCCAGCCCTCGTCACTGCAGCCCTTTATCGGCAGAATCAGCGAGAAGAAAAGGCGAAAGGAAGAAAGGAAGAAAGGCGTACGTGGGAGTCGATAGTGGGTATCGGAGTGCAAGATGGAATCATCATGGAGCAAGAAGCGTGGCTTGGGCGTGGCGTTGTTTGACAATAGCCCCTAATCACTCATATTTTGCATTTCAAATGTATATAATGCCTCTCTCCCTCACACTTGTTGTTGCTAGAAAATATTCTACCGTCTGCGGATTTCTATTCCGAAACTGCGAGCCTTTATTGAAGGGCGGCACGGTACTTTTCTGACGTCAAAGCAGATTTTCCATCAGATCCTCAGGCCAGCAATTTATTGCATGCCCTCAATCACCGGCTCCGACTGACCTTGGCATTCGTTCTGGATTCATCTGTAGCGCATGACCAGCATGAAAGGAAGAAAAGAATTCTGCATGGCCTAGCCTAACAGTCCTCTGTCTATACTGCTGCTTCGCGAAGAGCGGCTCATCTTTTGCTGCCCTTCTCCGAGTCCATCATAGATTCGACGTCATATTCCATATGCACTTCTGCTGATATTAATAAGAACCATCTTGCCGTGTTCGGGTGTCGGAACGTCAGTGTTTGAAATGGTCACCTCGGCTTGCTTCAATTACAAGTCGTCGATGATCCTTCTTAGAAGTAACGGCGACCATATATACTCCGCCATCTCTTGCCACATGCTAGCGTCGAGGCCCGAGCCGTGTCTGTCAATCACAGCGCCACCTTTCGACAGGTTAGCTGCACCACTAGTCTATATTTGCGGTCACATCTGCTTAGATTTACTGCAACTTCGCTTCTCTTGACAAGATATATTCTGCGAGCCTGGCTATTTTCTCATTGCCATGGACACCGCCGTTCTGACACTAAAGTGCTGTCTGTTATCGGCTCAAGAACTCGCCCAACACTGTCTATATTCGTAGCCGTCGCCGCAACGAGTTCGCGTCATGTAGATTGTTGATTTAAAATACAAGTGCATCCGGTACAGGCTGTATACAATACATAGTCCTTTTTAAATGTCCCCCCGGTGACCTTTATGCTTCCTTCAACGCCGTCTTCACGAAAAGCGTCGAAAACAAAAACTGCGACAGCTGCTCGTCATGCAGCGGTAGATGCCTCCATCCTCGCCCAAGTCTCCCCAGCGGAACACAATACCTCGCAACCGCCTTCTCGTCTTCCCCGTCATCACGCACAGCAAAGTGCACAAATATCAAATCGAGCATGCCCTCGCCCCCGATGCAGTCAAACGACAAAGATAGATCATGATTCCACACCGGATTAAAACCGTTGTTCTTGACCACGCCCGTTTTTTCCGAAATTTTCTTGTCTTGGGTTTTGCCAGCCTCCGGCACCTCGCTCGTTTCCTCAAAGGGTGAATGGGTCCAATCAGGCACATGTAAAGATACCTCCACGTATGGATCAATCACTGATTTTTCAACGACCTCTTGTCCAGAGCTGTTTTTTGGAAGCGGGAGTTGCTGTGCCGATACGATCTAGGGTATTAATTTGGTGAGTGAGCGACTTGGCGAGAACGTAGGTAGAGCGCCATGCCTTGATTTCAAATGTGTACTTGGTCTTTTTCTCCAACAAGGATTCACCTCCAGGTCTCAAAGCCGCCGGTTTGAGTACGTAGCCGCACCGCCCATTTCGTTGGTACATGGCTTGGTTGATCATGTACCCTGAATCTGATTGACACGAATTAATATCGCTGGATCAAGAGAATGAAATATAGTAGGCCTACCAAACGTCTGCCAGTTTATAGCCACCAGCTGCGCACCTACAGCCCAGTACTTTACTGGCTCATAATTTGTCGAATTCACCCTCGTTCCCTTCGGGTATATCCTCACCATATGTCCTTGCGTATGTCGCACCAGGGCTCTGGGTTCTGTTCTGTTCGCCCGTGACTCGGAGAGAGAAAATATGTGCTCAGGCGCATATGTCTCCGTAGCTGAAAGGCCCCTGCACTTGACGCCGACAGTGTACACAAGTAGGGAAACCAGTTTGAATGACATTAGCGGCTTATTCTTGGGCTGCGACTTTTTGACACGCCGCCAGCGGGATTTGAGGCTGCTAAGCATACTGGAGTCCGTGCCGGACGACGAAGACGAAGAGGATGTCCAGGATTCCTCGGCTTCAGCTGCAGCACGAGCTTCCTCAGTTTTTCGGGCCTTTTCAGCCGCTATTTCTGCAGCAAGATAAAGATTCTTGGCCTAGAAATGCTTAATCATGGAACTGTTTTATAAGAGCGAAACCTTACTTTCAGTAAAATCTTCCCTTTCAACTTCTCCGGGCTTGGTAGCTGATCCACAGGCGGCCTTCCTTCCACTGGCGCCTGTATCATTGAATCACCGAAAACGGCTGTCATGATTTCTACGATCTTGTTCTGTTGTTGAATTCCACAGTGAACTTCGGCAGATATGATGATGGCATACGGTGATGTGACGAAGGCATACTTGGCAATAGCCTCACATACAGCCCGTACAGTTACTTCGGAGGTTAATGTTTTGCCATGATAAACCACTGGCTCCCCATCTTCACCATCGTAAATGTCCACTGAGAGGACGTTCAAATTAGGACTCCTCAAACGTACAAGGAAGAAGAATCAATACTCACGCTCAACGCTGCGACAGCTGTGTAGAAGTGCACGGATGTATCCTTCAATGGTGCTCACTCCAACAAGCTGATGTCCCACAAGGTAAGTATTGTGGGAGGAAGATATGAAGTATTCCGGCATCGGGCGCGTCATATCTTGCCAAACAGGATCATGTAGTTCGGAAAACGGACTATTGTCATTAGAGAAGAGGAATGATATGAAAGAGTCCAAGCTTATGACCTCAGAGTTGGGTGAATATCTGGAAAATATGGCTGAGGCGTCGGCTGTAGACTGTGCAAGAAAGTCAATGGAGGAACAGCTTAGAAAATGTCATTTACTTTTTGGGATTCGCGGAGAAAAGTTGTGAACGCAGGTAGATCGAGTTTTCCTAGATCACTGTGAATCGCTTCAATCTCGGGCCGTCTCTTGAGCAACTTGACGAATCGCTTGAAAGCGTCAAAGTCGAGGTAACCGTTCTTCTGAGTGTCGGCCTCCTGCGACGACCATCAATAAAGTTTCCAGCTCTCAGTCAACGACCACATACCTCGAATAGCTTTCTCAGTTCCACTTGAGATGAGTTTACATTCAACCTCTTGCACAAACCCTCAATTTCTGCGAACTCGAGTCGCTGATCACCCTGGCGATCCGCTCCTTTCCAGTACTGTTTCTCCCACACCGTATCTCGTACGTCGATGTTTCCCAAGTCGGTCATCAAACCCTGCCTGATTGCATGGAGCTTCTTGAGAGTCTTTAGCCAATTATTGAAGATCTCAGTGGTGTCGGCAACGATGTGGATGGTCTTGTAGCTGCCCTCAAGGATGTAAATGATGGTTATCCATCGATCCTCCATCGCTTGCGACAACTTGAACTGTGAACGATAGTATCGAGACTCTGGACCTGAGCGGATCTCCTTGATCGCTTCAATGGGAACTGTATGCAACTATGACAGGCCCGTAGTAAGAGTCAAAACAACTAGACGTACTGATACCACTCTTCTTCGATTCGTAGCAGATTTGCCCTTCGTCCGGATCTACACGAAACAGTGCCCTTTTCTCCTTCTTCGCTGATACCTTGAGCATCATGGTACCCTGCAGCAAAGCCAGAGGCACGCTCGTGTCTGGTACAGCTGGTACATGACTTAGAGACTGGCTTGAAGATTGCTGAGACATCGTAAAATCAGTTTTCTTTGAGTGTCGGAAGCGTAAATGAAAATGGGGAAGATGGTGGGTCAAAGGCATGGCCAAGCATTTCCGATTCTGTTCGGTCGTCGCCTGACAGCAAGGCACGTGGCTGTCGACGCGTGACGTCATAATGCAATTAGTATTCCCTCAAAAATTTCGTGGAGTCGGACACAATGCACATTGACGACACAACAGAGAAATTGCCTAGGGGACCTTCACCTGGCATAATTTCCTGTAACAGGCACGGAGCGCAGCTATGCGACATGGCTGCTCTGGAAGCCCTTCATTAATGGCACGCAGTTTCCCGTCGCTATAGGTCGCTATGTAGTTGACAATGACCCCTGATTCAGGAACCTTGTGCCTTGCTTGGCCTCGAATTCAAGGCCCTGCCTTCGCAAAGTGTTCCTTGTGTTTTGCCACGCGGTTGCAAATCAGGAACCCAATGTACCAGAGGATCACAGCCAATGCGACGTTGACCGGGCGTTATCCATACCGCTTCAAACAGAAGCTTATTTCAACAATTTCAAAGCCCCAAGCTTCCAAGTCGAGGGGACGCTAGCTTGAAATATACAGATAATAGGATTATTACGTGCACGGTGCGCTATACCTCGGAATTATCGTCGGAAAGTTATTCGTTTTCTCATGGCGACTATGATGACGCCGACGGCAACTTGCTGCGGAATGGCACCGCAATGGAAGTTGTGGCCACTACTAGAATACAATCGATGGTACGTCGACCCGGAGGCCAACTTCCGTTCTTTCACCTTTCATATCATAGAGACGGGGTATCTGAGCGCTTCTACTACAGCTTTGCTGTCCGTAGTGGGAAGAGTTACTATCCGAGAGATGGGAATCTTTTTGCATATGAAATGCACGAATCCGCGTGTGCGCACCCTGGACTTTTTCGCTGAAAGGCCTCAGTCAGATCCTTGTGAGATGGACCTTTTCATTTGTGCGAAATAGCGCGGCACTTTAATTTCTTTTTCAGGCAGTGCCTAGTATCTGGCAGGAGCAGTCTAGGGGACGACTTCCGCAGGAATATTCGGCCTGCAAAGCCAAGGGTTGCGCTCTTTCGCCACTCCTTAGGCGGACAGGTAAGGGCCGAAACTCTGTGAATGAGTGACCGTCGCTCGGTCGTCAATGTCGAACAGGCTATTCTACAATGTGCATGACTTGATGAAAAGAAGATAGTCCTTGAAAACTACATTTTACCTGGAGTAAACTCTTGAGGACGCGAAATCCAACGGATCGTTCGGTATAAAAACATTTAACTCGGAGCCGATACTTGGATCATGTGGGATGGAAGGATGCCAAAACCGGTGCGCAGCAGCTCTCTCGGGGTATGGAACTTGGAAGGGGCGCAGGTCGTCAGGTGTCGAGGCCAAACAAGTGGTCCGGACGTTGAACGAATAAAAAAGCCCCAATAAACGGCATGCTTGGTATCATGACAGTCGACCAACCACGAGCTCCGGATACTACTAATTACAGCTGACTGACAGGACCTTACGGTAATGCGCGCATCATTATTCGTTGCATCCGCTGCTTTCCAGGCCCGAAGAGATGTAACCACGATAATTGTTCGTGACATTCCAAGAAAAGTCCCCCAGGGTACAGGTATCTTGGGATAGATATTAGGGCGTGCCTCTGCACAAGCTATAAAGGAGGCAGCAAGGTCCGTCACCGCAATCTTCAAGTCCCATAACGATGTACTCAAGCTTCGCTCTGCTACTTTTGCCTTCTCTTGCGGCTAGTGTTGAGCTAGTCATCTCACCTTCTTGTGGAACTCTGTACGGCGGGATAGGCGACCTCAATTCTGGCCTCGGCTCGCTGAGCTCATATTCTACGATCGTGGCTTTTGGGGTAGGTCAATTCGATGTTCTTCCTGTTTAGCAGTTTGATACTTACCATGACTATGGTACATCACAGGACGGATACACCGACGGTGGCAAGCAAGACGGTACAACACTTGACGAAGCTGCACAGGACGACCCTCTGGACCCTAAGGCTGGTGGAAGAATGACCAATGGTCCTGTCTGGGTAGAGTATCTGGCCTCCGACATCAATGCAGCTATCAAGGATTATGCGGTAGGCCTTCCTTTCCGTATCTGTACACGCGACCCATATTCATTAACCCAGGTTACGAAATCAGTAGTCGATGATACGCAATATCCCAGTTTCAAGTCGACTCTGGACGAGAGAGATTTCCTGTATCAAGGTCGGCTATTCGTCTTTTCCTCGGATATGAACACTTACATGGTGACGTTCTAACAGGAAACCTGGTTATTTCCTCTGCAGACAAGCCCGATAGCAATACCACATTGTTCATCATCTTCCACGGTATGGAGTGAGTCGACCAACACATAACAATAAACCAATGGTGCCTTACCAATACCTTCCAGGGACTTCCTTCTCGCTGACGGTATGTTCGCACATTAACAGCTGTTCAACAATACCTTTAACTAGCACCCTAGCCTCAGACTTCCCGACCACGGCCAGTAATATTCTATATGAGCTGATTATGCTTGCGGATTCCCCACTGTACGCCAAGAATATCTTGGTAGTCGATAATTATGGCCGGGGTAACGTGACAGATGAAGGCGAGATCTATAAACAAGATCTCTTCGACGGCATCGGTAGTTTGACCAAGATATTCACGGATGTGAATGTTGGCTTCATTAACTTTGAAAATCTCTGGACTGCGGTCCTCGGTACGGACCCAGGGTATGAGGCATTTGGGTATACGAGCTCGGGTGCCTGCACTGTCAACGAGACCACGACTCTAGGTCAATGCGGCGATCCCGAAACTACGTTCTATTACATCCCACAGTAAGATTTTCGATAAGAATTCATGAACAGAAATTGAGCTCACATGTTCTGCCATAGATACCCATCTACCGTGACCCATCGTCTGATGGCTGACTACGTGAAGGCGGTCTTCGAGACATGCATCTGAGGCGGAAAAACCAACATAGGCGATGTAACTATGCGCTTTCTAGGATCGGCGATTGAGCGGTTCTCGAAGATATGATAATGAGTTTGTAATAAGTACTTATCGTTCTTCGTGAAAAGGATTAATACACATGGTCCGTGGATTGCCGAAATTAAACGAACTACGCGAAATTTCCAGGATACCGGTTGCCCATGTGTCTCGTATGTAACCGGAGCTGAAGCGGACCAAAAAGCTCGAGACTCACAAAACGCTCACGAGCTGTCTGGTTGAAAGAGGGTTTCAGGCGAAGTTGAAATTATTGATTGCGGCCCGCAACGGCCCGTTACCGTGGTCTCCATTATTGCATTTCGAAGGTCTTCTCTTTTCCTCGAGGTTCCCTGTCTGGTTAATGTCACGACTGTCTTTACTTCTGAAAGGCATCCGCCCGCCACAGATGTAAAATCTGATCTTTAATTGTGGTGGTGGTCACGATCATCTATCTGTTCCAAGATCGTTTTCAGTGTCACAGGAAGAACCCCGAGACCGGTTTAACAATTTCAACCTGGATGAACGGAGCTTTTCGTCGCGGAGGCTATATTCTGAACTAATACAGGACCATCCTCATACGTATGTCCAATCACAACTTCACCGTTAGCCGCAATTTTCCCGGGTCCTCAGGCGAGGCTGGTCTTGTGTGGCGCGGACCTCTTTGGTCATGCATATGGCCTTTTGTTTCTGATATCCTCCTAGACAATCACTCTGATCTTGTCTTATCGATCATGTATTGATCATGGTCAAGTCTTGTCGTTTGTGTTCCTGCGAACGTTTCGTCACGATTGGTCTGTCCGAGCTTCGGTCGATGAGAATTAGGGATCGATGTATGGAAGGGATCATCGTACGTCTATCACCTTCTGAGTGTAAGGAACATATCCCATTGGAATTCTGGGATTCTGCAGCTACTGTCGCTGATCAACGGACCTGCAAATTGATGGCTCGCACCGGGATCTTCTATTTTGCGAGCTCGACTGTCGAGCGGTGCTATATTTCATTCCATTGGCCACTACTCATCCTTTTCTGGTTTTTCTTGTATTTTTAGGCCTGATATTTCTGAAATTGACACTATGAGCTGGCCTGACAAAGTACGGCTAGTAAGTGTTCTGACTTCATGATCGGCGCTACCGAGTCACATTATTCTGGTAGAACCTCATCGGCTGACCATTCTTCTCTGTACGTGCATTATTCTTCATCAATGAATGCAGACCGCAAAGAATTCGCGAATACAGGCGAGCTCGATAATTCCCAACTACTTAGTCTTCGTACAAGGTTCTCTTTCCTCTCTCGCTATGGTCAGGTCCTGACTAGCACGTTGCAGTGCTGCAATTACGTTTGCTGTAATCAACGCTTGGCAGATCTTATTGAGCAGTCGAAGAGCAACACTTGTACCTAAGGGCTCATCCATTCATTCTGGTCTTCGCATCATCACTCGTACGGTACAACTTTGGGTATACGTGCTCTCCGACGCTACTCAGTCCCTAACTACTATCACTCTTGACTCCTCTCCCTAATGAGGCGTTCCTGCAGTCCTGTAGGTACGTCACTTACAGACATTGATCACTCCAACGTCTTTGATTTCGAACCTTGGTCTCCGTTGAGTCATGGCTCTAAATCTCCTGTTTATGCGTCGACTGGGCGTTCATATCTCCGCTAGCGCCTCCAGAATTCGAGTTCACAGCGCCCATGTCGGCATTTACGCACGCGTGCGATGATTCATTCGACGTAAGAAACGTACAGGTCCCGGGAGGTCCCAGGCGGTCGGGCCGGTACGTAGACATCGTCCTTGCAGGGTCGCAAAATAAAGTCAAAGCTGATTTGCTGTATGATGCTTCGACGAGTCAATTGCGCCATCTAGGTACCACTGCAGTTGCGTGAAAAAGACGTCGAAGTTCGAAGAGAGAGTGGATGTATATATTCGGTAGGTTCTGCATTTCTTGTCCGGCTTCGTGAAATTCTTATAGAAGGCCCGTGTTTCTGAAACTGCAGGGTGTGTGAAGGTACAGATGCTCCTACAGCTTTGAGACGAGATATGAAAGTATGGATGCAGTCATACTTGAATCTCAATGAGTTGAAGTACCATATCGAATATGGCACATCCAGAAAGCGAATAGGAGATAGGTCACGGAAGGAGTGAGTGCGCAGCTCCAAGAATGGCTCCCCGATTCCGACTCCAAAGCTCATTTTTTCGTCATCGGCGAAGTCGGATAAGGACGAGAACGGGCCGACAATGAGAGCAGTGCAGAGCGTGGCGCGGCTGGCGGCAGGTGAATGATCAAGGATAATCCAGGATGAGCCTACGGCCAAGATTTGGTTCCGCAATGGTATTTGTATTTTGCAAGGCATTTTTTTGGGTGTATCAGGACGAAGTCTTGAATATGGGGTTAATGAGTTGCGTGGGGGTGGAGATAGAGCAGCATGGTATTATCGATCTATTAATTACCGTAGGTTGTATCGCTGTATATTAATCAAGGTAAGATACGGAGAAATAATTGCGATAATATAACTCGCGGACTGACCAGTCGTGGCGAAGGCCTTGCTGACAACGTTGAGTGTTTGGGAACCTAGGGCGTGCTGGTCCCTGGGAGACAGTGTTTCGTTGGCCGATTCATGAGTGCGAACTCGCGGTCCTTGTTATACACGCCTTGTATGGTTGCTGCCGGGTACCTATCAGCCGTAAAATCATGCCGGCTTGACAGAACGAAGTAACGTGTAGTGTGATCGCTTAGTGATTGCCTGAGGTTACGGCGCCGGCGAGAGCGCTGATATACAGGTGATACAGGTCCAAGTTGGGGATCGGAATCCCAGGCAATAATTGCCCATGTCGCTGTCTGTCGATTCATGTCGGTTACATATGGTCTTGAAATTATCACGAACGATGAAGCTAAGGGAAGCAAGGCGGGCTATTATGTATGAACTATCGCATCCGGCAACTTTTTGAGTTCCGTCACCGAGGGACCGCGGATGGCGGCAGAGCGCTAGCAAGGAAGGGGTAAAAGCTCGGTTTTCATTGATCTGCGGCATAGACCCCAAGGCTCGATTTAAACTCTTGGGCGGTACTTGTCCTATTCAATAATGGTATCAATAAGTAGGCTTTTATGAGAACGACAGGCATAATCGTATGACCTGTTGCTGGCCCTCTTCGTGCGATGTACATATGCATGGTCGGCTGACTGGCCGGTGCAATATTAATCATTCATGTTGTCGGTCAGATGACCAGCCCTCGCTGGTGGGTGGCGGCAATGAGTCGTGGAGAAGAAGAGTGGGCCAACGTTGGATATCCTTAGCTCTATAACCGACACCACTCGCTGCTTTTGTAGCATTTCTCGGACTGAAAATGTTGAATAGGCTATTTACCCCGCATCGTTTCCCCGGGTTACAGCATGTAGGGCACCAGTGAGCGCTTCCCCGCATTGCCTCGGTGCTGAGAAGAGATCCGATCAGCGAGCGGTTCTACGACATGTAACAGCCTGTAACAGGTGCGTAAAATGGTGTAATGGGGGAATCATGGGACGCCACAGAGAACAACATCAAAGGTAATCATATATGGAACAAGACGGGCGTCTCACAGAGATGAACCGTTCAGAGACATGCAACCATAGAAGAATAATTGCAGACTTGAGTCTGGAACAATAAATCCAGGACAGTTCCAGGATAATTCAAGAAGAATATTCGGGTCTGTCGAACCTTGTTGAGAATTTGTCTCGAATATCCCGAATTACAGTGCACCTGTTGCTGTAATTGCCTTGTGACCCTCCAATGACGGTCTGTCAATACGGAGGGACCCGTGCGGCGCGCCTGCGGAAGATACCGATCAGTCCAAGCCAGTCACGGGTACACGGACACTTCGGAAATATATGGCACGTGATCGGAACCAATGCTGGGAGATCTCCGGCCCGTGAATCTCTTTTTTGGTGGCCTCAAACCCAAGTTGCTCGCTGTCGACCACCATCTCCAGGGCAAAGCGAGCCATCCCCTACCCCATGCTTCTCGCGCTCCCTAACCCTGTTCTCGCCGTCGCTAACGACGTGCTCAGAGATCTTGATGGCGATGAAGCTCTAACAAGCCTTTGGTTCCGTGAGTTTTCGTGTTATCGTCAGGGCTCACTGATGAGCTGACTTGTCTCAACACTTCAGTATTTACGAAATGTAAAAGTTCTCTACATGATGGCAGGCGACTTGAAAACATATCCTGGCGACTATGGCATCGAGAAATGGCTGAGACGCAGACCTACCGCCCACTCACGCCCGCATCGCCCACGACAGATGCCACCAGATGCTCACCGTTCAATTCCCACCCGCAGGGTGAGTTTTAGCTCCTTGTATGCGAGCAGTTTTGTTGACTATGACTTCGTCTCTTAGCGGGCGAGAGAGTCGTCAAGGCGCCCAACGACAGAGTGTGCATCGGCAAGCTGATTGAAGATATTGGGATGTGCCAGCCCATTACCAGTTGCGAATTTAACAGTAGCAAAGGCCGATCCAGTCGCAACAAGCAAGGACTCGAAGGCAATACACTGCGGTCGTCGTTGCCCACGCCGTCGGCGGACACGGTGATTATATCCATAAGCCCGGTGTGCGATGCCCCTCAAGCCGAAGGATCGGTCGCGCCAACTTCACCCGCGTCCCGCCGTCCGGCGATTTCATCCCTTCAGACCCCCTCTCCTAGTGCTACATCATTTCCACGTGTTGTCGTAGTTAACCCGACGCCCAACCCTACACCTCATCCTACGCCACCAGCAACTCCAGTATTGCCGTCTACCATATCAAATTTGCCATTACCTAATAGTCTTCCCCAGGCGCCTCCTGCTCCCTCTTCCTCAAAGCCTCCTGTCTCCTCTCGTCCGCCTCCAGCACCATTAGTATCTCGCCAGGCTCAACCCATGTCTCTGTATCCCCCAGCACCCACCGCCTCCGCCGCGTCCCTCAAACCGTCCGAACGCATGTTCTATGTCGGCACCGGCTCTCCGTCTTCTGCTTCTGGCACATCAGATTCTCCGCCTGCGTCTGGGTCAGGCTCGTCCAGCTCGCCATCAGCGTCTGCGACGTCTGAGCTGCCGACAGAATCTGCCCTTCGTCCACGGTCTTTATCAAGTGATGGCCGCTCCAGCAGCGAGAGTAGCAGCAGTCATACCGATTTCAGCGATGAGCCTGAGCCAGGTGATGTCCAATCAAGATCATCGTCAGGCGTCAGGCGTCGGATCCAACCCAAGAAGAACTCCAAGTTTTTCGTACACGGCGGCCGACATCACGGCATCGGTCACTGGCCGAATGGACGAGTCAGTTCCCTGAGTCAGAGCAAGGAGAAGGAGCGCATGGACAGAGAAGAGAGGGAACGTTTGGCTCGCGAGAAAGCGGAGTTGGAGACTCAGAGAAAATTGAGATCGGAACAGGAGGAGAGGACGAGACTGCAGGCGAGAGAAAGGGAACGGGAAGCCGAGCGGAGGCGACAGGAAGAAGAGGCGAAAGAGCTGCAACGAGAGAAAGAGACGGAGCGAGAGTTGGAACGAATGAAGGCCCGGGAATTGGCTAAAGAGAGGGAACGTGTCAAGCAAGCTGAGCGAGAACGCGAGCTTCGTCGCCGAGCCTCCATGGAAACGTTACCGCGCCAATCGGCTGTCGATACTGAGATCTTCGACTTCAATGAGGATGCATCGTCCGACCCTTTCCTTCAAGCTTGTGGTTCACAGCCCGATCTTACGCGGACATACTTTGGACTCAGTCGTGCACTCAGTCCTCCGAAACCAAGTACCTCAAAGGGCAAAGGGAAAGATCACGGACTGCGACACCTTACAAAGTCGGGCACTGATCTCCAAGCTATGGTCAAGGAGAAGGCAACTACGCGTATGCAAATGCAACGGTTGAAGGGCGCTTTTACACCTCTGAGGAACAGTCCATCAACGAGCCTCAAAGAACATAACGGAGTCCAGCGTCCGTCACGGAAGGCCTCACGCGAAACTTTGCCTCAAGCGCCCGTTAAGAAACAGAGTCCGCCCAAGCCACCGAGTGCGAAGGGCAAGGAGAAGGCAAACTCGCAGCAGCAGACTGGAGGAGGGCGTCCCATTGTTATCGTCGACGAGTCTGACGAAGAAACCGATTCCGGCGAGGATGGATGGACATCTTGTGAGGACGATAGTGCTGAAGTCGAGGCTACCACTGTGAGTAACCCCTTTCGTGATACTTCAATCTATTCTCAACGTCTCTCAGAGTGAACGCGACCGTGTATCGCCTCGTCGTAACGTACAACCGACTCAAAATACCCGACATCCACCTTCCAATACCACTACTAAGCCCCGAAACCCTCGTCGACAACAGCCGCCACCTCCGGATGCCGCTAAACTTCAGGATGCGGTGTTAGAAGCGGCGCGGCAGCGCGATATGTTCGTCAAGGTCCCCAAGGGCAGCTATACCAATCTTAATCGAACGAATTCTGGCCTCCTTAGCCAACTTATGAATCCGGATCCTGCACGTTTACCCCACAGTCAATACCGCCGTGTGGAATCTAGTACCGAACTTGGATCTGGGAGCAGACATATGGGGAAGGATACGGGACTACAGCCGAGCCATAGTGCTGTGGCGTTACCCGTCTCTGCACAGATCACCGTCGGGAGCGTGCGGGAGAAAGGAGAGGTCAAGACGAACCCTGTGGGCGCAGATCGAACTTCTCCACCAGGAAATAGCGGATACCGGCGCAAGGGACGGCCGGAGGACGAGGAGATGGAGGATGATTCTGACGGAGAGGACGGTAACACGCTGATCGTTTCGAACAGTGTCGCGGAGGAGCGTCTAAGAGCCATTTTTGGAAGTAGCCGGGGAGGGGCAGCACTTCCAGGAGTGAAGCAGCACAGGAGCGAGCCATCCATCCAACCTCCAGCTCCGTCACCGCCTATACCAACACCCGCTAAAGACCTTCCGACTGTCACCGAACACGCGCCGCTGGGATTCCCATACAATCTACCTGTTGCTGCTATACCTTCAACACCACGGACCACAAGGCAGAACATGCTCAGGACAGAGATGTCTGAGAGTGTTCGGCAGAACCTTTTGTGGTCGCGGTATATTCACAAGCAGAGTGTACTGGGTCCCCGGAGAAAGAGCAGTCCGTCACTGCCTGATCGCGAGCCTATCGCAACGATTAATCCCGTCGTGCATCTGACAAAGCGGGTAGATGGACGGCGGTCTGGTGGCGCTGATGCTGAGCGGGAAGCGGTGCGGAAGGAGCTTCAACGGGTCAATCTGACACGGAACAAGAGTTGGGCTGCAGAATATCATCCCACGCAATGGGATTGATATCCTTGCTCGCCACGATATGTTGCATTGATCGTTGTCGATTGTATCCTGCTGAAAGTGTTTCTTCTCCTGGGTTTATACTTTTTATATCCCCTGCCGTTGGTGTTTATTTCTCTCAGGGTGGACACTTTCTTCATTAATGATATTCCCAGCTTTCGTCGGCTATATTGGCAACTAGTATTCTACTTTTCTCGTCCTACTGCTTTGTACTTTCCCATTGTGTGTGTATAATAGTGTTGGTATGCTTTCGGTAACATCTCATGTACTGTACGATTATTCATTTGGCGTCAATTTGGCATAGTACATAGTAATGGAACACAACAGTTAAATAACTCGAATAGTTCTATTCAAGATCACCTGCTAGCCCTAGTTCACTCTAAATCAATACTTGGACTCGGACTCGGGGACTGATGGTGTGATTTCAACCGCGGGACTACTGCTCCGTCTGTGATTATTTAACCTTCTTTGGGGGTACTGTTTCACAGAGAATGTTGAATTCATGATGATACTTTCCGCACTGACCGGGATGAGTATTGTGGGCTGTTCAGTCGTTGTTGTACTATGGTGATTAGCAGCAACTGATGCTTGGATGTCGGAAGAATAAATGAGTAGAGGAAACGGGATATACTGTCCGTCGTCGGAGCAACAGGCTGTCGTATGATCTCTCGAAGCGACATTCCATCTTTTTCTTGACGATTCTACACCCTTCTATAGCCGGAAATGAAGAAGGAAGGACGTGGAACAGTAGTCCGCAGCACGGGCGGAGTGTGGTCAGAGCTGCTGATATCCAGTCTAAACCTTGTAGGACCCCTAGTTGTAAGCATTTGCCGGCTCGATGATGTGTTCCACGGCACCGAGTCAGGAAGCTGAATTCGTTTTCCATTCTAGATCTTCTCGTCAACTCGGCTTGCATCCATACCACCATGTCGTCCAACGACGACGAATACAACGATCACGACCAGAATCCCAGTTCCAAGAAACGGCGCGTCCAGCGGGCCTGTGACATCTGCAGACGGAAAAAGAGTGCGTTATCGGCCTTGATAGAGCCGCCGGCTTCCTGCTGACTGTGTCTTCTTTACAGTTCGATGTAAGGAATTCACTCAACGGGGATCGACTGCAGCTAACTTTATCCTTGAAACTCTATCCTAGGCGATGGCGTGCAAATGCCTGAAAACCGATGCTCCAATTGTATCGCGTACAATTTTGATTGCACTTATGTGGAGGCGGCCAAGGCGGGTTCTTCACACAATGTCGGGTTATTCGTGTTGACTGACGACGGCCGCAGAAACGAGGACCTCCCAAAGGGTTCGTCATCATATTTTCGTTGTTTCAGTGGACTCATGTTTGACAGATATGTCGAGAGCTTGGAGAACCGGCTAGAGAAGATGGACAAGCTGCTGCATAGGGTGCGTACTGTGAGAATCGCGTCCGTATCATATATTCACCGCTCTTTAGCTCATGCCAGAGGCGGATTTCACAAAAGAAGTTGGAGGTGGGTTTGACCGCGAAACCTGGTCCATCGAAAAGTTACCAACTTCGCTCGACTCTGGTAACATTCCAGAGCTTATGCGACCCAAAGGTGGTGCCTGCCATCCTCGTGATATTGCCACTTCTGCTATCCGAGCGTATAACGAAGTCGACGACAAGTTGCTTGAGGACGATTTCGACCATCTGACGCTAGCGGACAATTTGCAGCAAAAGATTGAAGCAGAGTCTGGCGGCTATCGATTTTTCGGCAAGTCTAGCGGTGCTCAATTGATCAAGACTGCAATGGACTTGAAACATGGTCATACTGGCTATATGCAGCGGGACCCTCTCGGTTCAAAGAGGTCGGAATTCTGGACAACCCGTCCTTGGGAAAGCGCTGGAAATATTCTCGACGGAAGATTCCCATCGTATTCGTTCCCGGAGGATGACTTGCTCTCGTCCTTGGTCGAATTGTATTTCGCAAATGTCAACATATTCCTGCCCTTGCTTCATCGGCCTACCTTTGAACGCTCAATCAGGGAAAATCTACACATGAAGGATGAGATGTTTGGTGCAGTCCTGCTGCTTGTATGTGCAGTAGCCTCGCGGTATTCAAACGACATGCGTGTCCTGCTCGATGGAGAGGAATCAAGGCATTCAAGCGGATGGAAATGGTTCGACCAAGTGCAACTTGTGCGCAAGTCGCTCCTATCTCCGCCTTCCCTATATGATTTGCAATTCTACTGTGTGAGTATCTACGAACGGAGTAATACGATGCCGTACAGTGCTCACCTCATCGCATAGCTGTTTACGGAGTTCCTGCAAGGCTCATCAGCACCCCAGGCGTCCTGGACAATGGTAGGTATCGGTATCCGGCTAGCCCAAGATGTTGGCGCACACCGAAGGAGACGGATCTTTAGTCCTAACACCGTGGAAGATGAATTGTGGAAACGAGCCTTCTGGTGAAAGCACTTCTTTGACACGCCTCTGACCGTTCCTGATGTCGGTGTAAAGGGGCCTCGTATGTATGGACCGAATAAGCAGCTCAGCTCTCGGCCGTCCATGCGCAATACAGGATGAAGAGTGCGTTTATGTGGTACCATTTGATGTCGTCTGATTGTTTTATCTAGTATCGACATTGATTTTCCTGCCGAGTGCGATGATGAGTATTGGGAGCACCCAGATCCCGAGCAAGCCTTCAAACAGCCGCCCGGAAAGCCATCATTTGTCGCATTCTTTAATTCGTTCTTGAGGCTCAACCAGCTACTCTCCTTTTGCCTGCGTACAATCGTGAGTTAACACTAAGGTCCGTTCATGACCCATCAAGCTAATCATCCGGCGCAGTATTCGATCAATAAATCCAAAATTCTACTTGGTTTTGTTGGCCAACAATGGGAGCAACACATTGTCGCAGAGTTGGATTCTGCACTCAATAAATGGGTTGACTCGATACCAGACCATCGTACGAGCTGCGTTTACTTTATCAAGATTTCTCTTCTTACCTTCACTGATAGTGCGATGGGATCCGAATCGCGACAACCCTGTGTTCTTTAACCAATCCGCTTACCTGTACATCGCCTACTATCACTTGCAAATACTCATACATAGACCTTTTATTCCTACCCCTCGCAATCCGTCACCTCTGTTATTCCCTTCTCTTGCCATTTGCACAAATGCTGCACGTTCGTGCTCACACGTTGTTGACATCCAAAGTCGCAAAGGCAGCAAGATCCCCGGCGTCGGCGTGAGCAGAACTCTGGTCTCTGGTTCTAACTTATCTGATATTTGATCATTATATAGATCCCAGTCTTTACGGCCGGCATTGTTCTCCTCTTCAACATATGGGGCGGGAAACGGTCCGGCCTTTCTATTGACCCTAACAGGGAGATGGGTGACGTACACAAGTGTATGAGAGTCCTTCGGAGTATGGAATCGTCGTACGTACCGTTCCTCCATTCGAGCTTTCAGTAACGCTGAAGCTGCCCCTGCAACAGATGGCATTTCGCAGGCCGCTTATGGTGAGTTGGGCAGTCTCGTGAGTATCCATGGCGCTTATTCATCTGCTAAAGGGATATCCTGTACGAGCTGGCTTCGGTCGGTGACTTACCGTTACCCAAAGCAAGCCCCACTCCAACGAATAAACGGGAACGTGACTCTGATAGCCCGCGATCCGTCACTCCAGCGGGTGGGAGCCCCTCAAGCGGAGTTACAGATGTCCCAGCGACTCGTGCCATCGTTGGAAGTCGGCGAATTTCGAATAAAGAATCTGTGTCTCGGAAATCGTCAAAATCCCTATCTTCAGAATCCTCCGCCGCACAATCTTCGCCGCTGCCGGCTCCAGTAGCATCCTCTTCGTCGCAGCAACTCTTTTCCCTGCCAATGTACAGCGACGAGCTTGGGCGAATTCCTCTCCATGGCCAAGTCAGTTTTTCGAACCAAGTGCAGGCGCCCGACTCCCATGGGTGGTATGCAGGATCATCGTCGCACGGACAAGTACCATCAGACGGGAGTGGTGTGCAGAGTGATTTCTCATTCATGAGCCAGCCTTTCTATGAACAGGTTCCGCCTCCCGGGTACACATCCACCCATTACGAGTACGGAAGGAACAGTGACATGCATGAAATGATGCCTATTGCAGATAGCACGCAAATACGACAGCCACCGCCGCAGATTATGGACAGTCGACCTCACGAATTGTTGGATAATGATACCATTACGATGTGGTCCAACGCGCCTAGCGGATTCGAGTGCGTTCAATTATTCATTTCTTATTTCTTCTGTTTCTGATGCAATTTTCTTTCATTTCTTAGATTGGATGATTGGGGTACTTATCTGACTAATGTTAGTGAGATGCACAATCCGCACGGGAACGCAAATGTACCAGGACCAAGATAGTGGCTGTAGTACGACAGGGCGTGATTTTCTTAATGGTTGAAATGGAAGCAAATACAAAAATAAACATCAGCTGTAGCACCTACTATTCTTAGACTCTAAATAGTGATATGTGACTAATAATACTTACCCTCTGTTGCGCCCCCTCTGTTGTTTGCTCCTATCACGGGATGCTGTCCTTGCGTCGAGGTGTTGAAACGCGTATTGTAAACGTTTCAGGCAGATACTCAGCGGGAAGCCTCGGGAAGCTCGGAAAAAATGGGGCACCTACGGCAAGTTCCGGGAGTTCGTATTTCTGTACTCTCTATTACGCCACGTTCAGTAAATGTACGACTCCCGGTCTGTTGACTTCGGGTTTCTGGCCCTTCCAGGACTGAAAAGCGTTGATCTGTGCCCCCTTTTGCCCTTCTATGAACCTGGTGACCCTGCGCTTTCAATGTGCCTGTCGGCTTCTGCGACCCGCATTTAAACCACTTTTGCGTTTCACTATAGCCCTTGATGGTACAATATCTTGGCAAGCCCCTTTGGAGTATACCCTCAATGAACAAACAGTAAACACGACTTTCGACCACCAACGTGCAGACTTGATGCAAGCATGATGGTTCATGCATCTTGATGGACAATTCGCAGGATCAGCAAGCGATTTGGTCTGAAGATCTTTTTGTTCCTTGCGGGGCTAGCCAGGAAGTGGTCTATTTTCATTGCTTGTCAGCTGGGACGTCATCGAAATATTATCGTCAAACCGGTAAAACAAACCCGCTCGGCGCTCATCTCTTGACCTAGTCTTTTCGTCATCCGTCCCACCCGACACTCGCTGCTACAGTTTATAAAGTCGCTCTTTTATCCTCATTCCCTTGCCTTTTGCCCCACCTCTCTCCACCGCAGTCCTTCCCATTGTCACCATGCTAGCCTCTGTCTTCATCACCCTTACTTTGACAGCATTCGCGATTGCTGCTCCTCAGAAGCGCCAGCTTGCACAGGTGGTCAGTAGCTGCACCCAGCCGAATACGGTTGCACTCACCTTTGTAAGTCTTATCCTCTGTGTCGCGCCTCACTCTTTAACGTTGTTTCAGGACGATGGTCCTTGGGAATACGCGTAAAAAAATCTATTTGCTGTCTCGTAACGATGCTCAAACGCTCCTTTGTAGAGAGGTCGTTAGTGACGCCCTCACCTCGAAGGGCATCAAAGGCACATTCTTTTATAGTGCGTAGCTCTTTCGTTCACCACTTTCAGGCGCTCATGGTCTTTTTTGTAGACGGAAATAATTGTGAGTATCTCTTTTATCCCCAGCACTCACAACTGACGCGCTTTACAGACGAATGCATTTACGACCAAGCTGAAATTGACCGAGTTAAATACGTGTATAACGCTGGCCACCAAGTTGCCTCACACACCTGGAGTCACGCCGACCTAACTACCCTGACCTGGGATCAAAGTTCGTCGCTTGATTTATTCTTACACCTTCGGTTTAATTGAAGTTGATTTTAAGTCCATGATGAGATGTGGCGCGTCGAACGTCAGCCTATTTTTGCTTCGGTGTTCAGGAAGCTGATGTTATGATCGCGTGTGCAGAAGCTCTACAGAGAATCGTCGGAGTTGTTCCCGCGTTCATGAGGCCCCGTTCGTATTTCTTGCATCCTTCAAAACGGGGTACTGACAGTTTCTGCAGCGTACGGGAATTATAACGATCTTGTTTTGCAGGCCTCTTACATAAGGGGGCAAAAGGTTGTCCTATGGGATTTCGAGTACGCGTATCCTGCGGTCACGTAATTTTTTTGACCGACTTGTTCTCCTAGTTCTGGCGACTCTGTTGGCGCTTCCGTCCAGGACAGTGAAAGTACTTACGACAGCACTATCAGTCAACACCCCAGCACGCTTTTGGCTTTGAACCATGAGACCTACGGTAAGTCCCATGCCTCCTTTTTTTCTACGATGGGGATCTGATGGGAACATTACGCAATCTACAGAAACCACTGCGTAAGTTTTTGATCCTAACATGAAGTACGCGAAGTATTCATCAGTGACGAAAAATAGTTACGATGTGCTTCCATATGCCATCGAAAAACTGCAGGCGGCCGGATACAACATGGTAACGCTTGCTGAGTGCCTCGGCGAGTCGCCGTACCAGAGCGTCGGCAACGCAGGAGTGGATGATGTAAGTTCTTATTCATTCCTCCCCCACATACTTCTTGAAACAGCCGCTGATAATCTATTTCCCATCCAGGGATCCTGGGGCTGTTAAACTGCTTCGTTATTTACACGGAACACGGACATGTCATAATTCTGACTATTCTTTTTGTGGACTCTTTCCTATGCTGTCGGCCCCGTTCGCTGCGGCAGTTTTACTTACAATGCTTTATTCGTTATCCTTTCGTCCATTCTTGTGGTCATATTATTGTCCATCATCCTTGAAATACATCATCTGTCGGGTGTCGACTCAACATTAACCTTGATCCGTGATGTACCCCTCTCTTGCTGCTCACATGCGCGTTTCGTGGTCTCTTTGCACAAAGTTCTCAGAGTTCTCCTGCTTGGCTTGTCTGGAGGTTAACCTAGGCCGAGATCCGGACTACTACTTACACAAGACTTGTTGGATTGACAAGTGTCGCGCATCGCAATCAATCGGGATCTTCGGTTGTCGAGCGTTAGACAAAGTGTTGTTCTTTTCCGGCTTTAGTTACTACATGGCAGTGATTCTATTACTTAGCGTACACAGAAGTAGATAAATACGTAGGTGAACAACGATAACCCTCGCTTGTTTGCGAGGGTTCCCTGCTAAATTCGAGTGAACGGCTGGAGAATTACCGTCCATTTCAACAAGATTATCAGTTATTGCTCTGTCGGGACTCGGCGCTTATAATTTGTTCGTGGCTTGATCGATGATTCGTGGACCGTGACGTGCCTTGCTTGGCGCTCACGTGCGCTTGTCGCGACTTTCTTCGGAGTCGCATGCTCGCAACTGCTCCTTTGGTTTTCTTCGGCCGGGTCCGCCTGAAAGCTAAACCTAGACCGTCAGTCTGTTCCACGGATTGTCATCGACAAGTATGCCTCAGAAACTGTGCAAACAACGAGCATTGACGCGAACGCTCATGAGCCGAGTGATGGCTATCAAGCCTCGAGAACATGCCAGACGCGACGTTTCAGGGCGCCCAAAAGCCACAGCTGACTCTGGGTTCATTACTATTTCCCCCAAGGACAATCTTACAGGCACGAAACGGCCAAATTTTCCCTCCAAATGTGCGTCATGTGTGCTCTGAGGCACAGAGTTCGTGCTGAATATACGTCAAACATCCGGTGGAGTCACTAGAACGGTCATTCATACCCTTGGGTTCTCATCTTGCTGTATAGCGAATACCTGCAGAAGGTGGGCAATTTGGGAGATTTCGATCAATCTTCCGTTCTACATCTACAAGCATCTAGGACACCGTATGGTTCAATTCAGCTAGTCCTTTTAGGTTGACAGAGGTACCCCCATTTTCCGGGCGAAGAGAATGCGGCCTTCACGCAGGATCTCAAAGCCCGGACGGCACAAGATGTTGCCTGAAAAACGCATATAAAACGCGCTATGTCTAGTCTTTTCTACTCTACCAGGACCTCCTCTCCAAGCATGTTGGCTTCTGTACTCTTCTCTGCATTCTTTTTCGTGCTCGCCGCTGCCGCTCCTGGACCTCAGTCTAAACGACAAGAGGCTCAGGTTATTTACGGCTGCACGGTGCCCAACACTGTGGCTTTGACTTTTGTGCGTTTGTTTGTGGCTGCGGTACCACTGTTGTCTGGCGACTAACTTTTTGTGCAGGATGATGGCCCTTGGGTCTACCTGTAAGGATTGCCCGTGAAGAATAACACGGACAGGAATTAACTTTACTATAGATACGATGTTAGCAAGGCACTTGTAGCCAAGGGAGCCAAAGGGACCTTCTTCTTCAGTACGCGACGGTCAACCGTTTTGTTCCTATGCTAATGATTTGCGCGCAGACGGGAACAATTGTTAGTCAATGATTAAAGGATTTTCCGCAGTTAACCTACGTGATCTACAGATGCATGCATTTACGACGCGGACGAACAGAAGCGAGTCAAATACGCGTATGACAACGGGCACCAGGTCGCCTCCCACACCTGGAGCCACAGTGATCTGACCACGTTGAGTTGGGACCAAAGTACGCGCTTTCTTGTACAGCGGGACGCGTTTCTCACGTACATTCTTTCGTAGTTCATGATGAAATGTGGCGCGTAGAACGTGAGGTTTTCATTATTCTTTGAAATTATTTCGGCTTATCTCCTTGTGCAGTGGCATTACAAAGGATACTTGGCGTCGTACCGGCGTTCATGCGACCACGTGTGTTGGCTTACCTTCATCTCGGAGTGCCGTTTAGTCATGCGATCTTCTGATTTTCAAAGCGTACGGCAACTATAATGATCTAGTCAGGAGCGCTTCTTATATTCGGGGTCAGAAACTGGTCATCTGGGACTTTGAGTGAGTCCATGTATCCTGTCGAAATATTTGTTTGTGCTGAGAACCGTTGATTTCAGCTCTGGTGACTCTGTAGGCGCTTCCGTTGCCGAAAGCAAGTCCCGATACGATCAAACAATCAGCCAGCACCCGAATACCCTGCTGCCGCTGAACCATGAGACCATCGGTACATCATATTATCTCCTAGTATGCATGCTCCATCTGATTTCACTATTACTTCCAGAAACTACTGTGTAAGTGATACTTGTAGCGAGAAATGTTGACATCGAGTTCACGCCACATTAGCCATCAAGTTCTCCCATATGTCATTGACCGACTCCAGGCTGCTGGGTATCGACTCGTAACGCTTGCGGAATGCCTGGGTGAGGCACCGTACCAGAGCGTAGGCTCGCCCGGAACACCCGATGTAAGCTATGGCGCGATTATCGTCTTGAAAGGTAACTAATGTCGTGATTACAGGCTTCGTGGGCATGTTAAGATGCACAATATACGACATTAACGCTTAAATAATTCAATAAGGACTCGGACACTGCTTCTTTTATTCGCATTCGTTTCTTACTTTACTGTAAACCTTTTGAGTCTGCACACTTTGTTTTTTGGCTTTCATCAGTTATTCCATTCCCTATATGTAGCACACTGCACATACTTGTTCGTAAATGATGACGCTCTGAACTTACCTCTATGATGCCGGCGGCAAAGCGGGCCGTTACTCTGTTTGTCAAGGTCTTCGAATTTTTGTTACTTGCTCTTGACCATTTCGAAAGTGATGTCTCGCGTGCCGGTACCCTCTTCTCGCATCCCCAAGCCGCAGCCCTCTACTCCTACGAAATCACGTATTGGTACCCCCGTCAAAAATAGTACAGCGCCAATTAGAACCCGTACAAAATCCACAACGCGCTCGACGACGCCTTCCAAACCCAAGGCACAAGAAGATACACCGCAGCCGCAGTCGCCGCCGCCGCCGCCACTGAGCATTAGGGAGGCGATTGCGTTGAAACGAGCAGAAGCCAAGAAGGCGAAGGGCACCGGTGGCTCGGATAATCTAGGCTCTCTTGAAGATGCCAACCCCATAGCGTCGAATGTGGTCCCAGAAGAGGATTTGCTAGGTCGGCTGTCTGTCAAGGAGACGATAGAGCGTGCAAGGAGCACAGGTAACAAAGTTATATTCATTTCTATGTCTTCTTGAACTCTCAAGGTGATTATTGCAAGGTTCTCTAAATCTCGCAACGCGCTCGTTGCCATGTATTCCTTCCATTCTTTTCGAGATACACCTTCGCGTCACACCCGAAACTCTCAAGTCCGTCCCCAATGAGCCGTCGTTTGCGTCTGAGTCGTCCTCGGCTCCAAGCCGCGGTGGGAAATATGATTCTCCTGCGTGGTTCGAAGGGCAGGACTTGAAGGCTCTCAAAGCAGGCAACAACGCAATCGAAGAAATACAGCATGAGATATCTATGTTCGGGTCTCTGAAGGTTGTCGATGTGCGTCGATCGTCTCTTGCAAGATAGCCTCTAATGACACACTTTGTAGTTACACAAGAATAAACTCCTCTCGTTACCAGATACACTCGGAGACTTGTCTTCCCTAACGACTTTGGACTTGTCCCACAATGCTCTCTCGGCCTTGCCACCCACTATTTTCTCCCTCCCAGAACTGACGACGTTAAATCTCGCTCACAATCAGCTTACATCTCTCCCTTTCAATGCTCCCTTCTCTGGTGGGAACTCCCGAATTGGATACACAAGCACTGATCCCTTCGCCCCTGCAGTGAATCGTTCCATAACGCCCTTACCCCGCCTCATCATCCTTGATGTGTCCCACAACAAAATTGCCTCAGATACCATGGATATTCCCCATATACCCACAACATTGACCAAGCTTGATATATCATCAAACCCACTTGGCATTAATAACTCCGCTACTCGCCAACTTCTTCAAAAATTAGGGACGTTGTCCGGCTTAAAAGAACTCAAACTTGAGCATGCAGAAATTGGCAATGATGCATTTCCTTCTGATTTCTCAAGTGGACCTGTATTTCCCCGGCTTCACCTTTTGGATGTTGGCGAAACGGCGGTGACAACGGATGCCATTAAAGTGGCTCTGAAAGGCATCAAACAGGATATCTCGTACGATTTGACAACGGAAGAGCCATGCGAAGGTACAATTCGCGTACTAGTCGGCAAGAAGATCATCCGAGAACAATGGGAGCTAGAAGCAGAGAGAAGGGCGAAGTCCAGGTTCGTCAGAAATGCTGAGCCAAGCGAGGGAACGGAGTTGAAAACCCCAGCATCTGAGAAGGTCGAAATTGTGAAGGAGGGTTGGGAAATAGAAGCAGAGCAAGGTTTGCTTACAGAAGGCGGCAAACGTCGCGCTCGAGCGCAAGCTGCTGCAGCTGCTCTCGTAAGAGAGCCTGCACCTCTACCCGTGTCTAAGCGGTCAGCGCCGGTGGTAAAAGAGGCATGGGAAATTGAGGCCGAACAAGGCCTTCTGACAGAAGGAGGAAAGCGTCGGGCACGGGCTGTCGCTGCTCAGAAAGATTCGAGCCTAGGATACGGCACTCCCTCAAGCAAACCGTCCTCAGGTCAACCCGCCTTTTCTCTAGCGGCTTCGCAGTGTTATTCCGAAACCACCCAGACTCTCACTCTGCCACCTTCCGCGCCGCCTCCAAAGTCTGCTCATTCACGGGCTTTTTCCCTCGCATTCCATCCCTCATCCTCTTCATCGCTTTCGCCGACCGAAATCGCTATACCAACTCCTACCCTTCCCTTGGCCTCAATTGTGACAGAGGCCTTCTCTGAAAACCTGAGGGTGCTTATCCTGGTAAATCGTAGGATGGACCGTTCCTTCAGCTTACCCATCAAGGACGGGCCTTTCTTACCGCGTCTTGAAGAATTGAATCTGGAAGGATGCAATCTCGCTGAACAAGTTCCGGTGTCTCTATTGGATCCTTCGCCCTCTGGCACTACTACTCCCACCTGGACGAACGAGTCGCTTTTACCGCTCCTCACGAGACTATTTCCGAGTCTGCAAACGCTCAATCTTTCGTATAATGCGATTTCGAGCTCTTGTCTGACAACGGACGCATTATCTTCCCTCATTCTATGTACATCGCAACGGAAGGGATTGAAACGCCTCGAGTTACGCGGTAACAAGATAACTACGCTTGATGGCTTCCAGGGTATCGCGGAGCTGTTCAAGGGCCATCGAGACGTTCCAGGATGGAAATTGGACGAGCTGGATTTGAGAGATAATGAAATTGGGAAGCTTCCGTCTGAACTGGGACTGTTGCCGTTGGATGTTTTCTTGGTTGATGGCAACTTGTAAGTTTGCACCTCGGTTGGCTTTTCGTCTGAACTGATCCCTCCTAGGTTCCGTGTCCCCGCAAGAAGGGTTTGGGAGCGTGAAGGTACGAAGGGGCTTCTGAGCTGGCTGAGAGGACGTATTGAGTAGGTGCGTAAGATACAAAGAAAGCTCTTTGCAATTGATTTAGGTGGGAAGGCTTTCAAGACGAAATCAGATTTTGTATTGAATAATGACTTTTTTTCCCCGTAAACCTAGTGAGTGGACACGAGTCAAGCATTCCCGGCCAACTACTTTAGCATTATCCTGGAAGGCCGTGCTCTGAAAATATCATCTACCTTAACTTCTGTATTGGCGGAGGAACGGAGGGCTAATGTCTAGTAGCATTTGCGTAGATGATGTAATTACAATGCGCCCTGATTAAACTCTGTGACATCTAGAAGTTGAATGATTACGAACACTCGTTGTCGAAGTATGTTCTATCCGACTTCTGCACCTTGTTTAAAATCACTTTTTTATACATATGCCTCATCGAAATCAAAAGCCACTGGGTTGCTCATCAGAATAGAAGCTTCTCACGTAAATTACACTTACGGTGGGAAGTCCAACGGGCGCTTATTTTCTTGTGACCTACGACGATGGGGCCCAAGACCAAGAAAACTCCTACTCATTCCCTGACTTGTACCACATTGCTTGAAGATGAGCAGACTAGGTGTCCTAAGCCACGAACTCATGGAAACCCGGTCGAGCGCTGCCAGATGCACCATAAGCAATACATAACGCTTACGAGGAACTACAAGAAGGCCGCGCAGCTCGTAGACAAGACGCTTGGTGGGGCATCGATTCCCACCAAGGCAGAGATCTTGGCATACGACAGCATCCACGACATATTAGAGAAGGCACGCTTGATGAAAAAGTACATCAGCGCTATTAGGGAGGAAAGAATGGGTCGAACTATTCACCATCAGAGATTCTTTTTGAAAGGTATGTGATTTTCTGTCTCGGAGTGCCCGCGATAAATATTAGTCCATATAGTCGATGACGGCCATAAGATACGACTAAAATTACTTGCAAGAAAGATTTTGGAAGCCGTTGAAATCCGCGATGCGCTAGAAACTCGTGCGGTAACTCTTCATATGAAGGACCACCCAGGACGGGAATGGATGGAGGAGTTTCAATCTGAAGGCCCCGAATCTCAGGAATCAACGATTGATCTCTCCCCGAAGCGATCGCAGAGTATTACGATCGATCTATTGGCGAAAAGGCAGATGGGATGCCAGGCGACAATACTATTCAAGAGGACGATTTGGTCGATTTGAAACTACGAAGGCATGGTATCTACTTATCCATTGGCATTTCCTGACGCATATAATTCTCACAGGTTCAGAGACAAAATTCTCTCTTACCTGGAATGGTTACTGGATCCCGAAGCCTTCTTGAAATCGTTTTACCATAAGACGACAGGGGATGTATTGAAGGAAACCGCGGATGAACAACGGTCCTTGGAAGTATTCAAACACGCCATGCAGCAGTACGCTCGTCGAATCCTTTTCCACGAACCTACTTTGTACCTAAAGACCCTCGATAAAGTCTCCTTCAAAGACCTTTTCTTGGATGATGATTTCGATTTCGTCGATTTGATTAGGTTTGTGATTGTATGGATGAAACGGTTGGAGTTTGGTCTACCGTGGTGGAAGGACTCGGTGATAGAGGCCCTCACCTTAGCAGGAAGGCCAGGCAGCAATACCGCTAATTTAGGAGATCTTGGTACGTTTGTGATTACCTGTGGTTTCAGTACGTCGAGTATCTCACTGTTTTCATCCTCAGGTAATCGTTTCAATATAGTTGGCGGATGGATATACAACCGCACTCACAAAGGAAAGATATCCAACGAAGGTTGGTGGGTACGTGCGACCTCTACATCACCCTATGGCAGCGCGATATTGAACCCAGCTCAGGTCCTCTTGAACTCCTTCAAGGGTGGACCGACAAAAAATACCGAAAACCGTTTCGTTCGTCTATGCAATAGCTTTGACGATCTTCATGGATTCCTTTCCTTTGCTGCTCTCGGACTAACTGAATCGCCATCTTTCTGCACGGACAAAAACAACCCTTCGTATGATCTGCGAAGTATCAGAAACCATATGAGTCTTTGTGGCGTCCTCATCACCGACATGGTCAGTACAGGATTTCCAGACCGTCCTCCTGGACCATTCCCCAGTACAAACCCAGCCTCTCGACCCGGCTACAGGATGTGGGCCAATATAGAATTTCGGTCGTACATGTTTGGCGCGCTTCGCAATGAACCGGACCACTTTGTCGATGCCTTTCTGAAAGAGCTCCGCTGTAGACCGGACACATTTTATGTGGTAGCGCGCTCAGAGACTGCACCGGGCAGGGAAGTTGAGACATTTGGGACTGTGTCTGCCCAAATGAGAGGGATGATGTTCGAAGCACGGATAGGTAATTCGAATCCTGCTCCAAAGGCCCAAGAAGAGTGGTCCGTTATGCGAAGTGCGACTGATATCCTATACGGTACGGGGGAGAACAAACCTGTCAAAGGACTCGAGGGGCTCGGACGTGCGCCGGGAATGGTTGGTTACCTGACGGCCTTGGATCGTCCCAAGAGTGCAGGATGGTTCTTCAACTTCAAAAAGTTTCCAGTGAAGTATTTTGCTATAATGGATGCAGAACCCAATCGCCACGTTTCGCATCTGGCGAGAAATGTAGCTTGGGCTGCTTTTCGTGCACAGGGCCTAGTGAAAGGGAGCTATGATGCGAGGCTGTATGCAAAGGCGTCAGACGAGCTTGTGCAAGCGCATGCTACTAAGCGGCTGTCCGGATTCCTCCCTTCGGATAGCTGGTATGTTGGGAATCTACATGCCACCTGATACCTATTTAATCTGCATCGTCACAATGTGGTCAATTTGTTTGTTAGGGTATGTTGGTATTGTGGTACTTAGTCGTGTATGTAGCGTCTGTCTACGAGAGACTAACCGCACGATATGTTTATGGATTCTCAATAACCTGCTCTCCTTTTATTTCAATCCAGCAGCCGTTGTATTGCGTACGAAGTTCTCTGTCCCGATAATCCTAGCGCACACGCGAAGGGATCACTAATAATCAATGCCGAGATCATTGCAGTGGCCTATTCAAAAAGCCATACAAAATCAACGTGATTTGAAAGCACGACAAAGGCAAGGGCATGCGAGAAGGCTGCAGTTCTATCGGTTACAGAAAGTGTAGTGCCGATGTTTTACAAGTAAGTTTACAGATGCGAAGATTGGGTGTATCAACCATATAAACTAAGATTTAAGAAGATCATCCACTCAACACATTCTTCCATCTTGTACCTCCAACCTCGCTAAGAACCCTCTCCACTTCGCTCTGTTCCAGGTTCAGGACGACTTTCCTTTCTCCTTCCGCCTTCCTCGACGCACCAATCCCATCTTCTATAAGCATGGCCCGAGACGCTGTCAGTGATTCTAGGACAATGTTGAGCTCGCGTGCTGTAGGCTTCCGTGTCGGGTCGGACTCAGAAGTGAGCACATTCATGTATATTAGGTGTTGGTGTTGAACCTATAACTGCGTCAAATTCGATTGCATTGAACACAGACATGCGTTACCTACCTCACCCCACTTGATTTCTTCCACACCCTCGCGTTTGACACATTTCACCAGCGCCGCAAGCATCAAACGTTCATGGAAGCTGCATTCTTGCAGGTACGCAGCCGTTGGACTGTTTTGCATGACGCTTATTACTTCTTTCACCGTAGGTAAAGACGCCATCTTCTTATCCGGACGAACAATTTCTACTGAACGTCTAAGGAGCACACATTGTTAGCAATGCCTCTTCAATCAACCGAACCACGTACCGGCAAATATCCAATACCCTCCGAGCATCACCGCTGATTGCGCTCACTTTCATGGCTGCGAATTTGATGCCATCTGTATTGATGACATCTTGGGTTTTATTCCCAAGACTTTTCTTCGCGCTTTCCAGCCTTGCATTGACGATCTCCATCAACTGTGAAACCTTATACGGCTTGAAGTTGATACGAACCATTCCTACGTTCTATTGAATAACTGTTGGATTTGCAAGAAAGAAATAGATACTCACCCAATCGACTCCTCACTCTCCCTGTCATCACTCGTTCCGGAAGATCCATAGTATTTGCGACAGCGATGACGACAAGCTGACTTCCGGAAATGGTAGGCCAGTTGAAGAAGTTGTAGACGACATCCTGCCTTGCTGTGACCAGCTGATCTAGTTCGTCCATCAAAACGACGCTACAATACGTTTTGTACCGTTAGACTTGGATCTGGTCTGATCAGATGATTTAAAGGTAAGTCACCATGCATGCGCTCCAGGACCTTTAGCATGTCCACTACCAAAGTAGTTCGTCAATGCCTTGAGACTTTCCTTCGCACTGATTTGCAAATGCCCGTCTTTCTTAACATCGTGTCCAGAAATGCCTTCCCATAGCACATTATAAGCAGCGTTTGGTTCAGGAATCCGAAGACCATTGATCTCGACATAAGTAAATGGATTCGTCTCCTGTTCGATTGTTAAACAGACCGTCGATAACGGCAAAGAAGAACGCACACTGGCTTCTGCCAACCTTTTGAGCTCGCGAACAACCGCATGTACTGTCGCTGTCTTTCCTGTACCAGGGACGCCTGATATATCTAAATAACCATTATGAATAAAGGCCTTCGTATTGATAAGATAACTCACAAATACATCCACCGCTACCTTCCTCCAAGAGATCCCTGACGCTGCGAAGGACGTGTTGATATTCGTCATCCCTGCACGGCAATGCATCAGGACGACTGCCCACATGCAAAGCATGCATTGCGCGTAACCATGGATCTTTTGGCAGGGTGTTAATGAAGTTGTCGGCAACGTATGACGCCTGTGGAAGTCTCGTGAACTTTTGGCGTTTCTTGGGCGACGATTGTGCTCTTCGAGACAGCGCGGCTTTCGAATGAGGGGTGGGTTGAGCAATGGCTCGTGTTGGACGTTTCCGAGGAGTTGCTGCAGTAACCCGTTTCCGTTTTCTGCTTGGCGTCTTGGGTTCGTCATATTCCTCTTCATCTAAAATTTCTTCTTCTTCTTCGCTTTCTGCTGCCCCTGCGACTGGAAGCTCATCGTCATCGTCAGCATCGTCCGAAGATTCTATGTAGCCATCGCCGGAATGGCCGTCGCTGGATTCTTCTGCTCCCGATTCTATGTCTGCGTCCTCTCGTTTCTTCTCGCGCGGCTTGGGCTTGGGCTTGCTTGGGAAGGCATCTACCAAGACTCTCCAAAATTCACCAGACGCCCTCTGGTCTCTTGTTCCGCGGATCATAGCAGCCATCGCCGCTTTATGGTGATTTTTCCAGCGAAACGTATAATATAGCCCGCGGCGAGAATGCACTGCGAATCGACAGACAAACTCTTGTTGTGAAGTGCTAGAGCCTTCCCCGTCATTGTCGTCTGCGATACAGTCAGTAAGTACGAGTACACAGTAGAATAACTGACCGCTGTCCACCCTCTTCGGTAAGCCGTCATGAACCACACAATGCCGTATGATAGCTTCAGGTGTGTCAAGGATCACGTTTTCGGAGAGAGTGTAATATATCTCATTCTACAGGCAACGCATTAGTTAAGAAGCAGCAGTGCAATGGTTAATACCCACTTCGAAAGCTTCTCTTTTGGCGCGTACACTAGGCAACTCCTTGGGACGCAGAAACCAATGTACCCTGACGTACATGGCCTTTGACGGCGGCTCATTACCTGTCTCTTTCAGGTCGGTCTCCCATAGTGCAATTATGACCGCAACGCTAGGATATCGGCTGTTCCCGTTGGAAACGAGGACCGTGTCTCCCACCCGGAACGTCTCGATGTTCTCGATGGCCTCTTTCGCAGACGCCTTTTTCTTTCCGTATGACTTCCTCGTAATCGTTGGTTTCTTCCGTTGGAAAGTATCGTAAAACATGGTCGTCTTGTTTTGCCTTTCCACATCGTCGAGTCTCTCCCATTCTTCGCGATCCTCGAGTCTGAGATCCAGTTCCGGGTTGAGTGGGTGAACGTGGGCTGGGCTACCACGCCAAGAAAGGTCAAAGAGCCCCGATGTCGCGGCAGTAACGAGGGGCTGGCCTCGCTTCGAGCGACGTGTGGGCGTCTTTGGCTCAATAACGTCGGATTTTCGTGGAGGCATGAGATTAAGGAATACAAGGTGTTTCAGTCACGCAACGTGAACCTTCACGTGACCCGTGACAAACGCGACAAATTAGGGGCTTGCGAACTGCAAACAAGCACTTGGTAAAAAAAAAGCGCGTTATGTTAACTAGCATAAGGAGATGCGAGATTAAAGTTCCCATTCCCACCGAGGTAGAGCGGTTCTGTGGCTGATGCCTCGAAAACACATCTCTCTAACGAACTCTACAAACTAAGTGGTCACCCAACCATCCCAATCTGCACGCCTTACCTCGCTATACACCCCCTGCCTTCCCTTTGCAACGTAAATAACCCAATGTATTACTTACAATGAACAAGACGCACTCACGAAACACAGACCGGCCAAAACCAAGAAGCAAGAGCTTTAGAATTATGGCGTACTTGCCCTGGCCACTCCATTCAAGATGACCCCGAGACCACTGCCTCAATGTGAGAACAGTAGTACAGTGCACGTCATCTTAATGATATATAACCCTGCGTAAGTCAGTACATATGCCATATACCTCAGTTACAGTCCAGAGCGTCGTGCCAGCAAGGCTACAGTGTGCTTTGCCTGCCAAAAGACTAGAACTTAAGGAGGATAGCACGCAATGTCGTTTTCGGCAGGCACAGAATCTGGGCGTAAAAGGATGGTGGCGGAGGCGAGAGAAGTGAAGGAACGTGTCTCACGTTACTGGTACGACTTGAATTAGCTCAACCTGGCTCGACAATGTTTTTATTCATAAGAAGTGTGGCGAATTTATCAATTGGCCGGCTAGACGGACCTAGATGAAGAAGAAAAATTGGACTGCAAAGTCGTTAGCAGTAATCCTGACTGCACAACATCATGCCTCTCCTAGAGTGGCAAACAACATGTACGAGAAGGATTCATGCTACCACTCAGTGGTGACGTGCAAATATAAGTAAGTGGAAAAAGGCTGCATTAAAAAGCGCCCAGAAAGCCTCATATCATCCTGCGGCCCAGCGTACCTGAGCGGTTTACTCGGCGAAAGTAGGTAGCAGTTTCCAAACATGTATCCTTAGTCGTCGAGCACCCGTCCCAGTCAGGGTTAGGCTGCGACGCCGCGATACATTTGTTGTAAGCTGTGATGTTATTGTCAGAGGGGATCAATATGAGAACGGAGTGGCGCACTGTTCATGCATTCGTTAGCATTGGTAGTGCTAGTAGATGTGGCGGTGCTTGCGGCAGACGCTGAGGTGGACGTAGCAACGCTGGACGTTTTAACAGTCGAAGCGCCACCAGAGACGACAGCGGTAGAGGTCGCAGCGGCGGTCGTTTCAGCAGTGGAAGTGGCAGTGTTCGAGATGGAAGAGACCACGGGGATTGACGACGCGCTAGTAGCAGATACAACAGCACTGCTCACAGCGGTGGCGGCAGACGTTGATGCTGCAGCCTCCGAGGTCGCGGAGCTGCTAACGGGGACGGCGATGACAGAGGTTACACTGGTGGTAGCCTCCGCTGACGTTGCCGTTGCACTCTCGGATGTGGACACTGCTGAAGTCGAGCCCGACGTATTGCTAGATCCTCCCACAGTAAAATCAACACAATCTTCGTAAGTCTGATCAACGCTCTCGGAGTACCAGCTAGGTGAAATGTTACTTCAACAAACATGTGAAAGTAAAGCTTTGGACTTACTACCACTGGATGACACAATCCCCAGCCGTTGCACACTGATCGCCAAGGTCGCTAGGAATCGTGATGTCCCAGGCCTCATCGTCCGCCGTCACGCCACTTTGATTGCTGGCATAATCATCCCAAGAGTAGAGGGCATCACCAATGATGGTATTGGTTGCGGTTGCAACTGTGCGTTAGCCGGACATCAAATCACTGGGGACAATAAGAGGCAAGCTATCTACCTATGGAGACATTGGCAATCTAGAACCGTATCGGAGAAGAAGAGATGAGTGCTTGGCTAACGTTTAAGACGATGTACCTACGCCAGTGTGTGGCGCCCTAATCTCTGCGGTCATCGAGACGGTCTGGCCAGCTGTGTAACTCTGGACGTTGGCCACATTATCCGCGAACTGATATCCTTTGCACAACCAAAGATTGCAAATGGATGAATCGACGGTGCTGGTTTGCATTTCCTGCTGAATATTGCCGTACGCATCAGATGTTTCTACGGAAAGTAGTTGCGAACCGCAAGCCTCTGAAAATGCGGAGCCAATTGTGTCACTACGGGGTGATGGACTAGTAAGTTTCCCGTGTCCCAAGGCCTGGCCGGCAAAGAGAAGGGCAACAGAAATGGAGATCCAGGTCGCGGAAAGCATGTCTAGAGCTCGAATGAATAATGAGGAATAGATTTGTACTGAATGGCCAGTCGCAGACGTGCAGTGATTCGAAAAGAGCGAGAAAAAGGAAGGACACCTGGAGAGAGCGTGGACAGGGAATACGGAGAAATTGTAGGACACTTTTTGGATTTGCAAGTCTTTTTGTACTCCCTAGGTGTCCACAAACCCATCGTTAAGGTACGCTCGCTGTGCGGGAGCCATAGGGCCCCGCAGAAATTTGGGAGACGCGTTCATTCCTGAGCGTTTCTTTGGAAAATTGAATTCCCATCTTGGACTACGCGACGAGATAGTGTCATAGTAACATTGTGATATCACGCCAACGGCGCCTTCCTTTCGCAACCCGTATGTGTTCGTGCCTTGTCGAGACATGAAGAACGGAGATGGCTGCGAGAAATTCCCGGTCCTGTGTTCTCTCTATTCCAAGAGTTTGAGAGATCTTCGAGCTTGGGTTCTCGTAGATGCTTATTGTCGCGGGGATTCCGTAGTATATAAGGCTGTAGATTACGTAGTTAGTCCTTATGTCGCTTTTGCCATTTTTGCTACTCACTTCCCTTGAGTCCAGCCCCGCGATTCTAACAGAATTGTCGTCAAGCTTTCAAGCTTGGTAAGCAATAGCTTAGGTAGAGTGGAAAGGGAGCCGCTAGTTGCCGACGAAATGGGATACATCCACGTGTCCATGCCGATCTTCCTGATAGGACGCGCGTCGCCGATTTGAATTCCCAGCTCCCGCCCCGTTTCCTAGTCCCAATTTGTGTGCTATATTCGCTGATGCTTCTATTACTTCTGGAGATGTCTTGACCCTGGTATTTTTCTTTCCGATCTCAGGGCCAATTCGGAGTTCATTAACGCTTTGATGAGACTTGGGCTACTAAACGCTTGCCGTACGGGCCGGGGACTCGTAGCCTACAGTTTGCTTCAAGCGAAATATTCAATACTCAATCCCCAATGTTTTGCCTATCTGCTTCGGTACAGCTAAGCGAGGTGCTGTGTTGATATGTCAGACGCTTGATGACTACTTATCAGCCGTAATTAGAGTCAATTGACGCCTCCAAAAATACCCTCGAAGTATACAACAGAAATTATCATAACTTACCTGGGTTTAATGACGGCCTCTCTCCAATGCAAACCTCAACCGAGGCGCTCCGCGATCTGAAGATACGGACATACATGGACAGTTTCACCGGAGTTTTCTCTCTTCGATCAGGGCTCTGTAGTAAGCAGCTCGGATCGTCAACTGGATATTTGGGTCTATTCTCGTTTCCGGACACACGCGTAACGGCTTTTGGAATGGCTATGCTTGCCTCACCATACCAATTCGAGAGTTTTCCTGGGCTACTTTCTCCACGAGCTTCCATTGGCCAGATCCAAGGCATTGTGATTTCGCCGTAGTGACCTCGCGATTTTCCATGGCGTTCCGCGCGTTCTCCTCGTGTTTTGTGCTGAGGAATCATTCAATCGGCAAGAGATCTTGTACATGATTGTTCGACTCGCGTGCACCCACGGTTCATCATTGCGTTGACTGGTGATGGTGCTGTACTACTACATTTGGGTCCTTCTTATTGGACGAACCTCTGTATGTTTCCGGTTCCGTGAAAACGAACAGATGGAAGCCTAAGGAACTGAATAGGTTTGCACATGTGATTGACACCGTGGTGGGAAGGTAGCTTTTCATTCGACGAGGTGGCCCCAACGAATCGTCGTGTGATGGGTTTATAGTACATACTATGGTGGGGTTGCAATGCGGCCCTACAAACTCGTCACTGCGATAACCCGAGTCCTGTTTCACGATAAGAACTACAGATCTCAGATGCCAGATAAGGAAGAACTTGCAGATGCCAGAGATGAAGTGTGCGAATGCCGAGTTCAAGAAGAAGTAAGAAGTCAGCACCTGAACTCTGTCCAGACCAGCCTACCGATTCGGATTGTTCGATGCAGACAGCGGTCAGCAAGTTTTTTTTTTTTTGGCGAATTACAAACCTAAGACAATGTTGTGAGAAAAGTCGGTGAATTATTCAAGTAAGAGCGGTCAAGGGGCAACTGAATAAAGCTTAAATGCGGGGTAGAGTCCATGTGATGCGGGGTAGCGCGTAATACAGAAACTTCCGCACCAAAAATGGATATCCCACCACGTCGGCTAAGTCCACTGATCTAGAACCCGGGTAATGACCCTGTCGCACGGCTGTCGTAAGAAAATCCTCAACTTTCGAGGGTTTCCTGGGAAGTTAGATGGTGATTGATCTGCCGGGCCTCGCATGGGCCTCGACTTCATACCCAGGAAAGCAGAAATCCCGCTGTAGGGCCAGGGTCGAGAACTGAACTATGAGCCAAAGCAGTGGTGCTTGTAAAAATAGGAAGCGCCAAACACGTGATGAATTAAATCGGGATCTGCTAAATGAATACAAAAGGTCGTCTGACTCCATCGCGTCTTGCTTACTTCCCACCACCACCACCCTTTCCCCTGTCTCTGTACTGTCTCTTACCTCTCCTGCTCAGCAATGTCTTCCAACGTTAAATCTACTGATTCCACCACGCATTCCAAGCCAATCCCAATCGTGACTCGTCGGGGTCGCTCAGCGTCGGTGTCTTCCTCGTCGTCTGGCTCGTCGAACTCGCCCACCGAGATACCGACTCCAATTTCCACCTCTCCGAGCCCAGTCCGTATTGGCCCTGTGTCACCAGGAAGCTCTCCAATACTCTCGTACTTCTTCTCCCAATCTCCTACCAAAGCGCCGCCCGGTTCGGCTTCCACGTACCCATTCAGAAAATTCGGACCTGCGCCGGTTTTCGAAGGTATGTTAATGTATTTCGGCCCATGGCGCTCCACTAATCTCTTGCCCGCAGAAGATGAGGATAAGGAGATACCCGTCGCAGCGCATGCTCGACGAACAAGCACTGCTGTAGCAGGCCGCTTTGCGCAGCCACAGCTTAGCATGCCTGAGCCCCACGCAGAGCGCGGCACAGGTCTTTTACGCAGGCTCTCGATGAGCAGCACCTTCGCCAAGGTTGGTTCCTTCTGTTGGGGTATGATCCATCGCTAACTCATTGATCACGCAGCCCTCAGACATGAGGTCTCGGTCGCCGCCCAATGCACCGCCCAACTCCGCTGTTAGCCCCACTGAGGGCAAACAGCTTCCGTTTGTTCGAGACAGCCGACCTCGCCGCTCCGCCACCATTAGTGTGGATGCTAAGCCACGCAGAGCTCCATCACCCATGGGCGAGCGTATTCTCAAGGGCCATTTCGACGGCTTCAACTAATCTCTCTCCTGGGCTCTCCTCGCTGCTTTCGTCGCTCGCTCTCACCACCATCTCTTTCACCACTGTCACTCCAGTTAGCATTCCCTCCACAGCATGATACCTGCAATCGCTGTGGGTTGTATTACTCTAAACATTGACAGCCCAGTGGCAATCACCGAAAACGAGACATTCTGTATGCATGGGCTTAAATTTCTTCGAAGTACCACAGTCGTCATCAATGTATAATATCCCCGGTCATCTCTCCCGTCGTCTGTTCTTGGTCCCATCCTTCCATTTTCATCATCATCCATAATCGTCGATATACACCGGCGGTAAAAGACCATAATCTGGGCCATCTTGCCACATCATTTCGCATCTCTGTCGTTCCGTGTTTTGTCTTTTAAGCGGCTGTATCTCCGTGTGTTATGGTCAGTGCAATCATCTACACTCGTTTCTTCTACTCATTTTCCATCTGCAGTCATATCTTGGAACATTCTCTGTAAAAATCGAACACATCATAATCCCAATTTGTTTTTTTGTAATACTAGTTTGTCTCCCTTTCAATCTCTTTGTTTACTTTCTCTGTTTTCGCAAGTAAAAAAATCAGGTCAAATTAGATGAACTATAGAGAACGATACATGTACTAGAATTCAACTGGGTCGCCCAACAATTGGCATAGGCCGTTTCGAAAATACAATCTTCCTTTTGACAATAGCGATGGCGCGCCAAGAAATGCTACCCCCATTCATATCTTCGTCGCAGACCATAGCATCATCTTCGCTGTTCCAAATATGTGAAGACTTTTGTATTACAGCGATGGCTTTGGGAAGAGTAACAATCTTCCCTTCAAGGTGATGATGTCCGATACGTAAAGTGGGCTTTTTCTGCTGAATTTATAAGAGAATGTAATGTTGTCCACGTACGCAGCACGTACCATAGCCTCATCAATTGACAATTTCCCGACCAAATTTCCATTGCGCTCACTTTCATGGTTGCTCTCCACGTCGAGTGCGCCCTGCAGCTCAATCAAGACGGTCTCGTCATGAGACACCTTCGCAAATGCAGGCGACAGTTTCTGATTAGACGTAGAGGGAATAGGGATGTCAATCGGTATCAGCATCGTGGTGGAGAGATCTTTGGAGTTCGAACGCGTTGCTGACGCGTTATTTGGCCGTGGATGGCAAACAAAATAGCACCGCCACTTAGCGGCTTCGCAACCAAGTCGCAGGAAGATAAGTAACTTAACTACAATAATGTATTAATCAAGGTTCCAGGCATGTATAAAGTACAACATGCTGATCCATATCATCGCATCGCAATCATGTCAGGTTCTAGGGCTTGACAGGTTGCCCTCTACTAGCCAAAGTTTCCATATTCCCAACTGTAACATTCCTGACACATGGAGGACTCAGTAGAGTTACGGAGCATGCTATTGCACATGCTTACCACACAATCCTCTTCTGGAGCAGCTTCAGGCACTTGTCGTCCCGTATCAACGCTTGGAGGCCAAGGATCTGTAAGAACCTTCTCAATCACGGTGACAATACCATGTGTTCGTATATCGACAGCCCATGAAAGGTTCGAGACTGTATCATAGACAATGGATTCGCCTAGATGGCATCTGGAGGTGATGGTCGGATTCAGAAGGGCGTATTCAAAGAAGACGACTAACCGAGACTCCATGGCGTATCCACCGAGGGCACAAGACGACAGAATGCCGTTGCATGTTCCCATTGCAATGGGATCGGCTGTGTGGTAAACGTGCGTAATGTGCTGCGTGGAAGGCTAGTCACTGATAAAGCAACTTGGTCGCGGAGAGGTAGCAAAGCTACGTACCGGTGATGGGAGATGAAGTCGAGACGCGGCCATTTTCTCTCCTGGGGCTTCAAATGCGATAACTGGGGCACCGAAAGTGACTCCGACCAGACTCGCTAAAGCCCCACCCAAAGAATGTCCGATGATCCAGATGTTTGAATCCGGGTACATGTACGAGAGGTTATTGTACAGGTTCTAGACAGTCGGGATGAGGTGAGTTTGCGGCGTGTACTGGAGACTTACTGTCCCAACGGGGTAGAAGAGGCTCTCCTCTATGAGCGCCTCCTCGACGCAGTCCTGATCACACTTCCATCCCCCACGATAGCATCCGCAGACGGTAGTCCACGTCCAGTCGACTCGAGCACAGCAACAGCTAAACAGTAGGTTGTCATTCAGCTTGTCCTTCTTCACGGTCGGGCCTCCTCCACCAAAAACACCGGCAGAGGTTCCCTTGATGGATAGCACGACGGTCTCGTTATCAGGCGTTGCAAAGACATGTCCTCTAAAGCCGTCATCGTCGGGCTCCCAGCCAACTGGATAAGACTGCGGAAGATTAGTTCTCTTCCAAGGGAGATTGTGAGGATACATACGACTGTCCAGTTTATGCCTAGATCGTACCACGAGCCCTCGTCGGGTACGACGTAAGCATTGTTGGCCATTTTAGCCAACGCAAGCAGGGTCTCTCGGTCCTCGACGTCCGGCGCGAGAACATTATCTTCTTCCCAATCCAGACTTTCACTTTGCCCAAACTTCATTGAGCGCACGCGAGCCTGAGAAAACGCATCAAAATCCGGAGGCCTGAATGTCTTGACTTTCCGTGTCGTTAGATCATACGAATGACCGCTGTAAGAGAGCAGAGACTCGGTATCTGTATTCGATGCAACGTCGGCAAAGGTGACCCTAGCTGAAGACGAGACTGTGTGGACGTGGCGAAGCTGGAACTGCAGAGGTTGTGGTGGGGCAGGTGGGACGTTGGTGTTGGTGAGAATGTTGAGCAACGGGACGAGGAAGCTCGCCAGGGATGTTGGTAACATGTAAGCATAACACAGTAGGTCGATACGGTCGTCAGTCGATGGTGGTGGAGGACCCAAGCCAACCAAAGTTGTCACGGGCCGCCGCCGGTTAGCTCCTGTCTTTGGCCGGCTAGTGTTCGACTCGTGCCCTACGTTCAACTTTAACACGGCAAGCTTAACTTCCTACCTCTGATTCGCAAGTTTCCTCCACATGTCGCATTGAAAAACTTCCGATGTTCAAGATTAATCAACGGTCGAGGTCGGAAACTATATCTTGATCAAGAATACGTATACAGATATAATATATATACAAGAGGAAGCACGCAGCACGCACGCATGTACACTAGACAACTAGACAAAATGATATGCTACAATTATAGATTGATGAGCATACCTGGCGTATGCATCGTTCTAGAGTCCCTGAGGACTGACACAATCATCCAATGATACCTTTCCTTTAGCAACCATATCCCGGAGGTTGGTCTCCGTCTTGGTCATGCTTTCACAGAGCTCAATGGCCCCGCCCTTACTCATCTGAGAGCATGACCAAATCTTTTTCATCTCAAGTAACGATTTCCGCAGCTTCTCCATCGCTTCCAGTTGAACACGAACAGGAGTACCGCAGCCCCACATAGCCTGAATGGCGCAATGCATGAACCCTATCAGAAAGACAAGATTAGAGGTTGCGTGACCTTCTAAGTTACTCAACCTTACAACTGTAGCACTCGTCGTCTAGTGGGAAGCATTCAGCCGCGGCAAGATATGCATGTCCAGCAGCGCTATACGACTTAATTGCTTCACCCGCATCCTTGGAAGCTTGGGAGTTTCCCATTTTATTATAGTAGAATCCTTTCATCCTGTAAAGACGTCAGGAAATGGAGCGAAAAACAGCAATAGCAAAAGATTTACGCAAGAGCATGTCCTTTACAATAATCATAATACGCAAGCTTGAATCCCGGATCGGTAGTTCGCAGTGATTCAGGAGGTGGATTTTCATCGACTTCACGTATGAGATCATTGGATCGCTTTAATAATTCTTCCAGGTACTGTTCGTTACCAGCAGGGTTTTTAGCGTACGTCTAATATCGGAATGAGTCAGCATGAACGCTGGGTATATTCCAGCAGACACACCTCCATTAGTGCGTGGAGATGCATGTTCCGAACCCCGCGCACGAAGGTCAAGTCAAACACAGTGCCACGTTCCTCCCTAAATCAATTGACTCGGCGGTCTTTTGATAACAGTAAGAGACATACCTGGGAACATCACGGAAGACCTTACGACCCCATTCTAAGATGTCGAGAACGGTATTTAGAAACTCTAGCTCGAGACTATGAAGACCTCTAATGCTGCCTTCCATAAATGCCCTCATGATCAGGCAGCTACATGGATAGTAGTTAGCGCTGAGACTTCCATCTAAGATTCACTTACCGAACTGTGATGCTGATTGCAGGGCGGACTTTGCTCCATCCACTTGTCTGCAGCCGCGCTTGCGCTTCTTTCTTAACTTGAGCGGGACCTGCGTCAGTCCATGCTTCCGCTCCGTTACTTATGACTTCATGCTGTACTACAGAGGAAGATGAAATGGTCGAACTAACAATTGTAGGAAAGATGAAGTTTACCTTGCAGGTTATACATGGAAACAAACTGGGGGTCTGATATATGGAAGGCTCTATTATCTGAGAGGACGGCATTGCTAATGGAAGCAATGACCTAAAATGAGTTAGTATTTAAGTATGCGTGAGCTTGCAGGAGAAACACGCACATTCATATGTCCAATTAAGGCTGCGCCAACTTTCGTGGTGTTTTTCATCTTGCTGACGCCGTCGATAAACACCTACAGTATACATGAGGAGGCATTCATATCAAAGCAGTCGCCCACAAACCTGGGCAGCAGTAGAAATGACCCAAGCCTAATGAAAAGTCAGCTACAGGTTTTCAAGACGAACATGAACCGACACTGCTGTCATAGTTTCCTTCTAAAGCCAACCGTGGGAGGAGAGCCATCGCAGCAACCCAAGGAAGTTGGGAAGCTTCACGGGCTGGCAACGCGAAGGCCCGATTCGGCTGAGCAAGTAATTTCTGCAGAGCTACTTGGGAGGTGTTGAGACCAGCCTGGTACTGCTCACGCTGCTTTTTTTCAGCGTCCGAGGGATTTTCCGTGGGAAGGGCATCTAGCGCTTTTTGCCAGTCTTTGACACTTTGCCAATACTCCGTAAGCATCTATCTCAGGATGTTAGCGAAGAGGGAAAGGCTGAAGAGGACCCGCGCACGTCGTGAGCAGTAGCCAGTCGAGCATAGGCTTTTGCATACTTTGGATCGATGGTGATAGCCTAGGGACAAAGTTACTACACGACAAACGCGTAACAAACTTAAGTACTCACTTGTCTGGCATCGCTGGCCGCATTGAGATATCTAAACGACATTCAGTTGATACTTACTCTGATTCTACGCGTCAAAGAGTCACCCACTCTTTTGTATTCAAATAGCACGCCGCTCGGTTCGCGTACAAGACTGCATTGCTCTCATCTGCCGCAATCGCTGCAGTATACTTGAGGATGGCACCAGAAAAATTCTTCTGAGAAAACAGCCTGTTCCCCTCGTCTTTGAGCTGAGCAGCAGTTGAGGACATTGTATGTAAGTAAAAGAAAGGTTGGCATGTTGGTACGTATTTATATTTAATCGGCAAATAGTCGGTTTGTTTGGACACTGTGAGACGTTTCGAAAGACAGAACTTGAAGTGACGTGTTCGGTTAGGGCTACTGCTGGCGAATCAGCGTAGTCGAGCCAGCGAAACCCTGAAAGGAGGGAGAGGCTACCAGGTATCCAAAACCAAGGCCAGTATCTTTGCTTGAAATATTTCGACCGTTCATCGGTTCAGATCTGAATGTCGGACATAACGGGCCAGGCCTGCCCTAAACCGGCCTTTCCGTTTCGGGCGGCGTCTTCCTCACTTCTCTTCCACCATCTCTAGCCCTTCTCCAATGCTGGGAGCTCGTCGCGAGGACGCCTCTCAGTGGCGTTCTGCCTGGACATCAATTGGAAAACTTCGTCTGGACTCGTATAATTCACTTTGCCACAATGGGCGTAGAACGGCCAACAGACGTCACGATATCAATGAAAAGTTCTTATCTCAGGGAAACATGGCAGCAGTGCGTATACACCAAGTTAAATTAACTCCTCGTGTGATGGAATTTACTTCAGAGTTATGTCATTTGAATGTCGATTACATGGCCGCCCTCATGAACTTTCTCGAGTACAGACACTCATATCTCTGACAGCAGGCAAGGCAACAGGCTCAGGGTCATTTTAATCACTGCTCTGTCTACAAACTGGTGGATACGCAGATATTCCTTAGACGCCGTATTCGACGAATTACGCAGAAGTCACTGTAAAGTCTTTTGCTTCAGCAACGTAAGATGGGTTATGAAACTTGCAGAGTCGAGCCCAGTTCTTAGAGCCCTTGGCAAGAATTCGGACGTCACCATGGCCAGAGTTACAGCGGCGGCTATGCAATTTAACTTGCCCATCCGATTTTCAGGGCATATAGTGAACGACTGATTTGTTAATCCCTCTACTCCTTAAAGTTTTAATTGGTATTTATAGCGCTGCCGTAGATCATAACGCGAAGAAAAATGCCAATCATTTTCCAGGTCTGCTGCTGCTTCGAGCCAGATTGCCGGAGATCGTCTAAAGTGGAACGCATTGCATGTTGCGCCCCATATCCGTTTTGGATCTACGCTGCTCCCGAGTCGGCGTCACATCTGTCTTTTTATGAGGCCGTTCTGCAAGCCTTTCCTTCACTCCACTACCACCTCACCATGTCTTTGTCTGCCCTACAAGGATTGACTCCTTCATTTGATTTCGCTGGCGTCTCAAGTGCTGCTGCAGCAATCGGAGCAGTAAGTTTCGGTCAGGTATTCATGTGTTATGTATCTAACGGTATCTCCACTGTCAGGCGACTACATTGTATCTCAATCGTCATGAGTACCGAGGAGACACCGCAGTGGTTGTTTGTGCTTTGGCCTGGGCGTCGGTTTTTGGTACAGGTATCTTCAAGGGGCTCAGTATCAACCAATCCTTAGGGATAGCGACTAGTGGAGTCGCGTCGTTCTTGGGAACCATGATTGTCATTGCTGTCGCTTATCGCCTATCACCTCTGCATCCACTTTGGCGCTTCCCTGGTCCCTTCCTCAACAAAATCACGTCGTTGAAGGCCATGCACATGGTGTCTACCGGTCATCGTTACACGATTATCAAAGGGCTTCATGAGACGTATGGCAAATTTGTTCGAACTGGTGTGTTTTATTGCCTTTCCTCTGTCTGCAGAGAATAATAGTGGTCAGGTCCCAACACACTCTCTATTGCATCCGTTGAAGCCGTGCACCCCATCTACACAACCGCACAGAGCATGGATAAGAGCATGGCGTACCGTCCTGGACGTGCACCAGTTGGAGGATTATTCTTCACCCCCGAAAGAGATATTCACAACATCCGCCGGAAAGCGTGGGCCGGTGCCTTCAGTGCTAAGTCGTATGTTCTCTTCTCACCTTTCTTTTCTTCTCCATAGTGATTCGAACTTTTTTAGACTTGTCAAGCTTCTTGCCGTCGTTGATAGGCGCACGAAGCAAATGATCAAGGTCATGGACAGACGTCGTGGTGCTGATGGTGTGATTAACATGTCTGAGATCATCCGTCATTGGGCATATGATTTGATGGTAAGGAAATGATTACGCTGGTACAGTTTTCTTTTGCTAACGATATCGCTAGGCTGAGATGACTTTTGGTGCAACCAGTGACGTCGTGAGTGATATCGGTTTGGTACACCTATATAGTATGGCTACAAAACGATCCAGGAACTGATGGCTAATGGTGACCCGGAGAATGTCTCTGAGAACGCCCAAAACGCCACAGTGGTTTTCGAAGTGTGAGCCCCCTCCGCGTGATGTTTTTTGAATATACCCTAATCGTTCCTATACAGACTTGGTGAAGCACCTTCCATCTTCGACATTGCATGGAACTTGCCTGCTTCGGACGAATTCCATGTCCTAGAGAAGACCGCCACAAAGCTTATGGATGTTAGGAAGCACATAACTGGCGACGATATCGCGTCGTACCTGGTACGGTACATCTTCGGGGTTATGATACGGATTCTTATAATATGTTTCAGCTAGGTGAGAAGGGTGGTGAGCGTCTTGGCGATGAGGACCTCAACATCGACTCTGCATTTGCCATTGCTGCCGGTACGTACATAGAATGTCGTAAGAGTGGATATCCTCTGATACATCTTCTGTTAGGGTCTGACACTACGGGCGGAACCCTGACAATCCTTCTCTTCTACCTCCTCCGTGACCGTGCTGTCTACAAGAAACTTCGTGATGAACTCGATGCCCACTTCCACAGCATTGATGAAATCGACGACCCCAAGGGGCTCCAAGAGCTCCCCTATCTCAACGGGGTCGTCTGGGAAGGTCTTCGCCTCGGTACTCCATTTGGTGGTCTCCCCCGTGTCGTCGGAGAGGGTGGATCTATGATTGACGGTGAATTTGTACCCGAAGACATCATTGTGGTAGGGTCCTCCTGTTATTTTTGCCGCTTTGCATCTGAAAATGTCTACAGTCTGTTCCGCCTTATACCCAGCAAACCAGCCCGGAGAACTTCTATCCCTTACCCATGGAATTCTTGCCAGAAAGGTGGCAGCCTGAGGGTCTTGGTCCGGAGACGATCACCAAGAAAAACGCGATGTTGTGTTTCTCCTATGGTTCGTTGCATTTTTACCTTTGAGGAAATGACACCCTCAAGCGTATCTTCGACAGGTGCATTCAGTTGCCTTGGCAAGATATTCGCTACGCAGGAACTGCACCTCACAGTGGCTAAACTCGTGCTGGCGTATGACATGGAGCTTCCCAAGTCATTTGACCAGCAGAAGTTCCTGGATGGTGTACTGAATATGCGTACAACCTTCTTCGACTACCCCCTCGCTATTACAGCTACAGCTCGCGATTAATTCAACTGGGAAGAGGACTTATCTAGAAATATTTAATACGCTAATTCTACACATAGCATAGCCAATTGGAACATAGTACAGCATGCCATATAATATACAATAGCCATTCCAAGAGTTCAATGTCGCTTGCAATTGACGATAGCATTCAAATATTGGATCCACATTGTGATCGCAGTAGTACGACGCTCTGGTTACAAGGTGCCATACCTGAGATACTACGATAGCAAGGGTGGGCTGTACTTTACTTTGATATACAACGTAAGTAATCTCGCCTAAACTTTCTGCAATAACTCTGCTTCGAGTTCTAAATCCTGTGCATAAAGTGATGCACGTTCTGGACTTCGAGCGGGGTTGCGACCCCATATCCTCTGCATCTTAGGAAGTGACCCACGAATACGGGAAAGGACGCCCACAATTTCCTGAGTGGGAGCTCCAGCGGTTTTCATATATTCCAGCGCGCAATGCAGGTACCCTAAGATCATGGAATGAGGGCTAACTATTGACGCAATTTCAGTCGGACATACACGGGTGATTTTCATCGTCGATTGCATATCCATCTGCGGCCTTGAGATAGAATTTGCCGGCGAGTTGGAAATGCTGCCTTTCATCATCTGGTTCAATACGCGCCAAAGCACTATGATAGAACCCCTTCGACCTAAAACAATTATCGAACCTGAATATTGAATGGTGACACAGAATAACGTACGCATTGGCGTTGCCCGAACAGTTCTTAAAGAACGACCACATGACGTTCGGTGGATGCAAGAAAATGGTAATGTCGTTGTCAACACCCCTGATTAGTAGTTCCGCTTCTTCGTATAACTCTTCGAGGATTTCGTTCGATGGCTCTTGCTGAAAACGCTAGGAAAATGGAACTCGGACCAACGAAATGAGGTATAGCGTTACCAAAGTCGACGTACCTCCGTAAGTGCGGTGAGATACATATTTCGAACACCACGAATAAAGGTATCTTCAAAAATGACACCACAGCTTGCCTTCGGGATTTGACTCCAGATTTTGCGACCCCATTCCAATACTTCCAGAGCACGGCTGAGGTACTCTACCTTCATGGCGAAGTCGTGATTGAGCTTTTCCCCCATGAACCCACGCATAATCCATATTCTAATAGAACAGGTCAGTCACTGAAGAATCAAACTATATGATGAAGGCCCCAAACTTCTGACCTGACGGTAACAGCAAGACTTGGTCTAAGTTTGTCCCAACTCTGTCCATTCTGTAGCCGCAGAGGCGCTTCTCTCATAATGACATCAGGATCAACATTCACCCAAGGTCGATGAATTGACACTTCCAACTTGACTAAATGTCCCAAAGTAAGACGTTTGACATTTAGTAGTAAGCACAAATTTTACCTTGATCTTCAAACATTCGCAGCCAGTTGGAACTTTGATCCATATGAAATACCCTCTCATCCTCCATGATACCATTTGTGAGGCATTCCAATGCCTTTGAGAGAAATTTCAATTCCAGCCCCAATGGAAAACCGACTCCAACATGCCAACTTACCCCGCTATCGCCCATGATCGACATCTTTCCATTGTGACTTCGGATGCGTCTGGTGTTCTTCATGATATCTACACCTTCTTTGAATTGCTGCCGATCCAAAATAAGGGCGCAACTTTCTGATACAAGAATAAACCATACCATGTATGCGGAATGGATGCCCCATGCCTAGTATGTTCGACTCATCATTCATCACTTCAGTTCAAGGTGCCAAAGGACATACACTGCTATCGGATGATTTCTTTGTCGCTAGTTCTGGAAGTATATCATTGGCTGCATCCCACGGGGTGATTTTCAATGTTGCGTCAACATTAAGCGCCAAGGGATTCTTCTCCATTGGTTGGCGAGGCGCATTTAAAAGTTCCTGGGCCTTCTTCAGGCCATCCTCGTACTGTGACTTCTGCCTGGCCTCTGCTGGTGTAAGATTGTCATTCGGTAACGTATCTAGGGCCCGCTGATACGCATTCGCGCTATCTTGTTGCTGCCCGACAATCTGGCGATTAATCGGTGAGCATACTACAAGGACGCATTCCTGTGGAAAAAAGCTCACGCTGTAGACGCCTGCCAACCTTCCCCATGCCTTCGCATACGCTGGGTCTAATTCTGTTGCCTATGCCAGCAAAGTGAAGTAAGTCTCTGGCAGCGCTCCAACCGTGTTGACGTACGATCCGGGCATCTCCAAGAGAATCCAAGTATCTAGTATTCAATATTTCATGGATCGTATGGTACAGTTTCTACCCGTGTAATCTCACCTTTTTAATGATAGATGGCAAGCAGAGCGATTTGCGTAGAGAACAGCGTTCTTGTCGTCGATTGCGATGGCTTTAGTGTACTTGGCGATGGCCGAAGCAAAGTTCTTCTTGACATACAACGCGTTCCCTTCTTCTTTGAGCTTGGCTGCTTGGCTGAGTTCCGACATTCGATGAAGATCTGGTGAAAAAGAAGGTTATTATGTACTACATATAAATCACTTGTCAAGCGGGAGAAGTGTGTGTGGGAAAAATCAAAAACCGTGACCGGAATAAGTACTACTGCAGAAAAAAGACACATTATTGCTGTTCAGAATGAGTAACATTGGATCCCTCCACCTCTTCAATAAAACGCTTCCAGATACCATCCATTTCATATAACGCAGCTATATGCCCTCCTTGCACCCATTCAAGCTTGGAGTTGGCGTAGTTACTGACAAGCCACTTCGCCATATCGGGTCCCAGTTCATCACTCGTCGAGGCGATAATCAACAAAGGCCGCTTCGAGTGCTCCTCATCCAGCTGATTAGGGCAGAAGCCCCAGTCACAATGAAGGTCATCAGACGTCTCCACGAAACCCTCTCGCGACGTTGATATACTACACCTCGCATTCTCCGCAAACTCCCTCTCGAGCAGACCCTCAGCGATACCGTTCTGTTCCCTCCACTTCGCAAAGGCCTCGCGCTCTGTTTCGTCCGCTTTGTCAAACAGAATTTTCCTTATGAGAGCTTCAGCTTTCTCGACTGTGCTCATCTGGGATGACAACGCTGCCGCTAGCATTCGGGGGACGATTCTGAAAGGTGACAACTGTGATGGGGGCCCAACCGAGATGTAATTCGGCCACGTCATTCCTTTTGTATACCCCTTGTCCCACTTGAAGGGAGAGAACGGTGACAAGATCATACACCCGACTATGTTCCGCCCAAGCGGAAATACGTCGAAGGATGCACCATAGATGATTTGTGCAGGAACAGTCCCAAACGAGCCTCCACTGATATATATCCTGAGATTGTCATCGTTGGGGTGAAGATGATTGATTAAGGCAGTGAAGTCGGATGTTACACAGGTAGGATATGGCAAGTCCTTAGGGCGGGGGTCAGAGGTACCCCATCCGGGAAGAGTGGGCGCAATAAAATGAACACCTAGTTCTCGCAAGGCTGGGGAAAGGCGGACCGCTCTTCCAACACCAAATACCCCGTGGTAAAAGACGATAACAAGGGAGCTCGTTGGATTCCCAATGTCTGCGTAGGCCAATCTCCTCCTATCAGAGAGCGTCAAATGCTTTTCGAGGGCTTCTGTCATGATACGGTATCGCAGGTGTTCGTGAGTGTAAGAGGCGTCGTTTAGGGGTATGACGACGTCAATGTCGTGACTTTATAGTCCATCAGTGATAACAATCAACTGCTGGGCGCAGGCTGGGCCCCGACTCTTTGGATGAGTTGTTTATCGAGGCACATAAATGCGCAGCTACGCAGTCTGCTATTATAGGAGCATATATAAAGAGCCCAGAGTCTTTGAGAATGATTCACTGACTGAACGCCAAGAACTTGGCAGGGGTAAGAGTAGTAGCAGTAGTCGTCGCACTGGCAAGCGGTGGGCCCTAAAAAGGAAACAGCCAGTGTTTTCTACCCCATTGCTACTTAGCCGTCAATTACTTTATATTAGCGTCGCAGACCGCGCAAGGCCCTGCCGCTGTGACTGACATCATAGTGTCGGGAGCAAGCGTCTCACGGCATCGGATCCATACGAAAGGACTAGAGTGTGAACGAAAGATAGAGTTTCCTGGGGTAAAAATAGGAAAGCACCGAACCCAATATTAATAGCATGACGATCGTGTACGATCGTAGATGCAACGCGACCCTGCTTCACTTGAATGACCGGAGAAAGCAATGAACGGTAATGAGTCTTACTTTATTGGACGTGACATCGACCTCGATTCTGGTCTATGAGAGTCTGTTTAGGTTCTGGCAGTGAATATGTATAAGTACTGTACCTTGCTAGATAACTTATAAGGTCCGGGGCCTCAAGTGGACCTTGCGACCTGAGTCCCTGACATTGATGGGACAGGAAGTATGGATGGCCCTTGAAGCTGTATACTGTAGTGCTGCCCTATCAGCGATAAAGAGGCTCGAAGTTAATATCTCTACGTCAGGATCACGTCGTGAACATTGCTGACCCGGCCTCCGCATGGAAAGAATTAAGGTAAGGGTCGCATTCGACGTCTTGCTCAGAACAATTTTCACTCGACGTGATGGCGATAGTGCCTTGCATATGGGAACGGATGATAGCATAGTAGACATTGGACAAGTACATTGCGGGCGCCCGCTGAAACCGCCAGGCTCGAATCGGGGCAGATTTTCCTGGGTCACATCAGTAAGTTGAAAACAATAATCACCGAAGGCGAGAACCCGTACCTTAAGTTACACTTTCGCTGTCTTGCGTTGGACTGATGTAGTGTTATTATCAAGTGAACGAAAATTAGCAGTGAAGAGGGGAGACTCGTCGCAAAGTGTTTGATTAGGGTAAAAGACATGAGGTATTAACAAAGTACGTCAATGACAGGACGGAACGACATGAACCCAACGATGCTAGTAAATGCGAAAAAGCAGGTGAGAACAAAGAGATAGATGTACAAACGATGCAAATGATGGTATAAGTGAATGGTCGTGAGTGTCATGATGCCGAAGAAGGTAACGCGAAGGTGAGTAGAACGATAAATGAATGTCGATAATTATCCAAGAAAAGCGAGCTCCGTCACTCGTCTACTCTCTTCGTCCTCGATTTCGCACGTTCCGAGAAGTATGCTACCAGGGTTGTGTATTGTCGGGCTCAGAGGTTGCCGAGGCTTTGGAGGGGGAAGTGGTGCGCCAGTCACTACCGTGAGTTGTCGGTTGAAGCCTAAAGACCGTACTGCGCGTAAGCCTCGACGTTCAACAGGAGGCGGCGAGGGAAGGGGTGAGGGAATGGTAGGTGAAGGAGGAAGATTGGCCTTTTCCTTCCTTGTCAGAGTTCCTACTACCGACCGGCGAATCGCTGTTAAAGATCGAGAACCAGACGCTTTGTCGAGTTTCTTGAAAAGGTTGAGCGACCTCCGACGTTGTCCCTTAGCTCGAGGCTCTGTCGGAGAGGGGTCAGTCAGCCCCCGCCGGAGGGAGGAACTTTCCGGCCCTACAGGAGCATCGAAGGGGTTTCCGTTATTTGAAAAAGGAGAGGTTGATTCCTCCTTCGGGCTTTCAACGATCACGGGAATGTCGTGAGAAGGAAAGTCGTTTGCCCAAACTTTCCCTGCAGACCTCCGTTTACTCGTATGGGATTCCGAGCTCGTCGTAACGATAGTAAGTACCTGTGACGTGGCGTCGATAGAAGGAGTTGCAATGGAAGATTCGTCCGAGGATTCATGGGAAAGAACGGTATGTGAACGCTTGCGTGACGGCGGCGCAAGAGATCCTTCTTCTGTACTATGTCCAGTAGACATAGTTGGAGATGAAGGAGGCGTGACCAAATTGAGAAAGGTTGGTGAAGGAGGACAAAGTTGCTTCTGGGATTCGACCTTGTCAGCGGGTATTGAACTTGAAGTAGCCGAATCTGCTACATGACCAGCAGGTAACACTAAGTCTTTCGAAATGGGGGAAGGGGGTATAGGGATAAGGGCCGGATCAACGTCAGCCGCCTCTGGTACGGACGTAAGGAGAGGCGATGGAGGCAGCGGCACAAATACTGGATCCGGCTCCGGCCCCGAGGGTGCATCATGTGAGGGAACACAGGAAGTAGAGGGGTGAAGACGCAATGCAGGCGGTTTTAAGCTCTTGCTGTGTAATGGCGTCGCAGTAGTGGGGGAAGGAGCAGGGGAGTCCATCTCAATGACAACCTCCAAGACCTGAGGCTGAGTCAAGTCTGATGAGCTTTGCGACGATGAACCACCAAACTTGAAGTGAGTGAGACGTTCGCGCTGCTCTGCTTCGGTCGTGCGATTCTTGGTCTCCCATTCTTCTTTGATCCGATGCGCAGCACTGGGCTGATCATCATCAGTATCGTCTTTCAATTCAAGACTAGGGATGCGCCGATCCTGCTCCAATTCTTGTATGCTCAAAGGAAGGGGAGGAAGAAGACCGCGTTCGCGCAGCGCTGCATCCCTGTTGTATTGGGAGACTGGAGGGCTTGGGGAGCTGGGAATTGTCGGCGAAACCTTACGGAACGTGGTCGATATAGTTCGTAATAAAGTTTTCGATTTAGACGTTTGTAGTTGCGGCGTCGGGGAGCTGTAGAAACGGTCAAAAAAAAATACCATATGGATATTGACCAACTCACTTCGTCTTGTGGCGTTCAGCGCCAGTAGTCCGCCTCACGGGAAACTCTTCTGACAGACTGAAGCGAGACAAGAGCGTTAAGAAAGGCGGGTATTCCATATACTGCAGAAAAACTTACCTCGCAATGACGGGGGAGTCTATTTCTCCGGAAACTTTCTCACACGCAGCAGGCCCCTTCTGCCTCGTATTAAAAGCGGGGCTCTGCGTACTCTCTGCATTCTTCGGACCACCGCCTCTTCTTCCCAGAAAACTAGCGACAGGTAAGATAAAGGTCCTGCGCACTTTCAAGGACATGCCTCGCAGCGATGAAGTCCTCGATCGCGTGCTGCCCTCAGGCACTGAGGCACTAGAAGGTAGGACATCAGCAAACGGTATTTTTGGTGGAAGGAGAGTCGACATGAGAGAGGTAGAGAAAGGAAGACGAGAGATGGATATATGCAGCCTGGAAAAGGCGAGTGGTTCCACGGGGTGTCAGAATGTTTGGACTGATCAGGTGGTAGTGTCGCTGCCAAGTCCAAGTCGTGACGTGGTCACTGTCGTTGTCGAGGATGATCTGTTGGTTACCGCTGGCGGCGACGATGAGCACGGCGAGGGAGAGGAAGAAAAGAGATTTGATGCAGGGGATGCGCACATCCTATATGTTTGGACATTTTGAAGGAAATTGAGGAGACGAGCAAATCTCCGGCTTGGATCTCGCGTGATCCTTTAGACCCGATCCTGGGGTAATTCACGGCATCACCGATCGGCTTCCATATCTGGAAATCCTCGGCTAATCTTCCTAAATTTCAACAGGTTTTACGGATTTCGTACTGAATTACAACTCACATGATTTCGTAGCAGCATTGCCCGCCCTCGCATCAGAAGCCGGACCATCGTTTCACTCGTCTCACAGCTGTTCGACCCGCACCACATGGTCTGAGTTAAGCTGCCTTTCTCTCCATCTGCTGAAACACCGGGTCTGTCAGCTGCTTCGAAGCGGGCCACTGAAACCTGTGGGAGTCGAAGCACACTGCTATCATCTAGCGAATCCGATTAAGAAAGTTGCAATATATCTTTGACAGAGTAGTCCGAACCTCGAGGGGAAAGTGCCTTCTCCAAGCTATCCTCCAGGTTACCGTCCCGGAAGGTAAACAACATTCTGAAAGCCCCATGGATTTCCCAGCGAAAACCCAATTCTAAGTTCATGAGAGCATTTACGCGTCGTTCTTCTTCAAAGACTTGGCGCGATGTTCAAGCGAACCTCGCTGTGATATTCGCAGCCTAGCCCTTGAAAAGATCGTAAGCCAGGTTGGGAGGAATCCGAGACCACGGACAATAAATTTTATAAAAGGTACCATCATGCAGCTACGCTTCAGCATCTGTTTGCGTACCTTCTGGACTCTATTCAAAGTCCAGTGGAAGGATCACAACTGCGATGTTCACACATAAAGCCAAGGAACTAGGAACACGGCCCTTGAACGGGCGTTCCCCCGTCAAATGTTGGACAGATGAGTTGCACGGCAATTGGTACTTTAACGCAGGAACAGGAACCCCGACTGGCCCGACTGGCGCGTTCAACATCCCACAGAGGATGCCGGAAGGAGATGCAAGGCTAGTCATTCCGAATGTCAGATAAAAACTGGAGGCCCTGACGGTGAGCGCCTGGCGTGTCCAGACAGACAGACACAAGGATTGATGCAATCCCGATAGCCTATAGACTTGTTGACTGTCGACGCCACCACCACAAGAACTGAAAAGGACCCGTTTTTCATTTCGGTTTTTGAGGGTAGCTTCGAATTCGGCAAGCTTAGCTTCGGACAGCAACCAAGTCCCCGATTCACCGATTCACTAGAGCATTCATCTGAGCGCTTGCATTCGAAGAGCGCTCAGATACATAACACATCTTCAATCAACGACGAAGCCATCTACAAAGTGACATGCAATGAGTCATGGCAGCTTCATTTCCGCAACACGAGGCGAAGAAGAGCTTTACTCATAAGAAATACTACCATGCCAGGGCATATGCGCTGATTCATTTTATGGGAAAAAAGTAAACAAGGTTACCGAAGTCGACCTAGACACACGTGGATGGTTTCCATGCAGTTTCCATGCCGGAGTAACCTGGAAAATAAGCGAGGGAATCGATCACAATGGAGCCTACCTCGCAACCGTCCTTCGTCATGATGACTAGAAAAAAAGATGGAAATACCTAATACGTTAACGTTAACACACGCACAATAGACACCATGACCGAGGTATTTATCAAATCTCGACGCCGATGGCAACTTTTCGGTCCAAGCAATGTAAGGGTATACATTAGAACGAAAGATTAAAGCGGCCGTCGACAAATGCACCCTAGTCCATACGAATCGGTGTACCCACGAAATGGCGCCCGTTCGGGTGACGTGAAGTGGAGGGATTTTTTGTACTCCGACATACTCCGACGCCCGAATTTGACGCGCTTCTCCCGAGCGTCCAATTTCATTTTCAAAGCTTTTGAATGCGTTGAATATCCACTGACCTGCTGTTCTATCGCTGCATGGCCCCTCCTAATGACCTTTAGGCGGCGCAAGCTGTTCAGGAATGCTAGGTCGAATCTACTTGTATGCTACTTGTCTCGTGCCCTGGAATCCCAACAATCTAGAATCGCTGTCCACGCCTACGTCTGTTTCTATTAGTCTCGGGATCGCTTGTTCTTGTCGAGTTGCGCATTTGATTGCCATGGGAGAAGATGATCAATGGTCGATTCAATTTTGGGAACAATCTCGTGACACTCCATTCTACATTGTCCGGTTATCTATCTACGCAGTCCGGCATTCGATTTAGGCGTCGTTCACAATGTTGGTCGGTGATACGAGGGCGCTGGCTCTGGCAGTACGAATGACGGTGATTTCGCTACATGCTTAGCTGAACATAATTGTTCATGCGATGGTCGGCTATCATATACCGCCCCTTCATTATGAGCCATCATGGCGAAACCTGTGAGCGAATCACGCGGTACCGGTATGTGTTTCTGGTATGAGTCCGTACTGCGCGGCATCTACATACCCGCCGCAGGCGCGGAGCAGCAATTGTACGTTTTTATGCGGAACCGACACTCAGAGTACGTCTAGAGTCGGCCGGATGCAGCTACTTTGTCTCCCGACATGGACGCGCCCAGCCTTCTAATTCCCCCGGACATTGGAGTCACACCGACAAGTCTTGCCGCTCTGCTTGCCTGGATTCTGAGCCTGGGATGGAGTCTCGGATATCTTGAAGTTCTGGAAGAACAAGTTCATGCGCCCCACTCTATGTCAGCTTCCGATGGTGTAGCGCCTAACGAGGCTGCAACTCGGACCCGTAGTCCAGAGAGTCCGTGATTTAGTCCAGATCTTTGAGCTATCGCCGCTATTTTCTTAGATTCCGAATTCCGGTTCTCTTCGTGGTCAGTAGCGGAGAAACCTTGCTATTTTCACTGGCTCCATGGCTGTTCTTACGATACTCAAATGCCACCGCGTGTGTTTGCACCAGATGTTCTCATGTGTTCTCATCGCCTTGCAATCCTGTTACCTGGATCAAGAAGCTCAACCGCCCCCTATCTCTTCTCACGGATAGCACCACTCTCGAGAACCTCTTGACAATTTAGGCATTCTTGAGGCCGACGATTAGACTACCCCCAAGGATTCCGTCGTCGAACAGATCAAGCCCTTGTTTTGGACCGTCCATCCTTTATTCGTGGGGAAGTCTTCTGGGTGAGGAGCTTGCATGGCCGAAATCACCAGATCAAACTCTCTATGTAGATGCCTTTGGTCTATCGAAAACAATGTCTATTCTCACTGATGGCTAACTCCTTTATCTTTCATCTCTACAATCTTTCGGCAGGTAAGTATGCGTGTTTCAAGCTTTAGAGAGACTTATCTCCCGTGAAATTCGAGAGCATTACTCAAGGAGAACGTCACCCGCGAGGTAAACCCGAGGCTGGTCTTCTGCTCGTCTCTCAGAGCTTTGATTCATTCTTGGTGAAACAGCTTCCCCGGGTCACACTACACATCTATGTATGACCTGTCCCCCTGGAGCTCGAGGTCACCATAATCGTATGACGCTACTAGAGGAGAGCTGACCCGCCCCTTCTGGACGAGTATAGCTCTCTACTGATGACACTGGATACTGCAAGCTCGTCCATACTCTCGGCACATGAAAGTCATTGAAAGCCTTTGATTACCGGATTTAGTAACAAGAGCACGACGTTCTCCGGCGTCACACAATAAAAAGAACTTTCGGGGGTTGTATGGTACCATTCGTTCTTGGCAGACGGAATCATTAAGCACTTCGTCCAAAGTATTTCTATTGTTTTTTTTTTGGATCGATCTTCGACATTTGTATTGGACAACTGACCATCAATTAATGATCATAGAATCAGCGGAGCTCGCTCAGCGCTCGTGTGATGAAACCATAAACTGGAGGAATCATACCATTTGTCGCAAGGCATCGGATGAACTTAGGTTGCCAACGATGGTGCCAGCTGTAGGTCGCTGTAGCTAAGCTACACCTTTTGCAGCTGTCAGACTAGAGCGATCTTGAGGGGCTTCGGCATTTTCCGGTGATTCGTGTGAAGGGTCAGGAGGTCACCGCCGGGTGTGAGTCAACGTGCTGTCACTGTCAGTACTTATCCATTTTCTTGTATCATGGCACTGGGGCACTACGGAGGACCTTCGAAGACATTAACGCCGGTGCAAGGGCCAACGGAATTCGAGATTCTCAAGGCATCGCACAAGTATATCTATATATCTGCGGGTGTTTCGAGTGATTCATTTGGTTTACAGATTTCTTCGCGAAGACGAGGATGAGGAGAAGGATTCGTCATGGGAGGACAAGCTGGCGTCAAAGTACTACTCAAGCCTTTATCGAGAGTTTGCTGTGTGCGATCTGAAGCATTACAAGTCTGGAAACGTACGTCCCCTATTGGAACGTATGTGCAGCCGTTGAGAACTACGATGGATAGTTTGCCTTACGATGGAGGACTGAAGAAGAGGTCCTATCTGGAGCAGGGGAGACGACATGTGGCAACACTCGCTGTGTCCACCACGGCCCCAGTGGCGACTACAAGGCTTCTCTCACGACGTTGGAACTGCCATTCACGTACTCGGAGCACGGAGAGACGAAATCTGCATTGGTAAAGGCCGTTCTGTGTAAGAAGTGTCTGAACAAGATGATGTGGAAACGGAGGAAGGAGAGGTCAGAGAAAGCAGGAGATTCAGAGGAGCGGCGAAGCGACGACGTTGCAGAAGATAAACGACACAAACGCAAGCACCACCGTGACCGTGATGTAAACGAAGGCAGCCAGCGACAGCGCCGACGCAGTTCGCGTTCTTTGTCCCCTACGAGGCGCAATCCGACATGACCACTTCTATTAGACAAACGGCCATACTCCGTGTTCACTACGCGAACTACTGATACCCAATACCTTATATTCCCTTCCCATTCCCGTCTCATCTACAAGACGCTGGGCAGCTTTCTTGATATCCTCCGCTCGCTCTTCTGTCTTGACAGAGCGGATCAACATGTTGACGCGCGCTTCTAGCCCCATCGATACCAGAAATTGCGACTGAGGCAGGGGGCCGTATGTGGGAACTGGAGGGTTCGATGAGTCCGAGGATCGTCGCAAATGGAGAGAGAGAACACGTACCCAGATCGCCCATCGCTTCCTTGATGTAACCAAAATCCACATTGGCAGTTAAATCACATTCACCTGGCCGGTCGAAGACATCTCCTATTTGGTGATCTTTGAACGCCTGCGAATGATATGAAGATCCCTGCACAGAATCTGGGATGCATAACGTACACGGAAGGAATCTGCGAATGGTGAATCTCCACCATAATCAACGACCAATGCGCAACCACCAGGAGAGAGAAGCTCCCCTACTTTCCTGGCAATTCTGAAAGACGCTGCCGATACCTCTAGGCGAGAACCTTCGGGCATTTGGTCGAAGCGTGGCGACGATCCGCCGAGGAGAGTAGAAGCAGCCGTAGGGTTTGGGGACAGGACGCGACGCAATCGTGGATAAGTAGGCTCTTCTGTTGAGTCAGGTATAGAATCAACCATTATTTCAATCCATCCTTGTTTTCCTCGCTGTAAATAATCTCTTAGAATCAATCTTATGGCGTAAGAAATCACTCACCTCAAGCATACTGACTGGTAATGCATCAAAAAACTCGTGAGCTATGAGCATAGTATAGTCACCGGACGAGGGTTCGATTTCGTCTATCGATTCATTCCAGGCGAGGTCCCAGCCACCTTTTTGAGAGAACGACAGAAGGTTGTCGTTTTGAAGTGCCTGCATGGAAGGACTTGTTTCGACAAGATGGACCCGTTTCAACGCGCTTTCCGCAAATTGCTGGACCACCTAAAAATCCGTCAAATCGCTGAGAGGTTGCCCAAAAGGTCATGAAAAGTACCCGGAGAATATCAGCCATCAGTGTTCCCCTTCCCGGCCCAAGCTCAACGAGGCGTATTGAAGGTGGGGAACCTGCATTCTGCCACTGCGACAAAAGCCAGATGGCCACGAGCTTCAGGTTCGGTGCTGCTGGCTCGTCACCCATGAGCATCCCAGAGAGCGAATCACACCTCGCACCTCTCCGAAAATCTGGCTGATTTCAGGACTAGTAATGAAGTCTCCTCGTTTTCCAAACACAGCATTGGCGGGATTCATGTAGTATCCGTCTGTTGGATGTGATAGACACAAGTTCATGTAACTTCCAAACGGCATCGGCCCAACTGCCTTGTAGCTGTCAGTATTAAAAGCTATCGAGATCATATTTCAACACACTTTGACATGGTCAAGGACTATCTTTTCGATTTTTGTGACCGGTGGACTTGTCGATACATAGCGGAAGCAACATGCATTTGAATGGGTAAAAGAGGGAAAGCGACGTGAAAAACTCGACCCAAAGATTCTGCGAGATTGGCGTAGCATAATGGCGGCGATGTAGCCTCATTAACAAGGCATCAATGACCACTCTGGATGTGCTGAAAGAAAAACGAGATCGGGTACATCGGGCCACTCCGGTCCGACACAAGTGACAAGTCAAGTTCACAAAATCTAAATGATGGTAATAGAATAATCTAGCTCTAAATTCTCCAACAATCGTTAACCCAGGCCACGACTGATGCGGCCATCTTCTTTCCTTGTACAGCGCGCATATTAGCACCTAATCCAGCTGCCATTTCTTCCCGTTTCTTGATCTTCGCAGTCCGACCTTTGAGGAATGCATCTTGAACGGCATCAGCCCATTCACCAGCTTCATAAGAGTCTCTAGAGAGCTCTACGCCGACACCTTCATTGTCAAGAAGTAAACGAAGACCATGCTCTTCAATAAACAGAGGCCTTGACACTTGAGAGAGATTTTGTAAGAGATTCTACCGAATCGAGCTGAGGGGAACACACCATAGACGAAAGGCGTGGCCGAGTCGACGCATTCAGAGACAGTTCCGTAACCCTGTATTAACTCAATTGTTTCGACTGCGCAACTTAAAATTGGAGGACTCACGAGTTTACCGAGGAGAGCGTCTGCTGCTGCTGTAAGATCCGGCATGTATACGTCCCGTGGCGCCACATAAAAGCCCTCAGGAAGTTCCGAGTCGCCTTGTGACTCCCATTGATCTTTAGTGACGCCACACACGATAGCAATCCAAGAGGAGTCTGGGAGCAACTGTGATTCAGTTTCATCCTCAAGAGCAAACTCCGCGAATTGTTCGATAGGCGTTGAGGGAATGGTATTGAAGGATGGAACCCCGGTAGAGAGAGTTCGCGACAAAAGTGGAGAGCCAGATATTTTTGAAGCAGGTGGCGCACCAGGGATCCAGATATGGGAGGAGGTAGCTAGGCGAGGGGAAGTGACGGATCCAAATTCTCCACTTGATCCATTCTCTGACGGAGAATCAATAGAAATAGCACCCAGCCGGAGATCATTGCCTCCAGGGTAGGACGGTGGCAGATTGACTGAGGAGATACCAAGTCCTTGAACTGGGTTAGATAGATCAGCTGCACTCGGCTGTCGGCTGTAAGGTCTGCTGGGAGACCTGCTGCCCTGCCTACTGGGTGTTCGAAAAACCTGACCACCAAACGACACAATCAAGACCTTCGTAGCTTCCGGATCATGCAATCCGAAAGGCACTCCGATGGAAGACAATAGATAGGATCTTCCTTCAGGTGTGTACACAGACGGTGACGTAGATGGTGGTCGGACCAGAAGAGGTGCGGGTTTGACCATTCGAGGTATACGTTTCCCGGCTAGCCTTGTAGAAGGAGGGAAGGGAATGCTCGGATAAAGGTCTAATGAGGCATAGGGACGAGATAGCTTCGTTACAATGCTGGGATAGAATCTATTGTCTTGAGTGTTGACCCAGGAAGACGCAGGTAGAGATGGCTGGGAAGAAAACGACGGTATAGGTATATTCCCGGGAAGTTGAAGAAGAAGGTCTGCACAGCGATAGCCTGAGTGAATTTGCTCGACCAAAGGCATGAGTTCGGCCTCTGGGACAGGTATATCGGGGACAAGAGTATCGAGATTTGGCTGTAGAGTAGGGGACTGGTCAGTGAATGACGTAGCGAGATAGCTGTAGACTGAGTCGAAAGAAAAGTTTGTAATGAGAATGGAAGGCACGCCGGCTGCTTTAGCGGCCAAACTATGTGGAGCATTAGCAAAGAACACGAGGCGAAACGCGACTCGTACCATCCGAGAAAAGCGGCATCGCTCAGGACACACCGCGCATTGATGCTAGTCAGCCAACGGACTTCGTCGTCCAGCAAAGCCTCTTTGTTGCCGAGAAATTGTTTCAACACTTGCACGCTTTTTTGACGGTCGACGCGATATCTGAACGCTTCGTGTCAACCACTGCCAAGGCTAGAACGACAGCTGCACTCACGCCAAGGGCTGAACAATGACAGGATCAATTTCGGAGTAACGGTACTGTGCTCCGGCTGCGATGCTCTCGGAGAAGACGTGTTTTGGCGCGGAGGAGACGATGTATATTGTTGGTTTGGATTCCTCCGGAAGAGAGAGCAAATGACAAGCAAACGCCGATACTCGCGTTGCGTGGCCGTATCCTGCATATATTGAGCACAAAACAATAATAAAAAGTGAAAAACGCGTACCGTGGCCAGAGCAGTAGTACACAAATGTCCCGGCCATGAAGCATGAAGAGAGGAACAGGAAAGATGACGTCACGATTTTCGTGACATACATGTGGCGGTGGCTGTGCAAACGCGCTGGTGACAGGACATGAGGTGGCTGACCAGCAACTCTCTCTTTCGGACTTTTCTGTCTGCTCTGTTTTTAGTTTTCTTCTTTTACACGTATCAGGGGCACCTCTAATTCCACCATGGGCAGCAGGCGCGTACCCCCATTAAAGGCACAGCTCGACAACTTTCGCCACCAACGCCCTTCTTCGGCACCTCCGATACCCCAACGGTCGGAGCCCTTGCAGATGTGGCCCTCTTCCGCACTTGGTCACGAGAGAAACGGCAGTGATAACACGCGTACTCAGCAAGATAACAGCACTTCTCTGGATCTAATGGGCAGTCTCCACCGGTCGGAACCATCTGTAGTCAAGACAAGAAACGGAAGCGTATTGTCTCGGGGCTTTATCCTAAAGACAGACTTTTATCCATCAGGTATGTCCAGCTTTGTCGTCGCTTGATAAGCGCTTGACACAAAGCAGGTCGTGCTCTCGACCTGGATCTGAACGTTCATGGTGCACCCAACTTTCGTGCACCCCGTATCGGCAATCTCAACGTCTTTGGAGTCGCCCAGCCACGAACCCAAGGCCTTAGAGCTATTCTTTCTGTTCTTAGGTGCTCGCCGAACACTCCAGATCCTTCCCATGTCGTCTGGTTTTCCACCAGAGAAGAACCCATTGGTAAAGTCGACTTGCTTTGACTACTCAGCCGCTTATCAACCTCTGCAGTATACATATCCGGAAGGCCTTTTGTTTTGCGAGATGCATCGGAGCCCAAGAGGACTCTCTCCCTCTCAGACCGTGCTGAAAACCTCGAAGCAATCGAGCTCAGATTGAAGAATGACATATTACATGAAGCCAGCAGGTTTGGTGGACTCTTACTTACTCACAACGAAATGGCTACCGATAGCGGAGACGGCGCCATATTGCCGACATGGACAGCTGTCGATACCCATAATGTCAAGACCTCGCGTGAACTCTGGAATTTCATGAAAGAGAGTGGCTGGAATGTTGATGTTAGTCCGTGCTTCTGGTGTTTAATACAAAACTCACGCAAAGCAGTATCACCGGATACCAATTTCCCCTGATCGTCCTATAGAGGCGAGTTCAAAAGGCATATCTGTCCAAAGGCAGAGCACTAACCGCTGAGCATGTAGGATAATTATCTGGATGCCTATCTAAGCGTCATCCAACAGACCGACCCTCTGCGCACATCTTTGGTGTTTTCTTGCGGCATGGGTGCTGTACGAACGACCTTCGCTATGGTCGCAGCATGCGTCGTCCGACGTAAACAACTCATATCCAAGGGCTTGCCGGACCCATATCCTGTGAAAGGCTTCTCAAGCGCCAGCGGGACAAGCTCGGTAAGTTTCTAGCTGTTTTTGATTACAACTGCAACTAAACTCTATAGCCCCCTCATCTGGTTCGTTGACGTTGATGCTCTTTACGCCTAGTTGTGTCATTCACGTTCCCACTTATCAGGACACAGAACTTCGCCTTTTACAGTCTATGGAACAGGCCAACGCCCAACAGGAACTCAGTAAATCACTTTTAAGGCTCACATACCTTCTTCAGCACAGTAGGCGCCTTGCAGAATCAAGTTTCGATCCGAGTCACTAATGGAGCTCCGTTCAACTTAGTCTTGCAGGACAAGAACTCTCAGTCTGCTATTGAACTCCTTATCACTCAGCCGACTCTCCTGGAGAACCTACGTAGAGCCCACATGGGTAACTATGGTATCATCCTCAGCCTACTGGGTTGTTTGGACCAGGGCCTTCAGGCAAAGAAATTGGTTGATCGCATTATCGATGCTGGTACGTGCTCGCATAGATACCATGCACACCTGGGACTGATGGTGACTAGCGGACCACGTTACAAACTTACGCGAAGACATCCTTGTGCATCGCATCAAGTACTCTCTTATCAGTATGGAAGAAGAAAAGGGAGAAATATTGCTTGAGAAGTCTAGGCGTGCACTGGAAAAATAGTGCGTTTTCTCATATAAATATCCGTGCATTGTATCTCATAAAAATATACTTTCCAGCTTCTTCATTATCGCGTTTGCAAGCTACGTTGACAGTTCGGAAGATTTTAGTCAGAGCTTCTCGAACTGGCTGAAGGTATGCTCGGAGACTCCTTCCAGTAATTCTAATCATTCATCTACATTCTCAGACCCGAATAGAAATTTGGAAGTAAGTTGTGCTGGTAAAAGGTGAATGAGTTGATGCTGACAGCAAGAAGTCAAGTCATGTTTTTGCGCAAGTCGATTGGGACAAGGTTGAATGTATTTGCACCTATCAACGACCTGTCTTCGTTATCAAGGTCCGGCTCTGCAGGCAGGGCTCTGGTCCCCGGAAGGAATAACGACGTAGCCATTGCTGGAGGTCAAATTCTCGGAGATGAATTCTCGACACACGTCATAAAGGTAGCTCTAAAACCACATCAGGCATTCTCCCTGTTGACGCGTACCAATACAGCATCGTAGCGGTATCATTTTGCGCGAAAGGTATTGTATCTTCTCTTACTCGGCCAGGTTCTTGAACTAAAATCTTATACCAGTACATTGCTGAAGTCCGACCAGTGGCTCAGTCAAGGGCGTAGTGTCGATGATGGTGTCCGTGGTGCCATCAATTTCAGACGAGTGCCTGGAACAAACATTTATGCTTTGGGGCAACCAACTATCGAGGCAATTGACGAAGTTGTGGGTCGAATCAAGGATGCTCATCCATCTGCACAAAGAGTGGTTTGGATCACACTGAGGGAAGAGCCCATTGTCTATATCAACGGGGCACCCTACTGTCTTCGCAGGGAAGGCTTTTCGTTGAGAAATATGAAGGGTAAGACACTCGCACTCGTATTTGTTCATTTTATGCGAATACCTGAACGGGATTGTTAGACTACGGCGGTATTTCCGCTGCTCGGCTGGAGGTCTTGGAGCAGCGTCTACGAGATGATATAATCTCAGAGGGACAAGCATTTGGGGGACGGTGAGCTACTAACGTTGCTTTGCTGTAATGTCGGCCACTCACAATTCCAACAGTGTGCTACTCCACTCTGAAACGCCTGATGGAACCATCGTGCCAATTTGGGAGGAAGTCGAAAGTGACAATGTAGTCGTTCTCAAAGACGTCATGGTCAATCGACAGTCGACGCGAGGAATTCAACTCGTTTACGATCGTATCCCTATCACTGCAGAGCGACCGCCTGATTTCTCTGATCTTAGCGAGATGATCGATGTCGTTTTACGTTCATCGAGGGACACACCTATTGTCGTCAACTGTCAACTAGGCCGGGGTCGGAGTACATTGGCCTCAATTATCCTCCTGCTCATCCGGCAGTGGCTGGATTCGCGTCGTACCCCTCAAACACCTCACTTTAAGCTTCAGCGTACTATGTCTATGTCTACCATGTCACCGATAGAACCGACCTCATCATCATCTTCCAAGCAACGCCAGTCTTACCAGGTCATCAATAGTAAGTCCTTGTCATTTCATTCCTACATCTATCTAAAGCTGTCTTGTTAGATCTTCTCCGAGTGTTTAGAAAAGGTTTAGATGTCAAGAACATCGTGGACGACACCATAGATCAATGCGACGTATTCTACAACCTTAGAGACTCTATTGAAGAGAACCGTATCAGAGCCGAACAGGCCACGGACGAGAAGCAGAAAAAGTTGCATACCCAGAAAGGTGAGCTTCGGTCAGAGAATTACTTTGAGTCTATATGCTGAGATCCATCTTTCTTGAGCCTTGCATAATTTGAGGCGGTACTTCGATCTCATTGTGTTCCAGGCCTATCTACAATCTACGGAGCTGGATACTATGGACAATTTCGAAAGCGTGGAGACTTTTGTGAAGAACCGACCAGGTGCGTGTTTCGCTTGAACGACAGGGTATCATACGATCTTATCCCACTCGTAGTCATCAAGACGTTTGAGAAGGAGCTGCTCGCCGATGGTATAAATGCCCTGAAACCCCTGGAGCGGTCAAACCTCACTCAGGGTGTTGCCCATCCTGATGAGGTCCAACAAGTCGTCACCAATCGCTCCGGTAGCATTCTTTCAGCGTCAACAATACTGAAGAGTGATTTCTTCTCAAATTTACAGAAGATGACACTCCCAGAGTAAGCCCTTTTTTAATACAGGATTCACACTCTGACTTACGTGGTATCAAAGACGAATCGAAGGATCGCCCAATTTCCGCAGAATACCATTGACGCTCTTGCTCTCCTCTTCTGGTGAATCTACTCCGACGGTGGAGCAAGACCAAGCATCTATTGCCCCTGATGGGAAAATGGTGTGTGGAAGGTAAGTGGTGGTGAGACTGCTACGACAAAAAGATTACTGACTAGTTACAGCGGCATGCCGACAGTAGATGGTTTAAGACGCGCACTCAAGCGCGTAGACGCTGGGCCCGATGGGCATAATATGGTTTATTGGACGTCTCTGCGAGAGGTTCGTGGTTTATCATATCAACACTTTGGTGCTCACATTTCTTCGCAGGAGCCTGTAATTTATATTGCGGGGAGGCCCCATGTACTCCGTCTTGTAGACAAACCTCTTGAGAACGTAGAGTGAGTCAAATATGTACTCTCGTGCAGTCCTATGCTTATTCCGTGCCCAGAGCGACAGGCGTAACTACGGCCATGGTTGAAGCTATGGAACATAATTTCAAGAGAGACGTCCTGCGCGAGTTGAGGGCAGGTAAGGGACGTATATTGTTGCATGATGAAGTGGAAGAGAGACCTGGTGTCTTCTCCATTATACCATTGTGGGAAGAGGTGGACGAGAAGGATATTCTGACCCCTCGCGACGTATTCGACCTCATGACAGCAGAAGGCTTTAAGGTGAACTATATTATTTATTGTGAGGCTTACACTCTAACGCGATGTCGTCAGCTTGACTACGGTCGAATAGCAATCGTAAGGTTACAGCCTTGTGTTCGATGCTTGGCTAACATTTTTCTAGACTGACGAGCAAGCTCCCTTACCGGATGCACTGTCATTGCTCTTAGAACGTGTAAAATCGGGGCTATCAAAGGCTGGCGATTTCATCTTTAATTGCCAGATGGGACGAGGACGAACAACGACAGGGATGGTGACTGCCTGCTTGATATCTACGATAATGAACTGGAACAGCCAGGCGAACGATATCTTGTCCCATGACGAGGCTGCTGGGGTTTTCGATTCAATAGATGGCTATTCGGAGGAAGAGGCCTACAGGCAAGGTAGGAAGACCTTGATTATCAACGCGCAGCCCTGACGAATATCGCTTCGCAGGAGAGTACAAGACGATTCTCCAACTCGTCGGTGTCTTATCACACGGTAAGGTGGCGAAACGTTTAGCGGATAGAGCGGTCGACCAGATGCAAGATGTTCAAAATCTACGAAAGACGATCTACGAGTAAGTACACTTTTCTGTCTGGCGATGCCTGCGACTGAACAGTTGAATAGCTACAAGCTGAAGGTTGATGCATGCGAGAAAGGCAGTTTGAAGGAGCGCAAATTACGCAGCGTGACCGTCAACTACCTGTAAGTTTATCTTTCCAACGCGATCACCGCGATCTGATGCTAAATCTGTTCGAAGGTACCGGTATGGGATGTTGATCGTATTCGCCAACTACCTCATCGAAGTGCGGGAGAGCAAGGTCGAGATCATCTTCTCAGAATGGCTCTCTGGGCATAGAGAAATCACAAACTTGCTGAGTCGGCGGTCATTGGACTGATTTTTGGTATGTGCAGATGGATAGACTGGTCTAGGGATACAGATTGTCATGACTAGGGTAAATGCTCGACAACAAGATATTGGTTCTACAGATGATGACTGCTTCCAAGTGTTTTGCTTTCCTGTTTATGCCCAATTATCAATAAGAGAATCGCGCATCTCGCCTATGACGGCAGCGGAGTCCTGTCCTTGTAGCTCTGCGAACAGACTGTGAGAAGGGAAGCAATAAAGAGAGAGGACGCCGACGTACTGAACGCAGCTTCTATGACACTAATCTCCGTTGCAGTTGTCTCTAGACCTGTGAATGCACACCAGTCGTTCACGACGAGACCTGCACCAATAACATCGGAACCGCGATTTACCGTTCCAGCCTAGTAGAACGTTGTATTGTGTACCAAGTCGACATCGATGCACGCACCACCAACGGAACTTGCAGCAGACTACTCAATTCATCTTGGTCCTGAATACTCGTTTTTGGGTGCACCAGACCGCCCTGATTCGTGATCGCACAGTAGCTCCCCACCAAAACGTTGTCGGCGACTGTCTGCCTGAACACCTCGACCTTGAGGACATCTGCGATGATCTCTTCTGTTTCCCGATCGATGTCTGGATGAACGAGGGCAACATAGTCGTTACATGCGATGACATTTCCGAGAGCAGAAAGTCGTTCTTCAACTCGCTGGACGGCGACGGCGTCTGGGAGGGAGTTACGCAGATGTTGGAGTTCCTGGTCGGTGGTAGAAGCTGGAACTAAAAGGCCGTGGCGATTTCCTGTGGAGAATACCTGTAAGAGCTGGGTTAGGCATATATTTGAGTACAACGCACCGGCCGTCAACCGTCCTATTATGCGCGTCCCGCCAATACTCGTGTGCACGATAGGAATGACATCTCCGAGTTCGCTTTCAAAGGCCGAGTAGAAGTTTGTGCTACCCTGGATGGCGGCCAGGCAGTAGCTGTTTGTCAACTTGGAGAAGACGCCAATGTCGCTGTTATTTTCGAATTGGATACCTGGACGAAGCGGGAGATTATGTCAGATGCAATAATTTTAGGAAAAGTTTCCATACGGGTAGCCATAGAAGAAGAGAGATGCAAAAATGTGGTAAAAGTTGTGGAAATGTGTCGGGAGAGGAGAGGAAGAGAAAGAGGTGATCTTGTTGATCTTGGATGGGAGAGCTGATGGGAGTAAAGAATTTTTCTGGTCCTTTTTATTTGTCAGATATGATCGGAGTCCGAGTCAGGCACTTCGGAACCGTACTTCCTGATGCGCTGAATTCTGACCTCTTCTGACTCGTACTTTGCTCTAATGCAACCGGTTGGATGGCATTTTATGCGTCTCTAACAATGCTGTGTAAAAGAAATACCAGAGCTAGTAAAGATAATAACATTCTGAGATCAGTTGGAACTTGGGATCTTTTCTACTTCTTCCATTGTAACAGGACGGTGCTCTTGGATGTAGACTTTTGATGACGGTGCTCCGTCTGTCCGTAGCTCATCGGCCATAATTCTCGTGTAATAAATAAATATGAGAGTTCCGAGATAGAACATGAACAGCCCGACTACTTTGATCATTAATACCAAAGAGAATACGACCGCGACGGCACCTTCACATGAGAACCATACGCCTTTTCACCTTCTGAGTCCTTCCTGCTAATCATCGCATATGTGTGCTCTCCAGAAAACGGGTTCACATGAATTTCGCCTCCAACAAGAGTCTCCGTCTCTGAATCCTCTCGCTGCTTCAGAATTTTCGTCCACGGATTTCGGTGTCCTGTTACAATAAACACAATCCCGTCCCACACTGAGTCAGGATAGTGTTTAATAGCTTCCCATATATCCCAGCGTCTGTCGAACGAGAGCATTGCCACTTCGTAGATCGGTTCAATGGCTACAGTGGCAGCCAGAATCTGTACAGTTGTGAGATAGACGAAGCGAAGATGGATATAAATAAATACCTGTCCGAATCCTAAAGGGTCAAAACCATCCTCCCCTTGGGGTTTGTACTGATAATTAGGTTCGTCGCTGTGTATTGCACGCACCAACATGCCGTACAATTTTTGCATGTCCGTGAACCAGTTGCCAATATCGCCCGCCCATGACAGGTAAGCTATGAACGCGGCGAAAAAGACTAGCCATCGATGAGAGTGAAAGACCACAACGCTAAATTGAAAGATATAATGAACACCAGTCTCAAAGGCAGGGGACGTTGTGACGTACCCGTTGGATATTACGAGGGACCGTACAAAACTCCAAGGAATCTGTAAAATGCGGAAGAACGGTAACCTCCACTTTACGACTTTGCCCTGATGCCGTTTATACTCTCTGTATATATCCTTGCAATGTCGGAGCGAATAAAGGAGATACATGAAGAGAAGAACAGGAATGAAGTACACAGCATAATCGAAAATCACCGCACCGGCGAATAATCGGTAAACCAGCCATTCTTCGAAGGTAGCTATTGTGCATCTCTCTCTGTCAAAAACGTAGCCGCGGGTAGCATAGATCATGCATTCAAGGACGATCCAGATAACAAGCATGAGGGTTGACCAGATCGCGGTCCATCTCTTGAATTCGCCGAGACGCTGGTACAACGTAGTTGATTTGTGCATCATTAAGCGGAACGTGCTGTAAACGAGGTAGAGGGAGAGGGGGGAAACGGTGATGGAAAACACGAAATGTGCATCCGCAATCGAGAGCTTCTTGCGCCCGAGACTAATGAACGCCGCTATGAAAATTGTGTATGCCTGCATCAGGATGACATGGACTGATGAGTTGATATTCTCGTGCGACCATGTCATGAGGATGGCTAGGAAAAATATTGATCAAAACAACGGTCTAATACAATCAGAAGGTTCGAGCGTACCGAGGCAGAGGTTAGCGATATAGGCTGCATAGTGTTGTCATCAGCCACGTCCGTCGATATGATGGACAAAACATACTGGATAATCGGACGGCATAACCTTGGATATCAGGATCGCGGTCACTCTGCGCGATGCAGTCCCAATACGCAGTGAGTGCATCCCACTCTGCATCGCTGACCGGGCTGTGTGACATGTCGACTCGACGTGATCGTCAAGGAGAAGTTGGAGTGCCAGAGAGATCATAATCGCTAGGAATGATATACTGGAAATAAGCGCTAGACCCTGCAGAGCATTAAGGGACGGATTAAAAAAACGAGATCCGTTGAAGGATGTTGCATCACACAATGCGGGAGGGAGTTGTTTCATATTAGTTTTCGATTTGCGACACCAAAACATAAGTAGAGAGCAATTGGCACAGAGATGCGACAGGAAGAAAGATAGCCAGATGCGAAAGACTCTTGCTTTCTCCTTCCCGTCCAAGATTTCACACAAGTTCGCATCGAGAGGAGAAACCAGCAATGTGTTCGGGAGGAGAAGATCAGTTTGAGACTCGTAGTGTTGTGAAAGGCCGGGCTTCAAGCCTTAAGCCCGGCCCGGCCCAGCCTGACCCAGCCCTGAAAAGCCCGGCCTGCTAGTAACTTAGTAAGGCTTGCTCAAGGCTCGGGCTGAGGCTTTGCTTAAGGAAAGCCTTAAGCCCAAGGCCGGAGCCTTGGGCTTGAGAGGTGGTTAATATTCGTTCTTAAAGTCAATTCTCATGAATGTAACACACCTCAATAGTATCTGATAGTTTGATTTACTATGCTTTCGTGATAGAACTTATCTATATGCAAGATGACACTGATCGAGAGTGGTTATGATGTCATCGCAGCATGTTTTCTTCACGGTGACAAGTCCAATTGAGCGAAAATGGCTTCGTAGATGCTCAGTGTGATTCAATACATAGTATATTAGACTCACAAAGTGATATCTGAATGGATACTAACATATAATGACTGCAATGAGCCGAAATATATTTTGAGTCAGAAGCCCGGGCTTGAGCCTGAGCCCGGCCTGAGCCTTGTAAGGCTTGGGCTCAAGGCTTGGGCTCACGAATGTACTGAGCCTGAGCCTGATCAAGCCCGGCCTGAGCCTCAAAAGCCCGGCCCAGCCCGGCCTTTCACAACACTGTTTGAGAGACTGATAGTAGCGCCTTGATCTTGATGCGGTACCTGCATCTTTGCAAACGTGCGCGCCTGCAACGACTCAGAAGTCTGTATCAGGATCAGTATCGTATAGAGGAATCGACATGACTCAGGAATGAACTTTAACCCATAATGAAATGCATCACTCGAGGAGAACTGCAGGGCTGGTTTTCTTCACGGGGGGAATAAGTATGTCAGACAGAGATCACAACAGATGACTGTATTCGCTACCTCGGGAGCATCAAAGGTCGTCGTACGGGTGGCATCATATTTCAAGGCATCAAAGGCACTCGTGAGAGTTTCCGTACCGCAAGTCTATTGCTCGTTGCCGTTGTGATCACTTTCGATCGCTCAAGTTTGTTATGAGATCTCTGAATCCGACCGAGGCCGTTCGAAGTCAGAAGAATGTAAAGGCAGATCTGGAATGTCCAAAAACTCACTGCAAGGCACCTCTCTCTGGTCGGTCGGACAGGCATACGCATAGAATACTGCGTCTCAGTCTGGGAGTCTTTGCCTTGGTCACGTTCACTGCCGGCACACTGTCAAAACAGTCGCCCACAACACGATCCTGTGATAAATTTCCAAACCACGTGGATCTTCTCACCCAAACAACCAGTAAGTCTGACCACCTCTTCCCTCGTGAATCCTTCAGCTTCATCTTTCTACTTGATATGTTCGACAACCGCCAACTTATATATTCGAAACCTGTGTGATATCTTTCCGAGATCGATATGTCAAGGCTGAACCAATCAAACAGCCATTCGAGATACCGCCATCGCATCACGACCCCATACATTGTATCAATCCTCGAAGACACATTCTGAGTCCATGTAGTTGCTCATATTGCGACGAACGTTGCTCTCGGCTGCATGATGTGTAGATCCTAGCAAGAAACGCTCGGTAGATTCTGAGGTTAATTTGATACATACAGCTCCTGATTCACCTTTAAATTTGGTATGGTGCATGTTGAACGTCAACGTCTGGCCAACACTGACATGCCAAAGGACCCACCCTTTCCACCTTGTGCCGAAGGTGATGACATGTTTGTACGTATAGTTTTTTTTGAGGGAAATGCTCTCATTCGGTTCGTATATCAGGTCCACGCTGGAGGTTGAGGCATATAGACGCTTCGTCCAACATTCATCTAACACAGACACGTTTACTAGGCCCCTCTGCCCCCTCTCCGCAAGCGAAAAAGCGAATGTGAAAGGCTTCATCTCGATCTCGCCCCGTCGCTTGATATCGGTGCAGCAACTTCCCCGTCTTCTCGCATCATGCCAGGTCGGTGACCGACCAGGACTTCGACTAAGACACACGAACTTATATTCTCCAGGTACTCTTTCCCCAGAATTTACTCTAATGACCACTTTCATCAGCATACAAGGATGTAATCCGGGGATCACTTGGTAACGGTGCGTCGTCCGTTTAGTACTGGAATATCTGTAGACTCGAACCAGTCCCACCGCCAGTTGATGACAATCGATCAACTCGGGCAGGCGGATAGTTGATCGACTGTCATCAACCGAGCTGGGGAGTGGTTCGAGTCTAGAATATCTGGGCGAATCTATCTTTACTCAAGCGGCATCTCCTAGTCGCCGGATCTTGTCTCGGGTTAGCATTGTGTTCATTTCTATCGTCTTCCCTTCACCGCGTATTCCCTGCTCAGGTGATTATTCAGTGTCCCTTGAAACAAAATCTAACTGTGGTTAGGCGTCGGATGATAAAGATCTACCTACTGTCCCGTCGAAAATTGCTTCTTGCGAGTCAACTCGGAGAACCACTAGAGGAATCATGTCAACACCGATGTACATCGTTGAACCCTTCGTCATTGGACCATCGACAGGCTTCGACTCAATTTTAACAAGTCCGTCGTTCCCACCTCGCATATCCATATATTTCGAAAACGTTTTCCCGTCTTTTTACTGCCTTCAGGAATGCCGGGACATTGGACGTGCTGAGAATACATACCGATTGGGACGGAAACGTTGCCAATGGATATGCTCCACCGCCTAATAGATAATTGACATGAAGAATGATTATAAGCATCTATTCCTCGTCACGCGTCAACTACGAGCGCTCCGCTTTGTACTTACTTCATCACCGCCAAGACCGGAGCGGTATTCATTCTTCTATCCGCTGGTGAGGCATATAAGCCGCCCAGTACTTCCACCCTCGTCCAACCAACAGTTGAATCACCTCACTCACAGCTATGTCTCGCTTCATCATTACTGGTGCCAAGGGTGGTAATACCCAAGGTGCAGACGCTCCCAATCGACTCGAAATCAACGTTCTCGTCAAGAAACAGGATCAGTTCTCGTTATACATCCAAGCCCTCGGTGTGTCCTACTTCATAATGTCGAGCCGTTCCCAGTTTCTGAGTTAATCACTCATAGACGCGATGTATTCCGAGCAACAAGGCAACGACATTTCGTTTTTCGGTATTGGAGGCATTCATGGTCTTCCATACGTCCAGTGGGATGGATCTGGCGGCACCAAGCCTGTACCAAAGTCGGAATGGGGCGGTTACTGCCACCATGGATCGACCCTCTTCCCCACCTGGCACAGACCCTACGTCGCGCTCTTCGAGGTATATCTTTGTTTATTCTTGCTCCAAGGTATTATTTATGCTGACTGCCGCGATAGCAAGTCCTGCAGCAACATGCTGTAGCCATTGCTGAAAAGTACACCGTCGATAAGGCACGCTGGAAAGCCGCCGCCGCCAACCTTCGTGCCCCATACTGGGATTGGGCCGCCAATTCCGTTCCTCCCCAGAAGTCATCTCTCTGGCAACCGTCAAGATCATTAAACCAGATGGCAAGTTGGGTTCTGTCGCGAATCCGTTACTCAAATATGGATTCCACCCCATCGACAAGTCGTTCCCTCCGCCATACAGTGGGTGGCCCATGACGTTGAGGCATCCTACAAGCGCAAACCCTAATGCAACGAGCAATATCGACGATTTGAAGAGTGATCTTAGTGCTGCGCAGGATGACATTACTACGAGTACTTACAACTTGCTGACTCGTGTCCATACATGGCCAGCTTTCAGTAACCATAGTCCCGGTGACGGTGGCAGCAGCAGTAACTCGTTAGAGGCGATCCATGATGGTATTCACGAGTACGTCTTTTCTCTTTTTTAACGACAAAGGAACACTTCCTTAATGGTTGTTCGCAGTGATATTGGAGCTGGAGGACATATGGGCGACCCCGCTGTCGCTGGTGAGTTTCCGATAGCCGTTCTCTTTATGCTTCCACTCAGCGACTGTTAGGTTTCGATCCTATCTTCTTCCTGCATCACGCCAACGTCGACCGCATGCTCTCACTGTGGTCTGCGCTCAATCCTACCGTCTGGGTATCCGAAGGACCGGCAACGGGCGGAACCTTCACCGTGCCCGCCAACACCCCAGTAGATGCTAAGACTTGTATGTCCCGGCCATTTCTCACCATTTGCATTTGTTGATCCATCGAGCACAGCGTTGACACCATTCTGGGATTCCCAAACCGGTTACTGGGCATCTTCGGAGGCGACCATCACAAGCAAGCTCGGATACACCTATCCCGAGTTCAACGGTCTCAATATGGGAAACCCGCCTGCTGTTCAAGATGCGATCGCGCAAGCTGTCAACAAATTGTACGGCGGTCCCATTTTCAACGTATTCAGCCAGACCAGTCCCGGCACGACCAATTTCTTGGCCTCAAGGTCTCTGGCTCCTAGTTCCAGTGATGCTCAAGCCACCGGTACAATTGAGAGTACAGTATCTGCCGTAGCACCTCCTGCAGGAGGAGATGCCTCGGTTTCCGTCCGGTCCATTGACCCAGCTAGTGCCCCTGCCCCCAACAGCTTCTACGACTGGACCGCCCGCATCCAGGTTAAGAAGTACGCGCTCGGAGGCAGCTTCTCCGTTCTGATTTTCCTGGGCGAAGTTCCCGAGAATCCACGGAGCTGGCGCTCTTCCCCGTCGTTCGTAGGCGCACATCATGCCTTCGTCAACAGCGCAGCGGATCAATGCGAGAACTGCAGGAATCAGGCAGATCTCGTTATCGAGGGATTCGTTCACTTGAACACTGCAATTGCACAGCGCTCTGGGTTGGGCTCGTTTGAGCCTGCTGTTGTTGAGCCGTACTTGAAGCGTGAATTGTCGTGGCGTGTCCAGAAGGTGAGTCTAGTCCTTTCTCACCTTTCAGAGATTGTTGATGCTTATGGTTTCTCCAGGTTGACAGGACGGCAGTTGATCTCTCCGAAGTCCCATCCTTGGAGGTCGCCGTCTCTGCCACTCCGCTCACTCTGGAGCCTGGCGCGACGTTCCCCACTCCAGGGAAATGCCATTATCATCGCCGTATCACAGCCGGTCGTCCAGGTGGTAGTCAACCTGAGTAAATCTGAGTAGAATGAAGAATAATACAGGCGCTGGTGTAGTCTTTCGCGTCTAAGAATGTAAATACGTATTTTGAGAATCGAAAAATGCGAGTCGTTTGTTACATCGCTGAAAATAATAGGAAGTCATGCTTGTTAGGAGAGGTGAGTAGCTACTGCATGGTTCGCTGTTAATATGTTGTGATTTCCATTTGGATGGACGCTTTGACTCGGATGAATTTCCAATTTGGCACGCGTATCTTCCCTTGTACTCAAACCACCACCTCTTCGTCCGTGAAACCTTCCTTCATCTCTCTAGCCGATATGTTCGACAACCGCCTTCAGTTTATATATTCCTTAATCCTTCCCAGACCTGTATGACATCTATCCGATATCGATATGTTCAAGGCTGAACCAGTCAAACAGCCGTTCGAGATACCGCCATCGCACCACGACCCGATACGTTGTATCACAAATCCTCGAAGGCACACTCTCAGTACATGTAGTTGCTCATATTGCGACGAGCGTTGCTCTCGACTGAATGATGTGTAGATCCTAGCAAAATTTCATGGGATTCTGCACAAGACTATGGTGCTGATCAAACGCTCACCCTCCCAACTTCACCGCACACCCCAGAAAAAATAGCGAGACAAAGACGGAACTCTGTCGCAGATACGCCGGCGTCGATAGTATCGAAGAAATCGAGACGAGCGACGGCATGCTGTTGTAGTTGCCATTGTCCTTACACTACTCCGGTGCGCTCTTTTACTTTCGATCATATTTCCACTTGGTCTGAGCTTGCTTATAGAAACACTCGGTAAATTCTGAGCTTAACGTGATTCATGCAGCTCCTCCTTCACCTTTGGTACGATGCATGTTGAATGACAACATCTGGCCAGCACTGACGTGCCAAAGGACCTATCCTTTCCACCTTGTACCGAAGGTGATGACATATTTGTATGTGTACTGCGTATTCAAGGGAAATGCTCTCATTCAGCCCGTATATCAGGGACCCACACTAGAGGTTCGAGGCATATCGACACTTCGTGCAACATCCATCTAACAAAGTCGCGTTTACTAGACCCCTCTGCGTTCTCTCCGCAAGCGAAAAAGTGTATGTGGAAGATTTCATTTCTATATCGCTCCGATGCTTGATCATTGGTGCAGAAACTTCCTCCCCGTCCCGCATCCGAGGTAGGTGACCGGTCAGGACTTCGGTGAGGACGGACGAACTTATATTCTCCAAGTACTCTTTCCCCAGAGTTTACTCAAGAGATCACTTTTATCAACATAAAAGGAGGCACTCCGGGGACTCATTTGGAAGTGTAAAGGTGCGTCATCCGTTTACTGCTGGAATATCTGGGCGAATCTATCTTCCAGCGCAAACTGAAGCGGCATTTCAGTCGCCGGATCTTGTCTCAGGTTAGCATTTTATTACTTTCTGTGGTCTTTTTTTCACCGCGTATGCTGTAAACTTCTGCTCAGGTAATTATCAGTGTCCCTTGAAACAAAATCTGACTGTGATTAGGTGTCGGATGATAGAGATCGACCTATTGTCCCGTCGAAAATTGCTTCGTGTGAATCAAGGCATCTTCGGAGAACTACCAGAAGAATTATGTCAACGCCGATGAATCTCGTTGAACCACCATCGTCATTGGGCCATCGACAGACTTCGACTCAATTTCAGCAAGTCCATCATTCCCATTCACAACCTCGCATATCTGGATCTTTTGAAATCGATTTGTCGCCTATCTTAGAGGACACACCAGTATTTGAGAACGTAACATCCGTCCTCGCTGATGACGAGAAGGTTCGAGCTTCAGCCATAGCGCCCATCCTGGTTTCATTTACCTAGCATGATAGGAAGAAGAGGTCGGATCAGTCTTTCAACCGTCATTTATCCTCAAGTCTATCTCGTGCCAGGCCCTCGGTACGATTCCTCAATACGTCAAATTGTTATCGCTGAACGACTTTCCAGAAGATCAATCCGACTTGCCAAGTGGTTATCCACCAATCCCATCCCTCATGCTGACATTCCCTACTCCAGTACTGCCAAGCTCTCCCGTCTTCTCCCCGCCACCGTGTGGTAACGCCGCTCTTTCCGTTCATTCGATCGCTGTCGGTCATTCTGAACCCACCTTCCTTTGCGATAGCTGCGAGCTCACACTTGATTTGTGCGGGTGTCAATCAATCGTCGACGAGCTCGGGGTCTTGCAAATACCTATTTCAAGTCGGTTTTCTCATGAAGAAGTGAACACTTGGCAACGTTGGACTATTCTAGCTCGCAAGAAGTTTGTCACAACTCGCTTTTGGAAGTCATTGTCTCGCTTCAAATCTACTCGTACCAGAAGGCGACCTCATTCAGAAGATACCGAGCCATCTCATAGCGAACGAAGACATGGCATGGATCTCGAAGACATCGAAGGCGTACGATATTCTTGCTTTGGCACCACCGAACGTCGCATTCGCCCTTCTAGCGTTCTTGCGTCCAATTTACAAGCCTTATCTCTGTTCCGCCAAGATTGAGGAGTTAGAGCTAGTTCCAATATTTTTTCGTCTTGCCAGCTGTTCTTCCCGTTTGTATAATTTGCGATGGAGCGCCCTTTATTGGGCCGTGTAGCGATACCTCACTGTATATTCATATCCACAATTCAATGCAGGCACGGATCTATTGCATCCCCTCCATTTTCCGCTGCTTATCACTTGCTGTTCATCAGCCTTGCGGTCCAAGAATGGCCTTTGCTGCAGTGTTAGTACGGGCCGGGGTAGTGCGAGCCGGAAATGCCGACGACTGAATGAACAGCGATCGGTTCCTTCGGCTTTTTACATACAATTTCTTGCTCTCTCCTCGACCACCATGTCGACCCCTACAAAACCACTAAGCATACGTGGCCGTCCAATTCAGCCCCAAGATGGCCACAGTGGTGCGTCTGACTCCTTGACTGGCACCTCAACGCCCATGGGAACTCCCGATATGCGAGCGCTGCGTGCCCAGTACACGGGAACCCCTCCACCAAATTCTCTCGCTATCCCTCCTCGAAACATTCCAGTGAAAACTGCATCTCCAGCTACTGCTAGCGACATCTCCCTACCAAGTGTCGGCGGTAACGGTTCAGGACCTCAGGCTATTATAGCCGGCATTGCAGCCTTACGAGGACGTCCGGGTACACCGTCGCCCTCAGAAGACGGAACCGCCACGCCTTTGCCCCCAGATGTAGATGATCTACCAGAGGAAGATAAAATCAAGGTGCTGCGAAGGCATTTGGTCTCAAAAGAGGAGCGGCAGCGCAACAACGAGGACTCCCAGGCCTCGTCATCCTCGTCTACACACCATCCCCACGAAAGCACTGACCCGTTCCCAGTCCACTATGATGTTCCTGGTGCAGATGTGACGTGAGTGGTCTTCTATCTCGTCCTACCATATGCCACTTGACTAAACCGTGTCTACTCTAGCCACGATATCTACAAATGGCAGTCCAACCAGAGAAAGAGATCACGAGCTGCGTCGGTCGCAGTACCGTCCACTTCCACGCTTGATCCTGCGTTTGAACATATCCACGAACCAGGAGGTTTCAGGAGGAACTACGTTCTGTTGCGTGCCAACGAGGAAGGTGCAGAGGAGCCGCAAGTCCTCAATAATTTCATAGATTTCTTGTTCTTGTTCGGGCATTTCGTAAGCGGCGTTCGATGATCATAGGTGTTTGTTGCGACTGACCAGTTATCCAGGCTGGAGAAGACCTGGAAGAGGATGAGGAAGAACAGGAAGCCGACCTCGAAAGTGCCGCTGGAACAGAAATTGAAGGTGTGGTCGATGAGACAGCACCCCTCTTGGATAGGAAGTCAAGTCTAGCGAGGTCGAGGTCCCGTTCAAGGCGCCGTGCATCGTCTATGGGCCCGCATGGAAATGCAACGGTCACCCAGGCTGTTCTTATGCTTCTCAAAGCCTTTATTGGAACGGGCGTTCTATTCCTGGGGCGTGCGTTCTACAATGGAGGTATAATTTTTTCAGCATTTCTGTTTCTCTTCATTGCGGCGATATCGTTATACTCGTTCATTCTTCTGGTACACACTAAATTTGTAGTTTCGGGAAGTTTCGGAGGTGCGTTCTTCCATGTTATCGCAGGTATCTTCTTCTGATTGCCCTTGGTAACGATAGATATCGGTGGGGCCTTGTATGGAAACTGGATGCGTCAGCTTATTCTTGGATCCATCGTTGTGTCGCAAATGGGATTTTGCGGTGCATACATGATCTTCGTGGCAGAGAACATGCAATCATTCGTCATGGGCGTCACGCATTGCGCTAAGCTGATTGGAGTGCAATATTTTCTCGTTATGCAGCTCGTGTTCTTCCTGCCCTTGGTTCTGATCAGAGATCTTGCCAAGCTGAGCACGACGGCACTCGTCGCCGATGTTTTCATACTTGCCGGCTTGATCTATATCTTTGGAAGCGAGTTTAAAATTATCGCCAACAGAGGCGTTGCCGATGTAGCGTTCTTCAATCCGAAGGACTTTCCGCTGTTCGTTGGAACAGCAGTGTTTTCGTTTGAGGGTATTGGACTTGTACGTCTTTGGTATCCTTTCTCGAACGATTGCTCACCCCCCTTTGCAGGTGATACCAATTACCGATGCCATGAGGGAGCCGCACAAGTTTCCTGCTGTCATATCTGGTGTGATGGCTGGTCTAGTTGGCAAGTGCTTATTTGAGCAATCTGGGTCATACGCCTAACATGGTGAAATAGTTCTCTTCGGTGGAGCTGGTGTACTAGCGTATTTGACGTTCGGTTCTGATATCAAAACTGTCGTTCTGGTAAATTTGGACACGTCGAGTCCAATGGTTCAAGCTGTATGTACCCTTTTCTATGATCGTGTGTGTGCTGTCTTCTAAAGGTGTGCTGATTCAGGTCCAATTTCTCTACTCGGTCGCCATTATGCTATCAGTACCTCTGCAACTGTTCCCTGCGGTCCGAATTATGGAGAACGGGCTGTTTGTTCGTAGCGGCAAGATCGATAATAAAGTCAAGTGGCTGAAGAACTTTTTCCGATTTCTGGTGGTTATTATCACGACGCTTATCAGTTACATCGGTGCGGCTGACTTGGACAAATTCGTTGCGTTCGTTGGGTGTTTCGCATGGTACGGGTTTGCTCTTTGGTCTTGTGGATGCCTTGCTGATCGAGGATTCTAGTGTACCGCTGTGTTACGTCTATCCTGCCATGCTTCACTACAAGGCATGCGCACATACACGTAGTGCGAAGCTAAAAGATATCGCGATGATGGTGTTTGGTCTACTTGCAGCCGTCTACACGACAATACAGACTCTTCGGGTACGTGAATCCCATTGAATCGGCAAACTGCGGAGGCCTAACTGTCCCCACAGCTGATGTTTGAACCTGGCGCTGGGGAGCCAACTGGGAACTGCGACCCCCCGACGTAGAGGTATAGAGGGTTAGACTATGAATACTTGGGGTATAATTGGTATTAGGAACGTACCGTACTTGTACTACTGTGATAATGTTGTGTATTGAAGCCATCATGTGGTACCGTAATGAAGGCAAAGGGGGATCAAGCACGTGGGGACGGTGCTGCGTTGTACTTTACTTCTTTTTTCACCATTTCACTCGTTTCATTCGTTTGCCTCACGATTGCCACGCGTTCTGGATCGCGTCCCGGCAGCCATTCAAGGTCTTTGATAGCGTTCTGATAGCTGGTACCCTTTAAATCCACCCATCTTCAAATTATTTAAGTCTGACATTTTTATCCCAGCATTCCAGCCGCCGTGCTGCTCATGGCTCTTGTTCTTCCCTCCACCGCGACCGTGCCCCCCAAGGCGCCCAGGGTAAAGAGAAAGCCGGTGCCCAGCATCGACGTGACCGAGCGATACCCGCCACCAGACCCAGCAGACCCGTTTGCCTCGCTCACCGTCCTCCGTTCGCGGTCCAGCACTCTTTTTGGACCCAAGGAGGACGTCGACAGGGAGCAGGCCTCGTATTCGTATCGTGTCCGTCGTCCGTCGTCCAGCCCTGGACGCACCACAAGCAAGGACGTCGTACAGCCAGCCTTCAGACCCGTGGTGCGAAGTGGTAGCCACTACCGACGACGCTCGCTCTCGCTGTCTACTCCCCCCGTTCCAGCCTCTCCCGTGCCTACCAGCTGCGATGGCCACGATGGAAATGTTTCAGGCTGCCCCAGTGCCGCCTCTTCGCGGAGTAAAATCGCCAAACTGTTCATGCCCAAAAAGACGAGCCTTACGAGCCTCATTAGTACCGACTCACGACGACGGCGCAAAGTCTCCGTCGCGTCGATATCGTCGCCTATGCCTGTGGCCAGCGACACCAGACAACCCTTTCCCTCAATTGCCAAGCGCGCGTCTTTGGATTCGAACAGGCTGCTCAAGCCTCGGCGCTCTGGCTATGTTTCGCAGCCAGAGCCAGTACGCAAGGCTATCGTGTCGTCGCCCAGTGCGTACTACCCACCGCCACCATCGAGCACTCAGTCGCACTCGTCCTCGTACTCGTACATTCCCACGCCATCGTCAGAGTCGTCCCCTGTGGCGTCGCCGTGCCTTCGCGGGCTTTCTACGCCTTCTCTGCGATCACTCGTCGATACCCCGGCTCCGTCTGCAGCACAGCACTCGTCCTGCCATGGTCATACGACTTCTCTGCCACTCAATTTCGCCTTCCCTGCTTCCTCAGAATGGCTCCCACCAACCCCCACCCAGCTCGCTCGCGCCGCAGAAAAGCCACTCGTTACCTCTTCAGGTTTGCGCGTCCCTTTCGGCACCGTCTTCGCGCGCAAACGCGTCATAGTGATCTTCATTAGACACTTTTGGTGTCCGCTCTGTCAGGATTACATGCATTCTCTTGCCTCACTTGCACCCCGCAACGCCGATATAGTAATCATCAGTAACGGCTCCCATGCCTTGATTGACAAGTATCGGCAGATATTCGGTCTGCGATTCCAGATGTACGTTGATCCTGGACTCGAGGTGTATCGCGCTTTGGGTATGGGCACAATTGCCAATTCCAAGAGCAGAGCTCGCAGGGAAAAGGTCGATAGCTATGTCAAGAGAGGCGCGTTGGGAGGAATCGCCATGGTCGTGTTCAGGGCCTTGAAGGTCGGCATGCCCATGTGGGAAAAGGGCGGTGAGAGTGCTCAGCTTGGAGGTGAATTCGTGCTTGGTCCTGGGTAGGTTCTCTTCGCTTTCTTCCATCCACTTTACTCAAATCAAATTGAATTTCAGGATGACCTGCACCTGGGCACATCGGATGCAAACCCGGGAAGGGCACACTCCTGTAGCCGATGTTCTAGAGGTTGCCGGGCTTCCTGTCCCGCCCAGCGTGTCCCGATTGGCTCCACCAGTGGCGAAGGATCGAACACGCCGCGAAACCATGGGGGAGCTTCGGGCAAGTGTTCGTTGGTCAGTCGAACGTAAGCGGCAGTCTGTTGACGGAATGCCATCAAACGAGGAGAAACGGTTGGAGAGGTACAAAAGCTTGGAAAGCATCAAGGAGGCCAGCACGGCTCGCAGGGGCGTGAAGTCGCCGATCGTTGACGATGAAGACATCGATGAGGTGGTATTTTTCAAACACTAATTGCATTATTCTCTTTTTGTAAAAGCATATCATCATTGGACCATTAGAGCACTGTAATTACAAGTATCCGCTGTATTCTACCTAACGACACGTCTATTTTACTCGTTTTGCAATGTTATGTAATGCCTTATTTACGAAATATATCTCACAACTGACGTTTGCTTAGGCCTACTATGGCCGTTCTTATCTGTAGATCGACGAGAAATCAATAAGATTGTGGTATGTCATTGCTTTATGTCTTCCCGCCATTGGCAAAGCATCCCGTCTCAGGCGGAGTGCTTTACATGGTTACCCCCGGCGCTCAGATTATGCCGTTCCTTTCATTTGCTGCGCACCATCACCCCAAAGTCTGGAGCATAGAACGAATGTCGCTGACAGTGGAGTATGCCGAAGCTCAGGAAACTCTTCCGCATGATTGAAAACAAAAGAGGCTCCCTCTCAATAATTTCGCCATCTCCAATGGCAAGGCTGAGAAATATGCCGTTGTACCGGAGTCCAAGTATCTGTCCGAAATCCACCTGCGAATCGGAGAGGTAAAGCTCAGACGTCTGTACGTACAGACTTTCAAAACTTTCTAGCATTAGATGACCAGAAACTGCGACTTACCAGCATGCAAGTCGTAACCTGAGAGAAGACTGAAACCAACGGCGATCAAATGTCTTCAAAACGTGCACGAATATTTGACATATGCCATCCAACATTAGTATCTTTGAATGCCAAAAAATCGGAGGAGTAGATCGTCTACCACTATGCGTAATACGATGGCAAGCATAACGTACACAAGTCGATTCGCCACTTTAGCTACGCTCATGCACAACGATGTCTATAGCGGACCTGCAGGGAAAATTAGTAAGGCTGACATCGGTAAGAAAAGAAACACGCCTCAGGTTTGTCGAAAATCCCGACTCTACATCCGTCAAGGTCAGGACCTCAATCGTATGTACGCCTGGTGCTAATGCGAGAAACTTCATTCGTACAGACTGACAAGCTGTTGGAAGAAGAGGTCTGATGCAGGAAGAAGGTCAAATCTAATCCTTACACAAGACTGAAAGTTCCTCACCCAATGCGAACTCTATTTTCCAATGGCAAGACCCCCGGTGTAGAGGCGGCCTTACCTTCTTCGCCCTTGCGCCGCCTATGCCTGCGATCCGGACAACTGACTTCAAACCGCCTAGTCCATCGCGATCTATTATACACGAATATATCCAGTGTGAAATTTCCCATAGGATAAATTCTCCGATCCTCCTCCTCCTCTCCTTCGTCGTCACTGACTGATAATAAGCCGACAGAGACAACGATCGACTCTTGGCTATGCTGCAGTTCTCCCCCTCCATGTTCCTCGCCTGGGTAGACAACGGGACCAGGCGTAGGAGGTACAGTCCCTCCTCCTTTCTCCCTCGGAATATCCACACTGGGACCTACATGTGCCTGAGACGCTAGAGGAGCTTGAGAGACAGGTGTCGGTGGGAGTGCGGGGCTTTGAGGGAAAGAAGGATACGCAGGAGTGGTAGGCGGCCGCGGCTTTGTGTCTGGTGGGGGAGGTGGGGGAGGCTCGTATGTCGTAGGAGAGCGAGGAATCTGAAGCATAGATGGCGGGAGAGGTGAGTACGAAGATGATCGAGGAGGAGGTATGAGGTTGGGAGTAGAGGAACGGCTGGATTGTGACGGCGGGGTAGGCGAAGGCGAGGATAACCTGTTTACCAGACGGCTACTAGCCAGAATACTGCCTGATAGAGTATGTCGCTTGGATCCGACGTCGGCCAAAGCGAGTGGGGGAGTAGATGGCCTATATGGTGTACCTAACGATCCCCTTCGCGGTGTCATACTTGACGTCGTCACAGGGAACGGTGAAGGCGGCTCAGGTAGTACTTCAGTATTCTTCAAGCCATGCTCTGCATTATCGATCGCGGCTCGGTTCTTTTGCGTGGAAAGATCCAAAACACAGTTCCACCTTGATACAAAAGTATCTGTCGGGTGGGATTTGTCTTGGGAATCGCGCATATAGGGCTTTCCAAAGATATTGATCGTCACTGATCTCTGCAGCTGGCCATCACTGTGCTCGCCCCTACCATATGCATTCACAGAAAGAGAGGTGAGACCTTGAACTTCCTCTGGGGAGCGCAGGAAAGACACGGCATACAGCAGATTATACTGCTCTCGTGAAGCGATTGAAAGTGGAAAGACGGTGTCTCTTCCCTCACCCCACCCAATCAAAACGGCTTTAGCACCCTCACCACCGACTTTGACGTCGATCTTTTCAATGGTGAATCCGACGTCAAGATCTGTTTCTCCCGTGTTCTCTACCTCGAGACATAGCACAACTGTCCGCTCCTCGTTCCCTGCTTCGCGACGCTCGCGCTCTTCATCCCGATCCGTGTCCGCTTCGGGGAGTAGAACTGCAGGCACGAAAACGGTCCTCATACGCACACGAAACCCAGACACTGTGTTCAGGGTCTTACGGAATGACTTGCGCAATGTCGGATGGGCAGTACGCGTCGCAGTCAACGGTGAGGGTGTAGGGGCAGTAGGCGTTACGGGAGAAATTGGCGGCAAGGAAAACAATTTTTGACGAGAATCGGAGCCAAGACGAGAGGTTGGCAGGGATACACCTATTGCAGAAAAGGTGGGGCCTTGTAGATGTTCAAGCGGTGATGAAAAGGTATGAAACGTGTTACGACGAACCGGCTATGAGACCCTCTAGCATATTAACCTCCTCAAACCCTCCTAGTCCATGTCCTCGGTCTGGTACTGGTGTTGTTGAGGTGGCAGGAGTAGTGGGATCCGTGATAAAGGTTTCAAGAGAAGCGAGATACAGAGTTAGAGGATTCCTGGGTTGGCTCAGTGCCAAAGGCTTTTCCCGAAGTGTCGTAGAGACCGTCAGACATAACAGAGGATCGGCATATGCAAGACGTATAAAAGCTATAGAAAATGAGTATATATGCGGCCACAATTGGTCGGACACGCACCAACAGTGAAGGACAAGCGGTACACGGCCATCCAGGCCCTCTCAGCCTCGGACCACAACAGTGAAAATGCATCCAAGGAGTCATCAGCTATACTCTGTCCCCATATGTTCGTCAGTAAGACTGTTTTCTCTGAGTTGAGGTATCTGCGGTCAGTCTCTGCGACAACTGGAGTCGGATTCGGGGTACTTGGAGGAAATATGGGAGGATGGTGCCTTATCTTTGATAGTCTAGGCGGAGTCGATAATCTGATTGAATTCGAAGGATCTGGAGTTGGTACAGAGGAGATGTATGCGGCCTCCAGTGATATCTGCAGATGTGCAAGGAACATAAGCAGGTCTTGTGGTGGGTTTTGGGTATCGAGATATGGAAAACTAGTCAGATGGGGTAGCCTGACTGTCAAATAAGAATTCATCTGTTCATCTATCGCGTTGGTTGGAGAAGGGCAGAGGAATAGCGGAAGACAGGCGCACCAAAGAACGCCAGTTTCCTCTCAGAGCTTGGGGATTTCAACCGAGAGAGCCAGTCGTCCGACAATGTTGAGGGTGGGTATTCAACTGAGGTATCAGGAACGACGACATTAAGCACAGCGGATCCAAAGAGCTGCTCAAATGACGACGACATGGTCGCGACAAGGGACGCGAATGGTGGCTGTGTAGTCACTCAATTACATTAATTACTTATATTTCTACTCGATAATCAAGTTAACGACAGTAGAACAAAGTACTTCATCGTCAACAACGCAACACGAAGGTCCATTCGCAGCTCTGAATCCCGACCAAAGCCAACGGAGAACAATATCCACCATGCCCATCTTCACCTTACGCCGCTGGTTTAATGTCTTGATTAGACGATATGCAACGTCGCAATCAGTAAAAGATGAAATGGGTGCTTCGAATGAGGAAGAGTCGAAAAGGAAGCTTAGGACGCCGTTTGGATCATCGGCCATCTGGGCAAATGTGCAAGGAATAGGTGGAGACGGTGGATGTAGGGATATTGATGTTTCTGGAGCAGGGAAGTGTAATGTACTTGAAGAACTCGGCTCAGATCCAAGACCAACAAGATCATTTAAAAAGTTGGGCGACAAATTGAAGTGAGTAGATGGAGAAGGATTGAATGGCGCGATGTCTGTTACGGTAGCGGAGGCATTTGAGGATTTCGGAACCGCCGCCGCCGACAAGTCCGAGCGCTTGGAACTCGTAGGTGTACAGACGCAATTGCACGGAGAGCAAGTAGGTGGAGACGGTGAAGCCTCAGTGCTGCTCACGGAGCCTTCGCGGAGATGCTGTTGAATGTCGGCCTCAGACATACCGCTCCGTTCGACTAATAGCACTCGTAACATTAGATTCTCTGCCGAAATGGCTCTTGCCACCTTTTGGAGTTCAACATTTGTCTGTAAAGGAAGAAAATTCCAATCAAACGATCAAGAACACAGAAGGATCTACTCTTGCCTTGACTCCTTCTTTTTCGAATGTTTCCAATCGCTTTTCAAGGGAGGCAACATAGTCGCGCTTGCGCTGCCGTGATTGCCTTTGGTTCTCCCTGACTCGTGCAGCTCGAGACGAGGACGAATCGCTACTGGCCTTGGTCATGGTGTTTGGAGACCCTGTGATGGGTGGCGGTGCTGCTGACCAAGAGATGAATCGGTTTCTCACTCAAAACGATCGACCCAATCAAAGGACTCGACTGACCTCTCGGAATGACTACCATGTCCTATAAATTTCGAAGACGTTCCAAGGCAATTTGCATCCTAAGATGGACCCAAATTCCCTTCATCAAGATAATATTACGTCCTGCCCGTCAAACCAAGCTGTTGGCGGGGGGAGGGAAACTCAAAGCTTTTCTCGTATTTCATTTTCAATTCTTTACACGCTCTACAATTCGACTCATTGCGGCAATATAGATCTTTGGAAATCTTTGAGCTGGATAGACAGGCTCTTGGCACCCCTCGTTCTCCTCGCCATCATTCTTGGAGTGATAATCGGAGTTTATGCAGTATGTCTATCCACTTGATCCATTTATTAGAATAAATCTTAATGTACCACAGGAGGAAGGCGTAGAGCATACATTCAAGCAAGGAGCTACATGGGACGGCGTTTCTATTCGTACGCCTATTTTTATATACAATATTCTTTGTCCGTGCTAAAATAGGTCCTTCGTCTAGCTATTCTCATTGGACTGCTCGTCATGGTCTGGCCTGCTCTTGCCAAAGTGCAATGGGAGCGGCTTCCAGATTTATTTCGAAACCGTGAGGCCAACATTCATTGCCAATATGATCATTAAAACATCCGTACCTAGGCAATATTTGGCTTCATCTCGCTATATCTTTTGTTCTGAATTGGATTATCGCTCCTTTCATCATGCTCGCCGTGGCATGGATGACTCTTCCTGAGCAAAGCATGGAGCGGGAGCGCAAAGGACTGCTATTAGTCGGTGTCGGTAAGCAAGCTCACTAATCGACAGGCGTTTTCCGCTAATTTTCTCCCAGCTCGTTGCATAGGTTTGTCGTTTCCTCGCGGACGGCACATTTCTTGACTCAGACTTTGTCTTCCAGCCATGGTTTTAATCTGGAACACCATCAGCTGCGGGGATAACAACTATTGTGCCATCCTAGTTGTATTTAACTCCCTTCTACAGGCCAGTTCCATCTCCATCTCCGCGCGCATTATCTGATCGGTTGCAGGTCGTTCTCTTCTCTCCCTATGCGGTCCTATTCCTCAACTACATGGGCGGGAGATCCAGCGATAGTTCACTTGATCTAGATTACTCAGACGCCTCCCGTGCCGTTGGTATTGTAAGATCTTTATCGTCCTAATGCATTGGGCTTAAAGTGACATTCGATCTTTTCAAGTACCTTGGTATTCCCCTAGCTGCAGGGTTGATAACTCGAATGATCGTCCTGTCAACAATGAAGCCTTCGGGGATCAGCAAATTCTTCAAGTATTTCGGCCTCTTAGCTCCTCTCGGGCTATTGTACACCATCATTGTGCTCTTCGCAAATCAAGGCAAAAGAATCGTAGACAATATAGGCACTGTTTTTCGGATTTGTGTCCCGTAAGTCTGTTGCATTGCCCCTCAGCCTTCATTAGTCTAATGCCATGCACAGGCTGATCCTTTACTTTTCCATCGTATGGACAGCGACGTTCTTTGCCTTCTGGGCTTTGTCTCGCCGCTACTCGTCTTTTGGTGGATATGAAAAAGCGGTAACCCAATCTTTTACCGCTGGATCCAATAATGTAAGCCAGCATGTCACCGTGTAGTTAATGAGATAGTAATATTTTTACTCAGTTTGAGCTTGCAATCGCCGTCGGGATCGCCTCGTTTGGCCCCGACTCGCCCGAGGTGCTCGCTGCCACGTAAGTTTTTACATTTACGAAGAGGACCAACGCTGATAGGACCTGTCTTCTTAGATTAGGACCGCTGGTTGAAGTTCCAGTGCTGCTGTCACTAAGTTACCTTGCGCTGTGGCTCCGAGAACGACTGAACTGGGAAGAGATCTCCAAAAGTGGTGGTGAGGTAGATAGCTCAGACGTTGAACGAAAATAGTAGCTCGCTTCTACAATGTTTATATAGAACTCTGATACATGCATCTTATCTTCCTCTGCTCCGCTTGGTAGCACAGCCACCCGCCTGTTTGTTTGGTCGATATTTGCTTCTACGTGTCTCTTGCAACAGCGTTCCATCCTCCACATCTTCCTTTTCATTTTTCGTCCCCGTGCCTGCGAAACCTCATTTTTAATCCGGGCGAGTCTCGATAAAATGCTCAACGTCGAAGACATAGAGGAGCGCGATGGTGAGCTTGTCGTCAAATCCCAAATTTCGAGCTACTGATACAGGTATAGGCGTGCGACTGTCGTGGAATGTGTGGCCATCGTCGCGTATAGAGGCCACACGAACGGTCGTCCCCATCTCGGCGCTCTATACACCCCTCAAAATTCGCGAAGATTTGCCGCCTGTGGTCTACGAGCCTGTGGCCTGTAAAGCTCCCTGTCGAGCTATTCTCAACCCATACTGGTACGCGGCCTGTCGTTGACATTCTCGCCTTTTCCTCAACGTGGCATCGTCTGTAGCTCAATAGATATTCGAGGAAAGCTCTGGATCTGTCCCTTTTGTCTGTCGCGCAATGCCTTCCCTCCTCACTACAAAGATATCTCCAACACCAACCTCCCCCCTGAACTCCTACCAAAATACACTACCATAGAGTACACCCTCGCCCGGATGACCCAGCGCCCCATTTTCCTTTTCGTCGTCGATACCTGCCTTGACGAGGATGACCTTAAGGCCCTCCGTGATGCCCTCGTTGTCAGTCTTAGCTTGATCCCACCCTACGCGCTTGTCGGTCTGATAACATACGGTACCATGGTACGTCATGTATTAACCTTAACCTGTCTACATTACCTATATCGATATTCTCTAGACGCAAGTCCACGAGATTGGCTACTCTGAGTGCAGCAAATCTTTCGTCTTCCGGGGAGGCAAAGAATACCAGCCAAAGCAGATCCAGGATATGCTTGGTCTCAGCTCACAGAACCGCGCCGCCCCCCGTCCTGGACAGCCCATGCCCCCTCAATCTTTCGGAGCTTCGCGATTCTTACTTCCCGTAGAAGAGTGCGAGTTCCAGCTGACTGGTATATTGGAGTCTTTGACCCGCGACCCTTGGCCCGTTGCCAATGACAAACGTGCGTTGAGGTGTACCGGCGTTGCTTTGAGTGTCGCTGTCGGTCTGCTGGAGGTGTGTTCCTATATGTGGCGCTTCAATATTGCAACTGACCCGACATTGCGTCCAGACAACATATCCTAACACGGGTGCTCGCATCATGCTGTTTGCCGGCGGACCGTGCACGGAAGGACCTGGCATGGTAGTCAGCAACGAGCTGAAAGAGCCCATTCGTTCGCATCATGACATTGACCGCGATAGTGTTAAGCACTTTAAGAGGGCTACCAAAGTGAGCGCTAATTTGTTCAACGCAAGAACCGATTCTCATTCGCTGTGTAGTTCTACGAAGGTCTTGCTAAACGCGTATCTAACAACGGTCATGCTGTTGACCTCTTTGCGGGTTGTCTCGACCAAGTCGGACTCCTAGAGATGAAATCTCTGCCCAATTCAACAAACGGTGTTATCGTTCTATCGGATGGCTTCGCAACCTCCATATTCAAGCAAAGTTTCCTGCGTATTTTTAACAAAGACGATCAGGGCAATCTTCAGATGGGCTTCAACGCGACGTTCGACGTTCAGGTGTGACACAATGACGTCCATTTTCATTCAAGTCGCTGATCTCATTAATCACAGACGACGAAAGAATTGAAAGTCTCTGGACTTATCGGTCACGCAATCTCTGCTGGCAAGAAGTCCGCTTGCGTTGGAGAGACTGAGATAGGCATTGGACAAACTTCAGCGTGGAAAATCAATACTCTCACTCCCCATACATCGACTGCGGTCTACTTCGAAGTAGTTACTCCCGCCGGCCAACCATTGCAGCCTGGATCCAGGGGCTTGATCCAGTTCGTCACTCACTACCAACACGCATCGGGTACTCAGAGATTGCGTGTTACCACCATTGCGCGCAACTTTGCTGAAGCAGGATCCCCAAGCATAGCAGCAGCTTTCGATCAAGAGGCCGCCGCCGTTCTCATGGCGAGAATTGCCGTCTTCAAGGCCGAGATAGACGATTCACCCGATGTTTTGCGCTGGCTCGATCGAATGCTTATCCGTCTTTGCCAGAAGTTCGCTGATTACAGGAAGGAGGACCCGACAAGCTTCCGCCTGACGGACAATTTCAGCATCTACCCCCAGTTCATGTTCCATTTGCGGAGAAGTCAGTTCTTGCAAGTGTTCAACAACAGTCCCGACGAATCGGCGTTTTACAGGTACGCTTACCATTTGATGCATCTCTTTTGTTGAAGTTCCTTGGCAGACATATTCTAAATGAAGAGGATGTCAATAATTCTCTTATCATGATACAGCCTACTTTGATGTCTTATACCTTCGACACACCGCCACAGCCCGTTCTTCTGGACAGCGTGTCGATCAAGCATGATGTTGTTCTGCTACTAGACACCTTCTTCCATATCCTCATATTCCACGGAGAGCTTGTTGCACAGTGGCGAAAACAAGGATATCAAGAGCAAGAGGGTTACGAGAATTTCAAGGAGCTGCTGGAGCAACCAGTTCAGGATGCGCAGGTTCGTAATACTTTTTCTCGATTGCTTAAAGTGTAATGAACTGTTTTTTGAAGGAACTCCTGGTTGATCGTTTCCCTATACCGCGATACATTGTCTGCGACCAAGGAGGCAGTCAAGCGCGGTTCCTGTTATCCAAGCTTAACCCTTCCACGACACACATGTCGCAATCTATGTACGGACAAGCTTCAGGTGCAAGTGCTGGTCAGGCGATCTTCACGGACGATGTTAGTTTGCAGGTATTCATGGAGCATTTGAAACGTCTTGTAAGTTTGGTGACTACCCACTGCTTTCTTGTGCTGACTGGGATCTCTTAGGCTGTTGGAGCCCAAACAAATTGATTTGTAACGTTTATTTTATTGTAGTGTTTTCCTTGTTCAAAGCTGTTTTATACGCTTTACATTCTGACGGCGTAATCTCCACTTTCCATGAGCCAAATATATATGAGTCGTAGAGCCCAATCGTGAATTGTGTGATTCGATGCTGTTGTTTATGTTATGTTGAAGACTTGCTGATCAAGTAAACAAGCGAAGGGTCACCCGCGTTGAAGTAATTTGTGCAGAAATCGCTAACCTCTGTCATGCGTGCATTTCCGGAATGTATCAATAACAAGACTCTCTTGATGACAACATTAATATGTGTATTAATGGGGTAGTGGTAACCTGGGTCGTTGCCATCGACCCGCCGAGGGTTCGATTCCCTCTTAATGCATTTGCTGAGGTTGGTCTTTTTTTGCCCCTTTTGAATTTTCTGCATAACTAAAATTTAGGACTAGTAATAAAATTTAAATATATGGATCATATCTCATACATCGAAAAAATGAGGAAGCTCAGAAAAGAAGCCAACGCGCTCAACTTACTAAGTTGCCTCTAATTGAAGATGAAACTTGGAAGCTGAAACGTGTACTTTTGCAATAATGTTTCATTCCAGTTGCGAAAAAAATACACATCCTCAGAGGCCAGGACATCTTATATCTAAGCTTGAAGTTGTTGTGAGATAGAACATTTTCGTAATTTGAGTTCAGATATTCAATACAAAAAGCAAAGTCAGACCAGCACGTAAGTAATCTACACAAGTAGGCAGAAAAAGTCAATAAATAAGTATCAAAGTATCCGAAGAGAACGAAAGCGAAAGAGAAGAAACAAGCTGAAGCTTCTTGTCCTGCTATACGGCTAAAGCAAGACCAGCTCCACCATCCCAATCTGCCTCGACTTTGAGAGTCTCCCCGCCACTCGAGTTTGCCACAGGCGGTGTCGTCCCTGTCCCGCCCTCCAGGCCTCGCCCTTCTAAGACTCTTGCACACTCTGCTCCTCCTTCGCTCCTCAGATGTCGGTTGAGGGCATCCATCCTAGCAAACATCTTTCCACAGGGCTCGCATGAGAAGGGTCGGTAGTTGGAATGTAGCTGCTCATGCCTCTTGCAATCATGTTGTCGTGCGAAGCCTTTACCGCATCCGGGCCATGGACAGACAAATGGTTTTTCTTCGTTATGAGAGCGTATATGGCCTAGACTGAGATGAGCCGGTAATTCATACATAAGAAGAAACAACTCACCCTTGAGATTGAAGCTTCTCGTAAATGTACTTCCACAACCGGGAACTGGACACATAAATGTTGCATCCTGTTTCCGCCGGTTGTGACTAGCTTTAGCGGTTCGACCGGTTGTTACGTTCTGCTTACTGACCACCAAAGGGAATGTTTGGCCGCCCACATTTACCGTAGGTACGCTAGCCATGACACTCGGATCTTGAAGATCAGTGTATCGTCCCCGTGGTGACACATTGGGAGATGGATACGGGCTGCCACGATTTGATGAAGCAGAGGGGCCATCGTAGATGCTGGCGCCGCGCTCGCTACGTGAGCCACTCGAAGCCCGGCGGACATGCCGGCCCCGATGTTCCATCCCGCCCATACCCATGCCAGTCATCAGGCTTCCACTACCCATGTTCATGTTCATACCAGATCCGACGCTGAGATAGTGACCGAATTCTGACCCAGGGGGGCTAGAAGTCCTCCGCCATGCATATCTTCGCTCCTGCTCCCCCTTACATGGCCTCTAACAGGCTGATTGCCGATGTCGCTCTTGCTCCGTCTGAGTGACACTACGTTGCCATCATCTGACGGAGATAGGAATCCGTTGAGGAACTGGGAAGTGTCTACCGCCTCCTCCTGAGGGTTAGCGTAGGACGGTACACCTGAAAGACCGAGACCCATGCCACCGAGACCGATAGGATCCCAGGTAGGATGCACGGGAGAAGAGTCGGATTTGGACCGTGTTCGGCCCGGGGTAGGGTGAAGAAAATGTTGAGGTGATGGTGACGGTCTGGGCGGGAAAGAATAGGACTGCTGGGATGGGGCCTGGGACTGGGACTGGGGAGGGAGCAGAGACGGGGAAGGCTGGGGTGGAGGAGGCGTATATGACTGGTTTGGACGCTGAGCATGGCCTAATAACAATTAGATAAGAATTATGCCGCGAAGGGAAGGACTGACCGTAATCGCCCATGTTTGTCTGTGCGGTATTCCCGCCACTGACCGGCGTCGCAGGCACTATCCGCAAATGCGGTCCGCCTCCCGAGCCGTCGCCATCTGGCGCATTTATCGTCGGTGGGGGAACGCCGTATGTCTGATCCTCTGGCATGAGCAGCCTGGGTGGACTTGGAGGCTTCCCGCCGCCCCCGCTTTCAGGTAACGGCGCGTTACCCCACCCAGGACTGTGGAAGCTCATGTTCTCGAAGCTCTGCGCGACGTCGAGGCTAGCCGGGGGCAGGTGAGGCGACTGGCTATGGGAATGCTCGGATGGCGTCGGGGCGTCGTAATATTGGTAGTCGTTGATCATGAGCAAAGAGCCTGAAGGAGATGGGTCAAAGTCTGCAGGATTGTACTCGGTGGGCGGTTCGTCGGAGAGCTCGGAATGAAGCGAGAACGGTGATCCTTGATAGGACGGGGTATGAGGGAAGAGGTCACTGCTGAAGTCGATGGTACCAAAGTCGAGGTCGGCGGTCGGTGGTGGCGAGGGCGGGATAAAGTCGATGTCGTGGATGTCGAGCTCGTCGGTGGACAGACCGGACAGGTAGGGAGACATTACACGGGGGTCCATATTGAATTTATAATAACAAAGTGTTCGAGAGAGATGGGAGTGTCTGTGTCGGGCTGTGTTTATGCTGTGTCGGAGTTTTCCCGGCATCCCGGCATTCCCCTTCCTTCCGTTTTATTTCTGCTTCGCCATCACCCCGAGAGAACGTGGCTGCATTGCTTTGTGTCCTCCGTACTGGCTTCCTTTCCTCCAGGTCCCCGTATACTTCGCCAGCTCAGAGTGAAAAATTTTCCACTCTTATCACCTGTACTCTTGCTCACGTATCACCTTCATCATTCATCACGGCTTCTTATCCCCGCAAGGAATTGGGCGTTAGCCGCTCATATATAAATTAGAGCAATTAATGAAATATATCCTTCCCTACTCAAATTTATGTCTCAGTCTCCCTTGTATCGTATCTATATTGCCCGCTACTGCTGAATTGATGGTGTAGCGCATACCAAGGCTACGGACCATCATCAGACACTAGTTCCTCTGCCAGTCAACTCCTCCAAATTCCCTGTTTGTTGCGCTAGCGCCCCTCCGATCATGATCGAGCCCGCTGCTTTGTTGCCAAGGAACCGAATCTCTCTCTCTCCAGAACTGTTCGTCACTTGAGTACATGTCGAATATACCCACATGCAGCGTACGTATCATCCTTCAGGCAGCCTTCACTTTCGACGTACACGGTCCAAAATCAACGTGTCATTCCTAAACACTCATCACCTTAAACTTGCCATCTACAGTATTTGATTGTTTTATGGTCTCGACTAACTCGTGTACAGTTTCATCAGGGTCATTGTCGCCTCGTCCAATGTCCACGCCGCTAGCCTGAACAATTGATCATCCATCGTTTCAGTCTGGCTAGGAACTTTCTGTATCTCCTAAGAGCCCTTTCTTTGAGCATAAACACCGGGCCTGATCTTGTTACGGCATGTCCTTGAGCCATTGTATGCGGTTACCCAACTATACGTTAAAAAGCCTTAAAAAGCCCATATGCACATGTCGGTATGTCCAAATGTTCCTCGCCCATTCCGTCAGGGATCTACAGCGCGCACCCCTGTCCCTTTCCCTCGTGGTTACCGAGGAACAGACACGGCTCCTCTACTTACCGAGACCTCTCCGTCCTCCCTGCGCCTCGTCTTCGCAATTCAGTTATGTAAACGGTTGCTACAGAGCGCACAAAAATTCGCCTCGGAAAAATCGAGCAATTTTCTTCTACATATGTTCCTGTGGTTGTGAAGAACGGATTTGAACACGAAAAAACTTTACGACAGCTTCCGATCGCGATTTTAACGGTACCGATCGAATCTAGCGACTTCTTCAAGATACTACAAGTGTGCAATACTCATGGATCTGAACCTTATATCTCCCTGTAACCCGTCAAACCCGAATATGCATAGTAGTACTTATTACTATGTGTTCGGAATTCGGAAGAATAGGACTACGATCTAAGAACACTTGCTTGAGCAATCTATAGTGAGAAGTAATAATTAACCCTGGCCCTCCCGGGTATCCATCTGCGACATCGACGTCGACTGGCTATTAGGGAACCATTCCGAGTCGGACCTTCTACTTTGAAGGTACCATTTTGGTGAATACCATCAAAAAGCACCCCAATCAGCTCCAACCGGATCCAGAAAAGATGTCAAAACGGCAGGCACACAAAATAGCCACTCATCCGTCCTCCAAATGAAATATACGCGCCGCCACGCGCTATTAGAAGAAGGAACAAATGATTTTGTTATTTGTGTTGCTTGGATGCGATGATGTGAAGGTTCTCTTCGCCCGAACAATGATAGTGAGGTATCCAAGCGACTCTAAATGAATGCGGGACCGGCAACCAATGAGTACATCGCCGCTCACGTTGATGAACGGTATCCACAGGCAGACGTTTCCTAGACACGAAGCAGAACCATAAGCAAGGTAATTACAAGTTGCGTGTCGATTCGGAACAACGAGAGGAAAGAATCGACGAGCGCCTACACGAAAGTCTAGTGAAATCAATACCCAGGGTCCCCGTATCTGCTCATGTGCCTAGCCATAGCATACTAACCCAGTTCGAAGCGCAAATCAGGGCTTGAGATGTCCCTGCGAAGCCATTCAGCCGACGTTGAGGGAACAACGCGATCACGACAAACACCGCCTCATATAATGAGCACTGAGCGAGACCAGGCACTGCGCGTAAATTTAAAAAAATGACTGTAGCTGATTCGGGAAGGTGACACCCCACATTAATGACGAGCGGAAGGGATCCAAGGCTAATCGATTAACAGCAGACGCGCACCCGGTTGAGAATGCCGGATTTACCGATTGCTCTACGCTATGATCAGTGAATCCAACGTCGTCATATCGGACGTAAGAGTTTTCCGATTTTCTAAAAAATTGGGGCGATACGACAGAGAAAATGGCGCTAACAAGTTATTATAATCACGGTCAGCGAGGAGGCGTTGGGCGCAGACCCGAGGGCCGAGACATTTGAAACTTGAGCAGACCATATAAATATGAAAACAGTGCCACAAATCTACGGCACTCAAATACGTGCAAAATTCAAAGTTCAAACCTCAAAAGGGCCCCGGCTTTGTTCGACAACCGTTGTAACAGTTCTGAGTCGACCATGGACTACTTAAGTTAACGGTTCGAAGAGTCGAAACGTTTATTCGATTCGAAATTTCGATTTATGAATGTCGAATTTTAATTCTATTCGCGAAAAAAGGAATGTACACCTCGGTGCATTAAGAGGGAATCGAACCCCCGGCGGGTCGATGGCAACGACCCAGGTTACCACTACCCCATTAATGCTCATTGGCAGAAGGCATTAGTATTGATTATAAAAACGTTACAACTTTACCTCTGATAGATTTACACAGGAAAGACGGGGCTTGTGCTTTTCACTGTCAACGTTCATCCACCCACGCATAGGGATTATACCTGAAGGTATCCGATTTGTTGTCCTAAAATCTCGCAGTCCATAAGATCGGCATGCACAAGTACGCGGAGATTGAAGCTACAAATAGTGCAAGGATACTCGTATACTCGAGTTCCAACAGTAATGCTTCAGTGGACTGGATGCCGTGAGTGTTTGTAGATAGGCTACTGCGGACAAGAAGATATCATGATGCAAGGTAAAGCTATTTACGTCCAGAAATAAATCAAGAAGCCGCAGAGAATGGCCACAACAAAGACTGCCCCGAGGTCCTGGTGAGCGGGCTTTTTGCGGAATAATGCCATTGTCAAACTTATGACCGCGACAAAAGGCTTTGCAGAAATAGGCGAAAGAAGTAATAACAATGCCATCCCTTTGTAGGGACTAGTGCGTCCTATACATAGGTGAAAAATGGTCTCTAGTCCACTTGCTTGTCCGTGTACCCGCACAAAAGAAAACCACGTCTGACACCAGGAAATGTCAGAACATATGGACGAACGTTGGTCGTTAGCGCGGTATTGCATCGCTGAAACTTAGCGCTCGAGTAATACGGCTGCACGAGGTTGTCGCAAGGCGTCGCAATGGCGGCCGACGGATCATATGGTGGATCGGGCCGAAGCCGGTCGCCACGCGACAGTCAACGAAAAGACATTCTCACCTTATCACCTCCATCTCACCCGCCTCCCTCCTCCATGACCCGCTTTGGCGACTTTGCGCCTCTGTGCCATCATACCCCGTCCTACCCATGGTGCAACCTGTTCTACCGTTTCCTGCTCGACAATTCCCCCGATACCCTACAGGACCAGGGCAACAATGATCCAGTCGGTGTGAATCCAGTGTGTGGGATTCCGAGGGTGGGCACCGACGGCAGCATCAGTAACATTGCAGAAATCGTCGTCTGCGCGCTCAGCATGGTCTTCGTCGGCTTGCTCATCTTCCTCACAAACCGACGCAAAGCCGCAGTCGGCAGGGTCGAGCTTCGCTTCCTGCTCTTCGTCTATTTTCTCACCCTACCCTTCTCAATATTAACCCAAGGCTCCCTGCTGGAGCAGGGAACGACCGCGCTGGTCGTACTCACAGCCATCCATGCAGGACTCGTCGCTGCTCTTTTCGCTGCCCTCCTTGCCAACGCCATCGTCGCGACGCAGGTCGTCGAGGACGGCACCATGGCGTCCATCATGCCCTTCAGCATCCTCACACTCGCATTTTTCGTCGCTACCCTCTATATATCCCTCGACGTCGCCCTCGGCTTCTCTAACGCCCTGAAGCCCTCCGACCCAGCAGCATCCCTGCATTCTATACCTCTATTCATCTTTACCACTATATGGCCCGGAGCGTGCGCCCTCATCTTCTTTGCCTTGATGGCGTACATCGTACTTGCCGTGCTCAACGAGACACGTCCCATGTGGTTTTACGTCCTCGCCGCAGTCCTCTTTGTACTTTCCCAGCTTGCGTGGTTTTTGCTGGGGAGAGTTATTTGCAGTGGGAGCAATTCCAAGGTTGACGGTAGCTTCATTGCTACGCTCCTTGAGACTGCGTGCATAGGTGTTCTCTATTTGGCGTGGAGAAGTATAACCGAAGGTGCGTTTTTTGTGTTGTATGTAATTCATGTTCTCATATTAGTACCCAGAATCGTGGGACGATGGCACATATTACCCTTCATAATTTTTACCCCCATCTCTTTCTTTGACTGTATTCCTATCCTACTGTTGCTGTCAATGTCACGCTTTTGAAAAGGGCGCCAGTACCGTCCACGTACATTCCGTTCTGTGCTTGGAAACCGTGTACTTTTTTCCCGTTATGCCCTAGGTGTACTTACACTCGTGCATACGTACTGCAGGACACAATTTTGCCGCTTTGTATGCACCGTGTACACACCTATTTGAATCTTCGATGTACATAAGTACCGTAATCACGACTTTCAGACTATTTATTACATGACTCTTCTCTCTCGTCGGTTTCCTTCATCCTCTTTTCCGTATCTCATTGTGGACAACAGTTGCCTATCGTGGAAATATCAAAAGAATGAAATGACAGTTCAATATGGACCCACAAATCAACGTGAACTGTCAGCACGTGCCGATACACCTAGTTGCTGACGCCTATTAGTACTTAATGTACTCTCTATCCTGGGTACCAAGGGGGTGCTTGCTTGCTTGTTTATCAGAAGTGAATCTGATTCCAAAGAAAACCAACATTCCGTTTCCGATTTCTCTCCCAAAGATGCTCTTGTCTGCTGATTGGTACTGCTCGGCGCGTTGAGCATTTTCCTACTGATATGTTTACAGTGGAACGCTGAATAGGGAATCGCGTAGACTGCAAACCTTCATCCATTGTGAACTCCTACGCTTGCTAATGATTTCAGCGGCTATGCGACCAACTTGTCTGCTCTATATTGTCCAATCCGGGTGCGTCCCATCATCTCGTTACTTGTATCGATCAGTGAGCTGACTTTTTATCTTTATCCAGCGCAGGAACCCTATCGTTGCTGAGACTGTCGATTTGTAGCTCGGGTATCAACGCTAGTCTTCCTTCCATATTTACAAAAGACTACTAGCACACGTCGTGCCTCAATTACGGTCCGACTTAGAAAAGCGAATACACTTGTCTCTTGTAACTCCAACATTTTAATTCATTCACTACTTTCGTTGCAGCACCTCTACTTTGGTAGAGCATACTCCCCTACAAGCGCCTCATCCTTAGTGACCAGGTCCTCCTCCTTCGCATCTCGTCTCATGCGCCGACGCGAACCGGCAGCAGACTCAATGCCCAAAACTTTGACCCGTCCCTGTTCCGATAAATGATGAGCCCTTTTCACGACAAAACTCAGAAAGTCATACCTCTTTCCATTTCAAGTATACCAACGAGACTATCACCGCAATCCAATAAAAGACGTACGAGAGGACGGTCCCCACTGCGTGAAGGTTAGGCGGGGACTTGCAGGCAAAGAAGCTAGACACGTACAAGAACCATTGTTGGACCACCCAAAAATAGCGTTGAAGACCAGCCAGCCTTCGCCCTTCTGATAGTCATTCGGATTACAGCAGTCGAGGTGCCATACATTTCCTTGCACCCGATACGAGCCGGGTCCGCTACCTCCGGTATCATCCACAGACGTCCCAAGGAGGTGATTGAACGCGTTGTCTTCGAAGGAGCCGACTGCGCGGGAGAAAAGACCAGCACCAATCAGCAGGATGAAGTTGGTCATCACGATGAGGAAGATAGTCAGGGCTGGAAAAGATATTTTAGTTAACAAAAGAGATTGGAGACGAAAATAAACGCACTCGAACGACTCGCGAATTGGTAGATGAGGAATCCACAGATGAGTCCACAAACCAGACCAACAATAGCAGCGATGGGGATGGACGTTGCCTGTTGGCCGAGGGAGACACCTCCGACGAAGACCACAGCTTCCATACCTGATCTACTTTGAGCTCCAGTCATTCGGTCTCTCAATTAAAACACACCTTCACGCAAAACTGTGATCAGAGGCAAAATGAAAAAGGCCCATTTCCCAGACGCGCCGCCTCCTTGCTCGTCTACGATGGGTGGGTCAGAAAATGTTTCATTCAACACCAAATAGACATACTGGAACCGTCAAACGCTTTTTGGAGCTTGATGCGCCACTTGGCTTTCGCTGAGTGGGAAATATGAGGTACATGTCAGGCTAAGAGTCAGCATTCGTTTCACCTCGATCCATTTTGAGCATCGTTATCCCCATCACGAATATCATTAGGGACGCGATGAGCTGAAAGATACCTGGCGATTGATATCAGCTCCGAGAACGAATAGTAAGAGCACCAAGACCCACCTTCCCATAGCTTTTCAGCTTTTTGCCATAGGTCTGACGCTTTAGTGAACCATACAGCGATAAATCTGGACAGCGATCGTTAATCAAGCGCGTTTATGCAAGGAAAAAAGAAACAGACGCAGCGCCGATCGCGAATGCAATGCCAAGTCCAATACCAGCACCAAGGAAGATCTAAGTTAATCGTACGTTGCCGATCTCTGATATAGAATAACAGCGACATACCTGGATTCGCAGCTTCCGGATAAGTCTACGACGCTTAACGACGTTATCCGAATTGTTTCCAGACCTCGTCTCCTCGGAATTGGCCTCTACCGCTACCAGGTGTCGCCGTTCGTCTTGAACGATCTGTTCCGCGAGGCCCAAAAGCACAGAGATGATGATAGCGGCCTCGAGGGTCTCCCGAAAGACGATGAAGAAAATGGGTACGGAAAAGAGGTTCTTGGCCATAGTGGTCGTAAGAGCACTGAGATGAATAACTCTCGGTGGAAGCATTTATACCAAATAGCGCAAAGGGGCGACCACTGCCAAGAAAAAAAAAACCCCCCGATAACTTTCCGATAAGATTATTCTCGATCCCAGCACGCTAGACGGTGGCGCTACCCGATTTGTTTCCGCCCCTGCCTCCTTCACGCGTAATGAGTTAGCCCATCTCCAAATGACGAGCATCCCGTCCTCGCTGCCATTGACAGAGAGGGGGAGGGAGGGAGAGGGAGAGAAAGAGAGGTTGAAAGTGTTCACGTCCAGTCGGAACAACCAGGCGACTGGGGTTATACTACAGTCACGAACGTTCGTCGTTCTTCAGCCTGCGATTGGCTGCAGACGGTCCCAATCGGCAATAGGGGGGTCAAAATTAGGGATTATGAGAACGATTATGAAGACAATTATACAGATTACAAGTCCATAATCATGGGAATAATCGCCATCCGCCGTAATCTGGGGAAGCGACGTCACTGCGGACTTCGAAGAAGCATTTCAACGGCGTCTCCGGCTCAAACAGCGGACTCATAATCGTTTTGAGAATCGAGGCATAATCGCTAATTTTGACCCCCTAATAACGCAGTCGCGTCCACAGCCTAGGCGCGGCTTGTAAGGGCTCGTCAGATATGTAGAACACAACGACGTGAACGTTCCACCCCGCATCCAACCACAATCGCGTCCGTGTCACGAATTTTTGCTTCAGGACTGTGGCAGGATTTAGCAAAGGTGCTACAAACGAACAACGCAGCACGCTGACTGCACCTTGGCCTGTTGGGTTGAATCGCCTGCAGACGAAATCCGGGTGTTGGAAAACACACCAGGAGTAATTTCGCGGAGGATATGGTATGGGAGACGCAAAATGCGAGCTGAAGGCGAGAGAGAAGTGAGCTTCGTGTTACAAAAGGAAGCCACGAGGTCATGTGCAGCCCGAAAGCCAGCTTAACGTTCTTCGCCCTTGGAGGATGTCGTCGGGTTCGGAGGCTTGACAACATTGTGCATACTCTCCTCATCGAACAGCTCTACGTCTTCCTCGTCGTCGTCCTTGACGACCTCATCTACACGACCTCCATGGGATTCACTGCCTTTCCTTTTGACTGGCTGCGCGACGGTTTATCGGATTTCCGTGGACTAGACATGAACAGCTGTGTGACATGGCGGGAGACAAAGAAGTCAGCTGTAGTTAACGTCGGTCTGCACGCAAACAGTCAGCAACAAAAACTGTTTCTCAAGTGAAAAGTACGCACCTTGTGACTGCACATCCTTTGCCTTACCCGACTTGGCTTTCGACGACGCCGTGCCCTCACTCGTTGGATACCGATCTATCGTTGAAGTATAGTAGGCCCTGTCTCTCGACGATGCGCCATTCAGAGCACGGGCATAAAGGATGGGTGCACGTGGGAGTTGCCTGAGAGGGAGCGAGGACGTAGGGGAGTATGATCGAGGCTCTTCTTGGCCGCCAAGGCATTTTGCTGTTGAGATTCGAAATAAAATTGTCATTGACGCTTGGAGCTTTTGCTATGGGTAGGGCGCTCAATCTCTCATTTACCACCGTGCCCTAGCCCCTAGGTGTACTTGCATCCACGCATACATACTGCAGAACACGATTTGCTACATTATATGCACCATGTAACATGTATACAGTATACACCTATTTACATCTTCAATATACATAAGTACTGTAATCATGACTTTCAGACTATTTAAAATCACGCATACATGACACTTTCTCTCCGGGCTTGTTGTAGCATTCTCCATATCCCATATTCAATAATAGTTGTCTGTCGTGGAAATATGATACATGTGCTACTCGAAAATCGCCGGGAAGGGCCGACCATGACGCTAGGTGCCCTCCATACCATTACTTTCTTTGCCTTTTAGCTCGATGTTCATCATTTCCTGAATGCTCGGATATTCTGATATCGTCGTCATGCCCGATTAACGTTCTGCGTTTAGAGTGTGAATTCCCCCGAACCTCCACTCTAGATCTCGTATTTCCGAATGTTTCATCGCCTTGCAATTTCCGGCCCATCGGCACAAGCATATTATATAGGTTTTCATTGAAGCCAATATATTGTAGGCCAATGCATTCTGCTTTGAGGATGTCGGATTTCCAAAGATCCATGACTGTTTGGAAGCTATCTTGATATAGCTTATGGGAAGCCCCATTGTCAGAAATTGTCGCGCGCGCCAGTGCTTCCAAATCCTTGATAAAACCAGCTTCAATATTGAAACTTATTGGGTTTTATAATTCGTCAAAGCACATACCAATCCAGATAAGTCGTTGCAGCCACCGGGAATCATCTCGCAACTCAGAGGCAAGCATTTGTATGTCCCCTCATAATAAGCAGTATTATGATTGATAGCGAACAATTCTTTGGTGGTCCCGTACATCTCCTTCATTGGATGTGAAATCCATCTCGCCTCAACGTCGTCAAGTTGGAGTTTATGACATGGTGCAAATAGTAGCGCATGCCCACCCGGCTTCTTAGACCACAAGAATGGGTCTGAATATTGAAGACAAATTGACTTGTCGGGGGAAGCGACCCTAATGAATGTTGAAATCAGCTACTGAAGGTAGCACGCTGAGGCCTGGAACTGACCCTTGTAGCTTGGGATTCTGATGCATCTGGCGTCAATGGGACGTAAATGTCTGGTGAAAAAGACAACTCACAGAGCTTAGGAACTTGCGGAAGGTAGCGGTGGTGAAACTGTGTCTTGAAATTGGACCTACTTGAACTTGAGGTCTTTCAAAGGGACGTTGTTCCATGGCATCCTTCAACATTTTGCGCTCGTTCTGAAATGGAAAGGTGAGAGATGCCCCGGACGCATATCGACGTAGCGGCGCACTGCATGCAAAGGAATAGCCTTAACAGCTGTTTGGTCAATAGACAGTATTGAAACAAAGAGTCGCACCCTTCTCGATTCGAAATCCTTTTTGAGCTTCTCCAAAACACCTTCAAGCTCGCCAATCCGTTTCGTTAGTGCTGTTCCCTCACCAGTGACCTCGGCCAGCTGCGCCGTCAATGCATCGCATCGCTACGACCATGGACTTTTATTACTGCGGTAACTGCCAGGAAAAGTCACGTACTTCACGAGCCTGACGTCGCTTTGTCTTTTCCTTCTGGTACTTTTCTTTGATATCTTCGTATTGGCTCGCTGCCGTTCCGACGTTGATTTCTACTGCCTCGGGCTTTGGAATGATATTCTTTATACATTAAGTTCCTGCGCTCCGGAGAAATGCTTAGCGATACATACTGCTTGTTCAACCTTGACGACAGTCTTGGAGTCTTGAGCTCCAACAAGGTCATAAACTGGTTTATTATTCTCCTGCTTGAGCTTCTCGATGCTCTCCGTCAATATCCTATTTGATTTCTCTAAATCCTTCGCGTTTTTCTGGGATTACAAGTCAATAAAAAGTTCGTTCGATGATGATCGCATCCCACCTCAGACTGTTTTAACTGTCGCCGGCAGTCCTTTAACGATCTGGCCAGCGAATCAACGATTTCTGGGCCGACTTCGACATCATACGAATGTTTTTCCATGGGGGCAAAAGAAAGAAATGACAGGTCAACATGGACCCACAAATCAACATGAACTGTCAGCACGTGCCTCTACGCCGCCTAGCTGATGTCTAGTAGATGTCTAGTAATACAGAAGCTAGTTACAGTAGTACTTAGCATACTCTCTGTCCTGGGTACCAAGGGGGTGCTTACTTGCACGTTTATTAGCGGTGGATCTGATTCCACAGAGACCCGATATTCCGTTTCTAACTCCTCTCCGAAGACGCTTTTGGTGCCTTGTTCACGTTTATGGTAGACGACAGTTGAGGGTTGCAGCATTTTCCTACTGATATGTTGGCAGTGGAACGCTGAATGTCCAATCACGTAGATTGCGTTAGGGTCTACGCGCTTGTTGCGGTATCAGTGAATTCGACGTCGATAAATCTACGAGACAATTCACCGCAAGAAATGCATGGACCTGACTTGTATTGCGCTCGCTTGCTGCAATGTACAGGAACACAGCGAGAGACATTGTAGGTCGTAAAGCAGGCAAGGACAAAGGTGCGTCGCAAAGTCTTGTAGAATTCTACCAACAAAAGGATCTTCATAAAACAAGAAACGTACACAAACGTGACAGAGATAATATCTACGATACATACCGCAACGGGAATACTCTGCCTGACACCTGTTGGAATGTTCACAGATTAGGCTAGGCATGCGCTATGAATCACGAGTAAGGGAACGCACACTGTAAAAGGCCGACTGGTCATTTCTGCGAAGTTGGCTCCAGGGGAAAGACAGATACTTTGGTGATGTGCAACGAGAACCTACAAGAACCGGCGCTTTATCATTTGATTCCAAAGACCCTGCATTAGAGATCAGGAAGTATAGGCGCAGTTCCGTTAGCCCTTCCAAGAAAGCTGACGGTTGCGATGGTCGGGCTTCTCTGCCGTGGCTGCTTGTCCGAAGGAAAAGGTTATAAAAAAAGTCGCTTGCACAAGGAAATTCGGAAGAAAACTGAGGTGTATCGCAAGCGTATCGAGGAGATGGCCAAAGTGGTGTCCGATAGATAAACTGTAATGATTATGCAGACAACAGCGCAACCAGGAGCAGTCAGCCGAGACGCTTGTATGCCTCCAAACGATAGAGGTACCCAGACGTTATTCGGAAAGATAGCCGGTCATTGTGCTAGCTACGTAGTTGCCTAGGGCCCATATCGATGATGGACGGGCGTCATGCGTAGTGTAGAAAGCGATGATATTGCTAGGCTTCTACATCACCGTTGCAGTGCAGAAGGATCGCTGTTGCTGCGAGGGGCTATGCAGCGTGTAAAAGGCAACCACAATGATGTGACAGCTGTGACATCGCCGTTTCCTGCCGTTTCGCTATCTTCTCTACCAGCGACGACGCCCAGCGCCACTGTTTTCCCTTCTCTCCAGGCCTCCAATTTTTCTTCTTTTCCCTATACTAGACGCCAAGTATATTCGCATACCCTAATTCACAATGAAGCCGTCTCGTTCGCTTCTTCTTTCGTGTCTCCTGGCCATTGCGCTGGCCCAGACCTCTAGCGCTTGGGAGCAACCACATCTGGCTCGTCAGGCAGCGAGCAGTGGTCAAGGGACAGAGGCAGCAACCACAGCGGCTACTGGTACAACAACCGGAGGACAGCAGACCACGACGACCCAAGAGCATCAAACAACTACCGCTGCCACCACCACCACCACCGCCCAACAGACCACGACAACTCAGGATCAGACGACAACGACCCAGCAGCAGCAGACCTCGGCGTCGACGACCAACCAGCAGCAGACCTCAGCAACCACGGCGGAAAACACCAGTCCCACTGAAAACAATAACTCTCAGACCACTACGAACAATCAGCAGACCACCTCTCAAAACGTCCAGACCACGCAGGCTCCCCAGATTCAGACAACCGAGTCTGTCTCCACCAACGATGCTGGTGAACCAGTTACAGTGACGATCACTAATACCAACACCAGAAATAGCCAGACCGAGTCGGCTTCGTCCAGCAGTGCGTCCAGCAGCAGCACGGGCAGCTCTAGTTCTGGTGGCAGCTCTGGGGTTAGCACCGGAACAATCATTGGTCTGTCTGTCGCTGGTGGAGTGGCGCTCTTGGGCATCATCGGCTTCATTGTGTGGAAGTTGACGAGAAAACGTTTCTCCGACTTTGACGATGGTACGTCTACCATTTCTTTCATTTGTTCCTCAAATTCATGTCTCTTTCAGGCGAGGCTATCAAATGGCCAGAGCTTAATGCTCACGGCTCCGACGGTGGCGATATCCACCCTCTCCCTGTTCACAGCACTGGTCGAGCTGGCTTTGACACTGGCTCTGAAGTTTCCTTGTCTCGTGCCCCTTCCACCTCGACCAACAACTTCTCTACTCCAGATCTACCTCATGATCCCTATGCCGTGCCTCCTCTCCCTCACTTGAATCCCAACCAACCCATACCATACCGTGATGATCCAAATGCCGGCAACGCATACTATGACCCATATCGTGGGCCTGTGCCAAATACATTCAATGATGCACCCTCTGGGTCTGAATGGTCGCAAGGCGAGGCCATTCCCATGACGCAGATGACTGGTGCTGGCAGGATGAGTCCAGGGCCTGGGTTGGCCTACGCGGATACTGGTAGAGCGTCTCCTACGCTTGCAGGACGTGCTAGTCCAGGTCCATCGGCAGCGCTGCGTACCAAATCACCTGCACCAGCGTATGGGAGGGCATCTCCAGGGCCCCAAGCCGCCTTTGATCCTTATGCTGCCCGGTAGTGGACGCTTTTCATGTTACGGGAGATGAATGCTATGACTATAGACGATTTAATTCCACCTTTGGATAGGCCGGAGTTGGACTAGGGCATCAGACTGTTGCATTTGGTGGGAGATACTGCCTTGCTTTGCACCGAGCCTTCCATTACATCATCCTGTCTTGTTTTCCACCATTTTACCATACCCAAACATCCTCCAGATTGCATTTTTCACGCTCATACACACAATCATCACCTCCCATCGTTGCATACAAAAGGTTTCCATACACCTATCATATCTTGTTCAGACCTATTCGTGCTGGTGCAGATAGTTCATCTGGATGAAGGTGGTAGAGCTAACCCTCTGTCCTTTTAATATGTTATTTTCTGTGGTCGCTTTATATCATCCTATCCTCTCACCTCGTTTTCCGTGTTTTGCATCTAATATTTCTTGTCTTGATTTTCTGCTTATGCATGTACGTATACGGACCAAATTTGGCACAGTGATTAGGATTCTGATATTTAGGAAACATTTCTTCCCCGCATGGCACTAGCCCATCGCTTCCTCAAGTACCACGTGAAAACGGCGTCCTGAATCTTCGAACTTCAGTCCTGGCATACGGTACTTGAAGACCAGGGAGGCCCTTCAGCTTCTGATATCGTTTTTCCTTTACTCGCCGATACGTCGGCTCAAGCCTCAAGGACATCACAGCCACTCTGAGAATTATAACGCGTTTCGTTGACGTTAGTTTTTCTCTCTCTCCACTGTACGGTTCTTTTACTGGTCACTGTGCTTTCTGCTTATCTCGTGGTCGGCGTGGATCGTCGCCCCTTCCTCCCGGACCGTGCGGTCTTGCACATGTCAGTTACAGGAATTTACCCTCCCAGCGACCCTGACTAGCCTACGCTCAATGGAACGAATGCTATGGATGGCGACATTGTTGCATTCGGACGGCCCAGCACCCGTGCCCTGGAACTTCCGCTATCGTCCTCAACTCGGCGAAGGCAATACATAATCAGCGATCGAAGAGCATCCAGTAAATCACTTCAAGATTAGCACACCTGTTTACAGCGCCAGGTCTTCATAACGACTGCAAAGATAACATTGTCGGATGATCATGGGCGTGATGGGATTATAGGACGACGTTTATGAGTCATTCCCTGCGTTGGAGGTAGGTGGTCCATGGAGTACAGTTTTTAGCACGCTAAAGCTGTTGGATAGTGACTGTTCCAAGTGCCTCAAGCTGAGCCCAGTTGTCTATGGGCCAATTTCAATCAATTCAGGACAGCTCAAAGCATCTCAGCTTGCTCGGCATCTTGACTCTTCTCAGGCTGTTGCTTATGTATCACTCGTGAGCAGTACGCCCGCCGCAGGAATATGACGTGACGCTGTGGTCCCATGAAGATTTTCGTGGGAAGAGTAGGTGCCATGATCATCCGCGGGACACCACCTGACCGCATAATATATAGATATGGAAGATTGGCGTCGTTGTGATAAAGGCTCAATCCCGCGCTTGCTTGCATCAGGGATTATTACAGATTGGTATCTTTCGCTTGTATTTCTTCAGAAACCACGCACAATAACCCTTCCGCTCCCAATCTCAAACCTTTCGGGGACAACAGCCTTCGTTAAATCGCAGTCTGATAAGAAGACCTTGTGTGGTCCCTTCAGATGGGCGCCGAACCTGGCGATACTGATACCGTCATAATTTTCTCCATTGGCGCGTCTGCATCACCACTGGCAGTTGCTTCTCAGTCACAGGGGTAAGTTCTTCATCTCTCTGCCGACGTCGCCCTTCTTCTGAGCAGAACATGGAGAGGGAAGTACCAGAAAGCTCCCTTGTCTTCAGTATAAGATCTACCAGCTGCGCATATTATTGGCAGAAACTTCTCGGAGCTTATGCTGGCCATTACGGATGTACGTTGTTACTTGCTGAGTCTCAAAAAACAAGCCTACGGGACTGTCCCGCTTGCCCGGGAGGTATAGAACTGTCACGGAGTTCCGAATCAGAATGATCCACCATGACAAGTCCAAGCCCTTGCACTGGGCGAACTGGACGTGTCGCGAAGGAACAAACCTTCTGATCTCGCCTTTCGGCTGTCTTATTCTTCTGTCCGAGGACTTAGGGAATCTGTTAGCGCCGTTAGGTATGCTATGTGGCTAGCTTACCATGGGCTCCATGTGCGTCCGTAAGTGTTCGTCTAGATCCTATGCAATGCGAATATTGACAGGAAAGTACACTAGTTGCTCCTATTCCTTTTGGGTCAGATATCTGCTTTAGTCAATGTTTGGTTCCAACTATTCAAACACCCTGGCGTGCCATCAATCATGCATCATGAACGTTGGTCGTCGACATTCAACATATCGCCTTATCTTTCGTCACGAGAACGCTTATCTGAAGAGTTCAAGAGTATCCGAACTCTTGAGCTCTGCTAGCCTATGGATTTTCTGATGCATCTTCTGCCATTCGAACGGGTCATTCAGAAGTGGAGATATTGACCCCGTCAAATCATTGGAAATATCCACTGATTCGTCAAATTCGGTGAAGTGATTGTTATCCCCTTAGTCTAATATCTGGTCATTGATAGGCCGCCTTCGAAATCCCGACCACCGGATCCCCAAACCCACCAATTAGATCCTTTTACGTTTGGACAGGACGTACATATATCAACGGGGATCTCACCATGTCGGATGCACCTAAACTTGCTGAGCGTTTTCAGGAACTCCACCCTAACGTTCCTGTTTACTACGCGCTACCGTGCTGCTTTGTCCTCATCACCATGTATCCGATTTCCTTGCTCGTATTTTTCGCATTTGTAGTGCTCTTGTTCTATCGTCGCTTCCGCCTCCATCGCCGGCAAGGTTCTCTGCCTTTGCCTCCGGGTCCGAAGGGTCTTCCTCTCATAGGAAATCTTTGGGACATTCCTGCCGAATATCCGTGGCTCACCTATGCTAAATGGTCAGCTACCTATGGCGATGTCTTATATCTGGATACTCCAGGTAGTCCAACCATCATCCTCAACTCAGCGCAAGCGACCACGGAACTCCTCGAAAAGCGCTCCGGAAACTACTCAGATAGACCCGGTCTGAGTGAATTATACTTGCAACTACCCCGGATTCTAATTTTCCATATTTCAGATATGCATATGATGTTCTTGGCGGGATGGAATTTCAGCCTTGCCCTCATGCGATATTCTGACTGGTGGAGGCAAGTTCTCTTCTCCGCATTGATGCTTGAGCATAATCTGATTTCTTCTTAGGATGCATCGGAGGATGTTCCATCAATATTTTCAGCCTCGCGCCCTTCCATCTTATTATCCAGCACAATTGAAGGCCACGTCAGTCTTGCTACGACAACTGCTGCAGTCTCCCGACAATTTGTTCCAGCATGTTCGTCAGTAGGTGGAATTCGACACTTCTATTAACCAATACTTATTCGCCCCTTAGTCACGCAGGCTCAATTATCATGAAAACCGTTTATGGCTACGACGTCGAACCAGATGGCGATCGTTTCGTGGACCTGGTAGATCAGGCTATGATCAGTATTCGCCTCGGCTTGACTAACGGTACATTTCTCGTTGACCTCCTTCCTATACTTAAAAACGTACCTGGTAAGTCATCTCTTCCTGTCGAAACACGGTTCACTTCTAATCAATGAGGACCGAAGACTGGTTTCCTGGCGCCAAATTCAAGAAACTTGCGCAAAGATGGAGGGAAAATGTTGAAGAGATGAGAGAAGAGCCTTTTAGGTACGCCGCGGAATCGGTCGTAAGTATTGCTTGAAGCTGGTCAAAACTGGTTGAACCTTGTGGCTCATCTTTCCTCGTTCGTTAAAGGCCAAGGGCACTGCGCCGTCATCGTTTGTCTCCGAAAATCTTAAGAAAATCAAACAAAATGGAGTCTCCGAATCGGAGACGTACCTGGAAATAATCAAGAATGCGTCTGGGGTAGCTTTTGCTGGTACGTTCCCTTTGTCTTCAATGGAAAACCCTGGCTTATTTCATGACAACCAGCGGGTGCCGACACTGTAAGATTTGCCCGCTGTCAATCGGCTTCATCAGCCTAACACTTTGGTTGCGCAGACGGTTTCAACGGTTCTTTCTGCAATCCTGGCATTTGTGCTTTATCCAGAGGTCCTGGCCAAGGCTCAAGCAGAGTTGGATGAGGTGGTGGGCCAATGCCGATTGCCAAACTTTGATGATCGCCCACAACTTCCCTATATCGATGCTGTTCTATCAGAGGCGCTAAGGTGGAATCCTGTTGTACCCATGGGTGATTATTCTTCATGACAATGCCCATAGTTTTCGGAGCTTATCCTTCATTCAGGCGTAGCCCATCGTAGCATGAACGACGATGTATACAAGGGTTATTACATTCCTGGAGGTGTGTTCCGGCTTCGGGATGTCTTGCGTTTCTCTGAACTAGTTCTTAGGTGCAACGGTCATTGGAAATGCTTGGTCAGTTCCTGCTTGGGACGAACGTCTATGATGTTACAACGTTGTTGCAGGGCGATCCTCCATGACGAGAAAGATTATCCAAACCCTTTAATGTTTGATCCTGAACGTTTCATGAAAAAGGAAGGCCAACAATCGCCACCCGACCCAACGATTGCATTTGGCTTTGGAAGACGGTTCGTATCATTGTTCGAATCCGACGACGCTCGCGTGGTAATAATTGTCACAGTATCTGTCCTGGTCGTCATCTAGCGTCGAACACCGCCTGGATCGCCATCGCGTCGATTGCATCGACACTGTCCCTTTCAAAGGCCGTCGACTCAGATGGGCATGTTATTGAACCTAGTGACACGTTCACTGGTGAATCTATGAGGTAGAGCTTATGTTTTTCAATGCTGTAGTGCTTGACATGATGCTTTCAGCTTTCCCTTACCTTTCAAATGCGTGTTTAAAGCGCGTTCTACCCAGGCGCAAGCGCTGATAGACTCGGAACATTGTTGATGAGAAATGGGAAGACACTAGAAATTATTGTATGGCAATAAGGCTACTATCGATTTTAAGGTCTGGCCTCTCTTCGAAACCGCAACCCGTAATGTATGTACAGAGACGCGGTGGCGTTCCCCGTGGCCAGCCCTAGTCGCTACAGGAGGTATACAGAGAGATTTCAGTCCTTCAATGGTATAGTTTTCTTGTATCCCCGCGTGTTGAGCTGTAGAGGGGTCGACGCTACCATAGTTTGGGCTACAGGGCACGGGAATGCGTGCACTGTGGAGCGAGTTCTTCGGTGTTCTCGTAAGCACAAGCGTAAAAATGTCCTGTGCTGATAAGATCGATACTTTTTTTTTGGGGGGGGAACCTAGTATCGAAATGAGACAGTGAACCGTACCCTTATCGGATGTCGGGGTTTTGAACAGGTAGCTGCGGCGCGTCGCCGTGGTGTACAGGATCAGATGATTTCCATGTGACTTTGACGAAACTTACTTGCATTCAAACTTGATTCAAACTTTCAACTTGACCTGGTCCAGCATTCTCTCCTCTTCTCATCAGTACGCTTCAGAGACAGAGAAGGTTCGTTTACACGCCAGTCTCTATTTCTTTCTCTTTACTTACCCTAGCCCTAGCTCACTAATTGTGTCATAGGTAAATTACAAGTTGTTTTCAACTTAAAACCAATACGTTTCCGAGAACGAGGAGCTCACTATTCATGTCATTGGCATAGGCATCCCATCTAACCGGCTACGAGCTTGTGCTGATGCTGCTTCGCCGATACACGACTCTGAAACCTCGACGACTCGCCTTTTGTCATTCCGTTTTTTCTTGCATTTTGCTTCCCCAGTGCTATCTCTGGTATACGTTCCACAGCTCTGGTGACTATTTTCCATCTCACGGACGCTGTATACGAAGTTCTCCATCCCGCCTTTGTCAATTTCGACGCATATATTCGCGCATATAGCCATGTATCGCACTCCACCTCACGAGATTCAACTGTCCGTCACTCCTGGTGTTTTCTGGCAATTTCACCCACCATATCCTCTCCCGACTGACGCATCATATCGGTCATACCAGTATCTGCACGAGCCCCGGCAGAACGTCGCACCTCCAGATTCTTATCCCCCGTATTCGCTACCTGGACGTCAAGGCCCTTTTTTACATACTTCTTTTGGCTTTTTATCTCATCATACACCTACGGGGTCGTTTTTGTCTTAATCAACATTTCCAGTAGATACACAACATCAACCCCAACATCCCCCAGCGCCGCCTTATCCTTCTCAGCAGCACCCGCCGCCGGGATTATTTCCTTTTGTTCCTCCTCCCCACGTAGTTAATCATCAAACGCATCCCCAATTTCAACAACAGACAATGAATATCATCAGCAATAGCAATAATACCACTAATAATAGCGTTCCAGTTCAAAATACGTACCATTACGATACTTACTCTAGTCCTTTTTTGTCTACAGTCAAGGACCGGTCAATGAGACAGTACCACTCAATGAGACACTTGGCCCAGGTGCTTTCCTCAGGGCCAAATTGGTCTCGGACTTCACATATAAATCATAATAGGATATGTACATGTAACAGTAATGAATTTCCGAGGCCGTTGGGAATGTACTACGACAATTATTATTTTGGGGGTGGCTCATCAGGTCACACCACGGATTACCATATCAGTCACAGTCAGAAGACCCATTTGTATTTTTTCTTTATGTGTTGCTAATTGTACTCTAATCTCATCACATGTACTCTGCTTTACAGGCTGAGGTATAGACACTCTCCAGTGACACTGACAACGGCAAGGAAGAGGCAGGGGAGGAAATCGGCACCAAAGATAAGCAATCCGATTAGATCATGATTACATATAATTACTATATTTGGAATTGCCGGTAGATTGCCGGCGTGATGTGACGTGTCTCATTGAGTGGTAATCGTGCGATAAGAAGATTTCGCACTGATGTCCTCCGGCATGTAGGGTTTTGGCCCATATCCCAATCGGAATTTTTGCCATTGTGATCTTATCATAGCTTGCCTTCTGCTACCAACAACCGAGGTAAGGAACCACATTTTTTCACCCTTCCTAGTGTTGCCACGGCTCGGCTCAAAGTCGCCGAGTCGTCGAGCGGAGTCGAGTCGCACCGAGCGGAGTCAGAAAGATGACTCCGGCAGAAACGGCTTGACTCGGCTTCGACTCGACTTTTGATGGCTTGAAGCCGACCGAGTCAATGACTCCATCCAATTTTGGAAGAGTTCCCTCTACTTCGTCCTAGTGCACCTAAACCATGAATTATGTGCACAGAATATTGACTGCTATAATTCAGTCAGCCTTAGAATGACCACTGCTTGGCGCTCTCCCTTTCTGATGAATTACTGACCATCGGCATTTCGTCGGCAGGTGGGTATCCAAATTATGTAAGCAGCGTGAGAAAATAATATCATAATGGCCATATTTCGTAGCCCTATTTTCTCATGCCAATAAGTTTCAGTCCTTGCTACCTGTATACCCCCAACAACTTTGGAAAAGCATGAAATTACATACCTCTACATTTATTAGAGTATTTCGAACTATTTTTGCCTAGAAATCATTAGTTATTGAAGTTTACTTTTTCTCACTTTCCTATTTGGGTAGGCGATCAATGACTCGTCAAAGCTCAGTGACTTGGAGCCGAGTCGAGCCGAAGTCAATCATCTCATTTGACTTCCGTTCCGGAGCCGAGTCATCCGAAGTCAAGCCGAGCCGAGTCGAGCCGTGGCAACACTAACCCTTCCGAGGTCCTTCTATATTTGGGTGTCTCATTGACCGGTCCTTGACTGTACATCTTTCTCCGTGCCTTCGACGGCGTCCATTCCGGAGCTTACGGGAAAGAGCACCTGGATCCATTGGCTACGTGGCGTGAAGTCGGTTGCAGATCTACACGGTGTGCTCCCTCATATCATCGAGGATTCACCGAATTTCGTCTCGCCAAATCCCATGAGACGTGCTTCCTATCCTCCTCCGGTCGATCAATGGTCTACTCCGCAGGAGTGGGAGACATACATGGTTTGGCAAAGACGGGATGCTATGATGATGCATATCCTGACGTCCAAGCTTTCGTCCGACGTCTCATCGGACATCCCTATGATCGATGATCCTGAATGCACCACGGCAAGAGAGATGCTCGCCTGTCTTCGGAGATACTTTGGTCCACATCTAGGCGAATGCAGCTTGTGAACCTTGCGGACGTTCACGGTAGTTGTGCGAAATGTCTCTAAATCAGAATGTAGCATGAAATAGGCGAGTCGCATCCATTGGTGAAGGGCGAATGAGCAAATTCTTTTCGAATATGTTTTAATGCAGCTGTCTTGTTCTTCTGAAGGTCCTAAAAGTCTTGGGGCTGATTATCCTGTCTATGGTATTTAAAAGATACAGAAAAGGCTCGTAGTCAAACTTGGACACGGTTCTAGAAGTCGAAGAAACCTCGAGTTGAAGGCGGAAATGGAAAGGCATTGTTGAAGTTTAACATTACCTATATAAGCTTGAAAGTTCTTGAATTACTTTATGGAGAAAATCGTGGTGTTTATTATAGAAGGTCCCTTCCCCTGCCTCATTCTTTCGGAAAGCACCGCAGAAAATCGAGTCGTCTCTAAACGATCGACGCGACTGCCAACCAAGATTGCCCCTTGTTGCTTACCACCATCATCTATCATCTATGCTGCGTCTGATCCAGCTCATTTCTTCAACTATCCTCCACCTCTACACCTACATCCGACATTTTCTGTCGTCCTTGTCTACTACGACACGGTCACCAGATCTAGCACACTCAAATGTCACGCCTTTCCTCTATGACTCTGCAAGTCTCGACGACCTCGAACGGGGACTTCCAGACCCTCGGAACACTACACGTTCGCCTATTTAATATTCTCGCAAGGGCGGACTCTTATTTTTCTGCAGATTCACAGCAAGAACGCCACCAGTCCGTCATGAACATATCTCGAGCCGACTCTGAAGTTGACGCGGATCTTTGCGACGCATCTCGCCCGTCTAGCGCTGAATATGAGACATCCGCGTCTCAGTCCGACAATCGTGACAGCTTTAGAAGCAGTTACAACCCGCTACGACGCAAGAGCTACTCTCTATCCCATTTCTCTCCTCCGGAACCTAGCCTGCATCAAAGGAAACGAAGTTCTACAGTCTGGTTCAAGAAGCCCACCACTAGTCGCGATTACAACAGGTTTTCCAACTATGATGACGATACAAACGTAGTCGCGCGAGTTCGCCGGGCTATCGAAGAATGCGCAGAAGAAGAAGACGTGAGAGCTATCTTTGATAGGCGGTCTGCTTGGGATACTATCAAGTCGGTCATCATCGAGGAGGATGTCATCATAGAAGATGCAGAAGATTCGTTCAGCACGTATTCTACGCCTTCGACACCCTTACCACCACACCGGAGCGAGTCTACGTTGAGTTCGGAATCCGCCAAAAGCACAGACATCTCGGAGCTCGCCTATACCAATCAAGATTCTGCCATGGTTTCTTCTGTCAGCACCTTCGTCGCAGGATTCCCTACGTACAAGTCTCTCGACAAGGTTTTGGCTGCGCTGGCTCTTCAATCGACTGGTGCAGAGGTCTCGTGGTCGGATCTGGTGTTGTTCTCGGAGGACAATCGTCCTGATATATCGGAAGAAGACAAGGTAGTCTCTCACGCAAACGTCTCGAGGGACTTTGAGTCAACTGGAAGTGACATGTCCTGCTCAGATCTCTTATCATTGGAGGAGTTATGATAGAACGTCTAAGGGTGTGTTTGTCTATTACCAAAGTTTCTACTACTTTTTCATCTTGATGGAATGTATATTGAGCTGGAGATATTCAATTATAATGCCTAGAAATACAAGTATTGGACGACTTGACTATACTAAGTCCATGACTGCACAACAAAAAAAAACGATAAACAGCGAACTGATCCCAAAAGCTACAAAGAATAACACCTAGCGTACGAACAGCAATAATGATACATCACGCCCAAGCTTGTCGAGCTCATACGTGGGCTCTCTTGGACATGCGGGAACGATCATCCTCAGGTGAGCGCGCCCGCTTCTGCCACCCCCACGGATTGTTGTCTCCGCCCATCGAATACTGCGGCTGGATGAAGTACGCCTCAATATTTGGCTGCCGGTCGTTAGCCGGTGCGTTTGTGCGGAACCTCGGTGGAAGTCGAAGAGGGTCCCTACTCGTCGACGGACTGGAATGGACAAGCGACTCGATTGTCATAGCCGAAGACGAGCCGTTACTCGATGCCGAGGATTTCTTCTTGTACTAAAGTGTCATGATAAGTGGATCAAAGCCCCGATTGACGGAATATATACTCACAGTTTCCAACTCTGGCTTGCCTCGCCATTTTGCGATGGCTTCGCAGAACCTGACCGCTGCACGCTCAACTGGTTCCGCAGGATACTGCCACGCAAGATCTTCCATGTGCGTAGACAAGTCTGGGGTTGACGCAGGGATGTCATAGAACTGGGAAAAGATGGGTGAGTGCAGAGTAGATTATTGTCAATTATAGATCAACTTACTCGTCGTAGCCGCTCGTCCATTTCCATCTCAAATTCCTGCTCCTCTGCGCCTTTCCTCAACGGCGCGCCCTGCCGGAGTCCAGGAAAGAGGACTCGCGCCGCCTCGGACAAGTTCGGCATTTCGTCCGGGTCAAATTCCTGCCATGCCTGATCTGGCTCTGCCTCTCTGCCAGGCACAGGCTCAATGATACCAAGGCCGACGGTTAACAAACACTCCACGGCATGAGAACCTCTCCAGCTATCCGTCAAATACCCCTCTAACACCGCCCTAGTCAGTAAGCCAGCGAGAAGCATGTACCATTGTCTCGATGGGCGAAGGGCCACGCCATATAACCGATTTTGGGCCTCAGCGATGGCCCGAACAGTCGATGTATGGGCTGGTGATGGTAAGGGTGATAATTCTCCATACATCCTCCCATTTTCATGGCTACGTTCCCCTGCGGACATGTAACCGGCATCCCCATCCTTTGATCGGGGCGATTCGAAGCCAGCCTCTTCTCTCTTCTCCCGTCCCAACTCTGCTGCTGCTAAAGCGGACAGCCTCAAGAACCTGGGAATCAAAGCAGACAATTTAGTGTTCCCTGACCCTGTACCCATTCCTGACCCCATGACTTCGTCAGCCTGGTTGTTTCGCCTCAAAACGCTCCCGCCTGCTGCTGTTCTTGCGAGCCCAGACCCGATGCCACTCCCGTCTTTCCATCCCGTTATTCCACCTCCGTCAGGGCTCATACCGGCTGCTGTGCCTTTCCACGTAGGCGTAGGACCCATCCTTGTTGGTCGGTCGCCTACACCTGATGTGCCAGTGGAATTTAAATGACCACGTCCACCGGCGACGCGTGCAGGGGATTTGGCTCCAACGCATATTTCACAACCTGTATGGAGATGTCTGGGGCACCGGAATGCCGGCGGCGAATTTGCGGTGCTGGGATCTGCGCCTTCCAGGTATAAGGCGTGGACACGGCCTGCTGGTTTTATGGGGGTCTTGGGCTGGATAAACGCAGGTGAGTGAGCATATACAAAGTCAATGCTCGGGTGGCTTACAGGATAGTTGTGCTGGTTGTACCCTGGGACGAGTGGCGAGTACGCAGAGACAGAGGATACGGCCGCCAGAGCGGGTGGCAGATGGGCCGGTGCAGGCAGATAGGTAGGGTCGACTGATGAGATATCGGAAGGTGTATGAGTCACAGCTGGCGAGTTTGGTTGCTGCGAGCGCTGGTGGCGGAAGGGCGGTGGCGGAGCATGTCGGGCGAAGAGGTCGTTGATCATCACACCAAGAGCGAGGCGGAGACGGACGCCGTTGGGCAAGGTATGAGGATGGGAACCCGTGCGCTGATTGGATTGATGCATTTGCGGTGATGTTGGCGGCGTGAGGATGTCTTCATCTGGTATGGGCAGAACCGGAGGCGGCTGCTCAAGCATGGACAGGGCAACTTTTTCAAGATCCTCTGCTCGCAGGCGGAGGCTTCGAGCAAGAGCCAGATCCTGGTTGCGCAACCGCTCTTCTTCGGCATCGCTGAGAGGATCGTGGTGGCGACCAGCAGCTCTCGTCTTGAGCATAACCACATCCTCGCCATCGCTGCCCAGCTCCTCCTCCTCCTCATAGTTTTCTGGGCGGCGACGGTGGATGTAATTTGGGGATCGGGGTCCGCCTGTGCGATCCGTCATGCCTAGTTCTGCTCGAGCCTGAGCAAACCGAGTTCGCCCTACATAAAATATGAATGAAATTCATTGAGTATTTGGCATGCCAGCGCACCGTGAACCCATAGCATATGATCAATAATGAGCGTCCGTGTACTCTTTTCCCGAGGCGGTATGGAATGTAGGTGATGTGCATGCTTGTGAGCCGGGGCTTTGAATGCAGTATTGTGCACCGGGTTCACCCGGAAGCCATTGGGCACAGGTAGCGACGATGCCTGAAGGTTGTTGGCGGTTGAGGAAAGGGAAGAAACGGCTTGAGCGATGCTGTACGAAGCGAGTTGAGGATTGCTGCCATTGGCCGCTGCTAGAATCGCATACGCCGGTCCAGGAACTGGGTGGATTGCCATCGTAGGGGTCTTCCTGGACCAGAATTATTCACTCTGCCGTTGATTCGAACGACGAATTCGACGTGGTGAGCGAGAACGACTGGGTATTGAAGGTATATGGGAGTAGCAAGAATTCAGATTCCGAGTTTCCCCTTCTAACGTCAGTTTGTTTGTGGCTTCCTTGCCGGATTTGCAGGCAATCCTTGCCGGTTACCTTTTTGCGACCTCCACCGCCGCTGCCACCAACGACCTTTTCAGTCCCCTTTGTCGCTTTTTACGCCCACAGTGCTCGTCTAAATGCCTCAAGACGAAGGACGCCGGTGTACGGATTGTAGTCGGACCAACTCGGGAGACGGTATAATTCAACCAATTTGTCTGATTGCCAATCCAGCAATGTACCGACAGGATTTTCCTTGGGCATGAGTCTACGTCATATACATCGCAAGGGTCTACCTAGTACCTATTCAGTTTTCCGTCTCCTTCTCAAGGGTAGCAATGATCTCTTTACCGGGCGACGGGAACTGCACTCTATTGGCTGTGCCTTGGGATACAATGCTAATCCAAATCCAGCACGGACACCTGCAGTTATCTGGGAGGGGCCCAATGATTGTCGAACGTTTCCTGATTGGCGCAGACCCAAGAAATACGAACCGCCTCTGGGACCAGATGTTCCGCTGGTCAATGTTCTATGGACGGAAGGGGTTCCCCATTGCTCATCGACCTCGCTATATGGGACTTGCTCGGGAAGATTTGCGGGGAGCCTATGTACGCGGTTCGATCAAAGACGGGATATCGTTTTACATCACTGGCCCGGAACCGACGGCTGCGAAGGCGATGGGATTCTGGGGTTCCAAGGTTCTGCTGCCGTATGATCCTGATGAAGGGTTGAAGAAGAACGTCAAGTTTTGAGGAAACATAGAGAGTGTGTCTGGCATGACTATCCTATCATGGTCGACTGTTGGATGGCGCTGAACGTTCAATGCACCATCGAGTTGGCGACGGCCTGCCTCGATCTGAACATCAACTGGTGGGAGGAGGTCTTGCATCCTTATCGAGTACCTACGTTTGTATTGGAATCAAGGACACTGTACTACCATACGACGAAGGACCATCGGTCGTTATTTTCGCTGGCAGCAAATTTCGAACATCCGAATGTTAGGACAATCGAGACGACTAAAGTCTTTGAGGCGTCGAAGCGAAATCGCGTGTCGTCGCTGAAGGAGAGGAGCAATAATTCAACCTAGATTTTCGTTAACTGACCCGAACTGGGACTCGTCAACGATGTGCTCATAACAAACCATTTAGTTAAGTACAATTACCCGGTTATGAAGCGCCCAATGATTCTGACATACGCTATTCGGTCGGCCACAATGCATAGCCTGGACGGTGCTTGGATCGACTACATGACAAGATGCCGAAGCTGTAACAAGGTCTCCGGGAACATTAAGCACAGAATGTGAGCGACCGCGAAAAACACAACGCGGGTGTGCGTGGATAAGAAGGCATCGATGTAAATATATCGTAGGATTTGGTGTGGGGTGGCCTTGATGTGGAAGTCGGAGCCACATTGTTTGGACGGTTTGTACAACCTGTGAATACTGTAGGTAGCGCCCTATGTTTAAGCACGGAACACTTGTATAGAGGATCAACACGTAGGGAGGGATAGATAACAAGCAAACAAAAAGGCATTGTACAAGACAGATTAGCTACAGAATTTATATGCGACTTGACGAATATTGTTTTGTACGACGTCCTAAGGGAATATTTTGACCGCTGTCCATATAACGGGGTAGCTCCTCGCTGACAGGATATCCATAGGGAGTCGCCGGGCTCAGAGGAGAGACAGACCCATCTCAACAATCAAGGATGTCAGCAACATGTATTGATACGTGTTGTAACTATTACAGTGGGAGGCTTGCAGTAGGTAAAATACTGAATTGTTAGCTACTAGAGCTCGGAACGAGCTCCTTAAATACTACAGAATGTATCTAGAATATTCTACTAAAGTACCTAAAAATATCCAAGTATCGTGACAAATGAGTAAGCCGAATGTTCGGGAATCTTCCGGCATAAGCTTGAAGTTGCAATTCCAACAATACGGAAGAGCACGACGTACCAGGGTATGAGGAAGAAGAGTCACGCTTCTTTTCCAGATCGTCGTCGTCCAGCTGGTGGGGGTGGCCCTCTTCATCCTCTATAAGGATTATATCCGATCTCTTTTCTAAGACCATCGAAGCCAGTGTGCAGTCATCAGGCCATTCGTCAGGCGGGAGATCTTTCGTAACCTCCTGATTGCGACTGTTATGGATATCGGGTATCCGCTGACTCGGTCTTCTCGGTCATTGGCAGTGACTCGCTTGTACTTTCTCTTACCTTCTCCTTTCTTCCTCCAAATACTAGAATATAACGGAACACTGTAGAATAATGATGACTCGAAGCCTCTAGTATATAAACACTGTCCGTAGTATTGAATCTTAATCTGATTTTACTACTCTTCGACGTCCACTTAAGTTGAACATGAATCAAGCAGACAATCGTAATCAATGATCCTTACCAGGGTCAATATAGCCGACGAAAGCTGGGAATATCTTTAATGAAGAAAGTGTCCACCCTGAGAGAAATAAACACAAGCAACAGGGGATATAAAAAGTATGAACCCAGGAGAAGAAGCATTTTCAGCAGGATACACTCGACAATGATCAATGCAACATATCGTGGCGAGCAAGGGTATCAATCCCATTGCGTGGGATGATATTCTGCAGCCTAACTCTTGTTCCGCGTCAGATTTACCCGTTGAAGCTCCTTCCGCACCGCTTCCTGCTCAGCATCAGCGCCACCAGACCGGCGTCCATCTACCAGCTTTGTCAGATGTACGACTGGATTAATCGTTGCGATAGGCTCGCGATCAGGCAACGGACTGCTCTCTTTCCGGGGACCTAGTACACTCTGCTTGTGAATATACCGCGACCACAAAAGGTTCTGCCGAACACTCTCAGACATCTCTGTCCTGAGCATGTTCTGCCGTGTTGTCCGTGGTGTTGAAGGTATAGCAGCAACAGGCAAATTGTATGGGTATCCCAGCGGCGCGTGTTCGGTGGCAGTCGGAAGGTCCTTAGCGGGTGTTGGTAAAGGCGGTGACGAAGCCGGAGGTTGGATGGACGGCTCGCTCCTGTGCTGCTTCACTCCTGGAAGTGCGGCCCCTCCCCGACTACTTCCAAAAATGGCTCCTTGGCGCTCCTCCGCGACACTGTTCCAAATGACCAGTGTGTTACCGTCCTCCCTGTCAGAATCACCCTCCCTCTCTTCGTCCTCCGGCCGTCCCTTGCGCCGGTATCCGCTATTTCCTGGTGGAGAAGTTCGATCTGCGCCCACAGGGTTCGTCTTGACCTCTCCTTTCTCCCGCACGCTCCCGACGGTGATCTGTGCAGAGACGGGTAACGCCACAGCACTATGGCTCGGCTGTAGTCCCGTATCCTTCCCCATATGTCTGCTCCCAGATCCAAGTTCGGTACTAGATTCCACACGGCGGTATTGACTGAGGGGTAAACGTGCAGGATCCGGATTCATAAGTTGGCTAAGGAGGCCAGAATTCGTTCGATTAAGATTGGTATAGCTGCCCTTGGGGACCTTAACGAACATATCGCGCTGCCGCGCCGCTTCTAACACCGCATCCTGAAGTTTAGCGGCATCCGGAGGTGGCGGCTGTTGTCGACGAGGGTTTCGGGGCTTAGTAGTGGTATTGGAAGGTGGATGTCGGGTATTTTGAGTCGGTTGTACGTTACGACGAGGTGATACACGGTCACGTTCACTCTGAGAGACGTTGAGAATAAATTGAAGTATCGCGAAAGAGATTACTCACAATGATAGCCTCGACTTCAGCACTATTGTCCTCACAAGATGTCCATCCATCCTCGCTGGAATCGGTTTCTTCGTCAGACTCGTCGACGATAACAATGGGACGCCCTCCTCCAGTCTGCTGCTGCGAGTTTACCTTTTCCTTGCCCTTCACACTCGGTGGCTTGGGCCCTGAGGAAGACGGTCTCTCGACGTTCTGCGACATCTCCGAGATCTGCTGATCATAAGGGGCGAGTGAGGACACAGAGGTACCATCGAATGAAGGCTCGTTAACAGAACCAGCATATGGCCTTGGGTTGTAATGGGAGAAAGCTGGTCGTGGGGGAGGGTATGCTTCGGGCGGCTCATCAAAATCTGGTACGAGAAAAATCAATGCTGATTTAAGCGCCAGAAAATATGCTAGTCGCACTATTGAGGGAGAGATATTGACCAAGATTGAATTTGGAAGTTTCGCGTATCTAAGTCAGGCTGTCAGTACTATAAAAACACTCAAGGATAACATCTCTTTGCCTACATCATTGGTGAGCGCATTCGATTGTGGTTGAATGGTACACTCGAGCTGGTCGACATTACTACATAAGGGAACTCAAACGAACTGTGAGAAGCACAACGTACATTCCTCTTTAAGCACGCACTACAGGTCGGCCGTTTGGCATCGCACTGTATCTTCCTATATAAAATGTTTACAAGGGCAAGGATAACACATGCGAAACACATGCACCTTCCTCGACAGAAAGTACAAGCTGAAAAATCGGTTGTTCTTGTACGCTTTGACGTTGGTCGTGAAAGTTCCGATGGATCTAACCCCGCCAGAGGCTGCTGACCATTCAACATGAGGGACTGTGCCGATCTCTTTTCTGAGAGATCTAAGACCATCGAAGCCAGTTTGAAGTCGTCGGGCCATCCGTCAGGCGGGAGATCTTTTGTAACCTCCATCCAGTCCTCATCATGTGTGATTGCGACAGTAACATGTGAATGCTAATGGTCTGACCTCTCAGCCAAGCAGACAATTGTAATCAGTGATCCGTACCAGGGTCAATAGTTGTTCGTTTATTTCGGTCGACGGGTTCAACAGCTGCAGTAATTACTCCTTAGTAGACTTGAACGCATCTTGTAGGTATTTATAAGTTACATACCTCGGTGTTCCTGCCAGGTAGATCAATGAGTCCTATGTTGTCTTGTAACAAGGCTTTATGGTCTTCATTTGTCTAACGCGAGAGATTTAGTTTGCAAAAAGTACTAACTCCGAAGATCATACTGACCAAGTAATCAGCCATGTTGAAGTTGTCAACAGGACCCGTAGATGATAGGACTCTGGAGCTTGACGATCCTGTAGTATTACCTTGATATGAAGAATAAGGACTTCGCGAATGAAAGGAAGGCGCAGCATCTGCCGAGAATCCACCGATGACCTTTAGCTGAACAGGACCCAGTACTTTCTGCATTAGGCTATTTTCTCTCACAGTAATGGTAAATCCCCGCATGAATACGCATTGATTATCTTGCTGGGGCATAGGATCGGGATAGTCGGGGTATATTCGAGTATCAGCATCAATATAAGGCGTACTCCAAGATGTCTGCAATGCAATGCTTCCCTCCATGATTGGTCCAATCGCAAATTTGACAGATATCGCATGCGATTCGGACGAGCGCGACGCTGCGGCGGTCATCCAGGATCTTGCCTTATCGCATCCAGTGACAAGATAGAGGGACCCGTTAGGAGCCTCTCGTGCTAAATGGTCTAAGCTGTTCACGTATATATACCACGAAAGAGCATTTTCGGTGGCATATTGTTTAAAAAGGGAACGATGCATCGTGTCGTACCTGCTACCGCCGTCTGGAAGCATCAAGATAGCTGCTTCAGCCTTCGAAGTGCTGAATTCAAATCCGCCTCCGCCGGTGACAAACGGGCTGATAGTGAGTATCTAATCAGCGTATGGCTACTTGAGAAAGGCAAAGCATCGACGCACGTCATCTCCGCTGAACCTTCAACAGCGATTGTCGTCTTTGATACATGAGCGCTTGTGATAGAGGAGTTTTTACGATGAAAAGGTATTTTTCGTATGGCATGGCTTGATGAAATACGTAAAGGCTGGAATTGAGGCGGGACATGACCTTGATTAACTGGATCGTCTGCTTCCGCGCAGACATTAAACAGAAAATCGAAGCCACCGTCATCTGTCAGGATGCCAAGATCTCCAACAGATACACCCTTGTCGCGATATACATCTGGGAGGTTGTAATCCGACTCGGGGATCCATAGAGGATAACCATGGCCTCGCCGAAGGAGTAGTTTCGTGTAGATGATGTGAGCTCGTGGGTCAGACATCAGTATATGTCGACTTAAGGTCTTGTTAGTCCTTCCTCGTGCCCATTTTAAATAGCTTCAATGGCAGTGCACCCCGCAGGGTCGTATGAAAGTGCGAAGAAAAGAAGGAGGCTGTACGGCAGTAGGCACATGAGCTTCGTCACAGCTATAAAAATAAAGCTGCCAACGTGTCGTTCTCATGGGGGTCCGAACACATTGGGCCACAGGATTTCTGAATGACTAGTGTTGGATTACCTTATGAACCTTTGATGGAATGATTGCAGAACTAGCAGGTCAGCCAGCGTTAGAGGGAATCTCTTGACGATTCAGAAGTCGACGATGAAAGAGAAGAACCGGGCCCAGTACTGAAGTCAAACGTTCAGCAGGGTCCAGCCCTGGGGTCGCGTTTATTTTATCTTTGTTACGTCCGGTATGCTCTGGGACAGAATTTTGATTTTAGTAATTTCAAGCCTAAAATACGGACGTGTCGAAGAATCTTGCGAAACAGGTAAGAAAAATAAATAAAAATGCAAGAAGATCGTAGAAAAAGCATGCAGGCTTCAATTTGCGGGTGTCATGCAGTGGAAAGATACGAGTGCTGCAGCGTGTGGTACAGATGTGAGAGCATCCAGGAAGCGCAAGGTTAGGAGCGAGTGCCAAGCTACCCGGGCCGAACAGCCGGTCACCGTTTCGTTCTTGCCAATCATCGTCGCAGAAAACACAAGCATACCGTGTATTTGAAGATAAATTCTACGCCCAACGAAGCAAGCCGCGGCCGTGATTATACCCCAACTTGGACGTCAATAGTTCGCCGCCTCATTTTTCCGAGTCTCGGTAGCAGTGTCCATCAAGTCGTCAATTGTAATTTGCGATACTGTAGCACGCGTCCTTCGGAACTAGGAGAATTTGGGCAAAGCTTTGGGTTGGACCAAACAAGATTAACAGCAGGCATTCCGAGTCTACGTCATATACATCATAAGGGACTACTTCAGTTTTCCTTTTCCTTCTCAAGAGTAGCAGTGATCTCTTTACCCGGCGACGGGAACAGTACGCTATTCGCCGGTAGCAGCTGTGCCTTGGGACTCAATTCTAATCCAAATCCAGGCTTATCCAGCACAGACACCTGCAGTTTTCCTCCGTGCGGCACAGGCTCGTTCAAGAACAGGTCACCGAACACTGGTTGCACCGATTTCCCATCAGGCGAGTTTGCCAGGTATTCCTGGAACGGGCAGTTCGGTTGCGAGACGACGAAATGGTAGCTGTATGGGCCGCTGGCATGGGGCACAACAGGGATATCGTACGCCGCGGCCTGAGCAGCGATCTTGACTAACTCAGTCATTCCTCCCACCCACATCACGTCAGGCTGGAGAATATCGATGTTGCGGCCCTCGATAAGCTTGCGGAATCCGTACTTGGTGTATTCATGCTGGCAATTCGAGATCAGCAAGCAGACATTGGCAGCGAAACGGAGCATACCTCTCCCGTGGTAAACTTGAGCTGTGGAAGCGCAGATTTCAACCGTGCGAAGCCGTCAATGTCGTCAGGATGCAAGACCTCCTCCCACCAGTTGATGTTCAGATCGAGGCAGGCCGTCGCCAGTTCGATGGTGTACTGGACATTCAGCGCCATCCAACAGTCGACCATGATAGGATAGTCAGGCCCGACGCTCTCTCTATGTTTCCTCAAAAACTCGATGTTCTTCTTCAACCCGGCATGCCCCTCATCAGGACCATATGGCAGCGGAACCTTGGAACCCCAGAATCCCATCGCCTTCGCAGCCGTAGGCTCTGGGCCAGTGATGTAAAATGATATCTCGTCTTTGATCGAACCACCAATCATCTTGTACACAGGCTCCCCGCGAATCTTCCCGAGCAAGTCCCATATAGCGAGGTCAATGACGGATATGACAGCGATGGGGAGCCCCTTCCGTCCATAGAACATTGTCGAGCGGAACATTTGGTCCCAAAGGCGGTTCGTGTTTCTTGGGTCTGCGCCAATCAGGAAACGTTCGAGATGCTGCGAGACGATCCAGCAGGCGGGTGGACCGCCGAACCCAGTGGCAAACCCAGTTGTGCCGTCGCTGGCTTCGATTTCGACGCAGAATGAGCCGAGGACGTTGATGCCCCAGGTTATACGAGAGCTGCGATACTCCTCGTACTTGGACATGGGCGTGGCAATGGGATTATCAATAAGCCTGCATTACACGGGTTCATCAGCTCAAACTTCTTTGTACTCTCAGGGGAAGGACTGTACGCACCAGTGGCCACGGGCGACATTGTGGTAGTCACCACCGGAACCTACACCTCCTACGACGAATGTTCGAACGGCTTTGATTGTGGGGAACGTCTTGACGGATGCCATAGTAGAGAACGCAAGATTACTACGTAACTGGAAGCGCAATAATGTCTTTTTCTACGGTATAACGGCCTTCCTGATGAGCAGGTGAGCATACCCGGTCCGGATAATCGGCCCGGAAGCCCTCTCCTAGTGACTTCGTTCTGCAAACACCTTGGAAAAGGAGGACCCATGTGCTTCTATATAATCAAACCCAGGGTAGGCTATCGGTAGTCTTTCCGAGGAAGCGACTCCACCGCACCGCCATATCCTCCGCCTCCTCCTCCTCCTGCAGAATAGGATCTGACGCGCGCCTAGACATAGCCCCAAGTCATTCGGATGGTGTAAAGCACTTTTGAGTGCAGATTACGTTGTTCTCGAAGATGTGGTCATTTATTTAATAGAACGATGATTGATGATGGTTATCGATTGACAGAGCACTGCACTAGGGCTACATTAAGAGCGTAGGAAGAAAACAAATTTGGTGGTATAACTAGTAAGTAACTGCGAAGGGCGGGTATTAAAGAAGAGGTGCAATATTGTATGTCTGAAGGGCCACATGCAGTGGAACCTATTGGCATTCTTCCTTGCTTGCCCACACATAGTCAGCACGACGGTGGTGCTCCATGCAGTCCTTGTGAGAGTTGCTGTGGTGACGGCACAGGGACACCTCTTGTGCATAATCTTCACGGCACCCTGAGTCTCTGTGAGGGCACAATAATCGCATCCCTCGGTGCGACATCAGATGATCTATGATGTCCGGTCAAATCATGCGAAAGGAACGATGAGGAATGAGAACGGCACCCTTAAAATTGTGCGAAGCTGTGTAAGTCTTCGTGCATCCGTCAAAATGGCATTTAAATTTTTGTTCGCGTATACGCTTAGCCTCGCTGCCATTCGCCGCGCGTTCCTTCTTCGCCGTGTTGATCTTCTTACGATGTTGACCAACGACAGAATGTTCCGGGGAACTTCGAAGATTGCGTTTTGCGTTCGCAGGAAGGGTACATCGCTTCCCAGCCAGAGAATCCAGCCCTCCGCCGATATATTGCTCCTCGTCGGGAAGACTAGATACGCTAGTGGTAGGACTGGGACTGAGCGCCACACTTTCGGTTGCGGAGAGAGGTGAGAGCAGACAAAGATCATCGAACTCCATGGAAAGAGAGTTTTGAAGGGTACTCGAAGCCGGTTGAGAATAGGTATAAGGTTGGATGATGGAGGAGCTCGGAGACGAGGGCTGTTCCGAAATATAAAGAGATTGGAAAGAATTTCCAGGCAAAGCGCTTCCTTGAAATTGGACCGGAGAGTAGGGCGGCAAAGAATATGGTATGTCTTCCGGGGTGTAAAGAAGAATGCTGGGAGACGCGGGAGAAAGCGAATTCGAAGGCGTTAAGTAGTAATCGTATCTATAAGGGCTGGCACCTGCTTTGGAAAGCAAAATATAACTATAATATTCCATGTTAAAATTGTGAGCTGACCTACCGTCGTTGAATAACATTCCCTCGTCGCCGGCTGAGCTGGTGAGGTACTGGGAAGGATCTGAGGCGATGCTGTGAGCGACAAGACACCATTCAATGAAACCTCACAAACCATGCTCAAAATCGGCGCCTCTTGTGATTCCTTGGTCCCAGATGTCAGAGGATATTTCAGGAAAACCATGAAGGCTATCGAGATATCAGCGCCTCAGCGCTAATGGTGGCGCAATCGATAAACTCACCTCAGGCTTTCAAGGTCAAGGGGAGATTCGTCGAACACACGTTGTCCATCAGATTCAGAAGGGCCTTGGATGTGGATTTCTGGGACATAGTAGCTCATTGTCAAGGACTTGGGAGATGGAGGTCGAGATAGTTTGCGGATTTATAGGACCAAGGAGAGACCGGAATGGAAGCCGGGTAAGGGTATGACTCAAGGTTCCGTATTCCGGCTGCAGGCATCTGATGAACAAAGGCGCCTTGCGTAAATCGCGTGCAGGCACAAGCACGAGCACCGCTCTGGCGCTTATTCGATTCAAAAAGGCTAGCCTCCTTCATGAGGGTAGAACGCAGGATTGAATCTCGGCTAGGACAAATTGAAATTCGGCTCAGTGATCGGATAGCCAACCGTTTAAAGTTGAACGTAACTACTACAGCAAATCTATCTTAATCTACAATATTTACACACAGTAGTAGGTAACGATACAAGTGGGGAAGACGATAACTGGGGGGTATACTGGGATATAAAACACAAAGACACCAGGTGACCTAAACGATCCATCATGATGCTACTTCCATCAGGTTAGATTGCGTGGATAAAGGACGGGGCACGTCCGCTTCAGATGGCGATCATAGGACGTTCCGTGGCTCAGGACCATGTTGCACGACGGACACGTTAATTTTTTGCCCTCGTGCTTGGAATCTATGTGTCCTTGGAAATAAGTGAGTGACATTGCGTTAAAGGGTCAACACTGGTGTTTATTCACCTTTGAGCCTATGTTTCGTAGTAAAATCGTCCCGACAAATATGGCACACAAATTTCCCGGGACCAGGACTCTTCCTCCGATTCATGCTGGCTTGAACGCTTCTCGCTGATCGTCTTCTACCCAATTTTCCATTGTCGTTCCCTGCCCTACCATCTGCTGGCGGACGCGAAGAAGTTAGAGATATTGGGGAGGATGGTCCAGGTGACCAGAGTAGATCATCAGGCGCCGGGATTGATAAGACCGTATTATCACCATACAAGGAGGAACCAGTGCCAAACGACTGCCCAGGATGTGTCCTGCCTCGGAAATCCAAAGGCTGGCTATCTTCCAAAGACAGTCCCCCAATGTTCTGCGACATCTCCGTGACCTGAGGGTCATTAGGACGGACGAGCGAGGGTGTAGAGGAACTGCGTCGTAGACCAGGATATGTATCGTATAAAGACTCAATAGAAGAACCAGAACTTTCTCCTGAGTCTGAATATCGCCTCAAAGAACGTTCGGGGACAGTGAGATACGGCTGCAGTGCGTCCGTCCAGGAAGAACCGGCATCATAGACAGTATCAAAGCCTGGTACGAAAAAAATCAATGCTGATTCAAGCACGAGAAGAATATGCTAGTCGTACTATCGCCAAGTCCACCAGGTACAGGGGAATTGTATGTGGAAGATGGGCAGGAGCTGTTGTCATCCTCGATAAAAGCTGATGAACATGTCAATCAAGAATACAGCCACCACCAAAATGATTGGACCAACTTTGGCTCAGCCAGTTCTGAACGGCTGAGAAGAATGATTAAGGACTCGACATAGAATAAAGGCACATGACAGGAACATACCACTAGAACCTGAAGGTTCGACAACGTTGATGGTGTAATCGTTGAAGTTCAAGTTATCATGCAAGGTTCTGCAGGAACTCACTTCAACGCTAATTCACGTCGACGTAATAGGAAACCTACAGAGCCTGTGGGGGGGTAGAGACGTTGAGGTAAATTTGTCCATGGTCGTCCATAGCGGCGGTAAGGGAAGGCTGCTCCCTTTTGGATGCCACTGGCAGAAGCCTTTATATACATCGCAACAGCAGCAAGGCAGTGAACTAGGATTTCGCCAGAGAATTTCCTCAACAGCCCCCTGCTGTGACTGGAAGCGTCAGCAGATAGAGATGTTGAGTAGGTCTCGTAGCATTGCTGTGTCAGAGTACACTGGAAGTAATTGATGATGAAGCGTCTATTCGGTCTGAGGTCAACCGTCTGTATATAGGACGGAACTGGGAAAAAAAGTGGCAATGAGGCGGCGAAGGGTACTTACGTCACGGTAAACGTTGAACCTTTCAAAGCTACGGATATTAGCGGGCCGCCCTCCTTCCTTTATTGCTCTCGGAACTCTCTATAGGCCTCTTGAGAGGCAAAAATTGGCGACATAGAACTTCGCTCCGTCGTTTCGATTTTCCATCTTCGAGTCTCAAGAGGCGGCGAGACGTTTGAGATCCGCGGTGCCAGTGCTTATAAGTGCCGAGGGAGGAGCGCAGGCGTCACAATCTCGACCGAAAGCTGTATGTAACGTTGAAAATTGACGCACAATACGGTGTCGGAACTTAGGTTTAGCACCCCAGGCGCGTTCGTGCACAAAGCTACATCCGGAGTGTATTGACGGGTATATAAGGGTCTAAGTAATGTATGTAAGGAAGGACTCATTAATAATGGCGCTCGCGTATGAAAATCTAATGATATTATGAGTTTGATTCCGCCGTCGATCACTTTCCTGCGTCGCGAGGATTACGAATAGGACAAGTCTTCTTGACATGGCGGTCGTAAGATGTTCGGTGGCTTAGTTCTGAATTACACGCATCACACCGGAATTTGACGCCATCATGCTTTGACTCTTTGTGTCCTGTGAAGTATCAGATCAGCAAAATCATCTGAATGACATTGCCCCTCCACTCACCTTGAAGCCTATGCATCGCGGTGAAATCGTCACCACAAACGTCACATACAAACTCTCCTGGGCCCTGTGTCTTCCTTCGTCGCAGGCTGGCTTCCTTGTCCTTTTTTGAGCGTGATTTAATTCTTTTCGGGCGGTCCTTCCATGACATACCATCTACTGGTAGGAGAGGAGCGTTTGGAGAGATGGGGGAAGGCGCCGGGGTCGTCCAAGAAGGAGAGTCATCGGGTACCTGTGTCTGTACTGGAATCAAGGATGATGTGCTACCACCATACGACGGCGAAGGACCGTTGGTAAAAAATGCCGGCATGAGGTCTGGTTTCGATGCTTCAAAGATACGAGTCGTTTCGATTCCCAAAGACATCTTCCTAACATTTTGCGAGATGTCTGCAATCTGCTGCTGCTGGTAATTATCACCAAGGGAGGGGGAAGAAGGGTATCGTCGAAGGTCACTTGGAAAGGAAACCGAATTTTCTGCGAACGAGGATGACTTTCTCCTGCCGAAATTACGAGCTGGGGGAGGCTCAAGGAAGGTGCTTGGCGGGGAGCGTGGCGACGCAGGAGACAATTCGCGGCTGCTGATGCTGTTGGCGTCATAATCGCCGAAAGCTGTAACGTTGACAATCAATGCTCGGTCCAATGCAAGAAAGAAGTGCCAGACGTACGAACTCCAGGTCCTCTGGGTGCAGGACAGTTGAATACAGAAGAAGAGCACAAGTCGCTACTGAAGGTGACGCCATTGTCAAAGGCTGACAAGACGTCAATAGAGAACCAGGACCTTGACTCGGAGTGACCTACTTTGACCCGGATATATGCTTGAAGAGGCAGAAAAGTCTAGGAATAATGGGTAAGAAGTGGAAAACTGCTCTGTGGTTGACGTACCATCAGAGTAAGGGAAAGGACCGTTGGCGAAGGGTTCTTGAGGTTGGTCGACGAAAAACGTAATTCCAAATGGGGTCCTAAAGCGATCTGTTTAATGCTTTTGACATAGCGCACTTGTAGTGGGAGAACAAACTCTTCATGTGGGGGTTGATACATGGCACCGAAAAGTTTTCCGTCCTTGAGTAATTGGCGCTGGGGATTGGAGTGGGGCGGGGAGGCGGAGAGTACCAAGGCTCTGCATCTTCGCTAGTCACTGCTTTATAGTTTTCTGATCTGAGTGTCCCTCCTCAGATAGAGTCCTCCTCAGATATAATCAACAGCAGGAAGGCAGTGATAATTGCATGAAGAAGTTCGACCCAACAGCTGAGCCGGCTGTGACTCTAGAATAGACGAGCAGCTGGGCATAGCGTAAACTTCAACGCTGTGCTCGAAGCAGGCCGTTTGATTAAACATAATCACCTACACCTAACAGTTCTGAAGGACCCATTGAAACCGTATTCGGTCCGCTACATCGCAACCAGGACGGAGCTTGCATTGACTATCAAGACGCCGAAGCTGTAAGGTAATGGAGGCCTACCCCGGGAACATTAAGCACAGGATGTGAGCGACCGCGAAAGGCATAATGCGGGTGTGCGGGGAAGAAAAGGCTCATCGATGGTATATCGTAAGTCATCACCGTGGGACTTGATGTGGGGGGAGTCGCTTTCTCTGGAAGGTTTTTTTTTTTGGCAGCTCCGGGTACAACCTCTGCATAGAGTTCTACATTTTTGAGGCACATATCGTTTACATATAGGTTTATCACATTGGGAGAGGTAGATAATGAGCGAACAAAAAGGCATAATACAAAACACATTAGCTACAGAATTTATATGCGATTTGACGAATATTGTTGTATATGATGCAGAGGCCACAGCAAATCTAACACAGCACCTAGAACAAGAACAGAACGAAAAAAAAAACAGGATACAGCACAGTTAGGTATGTTCTAAAAACGACAGCGAAGACGGAGAGGGAAGCGAGCGGAAGCGCAGTGTCGTCATGAAAGGCTACCGGCGGCGTTTTAGTCGGTCGAAAACAACGAGAGGGAACGACAGACCGTTTACGCGTTTTACGCTTTTTTGCCTCCGCGCTCTCAGAATGACACTTAATCATATGGCGACGTCGAACGTGACTCGTTCCGAACGCTTTGTCGCAATCGGGGACCAGACAATGGAAATTACGAACTCCGTAATGAGAGTTGAGATGATCTACGACCAAGTTAGCAGAGGCACCAAACAACAATTGACGAGAACTTACTGTTGAGGTTATGCTTAGCTGTGAAGGTCTGATGACACTCAGGACAAGTATAATTTGCTGCATTAGTCCGACGGCTCTGACTAGCCCGCGCCACAGCGTCTGACGCAACCTGCTCCCGATACGACGTCGGGGACAGTGAAGCATCTGTGACAAGACGACTCGTCTGCTGCTCCGAGATATCACCAAAGATGTCCGAAGTAACGACGCTAGGGTTAAGATCAAGGTGGGCCAAAATATCGGACGAATCGATTCCGCTATCCGAGTGGGTACTGGGAGCCACGCTTGGAGATCTTATGACATTGAAAAAGTCATGGTCAAGGTCGTCTAAGTTTGGCATACTAACCAAACTCAGGGAGCGGGAGTTGGACCCTGGCGTTAGATAGTCATCATCTAATCGCCATAATGTACGTCCGCGCGAGTCCTCTGGATGCAATAGGAGAGAGGTTGAGGGTTGGTAAGGATTGTCGACAACATTGGACTCGTGTGGCGGTGAGACGACGGACAGATCGCTGTGGTCGGAATAACCACCGGAAGATTGGGGACGATATTCTTCGGGAGATGCGAATGGCGAAGAGACAGAGCTTGCAGGAGTTAGTCCAGGAGATGCGGAACCTGGAGGTGGGGAGCAAAACCCAAACGGTATGTCGGTATTCACCTGTAAGGAGGGTTGGGGGTGTCTCTGATAAAGTGGGGGCGTAAGGAAGTCGCTGTATGGGAAGGATTCATTCCTATTGACGGCAAACGGGGTTGTGGGAGTGCTGAGATGTCTTTGATGGCCGTTAACAGATGCGGACCGATCTCTGGCACTAAACGAAGGCGGGAAGCCTGCGGTCAGAGCTGTTTCTGAAGACCGCCTGGTACGTCCTAAGGGTATATTTTGACCGCCGTCCATATAACGGGGTGGCTCCTCACTGACAGGATATCCATAGGGAGACGCCGGGCTTAGAGGAGAAATAGACCCGTCTAAACCCACCAGGACGGTCAGTAACACGCATTGATGCGGAAGAACACGAGGTACCAGTGTATGAGGAGGAAGAGTCGTGCTGATCTCTCAGATCGTCGTCGTCCAGCTGCTGGTGGTGGCCCTCTGCGTCTTCAATGAAGATCTGGCAGCTGATATCCTCGGTCATGCCTGTCATGGTGGTAATGATAGAAAGTGATTTGAAAGAACGAAATCGACGACGGGACAGCACGACGGAGGTAAGTGTGTGCGATTGACCGGGATGTAGGAGCAGAGCTGGGCTGAACAGTGAAAAGCAAGGTCAGTTAAGTATATATGTACTGGGCTGTGTAGGCTGTTGAGGGACGTACTTGTCAAGGCAGTGCTGTGCAGAAAATTCCACGCAAAAAAGCCAGAGGATTCCGAGTGTGCTTCCGGCTCGAAGGCGGAGGCCAAATAGTGGCAGGGAACTCACTAGTGACTCCTCGCGGCACCGCAGGAGGAGTCACGGCCATCATCCTCACTTCAACGCCGTTTTCTGTGGGATTTTCCGGATGCTGTGATTGATAGGCGCGCGTCTGCGTCTCGACATCAGGTGTGCGGCTCCAAAAGTCAAGATCAGAGGCGCACACAGAAAGTACCTCTTTAGAGTCTTCCCTCCGCAAATGAAAAAAAGTGACGGCAGAATGAGAATCTATCTCCTCGTTCATTCCTCATGCTGTCCTGGGCGCCTAAATGATATGCTGTTGCATAGCTTTTGCCATGCCTCGTGCAGTAGAAAAGAGCCATGGAAAGAGATCCGGGTGAAGGCCTGTTGAGTGCTGCTACCGCTGCGGGAGAAGTTGACTTCACGGCTCAGCCTCGGATGCGATTGGGAAAACGGCGGCGGTCGTCGTCGTCTGAGTCCAAGAGCTGTTTATTACGTCACCCCATCTTACAAGCTTGATCGGCATCGCACACTCAAAATCATAATGTCAATAAATGTCTGTTAGTTCGTTCGCTAGTACATAGTTCGCTGTCCGTACTACATGCAGTTCGCTATATATCGTTGAAAGCGTCCAAAACATGTATCGTAAAATCATAATTACTGAGGAACAAAAGAAAGCGTCTGGAAACCCCGAATCCAAGTCAGTTGGGATAGGTTTCCGTTGGAAAGCACATACCACCCATGTAACCGTTCCGAACTCTTGTTCACATGCGTTGCGATCACCGGTTCCAAAGGCGCCTGATCATTCCGTCTTAACGGAAATTGACGTCAAGAGATAGATTTGATTATTCACCTTGTTGTGTGAGACCAATGAATGTTTCCGCGTTGGTCCCGTCTGTATTAGCCCACTGAACCGTGATGCTATTATTCGTAGCGCTGTAAGCAAACTAAAAACCGGGTATGTCGTCAGTTATGGCTTATAAATACAGGAATTGAATGGGAAACAACTTACAATGGCAGTCTCGAGGAAAGCACCCGATTGTGACGATTGATCGCTGCTTCCTCCAAAATTGAAATAACTAGAGGAAGGAAGGATGAGGGTGTGTAATGCAAAAATAGTTATGGCAGCAGACCTCAAGCTGTCCGGGGAAAGGTTGTTGGATGTACTTGTCGATCCTATGATACCGGCGAAATAAGATACACCTGTACCACCATTCTGTGTTTGCTCATTAGTAGACGTTCTTGTCTCGAAGGAGAAAAGACATACGACCGTGGTTATGGTAGTGGGCCCAGATTTGGCCTTCACCAGATCGATTTCAGCCAGAAGCTGGTCGTTATTGCCGGTGGCCAACAAGAAGTCTCCGTCCTTATTTGTCTGAGTGCCAATGAATCCAGCACTCTGACCGTCAGTCGTAGTAAATTGCAGATATCCTCGGGTCCTTCACAAACCGTGAGTACAATGTCATCGATCTGCGGCGATCACTCACAGTCTACTTGGGGGTTTGTACGATCCTGATGGAACACTGGAGGGGACGCCTCTCCCTGAGATAATTATTTAGCCACCGACAAGGAACAGCAGAAGCAGGCAATACTGGCGGTATCAGACCGCCTGGCTGGGGCCTTCAAAGGATACCCTCGTGCCAGGCGCATCGCGTTCGTCAGCCCACGGGCAGCAGGCGGTTCATGTGAGAAATCGCTCCGTTTAACGGAAGTCGGGCTGAACCACTGCGGTGTCGGCGAAGCAAATACAGCGGAGAACAAAGCGAGGACGTATATCAAGCTCAGCAACATTCTTCTTTGCTTGGAGGTGTACAAGGAACGGCAAGATCTTGACCAAACTTTATATGCATCTATCTGAGGTCATGAACGGCTATAAATTGCTAGATGACCGTCAGAAAGGGTCTGAGACATAGCGCGAGTTTCAGTGCAGCGGGGAGGGGACACCGCATACACGCTCTGGATGGCGCGTAGTCCCAAAACAGTCCAGATCATAAGGTCAGTCTTGAAGTCGTGGCATGCCCGGTCCCCACGTTTCGAGCTAACAGAACGCGTGCCCTGACATGTGGGGATATCCTGGGATATCTCTAGAATACGGCCGAGCATTTTCAATAGGTAATGGGTAGGAGGCCTCCACAGGGGAAAGGAAAATAGTTATGATGTCACAGTCACCGGCAGTTCGGTAACTTCTAATTTGGTCCCGCGAGGCGATAATTGAATGCACAGCAGCAATCGAATAGCCAAAAAGAGAAGAGACGGCTTTCATAGGGCGCAGTCGAGCTATGGAACGGGACGCCCGAGCCACACTCCGCAACACTGATTATCCAAAACATGATATCTTTAACCTACATCTAAGTATGGCAATTGTGGAGATGCCGATCTTCCATACACGTGGTAAAAGGTGTTGATATTCGACTCCGAGAGATACGCACTGATTCCTAATCCTGACTAAACCACTTCGCCATCTCTATGTCAATTGAAGACGGGCTGTTTCCCTGTTGCTGCTGTGGTATCTCAAAGCGTGCGTCTATTTGAAGCTGTGTCAATGGGACCGTTTGACCGACTTGAGATACAGCGTACCGTATTCTCCCATAAAACTGGACAGAAAGCCGCCAGATAGACGGCCAGGGTGGTCCGCAGCGGCCCATGACATCTCGTCCGAGTATCCTGTCGTCAGGAAAGTGTCTCCGGGAAAATGCTGTTGGAACCATTCCGCATAATTATTCCCGTCTACACCTTTGCCGACATAATCACTGGGCAGAGAAGGTCGGCCTAGTTCATCGGTATACAAAGGGAGGTTGAAGAGTTGCTGTTGAGAGTTAACAGCAGCCATTTCTGTATCTAATGGAAGGGACTCCGGAGTAGGATGTGTCCACTCCATCACTGGCAGTGTTGAGAGTGCGGGAGGAGCCGATGAGACTTCTTCTCCTTCTCGGGTACGCTTCAGTGAAGGGAGATGTGTCTCCGGAATAGAGTTTAGGTCCACAAGCAGGCCGCGTAGCATGTCACTAGGGAAGAATGAGCCATTGTTGCTGTATGATATGGTTGACCTGCATACTGGTAACGCCCTGCAATTTGCCACCTGAAGCGCTTGGATTAGAACGCAGTCGCAAATTTTGGAAAGACAAACACCACCTCTTCTCATGAAACTGTAGGATGTTGATACATTTATGGATGTTACCAATGTCTCTATCCAGCATTGATGAACTCCCCCCATATTTGCGCCCTCGCCAAACATTAATCAGGAGTACGATAGCTGAGCAAAAGAGGGATATCTGAAATCCATTGTTATATCACAGTACGCGCTATACAAGACAATTGACACATACCTCTGTGATAGTAAGCGGTCTGAACCCTCTTTGATGGTACGTATCAGCGACATGACAGCAAGATCGCGCCGCATTTGCACATATGGCAAGAGAAGGAAATGATATCGGCGAGGGCTGACTGACGGTAGATATAAATGGTCTATGGAGTTGTATTTGGACCCAATAATAGACGGAATACAAGATTGTCGACTGTTTGAAGAATCTCGGGTCAGGATTGTGGGGGTTCCACCTCACTAAAAAATGAAAGCATGAGCATTAGTCAAGAAAATAAATTCACGACGTACAATGATCAGGCACTGAGTCAACCCACTTGTTCAAGGCGGAATCAATAGTGACGACTACCTTGCTATCCCATTCTGGGCCCCGAACATCCTTCGACATGGCCGACCGCTTAACAGCATACTAGTGCTGTGTGAATGTCTTTGTGATGACCACAATGATACAATAAACGCACAACGGTACGGTGCATAAAAGCGAAAATTTCCAACAGCTCCAAATATTTGACCCAGAACGTGACAGTTGAAAGTCTGCCCGCTGGTTGCTTGAAGGCTCGACTTGGATTCGGATGCTCCCAATATTCGTCATCGCATTCTATAGGCATGTCAAGGTCAAAGCTAAAGGATAAGGATCAGCTAACACCATTGATGATTTGCTGTATGCTTACTCGTCTGATGTCGTCGCAAGCGGCCTTCCCGTTGTAACGCAGCTCATGACATCTACGCAAAAGATGACCCAGAATGCTCTTTTCCACTCTTCGTCCTCTACTGTCCACTTTGACTTATCTGGCTTGCGACGATGGGCGGCTACACTTTGGGCCATGCGGATGCCGAGGCCAGGTAGCACCCAGCTTAATTCAGGGGTGGTAGATGTATTACCATAGAGGACCATAAGCTATAGAATGTCATCGATATTTCGAAGTGAAGGATACTGCATTTACTTACGGAATATATTTGTAGGTCGTATATCGAACACGGCTCCACAAAAGAGCTTGGTATAGGTCGAACTTGTTGGTACCATTGCCATCCAGCAGAATGCTCCTCAGTGGGATCGAGAAAAACCCGAGGATCATTGGAATGAGGTGACGCTATGGCACAGACCAGCAAAACCACGCTCCCAAAACGCCTATCATAAAGGTGTAACCCTTGGGCAACATTTTTTTCGAACTTGGGCCGGTAGATAAGATGCACTATCATATCGCATTCTTCATAATAGAGATCGATGAGGTCCTGTAGAAGGTCATCGTCGGGAAATATGAGCGGCGGTGGCGGATGTTCATCTTCGTGCAAAGATTTTTGCCACTGAAAACAAGCTTCAGAGGTAGTTGTAGGAATCACGTTAACTAGAAGCTACCGGCTGGTCATTCCAAAACTCGGGACGCTTGGCTTCAAAAGACAATCCCTCACAAGTACCGGTGAATTCTTTCTTGATTTCAATGGCCTTTTTGATCAGCATCAGAGCGCTTGATTTGCCATAATGCCGGTGGCGAGATTGTCCAATAGTCAGTCGTTTTAACGGCTCGGTCAGATACACATCTGTTTTATCTTCGACTACCGTATTTGCATCCTCATCAACGACAGCTGAGGCAGGAGCAGGAGATGACACGTTCGAGACTGAAACAGATACGGACACTTCGCGAGCCAGAACTTGACGGCATACCACTAGCTCCGATTCCAATGCATGGACAGAGGTCGCCAAGTCTACCAATAGCTGTTTAGCAATAGAGGGATCTGATGGCACCACATATGAGTCGGCTAAGATGTCATTAACAAGCCCCCTCGTGACAGAGCTGCCAGCGGAGACCTTGGGAGCTGATGAGTGCGAGGACAGATGATGGGTATGTATACGCACTTGAAGGTCACTAACATTAGACCCTTCTCCTTGTTGATCAAAGGGCGGACTAGCATAGTTGACAAAACTAGGCGAAGGACGAATGAAATTAGTTCCCGGTTTGAACGCGTCTTCATCAACTTACCTATAAGCGCTCGGGAGCTTAAGATCCTAATATTACAAACACATTAGCCAGACCAATTGATGAGAAATCCGCCACGCACTTTCTTCGTATTTGAGGAATTATGAGTACATTCTTCATTATAGGCTAGACAGTTGGAGCATATATTCCCGGGCATCTTGGCACTATCACCTAGAAGAAGACGAGCGGTAATTTAGCAGATTCATAGAGCGCTCGAGTTTTGGAAATCCCACATCGTACTGTTGGAGATTAGCGTACTTCGAAGAGAGCAAAATGGCATTAAAGTACGTACTCTTCTTTTGTTTACATAAATCACAGGCACCTCGTAGACGTCTCTTCTTGGCTGCAGTCGCACCAGGCGCCGATTCTTTCATGATACAGTGAGAATAAAAGGAAAAGATACAGATACAGAGCAAGGCAAGGGCCTTGCAAGGCTAAGGCAGCGAAAGGGGTCGGCAACCGAGTACGAAGCTGAGAATTGATTGCGATCGGCAATTTCCGGGCTTCGATGCCCCAACTTTATTGCCGCCGGCCGGCAGTAAATAATAGCTGGATGTGCCAAGAAAACCGGTTTTCCCCAAGTTCATGTAAGTATCTGTGGAAAACGCAATCTTCTACGGATATTGCACTCTGCGCATGCTGGCTAGAATGAGCGGTGAAGAGTTGGTGATTTCCAAAAATTGTCGGGGAAATTTGCTCTTGGATTTCGGCGTCAATTCTAGGTACTTTTGAAGTACCTCCTGCGGCATCGCGCTCTGAAAAAATTGGAAGTACTTGAATGAGGCAAGTTCAACAAAATGTCATAAATTATATGCAAAAAGTACAGTAATGTGAAAGTATATTTAGTACACAGGTGAGCAAACGAGGGTCACATCATGAAACCTCCTCCATGTCATCCTCGTCATCTTCGTCGTCATCCTCATCATCCTCTTCTTCCATTTTCAAGCCATTTCCTACAGGAATGGGGATGTTCTCAGCCTTAATCTGCGAGTGAAAAGTTAGAGAAAAATAGAATGAGTTTGTAATAAGTACGTACTCCCTCCTCCTGGTAGATATCCTTAAGCTCATAATGTCCGGTATACTCTCCGCTTTTGTGCAGATGAGCAACCTCGAGCAACGTTTCCTTGAGGAAGGCGGTGGGTTGCTGGGTCTTGGTGCGCAGATCCCTGATGTTCCACCGAGGGGTATCTCGGAAAAGTTGGAAGATGAGATCCAGCAGTTGGTTCCTCGGCATACGAGCCATACGCTCTGCGCCCTTTCCTTTGCTCTTCGACTTTGTTTTCTGCAAGAGAACGGTCAGCGAATTTCAGAGCAGACAGAGGAACAACCGTCGCACCACAAGGTCGGAGAACGCAGATTGCCCCAATGTAACGCCACTGCTGAGTCTGTTGATACCACCTCTAGCAAGGTTGTCCTCTATCATCTTAATCTGTCTGACTGGGGTGTTGTACTTCTTGTGGCGTTCCCGCATCTGCTTGCGATAGCTCTCGTTGTAGCCGGGACGAAGACTGCATTCGTGTTTGACTCTTCCAGTAAGAATGGTGGTGCGTGCACGAGAGTTAGCGAGGCTCGAATTTTTGCCAGATAGATTGAAGGTAGCGTCTTTGGGTCGCTCTGCCACCACCATCTGGTTCTCCACCGAGTCATTAATCATATCTAGCTCGTAGCAGTCCGGTTCACTTGTCGACGTTTCAGGAGCGTATTTTCTGGCGTCACCATTAATTGGTTTGGAATCGAAATGTGGGCGTTTGGGGTTGGGAATAGAGTTGGGAGCAGGGGGCAAGAAAAGGACGATACGCGGTGACTTTCCGCCTTGTCCTATAGCTTCGTTGTACACACGAATGGTTGCCAAATGCACATCTTCGTCGTTCACGGCCGCCCAGCGTTCCATAAGAGATTTGGGTATCTATTACAGTGAGCTGGATGGGAACCGGGACGGTCAAGTAAGTAAAAGGCACCTTGACCAGCCAGACGCGGCCGTTTCCCTGGTCCAGCATTAGCTGCTCATCGGGGTCAGGCTGCGAATCATCGTCTTCAGCGTTTTCGGCGTCGAAATGTTTCTTCTCCTCAGTGGCGGCCTCGTCCATGATGGTGGTAGAAAGACAAGAGCTTGGCCCGACCCGAAACGGAAGGCGCTGCTTTGTTGTTCTCTTCCACCTCCACCTTCACTGCTATTGTCTCCTGTCTGGGCCTAATGAGTATCGCTCTCGATGCCCTCATTTTTATCACGGCGTGGGCCCACGTCCTTCTGGCGCCCTACACTAAAGTCGAAGAAAGCTTCAACCTCCATGCTACTCACGACGTGCTCATGTACGGTGTTGGTCGAGATTCCCTCCCCAAAGTGCGCCAGGAATATCCTTCATCCTGGTGCTATGCTTAACCATCCAAGTACGACCATTTTGTATTCCCTGGCGCAGTGCCTAGAACGTTCATTGGTAGCGTGTTGCTGGCGTGGATGTCGAAAGTAGTGATCAATTTTGCTGAACGACTGGGTTTCGTTTCTTCAAAGTTTGACCTCCAAATAATTGGTGAAATCGCCTGCTATATCTCTCTCTTTGAAGCTCAGACTATGCCTAGTTCGACTCGTCCTTGCCAGTCTCAATAGCCTCGGACTTTGTTGTATCCAACGTGGCGTTTCCCGACGTTTCGGTCGCCTTACGGGGCTTTTCTTCACTCTCTTCACGGTGTCACAGTTCCATCTACCATTCTGGATGGGTCGAACGTTACCGAATATGCTAGCCCTGTTCCCAGGTGCGAAATAATTTCTCTTAACAGTGAACGAATTTACTGAGAGGCGCAGTGAACCTGGCAACGTATTTGATTGTTGATGGACCTCCCAACGCCATTCGACTATCTAATGCCCGAGTCACCGTCGTTATTGCTCTTCTGACATTCACGGCAGTCGTCTTTCGCGCCGAGGTTCTATTGCTACTTGGACCTCTTTCTTTGCAGTTTCTCTACCTTCGTTACATAACTTTCGCTAGACTTGTCAAAGTTGGCATCTTTTCGACACTGGCGTCAATAGCCTTAACCGTCTTGGTGGATTCCTATTTCTGGGATACGAAATACTTGTGGCCAGAGCTTTTTGGGATATATTTTAACGTCTACCAAGGCAAGAGCGCGGATTGGGGTGTGCGTGTATGTTCTACCCAAAGCTTTGATGCGTCTCATAGTCCACAGGTTGAACCTCCTCTGACATACTTCACGAGACATCTTCCGCGACTATTGCTCTCCGCTGTACAACTCTCACTGCTCGGTTTTTGCATCGACCATCGCATTCGCTCTCTCTTGTTACCTTCCATCGTGTTTGTAGCTCTCATCAGTGGATTAGGCCACAAGGAATGGCGATTCATCGTCTACGTCGTGCCCGTCTTCAATGTGGCCGCAGCCAGAGCGGCAAAGTGGATGTAAGTTCCCTCTAGGGAGGTGCCGTCTTTTGTCTCATCTTTGCCGTACAGGGTGGGCCGTGGCAAGAACAGACTTTCTGGGAGGATACTCTATGCTGGGGCCTTTGGGCTCATTTTTATGAATCTAGCAATCACCCTTGTACACACGTCTGCCTCTATGGCGAACTACCCCGGAGGCGAAGCGCTTTCGCTGTTGAACCGAAGATACCAGCACCTTCGTGGTACGTGTCTTGAAGCCGTAGGAAAGACGTATTACTCATTGTGTGTGTGACAGTTGTCCCTCATGTTCATATATCAAACCTTGCTGCTCAAACCGGGGCTTCCCTGTTCCTGCAAGAACATTCGCCTCCTTACTTAAATGCCGTGAAGGATCGACCCTGGACCTATAATAAAACAGAAAACTTGACACTGCAGGATTTGACTATGTCTAAATCTATCACCCATTTGATAATGGAGCCAGTAGAGGCAGTGCCGACAGAATGGACAGTAGTGGAGGAGGTACAAGGGTTCGATCGCTGGCATGTTGATCGCAGCATCCTTTCCGGACGAAAAGAATTGTTAACGCGCCCATGGGACATTGTCACCATGTCGAAAAGGACGATGTTGTGGATTATGGAGAGAAATGATTAATACCATTAAAGGACTTGCCAAGTGGTTAATTCATGGCGCCATCTCAGCTTTGGTTTTTCTAGATCCAAAAATACCAGTACCAACTCTGACAATGTCACCTCCGGCCTTTAAGGCAGCCTCGAAATCACTCGACATGCCCATGCTCAAGAGCAATCGTCCATCACCCGTCTCAGCGCCCCATTTTCCTTTCCCCGTATCATGAAATTCACTCAACAGGAACCTGTGTAATAGGTTTCGTGTCTCCTTCAGCCTTTCAAAATCGGCATTGTCATCACCAGAATTCAGAGACTGCTCCAATGCACCTATCGTCATTAACCCTTGTAACCGTAATCGGGGACATTGGTTGACGATGAATTTGGCAAGCTGGGTTAGTTCCCCCGAAGGATTGTTTTCTGATAAAGGCGCAAGCCCAGATTTGGCTTCTTCTTCGGAAGTGTTGACTTGAATAAGCACATTGAGCGGGGCCATACGATCTGAGGGTAGCGCCTTGTTTAATGCGCTCGCGGCTTTTTCTGACGTGAGGGTTTGGATCGCGTAGAGATTAGGGATCGCTAGGCACCGCATCAGTAGAATAAGAGACAAAAAATGCCTCAGAGGACTTACCAGCCAGAGTTTTGGCCTTATTGCTTTGGAGAGCACCTATAAAATGCCAGCGAATTTCGAGGGGCAGCTTGATGAAACAATACTCGAGTCAAAACAGTTGCTGCGCCAGTTGTTGGTGCGCCTCACCTCCTTCGCTTTTTCGACCAACTCCTGGACATAGTTTTCCCCAAAATCGAGTTGTCCATCCTCCAAGCACGCTTGAATATCCGACGTTGGCTTGTACTTTGATACGGCAACGAGTAACGCGGGGGTAGCGGGAGAGGCTGACGCAACGCGAGACCGAATCTCAGCCAAGGATTCTAGTAGTTCTGCCTTGCGCTCTTGAGACACGGACGTCATTATGCGGTTAAAATGTGCAAAACGCAATGGTCCTGTCCTGCAGCTGAGGATTTTGTGCTGTATGGAACGAAGGAGCATGAAAAGCTCGGTTGCCGATGTGCCGATTGTGACATCCGGTCCGGATATTCCACCTTGTAGATTCTTACCGCCAAAATTCAGCTTCAGCAATAGTTTGGTTGTAGTCTGATGAATGTTTGCTGTCAAATGTTTACTGTGACTTCGCTCGTTTACCAGCTGGCGAGTTTATCTGCGGCGGAACCGCGTAATTCGGCCTACACGTTGGTCGGACCGTTACTCCGCACTGACCCCGGCACAACCCCGACTAGCCCTAGGCTCTACAGTCTACTGGCTGAAGCAGCAAATTTCAGATATTTGAATAATACAATCCTTGGTCCGCCTCGAGCAGCATTATATTCCTGCCATCTTTCTTTTTGCACTCGTAGGCTGCGTTCATTGAAGCCACGTATCATGAACATGATGACGCATGCTGATTTGGTCACCATCAATACAGCCAAACACCTACAATCTGCATTGTCTCAACTTTGAAATTGGGTCCGTGGCAGGATTTCCGACCAACCACCCCCGACGCGACCTCCCACCATTCTCTACCCTAACCATCATGGTACGGCCGTTTCCATTTTATTAGGCGACTTGCTGACCGTTGGGTAGGAATACGACCAACGTCGACTATCAATCGCCGACATTGAGGCGACGTTGCAAGACATCTACAACCACCACCCACTCGTCACCACTACCGATGCTGGTGATTCTGCTATACCCGCTGGCTCTCTTGTCGACGTTCTAAAGTCATTATCGGATATTTACAATGGCTTCGAGCTCATGGACAGCACAGAAATAGCCAAGCTCAACGACGTTCTCAAGGACAACCCTGGCTTGCAAGTAACTCCACCGCTTTTGGTCCATTTCTGCGGGGAAAGGATCAAACAGCATGCAGCTTCTCTGGAGCCTTCAACAAGCGATGTGGCAGACTCGTCGGAGGGTCGAGGGCGCGCTCAAGACCGGACAGACAGCGAAGATAACTCCCGGTCGTCAAGTAGTGATTCTCAAAGCAGACCTCCATCCCGTGGACCACCTATGACACCCAAAACACAGTCAGTGTTTGACACGCAGCGACGCCAGCGTTCGACTCCACTAAGCAATAATGCCCCATCAAGTTGGGCCAAGCGTCCTCCTGCACCACATCGAAGGAAAAGTGATGCGGGCAGTCGTAGCGATTCAGAAGTGAGTCTATACCAAAAGTAGCGCGCTATCATTTCATTGACTCTGCTGTAGAACAGCCCAGCTGCTTTTAGGCAGTCATTCTCACGAAACAGGACTCCGTCGAATCCCACCTCCCCCTCAGCAAACATGTCCCCAGCTCAGAGCAATTTCCCGCTTGTTGGGTCACCTCCCTCTAGGCCCCATTCGCGGGCCCATTCCAACCCACAGTCTTTTAGCAGCCCCTATCAGAACGATGACGACCACATGCACGATAGTGCGTCGATTTACGATTATAGAGGACAGCGCATGGATGACTCATTCATCACATCTGTATCATCGTTACCCATGCCGCATTCACCGTCGGATTCTGAGGAAGATGATTCTGAATTGGGGTTGGTAATGGAGCGCCAAACCACGAGTTCGACTGCTTCTCTAGAGCCCTTTGAGCGTGTCGATGCCATGCAAAAGCAGATTGCAGAGTTAATGAGGAGGTTGACTGAGACAGATAGAGCCTTGCAGAAGAGGATTTCGGAACATGATTCTGAAGTGGAAGAGATGTCTACAAGAATAGACGAACTGCGTAGTGAGCTGAATGCTTCTAAGCGCGATGAAAAGGACCTGAGGTCCAAGGAGGTATGTTTTTCACCGTCACACGCACAAATCACATTGTATATCTATACTTTCGCAGCGGACATACATGAACCAGATCTCAGCGCTAGAGAACGAAATCGCAAAGCTTACGAAGTCCCTGGAATCTTCTCGCTCATCTTATGCCAACTTACAGAAGCAGTACGCTGAGCAGTGCAGTGAGTTCCACAAATTCCTCTCTCATTTCGGAGCCTCATAGCGGTTTGTCAGGCGCCTCTGAGAAATATCGTCATGACCTGCGTCAGCGCGAAGAGGCAATTCGCAATCTCAAGGAAATTGGTTCGTTGCATGAAATGGAGGCTATGAAGTGGACAAAAGAGCATGAAGCATACGAGGCTCGAATCTCTAGCCTCGAGGACGAATTGGAATTGGCCCAGCAAGTCCAAGCTCAATTAGACGAACAGAAGCAGGAGAATCTCCTGCTGAAGGAGACGATTGATCGCATGAGATTTGATATGGACGAGATGCGAAACAGTGCTTCCAGTGTTATGGGTGGGTCCAGCGGGAACTCTAGTGCAGCCAATACCCTGAGCAAGAGTCTGGGTGCCGAGTTGGCGAGTCAGATCAAAGGTGGCTGGGGGTTAGAAGACGCAGAGGAGGATGTCGAAGACGAAGGCGATAGCGCGGAGACCACGGTTGAACGCGATAGCGACGGAGAAGATGTGATCCAGACAATTATAACAAGGAAGAAACGGGTATGCCTCATTGTTGTGCTTCTTCCCTCGTTACATCGTATTGATTTGTTACCTGTAGAAGGTTTCCAGTCGCGCGAATATGATTGGAACCACAACGGTGGAGGAATACAAAGAATATTCCGACACTGCCGTTCAATATGATGCTAGTGCTTTTATATCGGTCATAGCGACACAAACAGACCCGGAACCCATCATCGTTACGGCCTCTCTTAGCATTCAGACTGATGAACTTCCTGCGCCACCTTCCGAACCTATGGTTCCACCAAAGGTCACCATGGACATAGATATACAGACAGATTTCGTGGAGATCGACGAGCCCTCCCGATCCCCTTCACCCGATGAAGCGCTGGCTTCTTCTTCATCAACTATAATTCCTCCCACGCCCAAGCCCCATCATCGATCTCTTGAAATCCCTTCCGACCAGCCACCCGCGTACGACCAGCATGAGGAACATGACCGGGGTATTGCTTCTGATACACTGAAGAAATTACATCCTGGTGTCGAGACGCCTCTGGCAGGAGTACCAGGCGGTGTTTCAAAAGAAGTTGTCGACGCCTGGAACGTGGTCAAGGCGGCGGTCGGGTGCAAGTGCTCGGTTATAGACACCGTTATTGAAAACTCGGACAAAACTGACAGCTCTCGCCCACCAAAGGACGCCAAGCGTCGGAAAAATCGTCTCTACAACATCATGTATGTGGTTCGCGATGGTTCGCCGCCTCTTCCGAACGGCGTGGTCACCCAGGCTGCAATGGTTTTCGGTGCTTCGGCTTTAGTCCTTCTCGCTCTCGGCCCGTACATGGTTCCTCACTATTCAATTCCTGGCGGTCCAACCTACTATGATCGCACTGCTTGGAACAGCTTTAACACGATGCAGGCGGCCGGAGAAGGTTTTTCTCCTGATGGCACTGCAGCCGTATGGAACTTTTTGGGTCGTGTAGGTGGCGGCGCTGCGCGAATGGCAAGAGGCTGGCCGACATGAAAATAATGAACGTAACGCTTTTTTTATTCGCTTGTACTGTACTAATTATTTGGGAATCCTTTTCATGGATGGATTTATGCTCCCACACTCATTTCTATATCTGCTGCTGTCTTAAGATACCACATCACTTACTCTCTTTATTGCTTTCCTTATTGACCCAAAATGCTTAGCGTACTGATGTGTTGTAACGGAAGTGTAATCTGATGTACAGTGTGGACACTTTACAATGTCGTCTAAAGGGGTTAAGCTATCACTACTCTAATGTCAATGGTCCGAATGAAAAGTATCAAGAAATGAGGTGTCTACAAAACATGGGTAAGAATTTAAATGACGGAGGAGGGAGATAGTTGGCAAAGAAGTACAGAGGTATCACGAGCAAGCGAGCATGAACGGGTTCATCGATATTGGGGTACAGACAAATACCCCTGGACACGAAGAAGATCGAAAAGATGGGTGTGCAAAAAGAGAAAGGCGTCCAAATTTCTAGCAGGTATCAATCCTGATGATTTGGTACATGCTTTCGACCGGGGGAAAATACAATCCCATCTTCTTCGTCCTCTTCTTCGCCATCTACGTCACGACCGTAAACAGATGAAAAGTTCCCGTGGTCTCCAAAAGAGCTCGAGTCATCGTCTTCAGTGTCAAATGAAGTGTTTCGCGGTGGTCTCGCGTCGATCACCCGCGATGTGGGGTAGAACAGGTTGGAAGGGCCGACGCCGCGATCGTCACTATCCCGATAGTCATATGAACGACCGAATGTAAGGGAATTGAAAGATGGATCATGTTGATCGGGAGCTGGCTCGCTCTCGTCGTCATTCCATTCAATATCGAAACTATCGTTCCGAAATTCAATTGGATGATCTCCCCAGCTGGAGACACGCCGATCTGCGGTCAGGATGTTGCTAGCATCTGCAGATGGGTGGTGATAGCGTAGGGCTTCTGCACTGGCGCGAGCAGTACGAGTAGCGTGGGGCCGGGGAGGACCGAAGAATTTCAGCGACCGAGTTGGATTGCTGTCACTGTCTTCGGGGGAAACGGATTTTGGTGTACTACTACTGGTTCGGCTAGACCTCTTGAAAATTGATGGGAGTGAGAAGGTGAATCTAGATGCGCTTGGTGAGGTAATGGTTGTTGAGTCATGGTCGTTTCGAGACCTGATAGAGGAATGGCGGCTGATGCTGGTAGACCCGCGAGTTCGCAATGCGGACCGACCAGTGGACATCGATCGCGACTTCGCTTTTTTGCGGGCAGTATTCGAAGAAAGGAGGGTAGATGAAGAAGACGTGTCTGTTGCTTTCCCTTTCCCCTTGTCCCGTCCTGAACCGAAACGCCCAGTAATACTGCGATGTCGTACCATAGAAGGACTGTCACTGTTGTCTTTGCCACGTCTATCATTATGGCCAGGTGTAAGTGTGCTCGTCAAGTCTGGTGTAGCGGCACGAATACGCTTCGTGATTTTGGTCACCCCACGTTGGAGTCGCGACCGCCATTTAAAGTGAATCATGGACATCGCCTTGCGCTCTTCTTCTGCAGAGACGACAATTTTTTGTGACGTTTCTTGGAGCCATGTATCTGGGTTTGGAAGGTCATGAAGAAACCAGGGACTGCACTATGTCAATGTGGGTTTAATTGGAAAGGTATGATAAGGGTAAACCGGACGTACTCGAACTTCGCTGAGGGTGATCCGAAGCCTCACGTCCTTAGCAAGGAAATGGTCCAGAAGATGCATAACGATTCCACCCTCCGAATGCTCGTCAGTGGGATAGCGTCCGCCAGTAGGGATACGATCATAGCCCATGTACTCTTCGGCCTCCCAGTCGTCATGGAATATACGCCGATACACTTTCCATTCGCTACCAACGCCACTTTCCTTGGGGGCAAATGGTACTTTGCCAAAGAGCAGGCAGTACAATGTGACTCCAAGGGCCCAGACGTCGATGGCATTAGTGATAGGCTGGGGTGGCGGTGGAGGGGTCTGATCTATACAGACAGAGTCGTACACAACTTCGGGTGCCATGAACATGGGCGTCCCGGCTCTAATAGCCAAGTTGGTATCTGTGAGGAGAATGGGGTCCTCGGGATCATCCTGGGCGGAAGGTCCGGCATGGGATAGCCGTAGCGCATAGGAGAACTGCGAGGTACCAAAGTCAGCGATCTTGACATGCTGACGGTGCGCGGTCCACAACAAATTAGCTGGTTTGATATCTCGATGAATGATGCCTTGGGCGTGGACTGGAAGGCAAAGGTTGGTTGACGACGGATTAGGTATGCGTGAGTACTCACGGTAGTCCAAGCCAAGTATAGCGTCTCGTATGATGCGACGAGTCTGCTCCACCGTAGAGACGGGGTTGCCTTGGTTGGTCCACTCAACTTCTCCACCTGCACAGTATTCCATGACTAAAATTGAGGGTTAGATGAGGGAATATAGCCATGGGGGGCGCATAAACCTCGGTATGCGGGGCAACGGCAGCCTCGGAAGACGCCGCACACTACAAAGCAGCCTGCATACAGAGGATGGTCGGAAGAGACGTACCCATGAATATCTTGCCAAGGACCCGGTCGTCCAGCACCTCAAAGAGTCGAACAACGTGCGGATGGCGAAGTTTCTTCATAATGGCTATCTCTTTCAGTATTTTGCCTTCTGCAGAGTGAATAGCATCTCCCAGCGAGGGATCGGTAGTTCGAGGAAGGTGAGAGCGTCGTAGCTGCTCATACTTCTTGTTCCTCTTGGCTTGAGGAGAAACGCGACGCACGGCCTTAATAGCCTGTCCAAGATGAGTAAGAATGGGGGTTCAGAGCAAAGAGGATGAACGCACCAGTACTCTGCCTGGGTACAGGGAACTACGAGCCACATATACGGTTCCGTTCTTTCCCTGGCCGACCTTGGGACCTAGGTCGTATTCATTGACCGCGATTTTGCTGACCTCGACGTGGTCGGTGGTGATGACTGAGGGAGGGTCGAATACACGGCTATCGACAGAACCACCAGGAAGGGTGCTCTCAACCATGATTGTAGTGGGCCAGAGAGCAGCATGAAAGGGAGTAGATGGTGGTTCACGGTCAAGGAGAAGTGCACAAGAAATAACATATTCATTAGAACGACCCCGGATACCGCTCATCCAAAAATGGACAACAGGAAATCTATTTCGAATTTGAAATCAAGGAATTGATGCTTTGATTCAAACCTTCCTTCCAGTTTATTCCACTACGAGTAATTCCTTATATCCCGTCACTATTTCCAGGCAATTGCCCCCCTGCCGCTTCGCCGTGCTACGCAGCACTTCCCCTCGCACACGCACATTTATCTTCTTCCTTGACATCTTTCATCACCTGTAAACATATGTATCAGTATACGCCCTCGAATAATTTAATTTGCCAGCAGCTCTGATTCCCGCGAGGAACTATGCCATAATGGCCTCCGATCTGTATTGCAGGGACACACTCGGAATCACCGAGAAAAAGGGGGTCTTCATCTACTCACTGATTCGACATGCTGGCCGCAACCCTGTGTATAGCATGTTAGTAACCGCCGGTCAACTTAGGGGGGCCCACAGGCGAAAGACGTAAGGACAATGCAATCCTAAGATCTCCGATAGAAATAATGGGCCAGGCATCCTATCCAATCCAGTGCTTCTCGGATCACCTAGCCACTCTATTCATACTCTGATGATGCGGCTCTGATGGGGGGGAGCAGGAGAAGCAAGCAACAGATACTCACAGCCCACGTAGCCTTCCCACACTTCTCGCATTTGACCAGTCGGCATGAGTCTACGGGGACGCATTCCATGATCTGGTGTGCCATATTGCTTCTATTGATAGGGATACCCTACCATTAACCCATTGTTCGAAGCAAGTACAGCCTAGCTTACCGCGGCGATCTTGGGCTGTTGGAAAAAGGGAGTCTGTAACCGCAGCTGTAATCTGCGCTTTTAAAATATACCCCACGTGATCGCTGACTATTGAGCAAAAGATGATGAGCAATGCATTAATGAGCATGCAAGTGATCTTATAATTCGGAATACAGGACCAGCATCCAGCTCCGAGAACAAACGGTGACCGTTCAAAGGGTTTATCGAAAAGAGCAATCTGCGTTCATGTCGGATGCAATTCTATCATTCGGTCTTTACGGGTTTGCTCTCGCATCTAAGATGGCGTCCCTAAGCCTTTTGACAGCCTCTTCTGCATCTTCTTCACCGACTGCGCTGAAGGACGCGCGTACATATGCCGTCTTCCTGCCATTCGGTAGGAAGACAGTTCCCGGGAGCGCGATGACACCTCTTTCGAATGCGTTCGTACGAATCACGCTTTCCGAATCGCCTTCTTCGTGCTCCGACACGTCAAGGCGTAACTTGAACCTACAAACGAATGAAAATCTCACGTCCAATCCTTCCACGGTGAAACGTACCAGAAGAACAACCCTGCCTCGGGGGAATCCCAATCAGCTAAATCCGAGAGATGCGCCTTCAAAGCTCGTTCAAATATATCCCTTTTCTTCCGATAGAAAGAAGAAACATGGTCAGTGTGGGCCTTGAAACCATCGTAACCCCAGGAATCAAGCAACGCAAAAGTTATAACTTGAGTCAGGGAAGATGGCTGGAGATTTGAAGTTGACGTCTAGAAAAAGAATGATTGACGGGTGCCACCGACAATCATCAAAAACCAATAAGATTCTAGTAGTAAATGAAAATTTCCGGGATCTAGGCCGGTACAATAAAGACGTACATGTCGATCCATGGCGTCGAGGAGTGGCTCGGGGCCGGAAGCAAACCCAATGCGGATGCCAGCCGATAGGATCTTGGAAAGACTGTCAAAGCGGAGCACTCTACCGACTTCCGGCTCTTCGAGCTCCAGGGAAAAGTAGGAAGGATATCTTGGAGCCTCGCCAAAATACAGGTAGTAGTATGGATCATCTGCGCAGGGGTAAGTGGGTATGCATAGGCAGTGAAAGACATTACTTGCCTTCTAGAATGATAAAATTGTGCTCTCGAGCAAGCTGCAGAACCTCTTTGCGCCGTTCTAAAGTAGCAGTCATCCCGGTGGGATTGCATCCATACTGCCCCATCAGAAACTCCGTAAACCACTAAAAGCTAAGAAGCAGTACGTATACGTACAGGAACCGTGTACAGGACTCTTGGTTTCGGTTTGTTTGCTGGCCAACTTTCCAGAATCGAGCGAAGGGAACTGGCGAGTATCCCATGTGCATCCGTCTCGACCTCTAACGGAACACAGCAACCATTCGAATCAATGATCTGGGAAGCGGATATATATTAAAACAGTATCGCGGGACGAACATACCAATCTGATCACAGTGAAGACTCTGGAACATGGGAATCACACCCCTGCAAGACGCGGAAGAAATTAATGAAGAGACTCGGTCAGGTCCATGCCATGAAACATTGCGGTGGGCTACGCACGCGTAAACTGGGGACTCGACAAGAATAGGATCCCCAGGATTGATCATTGCCGTGACAGCCTGTTAAAGAAGGCGTAAGCATATCATACAGGATCGCGTATACCTCCCCATTCAAGAATGGCAGATACTTACTTTGTAGATCAGGTCTTGCGATCCAGAACCTACACTGAGACGCCACCCTTCACCCTGTCTCCGGCCATGGATGTTTTCTTGCAGGCCGGTGAGCCAGTTGCGCAGCTGCGGTATCCCAGCAGTTTCGCCGTATTGCAGGCCCTTGGCAAGTTCAGCCTGGCTCAGATCCACCGGGACATCCCGACTGGGGTCAATAGGCGATCGAGCTGTGAAACTCAGCGAAGTGAATGGGAAGGTGGCCGCGTTGGGCTTGCCGGCCAGAAGCGATATGATGCCTGGAGTCGCTTCCAAGGGCAGCAGGCTCCGAACTGGACAAAAGTGTATCGGTACCTGGTTGGCTTAGAGATCGCTGAAGACTGATTGACTGACTGGGGCTGGGACTCCGATTCTTCGCCACAAGGGAAAGAAAAGGAATGTAGAAGTCTGCAGGGAGAGCCTTTACTTGGAAATTGTCACGACGGCTTGTGCTGTCGGCAGGGCCTGTGCGCGTTCCTTTGACCGGCGGATCAGTCTACCACAAGACGCATCTGATGAATGGCTACTACCACAGGAAGAAAGATCCATTCTTACCACGTTCACGTTGCTCATCACGGCGGATTCGATGGACGTCGCACCGAAAAAACGACACCTGCCTAAAACAGTCTCCCATTTCGTAATTTCGCGGTTTTAAAATTCTCAGGCGATATAGGGACGTCGATTCAATTATCTTCCCCGACCATCAGTACTAAAAAAAAGGCTATGTGGGCCCTACTGAGCGGATTCCCCCATCCATGAATATGATTGGCTGGATGTCTATGGAATGCGGGAGCGAATCCTTACATACCTCGGATTCTTTTGCTGCAGCCCCGTACGTTACGGCCTGCCCCACTCTGTCGAAATATTCTCCCAGTATTTTGGACTAGGTTTTATGCATCATGCTCCCACACCCAAAATAAAGAGACAAAAGGACGGATCTTCCTGGATGTTCAGTCGAGTTCAACTGCTGCTGATGATTGGACTACCTGACTGAGGCTTGGCACATGATGATCTTCACTGACTTGACTAGCGTCATCTTTCCTACGCGCTCTTCGATGTGGTTGCTGAAGCACGTTTGACGGCCGGAATTGTCCAAAACTCCTCTTACTGTTCTTCAATTTCGATTTTTCTGGCCTGTATTAGGATGTTCAGTCCCCATTATAGGGAACCTTGGCCGGCATGCCCCAAGCTGCGTACCTCTTCTACGCGTCCTGGCGTCATCGTGGTACGCTCCACAGGGCGGCCCAGACTGCTTCGCCAGGTCACAGCGGCCGGTGCTTGGGAAGAAACAACAAAGCTGATTGGCTGCCTCTCTGCCCTCATCGAATCGAGTCAAGGCTCGACTTGACAATGAAATCGTTGCTCCTGTCCTCCATGCCCTTTTTTGTTATGTCCCCCGGCTCCCCATGACCGTGGTAACCCCACATGATATCAGGCTAGCCCGTCCTCGACCGCCCTACCCCAGACCCAGCGCGCTGCCTCCACAACACGACCAAAAGATGGACTCCACCTCTGTTTCGTATACCTGCATTCCGTTAGGACTACGGTGGCTCATCAGAATGACTCAGCTGATGTCCAACGGGTTCCGACTTCTTGACCACTCTCAGATCTCGAGGCCCAGATTATGTGACTGACAGATCTCTTCAACAAGGACCCCGGCATCTCGCCACTTTCTCTTCATGTCTAAACCTGGAAACACGGCCAGATATATACCCTGTTCTCCGAAGCTTCTTCGGACGGATTGTCCTTCTTAATGAAAATTTTATTCGATCCAAGTACGTGAAGAAGCAGCACGCAATGTGCCTCACATGCTTTTAAAGTCAAAAGTCTGTTCCTAGGTCATTCTGATGCACTGATGACTTGGAAAGCGGGCGTTGTTTTTGTTAAATTGTGTCACTGCATCAATGCCTCTCAGGGCTATCATACCCTCGGGCGGAATTTATGAGTATTCGAAGGCTTTCTTCTGTCCAAGATGGCATCAAAATCCTGGTCGCAATATTCCGACGACGCTTACAGCGCGAGAAAACAGGGGATCAAGTGTTCACTGTTGAAATGGTCCGTTCTCTCCTTCCAGTCCGCAATACCAATAGTTGTCAGATGAAATATCATATCGTTTATGCGGTGGACGAGAATACAATACTTATGTACAGACTAGGATGTGGATAGCAACTACCGTTTCTCTTTAACGAAGACATGAAGTGTGATATAACTTGCCACGGTGAAGAAAGCGAAGAAGATGCCGAGAAGTGCGATGTTAGGCCACCAGAATGCCTGGGCTTTCAAGCCAAAGACGGACAGAATCATCGAAGCAGGAACATCTAATTCTACCCCATACTGACAAACTGGGTCAGCATCACAGCCTTACCACCTGGTGGTGAACTTACCTTGACTTCCTTCAATGATAGATAACGCAATTCGTTGACAGCAAGTGCTTCGAATGCAGCGTGAAAGAAGGAAATATAGTATAAGAATTCCAAAGCGGGGATGATGTGCTCTCTACTGATCAAGAGACCCGCGAACAGTAAGCTATGGAACCAAGTCCTGTGAGCATCTTTTTGGGTCACCCAACTTTGAGAGCGACGTACTTGAACAACATCACTAGCGTGCCGACTAGGCTAGCCACACTGGTATTTGAATAGGCAATCGAGAGCAACAGGACAACGCTGGCTGTGGTGAGATTAAATAGCACCAGGGTAAGCATGAACTTCCAAAAGCCGGCAACGGTCGGGACCAGTCCGGCAAGTCCGTAGACAATCCCACCGAACATGAGGGGAGGGACCACACGTAAAGGCAGAATGTCGAACAACACCTATTCAGTATGTTATGTGACGGTTCCGACGTTTGAATGAACGTTAACGTGCCTTGGAAGAGAAGTAGGTAAACGTCGAGTAATATCCATTCGACCTGGGGATGTAATTGAGGTTTTCCGGTTACCCAGCCCATAACACAGACCAACCTTTCCCGCATAAACAAAATCCGCTCGTTAGCGAATAACCCCAAACTTGACAGACAGGAGAACCCAAAAAGGGACAATGTGAAAAAGAACAGCCCTAAGTATTGCCACGAATCAGTATTTGATAACTGCAAAGATGCAGGGTCCTGACCGAGTCTATTTTGGAATCCTGCAATATCATTCCTAAGGGGAAATGAGTGAATATGAGACTACGAAGATTCATCGACAGACTTACGTGACATTATGGAAGAACAAGCCACAGATCACTGGAATCACATTCAGTCAGAGTTTTGGGGGAGGGCACATTATAGCGTAGCTACACTCACGAGCTAAAGCGATCGAAGCCAAGTAATGGGAAGCCAGTAGAGCGGGATCCCGGTACAGATTTTTAAACGCACGGCCGCTCAAGATCCTAAACTGAGTACCCCAACTCGCGCGTTTCCGACCTCTGAGTAGGGACGTCTCAAACACGACATCAGGAAGCTCGTCTCCACCACCATTCGAGCTGTTTCCATTATCCGCGCCCTGATGGACCTGATCGGTCTCTGCCTTAATATCGGCGGCAATGGTGCTCTGAGCATACGCGTCCACGAGGGCAAGAAGTTTGGGAGCTAAAGGTTCATTACCTGGCTTAGGAGGTCCAGAGACGACTTCAAAGAGCTGAGAGGTCTTGCGCTTGATGTAGGCACCTGTGGATGAGCTGATGGAGTTTGGGCGAGTCTGTAGCTCAGTCTCATCTCCCGGAGAACCAGTAGAAGATGAGGGGTGGGAATGGACAGATACCGGCACGGCTTGACGCCTTAGACCGCGTTCCTCATCTCCCAAGTTGCTCGTGTCTTCTGTCGGAGAGCTGGGTTCTAATGACAGCGATTCACTTCTTGGAGTACTGGTCATGCTTGCGTGCATGGTCAAGTCGACTAATGAACTAAAGATCAACATCATCCTGAGACACATACGTAAAAAAAAAACGAACTGAGGAAGTCGGCTATGTTGAAACCAGGTGGACAAGGACGTCCAATACCGGCAAAGTAATCTTGGCATTTAGAGAACTCGCCCGAGTAAACCAGTTTTCCCATAGCAAGAACAACCAGCTGATCAAAAAGCGCTACAATGTTGCTGCGGGGCTGGTGAATCGTAAATACGACAGTGCGGTTATAGTCCTTGGCAAGCGAGACGAGACTGTCTACAACGTTGAAGGCATTGAAGGCATCCAAACCTGTAGAGGACCCCGCGTTACTGTTTGTAAACAGAAGACAATGATACGTACTAACCACTAGTCGGTTCGTCCAAGAATAGAATCGAAGGGCTCGTAACCAATTCACAAGCAATCGAAACCCGCCTTTTCTCGCCTCCAGAGATAGATCGCCGACCTACCAGCCTGTTCAATCAATAAAAAACTGTACGAAGCCCAATACGCTTACCACTATCACCGATTCTCATATCTTTTATCTTCAGAATTCCAAGCTCGTTCAAGGTCTCTAGTGTTCTAAACTTCTTGGCCTCAAAACTCATATCTCTGGGTAATCGCAACAAGGCGCTGTATAGCACCGTCTCGTACACCGTCAGTGTGCTCATGAGCGTGTCTTCTTGATCCACGAAACCGGTTACACTCTTGAATTCGGCATCAGCCACCTCCCTGCCATTCACGAGTGTGACACCCCCCACTGAGCCCCGTTTGTTCTTCCGGGCAAGGATATCAAGCAAGGTTGATTTTCCTGCGCCAGAAGCGCCCATGATAGCCATGACCTGGCCAGGCCTTACGGAACCGGTGATATTGTCAAGGATGATGCGGGATCCGATGCTGTACTGGAGCGACGAAAAGTGTAAGGAAGCAGGAACGTGTTCGGCCATTAACTTGGATGCTTCATTGTCTGGAAGACGTATTTGGCCAAATTCCCCGGTTCCGGCTCGGCCTGCGTACCACAGAATTGCAGAGGTTAGCACCACGATCATACCAGCACCAGCAGCGCTGAGAGCCACCCAGCGTGTATTGTCAGGTTTCGGGGGACGCTGGAGCCAATTGAATAGGAGGAAGCTAGATTGTTGTTGTTGTCACGTACCACATAGCCAGGGACCTGGGAGTAGTGAAGACATTCACCTCCCTCACACTGGAGTGAGATATAAGGGTCGCCGAAGACGCTCAGAATTAGATCATTCATGGCTGGTTCCTCGAATTTACAGCCCTCGCGAGTCTTGCAACTGAAGGATGCTGGACCCCGGATGGACTCGGTCAAAAAGTCACTGATATCTGGTCGTGGACATTTAAATGCAATGCACATATTGATATCACACACACACACACACCAATACTGCCATCCTCTCCACAAATGAAGCGGCCAGGAACACAACTGCATTTGATGTTTTCGCAGGCGTACACAGTCGCGTTGACATCGTAGCCAGGTTGACTCTCAGAGGAACAATGGTCCAAAGAACAGTAAAACGATTCCACTTGAGCCGTCCAAAACTGGAAAGAACAGGTTTCTGACGGATTATCACAGCTGAAAGTCACTTGAGGAGGCCGCCCGGGTAACTGGTCAATGATCTTTCGGTCTGAAGACGTAGTCTGTAAGGGAAGGAACGAAGGGCACTTAACACATACTGGTTACGTCGCACATCTGATGGTTGTTGAATACGGTTTCCCCGCCTGTGTAGCACGTCATGTTGTTCACTTCTTCATCGAACGCGTTTGATGGTTCCCCAGCGAGAGGAAACCCGACACAAGCCTGGTCAGTTTTACAGACTAGAGTGACCGTCAGAGTAAAAGGAAGCTACGACAATGTCAACATACCATTACAATTGATTCCTCCCCAACCATCTTTGCACTCGCATGACTTTCCATCTTCACGTAGTCTTCGATGCTCGCCGTCGGCCAACGAGTCACATTCTAGTCAATGTTCTTCAAAAGGACATCGATGCTATGACAACGAGTACGTACGAGGAATTAGGCAGTCAATGCCTCCCCATCCTGCTGGACATTTACACTGACCATCATACGGGTCGCAGTTGCCGTATTGACCGCAGGTGAATGCAGGTAGTAAGCAGTTGAAACAGGGCGGGCACTTGCCTAACAAGCAGCTAATTGACAAGATAATACTAGAGAACGCTCAATAGCCTACCTGGTGGACGGACGACTGCAAGAGCCTAAGTGAATATCAGTTCCAATTCCTCTCACGAAGTAAGTGCTGGCATACAGAGAGAGGCTGGCTGGAGAGTGGCGCCCATGATACGTTTCTACCGGACACCGACAACGCAAGAAGGGAGAACAACGCGACTGGCAGCATCGGACACGGGTGGTGGATGTACCTGTAATGGCTGACATCAGACCGACAACTGCCGCGTGCACGTAGTATCTGTGATAGGAAATAAGGTCACACGGTTACTACGCTTATCGAGATCGGACCGACATCTCGCGTCCGGACCGGCAACCCCTCCATGGACCATCGAACATAATTCCCTTGAGCTGTATTCGCAGAGGTGGCTAATCAATCTAGTCTTCTAGTTATCCCCTCATCCGAGCGCCTTTTGAGCGCAGACTAGGAAATGCCATGCGTAAACCGGCCGTCTGTGTTGCGTATAAGTAGCATGTGTCCAGCATGCGAGTTCGTTCTTCCTTTTATTGAGTGGGACAGCGGATTCTGCCTTAATTCTCATCGACAATGACTGCTACACGCTCCCTTGCCCTCTCGGCCCCGCCCTCTCACGCATCTGTGACGGCAACAAGCATAGTTGCCTGTATCACCGCCATCTTGTTTCTGCTCTATATGCTGTCCCTGATTTGGAGCTTTCATAACTCCCAGAAATCATCTATCCCAATCAACAAATCTTCAGGTCGAAAGATACAATCCTTTGCTCCACGTCAGTAAATATTCTCAAATGCCACTTATTTAACTTGACAAAAATATCTCCAGTTGTCTATGCCTTCATGGTCATCACGGCTCTAGCTGAGGTATTTGGTTCAGTTTCGACTTTTTACAAGCTCCGAAACCTTGCTAGGTCGCCACCTCGTCTTGGTTATTAGTCCAGTATCACATACATGGCAACTACCCAAACTTTCTTACGCGTACTGGTGCTATCATTCTATTGTAACTCTTTTCTCCATCTTTGATAGTTTCTCCTACTAATGCAGCCAGATCTTCTGCGTGCTGGACATGCTTAACTGCAGGGTTATTTACACTTATCTTTTTACATCCGACACACCGGACCCATCCCGTCTCGTCTGTGGGATCTCAAGGGCTTTGGTTATTGATAACGTGGATGCTTTGGATTTCCGGTGCTGCTGTAGTCAATGGAGCAATTCCTTCCTTGATAACAAAAGGCAGCTGTCTTTCGATCGTCTACTGCGGACAGTTACGAACGCTTTTTGGTAGGTCCTCGTTCTTCAAGCGCGGTATCATTCTCACCCTATATTGTTCTCAGCGCTTGCTGTACTCGAAATGTGAGTGACATTGTTGATGCTGTTCCATTTATCCCATGTTCATGTTAACGGTATGAAGTGTCACCTTTTCCGGCTCCCTCGCCATTTTAATATTCCTAATGTGGTCCTCTGCGCGCAACGGACATCGTGTTCATACACCTCGATGAAATGCTCTTATATATATATCTTGGACATATGTACTTCTTTTTTAGTAGCATCTTTCATATCTAAATTCCATGAAGTAGCAATATATGACATCATATGGACATTGACCAAAATGTGCATACATTACTTGATCTCTCTAACCATCGTAAACAACAACATAAGACGGCTTGATCGCTTCACCTTTGTAGACGACCAATTCGTCGTGGTTGAGACTCCCCCCTCGCTCCCCAAGAACCTTAAACATAGTCAGTCACTGTCGCCCACAGGTACTGAGATGAACATACAGAGTCAAAGCCCGCGGGGGCCTGCGTAAGGGTGGGATCGTCTTGACGCAGTTTGCGTCCCTTTCCCACCACGACATTGTTGAGTAACACGGCACGGTAATCAGAGTGTCCAGTGTTATGGATGTAATCATTCGCCCTACACAGAACAGCTGGTTTATCAGTGTAACAGTTAACGAAACATGACCCATGCGTACTTTGATGTTGTGGCCGACGTATAAATTCCCTTTCCGAATCTACGTAGAACATGTCAAAGAGATTCGATGCCATCACCTTCTGTTTGAATGTTTACGCACCTCCCCCAGCCTGTGTTCTTCCCCCATTGACTGATGTTGAAAGATTCGCGGATGATATTGCACAAGCTACACGACGGCGTGCTGCATAAAGCGGTACCTTGCGTCGAGTTGGGGTCTCCGAGACTACAGTCCTTTCTAGTACCATGCCAGCGGCGTTTCTCATTTCCGGCTGTCAGATTGGGATCAGCCTTGAAATTCCCCGCTTTTTCGACGTCATCACTGGAGAACTCGTAAGTATGGGAAACCGAAAAATACGTAGAAAGAATATCTGCACCGATACTGTTGGTACTTCTGAGATATGTCTGATCTCAAAATGATCTTGTATATCTTTCTGACCGTAGGACAGCGAGTACTGTGTCGCCAGCCTAACTGAAATTGATGTTGGACTATATAGGCGATGGGTGGCAGGTTGGAAAATAGGCACGTTTCGGCTCACCGTTCTTAAACATCGAATGGTCATGAGGAACATCTATTATAGTTGGCGCATTCCGTCCTACCGCATCCTCACATACTTGTCCACAGAACGGCGAATCGCTCAGCTTCGGGACCTTGTGACATCGAAGACAGTCAGTCTTTGGCCTGGAAGTATTTTTAGACCCATATGACTAGTACTTTCGATCGAAAAGTCAACGCACTTTGTGTGTGTCTGGTTGGTCGTCGACGGTGTGGTTGAGTTCGGCGCGCTGCTCGAGTTTGTTGCTGCCATTGCAGAGTCAGCGCAACTTCTTCCACAATACGGGTGCTTCTTGGCTCCATCGACAAATTTCCGGCGCTTGTGACAAAACTGATGATGACATGAGGAGACCTGGAAAACAAAATCAGATAAGAATGCGGCACCTACCTCGCACAAGTCGCGAATACCGCAGGTCTTGGAACAATAGTCATAGTTAGCGCGCTTGGGTTTCCTATGACACCCCTATAAACATGGTTAACACTTGTCAGAGTAAAATATTCCAGGATCTACACACCTCGCACAGACTTAATGACGTCGTGTTTTGTCCTATGGGCAAGAAAGCACCGCCGTAAGAAGGGTTGTAGGGAAGTGCTGCTGCTAGTAGAGACATTGCGAGGTTGGTGAGAATCTGAGGGAAGATCGCCACATATATGCTATAGATATTATGACGCCTATTGGCAGAGTCGTGGGACACACCCGCCGGTCTGAAAACACGGTGAAGACGTGAGTTTCATGAGGCAAAACACGCGATTCCGTTGCGTTCGGAGGATCCTGTTTAGATCCGTCCTGCCAGTATATAGCGATAGCCAGGTCTACCTCCATCTTGTCATAATCTCCCTTCGGCAATGCATTCTTCGCGAAACCGAAACACTCGCTATCTCGCACCTTCATTCTCTCTGGCCATGACTCCCCAAACGCCACCCAGACCACTCTGCAAGGTTCTCATTGACAAGATCCGTTATTACTCGAGAAAGTCACTTACATGCTTTCAGAGATGCCAGCAACGACCCGTCTTCGTGGAAAATGGACATATGCACGAATACTGCGGTCGGACGTGTGCTGAAGCACAAGAAGGACGCAAATTGAACGCGTGTCTTCTGGTCGGATGTCAACAGACCGGCCGAACTGCACATGCTGACTTTTGCTCTAATGAACATGCCATGTAAGTGAGCTTGAAGCATTGTGGCTTGGTATTAAGGTGATATCACAGGGAAGGTGTTCGAAAGCGTCAAATTGCGTCTTGCAAAGCTTGTCGTACATATCCGAAAGTGACTCTTGATGGATTCTGTAATGCTTGCAAGCAACAGGTCACATCTCCGACGATCGCCACGGCATCCACTTCGTCCCGTTTCAAGGAATTGAGTCGCATTTCTGGCGAAGCCAGAGACGGTTAGTATATTAACTATACCGTTTGTACAAACCTTGACTTCTCTTGCCTTTTAGTCAACAGACATTTTACAAGACATTGGGATCCATTGGGTGCCCGGTCACCGACCTTGCGTAAGATTTACAAGGTCAGATCCACCGCTGAGGAAAACGATTCCTATATGGATTTCCGGTGAGATAGCATTACGTAGAGGATGCGAGCACAAATTGACACTCTGCCTAGAAAACGTGTCGACAAGCCCAAAGAAGTACGCACATTTCATAGTGCGCAATGCATCTGTGATTTGGGAGAGAAGTCGCCCGAAGTTTGTCAATACAAATCGTGCGGTATCTGTAGCATCATTAAGTCATCTTTCACTGCCTTCGAATTCGGCGACCCTTTCAATAACGGGAGGTGAGTTTTAGAATAACATATATCCGATGGAGCGGCTAAGCATCTTGAGCCAGATTCGGAGAGGGGATATATTCCTACAAGTTTGCGGCGAACGCTGATCGTTTTGCCACTTCCTGCACGTCGTCCCGATATCGGGTAACGATCTTGTGTGATGTGGTCGTGGATTCTAGTGTCGAGGTGAGAGGATGAAACAAATAAACAATAGATACACTAACGGTGTTCAGGTTCCCGAGGATGAGTCTTTATTCGTCCCTACCTCCGATGCTATCATCGCACGATATGTTCTCATGTACGATAAGTAATACTGTGGAATAGCATTGGGATCTTGTATGTAGATAGACTATGGCCATAATCTTAATTCGTCGTTCATAATGTTAACAAATTGTTAAATATTGAGGGGCAGCAAATTGATCGTGATGGACCCACCCATCAGCGATAACACGACGGAAACTTCCCCCACCGTCATGCGTCAAACAGCGGGGTCCTAAAGATCTTCGATATAAAATTTACTGCCTTTGTTTTCTTGAGAGATCCAGAATAAGCATAAACAACCAGATATGCAGGTCTGATCGCTTCGTCTGTATACACTACAGTTTCCTGGTAGTTGAGGACTTCGCCGGGTATTCCAATCAACTAGAAATAGTCAGGAGCAGATACGAAGAGAGAATCTGACAAACGCACGGAATCATAACTTGCTGGTGAAAGAGTACGGTGACGATTATGATGTACACGCCGTGGTTTTCCAACAACTACACGGTTGACTAAAACCATGCGGAATGGGGAACCCTCGGAAACATCGCGGAAGTAACTATCGGCCTCTGTACACGTTTGTGATCATACAGATAGAAAGGAGGTCAAAAACATACTGGAGGAACACGATGTCGTGTATATGCCTTTGCCGAACCTCTGAAACGAATGACTAGTCCCTGAAGCGATCGTATGAAAAAGGGATTGTGCTGTAACGACCAAAGACGAACCTGATTTGTCAACGTGAAAAGATTCACGTATGATGCAACATAGGTAGCATTCAGGTATTGTGCACAATTGGACATTGCTCTTGGTTTCTCCGAGACGACAGCTGCGAGATGTGCCATGAAAAAGAAGCTCTTCAACGTTGGCAAGGCCACGCTTTTTCGCTACTTTGAGCCTGTAAAACGATCAGAATATCGTCAAAGGGGGACGAATCATCTAACCTACAGGTACGAGGAGTACTTTTCCAGACTTTGCTCGGGTGAAAGTATTCGGAAAATGGCACAGACCTCAGGTTTTGGTTTGTCGGGATGCTTCCAAGACCTCATAAATTGCTGCTGTACTGGGTACCTACTCAGATGCAATATGAACTATCGGCAAGCAGGACTCACTTGGAAGAAAGTCCAAATCTGCCGGGGTTAATGGCAAAATTCGACTCGAGTCCTTTCGTTTTGAGTACATTGGGCTTTCCAGGCAGTGCCAAGAATTCTTCGAGGATAACGAGTCCATGGGTAGCATAACGGATGAATGGGAAGTAGTACGGTGCATGAATAACGCTTGGGCCATCGTCGACAGCTACTGAAGCCACTATTTTACCTTCAGCGGCCATGGTGCATGCTCACCGAACGCCTCGGAAAAGCGTTGTCATCATATCCGCCTACCGCTCAGCTGCAGCAAGATCTGCTCGCGATCAAAGGTTCACTACATGAGTCGTAAGGAATATATGAAACGCGCGTCTTCATGAAGGGACAGAAGAAAGAACAAAAGCAGGCAAGTTCTCCCACGCCTCTAGGTTCCTCTTTGGGCTTGTGCGCCAGTTGCACGCCACAGCCACCACCTACTCCGACATCGACACGAGCTGTATTTAGTGATTTTTTTGAATTTGTTACACCAAGCGGCATGTTTCTGCGCTTAAAAGGGGATAGGGTGTTGCCCTCGTGTTCTTAGCGTGCTCTTCAACTCTCACCAAACGTCCAGCCTTCAACCCTTTTTCTTCCAGAATTTGTCCAGATTTACTGCCTATCATGTCTTATGGTGCTCAGCGTCATACCATTATCTTTGCGACCACTTATAATCCGCCAGTCGCCCATAGAAACCCACCAACCCTTCAGATAACTACGACGCAATCCCCCTCACGAGACACTCAGGCTTGCATTCCAGCTAGCCAAAGACCTGTGTCTTATACCCCAGGATGCAATACGCAAGGAAGGGCAGACCCAAGTTCACAGAACGTTCGGCATAGTGTTCCTGCCAATTCCTTTAGACAGAGTCGCTTCGCAGTGACTTCTCCTACAACCAATCGCATCCTCTTCTACGATAAGGACAAGCCTTACTATTTTTTCACCAATTTTTCTGCCCACCCTGTCGTTTATAAGGGCGAAAGGTACCCAACAAGCGAACATCTTTTCCAATCTTTCAAGGTAGGGAAGTCGGCTCTTTCACGCGCCGCCACAACTGACAGATCAACAGTTCGAACATCGTCCCAGCCTCGCGAAACACATTAGGACTTGCTCTGAAAGACCGAGCGTGGCATTTTCTGAGGCTCGACGATTTCAGCCGGAAGTCCGTGCTGACTGGAAGGCTGTGAATATCAGCAAGGTATGGTCGCACACTTGCCTCTGGCTGTGACAATTAGGCTCATGGGATCAGATGGAAGTTGCTCTTTACCTCAAGTTCACACAACACAGTGATCTGAAGCGCGAAATCCTTGCGACAGGAGGTGCGGAGCTGGTTGAGGCGTGTTTTCCTCGTTTCCATCATTGTTAGCACATGCTGATGGTTCGGTTAACTGTAGGACTCTCCCAAGGATGCCTTTTGGGGTGTGGGGCTCGACGGGCGTGGCAGGAATGAGCTTGGTAAGGCCCTTGTGAGGGTCAGAGAGCGTATCCGACAGGGCGAATGATTTCACAGTGGCTCACCATGATTGGTTTCCGATCGTCCTTCGTGTAATTACACCGTTTTATGACTTGCTCCTCACCTCGAAAACGCGGCCGAAGCCATAAGTACGATGGAATTTTTAGTTCATGGTCCGCCAGCAACTTCTTTCTGTTTACCATGGCCTCTGTGCAACCCGCTCCAACCCCTCAACAGCTCTGTTCGGTGAATCCTCATCGTCCTTTCGCGTTGAATCGCTTTTCTGATAGCATGGTAGTACTGCCACCGAAAACCAAAGTTCAACAACTTCGAATATTGCGGAAAGACTTGCGCCAAAGAAGCAAAGCAGGCCGCGAACTCCAATTTATGCAACGTATCTACTCTTCAGTCGGGTTACCATATTATCTACTGACTATAGAATATTAGTATTGTCATCAGAAGCCGAAGTTCGCCAATCACGAGTTTTGCGGAAAGAAATGCGCAACTTCCGCCGCTGCCGTTACACAGACGACTCCCAAGGCTTGCAATACAACCGGAGGAGCAGGTACCGGGTCTTCGGCGAAGGGGGCCCCGACTCCGCCCATTAAGACAGCACCTATCAGCCTGCCCGTGACACTGCAGAGTGGTCAAGTCATCGATGTGGCTGATCTTGCGCGCAAGTATTGTCACTTCCTACCGTGATCTTGCTTGACAGCGTAGCTTTAGGCACCATAATCCAACAGATCCCCCAGCTCCAAGCGTTAATTTCGGGTGGAAATGGCCAGCCCGTCAATGTTAACCAGATTGCGTCCCAGCTCGCCAGCATGCTCGCCCCTGGGTCGCAGACAGGAACTACGGCCCCAGGCCAGACGAACGGTACTTCGCCGACAACGTCTTTTGTTACAGCCATATCTCAATTACCACCCAGCCCCACCGTCTTCCCATACCCTGTCGACTATACTTTCTCAGGTCGTGGCCAAGATGAAGAGCCAGAGCTCTCATTGAATAGTCCGACCTTGACCGCCGTGTACGTATTTTGACGACTGAGTATTCTACTGCCATAATCTTAATCCTGTTTTTACTGCAGAGGCTCGCCCACGTTCTCCCAGAAGTCGCTTTGCATCATGTGCGGGATGGAGCCTCAAACGTATTATTACTACTTTTGTGGAGATGAATGTAGGGACAACGCTTTGCATAAATACGGCGATGATTGATATAAACGTTCTACTATTTGTGGGCAACATCTGGTAGTAGAATAATCTTTGTAGCCTTTTTCCCTATTTCTATATCTTTTCCGACGCGTAGCAAAGTGGTATGCTTTGAGCCTCAGGATGAGTTGTTGGATTTCACTCCAATATTTTCGTTCTACGTGTCCGGGTGTGATACCCAGAACAGGTTGAGAAACATGCTGGGCCGCCGTTCCTTGTTCAATGATAGGACCATGAGAGTTTCGCGTTGAAGCCTGTAGTACTTTGTCGAATTCATCAGGGGAATGAGTAGTAAGCAGTGGTATGAATTTAATTGTTGCGCCCTGAGCTTGATCATGCAATCCCTTGGTCGCCGCTAAGACTTTTGTCTTCGTTGCACCGTACATTTCCTTTTCAAGCTTCTTACTTGCATCCTAAAACACACTACCGTCGCCGTCACCTCCTCTCTGGGAGTGACGTGGATAACAGTGACGAGCGATAGCATCTAGTTAAACGCTAGATTGCCATTACGGTAGAGTATTCTCGGAATGACCGATGACTCCATTGTCTTGGTCTTGAAATAAAATGACCAGCAGAGTCGAACTTGACTACATATCTAGGGATACCGATTTCTCTGCGCCCTCTGTTGATGCTTGCTTCTCGCGCGTCCCTTTCAACGGCTTGGGCCACTTCGCCGGAGGACCGTCCCAGATTCCAAACTCCTTTTGCATTTCCTTGATATTTTGTTCCCATCGCTCCTCCCAAAAGACAGTGATGAGACTCCTTGCGCTACTGCCACACTTGAGAGCCCAAGGGGCGTACTCCGAAAATACCTTGTGCCTCTTCGTGCTATTCAAGCGCCAAGGGTAGAGTGCTGCAGAAAAACCAGCCATGGGAAGGCCAAGATTGGCTAATTCGAAGTACTTGATGGCGAGCTCAGATTCCACATTGACAGGCATATTGCAGATGCAATGATAGAAATCATGACATTCGCGATATCGTTGCATCACATATGCCAATTCGGGGTCGTCAATGTAGTGAACCTAAGTCATTTCAGTGCTACAATCATGAGCTACGGCTAGCCAACGTACTGGAGCCCTTGTATCAGGCGTCACCCGGCAACGTTCTAACCAAGTAGTATATGCACGACCAAAAGTTCCTTCGGGAAGTTGAGCCAGCTTGTTCATATCCAAAGTCGATGTATTGATGCGTGGTCGCTGCTTGAGGATCTTTCTCCCCTCAGGGCTTTCAAGCATGATGTCACGCAGACGACGAAGAGATGGGCCAGCAGAGGTTTCTCCAACTACCGCGACCAAGTCTAGTGACAAGGTAACTGGAAATACAGTCAAGAATATCATCCTCAATGCTCACCACCACGACGCGAGTCAGCGAGCGTCATGAGCCCAGCACCGACGAGCAAAAAGGCATTTTCGAACCAAGTGAGGGGGATATGACCTGGATATGCAGGAGCGGTGGCAAGGAACCTAGCACGTTCCGGGCGAAGGGAAGTCAAGAATCTCTTTTCGGAGACAGCGCGCGTGGCGAGTCTGCACAGCGAAGCCATGATGGTGGCACCACAACAGAAGTGGTTTCTACCCGGGTCCGGCGACACGCTCACGTGGCCAACTCTTGTGCCACCCCTAGCACCGGCAGTGCGTTGTTGCAATCGGGTCACAATGGAAATATGTTGACTTTGTCACGGTAGATCTTCTACACAATGTCTTTGCCATCAAATGGACGACGCCGGTGTTGGCTTTGACCGATCGGACGAAGCTCGAGTGTGGCTTTGGTTCACGGACAATGTGGCCTCGCACCCACTCAGCTATATAAACTCAGCAATTTTATTTATCGTTGTTCAGGACTGGCGTTTCGCCCCTTCACTCTCCAGCAAACTTTCTCCATGAACTCTCTCTTCTCTGTCCTCATGGACCATGCTGGAGACACGGCCTCCACTCAGTCTTGCGACCCTGCGAAGAAAAGATATGCCACCTACTTTTCTGAATCTTTCCCAGACATCCTTGCCTCTCTGCGCGACTCGGATGACGATCAGAGTGCATGGAATTTCCAACCTTCTCCATCTCACCTCTTCCTTCATGCTATATCTCGTAAAGTTGAAACCGAGGCTACGCAAAGACCAGTAGCCTTCACTCCTGCCCAAGAGATCGCATCATCGTATCGTAGGAAGAGTCTGTCCATCGTCATCCCTCCCCGTGCCGACTATTCGCTATCGATTGATAGTTCAGAGGACGACACACTGGTTGACGACTCGGAGTACTGCTCTCTTGATGATGTCCGCCGGGACATTTTGGACACAGATCCGAAAATTAGGTTGAGTTCAGATGATCTCACTGACTTCGTAAGTCTTCTTTATATTCTGATGATTGTAAATACTCAAGACATGGATCTTTTAGAAAGCAGAAGCTTTTGCAGAAATGCTTCGTTGCCAACTCACCCCAGAGGACCCTCTTGTCTGTCCTCGACCTGGCTGCCGCGACACAGTAACAAATGTCAAGGGCTTAGCATGCCACCTTCATTTACATGACATCGTCGATGACCGGTATGTCGAGGTGGCTGTTTTCATTCACGCCTCGTGTTCACACTTCCGTTCTAGGCGTTTTGAATGCAACTTATGCGATGGCCGATACGAAACCAACCAGGAGCTCGCCATGCATCCTTGCCCAAGTAGATCTATTTCAGCACCCTGCAGCCCCGTCGTCGGTAAGCATCAGCGCTTCTACTAGTTCTGTTGCCACTCATTATCAGATCATTTTCTGTAGCGAGCTTATACCGTGTTTTCGCAAAAATCACTTCACTTTCATAATGATACCCCCTTTCAATCTTTTCAGATGTAATTGAATGTTTCTAATCGCCTTTGTATCTATATTTCATCGACATTTGTATTACCATTACTCTATACCCTTCATACTTAATCACATCGTCATCCTTGGAAACGCCTCTTTACGGACTCCAACCAGAACATTCTTATCATTAATGCCATCGTATTTAGCACGTCGTACATTTACGGGAACGTTGTATAGATACATCAAGCTCAGATCTCCCACGTCTGCCAACGGCATGGAAACGTGAGTTTGACCGCGCACGGCATGTTCACCCACAACCCGTTTAATGCGGGTGGCATGCTACCATACACCAATACCCGATAGTCTGGTCACTGACGCTGACTCCTTGAAGGGGGATGTGTTGCCTTTGTTCGCTCTCTAAAGCCTGGTGGTATTGTAAGCCACAGCCTCCTTGCCCGTCAGTCGTCTAGACTCCAAATAGTGGCGCAGTTCGACCAGTGTGAGAGAATGCCTTTAGAGAGGACATGACCGGTCAGACCAAGAGAAAGAGCACGCAAGCATTACGACAAACAGGAAACCAATGTTGTCGACCGCCGGCGTTTGATGGGGCCTGCAGTGGAGTAAGTATCATATCTAGGAGCAACCTGACGAAGTGTAACCAAACTCAAGACACAAAGGGTATGAGAGACACAGTGTAGGGACGAGACTAGGTATAAAATAGAATGTCTTGAATTACAGCCTGCTGCAGCACAACAGACGCATGTTCATTGGTCATCGGTGTGAACTCGTTAGGATGATGCTGGGAATCATTCCGGATATGTAGATGAGCTTAATCATCTCGTATGGCGTCACGACGTCGAGGGGTCCACCTAAAGAGCACGAAGACATTCCATAAAGAGCGATGGGAGTCAATGCCAGTACTTGTCGGACCAGGTTTCGGGGCGGTTACAATGCGGCCTATCACCTATCAATTGGACGCTCATCTCGAGTGCTGGTAATTGGAACAAGACCAATTGCTGTCCAGGTGGACATATAAGGGATACACTTTGTTTAAGGATCCAAGAGACGCAGGAGGAGTAGGACAAAATAGAGAGATTTTTACATTTTGAGCGTAGTGGTCGACAAGCCGACAACACGAAGCCAAAAGATGCACTAGCAATTGAAGTATTTTTCCGCGTGAAACGGTACAACTCTGAAAGGAAAAGGAAACAACAAGGTACTCGTTTCCCTGATCAGTCGATGCTATGCAGCGCCAGCACTGCTATGAAGTTACTTCCGGTACTAAGTCTGATGTGGTACCGAGGTACTCCGGAAGGTTATGCTACTTCCTCCACTGGAAAGCGTCTAAATGAGATTAGTCATGAGAAAGTCGTCTTCAGCTTGGTAACCATTTAGCTACCTTATACCACGAATAGTCTCGGTTGACAATCGGCTGCTGAACTTCGGCGGTAAAGGGTTGTCATCACCTAAAGCTCCTTCATCACACGTCTTTGACGAAGCGGAGATCACTTGAGGAATATCTTCATGTCCGAAAATGAGGGAAGAGTCGTTTGTCGGATGATATGTGTCCAGCGGGGAAACGGCGTCGTCTCGGGCATTGACGAATATACCGGAGGCCTCTATACTCTCAGAGGGAAGGTCGACCCGTTCTCTGGGCGCCGACACAGAAGACAGAGATGACATAGAGGATGAAAGGCTCGACCCTCCGCCGTATAGGGCATAAAATGCACCCGCTTCATCGTCTGATTCTGATTCGGGTTCTGATAGACCTTCGCTCTGAGTACTAGTGGCAGGTCAGTCGAAACCAAGAGAACAGTAGATGGAGTTAGCTGCCTACTCGTATATCTCCGACTCTTCATCATCACTTATTCCTGTTTCTTCCTCCTCAATGCTAAAATAGAACGAATCAAGTATCTCGTCGACGAGGTCGGGTTGATCCTGATAGATCGTGTCTGGAGTCATAAGTGAGTCTTCAATGTGCTCAAGTACAAGGAGAGGGTGGCTTCTGGTGGTGGAAAGAACGTTAACGTGTGTTTAGTCGGCTGCCGCTAGAATCATATCCCCACATACCCCGAAACCGCTTTACACAATCCCTGTGATTATCAAAATGGATCTGGAAGCAGCTATAGGAACTTCTCATCCGAGTTAGGTATGTCATGATGAACCATCATGGGCGCCTATCAACAACCTGTGATACTTACACCCATTTTGGAGTCAAGAGGCGCAGTGAAGGCGACAGCCTTATAAGTCTATACAGTCGATTGTATTGCAGACACGAGTTCAAGGCGTGCCTTTGCGAGTCAAATTTGAGCGAGTTGTTCAAAAAGGACTAGAACAAAACAGGTCCATACTGTGCACGTAGTATTAAGAAAATGATGTGTCCAGTCAGACGCGTGATTAAGTAGTCCCGATGCGCCACTTCTGAAGAGGCTGAATGTTCAGGCCATGAGATCAATGGAATACGCAATTAGGGCAAGGTGTCTTTAAACACCAGTAAGCTGGTTCCTGGAATGCAGTTTGAATTGAGTTCACATCGCACACGTAGTCTGAAGCGAGGATCTCACCCTTTTATCATGCCGGTTTCCCACCATTCGCCAATTCCACAAGAATGTATCCAACGTGGGGATCTATACTCTCTTGCCTTAAGGCACCTAACCGAGTAGTCAGAGTATCTCTCCACTTCTATTGTCCTTTTTCCAGTCCAAGAAATTGTGTGAGCAGTTCTGATAATTGAAGAGTAGGCTCTCGCGGCATCTTCGAATCTGCGATGGGGTTGATCTTTGTCACCTGAGTGGCCCAGATATAAATGGTTAAGTCGCGGAAGCTCTTCAAGCAGAAGAGGAAGGACATCCTATAACGGGATTCAATATTACCTCGGAGAAAGAAACATGACATTACCAGCTGCCCAAAACTGATTCCATCACACGGCAGGTAAAGTTCTTGCAACGCACTGAATGAACGAAATGAGACAGGTGAACGCCCTCTGTCATTTCCAGCTCTTGGAAACGCGGTCTCGAAATCCTCTCTCCGGTCCCATGGCTTAGATGTGCCAATGTAGAGTCGCCGGAGGGGACATGACGCGATTCCTGCTGAAGCAAGAAGTTTGCCAAACAGTTCAGGGTTATACTTAAGGTCCAAAACGAGCTCCGTGAGGTTGTGTAACGCGTTGGTCTAATGCCGGTTCAGCGACTTCGACATCGATGTTGAAAAAACGCACTTCAAAAAAATAGACAGTATTCTCCAAATCGTTCCAAATGCCCATTCGTATATGTTCAAGATGTCCATCTGTACCCCCAAAGATATTTTCGTCTAGCACAACACTATCGGTACCAGCAGAGCTGCGCAACATCAACCGCATGAGATGCTGTGCATGTTCCAACTCCATCGGCCCCGTTACATCTAGAATGCGACTTTCAATTCCTACCCAGGGTCATCAGATGAGGTAGAAAACAATACAAACGCAAGGTGACTCGCCTCCCCATTTGCCTCCCCCCTTCATTTCTTTCGCATACCAAGCCCTTCCGTCCCCAGCTTCCATTTCCAAAACTTCTAGGCGAGGGATATTGTACCATACCCTGGCCATTCGGCAACCGCAGTACTTGAGGCGGAGATGACGAAGTTGTGGTGCAATGACAGGGAAGGATTCTTCGTCGTCGCCTGAGGCGTCCTCGTCATCGCTGAAGTTCCCAAAGTCGGCATCATCAGCATAGCAGCCCTTGACGGTAAGACTGACGAGCGACGGGATCGATATCAGTACGCGCCTAACAAAGTAACCTGGTTGGCCACATGATATCACTTCGTGGGATTCGCAGCAGTCAATTGACGCGTGCGTAACATTGGTAAAATTTGGAAGGCCTGCTGCCAGTGCCTTGAATATCCCAAGTGAATAGTCAGAATGTCCTCGCAGCTTTATGTTCAAAGCCCGAGCGGCAGATACCCGCCGAAGATCTGCACACAAAGCTGTGATGCGAGCCGATTGCAAATCATCCTCAGGTCCCAGAGACACATTACACGCGATGTAGACGTGTCGCCATAAAAGAGGGCGGATGATGGCTGACAGAGTATGGCTACCAGCCAGCGAGGCACTGAGCAAAGAAACATTATCATGGACCTCACTGGCGATGAGAGAGAGGGTCTCCTGAGGGAGATCCAATAATTCAACCATGAGTCTTGCATTGCTGGCGAGAAATTTTGAATGCTTTTCTATGAACGGTAAGGGATGATCCGGAGAGTTCGGGAATACAGATTGCACGCCAGGTATTGATAATTAGCTGACTAACAAGTGGAAACTTTTCGGACTGTATTGCCGGATTAATGATGTCTGGCTTTCAAGTGAGTTGGGGGTATACCTCGATGAGGTACTTGGTCACAGTTTCACAGCATATCCTCTACAATCTTTAACATCGTCCTCGTACCAGTTCGAACGGTCCTCTCATAACCGTTCCATTCATGTGCGTGATTGCGTATAGTCCGTATCTCGTCAGCCAATTGATGCCTTAACGACATCGTTGAATCAGCAACGCCATGGCCTTCGGATTCGTTTGACGGCGGCAATAACATCAAGAACGATAGCTCCGTGTCGAGATGTGCTGAGCGCGCATTGAGATTTGTGGATCCAAAGAGGGTGAGTATTGGATCTGTCGTTGCTGTGGGTGAAAGCCAGAGTCCTAGTTTTGTTTTTGGTCAAGACTTTTTCTAGTGACAATGGTTTTCACCCACCTTTTGCGTGATAGGTCCAGCCCTCTTTCTCCCACTCATGGAATTGGATGCCTGTGCCAGAGCCTTCATCCCAAGATCTTTCTCCATGGTCTACAGTTCGAATAAAGCGTCGTTCCAGAATAGTATATCCTTCAGGAATACGACTAGATATACCCTTCGATCCATAAAACCCGTTGGCCTAGATAGTCGAATGAATCACCAATAGCTTCAACACAAATATTGGAGGCAAACCTTAGGGCTGGCTGCAAGAACACGAACGTCCACGCCCGGTGAAGTGAGCAAGAGATCCTGATAAGGCTGGTACAAGTTGAAATACCCGCTAGTAAGGTCCATGAATGGGCGTGGACCCTGCGAGATGCTTTGAAGGTGCTTGAATAAGAGCTCTATTGCAGTCTCTTCCTCTCGTATGCCGAATTGGCCACCTTGTACTATCGGGAGCAGGGTGACGTCACCGGCAGACAATCCGAAGGTTGAGGACTGGCGATGTCTTTCCTGGAAGGTAGACAAGGCCTTCTGGAGTTTCTCATTGAAATTGTGCGGATGTGTATCAGGGTCCGACCAATGCATGGTATAATCCTCTTGTCGATATGAATACGGTGCGCTATCCGACGTCGTATCTTCAGCTGGAGACAGCATGTACGAACATGTTGACACTACTTTCAAGAATTGGAAGCAGTAATTGGCAAGTTGCTTTTGCTTAGAAAAATGGATGTAGCGGTCTTGACGGTTGGTGAAATACGATTCGTTGAGATTTGCACTGAAAATTGGTCAACCAGATGCATTTTCGGAGCTAGCATATTCACTCACCCACTGATTAGAACATCATCGTCGGCGCCGTATATCTTGGCGTGCCATGTGCCCCAGCCCTCGTTAAACCGTGGAGGCATCACCTTCGCTAGCAGTCCACGAAGGCTTGGACTTCGGAAAAGGTGCACATGGACGCGCTGCGGGAAAGCGCGCAAAAGGGGGAGAAGTAATCTCGCTGTAGATGCAGATCCTGGCCGTGTTGAGCGATTCAAGTCTAGTTGTAAATACAACTGAAGGGCCGGCTTTCCTTGTAAAGCTGAAGAAAGCGAGGCAATCTGAGTATTTAGTCAATACAACCGAGGTATAATACCTAATCACATACCAGTTCTGTTTCACCGGAGCCGATGTAGAGCGAGGAGAGAAATATTCGATTTTGAGCACGCTGAATCATGTCCTAGAATAGGCAGGGGTTGGTCCTCAAAAAGAAAGGCTTCAATGCAAGTACACACCAGAACCAACGCGTAAAACTCGCTCGGTTGGGAGAGTATTTGTATTCCATTGGCGGGGACGGAGAAAGTTGGTTGTCTCTGTCTAAGATCGGCGCCAAAATTGTGAATGGCAGCATCAAATACAGCGGTGGATGCAGAACGAGCAGGGCGGAATCTGACTAGAGGTAATGCCCGAGTAAGAGCTGCCCGTCGCAAGGCGAGCATGGTGGCCGAGACGAATTGTTTTGATTTCTTGATTTCTTTCCCGTGTGAGTCAAACAGATGTACACAATTCGGACCGGACTCTGTATCCTCTCCTTACACAACCATTATAAAGTACCCAGAGTCTTCTTGGACTCGTCTACAAACCGGAGAAGAGCATCTACGTCGCCGCCATGCCCTCTCTTCTGCGAAGTATGTGCTTCTGCTACTCTTTCGAAAAGTTTCGCGATCCCTTCAAACGTCTTGCTCCCTTCACCGCCTACAAAGCCCGAAACCTCCTCCATCTCAAACGCCATCCGATATGCCTTGGGTATCATCTGGGGAATTAGACGGACGATAATGTCGAGAAAAGAGGGCTGCGATATGCTCATGGCATGCAAAAGCCCTTGTGCGGTAGCTGGCGAGCTTGCTTGTGCGGCTATATCTTAATTAGTGCTCTGTGCCAGCTTCATTTGGTGCCGTATCTCACCAAGAATGGACGTCGCGCATAGTCCAATAGTCCCTTTGACGATAGCCTTCGTGGAAGATGTGTGACTAATGGTATGATGCGGTCCACAAGATGAGTCACTCACTGCATGCGACATTTTCAAAGCGCTGGCATCACCGATACCCGCGCCGTCACCCTTGAGAGGGATGATATACAATCCAAACTTTGTCGAAGTCTCTGCAAACACATCTAACGCAGACAAGTCATCTGGATGTGCAGAAACATATATTCCAGGATTGTTGGTGTCGGAAGGAGGGAATCCAATAATGACGCCATCGAGGAACCTGATTTTCGTCCCAGTGAAGAGGTGAGCTATTTGCTTGATCGTTTCGGGATTGACCGCATTACAGTCGGCAAAGATAATATCGTGGCGAGCCACCTCCGCTAACTCTCTGTACGCGTTAAGTATATCCTCCGCGACACGTGCCGCTTCCTTTGGTGGAACGACGCTGTATATAATCGTGCACTTGGCGACGATTTCAGAATACGAGGCATGGACCATCCCAGACGCCTTTGCACGTTCAACTGCTGCCTCCGATCTACCATCGAGGTTCGTCATAATGGGCCCCGCTCCAGAGCTAAAAAGTCGAAGGGCCATCGCAGATCCCATGGCCCCAGGGCCCAGCAACGCGATGGTGTGTGAAGACATGAATAAGGTTGTGAGTACCAACGTTCTCCGAAGGAAGATAGATAGATAGATAGATAACCGGAAGGAAGATAAACTCGTTAGCTTCGGCCGATTCAGAAGGTCGGAATGACTTCCTCGGAATAGGTCTGGAATTGAAACATCACGGAACCGTCAAGGAACGATCCTTTTCTTGTGTGGCGGCCTCAGAACCATGAAAGAGTCAGGAAGATGATTTGTTCCTGCTTGTGCAGCATGCAGACATCACAATCAATACGTGAGTATAACTTCAACACAACGCTCAGAAAATATCCTCTTCTGCATCAGCCTCTTCCAACGGTGGCCAAAAATCTGAACCTTCTTCTTCTGGCCTTAGAACTTTAATTGCCTCCCGGAAAACGGCTTCTGCATATTCCACGGCAAGATCCGAAGAGTCGGGGAGGGGGACAACTGGAAGTTGCGGGGATACTAAACAAGTTCCCAAATCAGACTCGGACTCTGAGTTCCGAGTAAATGATGGGCTCTGGAGGTAGAAAGAAGTAAACAGCGGTACAAGAGGAGTAGGGGACGGGGACGTCTTGAGAGCGGCGGTCAGATACGGCGTGAGGATGATTTCTGGTGATAATGTTTCAGAAGGAAGGACAGGCATAGATAGATATAAGATCCATCTGTCTTTGGGGGTAGATTGGGACCCTTCGCCGATGACAAAGGCTATTGCGGCCGTTGACGATGATGTGAGAGAATTCGGTGGAAAGACAAGAATCCCTGTGTCAAGGACGGGTTCCCGAGCATCAGTGACCTCGTCTGTTGAACGCACTTTGGTACCAAACGACAGCGGTTGGTCGATGATGGCTACGCATCGTGCCATACAGTAGCCCGAAATCGACACTGGTGAAGAAACCGCGACGGGTCTCTGATGCAGAGCAGGACTTGATGGAAGGTGAGTTGCAGACGAAATCATGACGGAGCAAGTGAGCGGCTCAGGGAAATCGTCAAGGGTAACCGTATATTGGGAGTCTGAGTAGGTAATGGAAGACATCTTGCGGCCGAGAATATAGACGCCTCCAGCTACTGCAGCCGTCCGACAAAAGCCTTGAGCGATTTCGCCTGAGCCGCCATAATGACCTACGAGGAAAGGCGAGGACCCATAGCGTCCGGTCGAACGAAGGTAATGGCGGATTCGGTGCAGGGCCCGTAGAGTGAGATCTGTAGCGAGACCATATAGAAGAAGTAGATTGATATATACGAAGACATACCTTGGGCAGTGAAGCAGAAAGCTAACGCATACACAATCGCTGCTACTGTCTCGTCGTTGAGCATGAATACCGTTTTCAAAAATTCGCCAAACGCCATCTCCTCCCTTCCCTCCAGCTCAGGCTTTCCCTCAAACTCTCCTGAGGCAAACATGAGAAATCGCATCAGGCGCCGTTTATCCACCAGACTGATATCCTTGTTCTTGAACACATCCTCTTTGCTCCCTGGCACGCCTTTCACGGTTCCCGAAGAAACGTCGTACATACCTACGCGCTCAACAAGCTGGAACCCTCCATATCTGGATACTCCGGATGCTATGAGGGCAGATATGAGGGGCCCGACTGACGGTATCACAGCCGGTGAGAGAGAAATGGAGTATTGGCGTGCATGAGGCAGTTTAGTGCGTGTGCCGGAGAACGCAGAGAACGATCCGTGGTCCTTATCGGACCATTCGATGAACTCATCCAACGAGAGGCTGGCCTCGTCAGCGCCGTAATAAGGATTGTTGTCGATATGGGCAACTTTAAAGCCAGCTTTGGACAGCGCGCTGGGAAATAAGGAGAAGAGAAAAAGAATAGTTGAATTTCAGGCTCACGCGGCTGTAATGGATTCTACAAGACCAGTTCCAAGGATGACTATGTCGAAAGCGCCTTCGTCAGTCATGGAGGGAGAAGGTTAGGGTCACGGTCACGGCCGCGTTTGAATTTCATTTACTTAAGTAATCCTGCTGTAATCTTCCTCCCATGTCGATCCCAGGGAAACAAACAAGATGAGCACGACAAACTTTAAACGGAAAAGAGGCAAGTTTGAATTCAGTGGAAACATGAGTTACCACGGCGTGGGAGTTAGCTTGCCGACTTCCGGCACACTGTGAAAAAATTCTGGAGATCGACGTTCTTTGTTCTAATTCTGAACTTGAAACCCCTGGACTAACTGCGCACAGTATCTAGAAACCTCCAATATTATTCGTTACCCAGTCGGAATGTCGATTCAACTTATCTTTCTAGACGGATCATCCAATTCTCGGCCTTGGCTTCTGTCGACAATCGGCTTCAGAAACTTGGAAAAGGCCATCGTAAACACGGTACTCTTCTACGTTTCACGTTCAAGGCTTAAAATATCAATATTGGCTGGTTTCCTCCGTGTGCAACCCTGGCCATCATGACGCTTTTCTCGGGTTGCCGGCCTTGTTAAATAACGTCGGCGTACAATCTCCGCTCGATTCATTTGAATTCCTACCTTCGCTATGATTTTGCTCACTGCACTTTGGGTCTTCATCTTCTCGATTATTGTGCATCTGGTATACAAGAGATGGACACGGATTTCAATCGCTAACATTCGTGGGCCTCAGCCACGTTCAATCTTGTACGGTAGGTGTAGTATTTATCCAAATATCGCCTATGGTATCGTTAAAACTGTATCTACCCAGGCAACTTCCCAGAAATGTTAGAAGGGCAAGCTGGTGATGTCTGTTACCCACTCCCCTTCTTTTTACGAAATACTCATGCCACATGCGTTAGATTGACTTCAAGTGGCAGGAGGTGTTTGGAGATGTTATCCGAATAAAGGCACCCTTCGGTGTACGCCTTTTGTTCCTCCAACTGTAAAACAAACGTAACATAACATGATATAGGAAGATCGGCTACTCATTTCTGACCCTAAAGCGCTGCAGTACGTCCACCAAACCCCCGGATATGGTTTTACTAAGACGTCAGGCCGTCTTGCTGTATCTCAAACGATTTTCGGCCCCGGGCTCGTGAGCGTCGACGGTATGCCACGGCCTTTTGTATCCTGGACAATACATGACCAAGTGGAGTAGGCGATGTTCATAGGCGACAGAGAAGGGTTATGATGCCCGGCTTCGGAACTCCAGAAATCAAGGCTTTCGTACCAATTTTTTTCACCCATGCCGGGAAGGTGAATGTCAATTCAAGATGTGTCCCCTGTGGTCTAAAGTGTCCTACAGATGGCTGCCAAATGGAGAGATATCATTTCGGGAAACGATGGCCTGTCGGGTACTGTGGATGTCCCTGCATGGACATCTCGTGCAACGCTAGACATTATAGGACAAGGTTTAGAATTTCTAGGTGTCAGCTTGGAGATGCTAACATTTGATGCTTAGCTGCTTTCGACTACGACTTCGGGGCTCTTGATGACAAAGACAACACTCTCACCAAGATTGTGTCGAATATCGTGTAGGCCAAAATAGACTGTGAGGAGCAATGCTAAGTCTCACTTTTCTTTCAGCTTCGATACATTTGGCCTTCCAACAAATAAAGCCGTTCTCTCTTTGAGCGTCATGGACTTGCTTCCTTTCTGGCTTTCCAGATTCATCACCAAGTCTTTGCCGATATCGCGTTTGGCCCACGCTCATAAATTGAACCGATTGACTGGCGCCGTTTCGAAGCAATTGGTCCAAGAAAAGTATGATGCTCTGATCGATGGTAAATCTAACAAGGACATCATGAGTTTGTTAGGTGCGTTCATTCCTTTGCGTCATCGAATTCGTTGTCGTAACATAAATCAGTCAAGGCCAATGCATCCCAGAATCCAGAAACAAGACTCTCAGAGCAAGAACTGCTTGCGCAGATGATGTGGGTTATTCAAACTCTTTAGTGCGTAACTCACAACTCAACCCTTGCAGCACAATTATCATGGCAGGTCACGAAACAACGTCAAATTCTTTGTCGTGGGCATTGTTGGAACTTGCGAAACATCCAGAAATACAGTCTAAACTTCGAAATGAGATTCGGGCCATGGAACCTCTGATTCTTTCTCGTGGCGGATTATTCACGGCCACAGATTTCGATAATATGCCCTATTTAACTGCCGTCGTGAAGGTGGGTAACTGTGCCGCTCTGAGATAGCTCAATTCTCATCTTATCAATTCAGGAGAGCCTTCGATTTCATCCAGTTTCGTACAATGTTTTCAGAGTATCTGAAAAGGATGATGTATTGCCTCTACTGAAGCCAATAGTCAGCAAAGACGGGAAAACCATGCATGAAGTGCCAATTCCAAAAGGTCTCCAAATCATTACGTCGATTGCTGCATATAACAGGTACTTGATCGCCGCGACTTAGCCTTATCGTACTCATGTATATGTGTGACCTCCTAGGAACAAGGATATATTCGGAGAGGACTCAAATGTCTTCAATCCTGATCGTTGGTTGTGTGACAATGTCAAGTCAAGTGTATCCCTTGGCATGTATGCAAATCTGTATGCATCTCTACCCACTGCCGTGTACAGGCAAAATCTAATTGCTTTCCAGATTCACCTTTTCCGGCGGTGGAAGAGCTTGTATTGGGTGGAGATTTGCGTACGTGAACTTTTGTTCTTGGCATTATTCTGTATATCTGAAGACTTGATAGGGTACTCGAGCTATCGGCATTCATCGTTGAACTTTTGAATAACTTTGAGTTTTCCTTGACGGACGAAGGCGGCAGCATTCGACGGGAAGCTTGCTTTGTGATGACTCCTACGCTTGAAGGCCAGCGGGAAAATGGGACACAAATGCATCTTAACATTCGAATTACTTCTCGGGATGACATGTAGCTAGTATATAGCTGCAGGATGGATGTCACTTCGATATCTAGCGAGCCAAGTTTCTTTGGGGTGTTCCTTTGGTTTCCCGAGACAGTATGGCATGATGGATGCAATAAAATTCTCAGCTGATGCTATACCTGTGACCGTTCGTGGAAGCGCCCAGCAAAGCGACAGGAATTGTCAAGGAAATAATTCCTTGCATATTCCGCCCGAGCCGATCTTGCCGCCGGTGTCGATTTGCGGGTTCGCTCACCTTTATCACCTATCTGAATGGATTTCGGAATCTGCCAGGAATGGATATCCGTCTCTCATACTTATAGCTTTGTCACGGAGCTAATCTAGCCTTCGGACGTATACTGCCTTGAGCTAACCATGTCGTCGGAACTTGTCAGAATTGCTATCGGTACGTTGATTGCTGCAGAGATGACACTGTCTTACCGTTATCAGACCGTGGAGGAACGTTCACGGACGTGTATTGTGCACAGTCAGGAAAGCCTGATATCGTGCTAAAGGTTCACCGTCGCCATCGTCGTCTGTTCTCCCACTTACAGGTCGTCAGCTCCTCTCTGTGGATCCTCACAACTACCCCGATGCGCCAGCGGAAGGTATCCGACGGGTTCTGGAGCTAACGTCCGGTCAAAGCATACCCAAGGGCACGAAATTGAAGCTGGACCGGGTTGAAAGCATTCGTATGGGCACAACTGTCGCGACCAATGCCTTGCTAGAGCGCAAAGGTGCTCGATGTGCGCTCCTGACGACTGAGGGGCACAAGGACGTCCTGCGTATTGGGCAGCAAGGTGCGTATTCTCAGCCAACTGTGCTGAATTGTGTCTGAGTCCGCTGCAGCTCGACCCAATATCTTTGATTTATCAGCCAAAAAGCTTTCATCGCTCTACGACAAGGTCATTGAAATCGCCGAGCGCATCACTATTGCTACCTCTACCGAGGACCCAGAATCATCTCCAGCCCATTTCGAAGGCAGCTGCGACGCGTCCATCGTACGAGGACTTACAGGCGACTTTATCCGTGTTCTCAAGACGCCTGACCCGGACACCATAAAAACCCAACTCCAGTCACTCTGGGATGAGGGCTTCCGGTCCATCGCTGTTGCCCTCCTTCATTCCTACGTATATCCCGAGCATGAAAACCTCGTTTCTGGTATCGCCAGGAAGATGGGCTTTGCCGTTTCCGTGTCCTCTGAGCTCCAACCAATGATCAAGATCGTATCGCGAGCCAACTCGGCTATTGCGGACGCGTATCTCTCTCCTGTGACACGGGCATATATTGAGACGTTCGCCGAGGGTTTTGAGGGTGGACTCGATGCGCTTGGAAATAAGCTCTTGTTCATGCAGAGTGACGGCGGTCTTTGCAGCTGGAGAAACTTTTCAGGCCTTCGTGCTGTACTTTCTGGTCCTGCGGGAGGTGTCATCGGGTACTCCAAGACATGCTATGACGCAAACGATGGTACCCCACTGGTATCAGTGGACATGGGCGGCACCTCCACCGATGTTTCGCGATATAACGGTCATCTTGAACACGTCTTCGAAACAGCCACGGCGGAGGTTATCATCCAAGCACCGCAACTCGATATCAACACGGTTGCTGCCGGCGGTGGTTCTCGTTTGTTTTGGGAGAACGGAATGTTTGTGGTGGGCCCGGAGGTTAGTGCTATCTGCCGGGGGTCTGGGTATCAAACTGATGATTTATTCGTTTTCAGAGTGCCGGAGCCCACCCTGGCCCCGCCTGTTACCGCAAAGGTGGTCCACTAGCGGTCACCGATGCTAATCTACTTCTAGGCAGGCTTCTCCCCGAACATTTGTATGCTGTCATATTTATGCATTCCCGTCAAGAGACTGATTTTCTTCAGTCCCAAGATTTTTGGACCCAATGAAGACGAGGCCTTAGACCTGGACATTACTCGTCGGCTTTTTGAGGAATTGACTGCCAAGATCAGTGCTGAAAAAGGAATCAAAATGACTCCTGAAGAAGTTGCGTCTGGTTTCCTCCGTGTGGCGAATGAAGCCATGAGTAGACCCATTCGAACGTATGTTCTATGTATTTATATGGTTTCTCTGTTATCACTCATCATCTCTTATTCTACCTAGGCTAACTGAAGCCCGAGGCTTCGAAAGTGCCAGTCATAACCTCGTCATATTCGGTGGTGCAGGAGGACAACATGGCACTGCCATTGCTTCCATCCTCGGCATCACTCGTATTCTCGTCGCCCGGTTCTCCTCTATTCTATCTGCCTACGGTATGGCATTGGCGGATGTGGTTGTCGAGGAACAAGAACCCGCCTCTGATGTTCTCGACTCACGTACCGACGCAGACAACGCTGCTGTCTATTCCTCGCTCCGCGCGCGGGCAGACATGCTCATTAACCGTGCTCGGTCATCTCTTATTACTCAAGGCTTTCCCTCTGCACAGATATCTACTGAGCTCATGTACAACTGCCGTTTCCACGGAACAAGCACATCCCTTATGGTACGCGAGCCGGCGGATGGGGATTTTGTCGGTAGCTTTGTCCGGCAGCACGAACAACTCTTTGGATTCACACTACAAAATCGAAGTGTGCATGTTGATGATGTACGTGTCAGAGCAGTCGCTAAGAGCGACGGAACCGAGCAAGAGAGTCCATATGCTGAGTTAGCAAGGTCTACACTGATGGAGGCGAAGGGACTGCTAGAGAAGTGCCAGAGAAAGAAGGTATATTTCGATGGGTTGGGATGGACTGACACGGCTGTTGTACCGCTGGAGGAACTATCTCCCGGCGACCAAATTCCTGTGAGGCTTCTCAATCCTCTCATCAGTAGACCTGAACAAACAAATCCATAGGCTCCAGCAATTATCTTCGATGCGACTCAGACGATTGTTATCGAACCTGGATACCTGGCGACAGCTACTTCGAAGCATATTATCATTGACCGTGCAGGACCGCCTGCCCCCAAGCTCGTTTTAGATATCGACCAAATCGACCCTATACAGTTATCCGTGTTTGGGCATAGGTTTATGGGTATCGCAGAACAGGCAAGGATTTTCTTTTGTTGGAACGGTCCTCATTAATCATGGGTACAGATGGGGACAATTCTTAAGCAGACTTCCATCTCTACCAACATCAAGGAACGTTTGGATTTGTACGCCACTTTCTGTTCCCAATTTCCACCAGAATTACTCATTCATGTTGACAGTTCTTGTGCTCTCTTTTCACCTGACGGCCTACTCGTAGCAAACGCACCTCATATACCTTGTGCGTGTCTCTCGGTTTTTCACGTCCCTTCTGACGGGGTAGTAACCTTAATTGTCAGGCCATCTCGGTGCCATGAGTGCGGCCGTGCGCTTCCAAGCCGAGCTGCACAAAGGACAGCTCCAAGACGGCGACGTTTTAGTCTCGAACCACCCAGGCATGCCGAAATGTTGCCTTGTTAATCGTAACTAACCGTAAGTGAATCATACAGACGCAGGAGGCTCCCATCTGCCTGATATAACCGTAATGACCCCTGCATTCCACAACGGCGAGATCGTTTTCTGGACAGCCTCGCGTGCACATCACGCCGACATTGGTATGCTTGCCTCCCCTCGTTTCTTCCTGCCATTGATCAAAGAAAATAGGCGGCATCCGGGCCGGCTCAATGCCTCCCTTCTCCAAGACGATTTGGCAAGAAGGAGCGCAGATCCTGAGTTTTAAGTTGGTGAAACAAGGAGTGTTTGACGAGGAGGGTGTCGTTGATATCATGTACAATCAACCTTCCAAGTTCCCTGGTTGCTCTGGAACGCGAACCTTGAAAGACGTACATTTCGCATAGTCTTTAGCATTTTTCATTTTGCTGACATACTTTCCTGTAGAACATCTCCGACATGAAGGCGCAGATCTCGGCAAATCACCGTGGCGCTACATTGATCCGGGCTCTAGTCGAGGAGTTTTCGTTGCAAGTTGTGCAGGTATGCCCGTTTCGGTCAAAGTTGGTCACTGGCTAATGGCGGATCCGCAGTTCTACATGTTTGCAATCCAAAAGACCGCAGAATTCGCTGTGCGTGACCTGTTGCGATTTGTGAATACCAAGTTTGGCGGGAAGTCGTTGCAAGCCATCGATTACATGGATAGCGGAGAACAGTTGCAGCTCAAGATTGATATTGATGCTAAGCAGGGTGAAGCTGTATTTGATTTCACGGGGACAAGCCCACAATCGTACGTCTTTGACTTCTTGACATCTCTGTTGACTTGGTCTCATATACCTTCAGATATTCGAATTTGAATGCACCGACGGCCATTGTATACAGCGCCATCATATATGTGCTTCGTTCCCTGATTCCCACCGCCATCCCATTGAATCATGGATGCTTGGCTCCAATCAAAGTCACTGTCCCACCCCATTCACTTCTTTCACCCGGACCAGGCGCTGCAACGGTGGCAGGTAACGTCGAGACCTCACAGCGGTATGTCATATTCCCCACTGAACACGGGTCCCTAATAAGTCTGTAGTATAACGGACGTAGTATTGAAAGCTTTCGAGGCTTGTGGAGCTTCTCAGGGTTCCTGTAACAAGTAAGGGACTCGACTATTTTCAAGAGTGCTCTACCGACTGAGGCGAATTTGCTAGTCTAACGTTCGGATACGGGACCGAGATGAAAGGCTTTGGCTATTATGAGGTACGAATATCGAAACACTAATTTTCTCCAACTGACGGATTTTATCTTAGACTATTGCAGGGGGTTCTGGAGCTGGTTCGACTTGGGAGGGACAAAGCGGGTATGTATTTTCCAGCTGCGCCTACGGGGTTTTGAGTCTTATCGATTGATATGCAGTGTTCATGTTCATATGACGAGTGCGTATCCCATCTTTAAGGTAGTGGCAATATCTAATATAGTCCTAGACACTTGTATTGGTGACGCGGAGAACATTGAACGTAAATACCCGGTCATTGTACGCGAATTCAGCATTCGTACAGGGTCAGGTGGTTTGGGTCGACATACAGGTGGTGATGGTTGTGTACGCGAGATTGAATTCACTCGTGAACTGGACGTCGCCATTCTCTCCGAGCGGCGGTCGATCCCGCCGTATGGAATGCGTGGCGGATCACCTGGACAGACTGGGCGAAACTTCTGGTTGAGGAAGGAAGACGACGGGACGGTCACAACGATTGCCCTTGGAGGAAAGAATGAGTGTCCAATGAAGCCCGGGGACAGGATTCGTATCGGTAAGACAGACCTATGTTATTCTGAGTTGTACTAATCAATATCCCGAAGAAACTGCCGGTGGGGGTGGATACGGTGTTCCTGGATCTGAGGAAGAGGAGGCGAGTCAACTGTATGGGGCTTTCAACCGTGTTGCTCCTTCGACAAGAGCAAATGGAAGTCTTTCACAGATGAGGGACACAGCAGACACCAATTAAAGGTCCTGATAGAATCGTTCATGCTGTAACAATCATCCAGAATATCACATAAAAAACATCTTCTCAGGCTCTGTGCATGCCTTGATTCGTGACGCGTTCGTTGATATCGGAGAATGGAATCCCATGTGAGATAAGCCCCTTCACTTAAATATAACTCGTTAGACCGCATCTACTCGTCAGAAAAAAAAACCACGTGGAGGCCTGCAGGCCCAGGGTGAACGATGAGTCGGGCCGCGGCAGTTGACTTTGAAATATATTCCCAAAAGGAGAGGGGTAGTTTTCAGCTGCGATACGCATCAATTCCGAGATAACAAAATATATCGACCTTGGGAGGCTGGTTGCTCGGAATTCTGGCGGCAGAACGGATAGCAGCTTTCTGCAGTGCATATCTTTATCTGCTGGCTCGGTGAATGTCAGGAATATAGGGTCATGGCGCGGCAGTCTTCCAAACAGGACGGCGCTTATCATTCACCCAAACTCAGGCTGTTCTTATAATACATCCGACATCCCTTTGGTCGCAACGGTCACTTCTGTTTCCCGTATTACGAAGATGAGCATCGTGAGTTTCCTTATTCCATAGTCTGACTGGATCATGCTCATTTCTTGCTTTGCAGAAATCTTCCAGCGACGAGAAGCTTTCCGAAAAGGCAGCCCATATCGCTGTTGCTTCGGTGGAACATGAGGGCGCAGAAACGTCTCCCCTCAACCCGCAACAGGAAACCAAACTGTTGTGGAAGGTGAAGGAATGCTTTTTTTTTGGCCGCGTTTTGGAGCTTATACCTCAGTAGATCGACTCATTCTTGATTCCAATGTTCGGTGTCTTGTATTTCGCGTGTTTCCTCGACCGTGGAAAGTTAGTGATTGTTCCCTTCCTAGCCCCTTGCATGTGCTAAATTGTTCTCTTGGCTAGCATCGGTAATGCTAAAGTTGCTGGGATGGCAACAGATTTACACCTTGTCGGCAACCAGTACGGAGCGGCCGTTTCGGTGGTTGTATGTTTGATTCCCCCAACTCTAATCTGAGTCCGTATTGAGTCTTTTCCCCTAGTACGCGTTCGTGATTGGCACTTCAGTTAAATGTCTTCCATCTGATGCTATTAAACTTGCAGAACTTATGTCATCTTTGAACCCGTTTGTACGTCGTCTGTCTGTTTGAAGTGACATTTGATGCTTATTTTTTTCGCAGATGCTGTTTTGCTCAAGTTGCTCACCCCAAAGATCGTTCTTTCGGTCTCTACTCTGATTTTCGGGGCACTTACTATTGCTACACCTTTTTCTGGCTCATATGGACCGCTAATAGGGATTCGGGTGCTCCTCGGTTGGTCCGAGGCTGGTGCGCAAATCATTGTTCTATATGCTGCTCTACTTACGCTCTTGAAAACAGGTGTTTTCCCCTGTATCGCGACTTACCTTACGATGACCTACCGTCGTGAAGAGTTGGGAAGACGACTTTCCTATATTTTCCTGTGTTCCGCCCTTTCTGGAGGCTTCGGTAAGTGAGCTTAAACCCTGGGTTTTCGAATCTAAATGCTTCGAATGTGTAGGTGGACTTTTGGCGTACGGCTTAACGCACATATCTACCGACACCTTGTCCGGATGGCAATGGTTATACATCGTTGAAGGACTCTTCACTGTTGCCCTCGCTCCCGTTGCCTATTTTTGGATCCCAAATCGCATTGACCAGGCATGGTTTTTGAACAAGGACGAGAAGGACATGTGTGCTGTTCGATACGAGACGAACATGACACATTACGATCCAGATGAGAAGTTCGATATTCAAGTGGTTCTTCTAGCTTTCAAAGATTGGAGAACTTGGGCAAGCGGTGTTATCCAATTTGGTGCAGATATCACACTCTATGCCATTTCTACATTCATGTGAGTGCTTATTCCCTAGATTATCTACTGATACCCGTTCAGCTGACGCCATTCCAGGCCCGTCCTTATTAACGGCATGGGATACTCCTCTTACCATGCGCAGCTTCTTACGGTTCCGGTCTACGTTGTTGCCGCCCTTTCGTTTATGATCCAAGCTCAATTTTCTGACCGCCTCTTCCTCCGCGGACCATTTATCATTGGGAATTTCTTCATTCAGATCGTAGGCTACATCATTCTGGCCACAGCGAAGCCTGTTGGAGCGCGTTATTTTGGTGTCTACGTTGTTGCACTGGGTCTTTATACACCGACTGCACTTAACGTTGGATGGGTTGGTCCTGATATCGTCTCATTTAATCTCTTCTAATCTCTTTCATAGACGCAAAATAACTTTGGTCCTCATTATAAGCGAGCAGCTGGTGTTGGCCTTATGCAATTTGTTGGCAAGTGAGTGTCTACAGTTTGAGATGTGGTATCTTCACCTGCTGACTTGGGACAGCTCTGCCGGTGCTTGCATCGGTCAAATATTCGATACCCGTCTGCAGCCTTATTACCATCGCTCATATTATATTTCCATTGCGCTTACGGCGCTCAGTATGATAGTAACGACCGTTGTGGTATGTTCTGCGCCCTTTGTGATGACAAAACCCTTACCGTTGCAATAGATGTTCTATCTTCGGGAAGCTAACAAGAAGAAGGCAGAGGCTGTGGCCGCGGGTGCGCCAAACGAGCCCCATCTTGGCGATAAGAATCCGCACTTCACCTTCGTTTTATGATAATGGTTCATGATATTTAGTATGACAGCGTGGTACTCTTATTTTATATAACATGTACTCTATTAAATTTATTGACTGTTCAGGTGTAATGTGGATATACGAATATTAACAATTGTTACTGTTCATCTTGTTGGACTTCGACGAAGCCTAACTTTACTCAGCAACCCAATTCAATCTTGTCTAGAGCACTCATCTCCCCATTCCGTACTGTCTTCTACAATCGTAGCAATGTCTGTGCCTAACCCCGCAAACATGGAGGCATTCCTGAACTTCTTCAAGAGTGACATGATAGACAATCCTCCTGCACCAAGGAGTTACCTTCGTATCCCAAAAAACCTCACGCCAGAGTGGGAAAGTTTTTTCGAAAAACTCGCAGTGTTCTGCGAGAATTCATGTGGTTCTGTCAATGGTATCCCAAATAATACCCATGAAAGAGTTGCGTGGGAGAAAAGGCAATGGATCATGGATGATGAGAACCTCGATGAATTCGATATGTGGCTGACTGCCACAAACACGAAAGAGAAGGCGAGCCTTGCTTCACTCTCGTAAGAAATGACGCTCATAGATAGACAGGGAAATGAAGCACTCAGAAATGGTGAATCGGAGAAGGCTTTTGAATTGTATATGTTATCAGTGCGAACTTTCCCGTGTCCCCACGCAATGAACAATCTGGCTGCCTGCGCATTGAAAGAGAACAGGTGCGAACATTGTGCTTAACTCTAGATAGCGACATCAGGACAACCTCCAACCGCAGATTCTCTGTTGTGGAGCAACATACCACCAAAGCTCTGACAATCGGGTATTTAACCAACCCTGTCAAGCGCGCAAAAGCGCTCTACCGCAGAGCAAAGGCTCGTTGTCATCTAGGAAATTTTAAAGAAGGGCTTGAAGGTAGGCTTTCAGAACATTAACAACCGATCACTACCAGGTACCTATGGACCCAAACTTAGATATCAATTTGGCCCTGGAACTACAACCCGGCGAGACAGCCATTCTAGCTTTGAAGGATGAACTGACGCAACTCTTGGATACTGTGGTGTCAGCTGCTAGTCTGAAGAGATATTTAGATCAGCAGCCTCAACCACCGGCCAAAATCAGCTGGTCTCAAGGTCTCAATAAGGCCGGCCAACTAATCGAAGGGTGGCAATATGACAAGGTATCCAAGGATTCTCCCTTGAGGAGAGCCCCACCACCGGTGTACTGAGTTTGAATTTCTGTATCCGTTAGCTGTACACTTGTAAAATGAATGATAAGCTAGTGAGTGGTATCTGGCGCGCAAATAATTATAGCGGTGTGTAAGTCTAGTCAACGCTTCCAGTAGTGATAGTCGCACAGGACATTAAGATAAGGTCTCTTCATCCTTTTTCAGATCTAAAGCAGCTGCTTGCTGCATCCACATGCTGTAGTACAACCCGTGTTTGCGTAGGAGCTCCAAATGGGTGCCTTTCTCGGCGACTTCCCCGTCCTTAAGAACAATGATCATGTCTATGCTACAATAAGTCCACCGTACAGAGAAGGCAGCACGAAAAGACTCACCCGCTTCAACAACGGTCCGCAACCGATGTGCAATGAAGATACTAGTTCGCGTTTTCGTCAGCAACGTGTCATTGATACTCTTCATTAATTCATGTTCTGTATGAGCATCCAAGGCAGAAGTCTGGGAGCGCATCAGTGAACGCCGTAAAGCAAGGATGGATCAGCGTACCGCTTCATCGAAGAAGAGAATCGGCGGATCTTTTAGCAAAACACGAGCAACAGCCAATCGTTGCTTCTCCCCACCACTGATCATCAGCCCGCGTTCCCCGACCTTGGTCTTGAAAGCTTCCGGCAGTCGTATAATCGTGTCATAAACATTGGCCCTTTTCGTGGCTTCTATCACCTCGTCATCGGTTGCATTCAATCTTCCGTATCTTACATTGTGCATGATGTCCGCATGGAACAAAGGCGTATCTTGAGGAACGACGCCAATACTTTGTCGGAGGCTTTCCATCTGAATATCGTGGATGTTTTGGTCGTCAATGAAGATGCGGCCTGAATGGGGATCATAGAAACGGAAAAGAAGGCGGAAGACCGTCGACTTTCCACAACCTGATGGTCCTACTATCGCGACTTTCTTGCCTGCGGGGACGGTGAAAGACAAATTCCTGAATATAGGCCGATCAGGATGGTAACCGAAGTTCACATTCTCAAAGCGGATAGCACCCCCTCGAAAGTTCAGGGGCAGGGCCCCTGGTACATCCTGTGTATATGAAGACATCAGGGAATGTAAAAAGACGTTAGGAGAAAAAGACCACCAACCTCAAGCGGCGGATTTTGCTCACGAAGCTTGAAGAGGACTTCCATGTCCAAAAGGTTTTGGCGCATCTCACGATAGATTGTCCCCAAGAAATTTAATGGGAAAGATAGCTGGAAGATCAGTTGGTTTACCATGACCAGGTCTCCTACCGTCATTGTCCCTGAACATTAACGATATATAAGACACCTGGAATTCATCCCTATTTGAACTCACCATTTATAACACCTTGGGCAGCCATAAACATAGTCATCGTAAGAGCACTGGAGAAGATGACGTTCTGTCCAGAATTCAAGAGAGCCAAGGAAGTGGTGATCCTAGTCGACAGCCTCTCGTAGTCTTTCAAATGACGATCGTACTGGCTGATTTCGTATTTCTCGTTGTTAAAATGCTGTCCTGAATAAGTGAGCAGATGTTCGAGCTCTTCGGTGGAAACCAGAAACCTTGACAGCCTCGAAGTTGATCAGGGAATCGACGGCAGATGTGGCAGCAGCATTATCAGCTTTATTGGCCTCTCGTCGGAAGCGCGTTCTTCATGCCGATTGAGAAGTGCTCATATTTACGCGGAATAAAGTCTTACCGCCAAGAGGTTGTTCGAACAGTAAACCATGTATATGCGGCCAAAGTTGCTAATGTGATAGCTGCAAAATCCCAGCTGAACTTGTAAGTCTATTCCAGCGTCACGCTCCGTATACTCAATGCATGCACAAGTAACACTCACCAAAATACCGCACACGAGAGAGATTTCCAATGCCGTAGGAATGATCCGGAAGAGCACTGCTTGCAAAATAAATGCAATCCCTCTATATTCTATCAATTAGAGTCTGTCCTTCAAGTGAAGAATGTACGAACGCACTTCGTACCACGGTCGATAGCCCGTGTCAGGCCACCGGTTTGACGAGACAGGTGAAACTGAAGGTTCATGTTCAAGAGCTGTCCGAATGTTTCGCGCGCCACCTTTCGAATAGCTCGCTGACCGATATTGGCAAAGACGGCGTTCAGCGACTCTCCAAAAACTGTAGCTCCTATTCGCGCCGCACCATCTGAATGAAAAGTTAGAAGCAGTCCAGACGAAGGACATCGAGACATACATCCAAGAATTAAGGAACCTGCTACTGTCCAGACTGCGGCTGGCCCAGTGATGTCCACATTCAAGGCATCCACGACGCTTTTGAATATCAAGGGGACTTGCACATTAAGTAGCTAGAAATATTCCAGGATATAAGACATGCATGTAGTGACTTGTACGCACCTTGCCAGAAATTAGTAGTCCAAAGCCTAGAACGACCGTAGCCCGTGTTTTCCAGTCGTTTTTGGGCCACACATTCTCCATCAACCGCTTGACTATATTCCAATCGCTTTTACGCTGCTGCGCTACAGTCATTTCGTTACCGGAGTTGGGCACCGGTTTTGGAGTTGCGCTGTTCGGACTTTTAGCAGGCTGTGGACCGGCCTGGTGCTGAAGGGACCGCCATTGAGAAGTCGGACGATAGACATGGGCGATACCCGGTGAACCCGAATTTCCTAGTGAAGACCTTCGGAGGCAAAGTCTCGCTTTCGGCAAAAAAGCAGAAGAAGCCTGGACCCTAGAAGCGAAGACCGTCATACGGGAAGTGTGAGTCCACATTTCGCGTTGGAGGGTCAGCGGCCCAACAATCTTCGACGATTGTCTCGATTATCTGGATTGAGTCGTTCGACGCGAGCAAGATGGCGGTAGGATGAGAGAAGATGCGCGCGCGCAAGTATGCGTCAGCTTGGATGCTTGATTGCGCAATCGTTATCTTATCAGATAAGCTTAGTCATCATGATTTTATCTTCAAAGTTGCAGCACTCTAAATTATCTCGAGACTTGTAACTGCCACGATGAAACCGCAAAGCCTCTGCTGCCGGTCCCAGGATACGACATTCGGCACCGAGCGCTTTATTTTACGATCGCCGCCTGGCCAACGGGATCTAATCATTTTTCCTTCCTTTCACGGATGCCTTCAAGATTTGTTCAAGATATCTCACTAGTTAAGCCCATTCGTGTGGCCGGAGGAAATAAAGGACGACCGCCGAACTTCAACGCACCTCAGACTTCGTACCAGCATGATGCCAAAGTTTATCTACTTACTCCATTTGAGTGAACCCCATGCAGTTTCCTGGCTACCATCATGGAGCCATCCGAGTGCTGACACGGTAAACTTCTCCACCATATCGAGAACGGCAACTAAAGTGACAGTTTTTTTACTCAAAAAGAACTAGTCACAGTCCGTCCACGTCATCTCCGCCATTTGAGAGCGCGATGAAAATTTCGACGGCAGTGCAGGGAGAAAATAACAACAACGAAAGCCGACTCCGAAGCCGGTTTCACCGTAATTTGTCAATACCTCTTTTGATCAATAGTAAGGTTGAAAGGGCTGGCGCGCAGGTAATTATTCGGAAGAAGTCGTGGATACATTCTCTGGGAGCAGTGACTTTTCGGCATCGAATCGTGGACCCACCGGGACCTACTACCACCGAGTTCGATCAAGGGCGTACTTGGTATCAGTTGGTATCTCATGAAAGTCTTCAGCTAAATCACTGATCAGAACGCGTCTAGGCCTGATGGCAATTTGGCGCGTTGCGCACGTGACACCATCAGCCCTGACTCTCAACCCGCTAAACCGCCAGTGCCGGTCCTTACGAAGGAGCGACCTCGCCGATCATCACCACATTGGTACGAGCCGGAGACTCGACAAAGTTCTCCAGAGATGCACAGTCCTCAGTCCTCAATGAGCATGCAAATTTTCGTTCCCGTTTCACTTCCTGCCATGTGAATTGGCCCTTTAAGCGGTGCTCACTGTTGACCCTGCTGCTCCCGACCATGTCACATATGTACTACATTAATTGGGTTTGATGTAAGGAATTGGTGGGATTGGTGGGGTGGACAGATAATTACCACAATAAGTTAGTCACAATTCACTCCGATTCGGAAGTAGTCTTGTCCCTTATCACAATATCAAGGTACTAATATAGTATTCGTCAGTGGAAACCCAAAAGCTCACGCGTCTGCAGACTTTATTTAAAGACAGGGGAGGGATCCAGGTGTCTAGATAGAGACTACCATGATCCCCCCTTTCGACGTGTGCATTCCACCCTCTGACTCAGTCGTAACAGTTAAAGCCATTAATGTTGGTACCGACGCGACGCTCTCTCCTGCTTCATTTTTCTTGCAACCTGTCCTCAATGGCTTCGAAGGCGTGTACGGTCCTATATACGCCTTCTTGATCGAACATCCTGTCAAGGGCAGAGTCATGTTCGATCTTGGGATTCGCAAAGACCAGGAGAACCTCTCTCCAGCTGTACAGGGCCTCCTGGAGATTTGGAATTCGATGGGTCCGTATTCCTTGGTGGTGGACGGCGATGTCGCTGAGAGACTAACCGCTGGTGGTGTTGACCTTGAGAGCATGAAAGCTGTCATCTGGAGGTAAGCGGTGTCCACTTTATTTTCACTCGCCAAGGAAGGGCTCGTTAACCATCAGTTATAATTAATATAGTCACTCCCATTTAGATCATACCGGTAGGTTGGCTGGTGATATGAGATCGTTCCTTGTACTCACGGATTCGGCCGTCAGGCGATATGGCTACTTTTCCCACAACGACGGAACTTCTTGTCGGCCAAGGAACTGATTTACGAACATATCCCGAATTTCCTGACGCGACGCTCGTGGAAAGTGATCTCGCGTGCGTTGAATGGCGCATTTACGTGAATGAATACGACTGACGCTGTCTCATTGACAGAGGTCGTAAGGTCACAGAGATCTCTTTTGAAGATAGCACCCTTCGCATTGCCGACCTAGCTGCTGTGGATTATTTTGGCGACGGTAGCTTCTACATTCTGGAGACACCCGGGGTGCGGATCAGCGAATGCTCAATTTTCACGAGAACTGACATCATCTGCAGCACCATCCGGGCCATATATCCGGTCTTGCACGGGTAACTCCTACAACATTCATCCTGCTTGGGGGCGACTGCTGCCATCATCCAGGTCAGCTCAGGCCGACCGCGACCCTCCATGCACGCTGTCCTTGTCCAGGACATGTCATCGACTCTGCCAAATCCTCCGTTTGCCCAAAGCAATTCTCGTTATCCTCGGATGAGGAATTTGATCTGCTATCTCGCACCAGTCCCATGCTAGGCATACCCTCGGGAGTGTCGGTGTATGCCGACCCCGAGACGGCCACCACCACAATAGAGAAGCTGCTCAAGCTCGATGCACATCCCGATGTTTTATTCCTGATTGCCCATGATAGTTCTGTTCCTGGGAAGATAGACGAATTCCCCAAGAGCCTGAACGGCTGGAAAGATAAGGGATGGAAGCAGGAATTGACATGGTCATTCTTAAAAGAAGAAAGCCGGGCTTTTAGATTCGGTACCGTAAAGGCTTAAACATTGATTGATGTGCTACATGATATCCGGTTCCCGTAACGTTAGTGGTACAAAAGTAGTTGTACAAGCATGCGCAAAGACCAGAACTAGAGAGCGATGATAAATAACGTGAGTACAAGAGAAAATCATAACAGCCCATAAGATTTCATGCCCAACAATCATTATCCAGCCACCACCGCTTCTCAGCTCCATTCACACTCCATTCCGCAACACTTTCCGTCGTGGCAACGTAGATATAAGCACCAGAAGGGTCAAAGCATGTTCCAGCGATATCCAGGTGGTTGTCTTCGTCACACGGAGGTGTCTCCGGCGGCCTTTCATTATGCCCACGTCGCTGTCGGAATGAAATCGTTCTTGGTGTGCCTACAGGAGAGAACGAAAGATATCGAGATGGCGCACTAATGTGCACAGATGGTGAAGGTGAAGAGGAGCGTGAAGGAGTATGAGATGAGATGCAGTCAGACTCCAGCTCATCTACTTCCATGTCATCATCTCCACCCTGATGATCGTTTGCGCCACCATAATAGAAGTCGACAGGATCTCGCGAATCTTCGCTAGTATGTCTTGAACGTATCCCATGTCGACCCAAAAGTGTTTGGACATCGTTTTCTACTTGCCTATCGCCCAACGGCGGTATGACAACGAGATCGTCTTCATCATTACTATCCATAGCTTCCAGAGCCGAATTTAAGTCTGTGGATGTCGGGCGTCGTGATCGTCTACGCGATTGTGACGTCGAAGGGGACATGGAGGGGATGCGGAATGTATCTTCAAGCGCCATGAACATGAAAGAGGACGGCGGTGGTGGCGGTTCGAAAACTTCGTAACTCGTGACAGGCGGTGTAGCACTCCTTGGAGGGCGGGAGGCTGATTGTATTCGATGGTGGGGGTGATTCGCTTCACGGGGACGTGAAGATGATTGAACTGTGGGTGATGGAAAACCAGGAACATGAATTATTTCTTCAGTTTCAAATGTACGGGCATCAACAACGTGGAGGAGTGAGGTGTGCTGAAAAAAACGAGATCAGGCTCTTGTCACAATAAGGAGTCTGTATGAAACGCACCTCGGTAAATGTCATGAGCTCTTTGCCCTGGCCATTCCTTCCCCCATGTCCAAACTTGACATTCCGAACGCTCCATCCGGGCGCTTTACAGGTGCCGCGTGTCCACTCCCATAGATCGTCTGAGAGCCAGCCCGTTGTTCCCCCGTAACCCAGTGGTACGCGATTTTTGTCGGTGTAGAACGTCTTTAGCGGTTTAGTGCTTCGAACATCCCAAACTGCGACAACACCTTCTTGAGATGCTACGGCATACTTAGTGCCGTCTGATGAAAAGGAGGTCGAGAATGATGCGACCAATGCAGTTGATGCATATGGAAGCGGTGAAGCTTCGGGTGGAGGAAGGGAAAGTGTAGCGATTGGTTGTATATTGATCCGCGATCCACCCGTCAGTCGGTGCAAAAATACCTTGGATGTGTCTCCGACAGAGAGAAGCGTTCTGCCATCAGGCGATATAGACGCTAGATTACCAAATATCAATTGGAATCTGGAAGGGAAGTGATATATCGAAGCGCACAGTGGTTGATAGGGACCCTGAGTTCAAGACAGCCGACCTCTTGCAACTTGGAGCGGTACCGTGTCCGGATGGGAACATCGAAGAACCTAACAGTTCCATCGTTGTTGCTGATTGCGACACGGGGTTCAATGCTGCTTTCATGAGACTGAGTCATGCTTAAGGAAGTTAGAAGTACAGAGTTGTTAATGGATCCATAGAGGTTGTCCTCGAAGTGCCATTGCAGCTTCGCTCGACGATGTGAGGAAGAGGAAGGTTTATATGCTGAGATATGTATCTCGGCTTGCTGACCGCCAGCAGTCAGGAGAATCTCATCTGTGTTCGGAATTTGCATAGACGCAAGAGTATTCGGTGTGAATGGAAGCTGTACTAGCTTGCGTGGCGCCTTGGAAAGTGTGAATGACGAGTGACGGCGTGGAAGGCAATTACGCACCGAGTCCGGGACAATCATGTTCTGTTCAACGATAGCATTTTGCTTCACATAGTTGAGAATGCCGCGTTCCTTTGGACACACGACAAGGTCACGAAGTTGGCTGAAACTGGGTCAGAGACACGGATGAGGCTTTCGGCCCTTGCACTCACACATGCCCGATCCAGACGTCCGCGGACGCGATGTTAGTCGGCGTCGACGAGGTGAGCAGCGGCAGGCCTCTCGCCATTGCAAGAGACGGCGAAGATGGCTGTAGTAGGGAGATGGGAGTCGGGAGCAAACCGCTCTGAAGGTCCGTGTCAGTGGGTCGTCCTAAGGCAAATCGCCGAGATTCCGGCATACACGTGCCCGAATTCCCATGATGTCATATACCCGGGGTCCCTAAATATAAATTACCGCGGCGCGTCGCGACAGCATCGTGCCGCTGGGGAGCTATCGTTGCATGTGGACATGATGCATCGAATAAATACACAACTCGAACACGTTTTCATCGTCGGTTCCGCTGCCTAAAACCGCAAAACCCCACAAATCATTGCGGGGAAACATTTCACATGGTATCATCATCGAGATTCGACGCGATCTACACATTTCGCAATGCGCCGATTTCGGGGGAACTAATGCAGTGCTAAGCTCTGTTAGTCGCGATAAATGGAAGATTTAATACTCAAGATACAATGCACCTTTTCGCCCAGTAGTCGAGTGTTCAAACGGAGGAGAGCCAGATACCAGAGATATTTCGGAACCAGAATCTGATGAACCGATAGCGTCTAGCTTCCGTCTTATCAAAAAGCCCTGAGGCCTGAGGCCTTGATCTTACACCCGTTTTCACTCGTACGCCGCAATCATGCGTCGTAGCGTTGCTTCTATTACCGCTATCCATACACCTTTCATACATTCCAGTCCATGTGCCCGTCGATTACATTAATCGTCGCCAGCTACTTGCTTGGAAATCCACTCTCGAATGAATGTACTGCTCATCTTGGTCTGTTTCAAAAGTTCATGATCTTCGTGGTCAAGCTTGGATGACGTTGGAGAAATAACGTCAATAACGAAAATTTCTAATGCTGAAAGAGATTGGCTCGCCCGATGAGAAGTGACTAAAGATGCATTAGCTATGCATCACTTCGGGAGTAGGACACTTACTAGCTTTCGCACCGCTCATCGTCTCGGCGCTGACTACCAATGCCTGTATATTTGGGTCCCAACCAGTTGGACCGTACACATCGCTGATAACGACAATGTCGTAAAAGAGACCAGGTTTAAAGAGGGTCAAGAACTTCCGAACACGGTCTTTACGCGTCTGTATGTCTTCCAAGACCTCTTTGTATGCTTTATTCTTGAGCAATTCGTCACCTGTGACTCCCACGATGAGTTTCTCGCTGGATATCCACGCCCCCATGCTCAATAGAATCTTGTGCCCTGCGTGCAGGTGATCAAAGGTGCCGCCTAGGGCGGTGACAGGGTACATGGGTGGATAGGACACATTTTGCGCTGAAGGTGGTAATGGCTGATGATGGAGCTCAGCCTCGGTGTCTGGAGCGACATAATGCTGGGGTACAAGAGACGACAAGGGCGGTGCGAGTATATCTGTTCACCAAGTAAGCGAACAGGATGCCAAGCTGAAGGAATAACATACATACCTCCCTGTACCCGAAATACTACATCCGTCTCCACTGCAAATTCCGGTATGCCCTCATTTGTCCCCTTGAGCAACACATCGACTTCCAACAGCACTTTGTCCATCTCCTGGGCGGCCTTGGTTGCCTGGACATATACGAAAGTCAAAAGTCGTTGAACGTCATCCCACCGCTCTGTGTGTGAAATGGGGGGCTCTGTAACGTCATCGTTGGGCGAGGTAAAGAGGGGAGAATACAGGGCAATGACGAGTCGCTTCTGTGCGCTGTTGGCGGCAGTGATAATAACTGGCGAGAGAAAATGAGGTGTCGACAGGTCAGAAAGAGAAGCTAAGAGGAGAGCATTGGGAACTGTGGAGGCCATCGTCCGAGACAGACAAGTTTTGGGAAATGATGACGCCCTTGAGCAAAGCGGTGGCGTGATCGTGGATCATTGCTTTATCTAGCCGCTTTTTCTACGTCGTCTTCGGCGACAACGAAAGGAAAAGGGTAGGAAAAAAGGCTTTCCATGCCGGATAAGGGATGACTGGGAGAAACTGGAAGCGTAATTAAACAAATCGGCTTTTTTTTACTTTCATAGGCTCCGTGGATGACGTGGGTAGAAGAACAGCGATAAGACGGTAAAGTAGGCGACATCGGTGGGTACAAAAATATGCTATACTTCGTTGAGTGCAACATGAAAAGAAAAATTGACAGGAAACGAATCGCGCTGCACGTGGGGGTGAGCAGTGTACCGCCACCCAATCGCCTCTTGTTTGTTAACAACGATGAGTAGAGATGCTTCCTCCTCGTCCCAAATTCCTCTCTTCTCAAGGTCGACTGCTGCAAAGCGGGACTCGCTGACTGCAGAACTAGAGCGAGGTTCGTCGAGTCCAGCACTGTCTTTCGAATCCTAGGCTTACCTCTTTCAAAGACCCGCGCCTTTCCACGGTTCGCCGTCAACAGCGTTCCCAAGCTTTCTCTTCGACTATGGCACACGCGTCTCTCGAAAGACAGCTCGCCACTCTTCAGACTACAAAAACAGAGCTCGAGACCAAGCTGAGGGAGCGGGACTTGACCGTGGAAAGACTTGAAAGGGATCGCCGGTGGTTTTCTGACAGGGAGACAGAGGAACGCGAAGAAAAGGAACGTGAAAGGGCAGAGAGGGAAGAAGAAAAGGTATGTTTTGCAGAGTCGCGTTGGCCAATTCTAATCAGGTATAGAAAAAAACCGACGCCGAACTACGCTCTTTAAGGGCAAATCTAACGACACTACGAGAGGAATACGAAGAACTTCAGGACTCCCATTCTGCGCTATCAAGGTCAATATCTCAGACAAGTGCTACCCAGGAATCCAAAATCACTACTTTGACGCGACAGGTGCAGCTTCTGGAAGAAGAGCTCGTACAGACCAAGGAGCTTGCAGAAGAACGTTTGGGCTCCATGCATGACCTCCAGGAGTCAATCAATAATTTAGAAGAACCACCACGGCGAGAAGACAATGAGGACATGACAATCATTCGAGAAGAATTGCGTCGGCAAGCCACTTACCTTCGCCAGTTAGAGTCTGAAAACGCAGAGTTACGCGTTTTGAAGGCGCGGAGCCAAAGCATCGAAGTATTGAAGGAGGAGAAACGAGGCTTGGAGCGAAAACTACGGGTCATGGATGAGTTGCGACATCAAGTTGTAGAGTTGGAGGCTCAGGTGGAAGCGGGAAGACAGGAAAGGCAAGAGTGGTATGCATCTATGCTATGTTATCGACTCCTTCCTCACCGTCTTTCTTAGGGCAAACAAGTCGCTGGAAGTGGAGGCACAGTCACCCTCACGAACGCCTATCGGCGTAACTCAAAGTTTGTCGGAGCTTCGTCTAACTCACGCCAAACTGCTGGAAGAGAGCGGTGCTACAAATGCATTGCTGAGAGCGAGGGAAGCTGAGCTTGACGAAGTACGGGAAAGTGAAGGAGAATTGAAGGAGCGTATCAAAGGTCTGGAAGCGGATGTGAGCGGCCTAAAGGAGAGTCTTGAGCGGGAGCGAAGGCGAGTGGAGTTGGCTGATAGGGAAGTCGACTTCTCAAAGGCGATGGTGGTAAGGCTGCTTCTTTTTAAGGTCTGGAGCAAACCTCACGTTATATCAGGCTAGTTTCACGGCGGAGGAGACTATGAAAGAAGGTGCTGCCGCCATTGATGAAGCCCAGATGCAGAGGTTACAGCACGCCGAAGCTCTGCTTGAAGAATATAAGGGCGTTAATGATAAATTAACATTGGAGTTGGAAGGCCTCACAACGTCTCGCGGCTCCGTTGTAGGAGCAGACCTACTTCAGGCGGAGAAGGCGCAGAGACTTCAAGTCCAAGAAGGTATTTTTTGTATTGCATACCCAACAAGCACATATTGACCTTCCATGCAGCTCTCGCTCAATGCAACGAGGAAAACAAGAATCACCTCGACAAGATCGACGAGCTTGAGCAAAAGCTATTTGACCTCGGAGGGGAGATCGCTGGCGGACGACATGTTCCTCCAGGAGTCCGAATTCTGCAACTGAAAGAGAATCCATTGCAGGATTGGGTAGATTTGCGGCAAAGCGCCATGGACCGACTGAAAGGAGAGAACGAGGCACTCATCAAGCGATTAAAGGAGCTCGAAGAAAGCGGCATTAAAGGAGTAGCGACGTCTGCACAACCCGGGGAGGAACTGGTTCCCAGAGAGAGCTGGGAGCTTGTTAGTAAAGAAAAGTCAGATTTGGAGGAGCTTGTTTCGCGGAAGGAGAAGAGGCTTTTGAGATTACAACAAGTACGTCGCTGTGTATTCTGTCGTGTCTTCCTTCTGCTAACAAGTTACTTAGATATTCCAGTCAAAGTCTGCTGAATTCCGAGAGGCCATCGCGTCAATTCTGGGCGTGAAGCTGGCCTTTTACCCAAATGGGCAAGTCAGAGTGACGTCGCTATATGATTTAAACGCAAGTTTCGTCTTCTCGCCCGAAAAAGGCGCCAGTGGTGTGAACATGCAACTGGTGGCGCAAGGCGAGGGTGCGCCGGAGGAGATACAGAGTTTAATGCAATACTGGGTCGGAACGGAGCAATGTATCCCAGGATTCATGGCAACCGTGACCTTGGAGTGCTACGAAACATCGAAGAAGGGGAACAGTGAGGGAAATATGTCGATGTGAGGTTGTGGTGGCGGATGTAGTTAGGTGTGTAAGATAGAAAGGTGAGTAAGTTAAACCATGTTAGGTGTCATCACGTTTCTGAGTGCTGTCTTGTGCAGGGAAATTATTTATCGGGACCAATGACAATCGAGGAGGCGTGTGAACGGTTTGCAATCATGTTCAACCGGGCACAACGGAGTACAGTTGAAGGTCAAAAATAGCTATGGTCAACGCTTTATATAACAGGAATCGCATTCGTCACACCCACGCTCTTTCTTCTCAAATCTCATCTCTCTTGATAATATCAACATTATGGGTAAGGTGTCTGTCTACCAGGTTTTACGTCTCTGACAACCCTCGATCTAGTCGGTTGTGGTCTCCTTGTCCCTCTTGAACCCAAACCTGGAAAAGATGGGGAGCTCGCCGACTTTCTAAACACGGGTTACGACCTCGTCCAAGCAGAGCCTTTTACCCTACAGTGGTTCGCGCTCCAATATGACACTTCTAATCCGACCTATGCTATCTTTGATACGTTCGCTGACGAGGAAGGATTGGCAAAGCATGCCAATGGGAAGATCGCAGAGGCGCTCGGCGCCAATTCGGAAGCCTTGTTAAAAGAGGCTCCTCAGTTAGGGCAGATCAAGATGCTCGCAAGCAAGGTGCAGCATGGTGTGGAGACCGTTCAAGTTGGGTTGAGATGTCTCTTGAGGGCGAAGCCGGGCAAGATCGACGTCGTCAGGAACTTTTTGATTGTAAGAGTGCTTAGTTCAGTCTATGATGCACTCTTGTGAAATTACTTGCATCCTTAGAACGCCCTTCCCCTCATTGACGAAGAAGAGCAGACCCGCATCTGGTATGCGTTCGAATTCCCGAGAACCGGCTTGTTTGGCATAGTGGATTTTTTCCTGTCGGATGAAGGAAGGCAAGCGCATATTAAGGGCAAGGTCGCTACCGCGTTGTATGCACACGCCGATGAATACTTCATCGATGAGCCGGATATAGTCAAGGTGAAGGTGCTGGCAGCAAAGATTGGATAAAGTACTTCGGTAGAGCAAAAGTGTCGTTGTACAAGCTTCTGTGGCCTTGCACAAGCCGACAGTGACGAAGTCTCATCGTCTGCGCTACTATACTTCTATGACGCACCATCTTACTAACGTTTCCCGCTGCAATAAACCGTATCTTATTATGAACCTGCACACTATCTACAGATCACACCTGTGGATGGTCGACGTTTCTTTTAGTACAGCCATGGAAATATGATACTACATACCTTCGATATTCATTCAGACACCTGTCAATTCAGTAAGATATTCTGGTTGTGTAGTCAGTCAGGATGTGCCAAGTCGGCGTGAATAGCCATACCTCTGGTCAACTCAAATGCAGCAAAGGTAGCCGCTGCGGCCGGAATGCTGGAGAAAGGGGAGAGTCTTTGATTCCTGCATGCACAGAAAGACCGAGGTAGTATCTACCTTCGCAGTACTGTGACGCACAAGCAATGTCAGAATATGAGCAAAGGTCAGTAGAGATGAAACTTACTGGAAGGCGTGAGTCCACGGAATAAACCGGGGCTGCAATATTCCAGTAGACATGAAGAACTGACAGTCACAATAGCGATAGATGGCTTACAGGCCAGACTCTGCCATTATAGCTCTTCCCTCATGCGCAATATACTGTACTGGCGTCCCCGAGGGTGGCGTAGGCCTCAGTTGTATACGAGATTTGATGACATCTAGTGGCAATGAGCGTAAAGTTTACTGTGATCTTTCTTACTCGAACCTACCGAGTGGGTAACAGGCTAGCCAATAAGAAATCTACAGTGTGAACGTGAGGCTATGAGTATTTCAAGGGTGATGTCACTTACGCCTCCAGTTGAGCCACTGGCTAACAATGCCCACACAGGTAGATCTTTACCGTAGGCAGATGCAAATTTCCGCTTCGAAAATTCATAGGCTGAAATTTTGATGATGAAGGGGGTCGCAAGCGAGGTATCAAGAGACGTACCAGTGTAGAATCTAGACTGGCGTCAAAAATAATCAGAGGAGAACTAGAAACCACACAAACCCAGCGTATGCTGGTATCTCTCGAGCCACGGTCACCCAGTAACCACGCATGATACCCTTCCTGAATCCCCATTGTGACCACTGGTCACTCACAACTCTTCTTAAGCGCTTGTCTGTTGCATTTCCATATTGACCCTGCATGAGAACCTTGAACATTTCCACTACAAGATGTTAGCAGAGTTGACGCAGATGTAGATAGATAACGCGTACCTGGGCTTGCTAATATAGCATTAGCAGCTCCAGCCATACTCCCTGCAAGAGCAATCTGAGGTAGGCTCAGCTGAGGATAGGGTGAGATTATCCGACGCGATACGCCATACGAGGCGAATAGTAGCGAATTGACTCCAGCGATACCGAAGAGAGGGCTAGCCATACCTAGAGACACGTTAGATAATGGAATAATGGGCTACATAATTCAGTAACCTTTATATAGCGCAAAAAAACCCTCCTTGCGAACAGTCTGTACGAGGATATCCATGGGCCCTTTCTGCAGAGTATTCGTAAGGGTGTGCGTGTCGTTTCAGTGGATATATACGCACGAACATCCCTCCTGTACATTCACTTCATCGTAAGTGAATCGTGATCCTTCCTGTGAATGTAAGATGGAACTGAACTGGGAGCTATTTGTGCACGCGTCTTGACGGTGTCAAGGGGCTGACCGACAAGGACTTGGGCAGCGCCTCCAACGCTTCCGGCAAGCAGTTCATTGATGGTCGATAGCGATGAAGACGAGCTCATCGTGGTGGTCGATGGCGAAGAGAGAGCAGCACATTGAGAATGGGAGCCTGAATCAGAAATGATATCGCGTCATCTTCGCATAATAGTCGCTTAGGAAGGTGTTTCTCACGGAGACTATCGGTCGGACCCGTATTTTAATGTCTGTTTCGTTGTATGTGGTGATATTGTATTTTCTATTCATGTCCATGATCACGACCATAACATTGACGTTGAAAGATGTGGACTCGCGAAGGTCGCGTCGTTGGACCAGGTGATACTTGTACAGAGGACCTTCCCCAGCTCATGCAGTGTCCAATACTTCATTTTGAATCTCGTAGCCCTCCCGTGCCTTTCAAATGCACAATCAAGCCGCGATAAGGCAACCGCAGTAATGGATTCGAAACAGTTGTAACAGTTGTGCGACAACTACATACTTCTTCGAACCATGAATCACGATGGTGTGAGAGAGGCAAGATTTTGAACAACGGATGTTCGGGCCGGGTTATCCCGGACAGAACTTGGTTTGCCACTTGCTGCTTACGAGTATCTGTCTCCGTACCTTCCGTGCGTCGCAAAGCTCCAGAATCACAAGGAGAGCTTCTGCAAGGTAAAGGCTCAGCTGACAGCGGATACCCTTCAATACCGGGTCTGATGGGCGTGAAAATTTGTGAACATTGAGGCAAAGGTACGCCGTTCAAAGCGTGGGATAGGCGGGTGAAGCTCACTTAGGACAAAGGGTAGAGCCTTTCAAGTACGAACAAAGATGTACCAGGAGCTGGGACCGATGGCTGGGTATAGCATACGTGTTGGAAAACGCACTGCATCCGACATCAATATGTTCTCCACTTTCCAAGGTCCCCGATCCGGATTTGGTCGTGACGAAGAAGCAGATCGTTTGCATGAATCTCCCCGATTACTTCGAGGTTCTCAGCGCGGGATGAGGCCATCTGATGCCGTACAGTCTTTGGGTGTCCTCTCCCATGTCACTTTACCGGGCGTTCGATATTCAATAACAGGCGAACATGTGGCAATCGTACTCCACTGTTCTTGCACTATGGGTGCCCTGTGGCTGGAATACACATGGGGCTGTGAAGTTTCTTGTTCCGTTTTATTCCTGGTCGGACTTCGACATCTTCATTTTGGTGAGGCGACGCTCCATCTGCACGCATTTGGGTCAGGCTTATTTATCATCTGCTCTACTTCGAACCCATGTGTGGAGAAAACAAGAGCAAAGAGGGGATAAGGATTACACGGAATTGACCCAGTGAAAAGCGTGCTTTCTTAAGGGATGGGAGGCCCGGGAGAAGCAAGTTAGTTTTGCCACCCACGACGACTCTCTTGCAATGAACCACTCTCTCCTGCCAGCAACTGGTATCTTATTGTTATGTGGCTTATTCTACCTCTCACGTTACCGTCGACGTCTACCTCTCCCTCCCGGCCCCAAGGGTTTTCCGCTCATAGGTAACCTCTGGGATGTGCCGGCAGAGTACCCATGGGTCACTTATGCTCGGTGGACCGCGACCTACGGTGACGTCTTCTATTTGGATACTCCCGGAAATCCAACCGTTGTAATCAGCTCTGCTCAAGCAGCAGAGGATCTGTTGGAAAAGCGTTCCGGGAATTACTCGGATAGACCAGGTATGGCTGGTGGATACTGCAACCATCCCTCAGAGTCGGTAACGCCATGCAGATTTCACTATGATAAATTTAACGGGATGGGGATTCAACCTGGGTCTTATGAGATATTCTGACCGGTGGAGGTTCACGCTTTCATGATCTTCTTTGTTGGATTTCAACTTATTTCTCTCTTTCTCTTCCCAGAATGTATAGACGGACGTTTCACCAATACTTCCAGCCTCGTGCAGTTCCTGCATATAATCCTGTGCAAATGAAAGCTTCGTCGGTCTTACTACAACAGTTAGATAAATCTCCTGATGCGTTTGTTCACCATGTTCGCCAGTAAGCTGTACATATATTGACAGTACGTTCTTGAAAGCTCATGGTCTGCTGTATCCCTCTAGTTATGCCGGTTCAATCATCATGAAAATCGTCTATGGATACGATGTAGATGCGAACGGGGATAAATTTGTAGAGTTGGTGGATCGAGGGCTAGAAAGTGTTCGCATCGTTGGGAACGTGGGAACTTTTCTCGTCGACTATATCCCCAGTTTGAAATACCTTCCGCGTGAGTTTCTTCTTCTTTAACTGTCAGACTCGCGTGAAAGACGTCTGAAGGATGGTTACCTGGTACAAACTTCTTGAGCCTTGCAAGCAGCTGGAGAAAAGATGTTGAAGACATGATCGACAAACCGTTTGAATACGCTTCAGATTCACTGGTACGCCTTCACTTCCTCGTTGATTGATATCGGTCAAAATGACTCTATACCTCGCTCTCAAGGCTAACGGTTTTGTATCATCTTCATTCGTCTCTAAAAATCTAACAAAGTTGAAAAACATCGGCATGCCGGAGAATGCGACACAGCTTGAAATTATCCGGAACATAGCTGCGGTAGCCTTCGCCGGTAGGTTGCATTCGGTGTATCTCGCTGAACATCTGATCTCATGTCTTTGTTAGCGGGCGCTGACACGGTATGTTTTCGCCTTTGTGAATCGTGGAAAGTCTCTTATTGTTATAAAGACCGTCTCAGCTATCCTTTCTGTGATTCTGGCCTTTATTCTTTACCCCGAGGTACAAGCCAAGGCTCAAGCTGAGCTGGATGCCGCGATCGGTCCCACCCGGCTGCCAAATTTCGACGACCGTCCGCAGCTGCCTTATATTGATGCTATTCTGTTGGAAGCCCTGAGATGGAATCCCGTTCTGCCAATGGGTATGTCTACAGATCCATGGATGTCCCTGCAGACCATTGATTTGAATTTGAATTTAGGTGTTGCCCATCGCAGCGTAAAAGCGGATGTTTACAGAGGTTATTACATCCCTGCGGGTATGTTTCGACTGCGTTTTCCCCTTTCAGTTTGTGTCCATCTCTTTTGCAGGTGCGACCGTCATTGCTAACACTTGGTGAGTATTTATTTAGTATCACAGCCAAGGGTCAGATTGATGCTCGATGTAGGGCCATCCTGCACGATGAAAAAGACTACCCCAATCCACTGGTTTTCAATCCCGACCGATTCATGCCCGAGGACGGGAAAGAACTCCAGCCTAACCCCATCGCCGCGTTTGGTTTCGGTAGACGGTGCGTGTGCTGTACTTCCGTCTAGCCTCTATCTTGATATTTCTGCAGTATATGTCCTGGCCGTTACCTCGCAATGAATACCATATGGATCGCTATCGCGTCTATGGCATCAACCTTGTCCTTTTCTAAGGCCGTGGATTCTGAGGGTCGTGTTGTCGAACCTAGCGATACCTTTACGGATGGCCTTTTGAGGTAGATCTTTCCGTGGTAGATGCGTTACGGCCTCATTTGACTGTCACTGATAGCTTTCCCGTGCCTTTCAAATGCACGATTAAGGCGCGCTCCGCTCAGGCGCAAACGGTAATAGATTCGGGCGGATTGTAACCGCTTATTTAATCTTGTACGCATAGGGGAGAGATAAGGGCTGAATTCAGAGACGGCGGCAGGCTATCCCTTAAAAACCACTGCACGGTTTGAACTCGCACGAGATAGATTAGCAGAATTTGAAACATTTGGTCAAAGCTAGCTCCAAATTTTCATTGAACAGTCAACATCTAGGTATATATGTGGTAATTTTGTATTTTGTATGTCCGTGATTACGACCAACATAGCATCGACGTTGAAAGCCGTGAACTCCGAAAGTTGCGTCGTTGAACCAGGTGATGCTTGTACAGAGGATCTCTCCCCCTCATGCAATGTCCAATAGGAATCTCGTAGCTTTCCCGTGCCTTTCAACTGCATGCTAATAGATTCATATAGAGCCGTGAATCATGATGGTACGAGAGAGGCAGGATTTTGCAATTCAGATGCTCGGGCCGGTCATCCTGGGAAGCGGCAACACACCTTGTCTTGAGTCATGATTGCCTCTTGCTACTTCGAGTTTCTGTCTCCGTACCTTCCGTGCCTCGCAAAGTTCTCGAATCACACAGCAGTTCTGTAAAGGTGAAGGCCCAGCTGACAGTGAATGGCCCTCAATGCCAGGTCTGATGGGAATGAAAATTTTTGAACTTTGAGACAAAGGTAGTACGTCGTTCAAAGCTAGGGATAGGCGGATGAAGCTCATTCAGTACAAAGAATAGAGCCTTTCAACTACGAACAAGCGAATAAAGATGCACCAGGAGCTGGGACCGATGGTCAGGGTATGGAATACGTGTTGGGAAACGCACGACATCTGGCATCAATCTTTGCTCCACTTTCCAAGGTCGCCAATCCAGATTTGGCCGGCGAGGAAGCTGATCGTTTGGACCAATCTCCCCGAATACCTTCGAGGTTCTGAGCGCGGGATGAGGCCATCTGACGTTGTACAGTCATTGGATGTCCTCTCGTCACTTTACCGGGCGTCCGATATTCAATCACAGGCGAACATGTGGCAAGCGCACCCCAGTGTTCTTTCAATGTAGTGCCCTGTGGCTGAAATGCACCTGGGGCAGCTGTGATTCTCATAGAACACACTGTCATGTTCCGAGTCTGCAACTCAAATCAGGATCGCTTGAGGATTGCCACCTACCGCGTTTTAGTCAATCGCAAATTGGCTTGTATTGTCTGCCTTTCTGTCCAAGGTGAGATGGACAAACCGACATTCATTGCCAGTATCGTGACAGGCTGTTTTCAATTTTATTCCTGGTCGGACGTCGACATCTCTATTTCTGTGAGGCGGCGCTCCATTTGCACACATTCAGGTCTGTTTGTTCTCATGCCCATCCATCATCTGCTCTACTTTAAATCTATTCTTGGAGAATACTGGGAGCAAAGAGGAGATAAGGATTCCACGGCATTGATCCAGTGAAAAGCGCGCTTTCTTAAGGGAAGGGAGGCCCAAGATAAACGAGTCAGCTTTGTCACCCACAACGACTCTTTTGCGATGAATTCCTCTCTCCTGCCAGCAGCTCTTGCATCTGGTATCTTGTTGTTATGTTACTTGTTCTGTCTCGCTCGTAACCGTCGACGTGTTCCGCTCCCTCCCGGCCCCAAGGGTTTTCCGCTCATAGGTAACCTCTGGGATGTGCCTGTAGAATACCCATGGGTCACCTATGCTCGGTGGACCGCCACGTACGGCGACATCTTATACTTGGATACTCCTGGCAATCCAACCGTTGTAATTAACTCTGCCCAAGCAGCGGATGATCTACTCGAAAAGCGTTCCAGGAATTACTCGGATAGACCAGGTATGGCTGGATGATATGGCAACTACATCTCAGAGCCGGTAACGCCATGCAGATTTCACTATGCCAAAGTTAACGGGATGGGGGCACAACATGGCTTTTATGAGATATTCTGACTGGTGGAGGTCAGCACAACCACCTTCCCTGTGCCATTGCCTGATTTCTCTTCACAGAATGCATCGGCGAATGTTCCATCAATACTTCCAGCCTCGTGCAGTTCCGGCATACTATCCTGTGCAAATGAAAGCGACGTTGGTCTTGCTGCAACAGTTGCATAAATCTCCTGATGCGTTTGTTCACCATGTTCGCCAGTAAGCTGTACACAGACCGATGGCACTTTCTCGAAAGCTCATGGTCTGCTATATCCTTCTAGTCATGCCGGTTCAATCATCATGAAAACCGTCTACGGATACGATGTAGATGCGAATGGCGATAAATTTGTAGAATTGGCGGATCGGGCTATGGACACTGTTCGCATCGTTGGGAACGTGGGGACTTTTCTTGTTGACTACATCCCCAGTTTGAAATATCTTCCGCGTGAGCTTCTGCTTCTTTCATTGTCAGACTCGCGTTGAAGCTATCCGAAGGATGGTTACCTGGTACAAACTTCTTGAGCCTTGCGAATGGCTGGAGGAAACTTGTCAATGACATGATAGACAAACCATTTGAATACGCTTCGGATTCCCTGGTATGCCTTCAGTTCTTCGTTGATTGATATCGGTCGCCCTGACTATACCTCGCCTTCAAGGCTAACGGAGTTGCATCATCTTCATTCGTCTCTGAAAATCTAACAAAGTTGAAGAACATCGGCATGCAGGAGAATGCGACACAACTTGAAATTATCCGGAATACAGCTGGGGTAGCCTTCGCCGGTAGGTTGCATTCGGTGTTTCTCACTGAACATCTGATCTTATGTCTCTGTTAGGGGGTGCCGACACAGTATGTTTTCGCCTTTGTGCTTCACGGAAAGTCTCTTATTGTTACGAAGACCGTGTCAGTCATCCTTTCTGTGATTCTAGCATTTGTTCTTTACCCCAAGGTCCAAGCCAAAGCTCAAGCTGAGCTGGATGCCGTGGTCGGTCCAACACGGCTGCCAAATTTCGACGACCGTCCGCAGTTGCCATACATCGATGCTATTCTGTTGGAATCATCGAGATGGAATCCTGTTGTGCCAATGGGTGTGTGTCTACAGGTCCATGGATGTCCCTGCAGATCATTGATTTGAATTTAGGTGTTGCCCATCGCAGCGTGAAATCGGATGTTTACAGAGGTTATTACATCCCTGCGGGTATGTTTCGACTGCGTTTTCCCGTTTCAGTTTGTGTATATCCCTTCTGCAGGTGCGACCGTCGTTGCTAACGCTTGGTGAGTATTCATTGGGTATCAATGTAGCCAAGCGTCAGATTGATGCTCGATATAGGGCCATACTGCACGATGAAAAAGACTACCCCAATCCACTGGTATTTGATCCCGACCGGTTCATGCCCGAGAACGGGAAAGAACTACAACCTAATCCCATAGCCGCGTTTGGTTTCGGACGACGGTGCGTATACTATACCTTCGCCCAGCCTCCATACCGATATTTCTTCAGTATATGTCCTGGCCGTTACCTCGCAATGAATACCGCATGGATCGCCATCGCGTCTATGGCATCAACATTGTCCTTTTCCAAGGCCGTGGATTCTGAGGGTCGTGTTGTCGAACCTAGCGATACCTTTACGGATGGCTTTTTGAGGTAAATCTTTCTGTGATGCACTATGGCCTGTTTTGACTGTCGCTCACAGCTTTCCCGTGCCCTTCAAATGCGTGATCAAGGCGCGCTCCGTTCAGGCGCAAGCGGTGATAGATTCGGGCGATTTGTAACTATTCTGGGGGCCGCTTATTTACATTCGAATTGAATGCTGTATGCATAGGGGAGAGATACTAAGGGCTGAAGTCAGAGATGGCGCTAGGCTATTCGATGAAATATATTGCACTGTCTGAACTCGGCTGGCACGGGATAGATTGGCAGAATTTGAAACACTTGATCAAAGCTAACTCTAATATTTCGTTGAACAGTCTACAATCTAGGTATATATGTGGCGACACTGTATTTTCCATGTCCGTGATCACGACCACTATAGCATCGGTGCTGAAAGCTGTGGAATCTGAAGGTCGCGTTGAACCACTGGGTGATACTTATTACTGGCTTTCCCCCCAGAGTCATGCAATAGCTTCCTATTGAATCTCGCGGCTTTCCCGTTGCTTTTAAGTGCACAGTCAAAGCATAAGTACAAAAGCGGTCTTAATAGATTCGAAATGGTTGTAACCGTTTCGTAAGGAAGTAGGTTTTATTAGCAATTTATTAGTAGTCATCGGTGCTCCTGAACAGAAGCGTTACGACATCCGTACTACAGCAAGCTATCTATAAAATATCAATACTTCGCTGCTGTGGGACCGAACCTACCCTATGCTATGCCGCTATGGTCAAGCCCCGTCATGAGTACTCCCTCCGGAGGACCGGAGCCACAATAACTTGGGTGGCATCAGGCAGGATTTTGAAACTCAAAGTGCTCGGGCCTAGTCATTCCAACAGCGCCTCTTGTCACTTTTTATGAGGATCTGCTGTCTTGCCTTCCGCGCGTTGTATTCCAACGACGAAGAAGTTCTGCGGAGGCCCAGTTAGCAGCTGATGTCCTCTTCAACACCGGGTCTGACGGTCCTGAAAATAAGTGAATTTCAGGGCAAAGGTACGTCTTTCATAGTGACTCACTTTAGACGAAGGAAACAACCTTTCGACATCGATGTGCGGCTTGTTCTCCACTTTTTAAGATCCCCGCTCCGGATTTGGTCGATGAGGAAGAGTTTAGAGTTTAGAAAACCGGTATGCGGTCCCAATAAAGGAACACCGGGGTTCTGTGCCGCCACGAAACGTGTCACAGACCATTTGTAATCGTTTATTATCCACGAGAGGCCAGCTGATGTATGATCGATATTGTGGGTGTCTTTCTCTCATGTCACCTTCATGGGCGTTGAATTCAATCGCAAGTGAGCATGTGGCAATGGCACTCCAATCTTCTTTCAGACTGGTGCCCTGTGGCTGCAATACTCTTGGGAGCCGCTATGATTCAATGTGCTGCCATGATCTGCCTAGTACACCCTCCAACTCAACTCAGGATCACTACCTATCGTGTTTTAGTCGATTCCGGCGCGTCGGCTTGTACTATCTGGCATTTTCTGAATCTTTGTCCAAGGTACGATAGACGAACCGACATTCAATGGCAGCATCGCATGCAGTTGTTTCCAATTCTATTCCTGATCAGGCTCCGTTTGTTCTCATGCTTATCTATCATCTGCTCTGCTTTGAACCTATTTCGTTAAGAAGCTAGAGAGCAGAGAGGAGATAAGGGTTCCAGTGAAAAGCGCATTTTCTTAAGAGATTGGAGGCCCGAGAGGGGGAGGTCAGCTTTGTCACCCACGACGACTCTTTTGCAATGAATTCCTTTCTCCTCTCAGTGGCTCTTGCATCTGGCATTCTATTGACATGTTGCTTGTTCTACATCTCATGTAATCATCGACGTCTACCTCTCCCTCCCGGCCCCAAGGGTTTTCCGCTCATAGGTAACCTTTGGGATGTGCCGGTGAAGTACCCATGGGTCACCTATGCTCGGTGGACTGCCACCTATGGCGACGTCTTATACTTGGATACTCCTGCTAAACCAACTGTTGTAATCAACTCCGCCCAAGCAGCAATGGATCTGTTCGAAAAGCGTTCCGGGAATTACTCAGATAGACCAGGTATGGTTAGTGGATACTATGCCATCTTATAGTCATGAATGCTATGCAGATTTCACTATGGCAAAGTTAACGGGATGGGAATTCAACATTGGTGTTATGAGATATTCCGACCGGTGGAGGTTCACGCTTTCACCTCTTTGTTGGATATCAATTTATTGCTCTCTTTCTCTTCCCAGAATGCATAGACGGATGTTTCACCAGTCCTTCCAGCTTCGTGCAGTTCCGGCATATAATCTTGTGCAAATGAAAGCGACGTCGGTCTTGCTGCAACAGTTGCATAAATCTCCTGATGAGTTTGCTCGCCATGTCCGCCAGTAAGCTGTACATATACCGATACCACGTTCTTGAAAGCTCATGGTCTGCTGCATTCCTCTAGTTATGCCGGTTCAGTCATCATGAAAATCGTCTATGGATACGATGTAGATGCAAATGGTGATAAATTTGTGGAGTTGGCGGATCGAGCGCTAGAAAGTGCGCGCATCATTGGGAACGTGGGAACTTTTCTCGTTGACTACATTCCCAGTTTGAAATACCTTCCGCGTGAGTTTCTGCTTCTTTAACCGTCAGACTCCGAGTCACGTTGAAGACATCCGAAGGATGGTTACCTGGTACAAACTTCTTGAGCCTTGCAAATAGCTGGAGAAAAGATGTTGAAGACATGAAAGACAGACCGTTTGAATACGCTTCAGATTCACTGGTATGCCATCACTTCCTCCTTGATTGATATCGGTCATACTGACTCTATACCTCGCCCTCAAGGCTAACGGTTATGCATCATCTTCATTCGTCTCTGAAAATCTAACAAAGATGAAAAAAAGTGGCATGTCAGAGAATGCGACACAACATGAAATAATCCGGAATACAGCTGGAGCAACCTTCGCTGGTAGGTTGCATTTGGTGTTTCTCGCTGAACATCTGATCTCATGCTTTTGTTAGCGGGTGCCGACACGGTATGTTTTCGCCTTTGTGAATCGTGGAAAGTTTCTTATTGTCATTAAAAAGACAGTCTCAGTCATCCTTTCTGCGATTCTAGCATTTGTTCTTTACCCTGAGGTACAAGCCAAGGCTCAAGCTGAGCTGGATGCCATGGTCGGTCACACCCGACTGCCAGATTTCGACGACCGTCCGCAACTGCTTCATGTTGATGCTATTCTGTTGGAAGCCCTGAGATGGAATCCCGTTGTGCCAATGGGTATGTCTGCGGATCCATGGATGTCCCTGCAGATCATTGATTTGAATTTGGGTTTAGGTGTTGCTCATCGTAGCATGAAAGCGGATGTTTACAGAGGTTATTACATCCCTGCGGGTATGTTTCGACCGTATTTACCCCTTTCAGTTTGTGTTGATCTCTTTTGTAGGTGCGACCATCGTTGCTAACACTTGGTGAGTTTAAATTGGGTGTCGATGTATCACAGCCAAGCGTCGAATTGATGCTTGATGTAGGGCCATATTGCACGATGAAAAAGACTACCCCAATCCACTGGTTTTCAATCCCGACCGGTTCATGCCCGAGCACGGGAAAGAACTCCAGCCTAACCCGATAGCCGCGTTTGGTTTCGGACGACGGTGCGTATACTGTACCTTCGCCCAGCCTCCATACCGATATTTCTTCAGTATATGTCCCGGCCGTTACCTCGCAATGAATACAGCATGGATCGCCATCGCGTCTATAGCATCAACATTGTCCTTTGCCAAGGCCGTAGATTCTGAGGGTCGTGTTGTCGAACCCAGTGCTACCTTTACGGATGGGTTTTTGAGGTAAATCTTTTTCTGTGATGCACTACGGCCTGTTTTGACTGTCTTTCACAGCTTTCCCGTGCCTTTCAAATGCGTGATCAAGGCGCGCTCCAATCAGGCGCAAACAGTGATAGATTCGGGCGGATTGTAACCGCTTATAAAATATTGTGCGCATAGGGGAGAGATAAGGGCCGAATTCAGAGACGGCGCCAGGCTATCCCTTAAAACCCACTGCACGGTTTGAACTCGCACGAGATAGATTAGCAGAATTTGAAACACTTGGTCAAAACTAGCTTTAATCTTTAGTTGAACAGTCTACAATCCAGGTATATATGTGGCGATATTGTATTTTAATTTTCTATGTCCGTGATCACGACCACTCTAACATCGACGACGGTTATAATCGTTTCGGAGCAATACCGTACTTCGAGCAATGAGGCAGGGTTTTGAAACTCACTGGAATGCTCGGGCCGAGTCATCCCGTCATTGGCTAACAGCGCCTCTTGTCTCTTGCTAAGCGGTCCTGAAAAAATAAGTGAATTTCGAGGCAAAGGTCCGTCTTTCAAAGCTTAGGTCAGACCAGTAACTCACTTTGAATGAAGGGAACAACCTTTCGGCATCGATGCGAGGCGGTACCCGCTCCGGATTTGGTCGACGAGGTCATCAGCCCATCATTTGTAATCGTTTATTATCCACGAAGGCCAGCTGATGTATGATCGATATCGCTGGGTGTCTCTCATGTCACCTTCGTGGGCGTTGAATTCAATCGCAAGTGAGCATGTGGCAATGGCACTCCAATCTTCTTTCAGAATGGTGCCCTGTGGCAATACTCTTGGGAGCCGCTATGATCCAATATGCTCGTGGTCCGCCTACGCCCTCCAACCCAATCCAGGATCAATACCTATCGTGTTTTAGTCGATTCTGGCGCGTCGACTTGTACTGCCTGGCATTTTCTGAATCTTTGTCCAAGGTACGACAAACCAACGATCAATGGCAGTATCGTGTGCAGTCGTTCCCAATTATATTCCTGATCAGATTTCTTCGACGTCTTTTGCGACCCTCCACTGCACACGTTCGCGTCTGTTTGTTCTCATGCTTGTCTATCATCTGCTCTACTTCGAACCTATTTCGTTAAGAAGCTAGGGAGCGGAGAGGAGATAAGGAATCCAGTGAAAAGCATATTTTCTCAAGAGATTGGACGCCCGAGAGCTTTGTCACCCACGACGACTCTTTTGCAATGAATTTCTCTCTCCTCTCAGTGGCTCTTGCATCTGGCATTGTATTGTTATGTTGCTTGTTCTACATCTCACGTAACCATCGACGTCTACCTCTCCCTCCCGGCCCCAAGGGTTTTCCGCTCATAGGTAACCTTTGGGATGTGCCGGTGAAGTACCCATGGGTCACCTATACTCGATGGACCGCCACCTACGGCGACATCTTGTATTTGGATACTCCCGGAAGTCCAACCGTTGTAATCAACTCTGCCCAGACAGCGATAGATCTATTCGAAAAGCATTCCAGGAATTACTCAGATAGACCAGGTATGGTTAGTGAATACTATGCCATCTTATAGTCGCTAATGCTATGTAGATTTCACTATGACAAATTTATCGGGATGGGAATTCAACCTGGGTCTTATGAGATATTCTGACCGGTGGAGGTTCACGCTTTCATGATCTTCTTTGTTGGATTTCAACTTATTTCTCTCTTTCTCTTCCCAGAATGCATAGATGGATGTTTCACCAGTCCTTCCAACCTCGTGCAGTTCCTGCATACTATCCTGTGCAAATGAAAGCGACGTCGGTCTTGCTACAACAGTTGCATAAATCTCCTGATGCGTTTGTTCACCATGTTCGCCAGTAAGCTGTACATATACCGACAGCACGTTCTTGAAAGCTCATGGTCTACTGTATCCCTCTAGTTATGCCGGTTCAGTCATCATGAAAATCGTCTATGGATATGACGTAGATGTAAATGGTGATAAATTTGTGGAGCTGGCGGATCGGGCGCTAGAAAGCGCTCGTGCCACTGCGAACGTGGGAACTTTTCTCGTTGACTACATCTCCAGTTTGAAATATCTTCCGCGTGAGCTTCTGCTTCTTTCATTGTCAGACTCGCGTTGAAGCTATCCGAAGGATGGTTACCTGGTACAAACTTCTTGACCCTTGCGAGTGGCTGGAGAAAAGATGTCAATGACATGGTCGACAGGCCGTTTGAATACGCTTCAGATTCACTGGTATGGCTTCAAGTCCTCGTTGATTGATATCGGTCGCCCTGACTCTATACCTCGCCCCTGAGGCTAACTCATCTTCATTCGTCTCTGAAAAACTAACAAAGTTGAAAAACATCGGCATGCAGGAGAATGCGACACAACTTGAAATTATCCGAAATACAGCTGGGGTAGCCTTCGCCGGTATGTTGCATTCGGTGTTTCTTGCTGAACATCTCATCTTATGCCTTTGTTAGCGGGTGCCGACACGGTACGTTTTCGCCTTTGTGAATCGTGGAAAGTCTCTTATTGTCGTTACAAAGACCGTCTCAGCTATCCTTTCTGTGATTCTAGCATTTGTTCTTTACCCCGAGGTACAAGCCAAGGCTCAAGCTGAGCTGGACACCGTGGTTGGTCCCACCCGGCTGCCAAATTTCAACGACCGTCCGCAGCTGCCTTATATTGATGCTATTCTGTTGGAAGCCCTGAGATGGAATCCTGTTCTGCCAATGGGTGTGTCTACAGATCCATGGATGTCCCTGTAGATCATTGATTTGAATTTAGGTGTTGCCCATCGTAGCTTGAAAGCGGATGTTTACAGAGGTTATTACATCCCTGCGGGTATGTTTCGACTGCTTTTTTCCTTTTCGCTTTGTGTATATCCCTTCTGTAGGTGCGACCGTCGTTGCTAACACTTGGTAAGTATTAGTTGGGTGTCAATATATCACAGCCAAGCGTCAGATTGATGCTCGATATAGGGCCATACTGCACGATGAAAAAAGCTACCCCAGTCCACTGGTTTTCAATCCCGACCGGTTCATGCCCGAGCACGGGAAAGGACTCCAGCCTAATCCCATGGCTGCGTTTGGTTTCGGTAGACGGTGCGTGTGCTGTACTTCCGTCTAGCCTCCATTTCAATATTTCTTCAGTATATGTCCCGGCCGTTACCTCGCAATGAATACCGTATGGATCGCCATCGCATCTATGGCATCAACCTTGTCCTTTTCCAAGGCCGTGGATTCTGAGGGTCGTGTTGTCGAACCTAGCGATACCTTTACGGATGGCAGTTTGAGGTAAATCTTTCCGCGTTAGACGCGCTACGGCTTCTTTTAACTGTTACTGATAGCTTTCCCGTGCCTTTCGAATGCATGATCAAGGCGCGCTCTGATCAGGCGCAAGCGGTGATATACTCGGGCGGATTGTAGCAACTTGGAAAACCACTTATTTACATTCGACTTGAATGTTGTAAGCATAAGGGACAGATAAGGGCTGGATTCAGTCTGAACTCGCATGAGATAGATTAGCGGAATTTGAAACACTTGGTCAGAGCACGATCCTATGTATATTAATAAAAATAACAAGGTACATCGTAGCTGTTGAGATGAGGATTCGATGCGTAACTCCGATGCCGAAACCTTCTGATATCCTCTTGAAGTCGAATCAAGATCTTCAGCTTTGCTATGTTAACGTTAAGATTTGCGAGATGGTAATGAGTACGTCTTCGAAAGCTTACAACGCCGAAGTTTTGGCACCTGTCACCATTCCACGATGCTAAACGACCACATCCTCCGTCCACGATGTACAAGGCGAAGACGCGCTAATGACACAAATACCGTTGTCAGGACAACGTTAGGCCGCCATGTACCCATGTGCCAATGGATAGTCCACCTCATTCTAGTTTGCTCATAGTTATATACGCGCTTACAGCGTTAGGATCTCACTTGAATTGAATTGTATTCCAATCTGCCAAGAGAGGGACTAGGCCGGGAACACTGGCAATACAACGGGCCGCCATTGAATGAGCTTCAAGTTGTCAGTGTAATCTACGCGTAAGTACAGATGGGCGCGATTGTCCATTTGGATGCATATTCCGCGGTCCGTGTGCGGAGAAGAAATACTGACCTGGCTCTGTAAATCGAAACCCTTTCGGTGACCGTTGTGTTTTTTTTGCCAGTTTGGTCTCCCCAGTAACACCGCATACCAGATCCATTACAGCGCTTTGTCTTACGAAAGTCCTGGCTATCAAAACTCGAATCTGTCCGTCTAACAGCCGCGATTGTATATGGACTAGCAAGTAAGCTAGGCTAAGGGTCTGCTACTCATAACCGAACAGTCAGGCTCAATTTGCGGAGACACCTAAAGCTGATTCTGCTGAACGTAAAAAAGCAACCGATCGGCCTACAAAGGTACGTCACGCCTAGCTGGGCCGCTGGCCATCTACTATAGCACATCACAGAGCGCTTTGCCTTCACAACGGGCGCGTTCTGTATATTGCGGCAGCCTTGCTCTTCAGCCCTGAGCCAATATCTGCTAGTGTATTTCGCTTCAAGTTTGTGCATTTGTATCGGTCCGACCGACTGACATATATGTACCAACTTTCAACCGATGTTAGCGGACCCCACTGATGAAACACTTCCTCAATTGATGTGTCGGCGTACGAGCCGCTGAAGACACTGTTTAACTAGTTGCGAAGAATACGTACTTCCCGCGTACACCGCGCCACTAAAATTTCCTCGTGGATTAAAAACAAATACTTACCCCCGAGCTCCAATCATTTCCTTCGGCGCAGCTACAGTCTACGGCCAAATCCATCAACTTATCAAGGACCGACGCAACACAGCTACAAGTAGTCAACGGCACATGCACAGTTGGGGGGATGCTTATGGGATTATGTGTCATAATGATAATGATTGGGGATTACAGCTGCGGGTGCGTACAAAAAAGCGATGCGGAAAGCTGGAGTATACATAATGAGTTCAGGTAGACATACACGCGTAGTGACCAGAATATAAAAACAATAATGAAGGGAGGAGTAGAAAATTATTAAGCGCGACGAATACACTTCGATGAGCACCACGAACAGTGAGGAGCAGTACGATAACAAAATGAAAAAGAGCGAGTAGAGCATGAAATGCACCGTTCAGTTCTAAGAGACAGGCGCGGTTGATCATCACCACAACATCGCGCCACTTGACCCAGTGATGCAGCAAAGGACAACTCTGCCGTGACTATACGAGGGCGGCGTCCTGAAGATATCCTCGGAAAATAGAGTCTCGCACTTGAGAACAGTATCAACTAGTCGCTCATCAACCGAGAGGAGGGAACTCACCGTTGCCTATAATTCGCTGGGTAGCCTTTGTGTCCTGAATGCAGCAAGTCAGGTGTGAATAAAGATAAAGAGTAGGAAGCTGTTTTACCACGACACTGGTAAAGTGGGTATAGAGCACCCGGCGATTCTCATTATTTCGCCGGTGAACCTGCAGAAAATGAGCACGGAAATACTGGACGACAGTCTCATAATCGTTCGCCCGTTCGCCAAAGGAAGTGATGCTAGTTCAGTGGTTAAACGGATAGCGCCCAACAGCATCACTTGACTCACTATTTCTGAACTCGTAGACCAGAATCTATCTTATTCTTGAGCAAATCAGTCTTGTCTAGGAGCACGTCATATAGCTCAGCAACTTGGGCTTAGAGAGATTTAATGAGACACTGACTGAGAAAAAGGACGAGGTGGACGTTCTTCAATAGACGATTCGAGCATATTTGAGTGAATAGTTGCAAAGAGTCATCAATCCGGTTTGTTCTCGGATCTTCTTCGAGATACTGTAAAAAACAAAAGCGTCAGAAAAGGGATTATCTTCATGATGGAAAGGGCAGAATTTGATCCAGGGAAAGTATCTCGAAGAATAGCAACGAAAACTCACCTGATCGAAGGCACTTACTGGAGCCACAAAGATGATAGCATTGGCATCATCGAAGTAGGGAATCCATGAGTGCCGTTGCCCACGAGCACCACCGACATCGTATAAATGCCAGGTAACAGCCTTCCCGTGAATGGTGACATCGAAAATATGTTCTGCAACGCCCATGGTCTGTATTCGAGCATGTAGGATATCATCTGTTCAAGTAAGTTGGGTATATGCGGTGCAGGCAGCACTGGGAAATGACTTACCTGTCGTGGGTACGTAGTTCGAGGCCGCCACACGGCTGATATGTCGAAGAAAGCTGTGCGGGCGCCGAGATGAGCCAAAGGATGTCCTAATATGTAATCGAAGTTTACACGCACAATTCCGACCACTCATCCAACTTTAGACGGCGCTTGTTAATGAGGCCTCTAACTGTTGGATGATTCCAAAGCTCCTTGATGTCATCCTTAGCCGCATCCAACATCCGCCCAACGTCTTGAACCAGCGCATCCTGTATAATGTCGGCCGAAATGCTGTTCCGACCTTTCCTGCCATCACCATCAACGGATGGTCTTGGGCGAATCCTTCCCAGGGCATTCTCAATGGTCCGTGCCTGCCATCCACTACGAACGTAAACACCGCCCTTGCCAGATCCGGATACAGTGATGCCACCGCTCAGACGGTCAGCTAGTTGGATGTCAGAAGCGACCAAGGGAGACAGCCGCCGACGGATATTAGCAATAGTGGTTTGCGAGGTGAGAGGGTCGTAGAAGTTATGTGATCTGGAACTGTGCACGGTGGGTGTAGACCTGCCGTGACTATAAGGTCCGTCGACGTCCATGTCGTCCTCGAGCGAGTCGTCCCATGCTTCCAGAGTGATCAAGATATGCTTGATAGAGTGAACGACGTTGAAATAGATGACCGTTCGCCATGAAGATCTTTCCTGGTCGAGAGAGTTCGGTTTGTACATGAGTTGGAATTGTTTCTGGAGTGTCGACTTGCCGCTCTCCGCCTGGCCAAGTAAGAGTAGCTATATGCGCGTCAATAAGTGAGTATATGCGTCTCAGTTGAGGATTTCCATCGATGCGAACCTTGACATCAGTTTTCTTCCTCTTCAGGTTTTCCCTCTCTTGCCTAAGATCTTCGTCAATCTGTTCTGAAATCCGTTTTGCTTCCGCTTCCGCCTGCAGACGGGCAAAGCGCTCGGCCTCGGTTTCTGTTGGAGGGGGCCTCAGCGCCTCTGTAATTGGATCGTCCTGGCTATAGAGAGAAGGGGTCTTCATGGCGAAGATGATGGAGGCAGGCAGAGGTTGCGGCGCCTACCTGAGGGCGTTGCTTGTTTCGGTAAACTCGATCATTCATCAAAAGTTGGCGTGACATGTCACGCCTCACACAAACCTGAAGACCCATGAGGTCGCATCCCATCTATCACCGTTGCCGCGATGGTATCTCCTTCATTACTGTCTATCATTTCGTTGGCTCACTATCTGCTCTAGTCTGTTACACTGCACACTACACTTGGGGAATTGAAGGTAACACACGCTCAATGCAACCTACCTCATCTAACAGCATCCACCAGATAGAAATATTCTGCGAAGCCGTGCCTAAAACAGCAGAAGTTGGTTTGAAATTATTGCACAGGTGTTTCATCTTCTCACCGCCTCATGACACGTAGAACTTTCTCGCTCTCTGCGCTTCGAACTACTATGATGGCTGCATATTCCATCGCAACATTAAAGGCTTCATGATCCAGACTGGTGACCCCGCCGGGACTGGGAAGGGCGGCCAGAGCATCTGGGGAAAACCATTTTCCGACGAGATTAGGTCCACTCTCAAGGTGGGCCCCGTGCTAACATACACCTTCACTTGGACTGATGTTTACTCCAGTTCAATGCTCGTGGGATGGTTGCCATGGCCAATTCAGGTCCAGACACGAACAAGTCGCAGTTTTTTATAACTTACTCGAAGCAAGCCCATCTTGATGGCAAGTACACGATATTTGGGAAAGTGATTGACGGCTCGGACACCGCATTGGACGCGATGGAACGAGCACCGGTCAACAATAAGAACCGACCTCTAGATGAAATCAAATTAACAAGTGTACGTCATTTTCTACGCCGGTTTTTCGAAGTCTCGGTTGAATTATGTCCCTGTAGATCACTATCCATGCTAACCCTATTGCCGATGCTCAGCTACAGCGATGAAAAATCCAAGTAAAAATTGGGCGCTTCGAAGCGAAAACACCTCCGTGGCTGCGTACCGTGCACATAAGCAACTTGCTGTCATATCGCGCCTGAGAGTCTTGTACGGCAGTGTTTGCGATTTAATTAAAGTAGGCACTGCGAACCTCAGTACATCATCGTTTGATGAACCCGACGAGCTCTTTCTGTAATTCCCGTTGCTTTCGTGCTTTCTCCAAATCGTCGACGCTTCTCAGATCATATACAATGTCCCGTGTTTTCCCAAAGTACACCTGTCGTGATCATAATTGCTACTGGTCGGATATGCCAACGAAATGGCTTACCTCTTGAAGTAGATTGCGCATTTTTATCTCCATATCTTCAATCATTCTTCCAGTGTTTGTGATATGAGATGATGGGTCGTGTAGAGCCATATCTTGTTCAGTCTGCGTCGGAAGAAGTCAACAGTGCCCTATTTGCAAAGCAGGCGAACGTACTTGGCGTGTCATACTTCCGCTAAGATTCACTTCTCCATCGCGCTTCCAACCATTAGTATCCTTGCTATCCTTCTTCTGCGCGTCCTCTGAATCTGATCCATTGCGGGTGACAAGCTGTAGCATGACGGTAGACGTTAGCTTATAGTGAGCCTGCCGTCCGCGTTCTGCCGCTTCAAATACATGGATAGAGTCCCAACTTCCGGACGGTTCGTGCGGAGAGGCAGCCGTCATAACTACGCATCCAAATTCATGTCAGGAACGTGGAGTCACAGACGAAGATGGACGGACCTTTCTTCAACAATACCACTCCAGCGAACCCTCCATCATCCAGATCCCACAGATATACTGACGAAACGCCGCCTTCGTAATACCTACATTCATTACAACATTCATTAGCATCATCGACCAGACGCGAACACACACGTACATCTCTCGGTACGTATCAAACGCTTCGTTGGCAGATATCTCCAATTTACGAAGCTTTGGTGTGGGTACAGTGCCATCTTCTAGAGGGGGATCATACTCGTTCGACCAGGGCGATCTGGGACAGCCATTTAACGTAGACAAGAATAATGTCACACTGCACTGACCTATGACTCTCCCCATCTCTATTGTAGTCACAGGCAAGATATTCTCGACCTGTTGAGCGATCCGTCTTGAGCTGCAAAGGCTGATCCACGCTGCCCAACAGATCGTCGGCATAGTCGGGACAGATACCAATTAGGGCGTTGACGTTTTCTTCAGTTCGAGTTGGCGGAAGCCGTCGCATGAGATCCAGCATAGAATCGACGAGGTCAGCCATCTTGTTATATCGCCCACCAGGTTGTATGGTTCACGGATTCGACGATGGCAGGAAGACAAGATGCAGTGCCCTGGTATCCAATCACATGTAAACAAACTATCCGGGCCCCGGTCCGGTCCTTACCGTGAATTCACGACTCGGGAGTTTTTCGGGAGTTGCTCGGCAGTCAAAAACTTTAGTGCTCATGTAAGTAAATATTGGGCAATGCATGATTGAGTGTTAAGGATAGGACAATTTAAGTTATAAAAGTTAAATATCATTAACTTTACAAATCTCTTAATAGACGTTCCACAACTCTCTCGTTTCTCTCCCAGAGGGATTGCTTAAAAGCCCGAACTTCCTCCCTGTTCCTGACCCAACCCCTTCGCATCATACGGTGCACGGAGTTCCTGATAGGAGCATTGTAATCAGACTGCTCCAGAAAGTCTAGTGCTGATCCTTGACGAAGAGCTTTGACAGCATCTATCTCCCCCATTGCTGCAGGCCGAGTTATTACAGCTCTATCGTCATTCACGTACGTGTATGCCTTCTTCATACGATCAGTAACTAACAAAGGCACCTAAACTTTCTTCCAGTTTTTATGCGTCAACATTATGTGGGGAACTTACGTTACACTCCACAGCCATGGCGAATGTTGAGCTTGCTTGGCGCTGATAATATCCGTTGTCGGCGAACGCGGGTAAGCAAATATCCATTTCTTTCATGAGAGCATAGAAATCTTCCATAACTGTAAGCCCGACAAATATCATAATACCAAACCGTTCTTCACCTGTGTAATTCAGATCGACATGCATGGTCACGATGTTCTTCAGCTCAACAGGGATTTCTAGCCACCCAGAACCGAGGAGAAACAAGCGGAACGGTGGCGAGCGCAGACTGTGATCGGGCTCATACGAAGCACTGGGTGTACCAAGTAATGGAAGGTAGCCCCACACTGCAGGATCATCTAGGCTCGAGGGTGAGCTATTTTGATGCGGGCTCGCCACAGAACAGTACTAACCTGCCAGGGATACAAGAAGATCATCAAATATATTGTCATAGTCTCGCCTACTCTTGGTAAAGCTGCCTTGAATAACCACGTTCGATAAAGTTCGAAACGGGCGGTCCGGTTTATCCCCAAGATCAAGGACTGGGATATGAACGTCAATTGGTAGGTGTTCGTACCCTGCGGATCGAATCTCGTCGTCGTCGCTGTCTGCCAATATGCCAAACAATTGTCTGAATCCATTCGCAACACTGGGAAGCCGTTAGGTACGCCCTTGATCGTATTTGCGTAGAAGAGATCACATACTGCTCAGAAATGGGCAGGAAGCGGATAGTATTGCGCCGAGTCCATTCTGTAATAACTGGTTGCCATGTTGTGTCCTAAGATGATTGAGTTCAACTTTCTGGTGCAAATGAGAGACCAACCATAACGTCGTGAACGATGCAAACGAGTTTAAATTTGTGGTGCTCATCTCTTTCATCCCAAGCCGCAAGTAGTTCGTCGTTCAGACCGTCTCTCAAACTATCGAGTGTCAGCATTCCGGTTACAAGATTGGCACTCGGCTGGAGACATCACATACTCTATGATGGATATGTCAATTAGGAATTTCATAGCCGAAGAAAAACTCTGAACCTATCTCGCATGTTCCCAGTATAACTATGTCGTATACCGTTTCTGTTCCTGTGCTCCGTAGGTCACGTATCAAATCATCAGGGTTATGTATTTTGCCGTGGTAGAGATCCAGGTCATCGACCACAGTTTGAAAGTCAAATCCGAATGGCGAGGGCGCGTACACTTGAAGACTTCCTCCCGCTACGCTTCGTTCCAATACACGTCCAACGGTCCACGCTAAAGCCATGTAAACGTCATGATGAAATCCGAACGTCGAAGCTATTGCGATGTGATGGCGACTCGTAGCGATTTCGAGAGCCACTGCTTCCGATAGCTTGGGAATTGTCGAAGGACACGTTTGCTCATGTGCGGAGCCGATGATTTGGGAAGGATTAAGAATGCCACTGAAGAGCAAATAACTGGTCAAGAAGATGGTAAACACCGCGACCGTATAGGTAGAGTATCTGGTACTGAGAAAGTACATCTCAGAATGAAGGAGGAGATCAAGTTGGTTTTGTTTTTTTTGCCAAGACCGAAGTTAGCTGGATCATAAAAATACCATGTGTTTGTGGGAATTGAAAGATGTTCAGCCCACACCGAACGAATGATGTATGTTCCCGTCATTACGAAGGAATTCAGGGAAGCGCCTTTGTATTGCTTAATGAGACCTAAGATCTGAAGGTGAGTGAGTCTTGGAACTGGGCCGTACCTAGCACCGTAAACCCGAGTGAGGTAGCCGGCGAAGTGAGAACAGTTTCAATGCACGCCCCTGGGCGTCGGGCCTTGAATATGTGGATGAGGATGTCTACTACTAGAGAATCTGATCAAACATGGATCCATCAGAAGCTTGTCGGCCCAGCTTAGCCTGGTTCTCGAGATACCTGTCCTCGGGTAGGAAAAGTCGACATTAAGGCCCGCCATTATGTTGATGATCCGGAACGATGGACGATAAGGATATCCTTTCAAGAGCCATTCAGTTGCGAACAAGAATCTCCGGGAGCATACTGAGCGTCTAAGTATTTGGGATTCACTGTTTAGAAATGACCTATAGCGCATGAGTTATGAGAGTGGGTAAGGATGTGAGCACGGAGACCCTCGACCTAATGGATTTGAACCAGAGGTCATCTGAGAACCGCATCTGAGCACTTCCAGTCACCGCTTCTTGGAAATCAGGCATTCGGAATACCGAGTGGGGTTTCCAGGATGGTGCCCGTCAATGGGAAGAGAATAAAAAGGATGATCCCATCATGTCGGGGGATTAATTTTTGCCGACTGAAGTCACTGACGAGATCAGCTGACGGTTCCGGATGTTTTTGATAGCCGGAACAGATCGCGTCCGAGTCCGTGCTCATGTTCTGTGATTGTCCGGAACCGTTTCGATGCTTGGCTCACTGTAGCATTGTAGGTAACATATCTTCATTGAGGTTTCCACGATGCACGGATCTGTCACTGCATATCTTGCGTAAACTTCGGTCTGGCTTGGTCACCTGCGCAGTGCTTCAAAGTATTCATGCACCAAATGATCTCTCCCGTTTCAAAACAGCAAAAGTATAAGTAGAACTAGCAACACGAACTGTCCCATCGATACTCCACCCATTCCAAGATGTCCCAATCAGCTGGTCAGCATGAAGAGTACGACATCATTTTTGCTGGAGGTATGCTTCATATTCCGCCCGGCAGCAGAAGAGCTCAAAATATTGATAGGTGGAACTAGTGGATGCGTGACTGCTGGGTGAGCGACAACCTTGGTTGCTTTGGAGCATTTTTTGTTAGACACGTCTTCTCCTTTGATAAGACGCCTTGCTGCCGCTGATCCATCGCTCAAGATCCTGGTGGCTCTCTTTCTTTGTTGTATCGTTTTTGGCATGGCTCATTCCAACACTTCCAGATCATCGAAGCAGGGCCACACGTTCGTGGGCTTGAAAATCACATCCAGCCGGCTCGCTACTTCGACAATCTAGTTTCTCCAGACGGAGTCTTCACGTCTCATGTCGGAAACCCTAGTAAATCCCTCGCAGGTCGATCTCCCATTGTTACCTCTGCTAAATGTATGGGTGGCGGATCAAATGTTAACTGTGGGTGTTCTACACTAATATACGACTTAAATTGGTACTAATATTGTCGCCAGTTGTTATGTACACCAGAGCTTCTGCATCGGATTATGATGATTGGGAAATTTTTGAAAACCATGGATGGGGCTCAAAGGACTTGATTCCACTGGCGAACAAAGTAAGGAGGACTCCAGTCATTTCACCCCAATTTTAAAGCCAGACCTATTCCAAGGTGGAAACGTATCAATGCGGTTCCGACCCTACTCATGGTACAAATGGTCCCATTGCAATCTCAGTCAAAAATGTTGTAGGAACCTTTGGAGAACAATATCTTAATGTGGCAGCGAAATACGATAAGGACCGTGATTTCACGGACGATCCTAACAATTTCAGGTCCTGCAATCAATATGGTGTATGTGCCAGAATTATTTTTCGTCTCTGTTTGACTGATTTTAAGCAGCCTTGGCCGAAGTCAGGATTAAATAGTTCGGGGTGAATCGTCCATCACTGACAGGTTTCTCAGGTACATCAATCCGGTGTCTGGAACACGATCCGACACTGCCCACCACTTCATTTATAATCAAGAACACAACGGTAATCTGAAGGTACTAGACAGGAAAAGAGTTATCCGAGTAATTTTCGAATAAGTTAGCTCTGACATGACCCTTCCTTGACCACTGATTTATATTCGCAGTGATAATCGTGCCATTGGCATGGAATATACTGATGATGTTGAACGTGCCACTAAAGTTCCCGGAGAAAGCGTCCATCGAGCGTTTGCATCACGTCTTGTTGTACTATCCGGTGGGACGTTCGGTTCTCCAGCCATTCTGGAAAGGTATCTCTTTTTCTAAATATTGTGTGAGTCAAAAGTTAATTCACACTACGCAGGTCAGGAATCGGAGGAAGTAATATCTTGCAGAGGAACGATATACCCCAGATTGTCGACTTGCCTGGAGTGGGAGAGAACTACAACGGTATCTTATTTGGCATATAGAAAGTCCAAAGTCCACTGATCACCTTTTGGCAGACCATAACCTTCTGTTTATTCCTTATTACGCGGATGAAGCATCTGATACTCTTGATGGGATATTCGAGGGTGACCCAGCAACAGTTTCATGTACGTACTCTCCATACTCTCAGTTAGCTTTGTTGACAAAGTTTGAATTCTTGAAGTACACGCCGAGCAATGGCGCAAAGATGGGACGGGATTATTCGCAACCAAGTTGAGGATTACCTTCCCTGGTTATGAACGCTTCACACATATGATTTCATAGCGGCATTGACGCTGGGATTAAGCATCGGCCAAATGAAAAGGATTTGAAGATCATCGGACCTACCTTCACCGAACGATGGAACAGCTTCTTTTCGAACGCTCCCGACAAACCTGTCATGTGGATTGGTCCAACAGCCGGGTACAATATTTATGCTTATCACAGAACCTTGAAACTGATGCTACTCTTGTAAGTTACGTGGGTCTTGATCCTCCACGACAACCTGGGCGCAAGTATTTCTCTTTGCTATATTACACGGTAGGCCCTCTATTGCGATATCTATATGTGGCCTGATTATGTGAACGTATTGAAAGGAGTATCCTGCGTCGTTGGGCAGAGTCCACATCCAAGGTGGTCTCAATCCGTATACCCCTCTTGATCTGGAGACCGGTTTCCTTGACGAGTATGTTCTTTCCACCGTAGAGACCCTGGCCATTTCTAACTGGGTGTTTCGCATAAGCCCCGCCGACTTGGCTGTTCTAAGATGGGCTTATAAGCACAGTCGAGAGTTCGCTCGACGCATGAGCGCCTATCGAGGCTATACTGTTGCAGCACATCCTCTATTCCCCAAAGGGAGCGAGGCTGCCACCGAATTCCAAGTTCAAGGTCCTGTTGCTATATCCGCCCCCGATATCCATTATACGGAGGAAGACGACGCCGCAATTGATGACTACCATCGTCTCAAGGGTGAGATTTACTTCCGTCTTATCTGCTGTCATTAACGCGGTCCAATATTAGTGGCGACCACTTGGCACTCGGTAAAGTTGCTCGAGTTAGTGGGAAGTGAGTCTGACCTTCAATATAGCTCGGGACGTGTGCGATGAAACCGCGTAGCCAAGGCGGAGTTGTCGATTCACATCTTAACGTCTATGGTGTGCAGAACCTCAAGGTTGCAGATATGAGTATAGCCCCGTCCAATGTCGGAGCCAACACGTACAATTCCGCGTTGATCATTGGAGAAAAAGCAGCCATCATCATAGCGGAGGAGTTGGGAATCAAAGGTGTTTAGTGACACGAATACGTCCTTTGTTGTAGACGCGTTCTCTGACGTAGACGTACCGTTCTTGTGAAGACGTATGGTTGCAGTAGTGGGCAGTGACACCCGTATCTACTCGAATATGGGAGGCAAGAATGTAATAAATCATAAATCATCGTTCGGGAGGCAACCTGTGAGACAGCCGTCGAAATGAGTGCTAGCTCTTGTAGTACATGAGGAGGCAACAACTTCAGGAGGAAAGGTGATATGGTTGGCTCGACATCCATCATATGCATGCATGATTTTATTTCCACATATTACGGTATACCCTAAAGAAGAATTTCCAATTGATGCTGTCCCAGCATTGGGTTATTTCTTCGTTATCCTCGCCCTCGATTGTACTTATACTCATAAGTATTCTCCTTTGTCCGCATCCGCATCATATTCGGTCGGCATAGTGACCTAATTCAGTTCTTGAGTGCACAGCGTGACAACATAGAGAGCGCATACCTGCAGCTCATGAGACTCGGAAATCTCGGAGTACGCCGTTGGTGTCGTGGTCCTGAAAAGAGGTGATGGCAGCTGAGGGGATCGAGGAAAATAAGTATCGTCAAAAGCAGGCGAAGACGTCGAATTGAAGGTCATAGTTGAAGCCGGGGTTGACGGGAGGTCAACAGAGATGCTGTGTCTTGGCTTGTCAAACGACGTCATATGAGAAAAGGAAGACTTGATGGGCGAGTTGTGACCAACGACAACGACAGAGGAAGCCCTGGCGCGCATCTCCGCCGGCCGTCTGGGATCGGTTCCTCTGCTGGGGCTTGGGGTGGGTCCGTTGATTTTACTAAGAGAACCGCTGGTCACCCAAAAGAGAGCCAATGCATTGAAAATGACCTGTTTCCTGGTAAGAATCAGATTCATATGTATAATCATGCTTGTCTTACATCCGCCCCGCAGCTACAGAGACATACCCATCCTAGTTCATGACCGTCAAAAGAGGTCAGTACTGCCATGTTGACCTGCATTCAAGTTTCAGCGCCATTGACTCTTGAAAAAACTGAAACCCACAATAGATGTCGTAAGGGCGACCATGGCGGCACTGGTATTCGTGAAGCACAGGGATAACTCGGATAGGAAGGGCTCACATCAACGTTCTGATCGCAACCATTCTGATACGGGGATTCGGGACACTCGATCGAAGGATAGGCCAAAGAAACAGCGTCGTGAGGAAAACAGTAATGTATCTAGGCCACATTAGTTCGTTCCGTCAGAGAGAGAAGAAAGCGACCCCACAAATCATATGCCAACAAAAATATCGAAGAGAAAGGCTTCAGGCCTATAATGCAAACTTGATCATGTTCTCTCAAGAAAGTGACACTCCCTTGAAAGTTGATATGTTATAGTCAACGATGTTGAATGAACTGGGGGGCAGTGACTCACCGATGACCATTACGGCAATAGCAATGGTATACAGTCCCACTGTGATGGCGCAGAGAATATAAATTTTCGACTGCAGCCGACGGACGCCCCCAGAAGGCGACCAGACAAGATGTACTTTCTCGACTGACAGCGAGAATCAGATAACGCGGCGATCGATGGAATAAGACTTACTGAGAAAACAGTAAACGAGGAACTTTGAGGTAGAATAGAAGAATACACAAATGTATATTGCTACTGCACAAATCGTTGCGTGTGTCTCCAGGCCAACACCAAACGTGAGGACACCGCCTAACCGCATGAGACACAGGAAATGATGATATCAAGGATACGTACTAGAAAAGAGAAATAGCCACGAATCCAAGAAAATAAGCAAGATACATAGGCGGGGCCACGGAATCCGGATGGCAAATTTCCAAGTTGAAAGGTCTTCGGTGAGAGTCCTTCGGGACAGACAGTGGGTAAGAGTTGCTACGCCTGTGCTTTTGATTGACGCGGGAAGGTGTAAACCAACGAAGTCATGCGTACCGATGAAAAAGACCAAGGAGCTGAGCAGTTGCACCCCAACAGAAGGAAAAACGAGTGAAGGCATTGTGTCTGCACTTAGATCCAGAGCAAGGGAAAGTCGGAAAGTCGACGTTGGCGTCGCTACTGCACTTGTCTTGGATGAGGTCAGTCGGTCTCCGATCATACATATGATCGGCATAATGATATACGAGGCAAACCACTTACTCACGTGGTCGCTTTGCAGCAAGCGGGTCACTGAAACTAAGTTACGAGTCTGAGCTCATTTAGTTGATTTCGTACTGGCTTGGCTAAGAGGTCTCTTGCTCCGTTCCTTTGTGTCTGTAGAACATGGAGGTTGACATGGAAAAGAAAGGATATCGGCGGCTTACTTCATTCTCATTGGAAGGACTTGGTTTTTGTTCAAACTCTAAACGAAGAAGGTAGACTTTCTTTCGAGAAATACCTAGCACTGTATATCTTCCAGCTACCGCGATATGTAACAATCTTATTGAGCCGCACGATGCTCGATGCAGACCGCCAAACTTGGTACAGATTATGTGTATTGTCTGTGTCTGAGGAAGAATGCGATTAATGATGATACGAATGTGGCATGTATTAAAGACCTACCCTTTCTTCCAAAAGATTGGGCATCATTAGTCTACAACGGCACCCTCTACAACACAGCATTAAAAACGACGTGAACTTACTATAGAAACAAAAGGTAAGTCGTCTACATGAAATCATCAGCATGACTGCCAAAATCGTCCAAGGCTTCATCGTATAGGTTGGTGTCGACCCTTGAACCACATCAGATTTCAAACACCAAACCGAAAGAGAATCAAGACGTACCTGCTTGCAACCTTTGCAGCTCCGAGGGCGGGCTTCGACGTTGCCTTCGGCTTCTTCTTGCCGCTTGCTTTGTCTCTCTGTTCCTTCTGCTTTTCGTTGGCAAGGGTAGTCAACCCACTGGCCGCTTTGCGCACTTCGACGTCCTTGAGAGGCAGAGCCATCTCGCGCACAAAATGTTCGACAAAGGCTGGATATAACGGCTTATTCTGGTGCCTTTTGATAACGACCTCTATTATGCGCGATGAAAGCTGTATGAAGTCGTCTTTCGTTCGAGGCTGGAAAGACAGAAGGGAATCCAATTCCTTGGAAGTCGTGCCTATCAAACGTGTTAATAAGATCTTCCAGCACCGGGAGTCAGCTATTACCTCCGAGGGCGGCCGCACCAAACAATTCAGCGGCATTGTGAAGGTCTGCATTAAGCTCCAATTCCTTCTCTCTTCGGGCTTTCTCCCTTGGATCCAGAACAGAGTCAGAGTCGTATTCATCCTCCTCATTTTTACGTGCAGCCTTTGCAGCTTCCTTCTCCGCGATCTTTGCCTTTAGGGTACCCTTCTTCTTAGGTGGTGCTACTGGCGCCGACGGAGCCTTCTCTTCTTCCTCCTCGGATGACTCCTCCCAGTCACTCTGTAGAAGTGTCAAAGAGTCTATTTCAATAGTAACGATGTGTAACGCACTACTGGAGCATCATCGTCCTCATCTTCTCCTTCCCATTTTCCTTTGGTAGGCTTCTTTGTCAGCGGCGCCTTCGCCTGAGGACCTGTAGTTTTGGCTTGAGTATCGCTGTCAGATCCCTCTGATAGTCAATCAGTACAAAGATCAGGGTATGATCGGCGAGCAAGAATGAGTACCCCAGTCAGACATGCCGGATTATCAGCGACGACACGCTAAGCGTGGAAATCAAGTTAGTGAGGAAGGAGAAAAGTGAAAGGAAATGAGGTAACACGTCGTATGATCACTTCGGCATTTTCCGGGCTCTTTCCATCATGTCAAGGTAAGGAGAAAGAAACGCAATTTACAGGTTTCTGTCATTGATTTCCTTCTCCAAAGAATCCAACTGCTTCAGTTGACTACCAGCTTGGTCAAGACACACGGATTCACCCGAGCAGCCCTGGCGGAGTCAGTGCTTCTTCTTCCTCCTGGACAGGCGCATCCAGAACCTCTGTCTGACACTGCTGTATCTTCATTATTCGGGAATGGGGACGATGCAAGGCGGACTCTTATACATGCTTGGCTTGACCAAGGAATACGGCATATGGGAACTGTACCTTCGCCCACTTTAAAAAGTGTTTTACATGCTCGGCTTCAATACAATGAGCCAGTGTTGCAACATCTACCAGAGGTATCCTTGTTATTATTTTGGGCCTTTGTATGGCTTACCCTGTTCTTAGGCTTTTGCGCTCTTGGCTTCTCCAAGCTCTGGTGTCCCCCTTCTTGATCCTATTCCTGCCCTCAAACACGCCTCAAGGATTGCAGACGAGTCTTGTTACATAACGAGCGATACGTCCGTGCAGGTGAGTCTCGGTCTGCTTCCTGGAGACGGTTAACCAGTGACAATCTGCCAAGCTTTCTTGGTATGCTCGCAGGACTTCTATCGCGGGAATATATGGCGCGTCAGGTGGTTCTATCCTCATACCGGTCTAAGAGGATGCTAATAACGTATTCCCCTTAGAACTTCATCAGTTCACGTCACCGTCGACGGCATATAGTTTCTTAGACAACCTGTTCGACACTTCCAACAGTTTCAGGACATCCATAGAGGAACTCGGTCTGTTTTCTTCCTACATTTTTAAGGGCTGGAAGGGCATCATCAAAAGTAAAGGAATGATCTAGTCTTTGGTACAAACACACGAATCGTCTGTAAAAATTGATATTCAAGCGATTGATCGCAGGTTTGCCGCGGCAGCGGTCGTGATGCAGTGTCGCGGAAACCCCTTCAAGCGCCCTGGAGTATGAGCGAAGTTCATTCGAGGGACCGCAACTAACCCGAACGCCTTATACCTTTGATACTCAATAACTCCGTGTCCAAGTGTATTTTTCATACTAGACGAGAGCATAGACAACACTACGGATACAGTAACGAACGAATCACATACGTGAGAAGAAAAGATAGTCCAGATCCACGAATGGTCCATGTGTACAATTACCGTATCGTAAAATGAGATACTTATGTATATTAGATTATTTAAAACGTCAGATCCCAAGTAAATCAGCGAACCCAGCGACAGCATATCTACGACAGAACACAGTCGGGTACTGTGATTCCATCTTTTAGCGTTCGGCTAGAAAAAACTGTCTTAGCGCTATGGAAAATGATATTAGAGCTGCGAGGCTTACTTGGCATTGAACAGGCCCCACCAACCCTACGAAAGGCGATCAGAAGGTGAATTTAATTCAGGGGAAACATAATACCTCTACACCGCCGTACTGTTCGTCCTGGAAGAAGGGATTGATGAGTAAAAATGCCCATAACCATAAAGGTAGCATCATACCTTCCACTTTTCATCGAAGAACTTCGGGAAAATGTATCAGTATCAAAGAATCAGATTTAGAATGTAGTCTTACCTCGAAGAAGAAGTACTTAGTTCCGTTAGTGTTTGCTTGGCAGATGTATGTGTCAAGGAAAGTCTGCAACCCCAGAGTTGGTGAATTAAAGTCGACCAGGCGAATATTTCTCCTACCTGAAGGTTTGCAACAGATGCTGTCGAGGGCCCATTGGATTCATCAGCCGTATCAGAGGACTTCGTAGGCCAACCTATATCCATACCACTTAATATTGTCCTCACAACGACTTGTATGAAAAAATCACGCACCAGTTTCAGCGACATACATCTCAGGGGTGTTGCTTAGGCTTTGCGCTAGCTGCACATCATTGACCTCAAAGAATTCCCAAGTCCAACCCGCGGATTGATCGATGCTGACATTAGCGAACCATGGATGAACGTTTGCCATCTATCCAGATATCCGGTTATTCAAACCAATGATATGAGGTGAAGTAGACTTACACCGTAGTCCACTTGCTCCAACACGAGATCATTGAAATAGCTACCGGCATCAGCATTGCCAACTGGCAAGGACACTCCAAGGCCGCTCAGCATGGACCGCGTATCGTTGATGTTAGCAATCAGCAATTCAGCGCCTGCAAAAGTGTCAACCCATCAATACTTTACAAACAAGCATCATGTCGGACCTTTGTTTCCAACAGCACCATTAGGATCAGTGGCTCCATTGGCATTGAGATAACTAACATGGGAGACGTCGGTCAATTATCTCCATGATCCAGAAAGAGAGGTCACAAACTCCAGGATGTACTCGTTACCAACGGTCACTCCACCAATGTGGTCCGTCCCGTAAGTTTGTATCGCCGACTTGATAAGGTCTCTTTGACGATCGTAGGCCGTATCATTATCGGTTGAAACGGGGTAGTTGGCCAAGAAGACCGTCATGTTGACCTTTGTCTGTTCGATAGCCTCTAGCTGAGCAGGAGGAGAAAGATCAGCCTAGCTTGCAGCCGCATTGAGATATAGACATACCACCAATGCCGATTGGTTGCAATCGGCACCATAAAGGCGGACTCGCTAATGGTCAAATGGTTAGCAGGCGTACAAGAGCCAACGAAGACTCTTTACCGTCGTCAACTGAGACATTATCTAGCACAACATCAGAACAATTCTAGAATTTTCGAAGAATGTTGGGAATACCTGAATATCAGAAATAACATCATCTAGTCATGATGTAACATGTCAAAACAGGGACCACGTCTATTTTGATGCTACTCACCAAGCGAATTGCCGCAGTCGGGCAACTGGGAGCCGGCGGGGGTATATGCAATACCGTAGAACGACAGCTTGAGATTGGCGTCCTTTGAAAAATTACTAGGATCGGAGCTCGAAGAACTTGATTTGCTGCTTGAACTACTTGAACTCGAGCTCTTTTTGGACAGCGTGACGCCCAGGGCAACACCGATTGCAATCAAAGCTACAAGTCCAAGAATACCTCCAATCACCTACGCCACAATCGTGAGAATGAAGAATAACCCGGTCACACGGGGGTACTCACAACCCATTTCTTCTTGCCGCTACCTGTGGAGGCCCCCTTCTCCATCCAGGTGTCGTTTGGTGTTATATGATCGTGATCGGAGTACCCATGGTGGTCATAATCGCGATAGCCGGTTGTCATGTCGGCTGAGGATTCCATTGCACTTGGCTGCGACGCCAAGGGGGCACCATATGAACGTGTAGCATGTCCACTGGGACTTTGAGGAATAAGTGGTATATCTTGTGTAGAAAAAGATGAAGGAGTGTTCATGCCAGAGAGGCGGTGTGGTGGCTAGGAAGGGCTGGTCAATCGTTTGTTGAGTTGAGCGGGAGGAATGCGCGTACTGGTACGCTATCGTAATAGTCCTGTAGGTCCGTGTTGGAATGCCGTGGACCGTCACCATAAAGCGTCGCCATTGCGAGAAAAAGTCAGCAGTGCTCAAAGGTTGAAGGTAAGCAAGGGAGTGATGGGGGGACAGTGGGAGGAACAAACTTCGCTTCATATTTCATTTTGGTACAGCTGCGCATGTCGCAAGTAACGCTGGACCGTCACGTCGGCCTTTTCAAGGGGCAATAAGCAGGCTAAAAAAAGTACATAGGGAATATTAATAGATTAATGTCCATATCTGGAAAATACATGTAGCAACCACAGTTAAAATAAAGTCCATGGACCTTTTCTAAAAACAGGCCGTGAAATCCAGACGCGAGTACAAAGAAAGCGAGGGGTATGCCAAAGCGAGGGAAAGAAGGAGAGGGCTACGACGTCGTAGGCATTGGATCTTGTCCACCTCTGGTCTGCCCGTGGGAGGATGACATTCGTTTCTGTTTTCGCAAAACTCGTGGAGCATCAGATGACGACGAAGCAGCTCGCCGACCAGAGGGCAGGGTCCGACTCCGAGAGACACTCGCCGGTCCATCCTCTGGTCGTGAAGGAGGGGTTTCATTGACGGGAGGAAGGTCTGTCTCGGCTACAGCGACGTGCGGCGCAGCTGCGAGTAAAACATTCAACATTGAATCATCCAGGACAGGGGAACATACCGCTGCGGTCGAGGGTCGTTCTTCGTCGCGTCACTCGACGCATGTCTTTCTTTCCTACCATCTTCCACCCACTACCTGGCTGTCGCTCATCGTCAGAACTGGGGAATACGGTGATGTCGTCCACAGATGATGAGTCGGATATCGGTGAACCAGGTGTGTTTTGGGGCGGAGGTGGTATGTCAAGCATGAACCAATCCTGTTGGGCTATTAGAAACTCTAATACCTTCTGGCTTAGAGCGTGCTCTTTCGGCGACATCTCATGATGAGGATGAGATATCAAACCAGGCCGAAAGATTACAGCAAGATCTGATGAAAAAGATTAAGTTCCATCGTCAGGTTCATATGTATGGCATACTCACTCGTGGCGGTCATCAAGTTGATGTCAGATTTCCGTGCAAATACAGACAAGAGATCCAGCACGTATAAAAGAAGATATTGATTGGCACGAGGCATGGCCCGTATAAGCCTCTTATATGTGGCGATGACTTCGTCCTGATTGTGGGGCTCCTTCGCTAATAAGCAGTGAGGACAGAGCAATGGGGCAGTCGGGGAATACAATCACCTAGAGAGTCTCGGAACTGCACGAACAAGGAGGTGAGACTAGCGGAAGACGTAGCAATGCATAACTTACGTCATGATACATGTCGTAGGGTATAACAGGTTCCTATTCAATCATCAAAGACCATATAGTTGCAACCTGAGGGTTGGACGCACTGGCATTTGCGTAAGGTATCTCCGAAAGACACTTGCGACATCATGGGAGGTGTATGAGACTTGCTTCCAGTCCATGGATTTGCCGTACTGATGGAAAGATGAGAAGGAAGAAAGATGGCCAAGAGTATGATCCGTACTCGTGGAGGAGTCTCAAATTCAGCCTGGAGCTCCCTCATCCTCTTGGTCGAGCCATTTACTCGAAATGTGCCAGGTACCTCCGTGGCTGGTTTCGCAATGAGCGTTATTCATGGCCTGCGGAGAGGAATCAAACCATTTTCTTTGAGATACAGACCGCTGAAAGGCAACAGTCAAAGGGCGGATCCGTATTCGAGAAGGCGACCCACCACTTCGCCACGACGACTGGAATATAGCCCCACACGAAGAGTTCTCCGTTTGCATTTGCGGTCGATATCTGGACGCTGGCATACCTCAAACTCTCCTTGAGCGGCTTCCCGAAGACTGGGTGCTCAGAGTCTTCTGCGGTCGGTAAGATAAAGCCGCTGCCCAACGACAAGGACTCACCCTTGGAGTCGACCTCCTTCTTGACCTTTTGAACAAAGTTAAACTGATTCCACCAGGCCTTGAGATTTGCCTTTGTAGGTGCCTGCTGGGCGGGGTCGAGTATGGCTCTGGGCGGGGGCACGTACGGTGGAGACTGCATGTCGGAAGATGTAGATGGTGGGACCTGTTCAACGACTGCTGTTGTGTTTCTGCGAGCTCGTCTCTTGAAAATCCCAAAAAGACTGTTTGGCTGCCGTAGAGCCAGAATAAAGCGGAGTCAGAGGTATGCAGGGTGATGTTTCGGATACTAAAGTAGCGTGAAGGAGGAAGGGTAGAGGCCCTGCATATGACGGCACCCGGCACTGCCACCCCGAAATGGGGTATCCATCCTGGCCCTCCTGGCACGCTCATTTCACCGCGAACTGGTCTTGTGCTGAGAGCTGCCCCTAGCTGATACTGTCGCCTTATTCTGTTCTCGTGCCTGTAGTTACGGATCGACGGCAACCCCCACTACTGGCATATTGGGTCCGGACGACGCAGCTGCATATGGCTAGGCCTTATTTGTGGCGCATGATCCGTCAACCAGCGACGAACAATATTAAATGGAAAGCTTCAACCTAGAACATACAGAAGTATTCAAAAGGGCCCCACTCTAGGTACACACGGTGGTGCTTCATATATACATTCTGAAGCCAAAATGGGGCGTGGGAAATATATGGGCACGTGATCTTCGGGAGACGCGACCGCGCTCAACTCCAACCTTATGTAACCTCCCTCTCGTTTGCCTCATTCCCAACATCGTACTTCACTTTTGCCATGTTCAAAGGCATTCTTCCAGCAAAGAGGATATCCTCTTCAGACTTTACGATGGTCACCTCTCTGGCTGACATCCCAGCGAATGGCAAGGAGAACCAGCCCGGCGGTCAACCACAGCTAGCCACCGTCCCGAAAATTGCACGACCAGCAACGGCGACCAAAGGATTCCAGCAACCCTACGAAAAGAAGAAGAAAACAGAGTCCAAAGGAAATGTCCAGCCGTCGGGAACGGTCGGTCCTGAGACCAATCTTGCCTTTGATCGACTTCTGGTGAGCATCCTTTCATCCTTGCTATACACCGTTTGTAATTTCTCCTTACTAGGATGACTTGCAAATACCTTCAACTCTCCGTCCCAAGCTTGCAGGCATGGATTCGACTGTCAAGGCCGCCATGTTAAAGTCGTCACACGTGTTGGCTCTCAAACCGAACCCAGTTGATGTCGAACTCCCCGCCACTCCGCATTCAACGACCCTCCGGCGGACGAGGAGCACAGAGTCTCTTGGATCTCCTCGGCTCTCATCTGCATGTCTGGATGACGACGTGTTGCAACCACCCGTATTACCATTTGCCTCCCCAGTACGGCTCTCATCGCACCATGCCTCTTCTGTGGGCGTGTCTCCTTCGCCCCGAAAGGTCAGCAGCCATATTCGAGGTTTGTCCTATAGCGGATTGGCTTCTCGAAGCCAGATCAATCTTCCATCCTCTGGCTCGGTGATTGACTTGACCACTGGGGGCAAGACCGTAAAAGACAAGCTTTCGTCCATTGGAAAGAACATGTCCCCCACCAAGCTAATCAGTATCTTGACAAGTACTTCAAGCACAGAGTTAGACGTGGAGTTGATTAAGAAACTACGACTGCTGCTTCGGAACGAATCCGCAAGGTATGTGAACGACTACCAACATTGTTTTCTTTCTGAGCATCCTTCAGTTGGTCACAGGAATTTCTGAGCGTGGGTGGTTACTCCGCTCTGTTGACCCGTTTGAATGAAATTCTAGAAGTCGAGTGGAGGTATGTATAGTTGCGAATGTGGTCCATTAGCGTGCTCACGAAACGCGATAGGGAGGAGCAGCACGACGATCAGTTATTGCACGAACTGCTTAGATGCTTCAAGGCCCTCTCTACGTCCTCAATTGGATGCTTTGCTTTGAGAAGCTCGTGCCCCACCCCATTCGTCCAACTTGTAGCCTTGTTGTACTCAGATAAGAAGCCTGGCGATGTCGCTACTCGGCAACTCATTGTCGACCTCATTCTCATTCTTTTTGAACTGTATCCGGCATCCGCTTTACCTGCTCACAGTAACGGGATGCCTAATCGCGCTCGACGCGAAATATGGGATAACGAATCTGAAATGTCCACGTCCAGTAATCTCATCACGCTCCCGGCTCCTCATAAAACATTCTTCTCGCTGATCAGAGCGCTGCTGCTAACACCAGCTCCACCTCCGACAGAATCGCCTGCTACTCCCGTTTCACCCCACGCGTTCATCGAATCTCTACACAAGTCCAGGATATACAAATCCTACCTGCAAGAGCTCTCGGATATCTGCCGCGACTACTTCTGGGTGTTCTGTCATCCAAATAATACTATTTGGGTCTTGTCAGAGACAGACGAAGGTCGAGTGGAGAAACCGAGAGCGCCGGGAGGAATGACTGGAGGTGTTGAATTTGAGGCCATGGGTTATTTTGTTCGTGCCTTTGTTGTATATTGACCTCCTCTCTGACACTTGATTTACAGACAACACACTTACGGTTGATCAACGCACTTGCGCAATGTGCAGCTGACCTCAAAATGCCTAAGGAGCACGACTTGTCAGCGTTCCGTCTTCATTCTGATCTGTTTTTGTCGGGCTTGGAACGCATGATACTCGTAAGAATCCGTTCTAGCTGTCTCTCGTCATACTGATGTTGTGTTTTCAGATCTCGCGAAAGGCCTCCACCACCTACTACCCTACACTGCATCTGGAACTTGCTCGGTATATTGCCCATGCGGGCAGTGCTGGTTATGAACTTCCCTGGGCCATCTCTCGCCTGCTGGGCCCCCCACCTCCTGCACTATGCAAGACCAAAAGCGTCCTTAGCACTTCCCCACCCCCGTCGCCCACGAAACGCGCTGGTCGGGGACCGCCTCCTGGCTTTCTATCTGCAAGATTGGATCTCAAGTAAGTAGAAGATGGCAGGTGCCAGTTGTACTATATATCTAGTATTTAGACTTGTATTGTTTTCTCCTTCATCGTTACTAGCGACATCTAGTATACTCACTGTCAACGCATGGTCTGGATCTTCCATTTTTTTGAATCTGTAAATACACAAATGCCATTTGCGTTGTAAAAACATCCATTGAAGATAAACAACTATGATCGGACTACAAGGTAGTAATAAAAAGGATGTAGGATACCCATGCAATCAGAGACCCTCTAAAAATCCCTACGTGGCATCATGAGCGCCAGCCGAAGCGATGCCTCTTCCACGGAAGAAAAATTTCAGGCGATGGTATCAGAATGCACAGATACCCCGGTATCTTCGACACCTTGGTTCAATCTAGAGGACGGGAACGCGGACAAGGAGGCGGAAGAGCTAAACCGAGCCCGAACTTTTGTGTCCCCAGAGGTTTGTTCTGAGAAACGAACGACCACGAAAGCAGGTTTTTATATGCAAAAAATGGTTATGTAAGCTATTCCCACGGACATGTCGGACCGTGCAACCGGAACCGGGACTAGCCAGTGAAATTCGCGGGTACCCGTGTGGACCGTTACTGTTCTCCCCCACCAGCTGCAAACATTATGTCGCTTTCCAAGCCCTTGACGCTCTCCAGGATTAACGATTTGGTTCTCGGATCGTTCTCTGCACTTCCTCCCTCTGCAACATTGGACCACTTGGTGCGGTATTTGGGAACATGGAGTGGTAGCGAGTTGCGTATTTGCTTCCATTGATTCTAATTGCGCTGGCTTACTTGATTGACAGTAAATTGTTCATGGTTTGTTATCCCATCTGCAGCTGTGGCTTGTCTTAAGCTACTTCCAGGTGCTACAATATACCCTACAATTACTGGTGCCTCTGTTAAATCTGCGCGCGCGCCTGCAATGTCAAGCTGGACTCAGGAAGGATCCTACGAGCTCGGCTGCTGTCGGACTATCCAAGTTTGCCAAGATCATTAATGATTCACGGACATTGTGGAGATTCTGGGGTCAGTGGATCCCACTCTTGGCAGTCATACATGCTCTAATCAAGGCCTAGGTCTCTTGCCCATATTCCAGTGGCTGATCTCTCTGGAGCGGAACCCCCAGCCGACGCGTAATTTGCTCACCATTGAGCGATTACAAGGGTGGTCCATGCTGGGCTACTACCCCCTTGAGCATCTTAGTTATCTCACATCTCGAGACATCATCCCCACCACCCTCTCTTCACCTCTTGTCCCCCAAAAGGCCATTACACTGAAGCCAGGACCGATGGGAATGTGGTCTTGCCGCTTCTGGGCGGCGTATGTTATTCTCCAGTTCGCACACTTGAGGGAGGACCGGAAGTTGTTGCAGGCGCGACAACGTACGTTGCGCAAGGCGAAAGGCACCGGAATCACGGAATCTGAGAAGCAGGAAATACAGAACCGATGGGACTCGTATTGGAATGAGATGGTACTGAACTTGGGGAATCTTCCGCTTGCTCTGAATTGGTATTTCGTTGTTGCTTGGTAGAAAGGGTCCAGGTACTGATACGTCGTGCAGGTCAGCCGAGAAAGGTTTCATCAAAAATCAGGTGCGCATTTCTGAGGAGCGACAGCCTTTTTTGCTGATCATTACTCAGGTTTGGGTGGATATCCTATGCCTCATCACTGCACTGGCATCCTTCCGTGGCGGCTGGAGAGCGACGGCTTTATCCTCTCCTCCTCCAGCTCCTACACCGGCCGAAGCAGTAGTTCCCCCGACGGAGGCTAGTGCTGATGTTCCGACGGTCGCGTACGACATCTCCGGTTAAGAGGTGTGCCTATCAGATTTTAGCGCTGTAAAGACGCAAAAGGGAGATCATCAAGCAGAGGGATGGACATGTACTAGTCATCTATGCAAAAAGTCGTTTATTCCCACTGTACATTATTTATATGGAGCTGGAAGAAATGTGGCTAATTTATGTCTTGATCTTCGACCACGATCATGAACATACCGAATATCCCACCAAATCTGCCAGCAGCGCTCAATTTGCTGGGCCACAACCCCTTCATGACTCCAGAACAGGCTGAGGAGATACGGCAACTCCTCCACAATGAAGAACACGTCCTCGCGAGTCTCAACGCTGAGATCAACGAAGCCACAGCTCTGCTGGAGAAAATCACGCGGGACAGAGATGCATTGCAGGAAATCATAGTGGGAAAATCCGGGCCACATATGGCTGCTCTACGTGCAGGAATTGAGGAGAAAGAGATGGAGCTGAGGCGAGCGCAAAAGGAAAGCCAAGCGGTGAAGGCGAGCTGGGATCGGATGTGTCGCGAACGGGGAACGGTCGCAGAATCCGACCCCGATCTTCTTGAGCACCTCGATTTTGAGATTGAGCTGTGCAGGCAGGCGGTGCAGAGGCTGGATAAGGAGGAAAACGGTATCCAGGCCTCTCTGGACACGCAACGGGACGCTCTGTCGCCTATTCGCCGACTTCCAGTCGAGCTGCTCTCGGAAATATTCAAGCTCTGTCTTCCAGGTTCGTATATCGTCCCAAAATTGAGGAGCGCACCGCTGCTCCTAGTCCAGGTCTGCAGCAGCTGGCGGCGGCTTGCACTTTCGATCCCCCAGCTATGGAGTTCTATCGCCGTCGAGGTCACCGTTCAGCGGTGCCGACCGCCTGTGCCTCTTATCGAGCTCTGGCTGCAGCGGTCGATGAACCAGCCTCTGTCCTTTTCCATCACAGAGCTGGAGCAGGAGGATGCTAGAGAGATTCCAGATCCCGTTACCGCTGCCTCCGTTCTCAAGTCCTTCGTCCCTGCTCATCATCGCTGGACAAGTGTCAAGCTGGAGTATCATGACTGGCGCTGGCCGTCCGGTCTTGAGCAGTTGCCCCCAGACGCATTACTAGATTCATTAGAGACGCTGGATCTGCAGCGCGAGTATTGGTTCAAGGATGACACTCCCGACTTGAAGCGGGTCCTCCAAGCTCCTCATCTTCACGATCTTACTTGGCATAGTCGAAGTCCACCTTCCGACTACCTTCAAACAGTCAATACATTACAGCTGACGCATTTAGATCTAGTCCGTCCTGTATCAAAGGACGTGTTTCTTGACGTCCTGAGTGGATGTCGTGCCATCCAGTCCTGTACCTTCTTCGTCCAACTGGTCGGCAGAGTACCTGACGACTCCGATGACCCAGCAGTGGACACATCTCTTATAGTTCTGCCCCATCTTCACACCTTTGAACTCACGGTCGACATGGCACTGACCACACTACTATCTCGATTAGTCTTTCCTTCATTGACCACCCTCCAGATCAACAGACTGGACGAGTTTTTCCTCATTAATCCAGCAAATGCACCGCATTTCTGGGATCAAGGGGAAGTGAACGCGTTTCTTGTGCGTTCACAGTGCTCGCTACGGACGCTTGATGTCAGGGATGTGGAAATATCTTCGGCGGAGCTGCTCGATGTGCTCAAGTTCACTAGCCCTACGCTGCAGCAGCTCAACATCACGAATGAAAGGGCAAAGGATAATTGCATAACGGACGATGTTGTCCGAGCGCTCACTGCATCCTCCTCACCCGGTGACCCTACTTTTCTGTGTCCTCAGCTTGATTATCTCAAGTTGTGGAGATGCGTGTCGTCAACGGATGGTTTACTGGCGGATATGGTGCAGTCCCGCTGGTTGCCTCAAGAGGAGGATACAGCGAAGAGGATGAGGCTGGTCATTATCCTGTTGCGAGACGAAGAGCGTCATGCGATAGATGTAGTGCGCCTGAAAGAGTTTCACAGACGTAGGCCAGGCATTACATTGGTTCGACGATGATGGTGCGGAGCAGACGCTAGATCTAGAGGAGCATAGAATCTGACTCAGTCAGGCGGTCTTCCGTTAAATAAATGGACACATTAATCGAAGAAAGTACGAAATAATTCCATCTGATCCCTGTCGTTGTGTTCAGCAATCGAACAAGGAAAGTAGTAATGTGGCGTACACATGTGCTTGCCGCGTTTTCTTTTGGACTAGCTTCCTCCTCCACCCAGGATAGACTCCTTCCAGGGTCTCCGTCACCTTAGTCTTCGTACCACCCTCTATTTCTTCCATCTCTCTCAATTTCCATGTGCGAAGATCGTCTCTTCCTGTTACCCTACTCTCGTATAGTGTCGTCATCTCCTCCTCATCCCACACCAACGTTGCTTCGATTCTCACATTCCAGGACATCGCTCGGCACAACAGATGCTGCGTCTCGGTAAACGCAAAAGACTGTCGCGGCAGCTGACGAGCTCCCTTGGACTCGGACTCGAATTCCTGTGCCGCAGGGAGGTTGCGGGCGTCGTGTATTTCAGAGAGCGGGGTATTGCGAGGGACGGCAACGACGTCTTTGTTCAATAGTTTAAAGGAAGTTACAGGTAAGGAGGATGAACATGCGCGTGTGATTTTCTCTTGGTTTTTGGCTGTTCCGAGTACGGGGAAGACTTTGGAGACTGGATGATCGAGGACGATGGTGTGTTTCGAAAAGATATTCGGGTTTACTTGGGGAACGGTCGATGTCGACGCCATGGCTGTGAACTGGCCAACACTTGGCAATACTTATCAAGGCACACGATATTATTCGGTCTTATAGAACATGACATCGCGGGCCGGGGTCTCGACTCAGATAACGACATCAAAGACAAGTACCGAAAGAGTATGTCGTTGTACTGCTGAAGTACTTGCAACTATGGGTGTACACTGAACAATGTGCACTGTAACTGGGTAAAGTGTACGTTAATTTTTAAACATTACTAACTTCTAAGTGCCACACCTAAGGATTAGATAAAATATGTATGCAGACAAAACACATTGCTGTAACGGGGACTCGAACCCCGCGCGGAGCCATGGGAAGACTCCATGTTAACCCCTACACCATTACAGCCCGTAGTCTATATCGGAGCACCTGAATAGGACCCTATCATTATCTACGCCTTTTACACCTGATTGAACCGGGGTAATATGCGGGGTTCCTTTCAAATGCCAACCGCGACGACCACTACAATTATTACTGGCCCTTCGCCCCACCCCTCGACGCACAAGCCAAACAAGGTCTCTTCGTCGTCCTCTGCAACGTTGAGCGCCTTGATTGACCGTGCAGGTCGTGCATTTGTTAACCACGACCACCACCTAAGTCAATCCCTCGTCGACTCTGCCTTCACCCTCCTCCCTTCTCCTCTATCGCTCCCTGACGCGCTCGATGACCACCGGAAAACCTGGGACATATTTCGCATAACACTCGAAGCCTATGTCTATGCATCGCCTCCTGCGGCTGAGGATGTCCCGGAGCATCTGAAGGAGGTCATGCTGCAGTCGTCGCATGCATTGATGACGAGGATGTACCAGCGGTCGCTTACCCTATTTACCCCGGCTAGTGGGTCATCAAAGAGCGTTGCGTCAGCAAACGTGGTCTATATACCCCCCTCAGTTCTCAATACCCTCGTCTACGCCAGTCTGAAGGTCAACTGCCCTGATGTCGGCCGGGTCATCATTGAGGAATGGCTCGCTCATCGACATGGTCGTTTGTCATCGAACCATACCCACCACGATGTGTACAAGAAAATCCTTGCGATATACTGCTTGCAGATTCTGCCGGCCCTGGAGCAATGGGACTATGCCAAAGAGTTTTTGGACTATGAAAGCGAGTTGTCGCCTAGGTCGCGGGAGGTACGTCCTATATGTCTGGTCCAACACTTGTCTCATTGCAGCATCAGTATCTTCAATCCTCGTTAGCCCGGCTTTGTACGCAGACACAAGCAGTGCGGCAGCGGTCCTCACTTTCTAGCCCTCCAGCTTCATCTTCCTCGAGTATATCGACCACTCCTTCGTCTGACCGTAGCTTCTCGCCGGCTCCATCTTCGTCATCTTCGTCTTCCTCCTCCTCTCTTTCAACGACATCCACCCATACAGTGGTTCCTTCGACTCCCAAAGGCCTTCACGTTGCCCAATCAATGACTTCTATCGCCGCTCTTCCATCAGCTTCTCAATCTACGACCTCTATATCTTCAGATGGTACTGCCAGACTTGCACGTTCCGCATCCTCACTCTCCGACCGCAAGCAGAAAACACAACGCGAGACAATGATCAGACGTACACTGCCTCCCGTTACGAGTGTAATCACGCACCCTATTGTACCGTCAACCGAGCTCCGGAGCCCAACGACTTTTGCGTTGGTAAAAGCCTACGTAGCTACCATTCTGAACTCGACCAAGCTGACGACGTTTTTGATTCTCGCGGTGGTATTCCCACTGATATCAATGGTGTTGCGACTTAGGCGAAGGCGGCGGTTAGCCGCAAGTGGCGCCGTAAACACTGCTGATATGGTTAGGAAGAGACTTCAAGTTGTGAACGGGAGAGAAGCTGGTGTCCTGAAAACGGCTTGGAGTGAGATAGTCAGGGTTTTGATGGATACCATCAGAATGGGCGGGAGTGGATTAGTATAATTATTGTAATTACGGAACTATATCTGCTACATGTTCTCGATCACCCTAGGTGCAAGAAACCATGAAGTCGCCTCGAGGCTAGTACAAAGGCCAGCTATATAAATCAAAATATTGCCATTTCGACTTCTTTTTTCGCTGTCGGGTGCCATCACCAAGTCTTTCAAGCGACGACCATGACCGACCATGACTGCACGACAATCCTGGAGGAAGACCGCGACCACGAGCTCAGAGTAATCTTCAACCCACCTTTACATCTCCAGCGAAAGATATGGATTCTCGATGTGATGAGGAGGGATAGCGTTACCGATGTCAGTCGATGTCTTCACCGTCCTCATCTTACTGTAACTTGCCCAGGTCATCGATATAGGTTGCGGTGAGGGACAGCTTCTAATAGCACTCTGCCAGCCAGCTCCGTGGCTTGGCCCACCACCACCAGAAATATTGCCTCCATCGGACGCGACCGATACCGCGACGCCCAACTTCAACTCACCACATGATCCAATACCAAACCTCCATCCTACACGCATAGCTGGGCTCGATATCTCACAGAGGGATCTCGATTTCGCAATCCAAGCTACTGCGCCGCCACCGCAAACCAACGATAGGCACCTCACTTCGACCCGTTGGGAGCCTCTGGTGGCATCTATCTGGAAGGGAGGCTTGGAAGTTATCAATGAAACATTTGTAGGAGCAGAGTGTATTGTGAGCTCAGAAGTGTGAGTATTATTTCTGGTGGCATATTTCTGTTCTGACTTTGAGCCAGCATTGAACATCTCCCATCGCACATCCTTCCATTCTTCGCGCCTGTCCTCCTTGGTGTGTACCATCCAAAAATATTCCTCGTTACAACACCATCCTACACCTTCAACGCTCGTTTCACCTCTCCCAATGCCCCACCCTCAGTTCGTAAAGGTTTTCCTGATCCCACGGGACGTACCGATCGAATCTTCCGGCACGACGATCACAAGTTTGAGTGGACAGTGCAGGAATTTCACGAGTGGTGCAAGGAAACAGCCGAACGCTGGGGCTATGAGGCACATATTAGCGATGTAGGTCGCGCTACAGAAAAAGATGAATGGGGACGAGATGAGGTGCTTGGAGGTGCTACTCTGGTGGCAGAGTTTAGGCGACTTGCATTGGCAGATACCGAGAGAAGTCGCTTGGTCGATGAAGCCAGGAAGATGGTGGAAAGCACCCAAGGACAAACTCACCAGTTACTTGTCGACCACAGACACGTCGCTCATCCGCAAGCGCAACAACCCATTTCCGTTGCAGAGATTGGAAAGATGGTGAAAACAAAGATGGAGGAGGAACGCGAAGGATTTGTGCGCTTCGAGACTGTCTGGTACGACAGAGATATTGGGGTTGCTTGCGGTGGATTCACGGAAGTCTTAGTTAAGGCCATCGAGGAATGCGAGGGGCTGATACTCAAGAGGGAGGGCACTGACGACGAAGAGCTATCAAAATTGGACAGGGATTCGTGGCATGTTGAACTCATTGGCGGTTCAAAACAGCCCAAGATGCTGTGGCCCGCAACGGAAGCGGTAGAAGATACGAGCTTCGAATCCTCGCCGTCCGATTGGGTACCAGACGAGGAGGCATACAGCGACAGTAGCAGCGATAGGGAACAGGGAGAGAGTACGGGAGCTGAAGGGGACATTTCTTGGAACAATTCTGAGGACGACACCCAAGACGAGGAGGATGACGACCACCAGAAATGGGGTTCCGAGGTTCAGCACTGCTGGGCGGCAGAACCAGATGCTACACGTTGGGGCAACAGAGACTGGGGGTTGACAACACCGCCGCATAACTCTAGCGGTTCTACAACTGGCTGGGACGGAGATGAAAGTGACGATACCCATACATTTTGATATTTTTGTTTTCATGTATCACGTCTGGCTGTTCAGAAGTCCGCGTAATATTAAATGATACAAGCTACAGACACGTGAGCGTAATAGACAATGGAGACGCAAAAGAACGTACCTGGTATATACTGAAAGCACTAGAAGTGCACCAGAAGCTCAGGCTACTCCTCCAGCCTCGCTGACACCACGGGGGCTAACGTACGACAACCTCATTAATGTGCTGGCCCCAAGGAGCAGAAATAGACCCACCAATCAAGGGATGCAGCTGAGCCATGTAGGTCACCATCCACATGAGATAGCAGGCTGCAAGTGCTAGCATCAGCCCTGTCCGTATGACACTGCGCCGTCATGTTAGTGCCCATCGACGGTACAGAGCTCGCACACATACATTTGATTCGGTCCTTTGGGCACAAAGAGTGCCGACGCTGTCATAAGCGCAGCAGCGACGACCAGCACGAGAAATACTGGAATGATGGACGCCATGTAGAGTAGTAGAGGACAAGGACCGTGGGAATGATTCAGACCGCGCCGACGGAGCGGCAACGCCCGAGAGGGACTTGTACTTGAAAAGTATTAGTTCAACTAACTGCATACCAATACCTTTGATTCCGACGAACCAACCCGGCAGTGATCTCTGCTCGCGACTTATTCGTGTCCTAAGTTCAACACTTTTGAGTACCGGTTTATGGCTACTTGTCAAGCGCGTATCTGTCTTTCTAGCTCCAGGAACTTTGCGGAAATCGGGGTCCAAGTCTCAAGAATGCTCGATATACATAGCATCGGTAATGTGAGCCGTGCTACCGCATATGCTGGCAATGGCATCGCGGAAGACATAGACTTATTCGTCGCCTTCAATGGAACCATGGGTTATTTTGAATTTTCTACTGCTGTTCTGTGGCGGATCGCTCCATTGACTACAGAAGTGCCTAGTACGGGATTTGCCTGGCATATTGGGTCATGTGCGCGTAGACACTCAGGCTCAAGGTGAGGTTTCAAACTACTATGCTTGTCATATTGCATTCAAAGACTATTTGTGTCCAACAATTGCGCTCCAAGGAACCTCGCACACTTCGTTATTAGCCAACTTCTCATTCTCTACTCTAGGTCTGCGATATATAAAAAGTCCGTTTTAAAATGGCTCATGGAGCGGTTCGTCGCCAGTGTGAGAGTTATCTCACTGTCTTATTTATTGCTCGGCGAGAATAAGTTGGAATACAGGTGCCCGATGCAACTAGTAGCTACTAGTAGGCGCGCGCGATGGAGCTTAAAGGGAAAAGCCAGGCTTTGACGATTCTTCCATACGTGAGCGTCGCGATGATAACCTAGGTCGCCGTGTGTTCTGACTACAAGCAGACATTTCGTTCACACCAAAACAAAATCGCGCCCGAAGCCGACGAGGTACAATACAAACAACTTCTCTAGAACATGATCCTTGCGACTCATCTTGAGCGCTTGCACGTAGCTTGTGATGTTTGTACTTACTCATTGGCGAATGGAAATGAGTTTACCAAGGAAAGTCTGAATCCAATTATAAAAAGGTAGTCCAACAAAGAACCCCAAGGCTTCTTTATTTTCCAGTGCGTTGGGTCCGATCGTGAAAGCGCATTCAGTACGTGGGCTCCTGCACGCTGGCGTGGTTGATTTCAAGTTTCGATCCACATGCCGCCACCACCCCGGAACCTGGGGCATGCCCTACGGGTGCAGTTCTGTAGGATCTTTCCGGTGTCGTATAAGGTGTTCACCGCAAGTCCAACTGGATCGAGTCAATCATGTCGTGAAGGTGTAGCTGAGTGTCAAATAACAGACCCTTGCGTGTCGTCAGATCGACGGGAAGATTTGGCCTCTCATCGGGTACTAAAGCATCCTGTGTCAATGGCTACACATACGGAAAAAGTTGTCGCAAATCACCGAGTGCTAAGTTCAACATGTATCGTCACTCGATCCAGACCGGGAGGTCGTGGTGGCGCAGGCTCTCTATAGCCTGTGCAGTGGCGTAAAGAGACGAGTCAATTTAGCGACTCGGAGGGGGTGAGAGACGGGTACAGATCACATTCAATTTCTCTCGAGAGGACGGTAGCATCCTAACTACGTAGACTTTTCGGATAAAACAGCTGTCAGACGAATAAGGGCTCCCTGAATAACTCACGGCATCTTAGGTTAGTCGCGGTTGAGAGACTCTGCCAAATGCCATGTCTGGCTGTAATGCCACAAACCCTTGTATTCAGGCGTATTCAATATAAATTTGCATCAGACAGTTAGGTCCGTCGAGTGTCAACTAGGTGTAAGAAGATACTACGCAGTCGTCCATTGTGATTTTCGTGACATGACAACGGTGCAACCATCGTAGAGCTGGTCAAGAATTGCGTTAATATCGAGATCGCCGCGTCTTAAAGGTATATGACGGCTTGTTATAGACAGCCGGGAAGAGCGGAGGAAGAGAGCAAAGTGACGACTCTTAGACTTGCCAAGTTCAACACTGCACTGCACGGCAATTTCTGAGGACGCAATACCGACGATGAACCAGCTCAGTCTGTAGTTCCCGGACCCAGGGTCAAAGGCACGCCCAAGTAGCGCCAGTCAAACTCCTCTGTTTCCAGAAAGCAATAGATAGAGTACCCGGCGACCTGCACGAGTTGGAGAACTAGGGGGCAAACAGGATAAAGTTCTGTACCATGCTGTGCTACTCTCGAGAATGGAGGCAGTGGTTGCATCGGAGCGGAGACCGATACGGAGACTGTCTAGATAGGAATGAGTGATTCAGTGGGCGCGGCGACACCGTTGTTCGGTACGAACGATCAGGAGTTGCCTTTTCAGAAAGTGAGTTGCCGAATCCGGATTTTTTCCTTACACCCGGATCACCATGGCCGATGAGTCGTCCAAACGGAAGTCCCAAGGTTCAGACAAAAGGAGGAAGAAATATCGCTCGGTATTATCTCAAGCTAATCCTCTGCCCCCAACTCACTCAGATACCCAGGATGGGACTCCAATCTGGAGCAAAAGACACATCGATGGACCTGGAGTATGGGTGAGCTGTACGTATAATAACAAATAATCAGTGCCACCTTTATGACACCGTTTTACTCTCAGGTGTCAAAGGAAAAGAGAAGCAAACGGTCGGGGAATTGTATGATTTATTTGACTCGGTGGGCGTATTTTCCGACTTAGCTTTCAAGTACTAATTATTCTTTAGTTAGCATCGGATCTATGGCCGCTTGGAGGTAACGAAAAGGACGTCGATTCAGATGACGATGACGATGACGATACCGGGGCTGCCTCGTTAAGTCTGGAAGCTCAAATATCCAATGAGATATCAGCGATGAAAAGACCCAGACACGAACAGAGGTTCAGTAAGAAACTTGTGTGCTTCCCCCCGTTGTGGGTTGTTACTGATGTATTTCAGCGAACTGTCAGACAAATACACCCTGCGGTTCGGTCTTTAGAATTGTTCTGAGCTTCTCCGAACGCTGAACTGATCTTAGTTGTTTTCATATCCTGTAAGCCTCCGGTGGATCCTGTTCGATTAGTCGAGACACATATCAGGAATGTCCAGAAAACGGGATTCATGCGTACGAGGTTAGTTATCGATTGCTCTCGAAGTGTACCGCATGCTCAGCGCCTTCGTCTCCATTAGATACTGTCATAGGTTCGTGCCGGTATCAGGATCATGTGTCACCAATATACCGGAGATACAAGCGCTGTGTCGGTCTACATTCGAGCCGTTTTTTGCGCGTGAACCGGAACGAAAATATAGCGTAAGTAAGATGCTCAGTTTTCAAGCCATTGAACTAACTACCGCATGCAGCACAAGATAGAGCTTCGAATCCGCAACCATACATCGTTATCTCGCCCCACCATCATTCAAACCATCGCCGACTGCGTGCCAGAAGGGCATGTTGTCAATTTAACAGATCCCAGTCTTTTCATCCTAGTTGAAGTGTTCAAGGTACGCATATATTTAGCAGGTTAGTATCATGAAATGAACGGACCGGTCAATAGAGTGTTCTTGGCGTCGCAATCACCCGAGAGTATTACAGCTTGCAGAAGTTCAACGTTATGGAGATCTCGAATCGTACCCAAAGTGGGGGGATTGATGGAGAAAGTCGTGTTGACAGTATTTGAGCATATCTCGTAGCACCAATGTATATGAATAGCAGAATAGCATCAAGCTTTATTACAGAAGTGTAGTATGTACTGCCTATGTACAATATGTTACTGAGATACTAATAGTGTGTGAATGCATGTAAATAATTGTGCTATTATTAATCCATTACTATACCAAGACAGACTACAACATCGTATTTCCGTCCCCAAAGCATGCAGTATAGCGTAAGACATGAAAGCAAGGGCTCGGACTAAACAAGGGAACTAGAAAGTCAATATGTACAAATTTTACGGCGTGTTCTCTCACGAGAGATAATTATAATTGAGCGCGTTCGCCGATGAAGAACTAGGGTGCGAGTGGTGCGAGTACGACCAGCTTTCGCCACTGTCAGATCGCCAACTCGACATCTGTCTAGGACTTTCGGACGACCCTGACCAATTGGACATGGGCGGTTGTGCCCATTGACGAGAGCTGCTGACCGCTTGTTGAGGCTATCAAGTAATAGGTATTAGTTCATCGCATCAAGATAAGGAGATGTAAGCGCACATATGAGTCGCTATACGTATGATAAGCGTGAGACGTTGGACGCCTGAACTGATAGAAAATGGAAATCATTGCGTTGTCGTTTTGGAACGGTCCGTTAAACTGTCCCGGACAGCCTTGAGCGAAGATGTTCTGAACGATGGTGTATTGCATTGGATCTGATAATTATCAGAATGGGCCATTGCGTCGGATAGTATCATACTACGTACTTGAATCATTGAACATCACCTTCCAGAACTTGGGAGAAAGGGAGGCACTGTATAACCAGCCTGTTCGGTCCATAGGAGAACCTAGACACGACATCGGAGCGACTTCCGAGTGTATTGGGAGACTCAAAGTGTCGACGAAGGCGGAGAAAGTGCATTGCTGATTAACTGGGTACGGCGACACGAAGTTTATGGTAGGATCTGATCCAGAAAGAGGTAAGGATGCGTGATAGGACGAGGCGGAGGCTGAAGGTGCAAGGCGAATGTGGAGAGGAGAGTCCCTGCGATTTGCGACGAAATTGACTAGGGGTTGTTGTCTAGGGTACGGCTGCTCGAGAATGATGTCTACCCAAATGTTCAGTCGCTGGCTAGGAGGTTGCTGGCCCCGAAGGTCTGGCAATGGTGAAGTGGTGTGAACGGGGCTTCCATTTGAAGAACCGGTCCCCAAATCCACATCGTTGTCGAACGGGCGGCATATAAGGTTGAGTACTGTAAGCAATTGATCGGTATTAGTGTCATTGAATGTGATCCACTGATCACGGACTTACTTTCTTCGCCTTTACATGTGTCCCTCATTTGTTGTAGCCGACTTCCCACCTGCTTGGGTGTCCGCCGTTTCCCAGTCGAATCAAAGATATAGTCGGAAATAAACCGGTTGCGCATGGGGAAACGTCCGGGGGATTTGGAGGAGCGAAGTTCGGGACTTGGTTTGTATTTCTGGAGGGCTTCGCGGGGACGATGAGTACGAGCGCCTGCGGACAGGTACAACTGCGGGTTCACCTTCAATTAATGCGGCCTCCCTGTTGTACATAGTAAGGTCTTTGACTTGATCAGCAATGTATGTTACGTACAAATTGGGCGGCCATACTGCCTCTCCTTTTCCTTTCAACGTCTTCCAGCTCCTGCGACCAGTCGCAGCGATCTGTGCAACGTCTCGGGATTGCTCATCAGCAGAAGGGGTGTAGGATAGATCCTCAACAGTGGACAATCCGACATAGCTAGCAGAAATGTTGTCGGCGTATGAAGGCATGAGAGTAGGGTAGTCGAGAACATGGATTGACCCCCTCTATTTATATATAATTTGGCACTCCTAGATTCAGTCGCACCTGAGGCCAGAGTGACGGGTCAAGAAGCGTAAAAGTTGCCTGAATATGCCATCGTTGAGGTATTGATCCCGTATGTAATGATCTACGAAATGAGCTGATCGAGGATGTTGGCAAAACGGTTTCCAAACCAGCCGTAAGGCATTGGTTCATAGTTTCCGAAGAGAAGATCGCCTAGGCTTTGCGTAACGGGTTGTTCTCGAACTGGTTAACGAAGTCGGTTCTCTGGTTGCGGAATTTGGCATCTTAGGAATAAACGCATCGGGTACCATAACAACTCGTAGGAGCAAAGTGGCGAGGGCCGACGGTACATATGGGTTTCGAAACGGACCAGGCGCTAAATTGATCGGAATGGCGACAACTAAAAATCGGGTTTGGGTCTCCCCGCAAGCCACAGGCCTGTCTCAGATACGCGTACCATCGATCATTCGGGAGCACAAAAATTGCAAGGTACGTCTCGATCACCTTGATTGTACGGTAGTTTCCCTGTGGTATCAAAGCTGTGCATCACGGTCGCCTTCTCGGGACATCCAAAACTCACCGGAAGCGGTTGGTGAGAAAAGTTCTCCGAAGTGATACAGGGCACGGTTCGCTCGTCTCCTTGCGCCCGTATGATTCTGGAATACCTGTTTGTATAGGATCTTAAGCGCGTTACGCTTAATTCGAAGGGTTGACATATTGGGAGAAGAGATTTCCCAGCTAAATCTTGTAGCTTCGCGGAGTGTGGAGTTGCCTAAGTGAATTTTGACATTTCAAACCTCATGCGCAGAACATGAGGTGAAGGTGTGTCATTTACCCGTCATATAGCTTCCGCAGATGGTCTGTATAGCGTCAGATAGAAACGGCATTCTACGAATTAAGAATCCCACCTAATTCTGCAATGGGCATATGAAATGATCTCCAGATTCGAGTCCGAGATCGTAGGCACAAAACGCGTGTATCAAAAGTTTTTACCCAATTACAGAATAATGCAACATATTCAACATGGCGGCAAAGGGACGAAAATTTCGTGACTGAGGGTCGGGTCCGGAAACACCCAGCGAAAGGACGACCAGCACTAGCGACCAACGTACCGATCACACCACTAAATACCCACCGATTGATGGCCGTATGCGATTGTTTTTGACATTAGATCGTTGGGAAAGAAGTTTTCTGACAGGTTGGTACAAGAATGGGCAAACAGTGCGAGTCAGTTTCGCACTCAATGGTTCTAGACTCACTAGGAACAGATGAGAAAACGGAAATCATATACCAAAATGCGGTGCACAGAGAAGTCAACATGAGAACAGATCTCGTAGTTGTCGGATGGAGTTGAAGCAGCTCAGGCTGTCGACTTGGGTTAACGTCACGGCACGGGTTGTGATGTCACGCGTCCATGGTTGTGCAAGTTAAGTAGTTCGATGACAACTGAATCAGAACTCGTAGATTGATCTCGAAGAAAATGAAAACTCATAATCATTTGTCGAAAAAGACGGGTTCTTGGCTGTTGCCCTGCGGACTGAGATTCAGAGATCTGCTTCACCGCAAGTTGCATTCTATATCGCATCGCCCCAGGTAACTGATGTGCTGAAGGTGTTCGAGTCCACGAACTTATTAAAGGAACAAGATCCATAGGACCTATCTTGTTCGGTCCCAGCGCATGCCGATAAGGAGAATGGAGAGTCATTCATAATGAGACGAATCTGCGGTCCGTTGAACCTGAGAATGAAGGGAGCTAGGTTGTATTTATCGTGACAAGTTAATTGAAACAATGGCTTACGAAGACGTGCATGTGAACTTTTCCCATACCATCTGCGCGCCGAACGGTACTTGAGTGGAAGTACGAAAGGCTCTGTTCGGCGGCACGGGTCCGGTCGCAGAGAGCGGGGGGTGTCCCTGTATTGAATATCAGCTGTCAGTTTGTTGTTGCCTGGATAGAACGCCGTTCTACTTCGCCAATCCCAAGGCGGCAAAAGCCGTGTCAATCGTTGTGTCGTGACCGAATTCCAAATAAACGGCGGATGCATTTCCTGTCGAGTCGGAGAACCTGTAAAGAGAAAGGAATGAATCGGCAGGCTCCGTAGTAGCCGACTCTGGCTACTGACCGCTCAATCAACTTCTTAACAAAAATGGTGCCCAAAAGGGGGCCCATGTTCCCGGGGAGATTATATCCGAACGCGCCATCCATGAGGATGTCCAATTCGTATCTAATCTCAGTGATTAGTTATGAAAAAAAGGTTCACGGTAGAAGACCATCGGCTCACTCAAAATTGGCAAGTTCGTCATGGTTGAATACATCACACCACGGGGAAATGCGCAGTGCCGCGTAATCATATGCGCAAGCGTACAGCGCGCCGTGAGTATCAGCATCCGTCAGGTTGACACCAGGGAGCATACTGTTGAGACGCTCGGTTATCGCAGGCAGATACACGGAATCCCAGGTTTCTACTGCCTGGAAATTAATTACATGAGTCGAGGACGCCCCAAATACGGACGAACATACATCTCCGCCGTATGAGTACGCCCAGTTGGCACATGTGTCCATCGGGGTGATCCAGGAGATTGTAACCTCGTCCTCAGGGATAGTAGAAAACACTCTCGACTCGAGCTCAGCCCACTCGCGACCGAAGTATCCCTGACTAAACCACTGGGCTGATTCCACGACCTGGGTGTTTTTGTTACCATCTTACCCGTCCCACAATTCAAATACTGCATATCCTCACCCTGTCTTGATCTCCAGCAAGTACGCTGGTAGCCTCCAGATGCTCGTACTTGAGCCGAAAACTAAAATAAAACCGAAAAATGATGAGCACCGGGGCAACGGAACGTAGGATGACGCTAGAACATGATCGAATGGAACTAAGCGTACGTACTTTACACCATGATCGAACATCTCTTTTCTGCCTGGGGCGGTAAGGTTGTCGTGGCCTAGAGTCGTGACATAGCCACTTTTCAGGAATTGCAAGTTTTCAGGAAGGTCAGCATTTTGAATATATTCCGTGGACGCGGCTAGTTTCTCTGTGAGATTTGTGATATACACGAGTTCCGACTGCAGAGGCCATCGACTGCCATGACGCCCCATCTGAATGCAGAGGAATATGAGATTGTGGCGCGGGTTACATAGGTGAAGCTACGCACTAGCATCACCTGCACGACGGTACAGTCTTCTGGCAACGTCTCGGACACTCCACGGGGAATAGGAGCCTTGTGATACGGAGACAAATTGCCCAACCAGTTGTATTTTTCGGCTGAAACAACAGCAACGAAACCTGTGACGTTCAGGAGAAACTGTAGAGTTCTGAACAATACCATCCCGGCAACTGATGTTCCCACCAAGAAAAAATCGCTGTAAAAGAGGACTTCGCTGTTCGAGAGCCGTTATCACCAGCGAGCGCTTAGCTCCGTGTGGACGCGTGGTATCGGGGTATTATCTGCCAACTGTCTTCCCTGAACCTGACGTGCATGTGGCGCGTATTGGAGCGCATCATGATTTGTATGTGTTATCGGTGCAAGTTCGATTTCGCCATTACTGCTTCCCCACGACCGTGCAATAATAATAAAACTACATCTAAATTGGTGGTATGGTACTGTGAAAAATTTGAACCCGATAGTAGGATAGTGCTTGAAAAATCTATACCAGGACAAAAACTGCGAACGAGTGCAACTGAAATGGACAGCAAGATGTGAATGACGATGCGAAGCGGACGATGAGATGGGACTGTTACGAAGAGATGTGTGTGATAATAGATGGATGGGTATCGTTAATGGGGAGACGTAATATAAAAGAAACTCTCGTGCGCTGGCTGTAACATGTTTCTCTAAGTAACTGGGATGAAATGCAAGGAGAAAGTCAATATGAGCCTCGCCATGAAAGCGCTCTGCTTTTTGAGATCATTCCGCCGTCTTCCTCCATACAGACGCGAAATTCGTCGTGAGGTTACCGTGACGGGGCAAGCGACGACAGCTTGAGCCCCTGGGACAGCTCGGCCTTCCACTCTAATCTTCGGACAGCCTCAGCGTAGTCCACCCATTCGCGTTTTCGTTCGTTGCGTTCCAGCCAATCTTGGTCGAGTGCGTTGACGTCTAGTTCGTAAAAGTGATACGTTGCAGACGGTGTCGGTATTGTGATGACGAAGCGTGTTATTGTGCCACGTACGCCAGCTAATGGAGATGCAGACAACACGAGCGGGGCACGGCAAAAGGAGAGAGGGAGGAGAATCAGGAGGTGAGGTGACGGATAGAGGGACAAAGGGTGAGACCTTCTTCCAAGGCTTCCCGCAACGCAGCATTCTCCAACTTTACATCTGTAGACTCCCAGCCGCCCTTCGGTACTACACGGCAATGCCGGGAAAAGGAGAGTCAGCATTCGGCAATGACGACATTAATATAGCGGAACAGAGAACGCAGAGAAACAGCGGAATGAAACGGAATGCGAATAGGACTCACAGACCCAATTATCAGGCCGCTTGCGACTTGTGACGACCAGGACCTTGCCGGCTGCACGGGCGATGGGTATTGCGCAGCACACGATGCGGGGTGTCGAACGACCTTTTGTGCCCATCGCGACGGTTGTAGAGCGAAAAAAGAGGTGGGAAAACTAAGGCAGAAAGGTGTCTGGATGATGATTCAACAGGCCTTCATGAGCTGAAGGGCGTGAGCAAGGGAAGCCGTGGTCAGCGTCGGGGCAGACGACCAAGTAGAGTGAGAGCTGGAGGACGTCCTCAGGCCACGCCTGCTACGAGTTGAGAGTCTGGAAGAGGGCTGACAGCAGAGACACGAACAAAAAGGCGAGTACGACACGCAAGCTGTGGAAAAAAGAACGTCAGCACGGAAAGTCGAGAAAAAGTTGTGGACCACACCTGCCAATAAGAGTAAGTTGAGGGCTAAATGGTGGAGTTATTGGACCTAAATCCTATGCAAAAGACAGGGATTCGGGGGCAGAGCTGAGGGGAGACGACAAGGATGCTGGTTAAAAGGAGGTGAAAGGAGGGAGCAAAAAAGTTGGACTTTGTTAAAGTGCTGGAATTAGTAGACCTATTTGGCGCTTACGTTTTCAAAGCTTCACGAACGTGTCTCGGCATCCGCGCCGAGTGGCGTATTACCTTGCCTTTGATGGCCTATCAACTTGTCCGCAGGTTGACCGCTGTGCTTGCCTCCCCTTGCCTGCCCTCAAAACATACGCAAAACAGAAAAAACACGTTTCCGGGGCTTCCCTCTGCTTCTTCTTAGATTGTTCCTTCCTCAAAGATCCACTATTAATAGCAAAAAAGAATACTTGACGGACCGGTACACCTCTTGCCTTTTACCGGGTTATCGGCAGCCACTGAACAATTCAAAAAGTCGTTACCAGTTACATCAAAAATTCAAACCTTCACACAACCTTGCCGAGTTTCCCGACAGACCCAGCCGCCGTTGAATATATTCACAAGATTGGCGCCTACTTTGATCAATCCGAATGTCAGAAGTAATGTGTCATCCTCATCTCGCGACTCCTAGCATAGTACGCCAATGAAATACCTACTGCACCCACTGTCGGGAGCCATTGCCCGGGAAAACCCGACCAAAGATTCCAGGCAATGGGAAACAGGTATTTAGCAATCCAGAAACTAGCAGAAAAATGCCGACATCCGTTCGCAAAGATGCGTTACCTCAAAACCACGATCATAACGGAAAACAGATGCAGGCAAATGAAGCTAGAGCTGCGTTCAACTTTGTGCGCGTGTCAAGGACTCCATGTCCAGATCCAGTGCCTAGTAAATGGTGTCAGGACCACCCAAAGTTCAAAAATGTATAAATCACTTGTACGCAAAGACTGAAGACCACATGTGCCCTTTCGGAGCAATGTACGTTGATGGTCTCGTTCAAGGGTCTTGACGCTTGAGACATCGCTACACGGACCGGTATACAACGAGCCCTGCACTTCCCTGCAAGATCCTTAACGACAATATTAATTGAACGCCTATTCCACAGTCTATAGCTAGGCACTAGGCTCATCAGCGTTCTAAAACACTCTATTCATTCCAGCTGCTGCACGTCAAGTTCCGGTTAACGTATAGTGAAATTTTCACTCACGCGACCAGTAACATGCACACGACACCAACGAACATCGCCGCGAACTGGCAGAAAACTCGGTTAAAATAGGGACGCGCATTGACGGCAAATCTCTCTCACCTCTCTCACTGCCTGGGCGCCGCTCTTGCTTTCTGCAAGAAGCCTATTTGATAATAAGAACTGTCTTTGCGCGTAAGGGTGACGAAAGGCTCACGTTGGCAATACTGCAACAGCGCCAATATACAGGAAACCTCCTGCGACAAAGGGAATGACCTAAGTAGGGTCGAATTCAGTCGAGGCACTTCGGTCATGCTCGGGCAACCTAACCAAATCTGCGATCATCAGGGTAGTCCCCAAGAGCCCTGTCGCGTTCTGTCTCACGCCTGCCCCGAGATCGTGTTTGAAGCTCGCCGAGTCGGTACTAGACGTCGCGCTATGGACCGCAATCCCGATGAAAGTACTATTTCGTACGGAGATGCCGATCAGGACCTGAATTTGTAGTAAAGCTTGGAGCTGACACATACCCAACCTTTCGTCGAGGAAACGAGTAATTAACATGCGTTGGCGTGCGTTCATAGAGCGATATGATTGGGGAGGTGGAGGTATTCGCCACGAACGTGAGCACTAGAAGGGAGAAAGAGCGGCGATTTACGCACAAAAGCCCCAACAGCGGTCAAAAACTGAGACTGCATTGCTTGCTTCTTGGTAAATCCGCTTCGAATCAGAATTGAATAATCAGCTATTTCGTGGGGGATTTCATGAGCAAAGCATGCAAGAGTAGTGGTGGCCCCAATGAGGGGCGACGCGTAGAAAGATGCCGCCATGCTGCGGCATTAATTTTGGTAGGTCAGAAAGAAAACGAATCCTTCGAGGCCAATCAAACGTACGCCAGACCATCTGTGCTGTACGTTTGTTATTACAAGGACAAGCAACTGAGTAATGAACAGGCATACATGTTGTGAACAAAGTCCCCAAAAAGATTGAGATAAGCTGATAGTTTGGAGGGCCCTGTAGCAGCGTGAGAGGGTCCTGGCGAAGGTTCCTTAACTTCAGCGGAAGCAGACGTAGATGCTCTTGATTTCAAATTGTTTGATCCTGACGACGTCGAAACGCCCGAAGCGCGTGCACTGGAAGCGTCAGAAGGCTGGACATGCGAGTGCGAGTGGGAATGTCCGGAATCATCTTCCCCTCCTCCTAGTACACGCAAAGTCTTTTCCATAAAGAAGAACGCAGCAAAGCCGGAGAAAATTCCGAGACTATTCGAGTTATGGAACGAAGTAAACGAAAGAAATAGCGAGGCGCACCCTATTAAAATGTTGCGCTTTTCTTCCACCATTACAAAATGTACACCAGGATCCTGGTGTTCGCCCATGAAAGAATGCGGTACCAGGTGCAAGAACACATCAGAAAGAAGACCCCCGGTCTGTGTAGAGATAAGACAGGCTTTCGTGCGACGCACATTCGTCAGTACTCACGGCAAAGGCTGTCATCGTGTTGAGGGTGTTTGCATTTATCCGTGCCGGTATGAACGCGAGAATGAAGTTTGGTACACTGGACCAATCGTTGAGGCTTCCACGGATGGCCACGCAGATGCAGGACGTACGAACTGATATAGAAAGTGCCCAAGACCGAGTTCCACGCTGGGCCGAAGGGGAACAGCCAAGCGAAGATTTTCCGCATGATGGGAGACTCGTGGTCCTCCGCAGCAATCTTGATGGCGCTGAGCTGCTGGACAGAGGCGCAGTGGTGGATGCTGTCGACCTAATCGCTGTCAATCCCGACGCGTCTTGGACGATACGCAACACAGCTCACAGTGATTATGGTATCATTCACAAGATCGCCTGTAGTTTCGAGCGCATGAAGGCTGGCGACGACGAGCAGAAGAACGGCAAAGAGCAGGGATCGTTGCGCCATGGTGGAGACGGAGAAACGTGTTCGCCGGCTCCGATCTGGTTGACAGTCATCACTCACGTACAATTAATATGCTGGCCCATGCTCGTTTCTTGACTTCCTACCACCATGTACCCTACAGAGGACGAAAAGGCTATCATAGAGGCGGCAGAGAAGCTGATGGTCGACACGATGGCCCGGTACGACCCATCGCACGACGCCTACCACGGTCAGGAATCACGCGTCCTAGCTCTGAGTCATCTCTCTTCTCACTTCTTCCCCAGTGCAAAGGGTCAGAAAGACTGCATTAGCGATAGCCCATGCATTGCCTGTCCTGCCTGATCTACTGGTGGTCGAATTAGGTGCTTTGTACCATCAACAGGACGTTGATCACCGCTGACGACAAGCTTACCAGGCGCCCTCCTTCACGACGTCCTGGACAAGAAATATGTCTCAGCAGAACTGGCTGCCGATCCGTACTCTTTCTTTCTGCCATTCTTTGAAACGCACAAAACCAGTATTGATCTCATCTCGGACGGTCGGGCGCGTCTTATTATTCAAGTAATCGACAACGTATCCTGGAGCACTGAGAAAAAGAGAAGGCAAACCGGAGAATGGGCTCAATGGCACGAGGAGTGTGCTGAGCTACACTGTGTTCAGGATGCCGATAGACTGGATGCTATTGGAGCATTTGGTGAGCTCATCCCGCGACGTTGGCGTCAGTCTCCATACTGATTTGCTTCCTGCAAAGGCGTAATGCGATGTGCTGCGTACAATGCTTCGATTAACAGGTATGTTTCGTACTCTGATACGCCTTCATTCATTCACTGACATGGCATTACGGCTTTGCAGGCCTATGCACACGCCTCCACACGATCCAGCGCTTGGCGATTCCGCAATTCAACACTTCTCCGACAAACTAATACACATACAAGAGCGACTGAAGACAGAACCGGGAAGGTCAATGGGTCAAAAGAGGCATAAATTAGTGGGTATCCACCGCCTCTCCCTTGGCCCTCTTGTTCTTAAACTGCATTAGCTCTTGGACTTCCTTGCCTCCATTGAGGACGAGTACGCGTGCAGTCTATCAAGATAGCCGCTGTGCAATCATGCATTCAACATTCGCCAACATAGATATTACTGGTCACTGCTTGGACTCATCGCATAAATGATAAATTACAATACAGCGCCAAGGTGATACATGTACGTCAGCGAATCCACATCAAAACATCAATCAAAGGCTGACATATCCATGTCATAGAAGAAGTGCTGAATTGTTTGTCTTTAGTACCAGTTATGTTCAAGGAGCCTGGATCTCCGAGCTCACCTTATAGATACTCATCACCTTAACTACCCATGCCTCTAAATGATATATCTTTTTGTTCCCTATACGCATCCGAACCTCCTGGAACAAGCATTAAGCACAGCAATAGTGCCATCATCGCAGACTCACGTATATAGCGGCCCAATGCATGATGTCAGCCTTGATAGCTTCATCGACTCGGTCTACAACGCGCTCTGCAATTGTCTGAGGGAAAAGACGTTTTAGGGAGAGGTATGCTTTTGCTGTCCATACGTACCTTGAGAATGATGGTGGGAGGGATACAATGGCTCAACAGCTCATAGAGCTTCTGTCTGATCTCCATGACACGCGCCGGTGACTGCTCGCTGATAATCATGTCTGCGACTTTATGGCAGTAAGTTTCCCAATCTGGCTTTGCAATAGCCAAAGGTCCTGAAAGATCAGGTCTAAAACACTGATTAATCAGGGACTCTACGCGATAACAAAGCTCACGCACGACTGCATCTTCAGTGCTTCCAAAACAAGGATAGCCTTCCTCAGATTCCCCCCAGAATCATCGACGATTTTGTCACCTGCTTCTGGTGGCAGGTCGAAGCCAGCACGTTTTGATACATATTGCATAACGGTTTGCATCTATGATAACAGCTAAGCAATAGAGTTAAAGTAGACCGTATCGCTGAACAAACCTCTTCTCGACTTGGGGCTGCGACACGCATGAGAAGACATCTACTTTTGATAGGCGCAATGAGACGACTCGTGCTATTGGCACAAAGGATTATGCGCATGTTTGACATGTATTTTTCCATTGTTCGACGCAGGGCCGCTTGAGCATCGCGTGATAAAGAATCGGCCTCGTTGATAATTACCACTGATATTAAGCGCATGAAGACGTTGGACAACGGTAGCATACGAAGGCTCCTCACCTTTAAACCTTTGTTTAGCGTTTAGATCGACCTGCTGTGTCTGCGCAATCTCCTTGAGCAATTCTTGGATAACCACTCTGTCATAGGACCCCGCTTCACTGCATAAGAATTGCCCCATTATAATATATATCATTGCCAAAAACGACAACCATACCTCGGCGTTATTTCGATGTGGAAGTTGCTTTGAACGAGGTTCACTTCGACTTTTCGTCGGGAAGGTGTCAGGAACACGCGTTGATCGATTTTGAGCTATCGTAAAAAAGCTCTGAGTCATCGATTGGGTGAAATGGCACGACACACACCTTCTCTACTCCAGGTCCAAACAACTGCCTCAGCGTACATGTGATACGCGTCTTCTTCCCAGCTCCAGACGGGCCGTAGAACAGCATATGAGGAAAGTCCCCAGAGGCAGCCTAAATAATCGGTTTCATTCACTGCAAGGTTCGGCATTGAGGGCATGCGTACGAGGGCCTTCAGGCGGCTCGAAAGTCCTTGGTGGTAGTGGAGGTCATCGAGGGCCCTAGGGCGGTACTTTGTCACGAGTTAGGCGGGGCTCGAGCATGTATGAGAATCCAATTACCTGGTCAACCCAGAGCGACATGATAAATGAATATTTGACGGTGGAAGTGAGTGGGAGAGTTGGCAGGCGTGACGAGAAACGCGTGATGTCACGCGTCAAACTTTGATCTGAGTAAATACAAGTACAAACTTAAATAACGCGCTTAGTGCGCGTTAGTAGTTTCTAAGTGCTCTTCAGTCCTGCATGATACTTATGTTGTGAAATCGGTTGCCCTAAACACCTTTAATCCCCAACTCGTCTCCAATAATCAATGCTGCTTTCTCTCCGATGACTAACGCAGTGTTGTAAGTGTTCGCCCCGACATTAGATGGCGCGATACTCATATCCACGACCTTGAGATTATCCACGCCATAGACGTTGAGACGAGAGTCGACAACCCCGCCTTGGCTGTGTGGCTTCATTGCGCAGGTTCCGAGCTATGTTCATCATTAGACATTCTGCACTTGTCCACATTGCAATATATCTCACCGCATGCCAAGCCGTTGCAACTTGTGTTGTTGATTTAAGTTAGCCCACGACGATTATTGACTACAAGAAAATAAGGCTACTGACCCTTCAGACGGTGGTATTCATCAATTGCATCGTCATCGTCTTGGCTATAGTTGATATCGGGGGCGGACACAGCAACTGGATCTTGATCTTGGACATGGGTGGCTGCCTCGCTTTCTTTAGGGAATTGAGGATGTCCCGGTACAAAACAGCCGCGATAGGCATCCATGCGTCGAGCAAGTTCCATGCCGTGCTTATACCCCCACCTCAGAACGGCCAAGTCAGCGGGACTTGAGCAAAGGACCGGATCAGATCAGATTTACTCTTCGAAACGAGAAAAACGTACTCGTCGAGGAAGCCGGTCTCAAAGTCAAGGGGAGTGTAGGGATCGAGCCCAGCTTGAATGTGTACTCGGCCTAGGGACACAGGATATTCCTTTCAATAAGTTTATCGTTAGAGCGAGAATAGACATCGCGGCAACTTGTTTACCGTGTAGTATGCGATAGAGAAAAACTTGCGCCCAGGTTGCCGTGGGGGATCTGTGTTGCAGTACCTTATGAAACGTGAGTTTTGGATTTCCGCTGTAGACGTCTTCCACATACGCGGAAATTGGACCAGTCCACATAACCGGTTTATCTGGGGCGTTCAAGAAGAATTCGTTCCATCGTTTGGTGAAGGTAGGTCCGAGGACTTTCAGATCCCTTTCAGTAGGTCGCATCTTAATCCCAGCGTCAATACCGCTATGCCAAACGAACGATTAGCAGTAGCTCAGGCACAAGAAAGAGAAACATTCAACTTAGATGCCATCAACCCGGTCCCATCTTTCTCCCATTGCTCAATGTGAACTGAAGCTGAGCGCTCATCAGTGGGAGTCAGGATGGGTCATCGCAGGTACATACACGCAATATCTGTTGGATCGCCATGGAAGATAGCGTCGAGGGTATCGGAGCTCTCGTCAGCGTAGAATGGAACGAAGAGAACATTATGGTCTGGAAACAATAATTCAGCTGTCAGTTAAGACTTTATTGTTGATATACCATTATAGTTCTCCCCCACTCCAGGCAGTTCAACAAGTTGCGGTATACCATTCCTATTCAAAACATCGAAGGCGCCAATGCCTGACCTGTTTCATATGAATTGAGATGGCAACGAAAGCGAACTTCGATCTGAAATGGTACCTTTCCAAAATGGACGGCGAGCCAAAAGCGCCCGCTGAAAGTACTACCAAACGCGACGCAAAGGCTTTCTGAATACCGGGCATTACAGCAGCAGTACTAGCAACTTCGTCCGCATATTCTACACCAACAGCACGCTTATCGCTGAATATTTTAAGATTAGCGGTGAAACGGTTCTCGCACTATATCAAACCATACTCAAAGATGACGCGGATGACTCTTTGTCTATCCAGCACCTGCAGGTTATTGTTATGATTTTGATTATAGATATATTGGTGGGCGGTGTCAGATCGTTTTCCAGAGGCCGAATCGATATACCTGAGGGAACCTTCAGTGATGGATGCGATTCACATCGAGACGCCCTCACTTTCGCCATGGCTATATTGATTATCAGCGAGACGTAAGAGATAAGAGAATAGTATCACGTACACCATACTTATCGCATGTCTTGAAATCGTTCGGATCCTCAGTGAAATCACGGTCTTTATCATATTTCGCTGCGATAGCGAGATATTGTTGTCCGAAAACTCCCACAGTATTTTCGGATGAGACGCTGATAGGTCCGCTGGTGCCATGGGTGCGACCGACACCACATTGATAGTTCTCCGCCTGTGAACAGTTCTGCGTCAAAACTGCGGCTAAAACCTCAAATAGAGGCATCCTTACTTTGCTTGCCAAGGGAATCAAGTCATCTGAGCCCCATCCAGGGTTCCCAAAATTCTCCCAGTCATCGTAATCCGACGCAGATGCCCTTGTATACATGACGACTGGCGGGTGTATCAATGCCAACTCTATATTTTTAGGAACGGAACGGAAAACATACAGTTGACACTGGACCCGCCCCCAACACATTTACCTGACGGAACAATGGGAGACCGACCAGCAATAGACTTGCTGGGCTTTCCGACATGGAAGGTAAGGGTTTCTTTTCCGAGTGCCAAATTGCTGAAGTAGCGAGCGGGCTGGGTATGGTCTTGAGCATCGCGAATGTGAGGTCCTGCCTCGAGGACCTTGACAGAGGTAAGTCATGTCACAGAGTACAACAATACATAAGGGTTACCAGTATTCTGAGCGACGGATCAGCGGCGGCGAGACGTCTGTCAAGGAGGAGAGGAGGAAAGGATTAGCAACGATAAGATTATCGCAACCAACTGGAGGACTCGCCCCGCAGCGACGCATCCGCAAGTGCCACCTATTATTATTAATTCATGGACCGCTTGAGAAGATGTCCAACTACACATGCAGGACGAAGCTCACCTCCAGCAAAAATTATGTCGTATTGTTCGCCATCAGCAGCTGTCGAGGTCATTTTACAACGGTGGTGGAGATTGGTGAAGTCGTGCCAGCTCTATATAGCCTCTGTAACCGAACTTAACTTCCTACTGGCAGTAATCATTGGATGCATGAACGTGTACTTCCTAACCCGGACCGAACAGCTGACTGAGCTGGAAGACCGGTGTTACGTGGATACCCATAATAGCAGATCCGGGTGAAGCGGTAGTGAAGCTGACTTACCAATGCGAAGACATGGTGAACGTTACTCAAAAGATTCTGGAGCCAAGTTTCATTACAAATTAGGCGCCCGCGAAATTTTGAAAGCCTATTCAAGCGGTGGTGCGGTCCGGCTATCAATGGATCCCGATTCCCGACCGTCTTGCAACCGTCTTCTCGACATTTTTTTCCTGTTTTTCAATCGACCTATGCGCCTAGGCGCTCGGGATGTCGAATGTAGACTTCTCGCCTTCGGACCGCGAAGCCGAAGAAAACAAGCCAATATCAACTTGCCAATCATAAATGTCAAAAATAGACGGACCCGACGTTTTGACGATGCTTTGTCCGAGTTTAGACCGGGTACGCTGGTCTTCCTTTTCTGAGTTTTGGTTCCTTGAGCGACCCCCAGTAGAATTGTGAGCTGTGGTTGCGGATAGATACATCTCCGAAGGGCCTGAATTTTGTCCTTGTGACGGAGAAGCTCGACATTATCCGTCCAGTCTTAATTGACTCGAACGCCACCATGATTCGCACCATCGTAACCGACAGCCTTCAACTGTCTACGTATGCCGTCCTGCTAACGGCGATGAAGATGCTTCAAATTTTCTTGACGAGTGAAGAATGCACAAAGTGCTTCCGATCGTTGATGTGACATAACTCTGCAGATCATTTGTATCGCACCGTATTAGAGGTGGAGGCAGTCCATTGAACCTTACCGGATGCAAGCATCTCCAGTAGTAATAGGTATGTTAGCATCGCCTTAGCTCGCCCGACATCAGCGGTAGTCGATTCTGCTGACCCCCCTTTGGCTAATACGAATCTCAATACATGTGCGCCAGCTCTTCTGAGCCCCCCACCTTAATCGATGGGTGGCGCTGCCGAATCAATATGACACGAACAGGTTGCGATGTAAGACACCTTGGCATGACCGAAAACACGGTTGCAACGTTGGTCTAACTAGACGCTACAAAGCTATTCCGGATCAGACATTATTTATGTCCAGATGGATCGGACTAACGCCTTTCGACTGAGACGTTAAGTCCTTAGATGCGATTTTCATTTCACTTTCCTTTCTCAGGGCCCCAGAAAAGATATAAATGCAGCCTAGAGTGTCCTCCCGGTAGACTCATTCCCCACCCCGTTTCACCCTTCACCCCTTCCAACCCGCTCCTCGTCCGATATGGAACCACAAACATTTGTTCAGCCTTCTACGATGTCCTCGCTGACAGAGTGGTCCTACCGACATATCAGAGACGTCTTTGAAGCGCCCACCCTCGAAGAGTCGCTGTGCGCGATCTCAAACACATTTGCACCCAACCTTGAAGCTTATCTCAATGGGTCGAGGCTGGGGTACGAGGGGATTATCCAACTTGTGACCGCAATGCGTGGAGGATCCAAGAAGGGCCTGCAAGTCCACTGGAAACAGGCAATGGATGTACCGAGGGAGCCTACCAATCGTGTTCGTCGTCGGGTTCTCTTTCCTAAACCGAAATGACTTGGTTCTGACTTCATTTGCCCCACAGAATGGCTGCTTCGGTGGCGCCTATGTTATAAGCGGAATACAAAAACCCCAACCGGGGACATCCCGTCTTTCAGATTTCGAAAGACATAAAACGGTGACCGTCATGTAAGTGGGAGCTATTTATTCAGAGGTATATAAAGCTAACCTTGTATTTAGAATCGAGTCCCAATCGTCGGATCCATATGTGGATAGTCGGCGCATCGTAAACCTGGTCTTTGTCGCTACCGACCGGCCAGTGGATCGAGCTTGTCTATAGCATTAAAGCTGGCATGCTTACCCATTAGCATTATCGTACATAATACCTTAATTATCTTAATCAGTCGTAGAATAGGATCCAGTTTTAGTTTCGACCACATAGTCCATATAATGAAAGTAACACCGTTTGGCTAGGATGGAGACTTCGGATTGCGCAGACAAGAGCACAGCCAATATCCAGTGAGTCAGCCTGCGCCATACCTTAACGAGATGGACATCATGCACAGTGCGAGAAAATTGATCTAACCTCCGGTAGTTAAATTGTCTGCCTGCCCTGATTGGTTGTGGCGGCGATATTAGATTCATGATGTATGTACCTCGAGGTCCAGGGGATCATCGGAACGGACATGTCGTCAAATGAAGTTTAGGCAGATTACGCGGACCAAGCAATAGTAGAGAACAACGAGGTTCGAGAATTTCATTGACTATCGGTGTGACACCGCAAACCCGCGAAAACAGCGTGAGAACGATACATTATGGCTGTTGCTGCAATGAGACAACCGAACTATTGCGATCGGCTCCGTCCAATGGGTACCAATTCTGTGCGATGGTGGATAAGAAACCTGCACCAGGAATGGGGACGTTCTTTTCGCGACTGAAGGATAAGGCGAATAATGGTCAGTTAAATGAATGACTGATGAACGGAGGCCCTTACAGTTCGCGGACTGACACGAGTAAATTCATCAATGACATGCGTTCATAACAGTCGCGTGAACATACCTCGGATAAAAAAGTTGGCAAAGATAGCGAGAAAAAGGAACGCGCTGATAACAAGGGGCCCGATGATTGCGTCTGAAACGAAAATCATGAACAGAGATGGATGACCACGACATTCCAGGACCAACCGAAATGCCCCGGATCTCTTCTCCGAATCATGGTAATCCGGTGCTGATACAACAGATAGGCGTAGACCTTCATGTGATGAGCGGAAACGGTCCCGAGTGAGTCTAACATTACTTACTAGGACCCCGGCGCTGATTAGGGCGTAGGCGTAGGCAAAATTGCGCGCTATGTCATCTTTGGAAGCGTTGAAGAGGGCTAGGGCCAGCGCTCCAATTAATATCGATAGATTCAACCAAGACACCCAGGCTGAGATGGACGCCATTAGTATGGTGCTAGTTGAATAGAGACAACAACTTGCTCCTCTCGTTCGCGAACCAGACCTTTCCTTCCACCCTGACCGGGGTCGCGATTTTCTTGGGTACCCGGACCATCGGGGGCAGTGAGTTGATAGCATGATAGTCTCTGACCGTCGGTCGCTGGCCGTCTTCGTCATTTTCTGTCTCTGGGATAGCATCTGCGCGAGTGTATCGCTGGGGTCGCTGTGCGTTGGGCAAGGTCGCCAGCGCCGACGCAGAAAAAGGCGACAGCATCTCTGTCATTACATGCCACGACCGTCGTACCAGAGATTCCGGTCGTTCAGCATTGAGTGGATTCTTGGATGGCCGTGAATTTGTACTCATATTACCCAACGGTGTCGTTGGCGGCGCTGAATGAACGTATGTCGGGTCCGGGCGTCGCAACGGGGATCCGAAATTGTCAAATTGATCACGTGGATATGATGTCATCGGAACTTTCTGGTATGTTCCCTAATGTTCTTGACATTGCTAGTACGCCCAAGTCTGCAATAAATTCAACTTCCTTCTCACTTCCAACCGTAATACTTCAACTTCAACCCTTTAACATTTACCATGGGCGTCGACTACTACAAACTTTTGGGCATTGACAGGAATGCCGACGAGAACGAAATCAAGAAGGCCTACAAGAAGATGGTATGTCGTATCATTTATTTCTCTGCTTTTCCCTCTTGACTAACAAGACCTTCAGGCCCTGAAATATCATCCGGACCGTAATGGTGGCTCCGAAGAGGCATCCAAAAAATTCAAACAGGTCAGGTCTCACCCACTGTCGTGTGAGGAGTTCCAGCTCACCTTATCTTTATTATTATTTTTATATGCAGATTTCCGAAGCTTTCGAAGTCTTGAGTGACAAGAACAAACGGGCCATATACGACCAGTTTGGTGAAGAGGGCCTTAAGGGCGGAGGTTCTGTCCCAGGTGCTGGTCCCGGTGGTTTCAATTTCGGCGGATTCCCCGGAGGGACTTTCTCGTTCACCGGCGGGCCTGGCGGTAACTTCAGCAGCTCGAATGGCAGCGGGACTGGTTTTGCACCTACTGACCCCAACAAGATATTTGAGTAAGTCCACTATCTCCGGTTTTTGATTCTGTGACGCTGATATCTTCGTAGGCAAATATTCGGTGGTAGTCTTGGAGGATTCAATCTAGGCGGAATGTCGGGCCGTAGTTCGATGCCGGGCGGTATGGGCGGTATGCCAGGCATGGGAGGTACCCGAAGACGGACACGGGATGAGGACGACGACATGAATGGCTCTACTTTTAACTTTTCCAACGGCATGCCAAATATGCCCCGCGCGCAGACACGTTCATCAACATCATCTGCACCTTCAGAAATAACTCGTCCTCTTCGTGTCTCCCTCAAAGAACTCTATTCCGGCACGGTTAAGCACCTCAAGGTTGGCCGACGGCTGCTTAACGGGTCGACAGAGGAGAAGGTGTATGACATCCAAATACATCCAGGTTGGAAGAGCGGTACCAAGGTCCGCTTTGCTCGTGCCGGTAATGAGCAGCCAAATGGCGAGCCTCAGGATCTCGTGTTCGTCGTCGAGGAGAAGCCAGACGAGACATTTTCACGAGAAGGCAACGACCTCGTGTGCCGAGTGCCTATTTCGCTATTGGACGCCTTGACTGGCGTTGGCGGAAAGAAGGCCGTAGAAATGCTCGACGGAAGGCAGCTTCAGGTCTCTGTGCCATTCGGCATCGTCAAACCTGGGCAAGAGACGACGATACCTAGCGAAGGAATGCCGATTCGGAAGGACGGCAGTGTAAAGAGCAAGGGCGACTTAATTGTCAAATGGGATGTTCGATTCCCTGACAGACTAACACCAGCGCAGCAGGAGGGATTGAAGGGAGTCCTCTCGTAGATTGGCGTCTGTCATGGCCTTGCACGAACTCTAACGAACACTGTATTTATGTTCTATACCTCATTTTGTACTACCATACATCAACGCTGGATTTCGTTTATATATTTTCGCCCATACAAACACATTAGGACTATTATCATTCGGATTTAAATGAGTCAGCTATCCAGTTGACGACCTTCGGCGTCAGCTCTCCAGTCGTTTTGGGCGAGGCCACGAAGAAAAAATCATAGAAGGGATCAACATGGACACCTCCCTTTTGCACGTATAACTGGCTGTGACCAGCGTATCGTTTAAACTTCTTCTCGTAGAAAGTGAGAATAGAGTCTCTCAGACACTCAAACTCCCCAACAGAAATAAAGACATTATCCACCAATTGGTCCGTGCCTTCGTACCAACCGTCGGGAGTTTTGATGGGCTCCATGTAGTTAATTTCAGCCCCAGGTACACCCTCAAGAGCATAATGGCCCCACGCACGAAGGGTAGCCGCATCGGTAACATCAAAGGGGCCATTTTCGTCGTAAGAATTGGGAACGTCATCCCCAGCTAAAGATACCCAGGGTGACAAAAGGAAAGCGCCGCCGAAGCGAGAGCTTGATGGGAGGCTGAATGGTTCAATGGTAGGATGAGGATGCAGGATGTGCGAGAAGAAGGCTAGAGTGAGGTTTCCTCCCGCGGAGTCGCTTGTAAATATGAGATTCTTTGGGGCGACTCCGGACTTGAGCAGGTAGTCTACTGCTGTTCGCATCTCGCGGAGCGGGGTAGGATAACTGGCGTCCGGTAATAGGCCTGCGGGGGGCGTTAAGGAATGTGATTTAGCGTAACCAAACACGTATTCACGCACTGTATAGCAGAACCGCAAGTCCAGCTTCGACGCCCTTCTTCTCTAATTCGAGCTGAATATATCTGAAGAAGGTTAGCCCGGATGGAGGGGCAAACGAAGTGTATCCGCCACCTGGTACCGTAAGTCGATGAGAATTCGCCACGCAAAGACAGATAAGCGTACCATGAAGGTAAAGCACCACGCGGTCCGTTCGCTTTGGGCCTACCCATGCGAGCTGTGCACCGCCATCCAGCTCCTCGATGAGAGGCGTTAAACGTGCTTGGTTGATGAAACTATTGTATACGGTAGCAGAATCTCCCAGTGCGTACTGGAGCTGGGGAAAACTCAGGCTAGTGAGCTGTTGGGCCGAACAATCACTGATGACACGTAGCCACGTTTTGTGCTGCAATTGCTTGATAAAGGGAGATAATAGGAGCTTCCAACAGAGCAAGAAGGCTGTATACGTGATCAGCAACGATGGTCGGATGCGAAAAAATATTGCTGTACACACGCAAAGGTAACAGGATCTTCGCCATGCCCAATATATCGCCCCAGGAAACCTGCCCATACTTGGATTTGGCCATGGTACTGGTCAGTGATGGTGGAGCTACTTTGTCTTGATTTAAATAAATAAATACCGCGCATCAAGGGCGCCGGTCACTGGGTCCAGGTACGACCCAGGTTAAACGAAGCTGAATCGTTGGGGCAATGGAGAGGGGGGCATCAGACCGTTTCGGTTTAAGTGACAACGACAGCGAGCATACTAGATAGAAATTGCAGAGAAAATGAAAAGTACAAAGGATGAGTCCACGACGTATATAAATAACTACTTCGCGATCGACCGTGCCTGGCAGCTTAATTTGATCCCATCCACCAGAGGCGTGGTTGCGTAAATCCAAGAAATGCGAACATAGCCTTGGGCGACAGCGCTCGAAGATCCCTGAGCTGCAGTTGTCGACCTCTATTCTCTGCCTCGCTGATTCTACTCTCCGTCTCGAGCAGCAACTCCTCCATCTGCTTCCTGACATCCAGCACTTCCCTTCTTGCCTCGTCGAGTCTAGCTTCGAGAACCTCCAGCACCTGGGTGCGGTCATGGGTCGCCCTGCGATGCAATCTTTGCGCATCTTCAATCTGCCTGGACCGGCTGACCTCTTTCTTCCGTGAATCCTCCAACGCAGCTCTCAGTGCTTCTAGCTCCCTCGCCTGCTTCTCGTTCTCTTCCTTTAAGCCATCCGCCTGCTGCTCGACTTTGGCAAGGTGGAACTGAGTCACAGATTCTTGAGCGCGCTCCCGTTGAAGGTCTTCTAGCTGACGACGCAGATCCCTGATCTCGTCTTCCTGTCCACCCGTCCGACTGCTTGACAGTTCCGCAGCACCTCTGGCTTCTGCAAGAAGCGACTGCAGCTCTTCAATACGACGCTGGTCTGCCGCCGCCTTCGTATTTGCCTCCTTCAAGCGGTCGGATATCATTCCCGTAACCTTCTTCATTTCTCTGTGGCATTGTTCAATACGTGGACCGAGCTTGCTAGGTCGCACAATGTCTGTACATATATCTGAGTTCCGTGTCCGACAGCAATCCGTTCATATCCATACCGTTTCTTATTGCCAGTTGCCGCTTGTCGCGCGACTGGGGCTGTTTTTCCGGAAGAGGCATGTCCAGAAGATTGTCAAATTCCGGGGATTCATGGTTGAGCATCATGACCGGGAACGAAAATGTAGAGGCCATTTGGAGGAGATCGATGTAGGACTTGGGCGCATTGTGGGGAGGCTATCCACTTATACAGGCCACTCAACGAACATGCGGTGGAGGGACGTTTTCCAAGTGACATGGCCGATCGAAACTGCTGCACGCACAGCCATTCGTGGAAGCTTCGGTATCTGGAGAGATAGCCAGCTTGCAGCGATGACAAAAAGAATACAGCCTTCAGTTTCAGAGAACTAGACATGGCACTGGCACCTATAGGTACTGACTCGTTTAGAATGGTAAACTAGATTCGTGAGGTCAGAGAGTCACTGATGTTCAAATCGGACAATGAGGAAGGTATGTGCTCTTGAGACGAATCCATTACACCTCGGGGCACGCAGCCACGAGCCTTATGTGCCGAGATGAACTTGAGACTGCATTCACGAGGCGGGACATTCACACAGTGTATATGAAAATCACGAGTCAATCGTGAATAATTAAAGTACCAGACGATCGTACGTACAGACACCACAAACCAGTGTGGATGAATATTCAATATTCAAGAAGCAGAAAACAGACTCGGCCAGCGAGAACAGACAGATCAAGGAACAGATCCAGGAGCGCAAGACATTTCCTGTAATTTACTCGCGTAAATGCACGTTGATGAAACGAAAGGCAGAGTTACTTACTATTTCGTTAAAACCACTGGGAGCTAGAAGCTGGCACTGGGGGGAGCGGACGGATAGGGAGTCCATTCGGCGGGTAGCCCATCGGCACGTACATTGCTTGAGGAGCATAGGCCGGAGGAGGATCTTGAGCGGGCGTCCAGTGAGTCTTGGGGGCAGAAGGGGATCGCTTCCTCTGAGCATGGCGACGTTCCAGCGGTGCAGTCGGGTTGGCGGCTACTTTCTCCCTCCTCTCTTGCTGGACCTGCTGCGCCAGGTGTGGCTTTCGAGCTGCTATTGCGGCAGCACGTTGACGTTCAGCCTCTTGACGCATTCTCTCTTCTTTGAACCTCTTCTCGCGTTCTCGATTGTGTTCTTTGAGGATGGCTCTCTCGGAAGCCTTGGCAATTGAACGGCTAACATAGTAGGTTCCTTTGGTGCATTTCAAGCATTGGTACCGGCCTTCGACAGCCTGTGGTTCGTTATAACCACCGCATGCTTTGCATAAGTTGTGAAGGTGTGAGGGGCAACCCTTCGGGAGCTGAGAAGGAGCGAGGGGTTTCTTGTTGACTGAATGAAAGGTGGCATCAGTGAAATGGCGCGCATGAGGCAAAAGCACGACGTACAAAACATGTTCTGATATCGAACGGAGAGGTGGATTAAAAAAGCAAAAGAGCGACGCCAACGAGAGGTGGGGGAACAAGTGATGGAGGAAATTTGGGAGCCCTCTTATTTATATTTGAAGGACAATGAAGTGGCAAAGGGCGAACATGGCAAAGAAGACATAGCCATTTCAGGATGACCCCGAGAACAATTGTCTTCGTTCAAGGGTTGCCGCGCCTGAATCCGAATCTGAATGCATCTGAAGACTTTTAGTTGATGGTACATTGTTCATGAGCACGCATCAATGGAAAACACCGCCGCACCGTCGTTATATGTCAATAATTGGGAATTAAATTAATATCAGTGGTTTCAGTGCAATGAAGACGACGCACCTGTGGCAAGAATGGTAGCGGGCCACTGGCGCGTTTTGACCTGGCAGATAGGTACAGTGGGCCCCCAGGAAAACAATAGCACCACTAAGTATCGTAAGCAAGTATTCTGAATCCACACATAAGGGAAGTAACAACTTCAGGCAAGGATGTTGCGAAACTTGATCAAACCTCCGCCTTGGGCCCTCTCCTCAACGAAATAGACTCAGTTTCAAAATATGGGACGAAAGCAGAGTTCTAGACCAGGAATCAGATACGAGAACCAGCTAATGAGTGGGGACGTACTACGTGATGAAAGCGAACCCAACGCGAAGGAAAGTTCAAGCTGGCTCAAGAAGCCGCGTCTTCGAACAACCCCCGAACAGAGTGCCGGGGTCAAAAGATGAACCGTTTGTTAGATTGTTCTAAAAGTATTAGTGGTACAGCCCTGGACCTCTACAAGAACAAGAATCGTGATTAGGTTCACATAAAAACTGGACGATACTGGTGGGAAAATATCAACACTGTACACCGCATTTGGCCCGAGCCTAATTTGGAAGTCTCCTTCGGCTTCGACTTGAACTAGTTCCATGTCAAAAAGAAAGGCCTCAGAGCTGCTCTGTGAATCCGAAATATCTCGTGGGACTAAATCGCGACGCTTGGAAGATGGCAACTCTATCTCGTACCCAGATCTCACACATTCTCATGCTAAAGCACCGACACCGTTCCAGAAGCCAATGCCTATCATTTCATTCTCGTATACGCCATCTCGCACTTTAGAGTTCAATGACCTGGCACTGCGGTACTTTGTTGATCCGCCTATTGGTGCCCAACTGTCTTATGGATATGACAACTGGATACGACGCCCGGAAGAGAAAGGCCGCATTGACGGCCTCTTGAAAGCTCTTAGCCGGGTGAAGAGCAACGGGAAAGTAGCCCTCGACGACGTGGCTGTAGTTTCGTGGCGCGGGGTAATGACCAGGTATATCGCGTCGCGTCCCCCCTCCACCGTACCGTCTTATACCGTTCTCCAGGATTTTAACGGCTCCCTACGAGGATCGCGATGGCTGGGAATTAAATGTCATGTGTATCAACGGCACCATGTATTTCGAAGAGCATATATCCAATCAGAAGCTCAGTGAAAAGTCAGTGGCCTTCTTTATCAGTAATACGACCGTTAACCAGAGTATATCAGGGAAAATATGGAACCCCGACATCGAAAGCAGTCTTATTTTGGCTATGCCTTTGAGTCATACGGGACATCGGCGACCCCCCGCAGGCCTTCCCCGAAACCAGGTTCCAAAGATCCGCCAGGGTGGGGAGGAGACGTGGACACCAACGTACAATGGTGTAGCGTTGTGCGGACCAAGCTTGGCAATAACCGACTCATTATTGGAGGCGAAGTGGATTGCGTTCGAGGTTTTGGTGTCTCCCAATTTCCCATGCTTCAATTCATCGTTATGCTACAGACAGATACACTGGAACAACTGACTCGTTCGTAGAGCTCAAGACGTCTCTAACGATACGCGGCCCCCACGATGAAGCAAAATTCGAAAAGCGAGTCATTCTTTGCGTTTTTCATTTCATCGGTGAACTGACGGCATGACAGGAAATTGCTCAAATTTTATTTCCAATCATTCCTCCTCGGCGTACCGGTGAGTTACCAAGACGTATTTTGGCGCTCAGCTGAAGAACTTCGTTTTTCATAATATCAAGGAGATCACTGTCGGATTTCGAACACCGTCCGGAGAGGTGATGACTAGGTTTTACTCTCAGGCACTTATTATTAATAATGATCCAGGTGACAACTGTTCAGTCCTTCGACACGACAAAAATACCCCGGTTAGTACGAGGAAAGGCAGGTTCCTGGGATCCATCAATATGTTTGAATTGGGGCGAGGAGATATTAACATTTCTTAAGAAGATTCTCCAAGGAAGTGATGCCGACAAAGCGTCCGTATGGCGAGTGAAGTTTGTGCCGAAAGAGGGTGTGACAATTGTGAAGCTGACTGATAACCTCGTGGACGAGGTTGTGAACGGGGAGGAAAGGGTGGGCTTTCTGCCAAAATGGTACTGGGACGAAATGGAGACCGTAGCGACAGTAGCGCAGTCAACCTCCGGCTCCGTCGCAGGATGGCAAATATGAAAAAAAAGGAGTTTCCTAGGAGAACCGTTTCGGCTGTACTTTAGCGGAAAATTGGTAAAAGTGGGTAAAAACGGCAAGCTCCGATATGGCGCGTCACTCGCGTTTGGTCCGATTCTGAATCGACTTTTACTCATCGTTCGTGCCCACCACGCTCAGTGTCCGACCTCCTCTTCTCGTTGCCGTCCACAGTGACGAGCGTCCTTTTACCTTTGTCTTCACTGCGTAACGCAGTGGACGCGCGTTTATGGCTACCCCTTCGTCTTCCGCCACGTCGCCATCACCTCCCATGACTTATATCCCTCACGCATCCGCCGGATCCCAGTCGTCTGGGTCGCTGCCTACAGAGGCCTTCGACAGAGAGCACAAGAAAAAAGCCGTTCAGAAGTTTCTAGCCAGAGCCGAGCTTTCCAACGTAGGTATTCGTTGCTGTTCGTCTCCCAGACGCGTCGTTTGATCTGCTGTGATGAGCGCATTCCCCTGGTCGGAGCCCCTTCACACTTCATTTTCTGGCTCCAACATGCTATTTCTTCCTTTTTTCCTTGTGTTGTCCTGAAAATTGTACAAATATGCTGACACCTCCTATGTCTCTCTCCTTGAACAGGTTACCCGTGCACTGCGAACACGCTTATCCTATGCCTCCTACAAAACTATCAATAACGCCCCCAATGCCTCGTTACGTGACTTTGAATCGCAGGGCCAGTCTCCAGGCAGTTCGTCCACCTTCGCCCGCAGCAACACCGCCCGACGCAAACCACCGATAGCCAGCAGCTACCACGCCAATCTAGCTACTCATGGAATGGGTGGCGCAGGAGCTACTAGCAGTCCTCTTCGAAGAGGTACTTCGGGTCCGATCACGCTGACAGCTGGTCTCTCGTCGCGCGGCAGCTTTTTGAGTACCAATGGTACACCCACAAATACAGGCGATCCCAGCGGCAGCACTTCGCGACATTCTATCGGTGGGCCAACACTCTTCACGTCTATCTTGGCCCCACCGCCCACACAACAGGCGCGCACCATCTTGAATGCCAATGATCCACCCGTTGCTCCTCCTATACGACCCGCTCCGTCACCTCAGACGCAGGGCGGCAGGGTAGCGCGAAGCATCGCAGAGGGAACGCGTGCACATTCTAAAAGTCACCGCCCCGACGGAGCTGGATCAAGCAAGGGCAAGCACCGGGCTAGGACGTCGGGAGTCGATGCAGATCGCGGCGACGTTGACGCAGATGGCGATGTTGACATGAAAGCTGCTCAGACTCTGACTTCTCTGCTCTTGCATCACCGACCATCAATATCTGGCAGTGTGTCTTCGCCGCGGTCAAGTTTCGACGGATCCGACGCAGGGTCCACTCAATCATACTCACAGTATACTCAGAGTTCTGCTCGGGGCTTTCCCAATTCAGGACCACCTCCATCCTCCAGTCTCGCTTCGACGTCCACCATTTCTGTTGGTTCCTATCGAGATAAGACGCCTCCCATGTCGAATGCGTCCCCTACTCAACAAACAACGCCCCGACCAGCACCTACTGACAATGAAGCTGCGGATCTGATGTTGTTCCTCGCAACATCCCCGTCACCTGCGCGTCCGTCTAATAAGGACGCCAAGGACATGGCCGCGTATCGTACCTTAGGGGGCGGCGCGGGAGCCTTGCGGGCCAAGGGCCGGGTTTTGTTTCCCACCGCTCCCGGTGATCCAAATAGTCAAGATGCGGGCAGGGCCAATCCCCGTGGGCTAGGGTCTGGGCTATCCCGTGGTGGAGAGAGCAGCTTTACGTCTAGCATCTCCAGCATTGGAAGCGATTTGGGTGGGCGACGCGATTCCATTCCAGGCATCGATAGATCATCGAATCGTTCGTCTACACCTTCTCAACTCCTTCCGCCCCCATCTTTCCCCCCGCAAACGTCCGTTCCGTCGAGTCCATCTGGCCGCCGGAAGTCGGTTGATGGTAGCCCAAGACCGGGATCAGCTCATGATTTCAACTTCCATGATTTTATTAATGCGTCTCCTTCACCCTCCAGGGGCTACCCCCAACACAACAGATTAACGGGTTTACGTGCTGATGTTGGAAGAAAGTTGTTCGAGGGAGAACAATTGCGTCTGGGTATGCAAGGCGCTCATATGAAGAGACCGGACGACCGAGGCCTGGGTGCAGGAATCGATCTGTTGAAGAGTTGATGCAAAGTGCATCTGCTCTTCTCTCTCATATTTATTTTCCAGCCACATTTGATGGTGTATAGACTCACGTATGTGCCACCCTGACCATACGTTTCGCTCGCGCCCCTCGTTTCCAATCGGTCCTCTTGTGTCCCTTTTGCCTCATCGTTCTCCTTCTGCCTGCTATGTTGTATCAATCAAGCGGACTACACCAACAAGTTGTATCATCAGCACAAACAACGTCACAACCACCATTCCCCATCCTCCATCCAAAGTCATCTGTACCCCCAGCATCATCATCTCTTCAAACCTTGCAGATATCTATTGAAGGTCTTGTTTATGATCAAATGACGACCGCTAACGAAGGAGTTATCCACCGACTATGTATGTTCCCACCAACGCTTGGTTTGGGATCCACGGACGGACGGTCAATTCTATCTCTATAATTCGATTTTTGTTCACGATCTATCTGTGTCTTTTTGTTTTTGCTGTTCTCGTTCTCCAAAATCTGAATCTTTGTCTTCGTTGTAATAATAATATTTATTCCAAGCTGTTCGAATGTTGTTTCGTCGTTCTCTTGACTTATTACATACTTTCATTACGATTTCTCTGTCTTCTTCTCGCCTATATAACTCCTCCATGAAGGTCTCCAATTTGTCTGTCAGTGTTCGACGCTTTCTATATAGCTGTACTGTATCCTAATTGATGCAAACAATTCGATTTCTTCCTTGATGTTAAAGCTGAAGCTGCGGTAAAAATGGTGCAAGCCGGGCCGGTTTCTACGTCAAGTTCCCAGTTCGTCAGCTCCATTTTGCTTTTTCTATCCACATGACAAGAAGCTAAGATGATGGACAGACGACTCTATAAGAATGCTTAACTTGTCGTCCGCGTCCTTTCTCGTCATCTTTCCGTCATTGGTCGTCTCTCTCAAATGGCTTGGAAAGACGAGCTTGCGGTGATTTCCCAGTATCGTAACGCCTATGTATTAGCTCTCTCGGGAGCTATGGGAAGCATTTTCTATGGATGGGACATGTACGTCGTGCAATCACATAACAATATAGTCTAACTGTCAGTGCAGTGGTCTCATCGGGGGTGTTCTCTCTCTCGCCTCTTTCCAGGAATATTTCGGCTTAGACAATGCATCTGCATCCGTCAAAGCAGACCTGAGTGGCAACATCGTATCTGTATTGCAGGGTGGATGTTTGTCAGTAATTGAGCACGTAAATCCATCAAACCCTCAGCTAATACATGTCGACGTCGTAGCTTCGGAGCCCTTGCCATGGGCTACTTCTCAGGCCGCTTCGGGCGCAAGCCTTGTCTGATTGCGTCCGGCATCATATACCTCATTGGCAGCCTGATCCAATCCATCGTTGGCCTCGGAAGCTCTCAGAAAATTGGTCTCCGCGTCCTGTACTTTAGCCGATTTGTGGGTGGCGTAGGTGTTGGAATGGTTTCGGCCCTCGTTCCGGCATACATCTCGGAATGCACTCCTCGAGCTATTCGGGGAAGATGTACCGGGATGATCCAGCTTGCGAACAATATTGGGATCATGCTTAGCTGTAAGTGGTTAGACCGGCTGTGTTGGTTGTGGTAGAGAAGTTCTTAGTATCGCGTTTCAGTCTGGGTCAATTATAGCGCCTCGAAGGATATACCGCATGGAGAGATGCAATGGCGCGTGCCTTTCATCGTGCAGTGAGTCTATCTTTGTACTAACTTGAACGCGCGCAATCTCTAATATGTTTCCTTATAGGATGGTTCCTGGAGTACTTTTCACGATAGCCATGCTGTTCCAACCGGAATCACCGCGATGGCTAGTCGAGCACCAGCAGTATGACCGTGCTGCCCGAACACTTGCCTTTGTCGCAAGAACATCGGTTGACGATGAAACAGTTCAAGCCACACTGGAAGAGATTAAGAGCGATTTCGAGGGCAAGCAGAAGCTGCCTTTGCTAAGTCAGTTTGTGTTAATGGGGGAGTCGCGGTCCATCGCCTTGCGGTGCTTTATTCCTTCCTTGGTCATGTTCTTCCAGCAATGGACAGGCACAAATGCTATCAATTACTTTAGCCCTCAAATCTTCGCAAGTCTTGGGATATCGGGCACCACGTCCGGTCTGTTTGCTACAGGTACGAGTACCACATGCACTGATTGCTGTGTGAATGATACTCAGGTGGCTTTTGCTAGGTATCTATGGCGTCGTTAAGGTCCGTACTTGATGCGTCTGCTGCTACTTGAATATCTAACAGTTTATATTAGGTTGTTGCGGTTGCTATCGTATTAGCTTTCGCCGTTGAGGGCATGGGAAGAAAGAGATGCCTCATCATCGGTGGAATAGGGCAAGCAGCGACTATGCTTTGGATCGGTGGGTACAGCGCCATTCACACCTCTGGGACAGTGGTTCCCGCGAGCTACGTCTCCATCGTTGCTGTGTACCTCTACGCTGTGGCCTACTGCGTCGGTTTCGGGCCTCTTCCCTGGGTGGTTGCCGGGGAAGTTGCCCCTAATCATCTTCGCACTGTTGCACTGTCTCTCGCCATCGGTGTCAACTGGCTCTTCTCCTTTACGATCTCAAAACTCACACCCATCATGCTGAATGAGATCACCTACGGCACCTTCCTTCTTTTCGGTTTCTGCTGCGTTATCATGACGATATGGGCGTATGTTTTCCTTCCGGAAACGTCTGGGTATGCACTGGAAGACATCAAGTACCTGTTTGAAAAAGATATTATCCTTCGGTCGTTGCAGGATGCTCCCGGAGGTACCATTTTCCTCCGTGGGAAGAGAGCAGTCCCTGTGGAGGAACTCATTGCTCAGGATGCTCACCGCTCACTTTATATCGACGATAGCGACGTATTGCGAAAATCCCCAGAAGATGAGATAACCGTGGAGCCCCGCGCATGACTGTAGCTACCGTAGATTATGAGTCATATATTACATTTTGCCCGCAATGGCAAACAAAGATTGGAATTTCGAATTCGGAACTCTAGATCTGACTCCCAGATGGCGGCTTACCTTCGTAGCTGGCTCACGCCCCAGCCAGTTCCTTCGTCTTCACCCCTACCCACTCCAGAAATTCGCACAGTTTCACCTCCACTACCTGACGACGACGACGACGACGGCGATGCCACTGAGACCGAGAGAGACCTGGACGCCGCGCCTGCGTTCCCTAGCCTGGATAGCGCCCAGAGAGCCCAAACATCCACCATCCCAAAGATCCTTTCCGATGCAGCGCTAATGCCGCCACCGCCTCTACCTCAGCTCGCTGTCCGGACCCCAGGCGTCGCGAGAGCGTCTAGCTCCCTTGCTGTTCCTCCTACTACGACCAAGCCGCCCGTTCGAGCATCCGCGAAGAGAGAAAAGGTGGCTTTAGCTCCCGGACACAGCCCGCTTGATTGGGCGAAGCTCAAGTCTTCCGGCGAGGACCTCAGAGTAGGTCGCACAGCAGCGTTAACGTGCAGCACAACTTACACAGCTTCGTAGGGCGTCGATACCCTTTTGCGAATACCGCCCTCTGTGTTGAAACAGCACAATACTCGAGATGACGCTTGGTCTGTGTTCAATGGCAAGGTGTACAACATAACGCCCTATCTTGCGTTTCACCCAGGAGGAGAGAAAGAGCTTATGCGCGTTGCTGGGCGGGACGGGACAAAGCTTTTCGGTTCGTCTCCCCTACTACTCGCAGTTTCTGACCTTATGTGACATACCCAGGGCTAACACATGCATGGGTCAATATCGACTTCATGCTCGACGCGTGTATGGTTGGTTTCCTCGTCTCCGAGCCTAGCTCATAGATGCGGCGTTCCTGTTATCTACCATTCTCACTCTTTAGATCTACCGGAATAGAGGTACGCGCGTACACCTTGGTTGTCCCACTTTTACTGATGTAAAGGAAATAGGACTCAATATTATGGCTACATATCATAATTAAGTACTCTGATATACATATGATGAAGCAAAGGCAAGGCAATAATGATAAGTAATGCGAAATGATAAACGGATAAGTCACGGCGTCCGAAATTGCAAAATTTCGCTTAGTGCTGTCAAATCAAGAGTAGGAATTTCTCGTTGAGAGGCAAGAAGGAAGAAAGATTTGTGCATGCCCGTTAGCTGGACAAAACGAATGGTATTTACACCTTCCTGGATTGTGTGAGTAACTTCCAAAGGATCGTGTTTGTTATTCTGACAAGACTTAGGGTCAGAAATGTTACGAAGAGTCGTGACAGGATCACTAACAGGATGTTCACCAGGGAAAAAGACTTTCCCTACCGGTTTTCCGGGATTTATTTCAATGATAAGTGATCCCTGCTCTGGCCATTCTGTCTGCATTTTCCAAAGGGCATCTGCAACAGCTTTTGGTTCTTGTGATGGTTCCGTTAAGACAGAATCGAGTGTCGAGATCGCAAGTGCAGTAGGGAGACATAAAAGGTGCAAGAACAATTCATCTCTTGTTTCCTTTTCCGCCATAACCCAGTTGTTCCTGTTTTGCGGAAACATTCATCAGGATGGCTTACGAACAACATGCAAACGGAGAGACGCACTCTCTTGTGAGGTTCCATTTCGCAGCAATTTCCTCGCTGACATTGAAAGAGTATTCCAAAACGTCTGGAAGGTCCCGAGAGAGCTGAAAAGCCCACACCCCCGGGACATCGGAAACGCCATTGAGATCGGGCATGGGTTCTGGTTCATCATACATCATGTGGTGTTCGGTTTCGGCTTCTGGTATCCATTGGGAATCACGGTGGGGTCGGACTCCTCGTTCTGGCGATAATGATTCGCGGTGTGGACGCCGAGAGCTTTCGGGATCTTGGCGTCTTCGATCATATCTTGCTGACTGGTGCTTAGATGAAGTGCTGCGATTCCGGACGTTGTAACCGTTTCTCCGGGGAGACGGATCAGAGTAGTCTCTACGACGAGTCCTCTTTTCTGAACGCCCTCGGTATGGGCTGCGGCTCCGGTCATAATGAGTAGATCTTTGGTTAGAGAAGGTGCGGGGCGAACGGGACCGATGACGACGGGGACTGGGAGTACGGGTATCATAATGTCTGGTTTTATGCTTTGCCGGAGAGAAGGCGCGATGGGGTGATTTTGAATGACGAGAAGAGCGAGTTTTATGTTCAGAAGTGTACCGGTGATGTTTGGACGCGGAAACATCATCGTGAGAGCTGCGAGTTGTTCTGCTGTCAGAACGGACAGGACCAGAGGACTTATCCTTCCAATGATAGGATGATGATGGACGCGACATGCGCGTGGCATGCATTATGGTGTCTGGCTCCTCGTCTGGCAAAGTCAAGTCAGCCCCTGCCTGCAGCATGGATTCGACGAGCCGAACACCGGGACTCGTGAGCATGGCTTTGGGGGCCGCAGGAAGGTGTTTTGGTCTTTCCGGCTCTGTTGATGGAGCGAGAGACTGCGAACGCGACTTTGTTTCTTCCATCGAAGAGGGTAACAGGCCCTTCAGGAATGCCGACGCAGGCGACTCGTCGTCCGTCGCTGCTGCTTGTTTTTCGGATAGTTCTGTTTGCGCTTTTTGTAGTGTATTCCGAAACAGCTCGTTGATTTCATTTGTGACAACAGCATCTACTTTGCCCCTCAGGCCACCCATATCCTCGCCTCGTCTGAGCTTGGCATTTCGCGATATGGCAGATGTGAGGGCCGCGCGTGAGATATCGGTGTGGATTTGAGATGAACGATTGGAAGGAGTTGAGCGAGGAGGAACGGAGTCTTCATGTATCCAATGAGATGGACCTGGCGACATCTGAGCGGTGGGAGTGGCAGAATGGCGCAAGCTGGTCTTTGTTGCATTTTGGCTGGTCTGAGTCGTGGTAATCGTCAAGGAAACCTTTAGAAAAAGAAGGAAAAAGAACGCACAAAAGGCGAGATAGACGCCCGTTCGGCATTAAGCGCCCTTTCGTCTTCGCGTTCCGTGCCGTTTCCATTAACGTTGGCGTCGCCGTCGTCGTCGTCGTCGCGCATTTCGCAGCCTTGAATGCGAGAAAGAAGGTTGGACCGGCGTGGAGATATGCGGTGGACGAGAGAAGCATCGGCTGCACCATCTTCTGATACTCCTAGGCGCCTGGCAAGGCTGTTTGCGATGGGCTGTATGTGGTGTCCGTGTCCCAGCGTTATCTGCTCTGGCGGTGTCGACCAGGGTTTCCTTTGTTCGTGAGGGTATCCTCCGGTATCGATGCGGCTCTGTAGGGTCATCGGAAACAGCATTCAGGTATCCAGCAGTATCGCATCCAGGAATGGCTGGCTCAAAACGAGGCTCAGCTGCGAGCACGAGTTACTGACACTCCAAATGTTGAAGACCGTTGGGATCATCGACCACGCGTTATGTAAACAGAGTGATAGACATTTTTCTGTTTCCTCTTCAATCCTTTCCATTTCTTCAACCATGTACTGTTTTCTTTACCTACCTACTTTGACAAATTCAGGGCTAGTTCACAATCTGAACTCAGTCATGGACAAGCATGCAGCAGCAAGTATTCGTGATACTTGCCACCGGAACCGGCCACCCAAGACGCCGAGACGAGTACTATAAGTTGACAGCACTGTAACTTTGTACTCGAACCATGGATTACAGCGCCCTTGGATTCAAAGAGATACTGGTCAGATTGGAGGACGACTCAGTTGCTGTGGTTACGATTAACAGGGCGTCACAGTGAGTACTTGGCGTCATTCTTGCTTTGCTCGCCATTCACCTGCATTCTCTGTACTTAGACGAAATAGTTTCAGTCTCGGCCTGGTTAATGAACTCATTCGCATCTTTGAGCTCGTAGACAAAGACGATCGCGTGCGAGTGGTCATCCTGACGGCAGATCCCACCGCTCCGGCATTCTGTGCAGGCGTAGGTCTCGTCGACTTGTCACAGCCTCGTCTGACAAGTCTACCTTTAATTTTAGGCCGATCTGTCAGGCGGTTGGAATGGCCTTTCTCGCGATGAAAAGCCATCCGGTACATTGTCCTTGAACACCCGCTATTTGCATAATATTGACCCAGCCTCAGACTTTCGAGATCCCGGCGGTAGAGTTGCCTTGGCCGTCTACAATTGCCGTAAAATAACAATCTCGGCAGTGAATGGACATGCTGTAGGCGCGATTCGTCCTATCTATCTCCAGATCCTCACAAATCCGTGTAGGCTGGAGCTGGCGTCACTGCTCTACAGCTCCCTTTTGATTTCCGTTTCGTATGGTCTGGAGCTAAGATAACGCTGCCTTTCATCAGAAGAGGTGTTACTCCGGAGAGTAAGCTGTCCACGTTGTTCGCATGAATGCGTACATATCCTTACTCCGTCACAGGCTTGTCTTCCCTTCTCCTTCCACAGCTCATAGGTCTCTCTCGTGCCAAGGCCTTGCTGCTCACCGGAGCCACAGTCCAACCGAATTCTCCCCACATCCAAGGTCTCTACCATGACGTGTTACCCACCAGAGAGGAGGTTTTCCCCGCAAGCTTGAGCTTTGCCAAAGAGCTAGCTGCCAACACATCCCAGGTGTCCATCGCGTACGCGAAAGGGCTACTTCATCATCCGGGAAATACAGTTGAAGAAACGTTTCTGCTCGAATCAAGGGCGCTTGCAGAGACTTCGAAGAGTCGGGATGCTGAAGAGCTAACTCACGCTTTCTTTGAACGACGACGTCCAAATTTGAAGGACACTGTATCTAAAAATATGCCGGAGTGGTACCCGTGGGTAAGTTCAAATCACGCTCGTAAGCGCCCTTTAGTTGTTGCTGATGATATTAGTGGACGCGTGTCGACGTCAAATCTAGGCTCTGAGTGATATTGGAGATATGGTATACGCCCCAAAACTGCTACCATTGCAATCGTCATCTATCTCCCGGATTGCTAATGTGTATCAGTGTACGCTAGGTCAATGACATACATTTATTTTCTTATCCCAGAAAACAAGCCAACCTCATGTTATCAGGTTTGGCCCATCTGAAGCATGGTTAATCCTTCTTCTCCCGCCGACTCATAAGCTATAGATTCCACTTTTGTGAATATACTTACACGCCAGTCATCTGACAGGTTGCGCAATACGCGTTTCCTCTGGCGCAACGGTTCTCCAACGAGCACGACATTTCTGACAGTGACATACTTATAAGAGGGATTCCGTACAGAGGATGGTTTCCTACTCCCCCTTCTAGCAGCACTAGCAATGGCCCCTGTCGCAGTTGCCGACGTCACTCCTCGCCAATCAGCCGCGAGCAAAGAAAAGCTCTTCAACCCCTTCTACTCTCCTGCTATCAGCGATGATGGCGATGCTTCTTACAAGTTCGCTCAATTCAAGGTGTGCCCACATTCATAAGCTCAATTCCTGAAGAGAACTGACTAGGGTGCCTGGCAGCCCTATTTCCCCGATGTTTCCTGGGAACCATTGCCTGAATTCGAAGTTACAGAACGTGGGAACTTTGCAGATCCCGAAAAGAGATCCCTGTTAGGAGCTGTACAAAAAGTCAAGCATCTCACACCAGCCATCGGGACCGAAGTCCTCGGAATTGATCTTCGTCAATTATCGGATGCACAGAAGGATGACCTGTGAGTTGTTTTATCAGTATTTGACAGTGGTACCTCAACTCGTTTCTCTTAAAATAGCGCCCTGCTTGTAGGCGAAAGGGGCATCGTAGGTACGTAAAGCGGATGAGGGTATGTCGGTGATAGTGACGTTCTCGGGACTTTGACAGTCTTTCGCGATCAAGATATCGATATCTACGGCCAGCTTGATATTGCTCGTCATTACGGACCCCTCCACAAGCACGCAACAACCCCCATTCCCAAGAACGGATTGGAAGAAGTCCATGGTAAGGAGATGTCTCCCTGTTCATATGGGATCTGATCACAAACGTGCTTCAACAGTTGTCTATAACGACGCATCCCGCCGGCCCGATCCATCTGCATTTTCGAAGCTAGAATTATGGCACTCAGATGTCAGTTGTATCTCGTTACCGTTCTTCCTCTCAATGTGCTAAAAATCATATTTACGATAGGTCAGCTACGAGGTTCAGCCGCCCAGTACAACGTCATTCAAGGTCATCACTGGCCCCGAGTTTGGTATGAACTTCGGCGCCTTTTGTCCTTATCAATGTTGCCTAATCTTTCGCTAGGCGGTGATACCCTGTTCTCATCTGGGTGAGTGATGAATTAACCAATCGAGATGTCCTTGTACTTACCCCAATTGGCGTTAACTTTAAGCTATGCATTGTATTCTTCGCTCTCCCCTGGGTTTCAGAAATATTTGGAAGGTTTGGAAGCCGTTCATAGCGGCGTTGCGCAGGCGGAAGGTGCGCGCGCTGCAGGATTACCCGTGCGCCGGAAGGAAATCGAAAGCGTTCATCCTGTTGTTCGAGTACATCCGGCAACAGGGTGGAAGAGTGTCTACGTCAATCCCGGTAAGCTTATCTTACGCTTGCAGTGGACGTCAATTACATTGCTGCTCCTGCAGGTTTCACCAGGCGCATTGTGGGCGTTTCAAAGGCGGAATCCGATGCTATTCTTGCGTTCCTCTTCCACCAGATCAGTGACAACCCGGACCATCAAGTCAGGATCAAGTGGGAACCAGGATCTATCGTCTTCTGGGATAACAGGGTGCGTAAACTAAGTATTCGGCTTTATCATTCAAGGGTTTTCTTACCATTCGACCAGGTTGTAACCCATTCCGCAACATTTGACTTTTGGCCCGAGACGAGGCACGCTCTAAGAGCTACTCCGCATGGAGAAAAGCCAATCTCAGTAGAAGAGTATGAACGAACGACGGGCAAAGTAGCGAAAGACCGACAACTTGAGATTTGGAAACAGAAGGGGTTGAAGGTCGATGGTCCTTCCAAAACTGTCGGGAAAGTACGAGGCTACAATGATTGATGTAATAGCAAGAGTTTGTATCTTGTATCTTGTAAATATTTGCATAGAAATATCGAGGAAAGAGCCAGATCCATCTTGCATCTGATCCGATTGCATACGAGCATCAGATCGATCACTTTCCACTCTCCAGCGGCGCTTCGGGCCGATAGTCGGGCCGGAAGACATGAATGACTCTAGTGGAGGACTCGGATCCTCTTGATCATAAATAACGCGTAACGGACGGGTCTGGATATGTTGAATGTATCTTCTTTTTGAATGTGAATGACCAGCCTTCTTCCTGTGATGTTGCCGGATCTTCCAAATAGGCCTCGCAACCCCCACGGGGAGGGCTCCAGCCTCTATCGAACGACCAATTGATCACAAGTCAGAACTAGATCTACTTATTCAACGGTGGCGCCTACCTATCTTGATGCTATATTCATATTTGGTGTAATCCATATTAGATCCGGGTTAGATCCAACCTCTCACGAAAGGTCGCGTCCCCAAGGATAAAAAATAATACGCATGTGAAAATACTATGTACTTATTACACATTACAAGTGTTCAACGTTCAACGGACAAAAGGATGTTATGCTAACACTAAAGCATTAATAAGATCTCGTAAAAATGTGAACACGGTGAACAACACAACTGATTATGCACAGAACCCAATGGAACAACAATGCAGAGAATGAAGATAACGATGGTAGCGGAGGTGGAGATGATGAGCTAGACGCGCAATGTAGGGCGTTCAATTAATACGGGGTAACAGGAAAAGAGACATCTGAGAGTTATAACTGATAAATCGGCAAGTTTCCTAACGCGTAGGGGGGTGGGAGTGTGCTGTTCTTACAAAAGATTGGGGCTGCATCTGGTCCGACGAGTACGAGCGGCCGTTCGTCGCCCAAGGCGGGGGAGGAGCAGCCATTGAGGTCGGCGCCGAAGGAGGAGGGTGAATACTTGGCTGCGATGATAAACGACTAGCATCAGAGATAGGAGACTGCTCCTGCGCGGGGGCCACGGGCACAAGCTGAAAGGAACTTTGATGGTGCTGAGCCTGTTGAGACGTCGAAGGCCTCTCAATAGGTGATTCCGGCTCGGTTTTTCGCCGTGCTTGATGCTTGGCTGACCGAGAATGCGACTTGTCCTGCTCCGCTGCCCGTGCAGAAGCACGAAGTGTATCCATATCGATACGGGGTGGTTCAGCGCCGTTGTGCTGTTTATCTTGCTTCCGCATTAGCTTCGCATAGTCTGAAACCCCGTATATAGATCAACGACCGAGTAAAAAAAGAACATAGGAATTAATACGTACGGAGTCCACATGCATTGCATAGGGTCCTCGCCCCGTCAGGCCCTCTGCGCCATTCTGGCGTTTCCCTTATATTACAGGAATGGCATTTTCCCGGAGGAGTGGCCCGCTGCCCAGACCAAGCATCGGAAGACGAGTCAGCCTCAAACGGTGGCAAGATATATGATATACTCACGCTTCGCTTCCTATACTTGTTCTTCGTCTGACCAATTGAACCACCACCTCCGGCAGTACTTGTCGCACGTTTACTGCGTATTAGCTCCATGTCAAGTTCAGCCGCAGACGGTGCTTTGGGTGGAGGATCAGGCGAAGCATATTCCTATTGAGATCAGGGTCGTGGCGTGAATATCTTTAACGCCGACCTTCAGGAAACCAGTACGCACCTCAGGGTAGGATCCTTCGGTTTCCCCCGCAGCACCATCATGAGACATATCTTCCCATGGACGCTTAGGTTGCCGATGATCATCGGGAGACCTGACAGTCACCGGGCTGTCAGTTCTGACACGCTCGCTGTCGGGTTGCATCTGTCGCCGAAGATCTTCCAAAAGTCGGACAACGTAGTTGGCTCGGTGCTGCATATCAGCCAGCTCCGCAGGAGAGGGCTGAGAATGGGGAATGCTAGCTTGCATTTGTGCTACATTTGAGATGTTTGATTCTGCTCGATAGCCAATATTCCAAGAGACATACCATAACGGCTGGCAAATGAATATAAAATCGAACAATGCTTGATGATCTATTTCAAGGGGTGAAATGATGCGAAAGTTATGGAGACGCATCTCTTACCTCATTTACTAGGCTGTCGCGAGCAGAGGCGCCATTTGGAGGATAAGAAGCCGTTCGCGTATCAACATCAGTGGGAATCAAAGCCGTTGTTCTGGTGAAAGAAGGTTGTGGTTGTGGCTGCTGGACAGGTGGTGGAGGTGGTGCCGGAACATGCATCGTTTGGGGCTGTATGTGCTGGTGGGAATGCTGCTGGACTGGCGGAGGAGGGGCTGGTGCTGGTATGGCTGGAGTGGCTGGTGCAGGTGCAGGGGCGGGCACGGGTGCAGGGGCGGGCATAGGTTGCTGATGGTGATGTTGATGCATAGGATGAGAAGGCGCAGAAGGATGGTGGTGAGCATGCAGCTGAGAATGCGGCTGCTCCCAATGGTCTTGAGGTGGTGGCGGTGGAGGATGAACAGGTGACTGGTAGGCCGGATTCATATGATGAGGATGTTGAGCATGTACTTCTGGCGGTCGCGGTTGCGAAGGCGGCATGTACGATTGCTGATACGACGCATATCCAGGATGAGGTTGCACCGGACTATGGTGATGCATATTATGAGTATGAGGACTAGGACTAGGATGAACTGGCGGGCCGGGCGGCATGGGAGGATATGGGCTTGCTGGATGCTGCTGCTGATGTTGGTGGTGCGACGGGTGAGACGGCGGCGGCTGTTGATGCGCCTGGTGACCCTGGTGCGCCTGATGAGACTGGGGCGGATGCATGTAAGGTGTGTGTGCATAATGAGCAGGAGAATACGACATCTATTCATACGATGAGCGGTCAACTATCAAGCACGACAGCAGACTTACAGGAGGTGGTCGAGCATCGCGAGGTACATCGACAGAAGACGAACTACTTGTACGCGGTCGTTTGTGATGACCGTGCAGATGGGATAAATCGTCGCCACCGCGCACGGTTCCACTACTGCTGGCCATGGCTGCTGGCGCCTGAGCCATTTGGCCAGAAAGCGGCATTCCAGGTGCAACATAGCCGCCATGATCATGTCTTGGAGGTGGGTGTGAGTATTCCATAATTTTATGTGCAGATTGTTCGTGGCTTGCAGACAAAGGTGGAGTATGCTGCTGCTGAGGCTCGGGATGGTGAGTCGACGCTGGCGAGATAGAACTATGTGCATTTGCGCGTCGCCATTGTTCAACATGACGGAGAGACGGGTCTTGGCGAATATCCTGACGAACTTGATGGTCCTGGCGTACAGAATGGTCCTGACGCATGGGTTGGTCCGGTCGCATAGGGTGCTCCTGTCGTATAGCATGGTCCTGACGCACAGAATGGTCCTGCAACTGGGCAGAGGGATCAACAGCTACTGATACATGTCCAGAAGAAGGACTGTCCTGGGCCAAGGGGGGCAAGCGATAGGAAAAGTTGAGGTCTTTTAGTGAGGGCAAACGTCTGTTATTGTAAGGATTTGGCGGGGGAGGGAGAGAATATCTCGAGTCCTGAGCTGCATGGTGAGCAGCAGCCATGAGCGGGATAACAAGGATCGGCTGTTAAGACTGAGATCAGGAGATGCAGCGGTGATGCAGCGTTTTCGATGAGGTTTTCGAATCTGGATATATGTATCTCCCGATGACGGCGGATCTTGAAACGAGTACAAGTCAACAGACTTGCATTTTTGCACGGGTAAGGAGGGAACAAGAACCTGTATTCCACACGAGAGCACCAATTCCTTCCGTTGACGACCCGCAAGCAAGACGACCACGTCGGAAACGAATCGGACAGCAAGCAAACGAGACTGCAGACGCTACAGCTCGCAATACAGCGATGGCGGCAAGGGCAGCAAGGGGTGCTGGTGTCGATGGCGGTGGAAGGCAAAGGAGAGTTGCCAACAATTGAGCGGACGGAAATGCGCCCTGGACCAAGTCACCCCAGCCCGTCAGATCTCGCTCGGTCGGAGTTTGAAACTACCTTATTTTTCGTTATTTTCTGCATAAATTTATCGGGCTTCAAAATACTCGAAAACTGTCCTCGGTCCTTGGATATTACCTTTGTACAAGCTATCCAGTGCTACACTGGTATTTTATTTCCTCTGATATCCCTGCCCGCCCTCTTTCACGCTTTGGAGACGCTGAAACGCCAATACACGCAATCTCTGATCCACTTCTGTCCTATCTAGATCGATTAATCAACCCTTACGTGACCGAGTTCGTGACTTTTATTCTCAGATGCGAAAGGTAAATCGGTGTCTTCTTCTCCTGTTTCCTCCCACCCTTCCACCTTTGAAATGCTCTCCGTTTGTGCTCCAGGTCCCCTAGGAACCACCTTGAACTGTCGTCGTACTTTCTGCATTTTCCCTCGCGTGTATGTACCTGATCAGATCCAGTAATTTCAAGGGCCCTGACCAAGATCACATTAGGTCAGATGGGAACAGACGTCCTGGAAATTGCCGAATCTCGCTGTGGTGCGCTTACTCCATTTGCTCCACTGGGACTACCTCTTACAACATGCCGATTCTGCTGCTATCTGCTCTTTTTCTTCTCTCCGCGAACGCCACGAGGTCCAGGCCTTGTGGCACTCGCACTGTATCAGCTGCACCCTCTGGTATTGTACGATCTTGGGCGAGTTTGCATCTACGCCTACAAAGTGGACTTGATGGGCGTCAACCCTGTACAATTATGAATTGTCACTTGTCTCCCTCGGCAAAGATGCCGTTTCCGTATGAACGGGAGCAATAATATCAGGCAATTTCATACCTAGAAAGATTCGTGCTATAGGGGGTGAATTTCATCTCATTATGAGGTACCTCAACTGACAGGAAGACCGAAACATACCTCTGCGTAGTGTAGGCTGTTCAGGCATTTATCCGGAAAACTTGACAATCCGGAAGGGCCTAAAAACTTGTAACGGCTCCGAGCCGATCCCAACGCATTTCCGTAAGATCTCAGCAGAGTACGCATTAAATTTGGATAGGCTTTGAACATACATATCTGAGTGGCCTAGCGGTCCGTTCGCCTTCGTCCTGGAATCCGGCACACTTGTGAACTCGCGCACAAATTCGCCTACCACTGAACTGTATTTCTACTTGGGGGAAATCCCTGAGCCTGCGGCGCAAAAACGGACGACTCATTCGAGACGTCTTGAATGATATGCTTATTCGACAGGATTGATAAAAAAGGCCAGTACAAGCACCAGAGCCTAAAGTACTGTTCCCAGACTTGGCTGTTTCCTATCATGGACTCCCTGTGAGAGTTCTTACCCGGCATCAGCATCGCGGCATCAGTCTCTTGTGCTACAATATAGAGCACAGGTTTAATATAGCCGATCTTGCTATGACGGAAGCGTTGCGGAGATGAAGACGCCACGATAATCGGGTATGCACAATGCAACTGGCGACTCGTTGCTCTTCGAAGGTTTCTACCGGCAGCGGAGCTACATTCTGACAGGAGCTACACAGAGCTACATTACCCCCATGACATCCTCGGAAACACCGTGGTAGGCTGTGGTTTCAACCTTGCTGGCTGTACTTTTAGCATAGTGAACAGTTTTCATGAACGCATCTATGACGAAATGGTTGACTCGCACCGTCGGGTATGAATGCATGTAGCGGGACCTGTAGTGCCATGGGAGGAACATTGGTCACAGAACATGCCAAACTCGGAGATCTTCTAGAGATCGAGATGAAATCATCCGAAATCCAAACAGAGCACTCTTCGCTGCTAAACGTTCGCGGGAAGTCGCTTCGAAATATCCGGCCACGCCCTGGCTTGCCACGCGATGGTGCATACTATTACCCGTGCGAGATCACACGATCACAATGTCTCGATCCCACAGAAAAGATCCAGAAAAAGATCTCACGCATCGATTTCAGTCGATCGTGGCTCCAGAGTCTATTAGATACGAAACGTTCCAATCGGTACCTTCATGGCGGTAGATGCAGCCAATAGACTACGCCGGCTACATATCGGTATCCAGACATCTCAAGGACGAGTCTGGGGCGCATATCTGTTCGTACGGCATAGGTCCGATGATATTAGACATGCATCCGGGGAACGCTGAAGCACTCACAACAACATTAAGAATTCGTACGATTCTCGGCGCATGCCTGTGAACTTGACAACAATTCATCAAGCAGCGAGGCTACCTTCTGCCTCGCTTCGGACTTTTCCTTTCGGACAGCTTTAAGTTCGGCATCGCGTCGTTGCGAAATCTGGGATTCATCAGATAGAAGAAGCAGTAGCTTCATGGAATGGGTTATAGAAAGCAATGAGTTCGCAGCCCGAACCTATACCCTTGTGCATGAAAGGCCAGAAGGGGCATCGCACGCAACGAACGGGCGTACCATGGATTCTGCTCGAGACTGGGCTTGAAAGGCCTCTTGGGCCATTCGGAACTTGTCCTTATCTCCTATCTGCAGAAGAGGTCAGATGTGCCCTTCATATTGGAGTTGGTATACACACCGAAGCGAGGCTGACGAGGTCGACCATGCCGTCGACTAGGGTTTCCACTTCCAAATCTACTTTTTTGTTCCATTCTTCTTCAATGGCATCGAGGTATTCGGATGAGTTTTGATCGACAAGACTTTGCAGGGTGCTTCCTCTCTGCAAGAGATTGGCAGTTGGAAGAGCAGACGGCCTGGATACATCGGTTTGCGGGATTTCGGACATGATGAAAGAGGAATTAGTACGGTATTGTGGTCTGTTTTGATTGCGGGCCGTGTGCCGATTCAATGCCGACTTCGGCCAGGAAGCCTAATCTAGAGTCTGGTTCGCAATTTACCTCTTGCCATCATGGGCAAGTCGCGCAAACGTAGTGCTCCCTTCACTGGACTTTCCCGTTTTCTTGAGGCTTCCTTCGACCAGGCCTCTACCGAAGTAAATGCCCTTCCGACTCCAGCTTGTTCAGGAAGCTCAAATGACGCAGAGGTCGAGACCGCGGAACCACCGCTGAAAAAGCACAAACCGGACCAGCGACCCGCAAGTGTGACTCCCAGAGTGTCTCCACAAAATGACTTTGGTCCTCATTGGTTACAGAAGTACGACGCCACGGGGCTCGTCGAACACTACACAGATCTCTCCCAGGTTCCAGAGCACCTCAAAAAATGTTCGTGCACTTACGTTGGTCCCCATCCATCGCTGACCCTAAGGGCAATCAATCAAATCAGATTTCTCCCAGCGTACACGTTTTCTCTCTCTCTATTCAACCCTCCTGGCTGTCTGTTGGACGAGGAAGGCTGGTACAGTGTAACCCCGGAACTCATTGCAGACCAGATTGCCGAACGGTGTCGATGTGATACCATCCTCGACGCGTTTTGCGGCGTCGGAGGAAACGCAATCGCCTTTGCAAAGACGTGCCAGAGAGGTGCGTGGCGTGGGCTGTTGTCTACATCGATACTACTGACAACATCACGCCAACAGTAATAGCGCTGGATACCTCTCCCACACGTCTGGCCTTGGCACGGCACAATGCACAGATATACGGAGTCGCAGATAACATCGAGTTCATCCTTTCTGACTATCTTTCCTTTGCCAAATCGTGCCTTACTCTACGAGAACGATCCCCGCATCGAACCATCGACGTCGTGTTCCTGAGTCCTCCGTGGGGCGGACCATCATATCTAGCAGGAACACCATCTCCAATAAAAATCGGTGGCGCATCCCAGGATCAGTCAACAGAATACCCATCGTATTCATTGGCATCAATCCAGCCAATTCATGGCGCTGACTTATTCCGTCTTACTCGTCAGATGACGCCCAACGTGGCTTACTATCTCCCAAGAAATACCGATGTGCAAGAACTTGGGGCCCTCTTGGATGACGGTGCGCAGACAAAGGAATATATCGAGGTGGAGGAAGAGTGGATGGGTTCAAAGCTGAAAGCTTTGACGTGCTATTTTGGAGGTTTAGTTCAGGGCCAAGGAGACCTGTTTTGAGAGATCTTGCTGTTTTGTTATCTGTATGCTTACTATTGGTGCTACGTTGATAGATCGACTTTCATATACGAAAAAGGGTAACCGCAAACGCAAACACGGGTTCTTGAAGCCGATAATTCGGTACAGTTTTTCATACACATCTATTAAACGAGGTATTTGGATACACTCGCTGATTCCTTCATCTCCTTGACTTCATAAACCGGGAATGGACCCGAGGCAAGCTTCTCGCTTGCTTTGGAATGTTCAATGTCTTTTTTCATGCTTCACGTATGGTACTTGGATCTACATCACTGGCGTTGGGCCGGCGCCACCAGCACTTGAGACCAATCTTCTCACAAGATCTCTTCCGTGCCTTTTACGCCCAGGGGACAGCGCCCCAGCACTCGCACGCCGCCATCGCGACCTTAAAAATTACATGTTTTCAGGCTTCGTAAAAGCTACGCTGAAGACATGATTTTCACATTTTCTTTCGTGTGCTTATGCCGTTAGTTATTTGATACTCTCATCGCACATCCAGGTCGCTGACCAAGGCTTTTCCTATTGAGTTGCTGGCGCCAATAGACCTCGACAAATCCACGACAAAACGGAAGCATTGCGACGCCGTTGTCACCCCATCTGTTTAGAAGACTAGAAGTAGACAATGATTGCAAGACATACGCGACGCGCTTCTGGCAGACTGACAGACAAAGATCTCTCAAAGGGTGGGACTGCTGTCCAAGATCTCGATCACGTCGCTTCCAAGATCCTAAAGTGCGATGTGCCAAAGAGGATACTAAGCGGCGCTTATTGCGACACGGTGGTACGACTGTGAACGGACTTGTCGACATCATGGAACTGGCGAGGTATTCTGTCCAATCAACAGGTATCAAACCGATTGTCAACGAGTAAATACACATGGAAACGATCTCTCTGAACTTGAGTATCCGTAGTCCCTCCTACCACTACCTTCAGTGCGTTCGACGACAGTCAAGAAATAGCTCGCAACTAAAGTTACGCAAGGAGTTTTCTAGCATCTTTTTCCCGTTCTTTTGCTTGGCGATTAGACATCTCCAACCTCTCTAAACCCTTCTTGATGCTCTTGATGTGGACCTCTGGTGGAATGGAAGATCCCAATAACGCCGGCTCAGAGACATGCTCTCGGAGAGCGTCAATGTTTGCGCTCATCTCATGCAGCATGTGCAATGCTTCGTAGAGATGTCGTAGTGCTTTCTCTCGATATTCACCTACGTTTTTGAGCAGGTTCAATTTATAGTCATGCTCTTTTAACAGATGTCTGTTTCCTCCGAGGATAGTCCATAACTCGGCCAGGAGCTGGTCCTTGCCGGCGGTGATCTCCTTGTCCTCAAGGGCGACAAGATCATTGATAATAATGAGATTCCCCTCTAGGTCCTCAAGGTTCTTCAACTGAACTTGGGCTTTGAGAACGAGGATCTCTGTCATTTGCGACAGCATGTCCATGGATTCACTGAATGTCTTCAGGATTATTTCATCGGATGAAGGGGAAGACGACCACGGAATGAGGCTTTGAAGAGAATATTGCGTGTATTTGGCGCGTGCGCCCTCGATGGTATTCATTGCATAGTCATTGGTGGCGACAATGCTGAGCGCAGCAGATCAGGACGTGAAAGAAACACGTGTAGAACATAAACTAGCTCACCGATCCACGGTGTATTGCACATGGGAACTAAATCTTTGGAGCCCCATAGCGGTCTCTTTGGCCGTTCCAATGAAGTCCGCCAGCACGCTATTGAGTCGCTCTCGGCTCTTGAGTTGGCTAACGCGGACAAGGGTAGCAAGGTTTGACGTGGCCATCTGTGCCTTTCTAAGGTCTAGAGAGAGCATGGAACCCTCGACAGAGCCATCTAGCAATTGCTCAAAGGCGTCGCCTTGAACCTCCATAAGCGCCGAAAAGTCGGCTTGTTGAGGGCCACGTGTATCAGGTGAGCTTCGAGATATGCAAAGCGATGAATGGGATATGCCAGGGATGAAGCAGAACGGCTGAAAGGCCGCCTGGAGAGCTCCGGATATCTTCCCAAACAAGAAGGCTAGCACCCATAGGAATATGAGAAAAGAGAGCGGTCTTTTGAGGAAACGGACAGCATGGTGGGCAACGTCTAGAATATACCAAAAGGTAAAGGCAATGCCTTTCAGCATTCCTTCAAACCAAACTACGGCATCAAAGTATTCAGCTGCGGCAGCAACCATTTGACGGCGTTGTCGCCTTCGATTTTCCTCAAGGTTGCGATGGCTCTTTCGGGCACCGAGACGGGGTGCGCTAGTAGCTGCTTTCCGCTTACGCATCTGCGCTGCAGGCACGGTTCCGTCGATCTGCGAAACCGATTCTGGAACCTCTACCTCTTTTTTTGCTGGAGGTGCAATCTCCTTAGCGATATCAGGATCTTCATCCTCCCATTCCTGATCATCCTCAGAGGAAGCTTCGCTCTCGGCCTAGATATATGAAAAGAGAAAAAAAAAAGTAGGTAAGCATTCAGACACATTAGAAAGAACTTCGCTGGAACCGACCTTGGGCACGATCCTAGGGTGGTCACTAGTCGACATGAGGAAGAAGAACGTCGTGACCTGTGTGACCATCTTGTTGAATGCGAAGTGCACGAGTCGTTGCGTCATAGTTGATCGCGTCGAACCGGTTCAGAACAAGTGGGCAGGACATTCGCAATTGCTGGGTGCAAAGGAAGTGGAAACTACACGAAGAGAGCGCGTCGATAACGAGGATTCGTACATTGTAATAAGCGGATACAGAAGTGAAATTTCAGGCACACGGCCCGGTGCTTTGAAAATTGAAATACAAGTGGAAGCTTAAGTTTTGCTTCCCAAATCACGACATCAGAAAAACAAAAACAAAAACAGATGTTAACGCGGTCGTTAATGAAAACATGGCTACTATGACGCTAAGGAAAAAATACGAACCCTCGGGCCTCCCGGCCATCGCCACCTCGTTTTTATTGTTAGAGTTGAAATTAGGGTAAGCGAAGGACAGAGAGGCGTCCAGAAGGGCAAGCAAGTGCTGTGTAATGGCAGAGGTTATTCAGAATTCCCAGCCTACCGTTGGATGATAAGATCCTGGAGAAAATGGTCAAAGGCCATGTGCTTGGACCTCACGGACTCAGATGGGACTGTCCAAGAAGGGAAAGTGATCGGATGAGTCATCACAAATATGAACCGGTTCGGACCAATTAGGCTGGGTAGACAGGGCAGGATGTCCCGCTCCGTCACTAACAATAAGGATTATGCCCAGATGTCTGGGATTCACCGGTCGCGCTCTTTTGTTTCGTTCCATTGTTGCGCCTCCCGTTTTTGTAGGAAATAATCCTACTTCTTCCCTCCCTCTTTTCCTACTCTCTTGGGATACCTTCAATCTCGCGATACTTTGCCCTTTGGCACCTATTACTACCGATAAGCCTTCCGTGTGCTTACGGTTATCAGCTGGAACGCGCACCGGAGTATATGTGAGTATCTTTCTTTCGCCACATCTTCGACTACTAACCATCTTTTCGCCTGTAGATATTAATATGCTCGACGCAAATCACTTTGTGAGCTGGAGGCTATTATTGGTCATGAATGCGTACTGACGATACATTCCCCAGGGTGGTGTTGGGAATGAATTCGGACCATCCCCCACCGACGTAAAAATCTCTTTCGCGCCATTCTATCCTCCAAAAGTTGACCAAAAGGCTTTCAGAACTACAAGAAGGCGGTATATCGACAACCCCCAAGCCGATTTTCTGTGGAAATGCTTACCCCAACTAAGCAAGGTCAGTGGTTTGTACACGTCTGTACTGTTCATCTGCTCATGGGACACAGGCGGGAGTTACAGTTTTGGAATGCGCATCTGTCCAATTACCCGTGGCGACCGCTCTTCTATATCATCTGACGGGTCCAACTCCGAGTATGACATCTGGCGGCGGTGGGAAGACTGGCTTTGGTTTCAAGACTCCGTTGAAGAGCAGTATCGTATTCTAGCAAGGGCGAAGCGTCAACGTCTTTTGGCCGGCAAAGGCGTAAAGAAGGATGGCTTCTATAAGCAGGACATGGCGTCGTCTTGGGAATCTCTACCACCAGGTCCCGATCCCCACATGGTTGCTCAAGATGTTCATGAACTGATCCCAAAGTTAACCAAGAAGGGAACTGTCTTTCGTGCAAGCCAGGCCACTATTGACCAGCGCTTTGCTGAAATCCAGGCATTCGCAGAAGCACTTTTCCGAGATGACGTACCTATGCTCCTGCTCGACCTCAGAAGTGAGCGCATTGTCACTGACTTCTTTGGTCTTTGGCGTAGAGATTACGATCTCGCTCAGAAACTCGAGAAACAAACCCGTTCGAAGCGGTCGTCGAAGACAAATAGCATTCTGTCGGGCTATTTTTCCAACGCGTCATTGCCGTCAATGGATACATCTTCTCATAGGACGTCTTCTCGGCGGTCTATGGACAGTATCTCGAAGAAGCCATCTACACCATCCATCAACGCTTCCATCCATAACTTCAAGTATGGCGCCTCCATCAGCAGAACCTCAGTTGCTGCCTTGTCCCCTCCGATTATTGTCGAAAGGCGGCAGCGGGCAAGCTCAGTATCATCCGACTCGGCCTCTACGGTGACGGCTGCGTCTTCAAGAAGTTCAGGCTCCTTTCAATCTGTTCCTTCTATCGCTGAAGAGACATCTGTGTCATTTGGTCATAATCCTCAATTTTCTGAGGATCAGGCCTCCTCATATCTGGAAGCCCTGCCTGAGGATCGAGAGATTTCCAGTAAATCCGATTATCGAGGCAACTCCACTACCTCTCCGGCACATTGGTCAGCTTTGGAGCGAAAAAGTCGTCGCAGTGTGCAGGTTATTGGAGTACCAAAGGATTTCACTCGGGGCATGGAAGAGCTCAATCTCAACGAAGATCAACCAAGTACGCTATTTAACTGGCTTTCATTGACATTGGCTAATTATGGTATCTCCAGGAAATCGTGCTCAGGCTGTCCGAGAGTCATGGCAAACAACAATGTCTGGCGCCTCTATCATTGATGGTATGGGTTTAACCATGCCGCCTTCTCCCGAGGACGCGTCCCGAAGAACAAGATCATCCGTCGCCAGCTTTGCTACGTTCATGACCGATAGCTCTGCAGACGCTATCATTCCTCGGTCCACGATGCCCCGCCCTATCTCTGGTGCCACCATCAGAAGGCATCCACGCTATAGCCGGCCCACTTCAGCCTTGTCTGAGGGAGACGTATGGTTGGACCCTGAAGGAGATCTACTCGACACTTATTTCCGTGGTACGATCACAAGCTTCATCCTTGCGCCATATACTCACGTCAATCTACAGATGCCTTTCAACGTCCTGACTCTCTTATTTCCCGCAGCTACGGTGGCAGTCGCTCACATGGTACAATTGGGTACCATTCTTCTGGCGCCCGGTCACTTGAATCTATAGATTTCATTATGGCTTCCGAAACGGATGATAACTATGATAGTATCTCCACACTAGATGTTCCCATGACCGCACGGCCCGTGCTTCCCCCTTCTCCAACAGCGTCCATGTTCTCTACAATAACGTCGGCAACCGCTGGCACTGTGCTCTCAGGCATGACCACTGACACCCCGATGTCACCCACTGCCCCAGTCACTGTTAAAGCTGCTTATAACGGTTCCATTGTCGTCTTCCGTGGTACCCGTGACGTCCCTTTCAACGATGTTCGATGTCGTATACGCGATAAGTTCATCAAGCAGGAAAATATCAGGCTCTCTGATTTCTTTGCTTTGGCCATCGTCGTGACCGACGATAATTCCGCCCCGACTGATGCTCGTAACCGGTCGAGCTCTCTTTCATCAATCCTCGATATGGACATGAAATTGATATCCACGCCTGATGAATGGCGCTGGGTGATGTCCTACGTGAAGAGTAGTAAAATCACGCTTCGAGTATTTGAAGACTATTCATGATGCGGTTGGTTATCTTAATTTTATTCCACCTTGCATTTTCCACTCACTTATCTTCGTTTACATCATATTGTTTCCTTGCTTTCTACATACATCTTACCCTTTTATTCGTTCAGTTCTCCTGGGTGGACTACCTTCACGAGTTCATAGAGCTCAATATCTTTCGTTAGCATGAATAACATCTCTCTTCATTAATGCAGAAGTACAATGTAACAAAATCTTAGCATCATATCACGCACCAACTCGTGCTTGAGATGGCGATGCATGGGTCGTACCATGGACTGCTAAAGACGCCGGCGGGGCCCCGTGTGATAATGGTATTCGCGTCCAGTCCGGAAGAATACCACTACGCCCCACGGGCATTGAAGTATCCACATTCATATCGTCATCACCGCCTGAAGCAGCTTCATCCCATCTTTCCCTGGTTAGTTCGACTCCACCGGTTTTGAGCGAACCAGCTAAAGATCCGCCAACCCAGGCCATGGTGGCAGGAGTGAACGCGGGTGCTTTTCCGGCATTCGATCTTGCTCTCGCGGACATTTGGGCGGTTTGAGAAGGAGAAGGGTTATTGAGAATGGCAAAATGCGATGTCAGTGGTCTCAAAGCTGCATAACGGTCATACTGAGGTGGTAATGGTTTATCAGGTCGAATAGGCTGCCTGGTTGATGTTGGTAGCGGAGAAAGGGCACGCAATATTTCAGTGTGTAGCCTCGGGATGAACCCTGGGAGCATAGACGTGCCACCTACGACCAGAATTGACGATGCTAGTGTTTTTCGCAAGTCAACGGGTACCTGTGATAAATTTAAATGGTCAGAGTGACAAGAGAGCGAAAGGTAATGGAGAAATTGCCTTTAACAGGGAATCTAAAATAGTTTCGGCAACGCTACTTTCGTCCACGTCGCCTCCTTCGAAGAGAACTTCAGCTGACCTCTCACGAATCCACCCGGGTATCACCAAAGTGCCATGTCCAGTACCGGTCTGTTGCGAAACAGGTGGAACGACACGCATCGTCAAATCCGTGGCGGTGGAGGTTCGTTTATACATTGCTGCAAGAACCTCCAAGTAATTCTCCCCACTATGTGACCTGTCGTCCGATATTGGTGCACGGGGAGTGGATACGACAGAAAAGTCTGAATCAACTTGTGATGACGCGCTTTCACCGCCGGCGAAAGAAAAGTCGGATTCTGTGGTGTCGCTGGGAGGAATATCGATATCTGATGACAAGTCACCTATGGGTGTGGCTTCCCGGTGCTCATCGGCCATCCCTAGGGCTTCTCCCACAAAGCAGCATCGTGTTTTTATTTCCTCGATGACAGCATCAGTTAGTACTTCTTGGGGGACACGGGTAGCGCGACTGGATGCAGGAATGTTGGCGGAGGCGCTGAGAGTCGTGGGGGGAGGTAGATATGTTCCAAAGAGGAGTATAAGAGCACGCAGGTGCGATGACAGCCGTGCACCTGCTAGAGGTGTCGTACGAAGTTGCGGGAACATTGGCCTGGCAGCAAAAATCTACTCTGAAATCATGAAAGAGACTACATACATTGACGAAAAGTCACTCACCGGCAGCGCTACTGATTCCAAATGTCCACAGTCGATAACTAATCCTGTGATACGGCCTACGGTGAAGAGGGAAAGAAGATGACTTGATGCAAAAGAGATTGAAGGAACCTGCGCAAAATATTCAGCGACCTTCAATATCAGGCAAGGCTAGGTTAAACCTGAAGATTGTCGAACAAAATCTGGGCAATAACATCCTTGATGTACAGCGGGAGAAGGGGATGTTCGACCAGTATGACCTTTCGTGCCTTTGGATCCGTTAACAGAGAGCTGTACGATTTGAATACAGAGATAAGGAAGGGCAAACACACAGAACGTACTCATGGAAAACAGATCTCAGGCATCGTTCAAGGTTGATGGATAGTAGCTTGTTCTCCTCTGCTCTGTCGGCCGGATTTACCGCGCGCTCAAGTCCCCAGAGCGCTGTACCCGACTTTCCACCAGCATAAAGAACTTCTCGAGGCCTCCCCTCTCCACTGAAGCCTACTTTCCATATCCGAGAGCCAGGATCAATGATAACTCTGTCTTCAACGCCGTATAAAGAGTGCCGTCGAGTGGTGGAATAGTGTGGCGAGGCTTGGGTGGCATGTGTGCTCGCGACTCGTGATGTTGTTGGCGTTGTAGGGACCGTCGTCCGTACGCGAGACGATGAAGACAGAGTGGACATGATGCATCAATAATTGTAGAACATGGTGGTTGCTGTCAAAGGTGGTCACGGTCGATCAATTTGCGTGCGCGCCCAAGTCCAGCTAGGACTGATTATACAATATGTTACAATAAAGTACTCTACAGATCATACGTAGTCTACAGATTATGCCATATCTGAGATAGCAGCAGTGATACGATTCCACACCAGCATCAGCACAAAAGTGTATTTCTCAAACTGATCCTTTGACATAAAAAGAAGGGCTTGAGATAAGACGGCCTTGATAATTTGCGCTTGCATACCCTAGTATCACCGTCAGTATCGGATCCGGGATAAATTTAAAGCATGAAATACCTGGTACCATCCAGAGAACCCTTCTGTCCGCCAAACCCGTAGGAGTATGTCAAGAGCACCGGGATGTTTGTACTGCTTATGGTGATACTCGTGCGAATGAGGAACTTCGAGGTGATTCACTGTAGCTTCTTCAGTATCTGCACTCCGGGCTTGTATCCGGACCTTGGCCATAATATAAGGATAGGTCACCTATCGAAGCGTTGAATGGGAAGACTATCAGACGGTTGCAAGAGATAAACATACAATAGTTGCGAGGGTCTTGCTGAGCGCGCCGACAATAAATGACAGTCCTGGTGACATGGAAGCCGTGCCCTTGGCCAGGACGACGATGCTCTTGACTCGTTCAAAAGCGCCATAGGTGATGGCAGGGTTGACAGTGAGGATCAAGCCAGGCTTGATTCCTAGCCACAGGCCACCAATGCCTTCCTCTTCGACAATTTCCCGAGCGACACCCAAGAACGAATCGTCTTCAGGTGGTTCTGACAATTCTGTTGATGATGAAGCGGGACTTTGCCTCCTTGTCCGACCAACTTGCTGCCGTGTAGCGATGACTGAGACAGGTATGGTGAAGATCTGTGCAAGGGCACCGGCAATAGCACCGAGTATCAACTCCATGGCAGTGCCGATTTGAGGCGCCTTGGATCCCCGGGGAAGCCTTTTTGCAAGTCGGTTCAGATACGAGGTTCGGACCATGGAGTAGAAGAAGAAATAGGCGTATTCTGTGGGCGCGTTAGCTGGAAACGACAAGGAAAGGTGGACCACGCACGCATAGAAAAGGTATTCAACATCGTTGCGCCGAAACCTCTGTACAGTCCCAGTACTCCCTCTTTCTTGAGTATCCGCAACAAAACGCCAGCCATCGACTGTTCATCCTTGGATCTGCCCTTAGGTAGAGCTTGTATGCGTGTCTTGGCCCTGTGAGGGAGCGGTGAGAGACATTAAGGCTCAACATAACGCAAAAACCTACACATCCAAGGGATATACAACGCTGTCGGTGCGTTAGCGGCTGCACCCGATGATAGTATACAAGACTCACGCTGTACTGAAGCATCCTCCTAGTGCTCCAGCCAGTGCAGCACCAAAAGGCGATAATTTTACGGGCTTGGACTGGACAGACATGGAAGATCAGGAGGACCAGGAAGTGGTAAAGGAAGAAGGACAACAAACTTTTGTAACCGTTTAAATAAACCGTTCTACGGCGTTGACGTTCCCCGGTTCGCGCAGAGTAAAGCAAGAATCACATGCAGGCACACTCAACCGGTCACCTCCAGATCAAACAAGGAACAACAATGCTCTTCATGGTGAATCACAACTTTCCTCACGACCTCGATATCAAGCCTTCCGTGGACTTGCTCGGTCTGCAGTCGCAGAGAGGTGACCAGGATCTCTTTGGGCTGAATGCCCAGCGCGAGACGATTGCTCGATACGGCATTGCAGGCAGAGTCTGGTACGGTACAGAGTTCAACCTACAGCCAATCATCTGATAGAAATTGGATTTGACTTTGGTACGCGTTGATCGCGTAGGGAAGCCGCTTATGCATTGCTGCTCTATGTGGATCCTCCACCAACATGGGAGTTCGACCCCCTTTCCTCGAAAGCCCAGATTCGTTGCAATATACTATGGTAGAGCTGGGCTCTGGCACCGGAATTATTGCCCGCAGCCTAAGCCGTTCACTGACCAGCGGCAAGGACATTATCGTATCCACGGACTTGCCTGAGGTGCGGTGGATCTTATATAATTTGGCCGCATCTCAACCAGAAATAGGTTTGCCCTCTACTCGACGAGAATCTACGCGGGGAATTGAACGGGATCGTCTTTGTACGTCCATTAACTTGGGGAAATTTCCAGCATGTTTCAGATATTGCATCTGAATTCATGGCTAATCGAAATATGTCCCACATCATTTGCAGCGATCTGGTGAGTGCTTGCCAATAGGGAAATTCAGAATTGGATGTTGCGGGATTCGAGCGTTTGGTATTGGTTGTCATTCCTCGTGACTCTGATTCAGGCCACCAGTATCGAAATCATGGCCCTAGCGTATCCCGTATTGTCGCAAGTCGCTTTGTCACTAAGGTCTTGTGAATGGATGGGTTCCTAGATTAGGTACGAAATTACAAGTGTTCCCGGTACACTGGCTAAGGGTGTACAGGCTTAGTCTCCGCACGAAAGGCTCGCCACACGAGAAATCGTGCTTTGATTCGACCGGCATCGCTGTCATATCTTCACTAATCCCTGTTGAAGAATTTTGAGATTGCCATCGCGACGAAGAGGACTGTTTCTCATGACTCTGACATCCCCCCACCGGTTTAGCCCTCCTTCCTGGTGCCTTCGTTCCTTTGTATCAACTTGTGCCTTTCTCCTATGGAACTCCCGAATAAATAACATTTGCGACGGCTTGGCACCACAGCTGACCGTCGAGATGTGACGCAACGTCTGCACTAGTAGCGCCTACACAAGTGCTAAATTCTGCGGGAATATCCCAGACCAACCAACTCGATCGCTATCGCTCATGGAGCTATGCGACAAGGTCAAACCAACGCATCTCACATCCAATTCTGAATTTCCCTGTGTCATGACACTGGGTTCGCTCTAACTTATTTCAAGGTCTACTTTCCGGAGCTGCTAGCCCCGTTGCTGCGAACTCTCATTCACCTCACTTCCCCGTCTGTGACTTCTTCATCACCATCCCTCATCATATCGTACAAAATTCGAAGTCTAGAGAAGGAGACACCTTTTTGGACCGCATTTGGTCTATACTTTTCTTTCCAGCCCGTGCTCTCACGGTACAGATTTACCGACTCAGAGCAGCATGATCAGTCCTGGCAGCGCCTGGGTTCTTCTTTTGAAGATACCACCTTCATTTTTGTCGCCCGACGACGACCTGACTCATTTGCTTGGCAAATACCCACAAATGACCACGATCTCCTAGCCGGAGTAGGAGCACTGGGAACTGATACACCAAAGGGGGACGAATACTTCGAGTCCTTATTGTTAATGACCATGGACGATTCTTAGAAGATTCTTCTGGTATGTGCGTGAACGGTACGTCAAAACCCATGGTGGCGGTAAAAGCGCTGATTGCCGTTCTCCAAGAATCCAACTGCTCTGTTATAGTCTCCGCCGTCAGGACCCTCATAGCCTGGCGGCGCATAAGACCGTGTTATCACCCCAGGTGCTGGCCTAGTCACAATTTCCACCCTTTGGGAAAATAATATAGCGCCTTCTTTACTCGAAGGACTGAAACCTGGTGGTTCAAAAGGAAGTAAATCCAACGAGTACTGTGAATCACGGTCAGGCCCGAAAGCAAAGATGGCGCAATCGCTTACACTGATGCTGATTCTCGGGAACACGAACGTGGGTTTCAGCGAAGACTTGAGATTCAGTTCTCCTTGCAGAGACCTCGTTCCTTCAGTTGAACCTCGAATCGATGAGGGCCAAAAGACCGCCTGACCTACACCCTCTAGGAACAAATTATTGCTGCGCTTTGGAATATCTTCGTCCGTAGCGTTGGCGCCTGTCGCAATTGATCTGACCAGAAATAGTCGCATTGCTTTTGGATTGGCCAGAAGGTCAAGGGCTTGTCTGTCGTTGCATTCGAACGTTATCATAAGTGGGATCGGTGTTCTAACTGCATAGCTGAGCTATGGTTACCATAAGAATGAGTTCATGCGCCATAATGAAGTCGTCTTACCGGTTTGGCAATGGACAACTATGGACACTGAATGAGAATTCTCGGGCTCCTTACATCGAACACGCACTGTACATTCTGCTTCGACCCTTTTGGTGTTAAACAAAACTCCGGATATTTTGATCGGCTCTGAAGTCTGCCAACCCTCGGGATCAATATTGGGACCTGGTAGCAGCGAACCTTCTCTCAAAGCCAGCTGTCGAAGTGGTGAAGGCGGCTGGGCAAAACGCAAAGGAACGTAAGCAAAGTACGGCGAAAGCCTACGATCATTTCAGTTTCAGCAAAGATCAATTTCGATGGGACTTTGACAGACGTTTGATTAGGCTTAAACCTACCCCTCCGAAATGTCACAACGAATTTATAATCGATATAGGCAGGACTTGCTCGCTCGGAAAAATTGGGGGGCAGGAAGTACGTTCCCGAGTGTGCTTTCGATTCTGTTACAAAGACTTGGGATGGTAGCGTGAGTTCGAACGGCCATGAATGTTTTCCATTCAACTGAGTTGATGATTTGTTAGGCGAAGACCATAGATCCTGAGTCAGCTGCAAGAAAACAGCTTCTTCTTGACCGACCGCGGTAGTGCCCGCGTGGATCTAAATTCGAAGTTCGTCGATTTCTGGATAATATAGCTCGAAGGAGAAACGCCGTAACATACCGAGATGGATATCCCCTTGAAATTTTCAGGCTTAGCCAAATCTACTTCAACTCGACCAGAAATAGTCGCGTTATCATGGAAGACAGGCGCAGAAGAGGCTGTTGACCGACTTTTGACGTACAGGAATGCCCACTTTCGGCCGTGGCGTTCTAGTGAAAACGAGTACTCAGATGGAGCATCCGCCCGCGATGATTGGTGGCTATGACCAGAGGGAGTCGACATCGTCAAGACTGCAATTTGAGTGGGGCAAACACTGAGTTGGGAAGTGCAACATCGACTCTGTAGGTTTTGTTCTTCCTGGACTATTCCTAGATCTTCCGGCATAACAGAAGTAAGTGCAGCACATGCTGTAAACTTTGTCCACATGCTCCGCGGAGAAACGTGTACTGAGTGCACGGGTCTCGTATTTCCAGTCTTGTGGGAAGGGGTGAGTACCGCACGAGTGGAAAATACGCACCCGTTGATATCTGGAAGGATGTAGTAAGCATATATGGTTTTCGAACGCGCAAACGAGGGACAGGGTAGCAAACGGGGGTCCACAATGAATTACACACTGAGTGGATATTGTGACCGTGTTCGGTGCCTCGGACTGTGGAAATGACTCAGAATGACAGGAAGTGACTCAAAAGGAAGAGGTCAGTAACCAGCGGAGGTGGAACGTTATTACTCCATGTGCGCTATCCGATTTGCTTCATGAAATGGGCGTTTCAACCCCGGTCCGAGAGCAAGTATGCATTATTCGCGAATCCAATTAATTAGGACCTTCTAGTTCGTGAAACTCGCGCTCCTGCGACAGCTGTACGTAGTAATTCTCCGCATGAGCTTGAACATCATTTGTCGAACGACCGCTGATCTAGATTTGATGTTACTACGCACATACTTACACTCCACTGAGCTTGGACTCACGATGGACATATGTTTTGCGATTTTCTTTACAAGGGGCGGCTGGCAAGTTGTCTTTTTTGAAGAAGCTTCGTAACTCGTTGCGTCTATGCGCGTAGAACCATTTGCAACTGACTTAGAACAATATAGTTTTGGCCATCTATATATACGCACCGTGAGTATATACACCTGGATATTGCCGTGTGACCTGCTATAATTGTCCAAGACCGGCATATAGATTTTCCACAATTGGCCATGGCCGACCAACTAGCTAGCAAAACAGCCTGTTCTTGTGACAAAAAGCGTATCGAGAGTCGGAACTTGATAGCATGAGGATACGTCCATGAATTGGAACGTATTTGGACTAGGAAAGCATGTTGCAAAGCTACAAGATCGTATACGTAGTAATAATATAAGAATGCGAATGGCTACAACGTACAATGGGTTGACATACTTAAAAGCGATTGTGCAGATAGAAATGGCGATGCAAGCATCACTATGTTTAGGTCGACCTAGCGACATGTCCATGAAATCATAAGGATTGTCATAATGCCTAGCCGATGATGGGGGCAGTGAGGCTGGCTGAGAAGGTATCGTTTACTCGGCGTGATATGGGGTCATAAGCGGGAGGAGAATAAGCCTGGGGGCGAGGACCTTTGGCATGCATTGTCGTGATGCTAACAGAATCCATGATGAGTGGTTCAGGTTCGAGATGCGTAAATCCAGCTACGTCGAAGGGATTAAGAACAACATGGTACTTTGAAGCAATGTATCAGCGCCGACACCTTTTGAAGACAGCATAGAGACGTACAGATATGCAGAAGTGTCCCACGTCCGAAGATGCCTTTAAGTCTTTCGCCAGCCGGATCTCTCCCTCTAGGTAGCGGCGGCGGGAGGTACTGCCGGCGGTAGACCACCATACAGCGAAGCCGACATCTTCAAACTGTTCCTTCTGCTTGCTCGACAATCCCTTACAGGAATATCTCACTCGTCTTCGAAGGGACACAACTATGGAACTTGGGGCCGAAAGCGCATCGAGAGCAGACTCGTCAGCTCCTTCCAACCTCATCATACAGGGTATCACACTGCCGCGGGTATAAGATAACTGAATCACAAAGATATCGCGTTAGCGCCATATCAAGATCGGAATGGTGATGCTCACAGGTTTGGACAAAGAAATCTGAGATTGAACCATCAGCCATCCGTCAATATGGAAAGCACGGAGGTGCTTACTGCGCATGCAACTTGGACCGGGCGCATTTTGAACATGACACCTCGAACCACAACCGGGTCATAGGTTCTCCACCCCTCGGGGTCGGCATCAGGACCCATGAGAGGTAAGTTCTGGGCGTACGAGGCCTGCCGAAGAACGGATGGAGTATCTGGTCGGGAACTTGGGACGTAGCCGAAAGCCGTTTTGATACTATCGCCATGGAGTATAAGTGTCATAGCATCAATCAGTAATGGTGACTTACTGGCTATCCGAACGCATCTTGCTTCGAGATATTGTGACTATAAGATCATACTGTACCGTGGCAGGCGTGTGGCGTTCGAGAAAAGTTTCCGGTAAACGAAAGGTCTTTGGCTCCCGAACGGTCAAAGAAACTGTCCGAGGAAGAACAATAGAGAAAGGGAATGTATGTCGACCACAGAGCTTATTGTTTTCGGACGCCGGTGAGGGCGAGCGACTGTTTCCAGTCTTTGCCCAGACTGGAATGGTAACGTTCAGAAAAGAACAGACATCGTCCATTCCAGCACCAGTTATGACCCGGCCCGTCACCTTGAAGAATGCTCCTGAGTAAATATGCAGATATCAATAAGAAAACTCTCCACGTACTGTTGCGTTGACGGTTTGGATGGAATCCCCTCGTTCGACATCAAGTTCGACAACGCCATTTATAATTTCTTTTTCATAGAAAGTTGGCAACGACTTGGCAGATTTAGCGCTGCTAAACACCTTTAGAGTCGCCCAGGCCTTATCTTTGCTGCTCATTATCTGAAAAACATGTTCTGTCGGTTCGCGGGGCGTATGTCGACCAGTTGGAGTATTATGACGAGAATAAGGAGGGAGATCGGTGCTGGGTACAGGTGCCGGACCTGACCTAGAGTACCTTCGGTATCGTGGAGGGGACGTAGCGTCCATAAAGAGCGCGGGGGCGCTTAGAATCTTTGCACATGATATATATACCTTCGGGATTCCAACAGATACAAGGCAATAGCCGGATTGGGACAAAGACTAATTGTCGACAGTATAAGGACCCGCTGGAAGACGATGGCCAGGAATTCGGGAACAACGAAACTTTTTGGGAACAAGACGCATTTGGATGGAGCTTTCAACCTTCTAAATGCGTCCGTTTCAAGTCACGTGCAGGACTGAGAACAATACGAATCCATCGACAACAATAGGGGAATGAACCGAGTGCATCAAGGGTTGGAAACGCCGCGAAGACACACGACAATAAGGCGTACGTATAAGATTCGCTCTCCCCCGCGAGCTTACGCTGAAGTTTTCCAGTCGAAACAATAGAGCTACCAGTTAAACGCCGCTATCATTAGAATGGAGGCTGAGTATAGTACAGCTGACTTCTGCATCAGTTAGAAAAGTGTTTCCTCTCCACCTGCCACCGATTTAGCAAATTGGTTGATAATCATCCTAGCTTTCATAATGTCAATGCCGTCGATATTTGTGTCGTAGCCTTCGTCGTCAAGAGACTCGCGCTCGTCATCACCATGAGACGGATGCACCGGAAAGTCCCAAGTTCCACCGTTCCAAAAATCGCCGGTGACAACCGATGTAACCAGTTGCACTCCAGTCCCGTTGCTGAGCTGACTCTGGATCAACATGAACTTCCCTGGGTTTTCCCTCGCGCGTTTTACAAATGCTTCATTCCGTGCTTCAGCATTCGAGCTACCGTCAAGAGAAGCAGGAACATTCCGTTCGTAGTCAGATAAAAGCTTTAGGGAGAACTTGGCTGGCAAAACAGTGTAGTCGATATAGATGATAAACCCAGAGTCCTTGATTTTCGGATGCTCTTTGCGAGCCAGCCGGTGAAGATAAGGTAGGTGGTGACGGGCATCGCGCGTTGCAAGGTCGTGAAAGAAAGCTGTAAGCGTGTCAAGAGACAGTCAATGCAATGTGCAGCCAGCTTACCGGCGTCGCTTTTGGTGATAGATTGCAATTTGCCTTCTATGAGTGTACTATGTGTTATAAGGAAACTTATAACGACCGGACAGGCACTTACCTTTACGCTCTTGTTGCTTCATCTTACACATATCTTTGTGGCCGCCTTCTTTCCAGGCTACTTTTTGACATTCCTTTGAGCAATAGAGCGTGGTTCCACAACCTGAGCATTTTTGGAAGTTATTCTTAGCATCGACCTTCTGGCACTGTACCAATCATCCTAAATGTCAAGTAAATTCCCATTTCAACAGAAATCAGCCACACCTTAACGTTGTCGCAAGTGACTGCTTTCCCCCTGATTGCTTTTGCGTGAATAGACACCAGCAGGCGCTCCAGGCACTGTTTGTGGAAATCGATCCAGACATCCTTGACGGTACTGCCAAATACTCGGCGTTTATGGGGCAAACTCTCGTCATCAAATTTTGGCATCACCCTTTGAAGGAGAAAGTTAGCTTGAGGCCAGATATGGGTTGTATACGGTCATTACCCGTTGATCGCGTTGATAACTGAACGATAGACAAGATACCGAGGCACTATGTCTCTAACAATAGATACCACTGTGTCTCGATCTTCTGTGTGCAGTCGATGAAAATGAGGGCTTGAATCGACCCAAGCGGTCAGAAGGCCAGCATTGACGGCCTGTATCACCCATGTGAAACCGTCTGTGGATTCCAAACAGTTGAACATAAAGCACATAGATGATACCATCACATCCAGCATAATGTCAGGCGCCCCTTCATTGAGCATCTTCGATGCGTTCAATGCGATTTTGGTGAACATCGGGATGATGTTGAGGTTCAAGAACGCGTGTCGAAGGGGATGGCGAGGCTTTCGACAGAGGTGGCCGATGAGGTCGAGATAGATAACAATAGCTGTATGATTCATTTGAGAGCTATGAATTGCGGTCTTGAGTCTCGAGACGACTAACAGAGCAATGTTGTCGGCATTTCCGCCCCCAGCTTTCACCACTCGATCAAGGCAATCCTCAACTCCATCATATAGAAGAGCATCAAGGCAGGCGGACGCGGTAGGTATTCCTGTAGTTGATGCTGCCATGTTCCGAGAGTCCTCGTTTACCCACAGTTGAGTAGCGATCTCGATGGTACCCTGAGTAGCTGCCATGATATTGCGAACGGGGTCAGTCCGAGATATGGAGTACCAGGCGGCCGTTATCACGTCTAGAGTGGAGCGTTTGGATTGTGGTGTCGCTTCAGACGATTGGACGCGTCCAGCGACCAAGTACACGCTCCATTTGAAGGCACCGGGCCAACCATCGACCATCTGCTGCTCATAAGGATGCCCATCGCGTAAAAAATTGGAAACTTTCGAGAGACCGAGGAGTGACATGAAGGCGCGGTCGGCACCTGGCGTCTTTTCGTAGGTAGCGCGAGAGAAATCAGTGGGTGGTTCCTTGTTCAAGTGAAGGAAGAACATTTCGATAAGGCCCATGGAAAGCATTTCTGGTACCTGAAGAAACTGAAGTGATGGCGGGTGAGGATATGGTGAGATTTACCTCCTGCCAAAGGTTCGCTATATCTGTAATTTCTTGGAGCGCACCTTTGCGTGCATTATCGATGGCCTGGGGCATGTCAACAATGGAGATACTGGAACTTCAATGACAGACCTTCTTTGGATTCTGGCGAATCCGTTGCGAATATTTCAGATGGTCCTTCAGCATAATGACCGTAAGAGGTGAAAAATAAGGAAAAATATTATCTATCGGGTTCCTTCGGACCGGGTGTAAATACATGTGCCGGAAGTATATTTTGACAAAGTTATACGAAGGACACACTAGTACTGGACAAGATTGTGTAGTTATCCCTTATTACGATTTCACCGTCGCTCGGATGCTGAGCGTATGTCAACGGTCTCGGGCTACTGGCATATGCAGTGGCAATCTCGACGTCAAATTCGGCCAGCGGCTCCTCAGAATCTTTGGAAACGAAGGCTGTGGCACTGAACGGAAGTACCACAACACTGTACTGAGAAAAAGAAGGGATCTCAGCGATAAATGACACCACCATAGAAATATTGGACCTTACTTGAACCATAAAGTTCCCGATAACGCAAGTGGACTTGAGATTCTGGCTGAGCTTTATCTCTCCATTCAACCGTTTACTATGCTCTTGTCCGTCTTCTCTGACGGGCCACCACACTCCTGTGCCAAGGTCTTCACTGGTAACCTTCCATCGCTTAGGAATATTCATGATGTTTGGCTGTCGAAATTCGGTAGGAGAATTGGGCGCGAAGTCAGGACTATAATCCGTGACATGTCTACGAAGCCGTATCGGAATACATGACGGTATGGCGAGAAGATTAAGTGCTTGAGTGTCCGCGGACGTAAGAGTGATGAAGCACGGTATCACTGTCCCTCTAGTGTAACAAAGCTAGCCGCATTGGTCAAGTGACTCGACTAATAAGCAGATTAACATACTGGCTTGGCGAGTAAAACCTAGCAACGGGCTTGGTTGGTTCAGTCATCTATCTGAAGTAAAGATTTACGCACGACACAATTCACTTGGACTTCACGGTCTCTGAAAACTGTGCCCTTTACAGTAAAGGATGAAACCCGCTGCCAGCCGTCGGGGTCAGCGTCAGGCCCAAGGAGGGGACTGTTCTCCTGGTAGGCAAGCTGTCGGAGCAGTGATGGTGCATCTGGACGTATTAGGGGTACATAACCGAACATAGTCTGTATCCTAAATTCTCATTTGAACGACGATTCGTCTGAGCGACAGTTAAACAGACCTTGAGGTTGAGTGGAAGCGTGAACGCTTGATAGAGACGAATAGCTCATACTGTATTCCTGCCCGAATGTTCCGTTCAAGGACGGTTTGCGGGAGACGGAAGGGACCAGAACCCTGGGAATTCATGGATGACGAGCTTCCAGGAGGCGCGATTACTTGTGCTGGAATGGGGAGAGAAAAGTCCCAGACATATTTGTCAACCATCTTTCCACGATAATCTTCGTTGAAAGAGGATGAAGACACCCGTGGATTTCCCATTCCTCTGACCCACAAGACTTTGGTCTCCTCCAAGAAAACCCAAGAGTCCGAAGATTGACCTGTCAGAAGTTTACCTTGCATCTGTTCAATGCGTCATGTGAGGATCTTTTCTCTCAGAGAGAGATGCATACAGTTATTTCGATCATCTTAATCGAATCCTCCTTGTCGATATCCAGAGTCAAGGATCCCGCAATATTATCACCCTGCCAGAAGAGGGGTATATGGTCTGCGGATATTGCACGGCTTTGCAATGCCAGAGTCGCCCATGCCTTCCGTTTGCTGGTATATATTTCGTATCGATGATGGGTGCTCAGTGTCGAGACATCGTCTCCGGGTCCAGTGTGCTGAGTATATGCAGGGAGGTCAAAGTCAGATCCTGCGCTTGGTATATGCGGACTGTTAGAGGGATAACTCGGCGGATCGATATCTGTGGCCATAGAAGTAAGCATGTGGGTGATCAAAGAGTCGCGGCGTATTTAAATACGTCCTCGTCAGGGAGGACTGACTGGCTCCATTTAGCAAAGCTATCATTTGGGACGCCTGCCGCAGAAGCCAAATGACCAGCGAAACGACGCAGCGACACCGCTACTAGATCAACCCACTAGTATCGGAAGGTTTTTGAAAAAAAATTGCTTAATTCGGACGCGAGCGTAACTTCCAGATGCTTCAAATGGCTGATTGCATCTTGTGGTATATGCATGGAATACTCATGACCGGATGGTCGAAAATTATAATGCTCCCTTTTCAGGATCCGTCCCTAATCAAAGAGAATTTGAGAAGTTCAATGCGTTCAAATCTCATCAATCCTGCCGGTGCCTGTTACACGGGTCATAGAATTGACTAGGTCATTACCATACATCGATATCCTATACAATAAGGTTGAGCAAACAGAATATGGAAGCTGACAGCTGGGCTGTGTATGGTACCTTATCATTCATCATCACGTTTCAGAGACACTGTGCCTAGGCTGGCCTCAATGAGGACTTCGTCCCCACTCCAGTCGTTTGCATTGTTGTTGAACGAATTCAAGAGATCGCCAATAAAGTACCTCCTCCCACCTTTTCCGGCATCGCCCAACGGTGTGGCAAACTGTGAAAGATGTTTGGAAAGTTCGACAGCCCCGATGCCAGCAGCTATAGTGATCAATCCTGCAAATGAACGCGGAAGCGAAAGCCCCGTTGAGCCTGCTTTTGAGCACACATAAAGGTACAAAGGATGTCGGTTGGGGGAGTCCGCTGCATGCTATTCTGAAATTCAGTTCAAGGGGATAGTGGTATAGGCATCGTGAACAGACCAATCGAATATTGATCGATCCCAGCGTACTTTTCACTACCAAGATAACCCTCCTTTTTGTCTCTGACGATTGAGAAAGAGCCTCGTTGTAGATGATGGTCACGTCGACGTTAATGGACCCCATGGTCATGTCGATACTCAAGTTTCTGCGTGTGTCTTCCGTCTCTCCGGCCTTCAAGGAAGGCAGTAACGCCGGGGGAAGGCGGAGAGTAGGGTCGATGAAAAAAGACTCCTCGATACAATTCATGTATCGTTGAATGGTGACATAATTTGACGCCTTTGTATTGGAGGGCGCCACAGATTCTGTAATTGGCGTAGAAGATTCTTCATAGTTCGGGGGCGGTTCCTCACATTCAGCCTGAAGAAAGAGAAATCAGCGGGGCTGACAATAGTAAAGGAACATTTAGCTACCAGCGCAGGCTGAGTTTCACTGTTCTTGCCCTTTGGAATGATTATTGTGGAAGGAAGCAGGAAAGGACATGATGGGTACCTGCAGCTAAGTAGGCTAAGTTACACAGGTTTGCGGCACTAAACAACAACGGAGAGTCGGTCCGTATGCCGAAACGTGGCGACACGCGTATTGTCACACGTGTGACACTGCTCTCTGTTGACCATCATGAGTGTATGTCAATGCTCCTTCGTGCTGTGTTTTTTATTCTAATCTCAATGACAGACATTCACCACAGAACCACCCTTAGACGATGACATTCTAAGTGATGTCGTTCCCAGCAACATCGTCTCCCGCCAGGTACGACGGAAAATCGGCCGTTTCCTACACTTTTTAACATCGGCAACAGGCTAGCAATGGACCAAGCGGAGAGAGCGAATTTGAAGAAGATGAACTAGCCAGCGAACCGGATCCCGTTGAAGTATGTGACACGCAGCGGTGACGCGATGCCGGTAATTGACTTTCTTGTTCGAAGGAGCCGGTTCCCAAGCGCAGAGGCCGTTCCGCCCTCGACAGAGAAGAACGGAAGCAACGGAGACTAGACGCCGAAGACAAGCTGCAGGCACAACGCCAGGAAATGGACAAGGTCAAGGTGCGTCCCGTCTGCAATCAACTATATATACACAATTGAATCACGTCGTTTAGCAAGCTGATTCGATAAAACGATACTCGTACCTTCTAGGGCAAACAGATTTATTCAAACATTTTGTGGATATTAAGGTAAGTGAATTCTCTCTTGCTCAGAAGTGTTAGTCATTATTTCTCAGAAAGCGCGCGATCCGGAATATGCTGCTATGTTGGATACGGAACCGAAACCCAAAGGACGCGGACGAAAGAAAGCAGCGTACGCCTCCTGTTGTAGCAAACTCACTTACTCTCATATATACTTCCTAGTAACAACAACACACGACACCGCCGGTCGGAGAAAGAGGAAGACGAAGAGTTGCTGAAAGATGGGGAGGCTGCTGTTGATGGGAATGACCAACCTTTCGTGTTCGAGGAATCTCCAAGCTGTACGCTCCTTTACCAGATTTCTCAAGGATGCTAACCCCTTTACAGTCATTACGGGTTCCATGCGCGGGTACCAGCTCCAAGGTCTCAATTGGATGGTATCGCTGCACCATAATGGCCTCAATGGTATTCTTGCGGACGAAATGGTAGGTTCTACTTCCTAACCTTCTGTTGTTCTTAACGTTTTTTTTTTGCTTCCAGGGCCTCGGGAAAACCCTCCAGACTATTTCCTTTCTCTCGTACCTCAAACATTACTGTGGCATCGCTGGACCCCATCTCATCGTCGTCCCAAAGTCTACGCTACAGAATTGGCGGCGTGAATTTGAAAAGTGGTCGCCCGACTTCAATGTTGCTGTTCTGACTGGTTCAAAGGAAGAACGTGCGGACATCATCGCCGAGCGTCTAATACCTCAGGATTTTGAAGTCTGCATAACCTCGTATGAGATATGCCTCATTGAGAAATCCGCTTTCAAGAAGTTCTCGTTCGAGTACATTGTTATCGACGAGGCTCACAGGATCAAGAACGTGGACTCCATTTTGTCGCAGATTGTGCGCTCTTTCATGTCCCGCGGACGACTCTTAATAACAGGGACACCGTTACAAAACAATCTGAAAGAGTTGTTCGCCCTGCTAAACTTCATTTGTCCGGAAATCTTTGTCGACTACGCGGACTTGGACAGCTTCCTGCACAAAGACGCCATTGGGACAGAAGAAGAATCGGAGAAGAGCAAAAAGGTGGTGGAAGCACTGCACAAGATTTTACGGCCGTTCTTACTAAGGCGAGTAAAAGCTGATGTAGAGAAAAGTCTTCTTCCGAGTGCGTCTAAAATTCTTATTATCTTCTAAATTTTCTGATTTTCTTTCAGAGAAAGAAATAAATATCTACGTCGGTCTTACGGACATGCAGAGAAAGTGGTATAGATCTGTACTAGAGAAAGACATAGATGCTGTTAACGGTAAATCATGGTGCCATTGAACGCGTGTTATATGCTAAGCCTCCTCATAGGGTTGACCGGTAAGAAGGAGGGAAAAACCCGGCTCATGAACATGGTAATGCAGGTAGGCATTCGCACTTGCTCTTCCCGCTTTAGCCTTCATCCAGTTTTGTTTAGTTGCGTAAAGTAACATGCCATCCGTATCTATTTGACGGCGCTGTAAGTCTCCTAAACGTTCTTGAGATGTAGCTGACGGGAGTCACAGGAACCTGGACCGCCTTACACGACTGATGAGCACCTGATCGATAACTGTGGCAAGATGATCATTCTGGACAAACTTCTCAAGTCAATGAAAACTCAAGGCTCGCGGGTACTAATTTTCACTCAAATGAGTCGTATACTTGACATTCTGGAAGATTATTGTCACTTCCGACAATATAGTTCGTACTTTTTGTGCCCCTTGGATACTGATGCTTACTGGCATTTTCAGATTATTGCCGCATTGATGGAGGGACTGCCCATGAAGACCGTATCGCCGCTATCGACGAGTACAACAAACCAGACAGTGACAAGTTTCTGTTTTTGCTCACGACTCGAGCTGGAGGCCTTGGTATCAATCTGACTTCAGCAGATATCGTTGTTCTGTACGACAGTGACTGGTATGACTCTGACGCTCTCCCACCTTTTCAAATTTCTTAAAACGCCATAGGAACCCTCAGGCGGATCTCCAAGCCATGGATCGTGCTCATCGGATCGGTCAAACAAAGCAGGTGTATGTCTTCCGTTTAATTACCGAAGGTAGTGTGGAAGAACGAATGCTGGAACGTGCAGCGCAAAAACTGCGTTTGGATCAGCTTGTTATCCAGCAAGGTCGAACACAGCAAACAAAATGTATATTGCCACACTCAGGTTTCCATTTTCAGCTAACAATTGTTTCTCAGCTGCTAACAAGGATGAACTGCTGGAAATGATCACTCATGGTGCTGAGAAGATCATTAATTCATCGTTGGATGAGTAAGCCCATATGTTTTGCGACTCGACGATTACTTATTTTCATCATTAGGGTGCTGATAAACGAGGACATCGATGCAATTATACTGCGGGGGGAAGAGAGGACAGTTGAGCTGAACAGCAGATACGAAGGCCTTAATTTCGAAGATTTGAGTAACTTTAAGTCCGAAGCGTCTGTCCAGCAATGGGAGGGTGAAGACTTCAGGAGCGGGGTGAGCATTTCAAAGCGGTACTGGTCCTGCCCAAATTAACCACGATGACAGCGAAAAAACTTGGGCATGAGTCTCCTGTCATTGTCGAAACGAGAACGAAAGTCAAATTATTCTGTGGACAATTATTTCAAGGATACCTTACGCGCTGGACCCTCTAAACCAGAAAAAGCTGCTAAGATCCCTCGAGCACCTAAGCAGATCACAATGTTTGTTTATAGTCCCTCGTATGAAAACATACTGACTTTTGGATTCAGCCAAGACTTCCAGTTCTTCCCTCCCCAACTGGCTGCGCTGCAGGACCGCGAGCTTGCTGTGCACAAGGTTCGCACATTATGGCTCTGGTGAATTTCCATTGATGCGAACAAACGAACAGAGGATAAATGGTATAACCGCCACCCTGCGTGAAACTCAGGGTCCCGATGATACCCCAGAAAAGTTAGAAGAAGAGAGGCTTGCGGCTCAACAGCTGATAGAAACGGGTACGTCTTCTGCTACAAAAGAAAGACAGGTTTTGACGAAGCGTGACGTAGCTGAACCTCTCACCGAAGCCGAGATAGCTTTGAAAGACTCATACATAGACCAAGGTTTCCCTGACTGGAGCCGACGCGATTTCCAGCAGTTCGTAAAGGGCTTGGAGACCTACGGATGGTAACGATTTCACTTGTTGTTTGCAGCAGCACCTAATACAACGAGATCATCAGGGATGCAGATTGGGAAGAATATGCGTCTGATATTCAAGACAAGACTGCCGCGGAAGTAAAGAAGTACTTCCAGGTTTTCCAGAAGAAGTGGAAAACGCTTGCAGGTATTCATCTAAATACCCTGATGCTGCCTTCATGCTGACCTTTACGCAGAGCACCCGAGAATTCAAGCGCGCATCATCGAAGGCGAGGCCAAGCGAAACAAACGCGACATGCATACTTATCTGCTCCAGCACAAGATACAATCGGTGAAATATCCTATGCATGAACTAGATCTCAACTACCCCACGACCAAAGGGAAAGTTTATACTGAAGAAGAAGATCGGTATTTATTACTTCGGCTGCATCACTACGGTTTACAGACGGACGACGTGTATGACAAGATCAAGAGGGATATCATGGAGAGTCCTCTCTTCCGCTTCGATTGGTTCTTCAAAAGTCGGTCACCTCAGGAGTTGCAGAGGAGATGCAACACACTGTTGGGCATGATAGAGAAGGAGGCTGAGACGACAATGCCTCATTTGGTCACGTCGTCGTCGAAGGGCAAGGTTCGTGTCTTTCTTGTGGTGTCTATCAACAGTTATGAACCGTTGTCTTTAGAAGCGCGCTAACGAGGAAGTGTCCGTGTCCAAGTCCAAGAAGTCGGCGTCAGCCAAGGTTAAAGTGGAGGAGAGACCCGCGAAGAAAAAGAAGACGTAGAGCATCGATGGCTAGTTACCATTGTATCATTTCTGGTATCATTAGTGTTGTAAATTATTCTTTAGATAGAGCTTTCGAATTTCTGGCAAAACGATCATGAGAGCTGTAACAGGCACCCCTGTTATACACTGCCAGCAAGTGACAATAATCAAAGTTGCACTCCGGCTACCATGTCCTACCAACAAAACGGAGCTCCGTACCAAAGCGCACCTCAAGATGTCGTATCTGGCGAGCAGTATCGATATGCACTGACTAATTTTGTACGGAAATCTACTTCCGCCGAAATACGGTTCACTCACTAGAACTTAGCGAATTGCCCACGAAAAGGTTGAACAGCAACGGGCTCAGTTGGAAGAACAGGAGCAACAAGTAGCTCTGCTCCGTGCAAGGATAGCATTGCTTGAAGGAGGATCCAATACCGACCGGACTGGAAAGGGAGGAAATTCTGTCGACGACTTCTCAATCAAAGTACGCCTGATCCTGTCTGTGGGCTTTTTTACCGACTCGGCAGTAGAATGCAGCCTCGCAATTAGACAAACTCATCAATCGATGGGCATCGGAGATCGTACGAAGTCCACCAGCCTCGTTTGACGTTATCTGCAGTGCAGTTCTCAGTGATGTACCGAGCGGTCCCGATGTTGCTGCCCAGATAAAAGGGACGTCCATGCAGGTGCAGTATATGCTGCGCCATGCAATGTCGGAGACGATATCTGAAGGCATAATCAATTGTCTCATGGTGACCAACTCGACCGACGCCAATATACAGCTAGCGCGGATTCATGAACATCTATTCGCCCGTACGGTTCTGATCAAATCTAAGGTAGCTACTATTAATAATTATTTACAGGTGATCCAACCGTGGCTTGTGTCTGGCGACGACAGACATTTTCTGCAGCAGTCGAATCATGTACTCCCGACATGTCTGTCGGTATTATGGAGGAGCAGGTCCCAAAGCTCATGAGGGTGTTAGGAGGCGTCGTTCCCGCTGCAGGAGGTATCTCTATCCTTGAATCCGCATACGACTTTTCCCGGATGCTACATGGATCCAACACAACGTCGGGCGACGCGTTTTATCGGGCCTTTGTCCCAGAACTAGGCAGCACGCTCTATCCACGGCAGATTGAGCTCGTGAAACGATGCTTGAAAAGTGAACGAGGAGATATGGACAGGGTTGGTGCGACAATATTTCCGGGGTTGGTGAAGGTCACCAGGGCCCCGGCTTTACCTGATGGGCCTTCGACAGAAACTTTACAGGTGAGAAGAATATCAGTCGTGCACCTGGCGTAACTAACTGTTTGTATATAGACTGTCGTGAGGAGAGCGCAAGTCATCTGCGAATGCGCCATGAATGGCACAGCTCACACATCTGCATCTTCATCACCTCAGCCAGGTCGACCCCATTTAACGAATGCCTAATATTAAATGCTCCATGTTTCTCTGCTTTTGACCATTTCTATTGCGTTGCCACTACACAAGTAACAACGATGCTAACGTAGCCTGTGTTTGTACCACCTATAATAATCTGGTTCAGAAGATTCACTCCAGAAAAAAGAAGGAACACATACCTCCAACGCTTGTTGCACCTCCAAACGTCTCCGCGCAGCTTCCAACCAATCAGACAACAGGACCTGGGCAGTGCCTTTGAGCTGGTTCAGCTCCCGCGTAGCACCATCGAGGTCCTTTTCGTTCAGATAATACTCCGCCCTCGCCAAAACACTCAAAACGTCGTCGCCGGAAACCAAGCCATGCCTCTTGAACCTGAAGCTCGACAAAAGGTGACTGGCAAGGTGCGAAAGCAGTCCAGCATCCTGGTCAGGCACCAGTGCAACATTAGACACCTTGGGAGCCACAGATGTTGTGAACCACGACGCAAGGTCAGCAAATGGTTCAACACCAACGTCGGGAACTTCGGTTGACTCGAGAGCATCAAGGGCGGCAGAGGTAACTGGATCTTCGCGGGCAGTAGCAACGTGCCTAAGGATCCGGAGCTCCTCGCGGAATGGTTTTCGTACAGCGGATGTCAATGCAGAAGATGACAGAGTGCGCACTGCGGTCCAAAGAGCGTGTATCCGAATGTTCTCGTCTAAATAAACCGAATTATCCAAAGCAATGCGCTCCAAACGTTTGAGTTGCGTGGAGAGTTCGTCGAGTTTGGCAAGGCGTCCGCCGCGCTCTTGTTCAACTCGGACCTTGACTTCGCGAATCCATCGACGTTGGAGTTCAATCCCTTGAGCAATAACTTCTTCCTTGAGTCTATAAAAGCCATGTTAGCTACTGTCTTTAAGGTCGAGACAACGGTTCACACCTCTCATTGATAATTTCGAGATGCGTCCTGAGCTCATTGTCCAATTTCTCCCGGTAAGCACGCGTCAGTTCAACCTGGTGCTGGTCGAAAGCCTTCCTGAACTCATCCTCTTGACTATCAAGCTTGTCCTGAGCTTCCATCTCCAGCTCAATCATTTTGATAGTATATTCCCTGGTCTGTTCGTCCATTTTTGCCTGCAGTCCAATGCGTCCCTCATCCTTCACTGTCTCGATCTTCTCCACGAGCGAAGACAGGTCGCCCTTAGCAGCTTCTAGCACAGGTGTAATCTGAGAAGCGGCATTAGGGTTGGACTTGAGGTATGAAGCCAGGTCGTCGATAGTACCAGCCAGGTGCTTAATAATTGGGTCGGATACGTCGGCAATCGATGGGGCGATGAGAGGAAGTGCAGCGGGAGGTTCAGGAGGTGCCTCTTTCTTGGGAGGCGGCGCGGGGCGCTGAAAGCCAGGAGGTGGTTCGAATCCAACAGGTAACGGTTCCGTGTACACATTATCAGCTACTTTCTCGGGAGCTGGGATCGCTGGCGGGACTTCAGGGGGAGTTTCGAGGGCTTTCGCAGTATTAACTGGAGCAGGAGCGGGAGCGGGAGGGGCTGCGGGAGGTGGAATCTTTCCTGCCAACGCGTCTTCAGCCTGGTGAACGAGCTGAAGAAGCTCATCAGCAATCTGTTGCTCCCGGTGCTTTTCCAAAACATCCTGCTTTCCCGTGATCTTGTCCTCTACTTTCTGTAGATCCGTTTTAATGTTCGATGCAACAGCCTTGGCCCGCTCCTTCGACGATTCGTAAGTTTTGACAGCTGCATCTCGCGCTTCACCAGCCTTCTTCTCAGCTACATGCTTCGCGTTTTCAATAGCGCTAGGTGCACCGTTGATCGAATCGGTGACGAAACGCTGAACGGAAATGACGGCGTCCTTGGTATATTCTATTGCCGTTGCGACCGTGAGGGTGTCCCAGCTGTGCGTTTCAGCGTATTCAAGCATAGATTGACCGAGAGGGACATGGTCGTTGAAGAAATTATAATAGGTCTGGTTGTTGAAAGAGGCGAAGGTGCTGCCGACGTAAAAGGTGCCGGTTAGCGTCGCCGTGGTCCAGAAAATCCGCCTGAAAATCCGAGGTTTCTTTTTCGGTGTTGCCGTCGACGCTTCAGAGGCCTCTGTCGCAAGACGCTAATAGCAATACGAATCAGCATGGCCGCATGGGAGCATTGAAACAGAGAATATGGGTCGTCTGACACGTCAAAAACGTTCTCCAGCTCTGTTCTACCGCCACTGTTGACCAAGCGATGTCCAATGGAGCCAATACCACAGCACCCAATCCATCTAACACTAAGAGCAAGAACTCACCCTCCTGGACACCCGTACAGCTCCCCGACCACCAGTCGACGATATGGACCTGGAGGCAAGTCCGACACGATGCATGTCGTGCACAAGCAACCTCCAGCCCTGGAGTACTTAGGTGGAGAGTATAGTAGACAGAGAATATGCAACGTTGGCGTTCAGGACCGTGAACAGAAACTTTCCGATTTGGTCCGGAAGCATTCGGCTTATGTAAGCCATGTCGGTGGCGGACGTCCGGCGCATGCCTGAGGATTCGTTACTTTCCATTATCTGCAGTGCTGACTCTCCATCCGCGGCCACCGCACAAAATATGCTAGACTCAGACAGAGTTGTTCTGGTTGGAGCCCAGAAAGATGTTAATTCCAAACAAAAGTTCTGCGTTGTTGGGATTCTAAAAACCGTACAAAGTTTGGAATTATTTAAGTATCTCTCTCACATATCACTCTATAGGCGAAGATGAGGTGCTGGTATCACAACCTTCTCTGCAGCAGGGGACAAGATACGGCACCTACTAGGGTGTCTTGTATGACGGACCGACACTCCACACGCAACCTATTGTTTCCTAGTCAATTCCGAATTGAATGGAGTACTTTTGTTTTTCGTTTGTCCATGGCGGGGGCACAAACTGACATTTACTACCAGTATCGCACTCAATTCTTCCGAGCCTATTCTTAGTCAGGTTTTGACATTTTATCACGCTGATCCGGCATTGCAGGAGGCATCAGTTCTTTGTAGTGCGCAACAACTGAACCTCCATATACACATGTTCACGTCTGTTTGGTCTCAAGCTTTCTTGTCATCTGCTCTTCTCTAGACCAATTTGTGGAAACACGGAAGCAGCGAGGAGATAAGGATTCCATGTCTTTGACTCAAGCAAAGGTGCCGCTTCGTGGTGTGTCCTGCAATGATCTCAACTCTCCTGGCAACGTTTCTTGTCTTTGGTGTCTTGCTGTTATATCGCCACCTCTCCCTTAACCGCCGGCATCTCCCGCCTGGTCCCAAGGGTCTTCCACTCATAGGGAACCTCTGGGACGTGCCAGCAGAGTACCCATGGCTTACCTACGCTCAATGGGCTGCCACCTACGGCGACATCTTGTATTTGGACACACCCGGAAATCCGACCGTTGTACTAAACTCTGCGCAAGCCGCGGCGGATCTCTTCGAAAAACGTTCGAGGAATTACTCCGATAGACCAGGTATGGTTGGTAGATATTATAACGTCTCAGAGCTGATAATAGTCTGGAGATTTCACCATGATGAAGTTAGCAGGATGGGTGAATGTGATGGGGCTTATGAGATATTCCGACCAGTGGAGGCCGGTACAAGCATGTTCTCAGTTGATGTAGTCTAATTTCTCTTCATAGAATGCGTCGCCGAATGTTTCATCAATATTTCCAGCTTCGCGCAGTCCCAGCGTACTATCCTGTGCAGGTGAAAGCGACGTCGGTCTTGCTCCAACAGCTGCATAAATCTCCCGATGCATTTGCTCACCATATTCGGCAGTAAGTCTCTGCAGCAGTACTTTTTTCGTCAAAGTTAACGACCTTTTAGCCATTCCGGTTCAGTCATCATGAAAATCGTCTATGGATTTGACGTCAATCCAAATGGCGATCATTTTGTGGGACTGGTGGATCGAGCTATGGAAAGTGCTCGCGTCATTGGGAACATGGGGACTTTTGTCGTTGACTACATCCCCAGTTTGAAATATCTTCCGCGTGAGTTGACTTTTCTTTTAACAAAATGTTATTGAAACCCACTGTTACTTACGAAGGATGGTTTCCTGGTGCAAACTTCCTCAACCTTGCACACACCTGGAGCAAAGATGTTCAGAATATGAAACAAAGTCCATTTGAATACGCTTCAGAGTCGCTGGTATGTCCTCACCTATTCATTGATCAGTGTCAGTCCCATTGATTATGGACCTCACCCTTAAGGCGAAAGGCCATGCGCCGCCTTCGTTCGTCTCTGAAAATCTAACAAAGATGAAGCAGTTCGGCACGCCAGAGAGTGCGGCACACCTTGACATTATCCGGGATACAGCTGCGGTAGCCTTTGCCGGTAGGTTGCATTTAGTGTATCTGGAGATTGGTTGAACACCCGATTTCATGTCTTGGTTAGCGGGTGCCGACACTGTACGTTTTCATCATTTAGAGTCTGTCTTATGACTCTCATACACTATAAAGACCGTGTCAGTGGTGCTTTCTACAATTCTCGCATTTCTTCTCTATCCTGAGGTACAAGCCAAGGCCCAAGCCGAACTCGACACTGTTGTCGGTCCCACCCGGCTACCGAATTTCGACGACCGCCCGCAGCTGCCATATATTGAAGCTATTCTGTCAGAAGCACTCAGATGGAATCCTGTTGTGCCAACGAGTATATATTTTCATGCCACGAACATTACCTCAGCTCATAATTTTCGATGTAGGTATTGCTCATCGCAATGTGCAAGAGGATGTTTACAGAGGCTATTACATTCCTGCGGGTATGTCCCGGATCGGGTTTTCTTATCTCTTCCTGCTTATCCCCCCCATAGGCGCAACCATCATTGGTAATGCTTGGTGAGCATCAATGTCTAATATCAAAGCTTCAGACTGACACTCAAAGTAGGGCTATACTTCACGACGAAAAGGATTATCCCAATCCTCTTATCTTTGACCCCGAGAGGTTCATGTCTGCAGAGGGGAAAGTACCTCAACTAGTGTTGCCGTGACTCGGCTAGACTCGACTCGGCTAGGCTTACGCCGACTTTGGTAATTCTAATTAGTCAAGTCGGCTCAAGCTGCCGTGAGTCGGCTTGAGTCCCGACTCAAATCAAATAAGGAAATCAGAAGTGCGAAAGATGCTATTGCTCGATGACGGCCAGCATTTTATCTGAAATCAATACCTGACTTCGTTGATGAGTGAATACAATATTTGTGAGGGTCAAATTTGCCTTATACTTGTGGCATTAATCAGATTGAGCAATATTCATAAATTCTACAAAATCTTCACATGAGAGGACTGAGTCAAGAGCCAGAGCAGCAAATCGAGATGGCTTTGCTCTAATTGTTGCAAAGACTTGGAAACTGCAACAAAGGAAGTCTTAGAAGCCTTGAATGGACCTAAATTACTCGGATATTGATGTAGCTGAATCATTGAAACATGACTTGGTTAGACAAGCCTCCGAGCACCAGAAAGTCTCAAGACTAGTCAATAAGTGTGAAAAAGCACTCACCTGGCAATATTTGCTGCACTATTCAAGGTTTTCTACTTGGTAACTACTTCGAAGCCTGTTTGAAATTTTTAGCTTCGAGTTGAGGATAGGGAAATAGCCAGCTATAATAATTAGCCTTGGAGGAGACCAAATACATTTAAAGGCGTCAGATTATGATTTCAATTAAATACTACGCTGAAAGACGCAAAAATATGAACAGAGAAACGACAATAGCGAAGTGCGTGAGGATGCATGTCCAAATTTGGACACACTCAGGCTAAGCCGACTCAAGCCGAGCTTGAGCCGACTCCGTTAAAGTGGGCTCAAACTCGGCTTAAATGGACTCGGCTTACCGGCTAAGTCGCTTTGAGCCGAGTCGCGGCAACACTAACCTCAACCTGAGCCCATAGCTGCGTTTGGGTTTGGGAGACGGTGCGTGAGATATGCTTCCATCCAGCATCTGTGCCGATATTTCCTCAGTATCTGTCCTGGCCGTTATCTCGCCTCGAATACCGCATGGATTGCCATTGCGTCTATGGCATCGACGTTGTCGTTTACCAAGGCTGTGGATTCTGAAGGCCGTGTTATTGAACCTAGTAATACCTTCACGGACGGTTTTGTGAGGTAGACCTTCCCATGTTCGACGTGTTATACCTCCTTTTGATCTTTACCCACAGCTTTCCCGTGCCTTTCAAATGTGCCATCAAGGCTCGCTCTGCTCGGGCACAAGCTTTGATAGATTCGGGCGGATTGTGACAAATTTGGAACAACTATTTACCCTCGACTGCAGTGTTGTCCACCCGCATCGATGTCGGAAGCTCCAACACTCATCTTTAGGCCGATTTCTCGTCTTCAATGGCAAACTCGCCGATTTCTAACATGTTCACCAATTTTTTTTGGTTCGCCGTCTGCGGCTATCTCATTGTGAATGCATGCTAATGTGTCCGAAAGCCACTCTACCAGCTTGATAGTGGAATTGCTTTTTGGATCAATATCGTATTCATAGACAGTTTTCGTGGCCAGCCATGGGCGTTTAGTAACCTGATGAAGTCATACAGAATACTCCCAGATCACAAATGAGATTGAGATGGATATTCAGAGATGTGCTCTACGGAACAGAAAAGGTCAGTAACGGCAAGAGAGAAAGCGCCAATCAATATCAGCCAGTCGGAGTATCTCATGAAGGCAAAGTCGAATTTCCGTCCTAATAACGGTGAGGCGGTTGATACAGATAACCACTGGCAAATGAGGACAATCTATAGTCGGAAGAAAGCGCCAACACAACGATTAATATTGTTATATGTACAAGGTCAAACTGATTGGATGGCTACCATATGGTCTACAGTGTACTACGTTGACAGGTTCAAATGCCCAAAATTAATGATTATTCCTCCAGCCAGCTGTCCGCAAAAATAAAAGCTGAAAAAACCGTCCAACAAAACAAGCGCGACTGTCACCAAAGTTAAGTTAATCTATGCTTTATTGTGATGCAATATCAAGGGCATCCATGGCCAGACCGAGAGGATCAGTCATAGGTGCCGTTCTATTTGCCATGATTGAATCGGTCCCAGAGGGTGCGCCAAAGAACACCTCGGGACTGGTACACGCAGCGACAGCCCTACGCATGTGTGTCGTCAAGAACGACAAGCCAACTTGATACGCGGCTAATCGTGAAGCTCGACATCAGCGAAACGTCTTCCCTGTGTGTGAAGAAAGAAGGACATACAGTTCATCCAACCGAAACCTTCACGTGGAACCATCTTGAAGTCAATGCCCTGATTACCATATTCCGTATCTACAGGGTGCGACAGCTTGACCGCATCAAACTGCATTTATCATAATATTGATAACAGTTCATAATCATGGAAGAGAATCAGCCGACCTTCTCGGGAACGACCCCGTTGAAATCAACGAAGGCAAAGTCATGAGCCCACGTGGAAACTTTCCGATTTGGTCCGGAAGCATTCGGCTCATGTAAGCGTTGTCCAGATTTCCATCACTGCCGTGTAATACTACCTACCTACCTACCATTTTCTGTAGCACCAACTGCACTTCAGAGGGCCTTCCCAGCCTTTCCACCCTGGGCCAGTACGCAAGATAGGCTAAACTCGGACAAAGTTTTCCTATTTTGAGCCCCAAAAAATGTTAACTTCGAACACAGTTTCTGTGTTGTTGGAGCCGCCAAAAATTGGACAAAGCCTGGTGGGAGCTTCTGAGGGCCTGAGTCTATTCAACATACAAGCCTACACTTTGACCTTTTCATCGATATTTCCGTTGTCTACGGTCACGGTATCAAAATCCGACTCAAACGCTTTTTGTTTCGCCTCTGCTTGAACAAACTCTGCACATTCAACGCGACTTTTCTCAACATCCACCAGCCAGAGAAAAAGTGAGCTGAAAACACCTCTGAACCAACTGATAAGAAGGTGAAATTGGTAGAAGAGAGTCACTCACAGTGCAAATAGAAAAGCAAAAGGCATGTTATCGTTGTTATTCGAGGCCGTTATAATGGCAGATGACACAAAGGGACCAATGAACGCAGAAGTTTTCCCAACCTGTTGAAGATATACAGTGAGCGTCAATGACATTAAAGAAATTGGCACTTACGACAGAAAACAAGGCAAAGAATAGAAACCTGCAGTTACATGAGCCAAATTACACTTTCGCTGAAAGAGGGTAAAGACCCTACATTTGAGGCAGCGGTGACACTTCGCTGATCATGGTTTGGCTATATGCGTACCAAGGACAAACTAAGAGACCATAGAAAGCCTGATACAACCTTTGTGAACGTGTTACAAGGATAATTATTGCAATAGAGAACGGGTACAACAAACCATATTTCCCAGACGTGCTTAAACCCGAATTTGTCCGTATGGACGCCAATAAGGCCCCAAATCGTCAGAACCTACAAGATCGTGAGGAAAAACATCAAGGAGGGATACACCGTGACCAACGATAATCCAAAATACGTTGAACAAGAGCATCTGTTTAACAGTTCATCAACGGCCTCGACGTATAGAGAATAAGAGCCACTAACAGCCTTCGTACTGATGCTATAGCGCTTTTGTACCAGCCAGAAAAGACTGAATGGAATTGAGTTCGGCTATTGTTTATTAGAATGTCGACGTACTAGATGCCCATACCCTGGGTTACAATTCCGACGATGAGGAGCAGAGTCAGCTGAAGAGTCGAGTAAGCCACCACGCTGGATGACCTCGGCGTCAGGAGATCTCCATCAGAAGGAGACATGGACAAACCTATTTTGTAGTGTACCAATGACGGTGCTATTCAATTCAAATATTTGTGTAAACCGATGATCAGAATTTTTAATAAAACACTAACACAGTGGTATTGAGGACGTCCCCCTGCAAAATAAGTAGTTGATCAACAACGCCGATGAGAGAAGGGAACGGCGTACATGAGGAAATAGAAGATCAGGTATAAGAAGGTCTGCTTGAGCCGCAGACATTCTCTAAAGGCGACGTAGGTTTGTTTGAAACCAATTATCATAAGACTAGTTCCGGGAGGAAGCTGCAGACCGGGGCGCCTTTTTTCCAGCATAAACCATGGCAAGGCGCAAAGCACTGTTGGTCAGGCCGGTAGCCCGCGGACAGAGAAACACAACATACACCAGACCCCTCCAGAAAATGCGATCAACACACTGAACGCCTTTGTGTTGTTCTCTGTGCTTTCGTCTGATCGCAAGCCTTTGAGGATCCCTACCATTACCGCAAGTATTATAATTTCTCCAGCTGAGCATACGGTAAACGAGATATTGGATATCCGATTTCGCGCCAGCGAGGTCAAAAGCTCATGATCTTGTTGACTGCGACACTGTCAGGTTAAGAAAACAAGATTATACGTTATATTGACCTTTTATGACCGTCGTTTAATTCGGTCAACGAGCCTTTGACCTCTGGAAGGTCCCGAGCGAGGCCAGGAAAGGCAGCCGTCCAAAATGTCAGCGCACACTGAGGTAAGAATCCTGAGTAGCGACAAACTATAATCTGTTGCATCCATGCACACCTGATAAGTTATCACTTTGATACGTTAGACGTACAGCACACGGACTAATAGATGAACAAAGACGTACATCCCAGGATATACAAGACTATGCCGGCGCGCCATTTGGATGGATCGTCGACCCCCAGCCAGGCAAAAGACACACCTACGGCGGCGAGGGTGAAAAATATCGTGATGTTGGGCCTAAGGTGGGTTCAACAGAAGTCAAGTTACAAGAGAATCGACGAGACCTCCAGCGACCATAGTCCGCCCATGCGCCAATGCATATAAGAAAGGCAGCTTGAATAGCAAAGCTGATGCCATTCGTTAGCAAGACAATGGAATTTACTGGAGAACGCAATCAGTGCACACCCAAGATCTGATGAAGAAATGGACTCACTGTCACGAACATGGCCAAGATACGGCAAAACGCAGTTGTCATCGCACGGCGTCACGAATGGCGGGTCTTTGGGGTCGTAGCCTGCCAGATAAAGAAGATTCTGGAACTGCGAAGGGCCAAAATTAAATCCCGACAACCCGTTGTTGCCTATGTAGTAAAGATAATACGACCATAGCTCTTTTCGCGTCGTCGTGTACACCTCTGTATCGACTTCACTTGGGACTTTTTCAACGGCTTGGTCGTCGGACATGATAAGCAGAGTGAAAAAGAGAAATCCGATGAAATGGAGGAACTAGCTGTAAAAAGTACTCCCAGCGCTGCATCACGTTTGATGGGAAATTCGAAGATGGCGCATGCACGATTGCACGTTGTCCTTCTCCATTCAGCACGTCGTTCCTCACTGTGCACGGATCTCGTCTTCACGCTCGCCGTCCGTGCAGAGTCCTCTATAGAATGACTTTTCGAGGCCACGGATACGATTATTACGCCCATGCCGACCCAAACGACCTCGACTGTGCTGATCAATGGAGTGACGGTATCTCATATCCACAGTACCACGAGTCTTCATACCGACAGAATAACGGGCAGTTCTTGCCGCAAGCTTGGGATACTTACGGGTACTATAATAGCCAGTGGCAAGCCCAGCCATACGATTATTATGCTCCAGAAGCGCGACGGTGGTCTCCACGGCGCCGAGATCCATCGCCTTCACCCTCGCCAATACCTACCGAGCCCTCTGCTGAATACCTCGAACTCTCACAGCAGCCTTCTACGCATATAGACGACCCCTCTTCCTCGCGCAAGCTTCTTATTCTAGATTTAAACGGCACTTTGCTGTATAGAGAGGGCAAACCCCAAGGTCCTCGCAGATACCGGCGCGACAGAGTTAATGGCTCTTCAGAACCTCAGCATCGTGTCGCACATCCTCGACCCTACATGGGATCATTCAGACAGTATCTATTTCATCCCAAGACGCTAGAGTGGTTGGACACCATGGTTTGGAGTTCGGCGCAACCATTCAATGTTGACCATATGGTGGATCAGTGCTTCAAGGAGGAAAAGGAGAAGTTGGTTGCTGTATGGGCTCGAGATACACTTGGATTAACAAGTGCACAATATCGTGCGTTTCTGGTTTTTGGCTTCGTCGTTTTCACTGAACGCACCTTCAGACCAGAAAACGCAGACTACCAAGAACCTTGCCAAGCCATGGGCTGCACTATCTTTGTTGCCAGACGAAAATCATCAAGCGACTGCATCATCAAGTAGCGAAGATAGACCGTCTCATTCAGCAGACGAACCAGCACCTACAAACGAACCTTCCCGTTCCGCATATTCTCACTCCGCCCTCACCACCCTCCTCCTCGACGATTCCCCGCTTAAAGCACAACTTCAACCCTGGAACCATTTCTGCGTACCCGAGTACACTGCCCAAATCCGAGGCCGCGACCTCTCTATGCGACAACACGAAAGAGACAAACGTCCCTCTGACGTTCAGGATGCTGAGGGTGTCGCTTCTCGGAAAAAGCGGAAAAAGTCAAAGAAGGCCCTCGGCTATGATCAGATCTTGTTGGCTGTTATTGGCGTGCTTGATACAATCAAGGGGGAGAGTAATGTATCTGGATGGATGCGACAATGTGGCCTGTGGAATGGTGTACATGAGGAGGAAGATGAAGAGAAGTCAATGCTAACGCACGACGAAATGGCCGACGACGAAGCTGAAAATTCAGAGACAAGAAAACGCAGGCGGATTGACGACAACGTTCTCGATGGCGAAAAAGCTCGTTCCTCTGACTCTGGAACGCCTGACAGCAATTCACCTGCCGCCAAAGTGATATCAATATCTCCTGAGGAAGCTTCAGTCCGATCGGTAGTAGATGATGCTTCTCCCTCTTCACCACTTCTACGAACGCAGTCACGACCTACTTCGGATGATAGCTCTTCCTCAGCACCGAAAAGAAAGAAATCGAGTCCACCTAACCTCCCATCGTCTCCTCCTCCGCTTCCGCCTTCGTCTCAAACTACCGAGCGTGAATCGGCATGTTCTTCACCTGGGCTTGAAGCTGTCACGCTTCTAGGTCAGGATCGCAAATTAGAAGATAATTCTACTTCTGAGTCGCCGCAACCGCCAGACAATCAGCACGTTAATCCCTCGTCCCCTTCACCCGTAGCCGATAAGGACAAACTATGGTTCGAGAATGAGGCCGTAGTCTCTCAGTGGGCTAAGCTTGGTCTAGATGCGTTAGCAGCTCTCGGGATACCCGCTGAAGCTGGTATATGATCACAGACTCTTACATATTTACAGTTCGCTTGTTCGCTTCCAGGTTAATAGAGTGTATACTACGGTATGTAATTCTACTTCGTACAAGAAAACTTCTTCTAGCAATTGTACACTTACTTATATGCTTTCGATCGTTGAATACTGTGCCGTAAATCGTAATACTGCTACTTAGGTGTTTGTATATGCTTTGTCATGACTGCTTTGGCTTCTCTTCATCTTCCTGGTAATTCTCTACCTTCATGTCATTGAGACCTAGCTCCTCGTTTTGCTCCCATGTTCGGTCATACGATTCAACAGTCATGTTGGGATCCGGGTCAGGAGCGTACAAGTTCTGCACATATGAGTTGGCCAGAGGGTCGTCGAGAATGAGCGTAAACGGTCTTTCTACATTTTTCACCTGTGAAATGGAGTTAGACCAGTAGCAACTTGTTTTAATCGATTCACCTCTTTCAGGCCCTGGAGGAATTCTTCGAATGTCTTCCTTTCGCCGACAGTCGAAGAATCTCCAAGCCGGAGTACTTTTTCTGATAGTTCCTCGTAAACTTGGTCGAGAATGCCTTCGAGGGTGGTAAAACGACCCCCAAGGGTGCCGTGCTGTAACACGAGATCGATTTCTGGAATCGTCATACCGCTAGTTTCACTCTAGAGGATACGTTAGTCCTCAATATTATCAAATAAATCAGACAGTACTTTAAGAATATCCCTGCTCAGGTCTTCACGGTCCTCGACTTTGAGTGTTATCCGTTTGCCTTTGTCCGAGATAGCAGAACCGGACTTGACTTCGTTGTCCCTGTATCCACAACGATCACAGTTAATGGACATGATGATGACGTCCTAAGATATCGTCAGATAGATGAATATGAAACAAGAAGGTAACATACTTTGAAGTAAGGTATGTTGACTTTCTTCATCATGGTATCAATGGGATGGCCACAGCTTGAACATGGTCCATGGAAGACGAAGATCTCTTCGTCGGTTCCAGTCTCGCCACCACCCAATTCTTCATCACCCTCCTTGACAGGCTGGAGAGCTCCCTCCTTCTCCTCAGGCGGCGCAACCAGTCCCAGCGCTACATTATGTTTCAATGTTCGGGGATATGTCCTCATATTCCACTTGGGGTCTGCCATGCTGCCGACAAATTCAATGAACGAGTTTCCTGAGGGATCGTCCAACTTGAGCGTGAAAGGCGGCATAGGAATATGTTCCTTTTCTGATGCCTTTCCAACCTGTACATCTTCATCTTCATCTTCCTCATCGCCAAGGATCATTTTCAGTTTTTCGATCAGAGCTTGAATTTTCGTGTAACTGTCTTCATCCTGTATGCGCCGCAGCGGTTGGTCCATACTCAGATCAGCTACGACATCTCGGATCAGGCCTTCCACTGTCGTGAGCTGACCGCGAGCCGAAGGTGGGAGTGTAAGTTGGTATTCCGGAATCACGATCTCGCAGCTTGTGGAGCGAACAATTTGTCTATTAAGGTCGGATCGGGAGAGTATACGCGCAGTGTAGACGGTGCCCTCAGCTACATTTTATCAGATAATGTTAATGATGAGATGGGATATGAACGCACGACGTATGGTGCCTGCAGACTGTATCTCATTGTTCGTCGCTCCGCAATGCTCGCATCTAAATGACATCACGATGACTTCGCGGAAAAATGGAATAGACGTGAGCAGCATCCTGGTAACGCCCTACTAGGAGAACAGTCAGACATTTTGACCTCGGATAGAGTAAGATAAGGACCTGCTCGCCGCATTTCATGCAGAGTGACTCGATTTCTTGGGTAGGCCGATCCTCCGTATCGTCTACGTTTGATTCGTCGATTTCTTTATCATTTTCGGGGAGCAAGTCCGCCTTATCCGCAGCGGATCCAATACTTGGAAAGAGTTCATTGGCCTTGGACATGATTGTGGAAGAAAGAGAAGGCCGGTAAGGACGTAGTCAGTTATCAGAAGAGGAAGGTGATCGAAAATGATTGAAAATTTTCGACTCGAGTCAACAGCTTTTGTTCGTGATAGATAACGTATCTATTACCAATCTCAAGTACTAACATTGAGGATATACAGCCAACTACATCTGATCTGTGAAATCAAAAAGTGCCAATGGTGTTTCTCGCGAAATAAGGTGTTTCCTTACCTTCGCAAGGATAATTGTTAATGCGCAAGCTGTGTCCCGGTTGTAATGGTTCCATCAGATGCGGCGAACTTCAACATAGCCTATGCTTGCTTATGCTTCCTCAGAACATTTACCTTTACGTTTATCCGCAAGACATGCAATTCGCAAAGGGAACCGGTTTGATATACCCCATGGGCCAGATACGGTGACCTTGCGTCAACTATATAGAATTTTTTGATGCATGAGTTGTAACCGGTGCTGTATTGGCGGTGACGCAACTATCTATCATGCATCAATAAACGGAGTTACTGTTATTATACTGAAAATGATGGCCCTTTTAGAAGACGGCGTTCATAGCAAGCCAGCTGGCAAGGTCTCGTTTGAGCGCTTATAAGGGCCAGATTCGCTCTGACATTCCGTGTGTCGCTCAGCATCCCTCGACGAGCTGCCAGAATCAAGGACCAATCATCCGATTTTACAGAGAGAAGACCACCCGACACCCACGGTAGAGACATAGAGAAGGTGAGCCATATATATTCTGGCGTTACTTGTCCGACATCGAGGACATCGTTGTCAGCAATTTAGAGCGACAAATTCCCACGCATCTGATTCTGTACCTTTACCCCACATTGTTTCCGCTCATTTCCTTTCCTTTCATCCATTGTCTCCTCATCCTTTTCCTTTTCCTTATCTTCCATGGCACCCGTTCTTAACCATCCCGCTGGTGTCTCCTTCGTCGATGACCAGGCAACCAGACCCGTCAATGTTGACGCTGCCACATATTACGGTGGCGGCGAGTCATTCACTCGTTCCCGGACGTACAGTCACGTAGGTCTCTGCCTCTTTTCCGTGCTTTCAAGGGAGTACTCACTATCTCTCAGTCTCACATCCATGGCTACAAGCCTAAGCGAGCACCGGCGTTTGAAGAGGACTGGCACTTGAGACCGCGTCGTATGTCTCATGACGAGAAAGCCGTCACCGCTCCTAGGCGTTTCCTAATCGACGTCGAAGAGACCATTCGAGTTGTTCTGGAACAGGAGGACACCGACGGAGACTTTCAGATAAGTGTCACCGACGCTGGTCCGAAGATGATGGCGTTGGGAACCGCGACGAGCAATGGTTTCAAGACGTTTGATATTCGGGTGCGCCCTTGGTTACATTTCTTTGTGTTCATTTCCTCAATGTCTCTCAGGGTACATATATGCTGTCTAATCTGCTACAAGAGCTTGCTCTCGCTCGCGACCACAACCGAAAGAGAATTGTCCTTGACGAGGCCAGGCTCACCGAGAATCCTGTTGACCGTCTGTCACGTATGATCAAGAACTCGTTCTGGCACTCTCTGACGCGGCGTATTGATGGTGATGGCCTTGAAATCATTACTGCTGATCCAAAGAACCGCACAAGTCGCTCCAATCCTCGAATTTACGTTCCCTACGGTGAACCTGCCATGGCCGAATATTATCGCAAGGTCGCCAAAGAGAAGCCACATATGAATCTTGATGTGTGTGTTCTTCCAGAGAAGCCTGATGACCCCGTTTTTGTCAAGAGCCTAAATTCTAAACCCGGCATCCTCGCCTTGGCAATGAACGAGGTGGGTGATGGCAAGGGCGGGAAAACCTTGAAGGGCATTCCTTTCATCGTTCCTGGTGCACGATTCAACGAGGTTACTTCATTATAGCATATATGCGCTTTGTCACTTACACCGTTCTGCAGCTCTACAACTGGGACTCGTATTTCATTTCTCTCGGACTCCTCGTCGATGGCCAGGTGACCATGGCAAAGGGTATGGTCGACCATTTCATCTTTGAAATTCGGCATTACAACAAGATCCTAAACGGCAGTCGAAGCTACTACCTCTGTCGTACACAGCCACCATTCCTTACAGACATGGCTCTTCAGATCTACAACCAGCTCGACCAATCTGACGTTGATGGCAACAGGGCTTGGCTGAAACGTGCTATCCAAGCAGCCATCAAAGAGTACCACACTGTGTGGGTTGCGGAGCCCCGCATGGATCCTAAAACTGGTCTGTCGCGCTACCGCCCAGATGGCCTCGGTATACCTCCTGAAACGGAGGCGTCTCATTTCACTCACATCCTGGAGCCCTATGCTGAGAAGCATGGGCTCTCCGTTCTGGAGTTCAGCGAAAAATACAACGACGGAACATTGAAGGAGCCTCAGTTAGACGAATACTTTTTGCACGATCGTGCTGTTCGCGAATCTGGACACGACACCACATATAGGTTTGAAAAGCGATGTGCGAACCTTGCGACCATCGACCTGCAGGCGTTGCTGTACAAGTACGAGGTTGACATCGGGACTGCAATCCGAGAGGTGTTCGATGACGAACTTGAGTTGGAAGAGGATTTCCCCTTGTCGCCGTTCCCTCCTTCGGTGGAAGCATATGCAAACCCAGGCAGGGAAAGTTCGCTCAAGAGGGTTCAGCGGAGTGATGAGTGGTTCAAGAGGGCGGCGTTCCGGAAGGAAATGATTGACAAGTACCTCTGGAACGAAACGAAGAGTCTTTACTTCGATTACGATACGGTTAAAGAGAAGCAGATATTGTATGAGAGCGTGACAGCGTTTTGGCCGCTTTGGGCTGGCTGTGCCAGTGAAGAGCAGTGTCGGAAGCTCGTGTATGTTATCTTCTCACTGTTCTCGTGGGAATGGGATGCCTCACTAATCATTGTATCTTCCAGTTCGCATTCTTTGAAGAAGTTCGAGGTTCTGGGTGGTGTCGTGTCAGGGACCGAAGAGTCTCGCGGAAAGATTTCCTTGGACCGACCTAACCGACAATGGGATTATCCGTATGCTACCCTTTCGTCCTGTGTTATCGTCTTTCCGATCTGATGCATGTTTTTCCGTGATGCAGTTACGCATGGTATGAATTATATCTTCTCTCGAATACGCGTTTCTCACAACAACTCACAGGCCTCCTCACCAGATCGTGATTTGGGTGGGGCTAGAACGATACGGATACCTCGAGGAAGCGCAACGACTCGCCTACCGCTTCCTTTATATGTATGTCATCATGATTCCATATCAACGTGGGCTCATGACTTTGCCAGGATGACGACTGCCTTCGTTGATTTCAACGGGGTCGTTCCCGAGAAGGTCGGCTGGTTCTCTTCCATGATTATGAACTGTTATGAACATTATGATAAATACAGTTTGATGCGGTCAAGCTGTCGCACCTTGTAGATGCGGAGTATGGTAATCAGGGTATTGACTTCAAGATGGTTCCACGTGAAGGTTTCGGTTGGATGAACTGTATGTCCTTCTTTCTTTGCACATAGGGAAGACGTTTCGCTGATGTCGGGCTTCGCGATTAGCCGCGTATCAAGTTGGCTTGTCGTTCTTGACGACACACATGCGTAGGGCTGTCGCTGCGTGTACCAGTCCCGAGGTGTTCTTTGGCGCACCCTCTGGGACCGATTCAATCATGGCAAATAGAACGGCACCTATGACTGATCCTCTCGGTCTGGCCATGGACGCCCTTGATATTGCATCGCAGTAAAGCATAGATTAACTTAACTTTGGTGACAGTCGCGCTTGTTTTGTTGGACGGTTTTTTCAGCTTTTATTTTTGCGGACAGCTGGTTGGGAGGAATCATCACTAATTTTGGGCATTTTATCCTGTCAACGTAGTACACTTTAGACATATGGTAGCCATCCAATCAGTTTGACCTTGTACATATAACAATATTAATCGTTGTCCTTGCGCTTTCTTCCGACTATGGATTGCCCTCATTCGCCAGTGGTTATCTGTCTTAACCACCTCGCCGTTATTAGGTTGATAATTCGACTTTGCCTTCATGAGATACTTTGACTGGCTGAGATTGATTGGCGCTTTCCCTCTTGCCGTTACTGACCTTTTCTGTTCTGTGAAGCACATCGTCGAATGACCATCTCAGCCTCTTCCGGTTTGTAATCTAGGAGTATTCTGTATGGCTTCATCATGCATTTACTAATCATCCATCGTTAGCCACGAAGACCCTCTATGAGTACGATATTAATCCAAACCGCGATTCCTTTATCAAGTCGGTAGAGCGGGTTTCGGACACATTAACATGCATTCACAGTGATATAGTCGCATACGGTGAACTAAAAAAACGGTGTGAATGCTAGAAGTCGGCAAGTTTGCCATTGAAAGCAAGAACTCGGGCTAGAAGTATGAGTATTGGATCTTCCGACATCGGTGTGAGTGGACAACACTACAGTCGAGGGCAAAATAGTTGTTCCAAATTTGTCACAATCCGCCCGAATCTATCAAAGCTTGTGCCCGAGAAGAGCGAGCCTTGATGGAGCATTTGAAAGGCACGGGAAAGCTGTGGGTAAAGATCAAAAGGAGGTATGATACGTCCAGCATAGAAAGGTCTACCTCACAAAACCGTCCGTAAAGGTAGTACTAGGTTCGACAACACGGCCTTCAGAATCCACAGCTTTGGTAAACGACAACGTCGATGCCATAGACGCAATGGCGATCCATGCGGTATTCGAGGCGAGATAACGGCCAGGACAGATACTGAGGAAATATTAGCACAGAGGCTGGATGGAAGCATATCTCACGCACCGTCTCCCAAACCCAAACGCAGCTATGGGTTCAGGTTGGGGTTCTTTCCCCTCTGCAGACATGAACCTCTCGGGGTCAAAGATAAGAGGATTGGGGTAATCCTTTTCGTCGTGAAGCATAGCCCTACGTGAAGTGTTAATCTGAGGTTCGAACGTTAATACACTTTGATATTCACCAAGTGTTACCAATGATGGTCGTACCTGAGGAGGGGATAACTTAGCAGGAATAGATAAGAAAACCCGATCCGGGACATACCCGCAGGAATGTAATAGCCTCTGTAAACATCTTCTTGTAAATTGCGATGTGGAATACCTACATCGAAGCCTATGAGCCGAGGTAACGTTCTCGTGACCTGAAGATGTATACCCATTGGCACAACAGGATTCCATCTGAGTGCTTCTGACAGAATAGCTTCAATATATGGCAGCTGCGGGCGGTCGTCGAAATTCGGTAGCCGGGTGGGACCGACAACAGTGTCGAGCTCGGCTTGGGCCTTGGCTTGTACCTCAGGGTAGAGAAGAAATGCGAGCATTGTAGAAAGCACCACTGACACGGTCTTTATAGTGTATGAGAGCAATAAAACAGACTTTAAATGATGAAAACGTACAGTGTCGGCACCCGCTAACCAAGACATGAAATCGGGTGTTCAACTAATCTCCAGCGACATTAAATGCAACCTACCGGCAAAGGCTACCGCAGCTGTATCCCGGATAACTTCAAGGTGTGCCGCACTCTCTGGCGCGCCGAACTGCTTCATCTTTGTTAGATTTTCAGAGACGAACGAAGGCGGCGCATGGCCTTTCGCCTTAAGGGTGAGGTCCATAATCAATGGGACTGACGCTGATCAATGAATAGGTGAGGACATACCAGCGACTCTGAAGCGTATTCAAATGGACTTTGTTTCATATTCTGAACATCTTTGCTCCAGGTGTGTGCAAGGTTGAGGAAGTTTGCACCAGGAAACCATCCTTCATATGTAACCGTGGGGTTCAATACGACCCTAACATTTTGTTAAAAGCAGTCCACTCACGTGGAAGATACTTCAAACTGGGGATGTAGTCAACGACAAAAGTCCCCATGTTCCCAATGATGCGAGCACTTTCCAAAGCCCGATCCGCCAGTCCCACAAATTGATCGCCATTTGGATTGACATCAAATCCATAGACTATTTTCATGATGACTGAACCAGCATGGCTAAAAGGCCGTTGGCTTTCACGAAAAAAGTACTGCTGCAGAGACTTACTGCCGAACATGGTGAACAAAAGCATCGGGAGATTTATGCAGCTGTTGGAGCAAGACCGACGTCACTTTCACCTGCACAGGATAGTACGCTGGAACCGCGCGAAGGTAGAAATATTGATGAAACATCCGGCGACGCATTCTATGGAGAAAAGTTAGACTACATCAACGAGAACATGGTTGTACCTACCGCCACTGGTCGGAATATCTCATAAACCCTATGATATTCTCCCATCCTGCTAACTTCATCATGGTGAAATCTGCAGACTATTATCAGCTCTGAGGCGTTATAATATCTACCAACCATACCTGGTCTATCGGAGTAATTCCTCGAACGTTTTTCGAAGAGATCCGCCGCGGCTTGCGCAGAGTTTAGTACAACGGTCGGATTTCCGGGTGTATCCAAATACAAGATGTCGCCGTAGGTGGCAGCCCATTGAGCGTAGGTAAGCCATGGGTACTCTACGGGCACATCCCAGAGGTTCCCTATGAATGGAAGACTCTTGGGACCAGGTGGGAGACGCCGGCGGTTAAGGGAGAGGCGACGATATAACAGCAAGACACCAAAGACAAGAAACGTTGCCAGGAGAGTTGAGATCATTGCAGGACACACCACGAAGCGGCACCTTTGCGTGAGTCAAGGACATGGAATCCTTCTCTTCTCGCTGCTTCCGTGTTTTCCACAAATTGGTCTAGAGAAGAGCAGGTGACAAGTAAGCCTGAGACCAAACAGATATGGACGTGTGTATGTGGAGATTCAGTTCGTGTGAAGAACTGATGCCTCCTGCAGTGACGGAACGGCATGTCGAAACCTGACTGGGATAGGCTCGGAAGAATTGATTGTGATACCGGTAGTAAATGACGGTTTGTGCCCCCGCCTTGGACAAACGAGATGTATCAAAGTGCTCCAAAAGTACTCCAATCAATTCGGAATCAACTAGGAAACGATAGGTTGCGATTCTAGCGTGATATGTGGAGTGTCGGTCCGTCATGCACCTTAGGCGCCGTGTCTTATCCTCTGTTGGAAAGAAGGTTGTGATACCATCACCTCATCTTGGCCCAATAAAGTGATATGTGAGAGAGATACTTAATTGCAGAGAATCAGCTGGACCCTGACACGAGGTCTCTTGAAAGGTATTAGTGATCAGCCGGAAACCGTTCCTTTCACCTGGTGTTGGTTCAAGCACCTCGTCCGGGTCCGCAGTAGGAGTGGCAAGCGAGACATCAAATATAAGGCTTGGAGCGTAATCGTCGAATGGAGTAGAAATCGCCCACGGCGAGACCGGAATTCGTGGGGAAAGACAGATCGCTCAAGTCAGGAAACGCGAGATCTTCGACTGCAGGATCCAGAAGGGTAGACATCAGGAGGACGCTATCCAATGGTCAAAATGATAGGTTTATATTTACCCTCTGCGAGTGCGACATTGATTGCCTTTCGGGGTATATAAGAGGGGGTATAAATGTCGTGACATCCGCGTCGGGACTATTCTTTGTCGTGGCGATATTCCATCCACCCAAGTCCCCGAAGCATTCCCGAAGAGCGGCCTCGGATCGAGCCGGTTTTCTGGATGATGTCATCCACGTTATCTCGTCCCAGTCAACAAGTTTTCGCTGCGATGATCGCTTGATCAACACTTAGTACTCATGACTATATTGACCATCCCGCTGACCGTTGCATAGCATGCGCCTAGCGTCTTGTCGTCCACCCGTTTTTGATTCGATCCTCTACTTAATCTGTCTTTCTCTCCCAGTTGGCTGACTGCTGGTCGTGTCCACAGCAATTCCCACTCCGTCTAACGAGTACATGTTCCAAGCCTTGCACCTGATGTCCTTGGTTAGGTGAAAGGAAGCAGATTGTTTGTCAATCGGAAAGAATCGGGGGACATTTGAGGCTCGTGCCAGAGTCCAGCTGATTATTTCAAGGCAAGTACATCTCTTACAATTCACTTTATTGAGCTAATATGAGGTAATCTCACCACCTAGGATGCAATGTATGACACCGGAAATCTTTTCTTAGTCGATTATGTCCATTCGTAGTACTTTCTGCATTTCCCTTTTGTCTAAATGCGACATCATAACCTGACCTTGACTATCGGTATCGGAGTTTTCTCTGTCCGAGTCTCTTCCTAATCAGGTTTCGAAATCTTACCATATCTCCTGCTCTGAAGCAACAATTCAGGAGATATAGGTTCTTTGTGGCGACACGGACTATATATGACCACAACACGTTCACGTCTGTTTAGTACGAGCTTTATCCTCTTCTCCGGACATATTTTTGGAAAACCCGGCAAGCAACGAGATAAAACTGCTGTGTCCTTTTCTCACGGAGAGCTGTGTCTTTTTAAGGGCTGAGAAGCGAAGAACAAATGCGGGGATCCTTGCAATGACTTCAACTCTCTTGATAGCATTTCTTGCAATATCCAGTGTCTTACTGTTACATCGCTTTGCCCGACGCTCATTTAGCCGACGACGTCTCCCTCCTGGTCCCAAGGGTCTTCCACTCATAGGGAACCTCTGGGACGTGCCCGCAGAATACCCATGGCTCACCTACGCTCAATGGGCTGCCACCTACGGCGACATCTTGTATTTGGACACACCCGGAAATCCGACCGTTGTAATTAACTCTGCCCAGGCGGCGGCGGATCTATTCGAAAAGCGCTCCGGAAATTACTCCGATAGACCAGGTATGGCTGGTGGATACTATAACATCTCAGGGCTTAGGCTGCCGTACAGATTTCACCATGATGAAGTTAGTGGGATGGGGGCATAACATGGCTTTCATGAGATATTCTGACTGGTGGAGGTTTGCAGTTCATCGTGCTCCTTATTGATGTTACCTGATTTCTCCTTGTCTTTGTAGAATGCATCGGCGGATGTTTCACCAATATTTCCAGCCCCGTGCGGTTCCCGCATATTATCCTGTGCAGATGAAAGCAACGTCGGTCTTGCTGCAACAGTTGCATAAATCTCCGGATGCATTTGTTCACCATGTTCGCCAGTAAGCTGTATACATACCAACAGCATGATATTGGAAGCTCACGGTCTGTTGTATCCTTCTAGTCACGCCGGTTCCGTCATCATGAAAACCGTCTACGGATACGATGTAGATCCAAATGGAGATCGATTTGTGGAACTAGTGGATCGGGCTTTAGAAAGTATGCGCATCGTTGGAAACGTAGGTGCTTTTCTCGTTGACTACATCCCCAGTTTAAAATATCTTCCGCGTGAGTTGGCTTTGATTTAACATTTAGAGTCGTATTGAAAGCGTATGAAGGATGGTTGCCCGGTGTAAACTTCATGAGTCTTGCGGACACCTGGAGAAAAGATGTTGAGGAGATGAAAGACGGTCCATTTATATACGCTTCAGAGTCAATGGTATATCCTCATTACTCATCTATGTTCTTTATTACGCTGACTCTGTATCCCATCCCCAAGGCTAACGATCTCGTAGAGTCTTCATTCGTCTCTGAAAATTTAACAAAAACGAAAGAAATCGGTATGCCGAAGAACGCGACACAGCTTGAAATTATTCGGAATACAGCTGCCGTATCCTTCACCGGTAGGTTGCATTTGGCGTTTCCTGTTGAACATCTGATCTTAAGTCTTGGTTAGCGGGGGCTGACACCGTATGTTTTCACTTTTGCCCCCCCATTTAGACTCCCTCTTACTGTTGCACAGACCGTATCAGTTGTCCTTTCTACAATACTCGCATTTCTTCTCTACCCCGATGTGCAGGCCAAGGCTCAAGCTGAGCTGGACGCGGTGGTCGGTCCCACCCGACTACCAAACTTCGACGACCGTCCGCAGTTGCCTTATATTGAAGCTATTCTGTTGGAAGCACTGAGATGGAATCCTGTCGTGCCAATGGGTATGTGTCTACAGGTCCATGAAGTCCATTACCTCTTTAAAAAAAATTTAGGTGTTGCCCATCGTAGCGTGAATGCGGATGTTTTCAGAGGATATTACATCCCTGCAGGTATGTTCCGGACGTGTTTTTCTTATCTGTTCCTGTTTATTTCCTCCGCCCAGGCGCGACCATCATTGGTAATGCTTGGTGAGTATCGATTGTATAACATCCAAGCTTCAGACTGACGCTCAAAGTAGGGCTATACTTCACGACGAAAAGGACTATCCCAACCCTCTTGTCTTCGATCCCGACCGGTTTATGCCTGAGGATGGGAAAGAACCCCAACCTGAACCCATAGCTGCGTTTGGGTTTGGGAGACGGTGCGTGAGATATGCTTTCATCCAGCCTCTGTGCTGACATTTCCTCAGTATCTGCCCTGGCCGTTATCTCGCGTTGAATTCCGCGTGGATTGCTATCGCGTCTATGGCGGCGACTTTATCTTTTTCCAAAGCCGTGGATTCCCAAGGCCGTATCCTCGAACCTAGTGATACTTTTACCGACGGCTTTCTGAGGTAGGTCCATTTGCGTTGGACATGCTACTACTACAACCTAGTCTGATGATACGCGTAGCTTTCCCATGCCCTTCAAATGCACTATTAAGGCACGCTCTGCCCAGGCACAAGAGTTGATAGAGTCGGGCAGATTGTAACAAATCGGAACGACCGATCGGATATCGAATTTCGATCGTTGAAATTCTAGGATATTGTACATATATAGTAGACACACATGGGAGTAAACATCTCATCTCACCTTCACGCGAAAAATGTCCAGTTGAAATTCATTATCGAAAGCCATTTGGAACTAGATCGAAGGCCACGCCATCAATCCGTGTTTGGTGCGGGAGGCGTCGCTGTTGGTGCTGGTGGTGCCGGTGTGACTCACGGGGTTGGCATTATGGTTGCTGTCGTTGCCGCTGCTGAAGCTGATGTTTTCGACAACAGGTCGAGTGTCGTTGCTGACACGGGAGTCCTCGATTGCATCGGTGCTGGCGTGGGTGCCGCTATTATTGGTCTGGGTGGCATGATTCGTGAAGACATTCGTCCTGTAGGCCCTCTGAGCCTCATACCAATCACCTGAGGTGTAGATACTGGACCTCAGGGTAGAGCATTCCCGAAAAGAGTAGCATGCTGCATTTGCGAGAGGTGCTGGCCCGTTGCTAACCTTTCTCTTCAAGTTAACGTGTTTGAAACTGTTGTGTCACATTCAAAGCTTCAAGACATTGTACCAGATGTCTGGAGGCGGGGTAACTCTTTACTGCAACGATGCGTCACAGGGTGCGGTAATTGCCCCAAGACGGCAGATCGGCGTCCGGAAAGCACGATTCAGATGGGTTTCTAGTTACATTTCTTGCAGTGGAGGGCAAATAGTTGTTCCAAATTTATTACAATCTCATAAAACCGAGGTTGAACCCCCATCCTGCTAACTTGATCATGGTGAAATCTGCAGATTGTTATCAGCTCTGAGACCTTAAGATATCTACCAACCGTACCTGGTGACTGGTCTATCGGAATAGTTCCTGGAACGTTTTCCGAAGAGATCCGCTGCGGCTAAAGCGATGTAACAATAAGACACCAATGGCTAGAACGTTACCAGGAGAGTCGAAATCATCGCGAGGACACACCACAGCTGATTTCTTCAGAAGCTGCACCTTTCCGTAAGTCAAGGACATGGAAACCCTATCTCATCGCCGCTGCTTCCCGTGTTTTCCACAAATAGGTCTAAAGAAGACTCCAGATAACAAGTAATCCTGCGACCAAACGGACGTGAACATGTGTCTGTGGAGGTTCGGTTGTTGCGCACTACAAAGAACTGATGCCTCCTGCAGTACCGGATCAGCATGATAAAATGTCGAAACCTGACTAGGGATAGGCTCGGAAGAATTGATTGCGATACTGGTAGTAAATGGCGGTTTGTGCCCCCGCCTTGGACAAACGAATGGACAAAAGTACTCCAAAAGTACGCCAATCAATTCAGAATCGACTAGGAAACATAGGTTGCGGTTCTGGCGTGACATGTGGAGTGTTGGTCCATCATACAATACGCCCTAGGCGTCGTATCTTGTCCCAAATTGCAGCCAGACTCGTAGAACACAACGAAGAAGATCGCGATCCTTTCACCTCATGTTGGCCCGATAAATTGGTAGGGTAAGAGAGACACTTGATTGCAAAGAATCAGCTGGACCCTGGCACGAGTCTCTTGAAGGGTATTAGTGAACAGCGGGCAAACCAGAAGCATGCGCAAACGATCTGTTTCCTTTCACCTGACGTAGGGTCGGGCACCTCGTCCGGGTCCGCAGTAGGAGTGGCAAACGAGACATCAGATGTAAGGCTTGGAACTCGTAATCGTTGGACAGTGTGGGAATTGCTGGGCTTTACCAGTGGTCAGCCAACGTGGAATTCGTTAGGAAAGACGAATCGTTCAAGTCGAGAGAGCTTCTATTGCCGCAAGGGTAGACACGATTTTCGAAAACCATAGGTGCTGTTGGCGAGGGAATGGATATCGCTCAGGATATGTTCAATTGCGTCAGTGTATAGTAATCGGTGCCGTACTCGGAGCGGGCCGGTTAGCTGATGGCATGTCAACCAAAAATAAGATACGAACTGCAGCGCCATTAAGCAGTCCACAATGCCCACTCTGCCTGGGGTCCAGTTGGGTGTTCAGCTGATACAACCCGCATTCAGCATCCGTGTATCGTTTACAGAAATCCAGGTTTTCGGTTCAGGGAAGGTCGGACTCCCTTATTATTTAAGGAGTGGGTTCGAAGGGAGAGAAACCATTTGCGGTGACTCCTCGCAATGACCTCGACTCTCCTGGCAGCGTTTCTTGCAATATTTGGGGTCTTATTGTTACATCGTTTTACCCGCCGCTCACTTGACCGCCGACGTCTCCCTCCTGGTCCCAAGGGTCTTCCACTCATAGGGAACCTCTGGGATGTGCCCGCTGAGTATCCGTGGCTTACCTACGCTCGATGGGCTGACACTTACGGCGACATCTTGTATTTGGACACGCCCGGAAATCCGACTGTTGTACTAAACTCTACCCAAGCTGCGGCGGACCTCTTCGAAAAACGTTCTAGGAATTATTCTGATAGACCAGGTATGGCTGGGGGATATTATAATATCTTATAGACGCTAAGGCCATGCAGACTTCATTATGACGAAGTTGGCGGGGTGGGGGTTCAACCTGGGTTTTATGAGATATTCTGAGGATTGGAGGTTTGCCGTTCACCATGTTCATCATAGATTTTATCTGATTTTCTTGTTCTCTTCGTAGAAGGCACCGCAGGATGGTGCATCAATACTTTCAGCCTCGCGCAGTTCCCACGTATTATCCTGCGCAAATGAGAGCAACCTTAGTATTGCTACAACAGTTGCACAAATCTCCCGACGAGTTTGTTCGCCATGTTCGCCAGTAAGTTGCACATGCTTATACCAACAGCATGATATTGAAAGCTCACGGCCTGCTGTGATCTTTAGTCATGCTGGTTCGGTCATCATGAAAACCGTCTACGGATACGATGTAGATCCAAATGGAGATCGATTTGTGGAGATAGTGGATCGGGCTCTGGAAAGTATTCGCATTATTGGGAACATGGGGACTTTTCTCGTCGACTCCATCCCCAGTTTAAAATATCTTCCGCGTGAGTCGACTTTAATTTATATGTTAGGGTCGTATTGAAAGCGTATGAAGGATGGTTTCCCGGTGCAAACTTCGTGAGTCTTGCGGACGCATGGAGAAAAGATGTTGAGGAGATGAAAGAAGGACCGTTTGCATACGTTTCGGAGTCAATGGTACATCCACATTTACTCATTTATTGTTTTTGGTCGTGCTGACTCTGTATTCCATCATCAAGGCTAACGGTCTCGCGGCTTCTTCACTTGTCTCTGTAAATCTAGCAAAAATGAATGATATCAGTGTATCGGAGAGGATGACACACCTTGAAGTCACCCGGAATACAGCTGCGGTAGCCTTTTCCGGTAGGTTGTACACAATGTTTCTTGTTGAACCTCTGACCTTATGTCTCGGTTAGCGGGCGCGGACACTGTAGGTTCTCATATTTTGCCTCGTGTGAAGTCTGTCTTAATGCTGCAAAGACCGTATCAGTTGTCCTTTCCACAATACTTGCATTCCTTCTCTATCCCGAGGTACAAGCCAAGGCCCAAGCTGAGCTCGACGCTATTGTCGGCTCCAACCGGCTACCGAATTTCGACGATCGCCCGCAGCTGCCATATATTGAAGCTATTCTGTTGGAAGCACTGAGGTGGAATCCTGTTGTGCCAATGAGTATACATTTCCAGGCGACGAGCATTACCTCAGCTCATAGGTTTCGATGTAGGTATTGCTCATCGCAATGTGCAAGAGGACGTTTATAGAGGTTACTACATTCCTGCGGGTATGTCCCAGATCGGGTTTTCTTCTCTGTTCCCGCTTATCCCCTCCGTAGGTACGACCATCATTGGTAACACTTGGTGAATATCAAAGTGTATCGATATACAAACCTCAGATTAATATTTCATGTAGGGCTATACTTCACGACGAAAAGGATTATCCCAATCCTCTTGTCTTTGACCCCGAGAGGTTCATGTCTGCAGAGGGGAAAGAACCCCAACCTGAACCCATAGCTGCGTTTGGGTTTGGGAGACGGTGCGTGAGATATACTTCCATCCAGCCTCTGTGCCGATATTTCCTCAGTATCTGTCCTGGCCGTTATCTTGCCTCGAATACCGCGTGGATTGCCATTGCGTCTATGGTGGCGACTCTATCTTTTTCCAAAGCCGTGGATTCTGAAGGCCGTATCCTCGAACCTAGTGATACTTTTACCGACGGTTTTCTGAGGTAGGTCCTTTCACATACGGCATAACCACTAAGAAGTATTCTGACTTCATGCATAGTTTTCCCCTACCTTTCAAATGCACGATCAAGACGCGCTCTGCTGGAGCGCAAGCGTTGATCAATTCGAATCAATCGTAACAAACTTGCAACGATCACTTCAGTTTTCAAGTCCCTGTTTCCAATCTCTCGTTTTCAGATACACGGTATGCTAATTGGTATACTTACTATATATATCTACCTCGTTTCATGCTTGAGCTTGGAGAACACTGCTTGTATGATGATGCTTTAGACTCGGAATGAGATAACTCCCAGACTGCCAGGACCTGAACAATTTCCAATACACCTGCATCCTTCTCAAAGAATGATTCGCCCACTTCACAACCGACTCACCGATCGTAGGCTCACCGATTTAGACACCGACAGGGTATAACAGACAGTTTTCGAACAGATTCAATAAATATGGACCATGTACAGCTATAGAGTTAGAACTACAAAACAGCGCTCATACCAAAAGGTCACAAATTGAGCGTGCAATTGAAAAAAAGCATTTTGAAAGCGAACTTTCAAGATCGAACGTACAACCCAAGAGGCGAAGTAAGCGATCGTTGAATTGTTACAATCCGTCTGATTCTATCAATGTTTGCGTCGAAACGGAGCGCGCCTTGATCGTGCATTTGAAAGGCGCGGGAAAGCTGTGCGTGAAATCAAAATCGGGAATAGTATGTGAACCACGGATAGATCTACCTTGTAGGGGCATTCGTAAAAGTATCACTAGGTTCAACAACACGACCTTCAGAATCCACAGCCTTGGAAAATGACAAAGTCGCCGCCATAGACGCGATGGTGATCCACACAATATTCAAGGCGAGATAACGGCCCGGACAGACACTGAAGACATATTGGTAAGAGGTTGAATAAAATTATCACACGCACCGTCTTCCAAACCCAAATGCGGCGGTGGGTTCTGGCTGGAGCTCTTTCCCGTCCTTTGGCATGAACCGCTCGGGATCGAAAACCAGAGGATTGGGGTAGTCTTTTTCGTCATGCAGTATAGCCCTACATCGAGTCACAATGTCGGCCTTGTAAATTAAACATTGATAACAAATTGATACTCACCAAGTGTTACCAATGACGGTCGCACCTACACAGGGGATAAACACAAACTGAAAAACAAAAAAGGCACTCGAAACACACCTGCAGGAATGTGATAACCTCTGTAAACATCCGCTTTCACGCTACGATGAGCAAGACCTAAATTGAATCAATGATCTGCATGGGCATCCCGCGACCTGTAGACACACACCCATTGGCACAACAGGATTCCATCTCAATACTTCCAACAGAATAGCATTAATGTATGGCAAATGCGGACGGTCGTCGAAACTTGGCAGCCGGATGGGACCGACCACGGCATCCAGCTCAGCTTGAGCCTTGGCTTGGACCTCGGGGTAAAGAACAAATGCTAGAATTACAGAAAGGAGAACTGACACGGTCTTTGTAACGATTAGAGAGACTTTTCACGATGCACAAAGGCGGAAACTTACCGTGTCGGTACCCGCTACCCAACGCAAACGATCAGATCTTCAGCGAGAAACACTGAATGCAACCTACCGGTGAAAGCTACCCCAGCTGTATTCCGGATAATTTCAAGCTGTGGCGTTTTTTCCGACGTGCCGATATCCGTCGTCTTTGTGAGATTCTCAGAGACGAATGAAGACGCTGCGAGGCCGTTGGCCTTGGGATGAGGTGCAGGATCAATGCAATCGATATCAATTGAGGGGGAAGTGGGGACGTACCAGCGACTCTGAAGTGTATTTGAATGGTCTTTCCTTCACCTCCTCGGCTTCTTTTCTCCAAATGTTCGCCTGGCTCATGAAACTTGCACCAGGAAACCAACCTTCATAATATTTCAATGCGAAACTGATGGTGAAATAAGCAGGAACTCACGCGGAAGATATTTCAAACCGGGGATGTAATCAACGAGAAAAATCCCCTCGTTCCCAATGAGGCGAGCACCTTCCAGAGCCTGATCCACCATCTCCACAAACGGATCGCCATTTGGATCTACATTGTATCCATAAACGATTTCCATGATGACTGAACTGGTATGACTAGAAGGAAACAGCAGGCCGTGAGTTTTCAAGAATACGCTATCGGTATAATACGTTGAGCTTACTAGCGAACATGGCGAGCAAACACATCGGGAGATTTTAGCAACTGTTGTAGCAAGACCGACGTTGTTCTCATCTGCACAGGATAGTATGCCGGAACTGCACGAGGCTGGAAGTATTGATGAAACATCCGCCGATGCATCCTAAGAAGAGAAATCAGATAGTAGCAACAGGGAACGTGGTTGTGCTGACCTCCACCAGTCAGAATATCTCATAAAACCGAAGTCGAAGCCCCATCCCGACAAATGTACCATAGTGAAATCTGCACGGCATTACCAAGTCTGAAACGTTGGAGCATTCTCCATCCATACCTGGTCTATCGGAATAATTCCCGGAACGCTTTTCTAACAGATCCACCGCTGCCTGGGCAGAGTTGATTACAACGGTCGGATTTCCGGGAGTATCCAAATAGATGATGTCGCCGTAAGTGGAGGACCATCGAGCATAAGTGACCCACGGATACTCTACTGGCACATCCCAGAGGTTCCCTATGAGCGGAAGACCCTTGGGACCGGGAGGGAGAGGTAGACGTCGGCATTTAAGTGAGTATCGGAACAGGCGATAGAATAATGACACACAAAGTGCAAGAGACACTAGCAGGAGAAAGAAATTCATTGGGAAATAGTTGCCGCGGGTAACCTGAATCGCTCGTCTTCTTATCTCTTAAGGTGCAAGTTTCCCTCAGTCAAGGTCATGAAATCCTTATCTCCTCTCTCCCCATCTTTTCCGCGAATAGAATTAAAGTAAAGATAAGCGCGGGAACGATCATGGGGCGTCACCTTAGAAACAAGGATAGGAAACAAGTGCGAGCCCAAGCGACGATCGGTTTGCTGGACAACAAAAATGTTAAACGATCTAAGCTGATAATGAATTGACTGAAAACGATAGGTTGTGATCCCGGTGTGAGTTGCAGAATGTAGGCGAGCCACGACGTGTTTTATAGGAATCACAGTTAACTGATTTGCAGCCTGCACAGGACACCTTGTTTAAAAAAACCATTGGAGTAGTATTGCCACATGACTCGCCCGCTATTGAATATGGAACGCCCGGCAGTGTCATGGGAAAGATGCCAAGTAACTGTACGGCATCAGTTGGACTCGTTCGGCGCGAACAGCAAATGGGTGCAAACGACTCGGATCTGCTTCCTCGACCAAACCCAGATCGAAGGCTCAGTTTATGATAGCGATGTTGAATGCAGCGCAATCTAGTTCTTCCTGAAATCTTTGCTCTTAGTCAAAGGTTCGACCTTTTGCCCCAAGTAAGCTTTACCCATCTATCCCAAGCTATGAAAGACGCACCTTTACTCAAAATTCACGATTTTTGACGCTTATCAAAAAACCAGTGCTGAAGGGGACTTCAAATTGTTGGGATCAGGATGAATATAGCCTCCATTTTGAGGAAGCCTTTCTTGAATACGACGCGTGGAAGACATCATAGATCCTTTGCTCTACTGTTGAAGTCACGGTTCGGAGTAAGCAGTTTCGGATGACTCGGCCCGAGGTCTGCGATCACGCCGTACTACCTGAGCTGTATTAGCGGAGATGAACAATCAATATTCAATCCAGTCTCCGGGTCTTAGCGTAGCGTACATACTTAGTTAATTATGGAAGATTGGACCTCCCACTTTTATGTCGGTTTGCCAGGGACTTCATGGACCGCCGTAAACCTGGTCGGGCGAAGGCTAAAGAACCTCATGAATAGTGGAAGTCCCGGGATCTATTGACCAAGGATCTTAATCCTAAGCGTTCCGAGCAATTTTATTCCGGTAAGGGACAGAGGTGCGTTTCGCAAGCACGCCAGGACGAAAACTTGCCTCGAGGAATTTCTGGTCGTATATCGCGCTTGGATACATATTCTCTGGCAGGGTCTCGAGTGTAGTCGGATAAGTACATAGTAGACCGATAAATACCCGACTCAGACCGCCCAGCCAGTGCTCTCAAAACACTACATCCACCTGGCAGACACATGAATGTGTTTGGTTACAACTCTGCTAAATCTATCAATGCCTTCGCCTGAGCAGAACGCGCCTTGATCGTGCATTTGAAAGGCGCGGGAAAGCTAAGTGTGACGGCAAAATGAAGTAGTCATCAGAGTTGTCAGGGGCAGAAGACCTACCTCAGAAGGCCATCTGTAAAAGTATCACTAGGCTCAACGACGCGACCTTCAGAATCCACGGCCTTGGAAAAAGATAAAGTCGCCGCCATAGACGCGATGGCGATCCACACGGTATTCAATGCAAGATGACGGCCGGGACAGACACTGGGCAGATATCGGCAACGGCAACGGCAACGGCTGGATGGAATATATCAAACGCACCGTCTTCCAAAACCAAACGCGGCTGTGGGTTCCGGTTGGGGTTCTTTCTCGTCCTCGGGCATGAACCTGTTAGGATCGAAGACTAGTGGGTTTGGATAATCTTTCTCGTCGTGAAGTATGGCCCTAGTACATCGAGTGTCAATTTAAAGCGTAGATATTCCAGGCTGATATTCAATTAACACTCACCAGACGTTGCCGACGATGGTCGCGCCTACAAGGGGGATAAGCATACACCGACGGAGAAAACGGAGTCTAGTCATACCCGCAGGAATGTAATATCCTCTATAAACATCCTCTTTCACAGAACGATGAGCCACACCTAAACCGAAAGGTATGAACTCCGATTCGTGGATATGAAATCACATACCCATTGGCGTAACAGGATTCCATCTCAATGCTTCTAAGACAACAGCATTGACATATGGCAACTGTGCACGGTCATCGAAATTTGGAAGCCGGGTGTGACCGACCACCGCGTCGAGCTCGGCTTGTGCCTTGGCCTGTACCTCGGGATACAGAAGGAAAGCGAGTATCGTAGAAAGGACGGTCGACACAGTCTGTGTATCAATAAGAGAGATTTCAAATGATATTGACAACGAAACCCTACTGTGTCCGCACCCGCTAACCAAGACATAAGATTGGATGCTCGACAAGAAATACCGAATGCAACCTACCAGCAAAGGCGACCGAAGCTGTGTTCCGGATGACTTCAAGGTGTACCTGCTTCTCTGACACACCGATATTATTCATCTTCGCTAGATTTACGGAGACCAATGAAGACGACGCCGTGCCAGAATCCTTGCCAAGTCGAGTCAATGTGTCCAATGAGGATGAATGAGGATGTAAGAACATACCAGTGACTCTAAGGCGTATTTAAATGGTTCTTCTTGCATGGCATCGACATCTTTTCTCCAGCCGTCCGCGAGGCTCATAAATTTCGTACCAGGAAACCACCCTGTATGAACGAGTGAGGTTTACTACAAATCTGACAGTCAGCCTACACTCACGTGGAAGGTATTGCAAACTCGGGATGTAGTCAACGAGAAACGTCCCTAAATTCCCAATAATGCGAGCACTTTCCATAGCCCGATCTACAAGTCCCACAAATGTATCGCCATTTGGATTGACATCATATCCATAAACGATTTTCATGATGATCGAGCCGGCGTGGCTAGAAGGTCATCAGTTTCCTTTCCACCGCCCATTGCTGTCGCTACGTACCGGCGAACATGATGAGAAATCTCATCGGGAGACTTAAGCAGCTGTTGTAGCAAGGTCGACGTCGCTTTCACCTGTACGGGATGATACGCAGGGACTGCACGAAGCTGGAAGTATCCGTGCAGCATTCGGCGATGCTTTCTATGAAGAGGTATCAGACAATATCAACAGAGACCATGGTTACACTGACCTCCACCAGTTCGAATATCTCATGAAAGTCACAATACCCCCCCATCCCGCTAAATTTGACATGGTGAAATCTGCACGGCGTTACCAACTCTGAGACGTCGGAATATTCTCTATCCATACCTGGTCTGTCGGAATAATTCCCGGAGCGTTTTTCGAAGATATCCGCCACTGCCTGGGCAGAGTTAATTACAACAGTCGGATTTCCGGGAGTATCCAGGTAGAAGACGTCGCCGTAAGTAGCAGCCCATTGAGCGTAGGTAAGCCATGGGTACTCTGCGGGCACATCCCAGAGGTTCCCTATGAGTGGAAGACCCTTGGGGCCGGGAGGGAGAGGCAAACGGCGACGCCGAATTGAGCTCAGCAGGCGATATAACAGTAAGACACCAAGTGAAGCTAGCAGGAGAAAAGAGTCCATTGCGAAAGAGTTGCCGCGGATAACACAGTTGGTTCTCTATGCCCTCATTCTTAAGGATTCGCACCGTTCCGTCAGTCAAGGACCTTATCTCCCGTCTGTCCTTGTGTGCTTCACAAATGGGTTTGAAGCAGAACAGATGATAGGCTGGGATCAAACGGGTGCATATGGAACCAGTTCTTGTATCTCACCCCTGCACCGGTAGCTCTTGGTCGCGTTGCCTGACAGTAATCCAACTTGAATTTAGGAATGACTCGTTCGAATACCGGTAGTAAAAGTAGGTTTCTGCTCGCCTTGAAAAAGGAACGAGGTAGCAATAGACTGTTACTATGTGGAGTAGTCAATATGGCCAGGAAATATCATTGCCCCGACATGTGGAATGACATGAGTATGAAAGAATTCGCCGGAAACTTGGCACGGACCTCCAAGACTGCGAACTGGTAACGGGTGCAAATGCAGCCGGGGCCGGGGACCTGACCGTGGCGACAGGTGGGATGCAGAACCTGTCTTTTGGATGGAGTAATCACATCGTGGCGGTGGGGCAAGCCTTGAGCTGCAAAACTCAATGCTCCAATAGGTATTGGCTTCGATTCCGGTTCCCTTTACTATAGGTAATCCATTGCTGCACAGTTGGAGAACTCGGGCGGTGGTGGTAGAAGTGAAAGAGGCGTCGCGACTGATCGCATCAACATTACGTCACTCACGATGTCCCTTCTTCCCCACCTCCACCACGGCGCCAGGGTGCTCATCCTCGATTCGTCCTTCAACCCTCCGACTCTCGCCCACCTCGCCCTCGCTCACTGTGGCAATGACTACGACGCCCGGATCCTCATGCTCTCCATGACCAACGCTGACAAGAAACTCGCACCTGGGGACGCCACTCACGCCCAGCGCCAGAGCATGATGGCGCTCCTGGGATTCCATATAGCGGTCATCGATGAACCGACGTTCGTAGGCAAAGCGCGAAGGTTGCATGCAGAGATGCCAAGCGCGTCGTGGGACTTCGTGATGGGTTGGGATACGGTGGAGAGGGTATTTGCAGAGAGGTACTACAAGGACATGGTTGCTGAGCTGAGAGGGTTCTTCTTTGAGAGTCGGGCAAGGATCGTGTACGCGCCCAGGGCGGGATCCGGCGGGATTGACGTCTGGGCGGCGGTGGAGCGGGTCGGGGCAAGAGACAAGGTAGTGCCGGCGGCGATCTCGGGCGAGTTTCTGGCGCAGAGTTCGACTGCAGTCAGGAATGCTATCAAGTCTGGCAATGGGATATGGCGGGACAAGGTTCCGCCGGCTATTGCCGAGTATATAGACAAGGAGCGCTTGTATTCTACTTGAGAGGTCCTGTTTGAAGTGAAAGATCATTCTAGGCCAGTAGATCTTAGAACTTGCAAACAAAAGTACGAGCTTCATCCTATTTTTCCCTATCGCTCTAACGTTGTATATACCGGGCCTTCAAGTTGAGGAAACAGAGAGATGCCTCCTCTACTCGGGGTACTCGACTCATCGCGGTCAGTCACACTCGCAGAGACCGCCGTTTTTTGACCGTATGTGATTTCTTTTCCATGTAGTACATCTCCTTCTAGTTTTACTCTTCCTCTCTCAACGGGCCGGCAAACCCCTTTGCTGCACGTTTCAGTTCTTGTGACCTCGATACTAATATAAATTGTTACTTTTCCCCTTCGTGAAAGCGACAAATCTCCGTCTTCCAGGACATGGTCCAAGCACGAAGACACGTCAGTTGCGTCATATTTATGGAGGGTTGGAGTCTGACCGGAATTTCTTCGCCTAGGAATAAGGTTCGCTTCATCTTCGTACACAAGACACCAGACGCCTATTCCCGATGTATCGGTGCCGCGATTCACCCAGATGTTGCTTGTTGTGAAGAGAAGGAACTCAGATACCCTCCGGGCTCCCCTGTTACCCCGCATTTGAACACTTGACTAGCTTGTGATCGACTGAGGTCAATTGGGTCCGCCTGTATAAGTATCAGAGAATCTGGAAATCACAAGTGGGAGCCTTTCCACTCTCTCTTTACATCTCGTCCTTGCGGTTTTATTATGGCTCCCGGCTCTAATCCCGAGTGGACCATAGTGGACTTTATACATCACGGTCCTTGGTGGACGAATCGTGGTAGGTTTCGTATCGTCTGTCCTCAGAACTGCTCATGAAGGACACATGCAGGTATCCTTTTACTGAATCTATGTCTATTTCTCCCTCTCCTCACGTCGTCTGTGAACGGTTTTGACTCGTCTCTCATTAATGGTAAGCCCTTGTTAAAGTGAACTTGGAGAAGGTAACATGGCCTCGTTCATAGGACTGCAAATTTTACCTGACTGGCAAGATTTCTTCGGGCATCCTGAAGGCGTCACCTTAGGTGAGTCTTTCGTGACAACGTCAAATCGTGGACGTTCCTCAAAGGTTTCTCTCAGGCGTCATTCAGTCGGCGCAAAACATGGGGGCTTTCATTGTACGCGATATTCCAACGAGACGTCGTCAAGCTCATTTTCTATCAGTGCCTTCCATTGACGCCTTTCGCTGCCGATATCTTAGGACGTAGGGCAGCCTTGTTCATTGGCTCCGTCATTTTGCTATCTGGAGTTGCAATCCAGTTTTCGGCATCCTCTGTGAAAGTTTTCATCGTTGCCAGGGTTATACGTACGTATCTCTGTTGAAATACTTTGTGGTTGCTGACCCGGAAAACGTCCTTCGTAGTCGGCTGCGGTCTGGCGTTCTGTACGAATTCCGCGCCTCTTCTCCTGCTTGAATTGGCTTACCCAACTCAGGTACGTTCAATTGCTATAAGTGTGGACAAAGTCCCTGACAGTAGGTATGAAAGAGAGGGAAGATTACGTCTTTCTATAACTCAAGCTGGTACTTCGGCAGTATAATTTCAGCATGGGTACGTCTTGTTCCTGGCTCCACTATACAAAAGTTTGCTTACTTGATGGTAGGTTTGTTACGGGTCCTTCATTCATGCTAAGGGGAGCATGTGGTCGTGGCGCGTCCCCACGCTCATTCAAGCCGTTGCACCGTTGTTGCAGGTCTGCTTAATATGGTGTGTGTCTACCACATAACTCCATCCATCCTGGAACTGACGCAAGTCACAAATAAGGTTTACCCCAGAAAGTCCCCGTTACCTTGTATCAAAGGGTTACGTCCGTACAATGCTGCTTTCCATGTCTATGACTACTTCCTGACCGTCAGAATTACAGGAAGGAAAAGCAGCGCGTATTCTTGCCAAGTACCACGCGAATGGCGGAGACGAACGTGACCCTCTTGGTACGTCCGTATTTTGGTTTTCGTCTGTGTACTCTTTGACGCTGTTCTAGTGGTATTTGAACTCGCACAAATTAGGCATGCCCTTCGAATAGAGGAAGACATCAATAAAAGCACTTCCTATTTGTCCTTAGTATCTACACCTGGCAACAGAAAGAGGATGATGCTTGTTCTGGCCATCGCTATCTTCTCTCAGTGGAGGTGAACAATATTTTGCCATTATCGGAGCTTTGCTGACATCGATTTGGGTAGCGGCAATGGTTTAGTCTCATACTACATCAACTTGGTGCTTGAAGGAGTCGGTATTACGAAGCCAGAGACCAAGGCTGCAATTAATGGTGCCCTCCAGGTTTATTGTTTGACTTCTCTATTTTCGTGACTCGTGTTAACCGTATCGTTACACTGCAGGTCTTCAACCTTATCGTCGCGTTGTCTGCTGCCTCTCTTATCGACTGGGTAGGTCGGCGTATGCTATTCATCATTTCCAACTCTGGTATGTTAGTCGGTAGGTTATCATATCACAACATTCCTGAACCTCGCTGATCTATCACAGCATTCGGCTGTTGGACCATCACCGAAGCCCTCTTCAATGAATTCAAAAAAGTGTCTGCCGCAAAGGGTATGGTAGTTGCACTACTTTATTATTAGGTTATACTGAAGCTACTGTTTCATCGCACAGCTACCATCCCGCTCATTTTCCTCTTCTATTTCTTTTACGGCATAGCCTACACCCCAATGCTTGTGGCCTACACCTTGGAAATCCTCCCATATAAAATTCGAGCCAAAGGGTTCGCTGTTATGGTGCTTTTCTGTCCAAGTTAATGTCGAGGGATTTACTGATGAAGATTAGAATATTGCGATCATGTTAACGTCCGCTTTCAATCAGTGCGTTAATCCATGGGCAATAGACGCTATCGGATGGTGGTATTACATCGTTTATTGCGGGTGGCTTATCATCGAATTGGTGTTCGTGGTGGCCTTCATAGTGGAAACCAAAGGTACCATGCCTGATCTGAGGCCTATGGCAATCCTACTAATTTATTCTGTAGGGCGCACCCTCGAAGAAACTGCTGCGTTGTTCGACGGCGACGAGCAGCCCCAGGATCTAGCCAATATGGGAGGCGAAGCCGCTACTTTGACGATGAACCGGGGCCTGGCTCTTCAGCTTCAGGAGAGGCCATTAAGCCACTCCGACGACGGCGATCACAAGCACAACAGTTTTGAGAGTTCCCAACCCATGCTGAGGGTAACGATAGAACGCTCTGTGTGCACGGACTCGGAAGTAGGAAGAGCGATCTGATTGAAACCCGGGAATGTCGTTCGAACTTTTTTGTATTTTTATACTGTTTCAATATTCGCTCCTTGCATGAGAGTAACAGTCCAGTCCAGTATCCGACTTGTATCAGTAGTTTTAGCTCCGTTGTTGTCCGTTTTATACCAGTCCCTCGTTGAATAAACGTTCATACCCTAACCCAAACTTGAACATAGTTAGGAAAACAAGTGAAGATCCCCCAGCCCTCAGCATCTATATCCACTCGGCCTCCGTCGGACATCCAGCTTTTGAAGCGGGACCCGGCATTTTGCTATCCCAAGTCAATTGGCCTGAGAACACCATGTTATTGGATCACTTACCAGACCAACGTTCATTTTGACACTATGCACAAAATCTCCGGACCTACGAGTGTTCCATGAGACATGAGGTACAGCCGCCTCAGGCGAGTACTCACTCTTCCTTATTGCTCAACAAGACCGCACATCCTTGGTGCGTCGAATCACCCAGTCGAACGAACCCTATGCATGTCTTATCGTGCGGATATTCATGCGTAGGGCCGTAGGCATACAGCTTCCGAGCCGCAATAAGCCGTATAACATTGCGCGCAACTTCTGCGTCGTAGCACTCAAAGTCTGGATAGATATCGCCGTAGAAGACGCAGCTGAAACATCCTTGAGAAGATGGTATTGGAATGAAGAGAAAGGAAATACGGGTAGCCTTCTTCTCTCAGTAGGATTATGGTGTAGGCCTGAATCTTGAAATTGCTACCAACCTGATTGAACAATCAAAACAAATTCAATCCAACGGCGTGAGAATTATATACCCAGCTTTCCAAACTTTGGCCTTCAACCTAGAACCGTGCGATCATTCACTTGCATAGACACGCATCATTAATTTTGGGACTTACCGTACTGCAATGACTTAGCTGCCTATCGCGAGCTGATGAGAGAGTAAGATACACTTACTCGTGGTTATCCACAAAGGTAACAGCATCCCGAGGTTTGAGCTTAGCAAGAGTGTTATTCAGAATAGTTCTAAGGTCGTATCTAGTCCAATGTAGACTGGCTTGATTGAAATTCATGTGTAGGGGAACATCGAAAAACGCAGTCTTTGCCAGTGTAACAATGAGCCATTTGCCTAAGGGAATGAACCATGCGCGCGCACCTGCCCTTTGAACGCTCGTATGTACGGCATTATCGATTTGACGCTGGTGAGAAATCAGAAGTTGGACGGGGAGATTCCGTAACGGTCTACGTACTCTCCGGACCAGTATTCAGCTATCCATCATGAGCAATATGACGGTCGAAGGGGGAGCAGAGCGACTCACAGACCGCCAGCATTCTAGGATTTTGGGACCGAGCACGCTCTATCTTCAACGCCGTTCAAGTATACAAGCGCTCTCTTGTACGATAACGACTTACAAAACTGATGAGAAACTTTTGATCTATGTGCTTTATCGCATCAAGACGAAAGCCGACAGCCCCGGTGGTCTGCAGATGAGCAGCCTGTTATTGCGAATCAGTCTAAGCTCACCTGCAATATCCAGGAACCCCAACTGAATAGATCTTCTTGAACGGCGGGATGTCGGTGATCAATCTATGCCGCATGTCAGCATATGTAGGTAGTACGGTAAATGAGCGCTGAATTCACGTCTATGCCAAGCAGGTAGTCATAGTTTCCCAGTTCTCTGTCAACATTCTTCGACCATCCCTTGTGGCCGGGGCCCTCTATTCGATATATGCCCTTCGTACGCGTCCTGTCGTCCCAATCAAGGCCTATAAGATGATTTCAAAAAAAACAGACATGGAAGAACACATAGACGAACCAGAAAAATGAGTCTGGTTCCAGCGGAATGTACTGTACTTTGGGGAATTATATAAATATGGAGATATGGAATTGAAGATGGTGGAGTATTCACCTTTCCCCCTCGTCCAGGGAAATCAAAGGCCGTCCATCCCTAGAACGATCAGGTCAAATGTTTGCAGGTAAGCCTTGACCATCTTTCACCTCAATTTCCCTCGGTCTACCTTCGTTCTTTAACCGATTCTGCGGATTGACGGGAACGGCATTAAACGATTCTCTTCGGTCTCCCCCAAGTTTATGCTGGGAAGCGGTGTGAGTGGAGCGGCACTTTTATGGGATGAAGGTCTTCTAAACTTACGTTAAGAACGCCATCAATTATAACGTCGATCTTGTACCGTTTCGCGATGTCGCAAGCGCGCAGAAACTCTTCCTTGGTGCCCCACCGGGTCGGGATACCCCCCTTCTGATCGAATTCACCTAAATCCCACTATACGGGCTGGATTAGCCGGTCGCGGTACACCGAGAGCCAGCGGTAATACCAAATCATACGCATCATATCCCCTCCCATCCTACACACATCAGAAAAACAAAAAGCCAGCGAACCCGAAATTTTTACCTTCCAAGCCGCTTTGTTGGGCGGGGGTAGCCAGACTTGTGTGAAGCCAAGCTCGGACAGTCGGGGTAGTTCGGATTCAAAATGTTGCCACCAGCTCATGTCGGGATGGTGGGAGTTCCAGGTGAAGAACTGGATCTTGGGAGGGGTTTAGCGAGGGCTGTGGGCTTTTTGTGGGACGAGTAACCGACCATTAGAGGATTGTCTTGACTGTCGTCTGGACCAAGGCGCATGCGACTCAAAGCCGGGGCAGGGAACAGCCATCGCTTGATGCTCTCAAAGATGTTCATGGTCGTCGAGGTGCATAAGTCAGGTCAGAATGTATTTGGTTGATCAACATCCGGACGTCGTGCATTCAACGTGCGGAACGGAATCTCTGCGGACTTTGATTCCTTTTTGAGCTCCGATTCAGCCCTATAAAAAGCCAAAAAAAATTTTGATACTCTTCACTAATTACCAACAACCACGATGTCCATCCCGTTCCGTGTAGGCGTTTTGCTGAACTATGGGGCGTGATGGGTATTCACGTTTACTTGTGTGGATTGTGAGAGTGTATTTGCCTCTTTAATCGCTCCGACTGCGATTGGTTCCACGCAGGGAGGAGTTTCATGATGTGGCTACATGTACTGTTATCGTCGCTTACTACTTTACTTATGAAAATGATCTGTGAATAATACAGTATTTAAATAACGCATAGATGCAACTGCTACGCCCGACGGGCAATACTCCCAGTGTACTTGCTGAGTGAACTAAAAGTAGAGGCGCGAGGCGGCACCTCAGATTCCTTCACCGGAGACAACGCTGTCGGTATGTTCAATCCGCTAGCACCCTCCTGTCCACGGATCAGCTTGACCACGATAGCTGAAAGCATGTGTACATACCTGAGCGCCAAAATTAAGCGCAGGATCAATAAAAGGATTCTTGAAGATGTTGATCTGTCGTTTTCCTGCTTTCTTCTTCGGCTCGACAGGCTGAACACTGCCTGCCCGGCTCACCGTCACGGACCTCGCTCGTTTGGCCGTGGGGGCGGTATCCTTCACATCACTCCCAGCTCTCTTCCTCGTTTTGGGCGCTTCAACTTCGACGACGCTATCAGGACTGGCTGCCTTGCGTTTCGATTTTGTCTTCGACGCAGGTTTTGGAGCTGGTATTTCCTCAATGTCACTATCCTCAGGGATGTCCGATCGTGATTTGGATCGAGACATGGAGGATTTAGTGTTGCTTTCGGTTGCTTTGCCTTTGCTTTTCTTCGTTCCTAGCAAAAGTTCTTCGACCTCACCGCTCTCTACTTCCGTAGTTTCCACCTTGGGCGCAGGATTGGATTTAGCTCGCGACTTGGGCCGGGGCTTAGGTGTGGATGAGTGTGAAGATGCCGGGATTTTGGTTTGTTCTTCTCCTTCGGCGCTTTCTTCGTCAATTGTCACGTCGGATTTGGTTGTCTGCACAGCGGCATCAGGACCTGGAAGAAGGGTAACATATGATGCGTACCTTTGCCCTTGTGCGTTCCTTCTCCAGCGCGGCCTTCAATTTTGCATTCTTCTTTTCGGCTTGCTCAAGGCGTTGCTTTGTTTCCTCCAAAACCTCCTGCTCTGACTCTGCGTGGGTCTTTACAAGATAGTCAGCCAACAACCAAGTCGGACGGAGGTTTTACACACCTTCCACTCGGTTAGGGATGCTTTCAACTTTTCAACCTTGTGCTTCTCCTTCTCCTTTATTTTTTCTAACCGATTCTGAAGGGCCTGAACTTCAGCTTCGAGTTCGATTCGTCGCTTTCTCTCCTTCTCCATATCAGCCCCGCCTTTTGTCTCAAGGTTTTGCCATTTTGAAAGCTGGCGGTCTAGCTCGTGCTTGGCCCGTCGAAGATCTTCGTTCTCTCGATGTAGTTCGGCATGCTTTGCTTCGGCGCCTTCGATTTGCAGACGTAGACGATCGAGTTGGGGAGTTGTGGATTGGTACATGTTCTTTTGGCGAGCAGTCTCTTCACGTTGAGCGGTCAGTTCCTCCTGTGGGTAAATGAGCATTTAGACAGTGTGTAGAAGAATGTAGGGTACCACACCGACAATCTATCAACCTCCATGGTAGCAGCCTCGAGTCTGGTTTCTCTATCTTGAACGCGAGAGAGGAGTTCGGCACTATGGGCCTTCCACTTGTCCTTTTGGGTGATCTGCTTCCTGTTCAAATCGTGTATTTCGGCGGTCAAGAGTTCCTGGCGAGAGACATATTGACTCTCGCTCTGCTGGAATTGTGTAATCCTGTAATCGCGCTGTAGGCGAGAAATCTTTCCGAGCCTGATGTCCTCTTCCTCTTTGAGAAAGTTGAGCCTCTCGGTTTGAAGGTCGATGGTCTTGCGCCACAGAACTATGCGATGGCAGGACAGCAGGACGTCGACGCCTTCGTGCCACTCCTTTTGGTCAGCCTTCCATCGTTTGTGCACGTCAGACAAGGCGTGCTTGGAACGGGCCTTTTCGCGGTCGAGGTCATCGCGAATCAACTTGGCGGCATGCTCGAGAGAGCGATTCCGCTGGACAAGGTCGTCGATGTGAGTTTGTTGGGATGCCTCCAAGGACGGGACTGGGGCCATTTGGGTGAAAGTGGAAGGAGTAAACTCACGTGTTTCCTTGTGGCCACCACGATCATGGCACCAGGCAGGCCCGTCAGCACGATTAGCGTTACTGTACCCCGGCACAACGCCCCACGCATAGGCAAGAAGCTCGCCGCAGAGATACAGTCCCAGGCTCGCACCCAGGCAGACACCTACCAAGTGCACCCAGACTCGTCGAATACTCTCAACCAAGCCATCGAAAACGCATCCGAATGGAATTCTATGCTCATCATTGCTCGTGCAGACCGGGGCCCACAGTGGGACATTGGCACCCAGCAGTTCCATGTAGACCAGTATTCTGACCTGTACTACGACAACACTGCTCTTCGCGAGGTCACGAAGAAACCCGAAGACGAGACTCCACAAGAGAGCACGCCCAACTCCCAGCCGCATCCACCCTCGCATCATCCCCACACGCCCCATCGCGAACCCTCCCACAGAGACTTTCCCATGCCGAACATGCACCATTCCGCTGCTCGTGACGCTTCACCCCATCCAATGCGCCACCAGCCCGCCCAAGTCAATTACCCGTACCCTGCTTCCCCCAGCGTACGAGGCCCCGCACCAAATTCTTTCGTTGCAAGTCCAGGAGGTGCACCGTTCAATGCGGGTCCACAGAACTTTTTCAATGGTGCTGGGCCCGGCGCGCCTGGGAGAGGGCTTCCTCATGATGCCGGCCCGATCAGGATGGGCGGCATGGGCATGGAATTTGGCCATCCAAATCAAATGAGCGGCATGGGCGGAGGAATGCCCGGTAGTATGGGCGGTGGCATGGGCGGCGCTATGGGTGGAGGAATGCCCGGAAGCATGGGCGGGGGTATGGGAGGAGGTATGGCTAGTATGGGAGGAATGGGCGGCGGCATGGGCGGAGGAGGAATGGGTGCCGGACTTGGGGGCGGCATGGGTGGTATGGGAGGCGGCATAGGAGGCGGCATGGGCGGCATTGGTCCCGCCGGGATGGGCGGCGGAGGCATGGGTGGCGGAGGTATCGGCGGCGGCATGGGCGGCATGGGCAACATCGGCATAGGTGGAATGGGCGGTGGTAATATGGGAGGAAATATGGGCGGCATGGGTGGCGGCATGGGAGGGGGAATGGGAGGAGGAATGGCCGGCATGGGGACCAGTGGACTCCCAAGTCGAATACCGGGCGGCATGATGGGCATCGACCCAGACATCAGACGAATGACAAGAGGCATGGGCGACGAGGGTTTTATACATTGATTAGGTATTAATTAATTTTGTTTCGCTGTATCTATATGGTTATCTCTTTCATCCACCACCTCGTATCGCGTCTCTCCTGCCATTCCAATCCCCTCGATGCGCAAAGCCCCGGACGGCTGTAAATCATTCACATTATCACCTTGGTGGTTGTTACACCCACTGCACAAACCTTTGTGGGTACACCTGAGCGTAGAGTCGCAACAATGGAACCATTATGATCCCTGTACTTATCTGTGAATAGCCAAGTCAGACTTTGTATCGCAGAGAGATACCATGTAGCTCATTGACTTTCTCGGCAAAAGAATTCCACAAGTCCATAAGTTTCCATAGTCAAAATCCATAATAGTAATGTACATAAAGCAAGAGAAGAGCGCGGACAACTAATTCTGTTCAGCAACGTCAGCTTGAAGGGGACCATTAAGCGGTCTATATCACAAACCTCAGGTATCCTGAAGATTGTGATTTCCTACAAAGTAGAACACACAGTCAGATTCGAGATTCGTAACATAATGAAGCACAATACCTGCTGCTTGAAATAACGCCGGTTTTCCTCATCGACGAGGACAAGATTCAGGTAATACCGTGTACTGAACCTCTTGTTCACATCACGGAATGTTGGCGTGATATCGAACCCGCCCAAGAATAGTCGTATAGGAATGGTCTCCCCTGACGTTATCATCAGAAGAGTGGCTTCACTTGCAGAAGCACACACGCACCTCGTACAGGAGCACCATCCATAATCTCAAACTTGGTTATCGTTTCGCTTTCGTTGTACTGATTCGGCGGCGTTCCAGTTGTCTCCCTCCGAATGATTGAGAGTTCCATATGTTTGATCTTGACGCGGACGAGTAGGAAGTATATCTTCCCGACGATGGCGTCCTTCAAATGATACCTACGCCATGCATCAAGTTCGATTGAGAAGCCGACAAGACGAAAGGAGAGGACGTACTTGGATTTATTGTACTCAAACTCAATGTGCAGGCAGTCCTCTATACCGACTTCCATCCGTATCGAATTGTTGCTATCCGGCGGCATCCTGAACGAGTGGACCCATACTTCCTTTTCTTGCTTCACATCTGCCATCCTTCGCGATATAGTTACCCGTATAAAGTAACTAGAGAATGATCAACATACTGAACGTAGCAATACAACAGGACCATACCGAAGCTTCACGTTTATGCCCCGATAACTTTCGTACTGTTTCTCCACATTCTTGAAATTGAAGTCGAATGTTTGTGATTGCCTCAACTCTCCGGGGGAAGCGAGTTCCTGGGATAGCGATAGGAACTCATGGTGGTTACCCCGGTCATAGAACAGCTCTACACGGATACGTATTAGCACACATGGACGCGTCGTTCGCAGCGCCTAATGACCAATATTTCCCACGAATTCGACCTTTACGCCCTCGTGGGTTATTTTCTTGCCGTCACGAACATGAACGATGATCTGCAAAGGACAATGATAAGCAAGCCTTTCAAAGCATCGAGAAAACAGCCACTCGCCTGACCACCAACAGAGTCGCCGTCATAGTAAACCGGACAGGACGTTACTTTTTCTTTCTCCTCTCGCAGCTCAACGGATTTCCTTCCCTCCTCGTCGCTGAGCTTGACGTCCACATCGATCGGCGAGGCAAAGAAGAAAGTAGCCATGCCTGCAATTGAGTGACGGAGTTTGTGGCTGTGTAAAGCATGTCGGAATTCGCCCTCCGCAAGGCGGTTGCGCTCGATACCATTGCTCGCTCCCCTGCGCTCATTAAGGAGCACGAGCAGGACGGCGCGACAGCACTGTCGTCCTTCATTTCCCAGCAATTACCCCCGCTCGATGCGTCCTCGTGCCCTGGACACCCTCCCAGCAAAGTAGACATCCTGAACTCTGACTCGTATGCCGCTGCTCGAAATTTCGGTAACGAAGCAAAAGGCAAAATCGCTGTTCTGAACTTGGCGAGTGATGAATGCCGTGCGGGAGGATGGGCGGTGACCCTGAGTCGGACACAAGAAGAGGCATTGTGCTATTCGTCGACGCTCTATCACACTCTGAGCGAATCGTACTATCCCTGGCCCAATACCGGTCCGAGTTCTGTGGCTGGCGTGTACTCTCCAGGTGTGGTTGTCCATAGGGACGACCTTGACCATGAGCTCGTTGAATTTCCTCGCGAGTCTGGGAAACGTATCGTTGTGGCGATATTGACGGTAGCGGCGCCGCGCGATCCTCAGCTCACCGAAGACGGGCAGCGCTTTGCAGACCCTAGCGTGCTAGAGGATCTGAGAGGCAAGATTCGACTGGTGTATAGGATGGCGGCATCTAACGGGAAGGAATACATAGTACTTGGTGAGTTGCTATACTTATATATATTTTCTGTCAGAGTTTCATGACTGCTGTTCAAGGCGCCATGGGTTGTGGAGCATACAACTGCCCGCCGGTTCTTGTGGCGAATGAGATGAAGAACATTCTTTTAGAGAACGAATTTAAAGGGTGGTTCAAGAAAGTGACCTTTGCCGTCTATAGCAAGGGACAAGGAAATTATGATATATTCAAGGAGGTGTTCTTGGATGTCGTAGTATAGGTATGGTATCCTGGTTGGATTCGTATGTGCGATCAAGGCCAAGAACTGACTGTGTAGCACTTTCGTGAGTAGTATGTGATTGGAATGCCGGTCTTCGGTGCGTGTATCTTATTACAGCGCTTCCGGGAAATAATTTATCAGATGAGGATTGTCGCTCTTCCCAGGTTTGTCGGGGCGTCTTCAGGCGCCCGTCACAGCTTCGATGGAATGCTAAATATTATCAAGTATACTTGTTGCCTGCCTGCCGGTCGTTTATCCATCTTGTCCAATTTTATCTGCCCAATAGGTGACTGGGGTTCCTTCGTCGGTAGCGCATCCGCTCAACACAGGTGGTTTTCTTCAGACCAGTCAGGAGGTCGATATTAAAAACAGCATGTCGACAACAGGTTGGTGAACTCGACCTTCGTTCTCTCAGGATCGGTGTAAAACTGGAACATTGTTTACAAAACTCACCTCCGTGCTCTTTGGGGGCTCAGAGTTGGTTCTACGTTGGCTCAGGGTTCATCTAGCGCTGTCGGATGGATGTGTGCCAGCGGTTCAAGAAAGATTCTATTAAACGCGTTCGTATTACTTACATGCTCGTCCTGCGTCACTACGGAGCATTGGCAGGTATCTTCTTCGCTTGATAAGTTCTTATTACAACCTGGCTGCATTGAATAGCACTTTCATGCGATGCGACCAGAAGCTGCTGACGTAGAGGCGAGATACGAACCGATTCTATATGCACTCGTTTTATCCCAGGCTAGCTACCATCTGCTCCGCTTCGAACCCATTGTGGAAGAACACAAGGGGCAGACGGGAGATAAGGTTTCTTGACTAGAGAACGGTGCGGCTTCTTAAGAATGAGGGCATAGAGGACCAACTGTATCAGCCGCAGCAGTTGCTTTGCAATGGACTCTTTTCTCCTGCTAGTTTCACTTGGTGCCTTACTGTTACATCGCCTGTTGAGCTCGATTCGGCGTCGACGTTTACCTCTCCCTCCCGGCCCCAAGGGTCTTCCGCTCATAGGGAACCTCTGGGATGTGCCCGCAGAGTACCCATGGCTTGCCTATGCTCAATGGGCTGCCACTTATGGCGACGTCTTCTATTTGGATACTCCTGGAAATCCGACTGTTGTAATCAACTCTGCCCAAGCCGCGGCAGATATCTTCGAAAAACGCTCCGGGAATTATTCCGACAGACCAGGTATGGATAGAGAATATTCCGACGTCTCAGAGTTGGTAACGCCGTGCAGATTTCACCATGACACATTTAGCAGGATGGGGAACCATCTTTACTTTCATGAGATATTCGAACTGGTGGAGGTCAGTACATTCGTGGTCTCTGTTGACATTGCCTAATGTCTCTTCGTAGAAAGCATCGTCGAATGTTTCATGAATACTTCCAGCTTCGTGCAGTCCCCGCGTACTATCCCGTACAGATGAAAGCGACGTCGGTCTTGCTACAACAGTTGCTTGAATCTCCCGACGAAACCCCCCATCATCTTCGCCAGTACGCATCGTCAGCAATGTTCATGGAAAGGAAACTGACGACCTTCTAGCCACGCCGGCTCAATCATCATGAAAACTGTCTATGGATATGATGTCAATCCACATGGCGATCGATTTGTAGGACTGGTGGATCGGGCTCTGGAAAGTGCTCATTTCACTGCGGGGTCCTTTCTCGTCGACTACATCCCCAGTTTGCAGTACCTTCCACGTGAGTGTAGGCTTGTTAACAGTCAGATTAACACTACACCTCGCTCGTTTACACAGGGTGGTTTCCTGGTACGAAATTTATGAGCCTTGCAGACGTCTGGAGAAAAGATGTGGAGGCCATGCAAGAAGAACCATTTAAATACGCCTCAGAGTCACTGGTATGTCCTTGTGTCCTCATTCATGCGCAGTTGTCACATTGACTCCACTCAAGAATAATGGCACGGCTCCGTCTTCATTGGTCTCCGTGAATTTAGCGAAGATGAATAATATTGGCGTGTCAGAGAAGAAGGCCCACCTTGAAGTCATCCGAAATACAGCTGCGGTAGCCTTTTCCGGTACGTTGCATTCGGCGTTTCTTACTGAACATCCAAGCTTATACCTTAGTTAGCGGGTGCCGACACTGTACGTTTTCATCGTTTAAAGTCTGTCTTATTGCTCTCATACGCTACAAAGACTGTGCAAGTCGTCGTTTCTGCGATACTCGCTTTCCTTCTTTACCCCGAGGTACAAGCCAAAGCACAGGCCGAGCTCGACGTGGTAGTCGGTCACACCCGGCTGCCAAATTTCGATGACCGCGTGCAACTGCCATATATTAATGCTGTTGTCTTGGAAGCATTGAGATGGAATCCTGTGGTGCCAATGGGTATGTGATTTCATATCCATGAATCGGAGTTCATACCTTTCGATTCAGGTGTGGCTCATCGTTCCGTGAAAGAGGATGTTTATAGAGGTTGTTACATTCCTGCGGGTATGATAAGAGTCCATTTTCTTTGTCGGTTTGTGCTTATCCCCCTTGCAGGCGCGACCGTCATCGGCAACGTTTGGTGAGTGTCAATTGAATGTCAGTCTGCAATATGTAGACTTGACACTCGATGTACTAGGGCCATACTGCACGACGAAAAAGACTATCCAAACCCACTAATCTTTGATCCTAACAGGTTCATGCCCGAGGACGGGAAAGAACCCCAACCGGAACCCACAGCCGCATTTGGTTTTGGGAGACGGTGCGTCTGATATATTCCATCCAACCGTTGCCGTTGCCGATATCTGCCCAGTATCTGTCCCGGCCGTCATCTTGCATTGAATACCGTGTGGATCACCATCGCGTCCATGGCCGCGACTTTGTCTTTCTCCAAGGCTGTGGATTCTGAAGGCCGTGTCATTGAACCCAGTGATACTTATACAGATGGGTTTGTGAGGTAGGTCTTCTGCCCCTGACGACCTTGATGTCCCATACTTCATTTTGAATCCTACACCCAGCTTTCCCGTGCCTTTCAAGTACGCGACCAAGGCACGTTCCGCTCAGGCGAAAGCATTGATAGATTCGGCAGACTTGTAGCGGTTTGGGAGCAATTACTCAGGCATCAGCCTCAATACTAGTGTCTAAATTTATGTCAAAATATGTTTGTTACCAAACGCACGTTTGTAGAAAAACGTGATCTTCCCTCTCTTTTATACGTACTATCAGGGACTATGTCTGCGCGCATAGCAATTGGACGTACCCGTAGGCTGGGCCATTTCAAGCAGGAGAAGACGCATCGCATTCGTACGGAACGCCAGACCGCAGCCGACTACAAAGGACGTGATCCGAGTCAGCAACCAGTGCCAAGATAAAACCGCAAGGGCGATGGTAAACGAAGCAAAGAGAGAGTGGAAGGAAGAGACTACCACTTGGGATTTCCAGATTCTCTGATGTACAGGCGGACCCAATTGACCTCAGTCGATCACAAGCTAGTCAAGTGTTCAAATGCGGGGTAACAGGGGAGCCCGGAGGGTATCTGAGTTCCTTTTCTTCACCACAGGCAACATCTGGGTTAATCGCGGCACCGATACATTGGGAATAGGCGTCTAGTGTCTGGTGTACGAAGGTGAAGCGAACCATTCCTAGGCGAAGAAATTCCGGTCAGACTCCAACCCTCTAGAAATATGACGCAACCGACGTGCCTTCAAGCTTGGGCCATGTCCTGGAAGACGGAGATTTGTCGCATCCACGAAGGAGAAAAGTAACAATTTAGATTAGCATCGAGGCCATCGAGGTCACAAGAACTGGAACGTGTAGTGAAGGGGGTTTGCCGGCCCGTTGATAGAGGAAGAATGAAACTAGAAGGAGATGTACATGGAAAGAAAGTCACATACGGTCAAATAAGTCAACGGTCAAAAACGGCGGTCTCTGCGAGTCAGAGTTACCAAGATGAGTTGAGTAGCCTGAGTAGAACAGGCATTTCTCTGTTTCCTCAACTTGAAGGCCTGATATATACAACGTTAGAGCGATGAGGAAAAACAGGATGAAGCTCGTACTTTAAATTTTACAGTTCTAATTTTTCCTGGCCTAGAATGATCTTTAACTTTAATCAAACAGGATCTCCCAAGTAGAATACAAACGCTCCTTGTCTATATACTCGGAAATAGCCAGGGGAACCTTGTCCCGCCATGTCCCTTTGCCAGACTTGATAGCATTCCTGACTGCAGTCGAACTCTGCGCCAGAAACTCGTCCGAGATCGCCGCCGGCACGACTTTGTCTCTTGCCCCGACCCGCTCCACCGCCGCCCAGACGTCAATCCCGCCGGATCCTGCCCTGGGCGCGTACACGATCCTTGCCCGACTCTCAAAGAAGAACCCTCTCAGCTCAGCAACCATGTCCTTGTAGTACCTCTCTGCAAATACCCTCTCCACCGTATCCCAACCCATCACGAAATCCCACGTCGCGCTTGGCATCTCTGCATGCAACCTTCGCGCCTTGCCTACGAACGTCGGTTCATCGATGACCGCTATATGGAATCCCAGGAGTGCCATCATGCTTTGGCGCTGGGCGATTGTGGCGTCCCCAGGTGCGAGTTTCTTGTCAGCGTTGGTCGTGGAGAGCATGAGGATCCTGGCATCGTAGTCGTTACCACAGCGGGCGAGGGCGAGGTGGGCGAGAGTCGGAGGGTTGAAGGACGAGTCGAGGATGAGCACTTTGGCTCCGTGGCGGAGGTGGGGAAGAAGGGACATCGTGGGTGACGTAATGTTGATGCGATCAGTCGCGATGCCTCTTTCACTTCTACCACCACCATGCCCGAGTTTTCTAACTGTACAGCACTGGATTACCTATAGTAAAGGGAAACGAAATCGAAAACAATAGGTCGTATTGGAATCTGGTTGCATCGAATTTTGCAGCTCAAGGCAGCCCCACCGCCACGATGTGATTACTCCATCCAAAAGACAGGTTCCACATCCCACGTGTCGCCACGGTCAGGTCCCCGGCCCCGGCTGCATTTGCACCCGTTTCCAGTTTGTATTCTTGAAGGTCGGCGCCAAGTTCTGGCGGATTTAAACAGTATACTTCTTAGATGTCACTCGATCAGGCGGTCAATAATATTCCTGGCCATATAGACTATGTCCACATGGTCACAACCTATTGCCGCCTAGTTCCTTTGTCCAAGGCGAGCAGAAATCTACTTTTACTACCGGTATCCGAACCAGTCATTCCTAAATTCAAGTTTGGTTACTGTCAGGCGACGCGACCAAGAGCTGCCGGTGCAGGGGTGAGATACAAGAACTGGTTCCATATGCACCCGTTTGATCCCAGACTATCATCTGTTCTGCTTCAAACCCGTTTGTGAAGAACATAAGGACAGACGAGAGATAAGGTCCTTGACTGACGGAACGGTGCGATTCCTTAAGAATGAGGGCATAGAGGACCAACTGTATCAGCCGCAACAGTTGCTTTGCAATGGACTCTTTTCTCCTGCTAGCTTCACTTGGTGTCTTACTGTTATATCGCCTGCTGAGCTCATTTCAGCGTCGACGTTTACCTCTCCCTCCCGGCCCCAAGGGTCTTCCGCTCATAGGGAACCTCTGGGATGTGCCCGCAGAGTACCCATGGCTTGCCTATGCTCAATGGGCTGCCACTTATGGCGACGTCTTCTATTTGGATACTCCTGGAAATCCGACTGTTGTAATCAACTCTGCCCAAGCCGCGGTGGATATCTTTGAAAAACGCTCCGGGAATTATTCCGACAGACCAGGTATGGATAGAGAATATTCCGACGTCTCAGAGTTGGTAACGCCGTGCAGATTTCACCATGACACATTTAGCAGGATGGGGAACCATCTTTACTTTCATGAGATATTCGAACTGGTGGAGGTCAGTACAATCGTGGTCTCTGTTGACGTTGCCTAATGTCTCGTCGTAGAAAGCATCGTCGAATGCTTCACGAATACTTCCAGCTTCGTTCAGCTCCGGCGTACTATCCCGTACAAATGAAAACGACGTCGGTCTTGTTACAACAGCTGCTTAAATCCCCCGATGGGATTTTTCATCATGTTCGCCAGTACGTACTGATATCAATGTCCGTGGAAAGGTGACTGATGACCTTCTAGCCACGCCGGTTCAATCATCATGAAAACCGTCTATGGATATGATGTCAATCCAAATGGCGATCAATTTGTGGCACTGGTAGATCGGGCTCTGGAAAGTGTTCGTATCACTGGGAATGTTGGTACCTTTCTCGTTGACTACATCCCCAGTTTGAAATACCTTCCACGTGAGTGTTGGCTACCTGTCAGATTCTCAATTAATCCTCACTCGTTCATACAGGGTGGTTTCCTGGTACGAAATTTATGAGTCTTGCGGACGCCTGGAGAAGAGATGTCGAGGCTATGCAAGAAGAACCATTCAAATACGCCTCAGATTCACTGGTATAGTTGCACATCCTCATTCATCCTCATTGATCACACTGACTCAACTCCAGAATAACGGCACGGCCCCGTCTTCATTGGTCTCCGTAAACCTGGCGAAGATGAAGAATATCAGCGTGTCAGAGAAGAAGACACACCTTGAAGTCATTAGGAATACTGCTGGGGTAGCCTTTGCCGGTATTCATTCAGTGTTTCTTGCCGAGCATCTAATCTTACGTCTTGTTTAGCGGGTGCCGACACAGTAGGGTTTCGCTTTGCGTATCATTTGAATTCTTCTTATTGTTACACAGACTGTGTCGACCATCCTTTCTGCAATACTTGCTTTCCTTCTTTGTCCCGAGGTACAGGCGAAGGCACAAGCTGAGCTCGACGCTGTGGTCGGGCACGCCCGATTGCCAAATTTCGATGACCGTGCACAATTGCCATATATCAACGCTGTTGTCTTGGAAGCATTGAGATGGAATCCTGTGGTGCCAATGGGTATGTGATTTCAAATTCATGGAATCGGAGTTCATAGCTTTCGATTTAGGCGTGGCTCATCGTTGCGTGAAAGAGGATGTTTATAGAGGATATTACATTCCTGCGGGTATGACTAGACTGCGTTTTCTCTGTCGGTTTATGCTTATCCCCCTTGTAGGCGCGACCGTCGTCGGCAACGTTTGGTGAGTGTTGATTGAATATCATTGTAACATCTAGGCTTTAAATTGACACTCGATGTACTAGGGCCATACTTCACGACGAGAAAGATTATCCAAACCCACTAGTCTTCGATCCCAGCAGGTTCATGCCCGAGGACGGGAAAGAACCCCAACCGGAACCCACAGCCGCGTTTGGTTTTGGGAGACGGTGCGTCTGATATATTCCATCCAGCCTCAGCCGTAGCCGATATCCGCCCAGTATCTGTCCCGGTCGTCATCTTGCATTGAATAGCGTGTGGATCGCGATCGCGTCTATGGCGGCGACTTTATCTTTTTCCAAGGCCGTGGATTCTGAAGGCCATGTCGTTGAGCCTAGTGATACTTATTCAGATGGCTTTCTGAGGTAGGTCTTCTGCCCCTGACCACTCTGATGACTACTTCATTTTCAACTTCACACTTAGCTTTCCTGCGCCTTTCAAATGCACGATCAAGGCGCGTTCCGCTCAGGCGGAGGCATTGATAGATTTAGCAGAGTTGTAACCAAACACTTTCATATGTCTACAACTTGGATGTAGTGTTTTTGAGAGCACTGGCTGGGCGGTCTGAGTCGGGTATTACTATTTACTTATCCGAATTCACTCGAGACTTCCGCCAGAGAATATATATCCAAGCATGCTATATAAACAGAAATTTTCTAGGTAAATTTTGGTAGTATTGGCCTCCTTGCGAAAGCTGGTTTCTTCCACTGAAACAACATTGGTGGGACAGCTTAGGATCAAGATTTTAGGTAAATAGAACCCGTCCTCCACTATTGATGAGGTTCTTCAGCACTCGTTCGCTTTGCCCGGTGAAGTGGTAGGCCATCGCAGGGCGTAGCAGATCCGCCTGCTCCCGCCCTAAGCGTACACAATCCTTGCCCAGCTCTCAAAGAAGAACCCTCCCAACTCAGAACTTTTGACGCCGTGTTGCTGCTAAGCCCCCAGAAGCTCCCGCCAAACGTTGTCCGGAAAATTTGTGGAAATTGGACCTCAAATATCCAACTTCGGTTCCCTGCGCAAGGATTGGACGAGGATAAAATGAGTTTCTCGTGATTTCTTTGTACAAACTTGCATTATCTGCAGTGCCGATACTACTCTTTTAGTTGCGGCCACCACCCAATGTCGGAGATTCTGCATCGGCGTTTTGAGACAGAACATGTGGAACGGCCTTTATCATGTTCAGCCATAGCAAGCAACTGCCTGCCTGATCACTACATTCTTACGAAATTACTTGACTGGCGTACTAGTCGTACTTCATAAGCTTAATCACCACTAAAAGCGCGTTGTTTCTACTAGAGTACCTTGTTCGTTACGCTCGTATATGCATACGAACAATATCAACCGACTTTTGCTTTGAGATCCTTCCAAAACGAAGTGAATAGCACACCACCGATACCAACGAGCGCAATCTCCAACCCAACATAGTTTGCCATTCCGACAGCGACCCCACTTCCTCCCCAGATAGCACCTGTAACCCTTCCGGTGAAATTGCTGTATTGAATTGCCAAAGACGTCCAATTGTTCCAATCTCCTGGTGTCTGTTTACTCAACAAGCTCAAGGTGACCGTGCTTGCCAAATTGAACCCAAGAGCAACCGCCCACCAACATGCCACCACAGCGACCGCATGAACACGATCGTCACTTGCCTCCAACAATGCAATGAAGACTATCAGTGAGGCCATCCCAAGGGCAGAACCGACCGCTAGGGTAGTTCGGTCTTGATAACGGCGAGCATATATAACGTTGAGCAAAAGGAACGGGAATGTTGTCAGACCGCCGAGGGCAATATAATTTCCAGAGGAAAACGGCGTCCAGTGCAGGTTCGAGACTGAGGACGAACCAAACACGGGCATATTGGCTTCCCAAGCTCCAAGTATGAAGAAACAGGTCATGGCGAACCAGCACATGCACACACAGACGGCCAATTGGGACGAGGAAAGCCGTTGGCGAGCTGGAGGGGGGATCGACGGAACGGGTGAGGCAGAGACGGGATGGTGACGGGAAGCCAATGAAGGATGCGACATTGCCTCTGAAGGCGTCTTTTCAGCTGAGGACATCACAGTCATCGGAATATCCTCCGCAGCCTGCTCTACCGGGCTGTTTCCAGCTCTGGGTTGCTCGTCAACGGGATCCTTGTACCACTTCTGCACCACTCCCCAAAATACCATCCAGACACCGGCCATTATCCATGCAGGACTCGTGAACCCATTGAACCACCTGTTTGCAAAGCCGACCTCCTTGTATAGCAGACCACCGACGAACGGACCAAGGGTCATTCCCACTCCTTGTCCCATGACGAGCCAGCTCGCTAGGGTTGTCCGGCGGCGGATCCCGACGATGCGTGGATCTGCGCAGTAGCGCTTGTGGTACATCCATATGGAGAAGCCGATCCCATTGACGATACGCCCAAGGAGGATCAGGTAGAGATAATGCACTGGGTATGCCAGGGCGTACAGGAGGAGCCCAACGATGGATGATGCACAGCTAACGTGTAAGGGTAACTTGTACCCTCCTGAGAAGATGATGAGAATATATGGTAAAATACAATGGTGTTTTTCCAACGCACCTCCATCGTATTTCAACAAAGGCACTACCGCAATCGCAGCAAAGACGGTAGGTATACCGATGACCACACCAGAGAACGTAGAATTTCCCCCCAGGTAGATCGCATAGTCGTTGGACGATGACACGATGATAAAGAAAGAGATCTAAAGCCCGTAAGTGTGGTTTTTACGCGCAAAGACTGAGAACGAACCTGTAATAAAATGTTTGAAGTGATAATGATGACAAGTGACGGCAGCTGGGGCAACTTCAATTCTGGATCCGTAGTACTACTTGGTTCATCGTGGAGAGTATTCCAAGGCGACACGGTGAACCACGGCGATGCGGTCGTCGCAGTGGCCATTAGAAAGTCGTATTAACGACGACGTCGGGTTTTGTAAGAAAATAAAGTTGAACATAAGCCGGTGGGTCAAGTTCGTTATCATGAGTCAAAGCCAAAGTCCGTGGCGTTCGGCGCTCCGATCAATTTTTTTTTTTTGTAGAGCGTTATGCATATATGCACTCAGTAATTCCGCAACTAACTATGTTAATTCAGATTACTCACTTGGGAAGGGGGCGGGCCCCTGCTATGAGAAGACAAGAAGATAACCTAACCTAAGTGGCCAAACCGGGGGTCTACGCGGGGAAATGCGTTATCGCACAACTTCTGAAGTTAGTGTGGGGCTCTGTGCCTGCCTCGAGGCCGCTTCCGGCCCGGTGGCACCATACCCACTAAAACCCCGTACTGGTCAATCCAGTCCTCCGGCAAAGCCCTCTCGCCGTATAGCGTTCCGCGCCAAGTCGATAAGACCGTCGTTTTCTTCAAAGCTTTGGATCCATACTTGTTCTTATTGGTCAACAGACGGTCTATTGTTAACCTTCGATTCATCGCATCGGTCCACATGCGTCGGACCTCTTCATTGGTGTGCCGTGTGGTAGGGTCGGTGTCGTCGCACTGCATACGTCGCTCCGAGAGCAATACCATATGTTGGCTCAATCCACTCCTTTCCTTTCCGTTCCCATAGGTTCTGTGTCATTTGCCATAGCGTATTGCGCCCTTCAATCAGGCAGTCGACGAGGATGTGTTCCATGGTCTCAGTTACCTTACAGTACAGGCACTCACCTCGTGTTGCGTATTGAGGGCCCAAATGTTCCCAGAACGAGCCAATTCTGAAGGTGTTCTGTAGTGCCTTCCAGAGGAACCCCCTTATGGGCTTTGATATATCCTTTCGGGTCGCTGTCCATACTCTATCTTCTATGGGCTCCACCCCGTTCACTTCTTTGATAGACGCCATCACACGTTGGATTGTGATTCGGGCAGATTGTCGTTCTTTCACCTCCGTCCTCGTGAGTACGAGTTTGTAAGCCTGGCTTTGGGTCAACCTTGATAACCTAGCACCTACCACATCGAATTCATGTTCTATATCTGTGTCGACTGGAAGTGCCTGTCCGATGTCTAACATAGCACCTTCGCCTGCCAGAATATCCGCACCCTCATTTCCGATGTCGCCGTTGTGGCCTTTCACCCACTTAAAGAAAATCGGAGCACCATGCTGTCTCAGAATAGCAATGGTTGCTCTCCACAGTTCGCTGTTTGGTACGTCCACCCAGCCACGGTCTTCCCACCTCCTCAGGTGCATGCAGAGACCTTCAATCACATATTTTGAGTCTGACATTGTTACTAGTGTCTCGTTTTGCATTGCCGCAAGGACACGTTCTAGCACAGCCCGTAGCTCAGTTACATTGTTAGTCTGGTGCGGTCCTTGCAGTCGTACTGCGAGGTTTCGCCCATCATCCTGTCCATACCAAACTCCTGCTCCTGCTCTCGCTTCAGTAGTTCCAGGATTGTGTGCGCTTCCATCTGTATACGCCTCCGATATATCGAAACCTTCGCTATGGCCTTAGTCTCAATACCACCCTGAATATGAAGCAAGCTGTCGACATACATGAAGGTACTGTCACAAGAATACTATAGCTTATTGGCGACAAGTGCCTGCATTATTTTCACGACAAAAGACGAATACGAAGACACAGTATATCGAGGTCTGCATTCAAAATGACGCTTTGGAACTAGCCTTACACTCCGCTACTACCAGCGGCAAAGTCCCTCCCGTCGTCGTCTCCTTGAATAATCTGTACATTAGATATCTCAGCTGCCTTGGGAGGAATCATGATTGGCTCGATATAAATGCTGCCTCTTGTTTCCCCCCAAACAGGCGTCGGGGTGTATCTCCTGTTCACCTTCCCAACACTCTTAATCCTCGCCACAGATGATCGCCTCCTGTCCATCTCGCCAACAAAAGGATCTTTGCCACTATTCGGCACGGCATCTGTCTCGTCGTAAAGACTGCGCGCCTTTGAAACGTCGCTGTCTCGCCGCATGTGAGGTGGGATCGATGTGGGTGATGCTACGAAAGACATTGCACTTGGCCGTCGATGCCGCTCCACTACCCCACTTGTTGACGACTCGAGCCATTGGCTAGGGACGTTCCGAGGACGAAGCAACGATCTTCTGCGGACTTCATCCTGAGTTTTCCCTTTGTCCAGGTCATAGATGGAGGTGGCTGGAGTCGTTTGCTGAGTAGAGGATTCTGACTCTCGTATGGTTATTCCTGGTGTACTGGTGATGGTGTAGCCATCCGAGTCTGTAGTTTGAAGCGAAAGCGGAATGGAGTAATTTCTCATGCTTCGTGAACGCAGCGGAGAAGGGATAGGCGTCCTTCGCTCTGTTGGAAATTCTTCCTCCGTCTCTGGCCAAGGAACGAGACCGCTGACTGTTCTCCTGGACTTTCCCCTTGGGGTTGGTATCATAGAATTCCGTTCGACGAGCGCCCGTGGAGGCAATGCCGGAAATTGGGATGCCAACTCATGAACTGCATGCAATGAATCTCCACTGGACTCTGACGCAGCGTTCAGTGTTCCGGGAAGAATCGATCCTCGAAGGCCCGTACTGGAATTGTAGGATGAAGGTGCGGAGTCATCTCCTGCAGAAGAGTCATCTGCACCGGGGCGGGAAGTGACAGACGCGTTTGGACTGGTAATATCCAGGGAAGAAAAGCGTCGCATTTGCAACAACGGGGTACCTTGTGCAAAGTGAATGGTGACACGTTGTGCAGAAGGTTCCGTTTTGAGGGAAGCCAGTTGGTTCATTCCTGGCAGACCAGAAGGAGCTCGAGGCGCTATACCTCGCCCAAGGGCTCGAGTCGCTGTATGAAATTCTGTCGCAGATGGGGATAATTGGCGAAAGGTACTCGATTGAGGATTAGAGATAAGAGGTCTGAAACGAGAGTCGCCATGTTTCTCCTTCCTTTTTCCTGGAAATCCGTTTTCAGCTCGAAACATTGCAAAGTTCTCAACAGTATCCAATCTAGATACAGTCAGATAGATCCCAATATCTTGAACATCACGGATACTCACCCTTTTACAACGCCGATACATAAACAGGCTCTCGCCAACAGTCTCAACACTCGGCGAATCAAAGCGCCAGAAAAGCCTGTGTGCGCAAATCCCACGACTGTTTCAACAGTACCGAGCTTCAGGCCTCCAGAAACCCAGCCAATTCCCCTAAATAAATAAGCTTGATCCGAGGACGACGCTTCTAAATTTCTTTGCCCGCGTAAAGCATTGATGAGACGGAAGAAGGCAATGCAGAAGTTGATGGCTTGGTATATCGTAAAAAGTGAAAGTGTTAAGCTGGTGAAGAATGTCCAGAGATCGTGATCACGGTCGGTCCTAAAACCGATAAAAATGCTGCCAGTGTCAGTTGCTGGAACAGAGAGATCAATGGAGAACTCTGAACACAATCAAAGTGTACTGACCACGATGTGTGATACCGAACAGGGATGCCAATTCATTGAGTATGATTATGGCGGGAATGAAGAATAGTAACATAGGCTGTGTGATTTTTCGAAAACGGCTCGGGAGGGATTCGAAGAGCTCGGCCCGAGTGAAGAGAAAAAGAAACGTGGTATAGAATAATATTGGAAGTGAAGATGCAGCGCCTGGAAAGCGGGATTTCAGAGCTCATCGCAGCGCCTGAGAGGATCTGTTCTACTCACCCACGATAACATCCATGGTTTCAAATGTCCTTAGGTTATCCCGCGCAGCAGGTAGCATGTGAGAAATCAAGTCGAGAATTGCCAAAGTCAAATACGACCACCCTTCGACAGTAAGGAGCAGGTGTCGCCTGAAATTATATTGTCGTTCACAAATGGACATAGACAACGATCACAAATTGATACTCACCGACCTGCGCCCCGGTTGGTGAAAATCAATGAGGTCGAAAAAATAACTTCCACGGCTGAAGGGATTACGAGAACCACGTATTGGATCCTAGTAAGCGATTCACAGCGCAATATCGAGGCTGATGAGAGGCACGGCAATCCCATCTAGTCAATAAACAAGGACGCTGAGCATTTCAGAGACCAGCTGAAAGGAGCCCGAAGAAAGAGCGATTCCGGTAAAACGAATGAACAATACAGGGCCTGCTGTCGTCAAGTAAAAGTCGAGCGTAGGAAATATGGGAATGATATGAGCTGAAAAGGTTGCGACCAAATCATCACGCTTACGGTGCTCTATACGGAAGAGCCGTTGCCGGATATGAATTCCGTAGTAACCGTTCTGTTGGCAAGCTGCTCAGCTTGAGGTTGCTAGGATCATAGCGGCGCTGCCATTGGATAGAGTACATCAGCTTTGAAGTAATGTCAGCTGATGCCACTGCCATGATGCAAGCACAGTGACACCTCCCGGGCCCGGTGGAGGTATATCAAGATGCTGATTCGCATTGATGCTGCATATTACGCTGAAACAATTCAATTATCGGCATTCAGGGTCTTGGTAAGTTCTAAAATATGGCTCCAGTATGCTCCTCCAGTCAGGCCAAAGCCCTACAAAAGAGCATTAGATGTAAGACATCATGCAAACATTATTATATAGGTCACCTTTTAGGAATGGAACAAGATCGAGTACAACATTAAATAATTGATGACTGCGCTGTCAGGAAAAATAATGGTGAGAAAGTGCACACAGTCCTTATTCCGGCATCCCGGCACCACTCATTGCCTAGTTACCGGCGGCGATTCGATCTTGGTCGTTTCTTTCAACTTGAACGCGTTGGGTCGCGCATACCCGCCTGCAGACAACATATCAATCACAGATATCATCTCGAGAGCGTCCTTATATCTTCATCTATCTCCTGGCCGATAGCGCAGCATTGTTGGGGACTGTGACGGTAAGATGTCTGGGTAGGATGAGTAAGGTATCTGGAGCCAGTGCAATAACGCTCCCGAGCACTGGAGCATCGCCATTACTTCCTCTTCGTCGCGAAACTGCTCTACAGAGACCAATGATTCCTGATTTGATGGCGTCTATGAGCAGTCTCGTACCGTTACCAGGAATGTTCCTCCAATAAAGAAATGCTGCTAAGTATGGATATCAGTCTGCCGGTGTCAACGCACGCCTGCACTCGGCCCTCTCGGTCTTAGCAGTGACTCGTTCGTCTTTTCTCTTACTTTCTCTATTCTTCTTGCTGATGCTAGAAGGAAATTGGAACATTGTAGAATATGATGACTCAAACCATTCCTTGGTATATAAACTCATACATATCATTGTATTAGGATAATCTAACCAATTTACTACTTTCAGTACCCCTCACACTGCGTGAACCCTCAGCTATGCTTAGCACTTTCCGACACCATTCCGAAGACTATGCTTAGCGCTTGTCTTCACCTCTGCCCCCGTAATAGCTTTCCGCATACAGGGTTTCCATATCGGTAATTGCTTCGCGCTTACTGTCTTCCTTTATCTCACAAACCGGACCACTCACGAACCTTCGCCGGAATCCATTATATTCACTAACGACATACATCTCTCGTAATCCATCCCACTTCGCTTCGATCATTGCTGCCTCGCGCACCCATATCCGGATTTTGGCGTATTCCTAACAAATGCTCTATTTGCCATAGAACTTTGGGATATGAACGTGACTGGTGACGCGAGCTTACTTGATTCCAAGTCGAAACTCAACTTTGGAGCATGCCATACTGTAGGCGAGTATATGGTTTGCCATGGCCCAAGCGGCGTCACACCAAAAGTACAGCTTGGGCAATATTTTCCCCGCGGAAATTTTTTATGAGACTGATCAATTCCAATCAAGCTGAAATACGTGCACGTTACGCATCAAGCTTATACAAAAATTTAGGTCGTGTTACGTGTGATGCATTGCAATTATACACTCGCCTACAGAATACTACTGCCATGCATCAAGTGGCCCGCTGATACCTTGGGTTCTCCCGTCTGTTCACGCGCCTGCAGTCCATAGGGAGATCGACCATTCCTCAGCATCATCAGCAGTACGACAGGGCTTACAATTCAACCCGGTGCCTTAACGCAAGACAAGGGCTAACGAATCCCCAACAACCACATGCTACTCCAATGAGAACCAAGGAGAACCTGCGTTTGCTGCTCATAAGCCGACAGTTCCATTTTCAAGGGCCCGCATCTTCTCCGCTGTCCCTGTCGCGTACCTTGCGCAGCCAGTGCGTGTCGTCCCAGTCCTCGGAATGGACAATAGTTAGGTACAACGCAGCACCGTTGTTTACGGTCTTCTCAAGATGATACTGTCCCATTCGGTGCTATTGGGCACACGGGTATTCAGAGGAGTGTATCTTTTGCACATTGTGGCAATCAAGATACGACTTCGTCTCTTGATCAGCTTGACAATCGGATTTTTACGAAGCATGCCTTTTCCCACTGAACAGGAATCCACAAGGTGATATGTTCTTTCCAAATTTATGCGAATTCCACCATCAAACTCACGCCGAAACAATGGCTTGAAGTTTCAAAAAGTCCGGAGTACCAAGACCAGTCACCTGTTAGGCATGCAGATTGAGCGCATTGTGATATGTGCATAAGAGGTAAACTCACAGGGTCCCAGCCTTTCCCAGCGGAAAAACCTGGAAAGACACTGATTACAACCCACGACGAAGACAAGAGTTTTAATAGGTGTCTACCTTGAGTGCCGCATCCCGGATTAGTTCCAGATACAATATCATTGAACCCTCCTGGGTTAGCGTAGATCAACGGATTAATGAATCCCAGCGAGCTCTGACCGTTTGCTAGACGGAAGTCGTTTAACAGCGATATCACACCTGCTGTTGTCTACCATGAATTGAGCTAACGCATTCATGAAAATGGGAAGCTTTAGCATACCGGTGAACTTGCGCTGGTTCCACCAACTAAGAAAGCGCCACCGCCGATGACTACAACGAAGTTCTGGCCTTGGGCTGCGACATCAGGATATGCACGTCCACCAGGGCTACTCGAACGTAAGAACTGGTATCCAAGGTAACAAAAGTGATTCAGTGACTGACTTGAAAAGTCCTGAGAATCTGCTACCCAGTCCTTCCACAAAGCCGTTCACAGCATTGAGTTGATAACTTGGCGTCGGGAAGAGTCGAGAAAAGCCACCGCCCGAGAAGTCAACAGCAGTTTCGGGATTGATACCAATGGTGCCGCCGACAGCGGTAACTGAATGGTATCAGTACTTCCATTCTGATGGTGTCGTCGTCGTTGGTCTTACCAAATGGACAACTGAGAGGAAGGAATCATTTAATCATGAATAACGGAAGGAACAAGTCACCCCCCACCTTGCCGGAAATGCAGGCTGGAACAATACAGTATTGTTGCCGTCGTTGGTTAGACAGTCACCGCCGCCAACGCTAGATAGATGATGAACAATGGTCATCGATCCCATGGCAGCACGCACCCATCGTCTCCGCTAGAAAAGAGAGCCGTAGTGCCTCTAACGCCAAGTTCCGCAAATAAATTGCATACGCTAAATGCGTAATCGTCAGGGACCTTCACTCAGGTAAGTCCAGGTAAACATTGACAACGTGCATAGATACACACCGTCTGTTCATCGTCACCGTAGGACGTAGAGATAGTCTGAGGAATCGTGTCTTGGGCAAGCACGAAATTCAGCCAATCGAGGTATGGTTCATTTGTGTTCGTGGGCGTCTGAGAATCAGGATCGAAGGGCGGCGATCCACCAGTACTGGACGGAACATGAAGGAGGCAATTAGCAGAAAATTGGAAGGTCTACAAACCTATAATAAATATTCGGAGTAGGAAATGACATTCCTTCCGTATATTGAATGTCCAGATTCGCCTTCGGGGATAGTGATGAGTATATTATATCACGAAACAGGTGACTCGCACCTCAACACCAGGGTCCGTTTGGTTGTCTCCGCCATTGTTAACTGTTACGGTGTCAAAAGAGGTTCCAACTGCATTCGGTAAGAAGGCAGTAAAGAAGGTCTACAGCAAGGCAACGAGCGGGGAATAAGCATGCTATTTTTCAAAGGTGACCGACCGAAAGACTTACCTGCAAATCCGCGCGATTTGCAAACTCATCCAAATAGCCAGCGATACCGAGTGAATTGACATCGGTGGCCTGGGGGACGTAACCTGTAGCTGTTGTGGCGTCAATCCTGGGTAATTAGGGCATGACATTAATCTAGACCAACTGTTATAAAGCACTTTTAAGCAGGCCGGAGTGATTTGAGAGGCACAACTCCTTGGAGGCACCGCTTCAGGTGACAGAATTGAACCTACTTCGTCAGCACCGTTAGATTGGATGAAATGCGTGGCCTTCATGCTGCGTAGGGTACCAAAATAGGTCGTAGGGGACACCACATTTATGTGGTTATGCAGTTCACGAGGTAGCGAATAACTCAAGGTCCTAACAACGTAGGACGACGAGTTAGAATGCCGGTATAACCCGTATTTTGCACCTAGCATGGTCTCCGCCTGAGAGATGGTCATCGGAATGACGATCCATTCTCCTCCTCCGGAGCGGAACGTGATGTCGTCAGTCTTGAGGCCATGATGGGAAAGCCAAGACTCGACCGCTTCAACAGAGTCGGGATGAGGAGCCACCAAAGCATCAGCTTCCTGCTTTGACAGATGTTTTCCGTACCTGCCGGGCCCGAACCATCAGGCAACATTTCCGCCACTGTGAGCTCAAAAGTACATACCGATCGTGTTTTGGGTCGCTGATTTGATATAAACTGTCGATCAGCTCATCAATCCTATTTTGCTTGAGGCCGATGCGCATTTCAAGGATATGTTCTGGATCGGGTGAACGGACGTGCTCCCATCCGCGGGGAATCTCCGCCCAAGAATGCTTCTCGACAAGATCACTCCATCGTTTGGTAGCGAATGGGTTAGCGATGACACCGAGGGGCGGGGCAGCGCCCAGAAGGAGGACGAAGGACCAGAGCATGCCAAGTTTGAGAGCAAGAGTAGGGCCAAAGAGTTCACCACGCCAGCATAACCTGGGAACTTATACCTGTAGCCCATGCTATCAGACGTATCGTGGAACATTGTAGCCGGCCACCGCTGTAGTGGTTTCATCGATGGCATCAGAGCACGAGAAGATATTGTTTGACGGACGTGCGACAAGAGCTGGGAACGAAAAGTCGCCCGTGCCGGAAACAAGGTTCCCAGCTGTAAAATGGAAGAATCCCGAGAGCCCGAGACGTTAAATAAACCCATCATGAGAATTATCCTCCTTGTAACTTCCTTGTTAGGGAAGAACTGTCGAATTTGAATGTCATATCCATATGGTCCAGAAGGGAGGGCCTAGAATTGTTCCCCCAGAATCAAACATCACCGGAAATATCACAAGGGCAATAATGTATGTCTAAGCGCTTTTGAGTCGCGTTAGGACGCGTTTCCAAGTCGACGCTGCAATAAGTTGAGGTTAAGGAACACGATAGTAGCCCTGAAGACCTTCGGAGCCGCGATCCGAGCCGAATGCCGTTAGTGTCACGGTCACAGATGGCACTGCCGCTTTCCTAGCAGGGGTCTAGTTTTTTGTTTTTGTATGTAATGCCTACCCTGTGAAATTGCATTTCGACTCAATATCCTTTGAGGACGGCGCCGTCAGTGACAGCGTCTCTCTTTCCTTCCGACGGATCCACTCCTTTTACCTTGACCACCACCCTCTTTTCGTCCTTTTCATGTCGCATGCGCGCAAACTGCACTTTACCGATTTTTTGCGGAGTCATGGTAGCGGCCACACCAGCCATCGACGTGCTGGGAACGAGCAGCCGACATCTACACTGGTGTACGAAGAACCTGTACTGGAGCATCTCAATAAGAGCAAGAGTTCCCGTATCCCATTCCTAGGACGCGCCAGGAAGAAATCTGCGGTATCTGATGGGCGTAGTACTTTTGAATCTCGCGCTATCGATGATGGGCAGCGACCGACATCACTGCCAGATGAGGTGTATGTTGTCCCCCCTTTCATTACATCGTGATATTGGGTAGCACTAATTTATATACTCAGTAACGCTCTACCATCGGATTCGTCTGTCTCCCATTCTCATTCCCATGCTTCAACCAGTGCATCTGATGCCCACTCGTTATTGGGCTCGAAAATTGCTGTTCGCATTGCACATTCTATTCCGAAATCCACGACCAAGCCTACACGTTTATCATCGCATAGTGCTTCAGTCAACGGATACACCTCCGACTCGCTGCTATCTCCAATATCTAGCCCTCGCTCCACATCCATCGATACCACCATTTCTGATGCCAGTCACAAGCGCCGTCCGGCGATGCCACGACCCAAGCAGCCTACAATAACTGTTTCCCTAACTCCCGACAATCTCAGCGAATACGGTGATCTTTTTACTCAACCTCGTAAAAAAATTTCCCCCGCCAATCAACAGTCTTTGGCGCATGACGATCGAGCGTATCAAAGCGATACCCAAACCAAGTCCCTTCCACGGCTAGCAACGCCGGGAATCCCTCCATTACCGAAATCCCCACCGGCAAAGTTGCGTGACACCCGCAGTCATACCGATGATGCCGTATCTTTGAAATCGACGCGGAGTACGCGTAGATATCGCGTCGAAGATGGTTCCAGACATTCAGGAGAAGAATCAGAGTCACTCACCACACTTTCTATGCCGTCATTAGCCGGTCGTCGCACTTCACTGGAGACGCGTCGAATGCTAGGATCCATGTCGTACTCTTCTCAGGAACAACGGCCGTCGCAACTAGCATCTCCTCACGAGCCTCCCACCATTCCCCTCCCAGAACCCCCGCCTCTCCGCCCTCTACCTGATGTTCCCCCTCCGATAACGTCAACAGGCTCGAAAAGCATAGTGAATGGTCGACGTCGAGCCCATACCATGTCTTCAGTTTCACTGCCACCAGTGCCTTGCCCTCCGTCCTCGGCGCCATTATCTCGTGGATCTTTGGACAGAGGATTGGATGATGAGAGATCCAAAAAAGAGAACGACGATCTTGATATCAATTTGGCGTCTGTGGAACAACTGCGACAGGCGTTAAAAGACCGGTCTCAACAAGTAGATCAATTGCTCAAAGCTGCTAAAGCGCATCTATCGGAGAAGACTGACCTTGAACAGAAGATTGCCCTCTTGGAGAAAGAAGCCGCTCGACGAGAAAAGGAGATACAAGGGCTCACCTGGCTGATCAACAATCGAGGCGCCACGGAAAGCCCGATGATTCTAGCCGCTTCTAAATCCACAAGTGCACTGCAAGCAGAGAAAAGCACCTTCATTCCCTCCTCGCCATCTGTATCAAAAAATCCCGCGTACCGATATCTTAACACCGAATGTGATTCGGGAGCAGACTCTCATCAGACGTCCGGTGGCGAGTCAACGACAGCAGTGCGAACGCCACGACCTAAACGTTACAGTAAAGTGCCGGTAAAACTGACCCTTTCACAACGATCGTCTCTACGTAACGGCGGTGGTTCCGACACATCCATTCCCTCTGTTCCTACTTTGGATAAGCGAGCATCAGTCTCTTCGGTCGCCTTCTCAGCCGCGTCAACGTCATCAACATCGTCCTTGATACCTCCGAGTCCGTCAACGTCAACGTTGTCAGTCATCCCCGAGGGCGACCTTCCACCAATACCACGCAGGAAAACATCGCTCCCGTCACCGTCCTCTCGCGATCCAGCAATCATGGCTGCTATCATCCGGAGTCGGGAAAAGGAGCAGAAGCGTGCGTCAAAACTGCCCATGTCGGTGCCATCGACGTCCGCTCCTACCCCAGCGGCTGCATACGCAGCGAACTTGAAGCAAGGCCCGTCTATTGCGCAGGTGTTAGCTCATCCGTGAAGTTAACTGACGGTACTCTTTCAATCTATACATGCGGCTGGCAACGTTGTTATCAAAGATGTAGTACGGGTTTCTTTGCTACTGGTGTCGTATTCTGTTCTGACTGTATCACAGGCAAATCCGCATGTTGTACATTATCTTCGGCTGCATGGGTGTGTCAAAAGTAGATATTCTTTCTTGTTGGCGAACCCAGTCCAACCATTCTCCGTATACTGATTGCCGAGCCCATTTGGATGATTAACCATATCATTATTTCGTTCCTTTGCTTCCACTTTAGACTGCATTTACATTGATTTATCAGCAGATACCTTCTCACTAATTTATAGTATTTGTATGTCTAGATGAATAACAAAGGGCTACCTTACGACTGCATTTAACGTTGTATCAAAAGGCCTCAAAACATGTTGAGTCATTCTTAGTAGGAATTTATAACAACTTCTAGATCGCTTTGCTGTCTAATTGAGGAGACGGTTTGTTACTACTGGACCAGGCATAGAACATAAACTCTACTGAGATTCAGGTGTTATTTCTTCTTCTTCGTTCACATCTTCCGGTCCTTCAGGCTTATCGGTTTGTACAAGTACCAGTCAATAACAAGCCATTATTTAACGAAAATCAACGTACGGCTGTCAAAGTAGCCTCGAGACCAAAGTGGTCGCTCACCCACAACTCCCCACATTGCAATCCCTTTCCAATCTTTTGTGGCGGCGTGATATCGAATCTCGTCTTCCCAGCTGGCGTATAGGACAATATCCTGTCCATACGAGACCTGGGGAATTCGCCTGCACCTCCTCCCTGTTCCCCCCAGGTAAATGCATCCTCGTCGTCGAGCTCCGATGCGGTGTCAACCAGCTCTAGACTGAGGAGCGCATCATCAAAATCTTGATCAAACGCGTTCAAGTCACCCGCCACGATGCCCCCCGTGGACGAGTGCCTCAACAGCACGGCACATTCCTTCAACTGATGAAGCCTGTTGGGCCTCCCCGTCGCCATGGACTCCAAATGCGTATTGACCACCCTCAAATTCCGTTTGAAGCCCCGTGTGCTGACCATACGAAGGTCAAGCACAATAGCTGAACGCTCATGCTCGGTTCGCCCATAAAACACGATCTGCGCTTCTCGGATGGGGACCGTCCGTTCGACGAGAGTGACATTGCCGTATTGGTAATGCGGCCCAGGCCACTTGGCGGAGTCGACAGGCGTCACGGCGAAATGGTCCCGTACCCAGTCAGTATTCAGCAGTTCTTTCAGGCACTCAGGTCTCACTTCTTGGAGCAAAATGCAGCAAGGCCCTGGCGACTGTCCGTCGTCGCATTTGAAGACGTCGAACTGGAGGTACTCTAGAGCCGTGTTGAAACGCTCCACAGCGTGATCCGCTGAAAAGTCCAGATTCCACGTCACCAATCTGAGCTGGACGGGAGTGGACATGTGCTTGGTGCTTTCACCGTGAAGTTTGAGGTGCTTCCACTGAGCATCATGGTGGTTTGGGCGGAAGCGGTAGACTTTGAGGGGCTTTGTAATAGACTTGTCGGGAGCGATGCTGGACCTATCGGTCATTGGGAATGATGATCTATCGCGTAAAAAGGTAGGGATCCTTTGGCGAAGGGCGTGAGATGCGAACTCGAACAAAGCACGTTAGCCGACTTACAGATAATTGAAGATACCCGTTTTGAAGCTAAAATGGCCACGATCTGTTCGAGAAGATATAGCGAACGCAAAGACGACGTGAAGGAAGGCTGGGGCTTAAATGCGTATTTACAGTGCCAGAAGATGTAAAGGAGATAAAGTCAGATCGATAGCTCACGTCATATTGCAGCGTGTCAAACATGAGGCGATTGCTTTGCCACTGCTTTGTCTATTCCGCTGACCCCCTCAAGACGACACGCAATTACTCGGTGTGGATGGCTTAAATTAAGAACGGGTTCTTGTTCAAATATCATACATGCTCTGGCGTCTATAGCTCAGCTTCTTCCCGACCAATCGTCTCCTCCTCTGGGCTCTCAAAGGCACGCAAAATATTCGTCTTGATTTTGATCTCGTCAAGTTTGGATGGTGAAAGGCTCCGCTTCTTCAGCAACGACTCCAGCCTGGTGGTGAGAGAGCGGGATCACGCGTGTACATTGATAATAACGTTGGATGTGCGGGGAAGCAGGTGCTCGATCAGAAGATGAACACAAAGAAGTACAAGGGATCACCTACCGGTTCAGCTCTTTCTCCAGGTACCCAGCAGGTCCGTTGACTTGCTTTTCCATAATCCGGAAATAGTACTGGGCAGATTTGCTCGCATTCGAAGCTAGGAGTGCCTTTGCTTCCTCGACAACTGACTTCTTCAAGTCGTCGGCGGCGGCGAAGAATTTGCTAGCAAGGGCGTCAAAATTAGGGAGGCGCCCGGCCTGTGGTTCATATGGATCAGTCACATCTTCACATAATCCAGGCCACGCTTACCTTGCCTGTCAAACCTCCACCGACTGCACGGTGGGTGCCACACTTCTCATTCAGGAAGTTGACGAAGTCGACTTCGGAGCGACCACCCTCGTAACTTATACCCTCCTTGTTATCCTTGGAGAAAAACTTGATCGTCGGGAAGCTTGAGACTTCATATCTCTTAGCCAAGTCACTGTTTTTCTTGTCATCACCATCGACGTTGGCGACGATGCACTGAAAAACGTGAATGATGGGCGAAAGTAGAAAATAAACCAAAGCATACATCGCTTTCCGGAAGGAAGGTGGTTGCAACTGACAGATTTCAGGTTTAGCCAGTTCACCGTAGGAGCAAGGAGAAGGATCACACCTTTCTCATATGCCGGCTTCATATTTTTGCAGTGACCACACCATGGCGCCTACAGGCGCATGAGAAAAAAGATAATGAAGGAAACAAAGCAAACAGACTGACAGTGAATGCCACGAGGATATTTTTAGTGGGATCCTTTATAAGAATTGAGTATCACGAATGTTTTGACACGCCTTCATTCGACTGACCATAACAACTTCATCAAATGTTGAAATATCCAAAATAGGGTATGATGGTGGCGGCGGCGGCTTAATGCTCGACTTGACGTCTGCCTTTTCAGAGATACTGTCGGCGTATTTCTTGAGAAATCACTGCCGTGCAGACAAGGGAAGGTTTCGTACAATGCAGTCAAACTTTCGAGATCACGTCCGCCTGAGTAAGCCTCCTCTGTACCATCGGCGTTGAACCATTTCAACGCTGCGGGTAATGATTAGAATGATACAAAGAGGGACGGCCTGCTACTTACTGGGAAAACCAGTAACACCGTACTTCTGGCCCAGCGGCTTGCCTTCACCATCAGCATCGACTTTGGCGACGAAGACTTTGTCTTTGACATGGGAGAATGCATCTGCAACTTGTTCGTATACAGGTGCAAGATTCTGATTCGTGACTTAGTGATAAGTGAATAGGTGGTTGAAATAGACACGCACCTTGCAATGTCCACTAATAGTTCCACATCTGTTACTATGAAGAGCCAAACAATATAGTTTCTGACGTACCACCAGGGTGCAAAGCTAGTAGCAGAAGCTAGTTAGATACCTTTGACATTGAAAGTGCTTGAGACATACAATTCGACCAGGCCAGGCTTTCCGACACCCACGACGTCGTCAAAGGTACCAGGGTTTAGTTCAAGAACGTTAGAGGCCTTGATTCCAACTACAAAAGCCGTCGCAAAGAGTGCAAGAAACGCCTTCATGATGGGAGAGAGGAAAGGAAAAGGTAACTTCGGTCGAGCCGTCGGCCTCAGATATATCTCCACGTCAGTCGATTGGTCATCAGAGGTACAAAATTTTGATGTTTTGCTGCGCGTCCTTGCGGTCATTTGTACGCATTTCCGTATAATATGTAAATCCAGCAATATCGACCATCCCCATGGCCACTGTGAGGGCCATGGTGGAGAGCTGAAGGAAGGTACTTACTCAGGGAGCTGACCCCTGTCTTACCACGTGATTATCTAATCGATCGCAAATTTCAAATCAAAACTTTTTTCCTCCGGTCCGTAAGCGGGCTGGCTCTGTCAGCTTCATCAACTTGAGTCAGCTTGCACTCGGAAATTTGCACAGCGCTTTCTAATTGCTCACTACAGAACACTTTAAAAACGAGCCATTGCAAAAAAAATCAATCTACCAGTCCCCGTTATAATGGCTTCCAACACTATTCACCAAGATCCTGATCTCGACGATGTCGATGCAGGCGATCAATACATAACCAGCGACGATGTTCTTGCAGAGGTACCCGACGATGGCGACCATCCCATGGACGAGGATGAAGACGGAGAAGATGGGGATGTCGTTGGCGAACTGCCCGGACCGTCCTCCTCTGGCGAGGACAACTCGGTGCAAGCCTTTCCCAATCACCAGGCATCCGTCTTTGCAGTTTCCATGCACCCTACGGAGGCTCTCGCTGCGTCTGGAGGAGAAGACGACTTTGGGTACATCTGGGACATCACAGACGGAGAGGTGATTGTCAAGTTGACGGGGCATAGCGACAGTGTGACCAGTACAGCTTGGAGTCGGGACGGTGAACTTATCGCGACTGGAGGCATGGACGGAAAGGTTAGGATATGGAGAAGAGTGGGGAAAGATAACTACCGGACCTGGGAATTTTTGACAGAGCTTCAAGGGCCTGATGAAGTCATGGTATGGCTTCCGATAATGATTGATTTCTGTTTCTGAGTGCCCTTTCAGTTTTTGCGATGGCATCCCAAAGGTTCTGTGTTACTCGCAGGCTCGAATGATTCCACCCTCTGGTTGTGGCAGCGTGAGTTTTCACACTTGACTTTGCATGTCTATTGACAATGTCGGTCCAGTGCCTTCTGGGAACACAATGCAGGTCTTTGCGGGACATACGGGGGCTGTACAGTGCGGGGAATTTACCCCCGATGGTGAGCTAGTGTGATGCAACTCATTAAAATCTTATAATGACAGTTCTTCTCCAGGCAAGAGAATAGTGTCAGCATGTGCAGACGGAACTTTGATATACTGGGATCCCCGGCAATCGACGCCTGTGTTTAAATTGTCGGCAGATGACGCGCGCTTCAACCTTGATGGTGTCACCTCCCTAGCTGTCAACTTCTCTTCAACACTTGCGGTTGTTGGAGGTGCCGCAGGAGGTGCTCGTGTTGTCAGTTTGAGTAAGGGTGAAGTCGTCTCAACCTTGGGAGGTCATACCGAAGGCGAAAGCATCGAAGCCGTTCAATTCATAGACCTAACTGGCAACAGCAGTACCGGACCTGGTATCGTCGCTACAGGAGCAACCGACGGAAAGATTTGTATATGGGACTTGTCAACGATGCGATTGCGAACAACACTCAAACACGAGGTATGTTATTGGCTGGGCAACGTCTCCATGATCATCGTAACGCGTTTCGTAGGATGCTGTCACATCGCTGCTGGCGTTGCCGCCACCCAAGGGCTATCTTTTGGTTTCTGCTTCTGCTGATAAAACCTTACGGACGTGGGACGCTCGTACTGGGACTCTTGTTCGGGAGCACAAAGGCCACCAAGGTCCCGTTTTGGGTGCGTCCCTTGGTTTGGATGGATCTGTAGTTGTCAGTGCGGGAGATGATGGTGTTTGCTTGGTTTTCACCACGGAAGAAGCGGAAGAACCTTAGGAAATCTGTGCCTTGTGTGTAAGAGAATTTGAGTTGTTAAGGATACATCTGATCCGGATCCTATTCCCACCAGATATATGTATTGTTTTAGCATTTATGAGTAAGGTGTTGCCTTGGTTTTGATGATCGACTGACAATCTGCTGAACAATTCTTCTCATCTCGTGTGTCAGCGTCCCGAATCTTGTGAGCAGGTGATGTAGTTTTGCCTTATAAAACCGTCCCGGTTGCAGGTCGTATACTCAGGAAGGCATTTACTTCGCTTCAACCCCTCAACATTTTTTTTAGAGCAGAGCTCTCATTCGTTTCCTTCTCCACAGTCGCACCTAGTCGACTTGCCATTTCCTGCTTTCACCTACGCTCGTTTGCTATCAAGGATGAGATTCGTTGCAAGTTTAGCTTTGATTCTGTCGCTGTCCGCTGTTGGGTATGCCTACCCTGTTTCTTTGCGAGCCGCTCGCAGAAGCTATGGCCAAAAAATCGTCATGGAAAATTCCACTAGTACCCAGTCGGTTGGGGCTGCTTATTGCGAGTACCTCCATTCATCCTGATTCTACTTGGCTGATATCACCATACAGTCATCACAAATGAGGCCTCGGGGAATTTTGTCGTCGCTGCTGGAATGTCCAACGATGGGACTCTGGTAAATCTTGACAATGTTGCTTAGTAAATGAACGTTTAAATGTCCGCTTTATCCAGACTTTGCGTCAGGCTGTTAGCACTGGAGGTATCGGCAGCCACGGAAATGATGCAGGTGCAAACGGTCCCGACGCCTTGTTCAGTCAAGGCTCGGTCAAAGCCTCTGCATCAGGCAAGATCCTTGCGACAGTCAATGTGGGTTGAGTCAATAAAGCACATTGGTTTCGTATTGATTCAATTATCTTACAGGCTGGTTCAAACACGATTTCTGTCTTTAGCATCAATCCTTCCAACCCTACAGACATTTCAATGATTGGTTTCCCCGTTGGAAGTGGCGGGGAGTTTCCTGTGTCGGTCGCCATCAACAGCGCTGGCGATACTGTCTGTGCTCTCAATGGAGGCGCAGTGAATGGCGTCAGGTAATAAACTTAGTCAGGATGTGTGACTCAGGGAACAACTGACGCCTGCAATCAGCTGCTTTTCTGTAGACCAGCACAATGGCTTGGTACCTGTTGCCGGCACCAACCGTATGCTCAATCTTAACCAGACTACCCCTGCGACCGGTCCCGCAGGATCTGTCAGTCATATAGTGTTTTCGGAAGACAACAAGCAACTCATCGCCTCAGTGAAAGGAGTACCACCGACTCCTGGATTTCTCGCTGTATGGGACGTTGCCGACGATGGATCTTTATCTGAGTCTTTTACCTCCGTCGCACCAGCAGAAGGAGGTCTTCTCCAGTATGTTCACCTATTATGTGCCTAGAACCCTCTTGAGTAAGCTAATGTGACAGGTTTTCAATGACGATCATCCCGGGCAAGAACGCGATCTTAGCTACTGATGCTGGAATTGGTTTCGACATCTTTGACTTCAGCTCTGGTACAAATGCAAGTAGCAAGTCATCGGTTGTCGCTATTGATGGTCAAAGCGCGACTTGCTGGTCGAGCTTCAGTCCTAGTATGTTATATCTTTCTGACATTGTATTCCTCATTTACTGATTTTGCTTTCAAAGATACGAAGAACTTTTTTTTGACCGATATTGGGACCTCTATGGTGACCGAAATTAACATCGATAATGATCTTGTCGGCACCGTTGTCAAAGTAAGTCTGGAGTTCACCGCGCTCCTACACTTCTGATACAGTTATTCCATACAGCAATATGACCAAGGAAAAGGTGCCGCTACGATCGACAATGATATCGCCTCTATGGGTAACAACGAGTAAGTCCAAATATCATTTCCTTTTCATGTGTACTCAAACGTCAGCCCCCAGCTTCATGTACATCTTGACGCCAAATGTGACAGCTCTCAATGTGCTTTCGTTGAAAGCTCCGGGCGACGCTCAGTTGATTCAGAAACTCGACATCGCAGGGCCTGCTAGTGCGGCTGGTCTTCGAATCAGTGAGCGTCCCATCTTTGTTGTTGTACCGTCTCATCTTATGAGGTCGCCAGGCGCTGCTAACCTACAAGGTATGACTGCCTTCATTGCCCAGTAGTCGTACAAAGTTCCCAATTGTCGCCTTGATCAAATATCAAGGAGGGTTTACTGTGTGAATTCTCCTGTTATGTTTTTATAATACAGCTGCGGAGAGATTAAAGCGTAAAGTTGAAAGTGGTCAAAACAGTCTGTGTACTGGATACAAGTGAGTTAGATTACACGAAAATTATCTGATTAGTAGGTTGAGCTGTAACGTAGCGAATAATACAATTATTGCATATCCCACTCCGCCCACATTGCAGGTGCGCCGTTAGTAACCGGTGGATCGCTCGCTCCAAGTTCCTTTGTTTCCACCAACTCCACTATGCGATCGCTGACACCGTCTTTGTCATTTTTGGCGCCCCGCATCCCAACCAGGATCGTATCATTCGAGCTTACGGCAGGTCCAGAATACAAGAAGCGAATACTTCCGCCTTCTATAACCTGCACAAGACGACCAGTGGCAATATTCCTGATTTCGATGAACTCCGGCGAAAAGAGGAGAAAATGAGCGCCGCGATGGGCGAACGAAGTCGCTTGCGTTTCCCACTTGACATATTTACACGCACGACTGGGTTGGCCATGTTTTGTGATATAGCAGCCAACACCTTGAAAAGAGAGTCAAGAAAAAGACTGCTCGATTGGAATGAACACCGACTATCATAGACGACCAGAAGCTCGTTCGAGTCACACCGAACAAGCCCTAGGGGTTTAGCATCTTCTAGTCGCGATTTCAGTGTCGCCATAGCGGGATTGTTTGCTGTGTCACTCAAATTGGGGACGACTGTCACTGTAGATCGCGCCAAGCTGGTCATGAAATCAACAAGGCTACTCAACGAGACGACTAGAAGTGACGCACTTGGTTGGATCCAAGATAACTATCCCGTCGTCAGTGCATATTCCAATCGTCTTGACCAAGGGCGTAATCTCGTTTGCGTCTTTGGGAACATACCCAGCCTGGAAGATTGTTAGTAACTTATATGAATGCAGGCGGAACACGAACATCACCAAAAGGACGAAAGGATCTTCCGGTTGTCGAGGAGCTACGTCTTGGAGACATAGGCGTCTCGGAGACATCCACAGCCTCGAGCACTTGGAGGCTGAGTGACACTTGCAAAAGCTTCTTTGAGGCGTAGATGACTAGCAGAGTGTGAGTCACGTTATGAACAAGACACTGAACCGCTTACTCAAGACTCGTGAGCCGATGAGCACTTGCCGAAAGAAAAGAACATTCGTGTCATGTCCTGCTATTTTTTCTAGTGATGCTTCTAGGGTTTTCTGCTGAGCTTGACCAAGTGCTACTCGTGCAACGAGGTCGAGGGAATACGACGTCAGGACTGAATCGTGATGCACAAGAAATCTGTTGAAGGTCTTCTTTTCAAACGTTTGGACGGCAGCTATTGAAGTTGGATAAGGATGATCCAGAACTTTCCGAAACTCTGAAGGAAGAAGCGATCGTAAGTGTTAAGATGCGCACAGCAGGATACTACTGACCGTCTTTCCCACGTAATGAGACATATATGCCTGACGTGCAGCCAACTGCAAGAAAGTTACGCCCTCCACTTACTAATGATCTGGATGAGATCTAACAATACAATACAACTTGTGGCTACCCACCGAATGGCACCGCACTGGTAATTCTACCAGTCAAATGTCCACCCGAGCTGTAATGAGGTCCCGCAACACGGAAAAAAGAGTCGGAGAGCGTTTGCGCATCGAAGTACTAGGATATTTTATATAAGTGAAGGGGATACATAAAGACATGGTAAGAGCATACCATGTTTCCATCCTGTCTGACCTTGTTGACACCGATGGCATCGACGAGGTAGTTATACCACTTTCTACGTATCGAATCACTCAAGACGTAGAGGGTATATCGGCGATTTGCTCTACTTGAGGCGTGGTATATGGTAAAGGGATATATGGGAACATTGTGATATCGCAAACCTAGAACACTACCGTCCTTATCGTATTCCTTGCGATATTCAGGTGGATCGGAGAATGAACCTAAACGTAAGAAAGACAGAGGGAGTGGCTGTGCCAGTTTTAGTGGTCATCTGAGATGCTGGGGATAGATCGCGTACACGGGAGATGAGATATCGTTTGACGACGGCATTCGGTCTCGTCTCTTCGCGGGTCAAGAGAACTGCGTCTTTCTTTAATGAGAGATCAGCTAGAGTAAATTGTGATCTTACAGTAATTGTCTAGTAGAGCGACAACAAGGTCGGTCCAAGATCCGGACGTCGATGAGCGGGTTCTTCGTGCGACAGGTCCAGAGTACACCAAAGTACGACTATCATCATACAGATCCATGTCCTATAAAATATTTTAGGCGAGGAGAAATAGTAAGATGCAACACCCTTACGATCGTTTCGCCCTTCTGGTACTGCAAACTTTCGCATAGAGACCAAAATTTAACCTTACTCTCTGCAGCTTCTATTCCAGGCTGAGTGCTCTTGATGAAATCACTGAAGATCCCTAGACTAATCGGAAGACTTTCCAAGTCTGGATGTCCGGAATCCTTTTCGGTCAATTTCAGTATCTGTTCAAGGAGCAAGCTGAGACGAGGTAGCCTAGTTACGGAGCGAGAGAGGAAAGTGACCAAATCACGCTTCCGGATTCTCGGGTCGGTAGATACAGATTGGACGAAAGCCTGGTAAGAGGGGTTTCGCTTCAATTCTTGTCGATGACGAGACTCTGCTATAGGGTAATGCTTTATGTAGATTTCGTACGCGGACCTGAAGCTAGGGTTCAAAGCGGTCTCTAGTATGATGTCGGCGATACTAAGAACGAATGGATGTTGCTCGCGCTGGCGAGCAAAAAGAGCGGCCAAAAGCCGCTGGTGATGGGTAAGAATCTGATTCAAGTTCCCGAAAACTTCGGCAATGAATCTCGGTAGGATGTTTTCGGCAATGATAGGCTGGGAAGCATTTCTCAAGGGGGTGATGTAAACCTGGAACAAACTCATTAATTACGCATAGTGTAGAGTTATGTGCTTCTCACATCCTGTACGGCCTCTAAGTCAGAGACATAATCACGTTCGGATTTGAACACCTCAAATAGCACGGACTGTCTTTGTACCTCTTTCTTTCCGAGAGCATCTCGGGCTTCTGGAGGGACTAACTTATACCATTCTTGATCAATTTCGGGTAATTCCCCAGCTTGAAACTTCCGCAGTCCTTCCCCGAGTCCAGTCTGCCCCTGATGTTTAAGTATAGCACTCGTCTGAGGTTAAAGGCCACGTACGACAAATTAGAAAGTTGTTGAGTCGCGTTATCAGTGTCACCGTGGGACTGCAACCATACTCAGGAGGAAAACATTTGTTACAGGAATATAAACGTACACCAGCAGATGCGGTTTCGTAATGATCACTGTCATCTGGCTGATCATAGGATGAAGCCAAAGATAGACGTGATTCTTCTCGTCGCAGTTGCAGGCTATCACCACCCAAAGCACTTCTACTATGTCGATGCGAAAGCATGGATGTATTTCCGGGAGAAAGCGCAGTTCTCTGAGACGATGAACGATATAATTGAGGTTCCGGGAAAGCGATAGGAGGTTCCCATGCCTCAGAAATTGTGCTCGCGCGACCAGGGCTGGAAGATCGGGAGCGAAGCATAGAATGAGGGCGCAGTTCGAAGGCCCCTGGAACATGTAGTTGGTCGGAGTTGTCCCATGGATTCGACCTATGTTGCTGCTGGTTTGCCGCCGGCGTAGTAAGTTCGAACGCATAGGGTGAAAATGGAGATGCCGGAATCATTGACTGCTGGGAGCCTGGAGGTATGGATACATGGGGTCGAGAATGGCGGTCATTAGAATACATGATAAATAAACGAAGAACAGCAGCAAAATCCTGAGATACAGCAAACAGATTCGTGAGATCGTGGCAGTTAGTGGAAGAGAGCACCGGCCCGGTCCGAGTTCCGCTGTCTCCCAGGTTGCCTGTATTTGGAATTAAAGGGTCAAACAACTGTAAGCATCGCGTCAACAACGCGTAACATCTTACCACCATGTCCGAATCGATACCTTCTGTCCCAGGGCCCTCCGTTCCGCTAACGCGATCATATACATACCATTCACCGACGCCTACCGCAGCAGGACCCTACATTCTGGGTGTAGATGAAGCAGGCAGAGGTCCTGTGCTGGGCCCTCTTGTGTATGGAGTAGCATACTGTCCAGTTTCATACCAGGATACCCTGGAAACCATGGGCTTCGCAGGTAAGGGATACTGCGCAATCATCCTCCTCCGGAAACTTATAATGTCAAATCAGACTCCAAAACTCTAACACCCGAGATCAGATCCTCTTTACTCAACACTCTCACCTCTGACCCAGCGAATCTCGGTTGGTCTGTGAGGGTCATCAGGTTCGTATTGTTTTTTCATGAGTCGACGTATGCATCCTACCTTCGACATTTCCAGCCCTCAAGATATTTCAAGTGGCATGCTGAAGCGACCTCCAGTAAATCTGAACCAGCAATCGAGAGATGCCACGATTCTTCTTATACGAGAAGTGATCGACTCAGGAATCCAACTCGCAGAGGTCGGTTGACTCTGGACTGTTCTACTATTTACTTACCTCTCCGATAGGTTTACGTCGACGCTCTGGGTAACACTAAGGACTATCAAGACTACCTCTCGAAACAATTTACTGGAATACGCTTCACAGTAGAAACAAAAGCTGATTTCAAGTACAAGATAGTTGGCGCTGCCAGCGTTGGTGCCAAGGTCACCAGAGACGCTTGCATTGAGACATGGACTTTTGAAGAGGTTAACTACATGCCGCCTATGGCGGCAATGGGTTCCGGATATCCATCTGGTATGTTTTTCTTTCGACCAGCACAAATGAAAGAACTCGACACTCATACATCCTGAAGATCCCAATACCAAGGAATGGATGCGAAACTGTATGGACCCCATCTTTGGATTCCCGAAGGTCGTCCGGTTTTCATGGGCAACTGCAAAAATAATTTTGGAAAGGGATGCGCACAGTGTGAAATGGTATATCTTCCCATTTTCTTAAATCCGTCGCGAATTTATGAATTCGTCTTCCAGGATTGACGAAGGTCGAGAATCACTTATCAAATCTTTTCAAAGCGCTCAAGGGTTGGACAAGGATCGGTGCACAGTCGCCAAAGACCTGAGTCTCAAAAGTATTGCAGCATTATGATAGATACTCGAGGCATCATGTACTATAGATATTTACATTAAGGACAGGTGTCACGCAAGTATATACATCACCCGGTTAGGTGAACATCGTTACCGACGTTTTGAAGGCGGAGAGCCCTGAGCTTCACCATCTGCTTTCCTCTTCGTCCCAAACCCAAACGTAACCTTCGAACGCTCAAAGGCTCCAGGTGTCCCGTCCCTCGAAGATGGCTCGGCGGCAGAGCCAATTCTGGAGAAACCTGGTTTGGGCGCAGGAGAGCCCGTACTACCAATCGAAGAAAAGCCGGATCCCGAAGCTCCCCCATTTACCAGGTTCTGCACAGCAGGTGCGGGTAAGGTGATGAAACCGGAATCTGCTGCTTGGGCTTGGGCGTTCTTGTTGCTCTCCTTCTTCTTCTTGGCCTTCTCTGTCTTGCCTTTCGACAAAGGCTGCGTCTCAATGAAATCGGCAGCTTGCGGAACGGCACTACAATGTCATGAGATGTCATTGCACCACGTCTTTACGAAAGACTCACCCTCTATTACCCACGGAGAGGACAAAGTGAGCCTGACCTGCCTTCTCTTGGCGCTGCAAAAAGGCTTTGTTCATGCTCAAAGGAGTGTCCCCGCTGACCATCGCAGCCTTCTTTTGTTCTTCTGCAATCTTCTTCAACCGTTTTTCTGTCTTCATTTTCCCAGAGCCCTTTCCGTGGAACTTGTGAGACAGCGCCTTCCATGCTTCCTTGGGAGTGAGACTACGTCCGTACTCGTCATAATACACGATGTTGACATCAGGTTTATAGTTCTTGAACGACTCCAGGTTTTCGCGGGCTTCCTGTTGTTCCCGAATACGATTCTCGTACTCCCGCTGTGCTTGATCTCGGTTACCTCCGCGTGACTGAAGTCTTTCCATCTCCCGCTGAGCAACGCGACGACGCTGATCGGCAAGCCACAGATCTCGCTGAAGCTGCGTTCTTTCTCGATCCTTCCCATCCGCACTCGGAGCAGAAAGTATGCCTTGCTGCCGTAGTATGTTTAGAGTAGATGCCATGCCGGAATTGAAGGTTTGTTCGGATGAAGTACCACCAACGCCGTCATCTGCAGTTGCACCCTCAGCTTCGGTGGTCTTCAGGACATCTTCGATAGCGTTCAACATATCCATATCGTAATCGTCCTCTTCCTCGTCCTTGATAGCTACTTCCCCAGCTTCCAACTCCTCCAAAGCTTCATCTCCCGGAGCCATGGATACATCTCTGGACACCGAACGCTGTTGTCGGCTCGATGATGCAGGAGCAGGAATGATTTCTTTGGGCTCCTTCTTCACAACGATTGGATTATTTCCAACAGACCGCACAAACTCCGATGTATCGTCAAAAGTTAGACCCTCCGTGGAGGCCGCTTCAGGATTTGCATCGTCCCGGCTTTCCGTTCGATCAACAACCATGTCTTCATCCTCCTCCTTTGATCGTTGGGCGGTGACTAATACACATGTCAGAAAATAAGCACGTAACATGATATCTCAGACATACTTTTCTTCGCTAACTCTTCGGGAGACAGCTTAGTGGCTTTCCGGAGTTTCATCTTCCTTGAGCGTGCTAGCGCAGCCTGAAGTTCGTCATCGTCGACAAAGTTCACGTCAAGGTCACGCAGTCGGGGAATTATAGGCTTCTGATCAACGTCCATCTCATTAGCGTCAGCCAGTTCGGTCTCCGCCGGAGTACGCCGGGAAGACCGTTTCTTCTTCGTCTAGAGGAGACAGATTGAGCCAAGCAGAAGCGCAGGAGTAAAATGATACACACCTTGGGTCTTTTGAACCCTACATCACCTTCTTTGAGATAGTCGCCAGTTTCTATGTTTTCTATAACAACAATAAGACGTGATTCCAACAGAAAGAAGCAGGAGACCTACTGTCATAGTCTATGGACAGGAGGGCTTTGTTAACCGCTGCTGCCGCTGCATGCTTCCCCTCTTCTTGCGTTTCCTTCTTTGACTTAACCGCACTTCCTAGACGGAAACCCTAGGAAACAAAATAAGCCTCGGCAGAGAGATTAAGATAGCCTACTTACCATTTCTTGCGAGCCTTCCAGTTCTTCGTCGTACTTCGACAAAATTGAGCGCTTCATGCCCTGCTTCCCGTCCACAAATTCCTCATCGTCGTATCCCGTGTAATCGCGCTTCTTTATCTTCAGGTCATTACGCTTCTTAGTGGCCTCTGCCTCTGCCATTTCAACATTCTGGAGTTCATCCTCTGTGGAATTGTTTAGGAAGACGGAGGGGCAGCACAATTTTGAAGAAACTTACCCTCATTGTCCAAAATTCGGCTATCCTTCAAGGTAAGTATACGGTCCTCGCCGTCTTCCATGGCATCGAGGTCATGGCTAACTTTGAGGCCAGCAAGGTCACCTGGGTAACAAAAGAGCTAGTAAGCAGATTATATGAACCACAACATAGAATGCTCACGTTCAGTGTATTCTTCTCCTTCATACATCTTGTCCAAGTTCTCTAATTCTTGTTGGCGCTTCTTGGCAAGCTCTTTTTCCTTCTTCTTACTCCTCTTGATCCATTTTAGAGTATCGTCGGTATCGCCATCTGCATCACCAAGCGTCGAGCCTTTGAGGGAAGCATTGAGTTCCCGTCGATTTCTCACCCTAGGAAAGGCGCACGTATGAGCATCGATGCAGCGAACCAATTACAGAACAAAAGCGATGTTTCTATGAAGACCGCCAGAAATAGTAGGAAACAAGACTGATGCCTAAGGAAAGAAAACTCACTTGGCTATTCTATCCTGGATCTTCCTGTAAGGAAATAAAACTCGTCAGCCTTGAAAAAATAGTAAATGAGGCAGGACGATTACTTTGATTCGCGATCCTTGGCTTCACGTTCTCGTTGTTTCGCATAATTGTCTTCCGCCTGTTTTTCCTTGTCGTCGCTTGAACCCTTGTCGTCAGTCAGAGGCTTGAGACCAAGAGATATACGGATCTTGTTGGTCTCCTCCAAGCTGATGCTTTCCTCCATGGACATGCTGGGCGAAGGCAAGAGATGATGTTGATTGTACTTGTTTACCGTGTGACGAATTCAACCGCCCATTTCCAGCTTGATCCCAAGTCGCAACGATGGCCACCGTCGCTGGTCCATTTCTACGAACATACCGATACCTGGCAAGCTTATTTCCTTACCGCTTTTCGTACACATTTTCTGATTGTGCAAACAGCAACGGGAAGCTCATGAGAGACCTGTCATCTTCTACTCGCTCGTAATGGGAATCGCCGGTCCTGTCATGGCGTACACCATACCCTCTATCCGAGAGAATTACTTTGGTTACAAGCCTGCAGAAAGAGTCCCTATAACATTTCCTCGTACGTCTCCGTTCCTGTGCCATGGTCGTGTTCTCAACGCCATTGCAGTACCCCAGCGACCCCGACGACCGGTGCCACCAGGATATGACGACTAGTCAAGGAGGAATTCACCCCCCAATACGTGGTAGAAACTATGTGTAGGAAAGAATAAATGCAACGAAGGTCTTTGCATGCCATCAAATCTAAGAGTGGCAATGTCGGTTCCGAATTTACCCTTTGAGTAGAGATCCCTTTATATTCAAAACTAGCGGCATCTATCAAGCCTCAATCTAAATATCTATCTCTCCGGCGCCTTTCTTCTCGTCGTCTCCCATCCCTCTGATCATATGCCAGAGCTCAGGACCATCGCGAATGAGCGCCTGACAAGCGGTCAATGTGACAAACAACTGGAAAGACTCTTGAACAACTTACTATGACAACTTCCACGGCAATGAGCGCGATAATTACCAGCTCAAGCATGTGCGAGGAAGACTAGATTGTCGTTAGCTTAATTACGGAGGAAGCAGACGCGAGTACCTCAGTCAACAGCTGCCGCAATACAGATTGGAGCTCTGCTGCATACGTGATTTTGTCATTCACGGAATCTGTTCTTTGCTTGACCTCAAGTGCATCGGTTAATGAGTTGAAATGGTCTAGTAAATTCAAAAGTCAGCAGCGCAAGCAGTCATTGTATCTTGTGATCAACGCACGTTCAAGCTCAGGCTCCGTCCAGTAAAAGTCCGGTACATCACTGAAATTTTCACGGTTCAAATTCAGACCTTGCCTGAATTTCATGAGCTGGCCCAATTTTTTTATCAGTGCCTCCCTCCCTAGCCCTGGCTTCCCAGTCTTCTCAAGAGAATGCGGAAGTAGGGCCATCGATGAGAGGTACTCGTCTAGCGACACTTCCAAAGCAGAAAGTGCGGTCGAACGGGACAATGCTTGTGAAAAAGCGTAGCGACTAAGAACACTTTCGCTAGGGAAAACCATCGACGGAAGGTCGGAAGACGTTGGAGGAGTGGAGGTTTGGCCAAGTATAATCAAGTCACCCTGTAACCGGGTTGTCCTATAAAAACTTAGTAGTTATCCTATAATAGCGACCCGCACAGACTCACTCGGTTGGATCAGTCACAAACTCCAACTCCTCCGTTTCTGCCTCCTTCAACGATGAAATCTCGATGCCTGACACACGTTGGAGTACTTCCGATGCGAACATGCGAGCGTCCTGCTCGCCAAGCCCCCAGCAGACGAAACTGCCGTTAGCAAACACAAACACCTCACCCTCTCCATCTTTGGGACCCCAACGAGGGAACCACCAGGATTCATGAAAGGGCCGAGCATTAGGAATGAGGTTAGGATGTGCACGAAACTTGGGTAATAGGTAGCGCTCGGCGGTAGTCAGTGTAAAAACAGTTTGGATGTCGCTTCGAGTTGGCGTCGGGTTAGCACGAATGGGGAGAGAAGCTGACGCAGAACGTCGAAGGGGCGTCGTTGCTTTGGGCTTGGGCTTTGCTCTCTCCGTCTGGTCCGAGTCAATGGAGTGCGCCGAGGGAGTGCTACTGGCAAAGCGACGCGCTGTCAGTGGTACAGTCACGCTTCGCCCCGGCCTGAATGTCTGCGAAAAGATGCTCCTTTTGAGACACCCAAACTATTTCTTCGTCAGCGATAAATTTTCTGCAGATGCTGATATGCCCACCATCATCAATGAAGAAGAGAAAAAAGAGGTAATTGAAGGCCGGAACAAAGTCGCAACGCGTCTCGACATTTCCAATTGGAATTACCGCAAATCTCCGATCGGCATTCATTTATTTACGGTCATAAGTATATCGATCCTTGATCCATCCCACATCTATAGTAGGTACAGGTTTGTCAAAACATTCATTTTATTCTTAAGTAGCTAATACTTTCAGATCGCTATTAGGATCTGAGATCTGAACATCTGTACCATCCTTCGCCTTCAATTCTAACATTTTGGATGTAGAGCCGACTAGCATTACTCGAGACCGCAACATCAACTCCTTCGAACACAATAGTAATTCCTGGAGCGTGTAGCCGTACGATCCAACCACGAACTTTCACGGTTGCTGGCCGCATTAAGCAGTTGAAGAACCCGCCCCAAAAATATGCGAGTACCCATTGGATAGCCAGATGGGTAGATAAACACAATAAACTTCGAGCCCTATTTCGATTCGTTAGCTCGATAACATCAAACTAAAACGACTTGCAATACAGTTCAAAGCGATCTAGTTGACATGCGCTACTACAGCATTCTCAGGCCTATTGAGTTGTTCCATACGACCATGCCCTCTAGACCTATATCTGTCTTATTGTTGCCCGCAGCCCAAGCACTTCCAGGGCTACATGACTGCTCCTATCATTCGCGAAGAAAATTTTTTCGTGGCTGGAAGGTTTTGGTCTTGTATTCTACAGGAACGATGCTTCCATTTGGGAAAAACGAACACCCTCCCGTCCACATCAAGTAAGTCTTACTCTCTACCATAAAGCCCAAGTTCTGATAGCTGCTTTGTAGAGAGCTATGTTCCCCATAGCTATGAACTCGAGCACGAGCAAAATATATACGACCTTCGTACTAGTATGCAAGATATAAAGCTTTGGAGTACGCGAACAAACTCGACACGTCGTTCGATGCTGCCGCTGCAATGCTTCCTCGTCGTACAGATATCACGGATGATGGTAAAGTGTATTGTACCCTTCACGTTTCATCACCGCAGGCAATAGTAGGGAACACGTGGATCAATCTCCCTCGCGTGTCCACTTCTACTGCTGCCATGGCGTCATTAACCTTAATGAATGTGGTCTCAAGCATGGCAGTCTCACGGCGCACAGGAACAGTAGGCAGTAGCCGGGTTTTTGAGAAGTACTTCGACTTGATGAGACCCGTACTTGGGGTCCGGTAGATTGGTACGGTGAGTAATATTCGCAAGAAATATTCCTTGAAGATTTCCAGCCTATAACCTCCATTTCTAGGCTCCGCTGATGCACAGCTGGAACGGTTCTACGAACGCGGCTGTGAATAGGTCTAGGTGAAAGCCGGCCCCGGGGACCTGATAGTGCAGGACTCGAGGCAAGTACATAATATTGGACACGGGCAGTGAAGTCCATTCACTTGAGGCACATTAACAAGGATGATGCACTATGTATAACGTCCACCGCTCCGCGGTGCCGCAGTCGTGTCTGCATGTAAGGACTCGTGTTTCTGTTCAGAAGCTTCACTTACGTGACTTGACGCGAATGATACAGATACACGCATGGCTCCTGCCGTATTGTTGTCGGAAGGTAAAAAAACTTAGAACGAGCGAAGGCTTCATGTAAAGTTCTGTCGCGGGAGTCTCTGATAGTTAGCCTCATGGCAGATTTTCTCACCTCAGACTCACGCTCCTTTGCTTCGATTCGTAGCTGAGAACCGAAGCAGAACAAAGGAAAACCATGCGCGTTCGACAGGAGACAGAGAGGTTCTCAAGTCGGTTGAAGATCAGAATATGATAGGAGTAGGTCACGACGCGGCTAGACGAGATCTTATTTACGAATGACGACAGACGTGCTCTGACCGAAACTCAGAAGCATTCTCAAGCGCTGAATCACACCGAAAACTGGTTTTACAGCTGAATTATCAAGTGCACAGGGACAAAGTACACAAGCGACAATACTGCAAGGATGGCCTGGGATAATTAATTTGAAAGCGTCGTCTTGCTGGATGATGTTATCATCCTAAAATCATGATTCAATAGTGTCCTTAAACGAACGAGGTAATAACTCACCGCTGTCAGACTTCGGCCCCGTTAGGGGTTACATGCCTCATCGTCATACCAGCATCCCGATAGAACTGGTCCACTCAGATAGTACTTGTAAAACGCGTAAGTCTCGGGTTGTACATGCAATAGACACGTTCGTGTACAAAGTTCTATCCAAAACCCCTGGCTCACATTTCGTGGTTGCCGGTTAGAGGATCTTGGGCTACAACTTTCTGCTTGGGTGCTTACTCTGTGGTGCGATGTAAGGAAAGGGTGGTACAAGGATGGGAAGAACAACTTACCGAGGGGAGCGACCATCCTGGCCGAACAAAGAAAGCGTAGCGCGCTAATTGGAGGTTATATATACCAGGCACTTTAGGGCAGGCATATGAATCACATGACGTGGATATCAATGTAAGTTTACGTATTCGCTATGTATTCGCAAAGTAATCGTACGCGTACCAGCTCGTGAAATTACTCCTACCTCCTCTTAAACAGTTATATAAAACGTACCCACTCGCACTATATTACTTAACTTCGCACCCCAGGTGACAAAAACACGCCCCATTTATGCGTCCATCCACTATCAATGCGGCCCATCGACCCGCCGGTCAAGTCGCTCGCTTGCAACCTGTTTCCAGACTTCTCGCTGGCATGATGCCTATGTAAGGCTGATATATGGAATCCCGCAGCACAAGGGGCGTGGTAGTGCTACGAAATAACTTAAAATTCAGCCGTCGATTCAGTTACATTCTGAACCTTGAAGGCGCGGCTATTGGGCAGACGTAAGACTAAATGTCGTCCGTTCATCGTGCCTCTAATTTCTTCGAACTAAGAGGGTCAATTAGAAGATATTAAATAAAGCATTGCAAGGACGAACCTTTGTACCCTCGGGCAAGGGCAGCGTTCTTTGATAATTCTTCTCCACCTTTTCTATCACAACGCGGCCTTCTTCGTCTTCCGTTTCGGTGACAGTGACAGAGAACCACGATACCATGAGGCGATGGCTCTGGAAAGTAACATTTATGTTCTCCTTGGCAACATCACGCATGTCGAAGAATGCAATGAGTATTTTCCCGTCGCTCGACTCGCGAAAGGAAGTTCTAAATTAGTTACAGAAGTCAGCAACGACAAAGCGGCAAGTGAGAGGCGACGTACAAAGATTTGGTCCTCTTTACCGACTTGAGAATTGGAGGCCGGGGTGGTTCGGGTACTTCGGCACTTTGCTGGGAGAATGCGACTTCCTCAAGCGACTTGACTTTAGACTTATCCTTCGCCATCTGCGTCTCCTTCTTCTGTCTCAACGATCCCCATAGCTCGTCCAATCCCTGATCTTCCACTAAAGGCACCGAGGAATCATCTGAGAACGAGAATTCCCCCCGCATAACGTTCGCTTCGGATTGTTGCTGCGATTGAGATTGGGACAAGGAATGTGATGTCCCAGACGAATGGGCGTAGTAATTGTACCGCGGCGCATTGAGACGATCGGCGGGGGATGGGGGTACGGTGACGCGAGTGGGTGAATCCACTGGAGAAAAGTCGTCACCACGACCGCTTCCTCCTCTACGACTCTGGCGATAATCCGACATGAAAGATTCTAAGAAACAATAGGATGTGCTGGCTGCTCGACCTTCCGAGGCAAGGGAAAGACAGAACGGTCCGAGATGAATATTAATGATTTATAGACACCTGATGGACTTCTTGCCAAGTCCGGAACAAAACGCGTGTTACGTGCACCTCGAATATGCCGTGTGCTGGCGACGGTTGGTCGGGGAAGTAATGGTGAAATGCCTGTCAAAACGACAGAGACAGTCACCAACGGGTCGCTATGCAGGCTTAAATAGCGTCAAGAGGAGCTAAATGTACCCGGGTGCCTCGTGTTAGCAGCGAGGCAAGTGCAGGGGAATACAAAGTCATGAAATCAGTGGCGGATGGACCGAAAAGGAAACATGATGCCGAAGGAATGATTGTCGCTTATGTCAGTACATCCACTTCTTTCGGGATTTTTCACTTTTCTCCGAGGTTTCGCTCATAGAATTCGTTGCAGATCTTATCTTTTCTACGCAAATAAATACAGAGAGCGGATTTGTGTCCGAGTGCGGTGAGTGCGGCGAGCAGCTAATGCGTGCTTGTTTCAAGTGAACCCCTTCGATACAAGACGCCTACTGCCTGCCAGGTAAACCTAATGTATCGGATACTGGTCCGATATAGTCCGGTATTCGTGGTATTCTTATACTTTCTCAGCCCAGGTTCACAGAGACCGGTGAGCGGAGCGCCTTCCCTATCTGTTCACAGTATCACTGGACAGTAAGTGCCTATGCAGGGCTTGTACGGCATTGTAATTTGTCTTCAGCAAAGGTAAATACGAGCAATCGACGATCCACCGGAACCCATAAATGATGGTGACTACGAGGCCCAGGTACTTCAGAAGGGGAAGGGACCACGAGCAATGCACTTCTCACCAGGCCCTTTCAGCGACACGGGTCTGTATTTTCTCACCAACAATGTCATCCCGGACCTGACATTGGTGCTTTAAATAAAGTTTTAGCCTCGCAGATACCTGACCGACGCGGAAAGTTCCATCCGCAACCGAAAGAAGCCAAGCTTCGTGCTCCTCACCCTCTTTCTGGAATACATTATCGAGGTGAAATTTCCATTGAGCCGCCTCACGATAACCACGCGTTGATTACTCCACGCCTGAACAAGAAAGGTCCTTCAATGCGTTTTCGACTCCAACCATCCGAAGAAGTATCGCCAGCTGCTAAATCAGGTGATGAACAGTGGGGCTGGGAAGATATCGAATGCCAACAGCCGAAGGATGCGTTGCCTGGATTTAGTGAGGCCTATAATAGCTACTACAAGTTGTCCACGTTTGAACGTCGCGGCGGCCCGGCCAGGCATACGAAGGGATTTCACCAAGCCGAATAAACCCTGGAATTTGGTATTACAAGAGAATATTTTGTGTCGCTCGAAAGTTGACAATTCATTACACTTTTTACGGTATCCAAGGTATGTTATTCCACCTGCTCCTAGGTCCGTCGTTTACGCCTTTACAGCGCATCACAGTGTTCGGTTTTTTCGTTGAAAATCATCGAGGGCCTGGATTGAATATATCTCCCAGTCGGGTCTCCTCAAGGTTTTCTTACGCTTCACCGGTAACACCTAATCGCCACTCGCATACCAGGTGCATGTCCAGTCCGCCACAGCCGTCCTAGCACTCTAGTCATTAACGCGGGTGATGTCATGATGCCTCGATGTGACTATGCGTGTCGGGTTCCGTTATTCATTTATGTCGGCGTCAGGCTTGAAATACAGGGTCCGGCGGCACTCAAGGGTATGCACGACAGCGGATGGTCAGAACCTCAAAAGCGACAATATTCCATTCTATCTGTGCTGAGTGACTGGGGTATATTTTGGTTACATTGCCATTACATGAGGCTCATGGGTTCCACCAGGTTCTGCGCCGCCGTTCGTCCGCGTAAAAGCGTTTTCTTTTCATAACAGGTAGCTCGGATGCAGGCTTCAAATATGTTCCCGGAACCTGGCCAGAGGCAAACCGAAGAAATATGCGCCTGTTCTGTACGTACTATTTATGCATGGTTCAAGGCGTCTAACATCGCGTAGGTGGCTGGCACATATTAAGGAATTCTGGTCCACGATCAAGAAATGACTTGATGTATTAACCCAATGTAATCAAAGAAGGGCCGGGCTATTGAGTCTTCGGTAAATACACCGAAACCGTGCATGTATGCGCTCAACGATCACTGCTTTGAAATCGCTATGCCCAAATCTCGAGTACACGTTTCCTTGTGAAAATAATCAACTTACGCCTTGCCTATGACCCTGCAATAAGCGATGTCCGATGACCCCATTTTCTTCAGCCAGGCACATTGCTTCACGTCGACGTCGAAAGATCGGCGCGTACTTGCATTTCAAGACCGGCTGGAGGTTATCAGCGTGAACCAAGGCACATGAATGAATGAATGAATGGTAGTTCTTGATCATACAACGTAAATCGATTTAACAATTCTGTCGTAAGTACCGCCTAGTTCTTCCCTGCGTTCTCGTCATACAACACCTTGCCAATTTCCTCATCATGCTTCTCGTCAACTTGAATGTTTTCAACAATTAAGCCAAGGCGCTTATAGATGTCTTCGATACGGCGGAGATCCTCCGAGGCCAAATTGGTGTTATTACCGAACAATTCTTCCATTTCTTCCAAGCTTACTCCCTTTGTCTCTGGAACCTGAGTTTACGCTGTCAGTGGTACAGGGTCTCACAGGAAGGAGGTGGGACGTACCAGGAACATAATGAAGCAGCCTCCTAAGAACGAGAAGATCTGTAATGTGATTCAGAATCGTCTTTTCGCCGTGAATTATTGAGACGTACTCCGAATAAGATGAAAGTCCCGTATCCTAGGTGCTGAAGCATCGATGGCGTTACCTGACCGACTGGTAATATTATATAAGTATGAGAAATTGGTCAAAAAATTTCGCTCGTTCTCTACTTATGAAGTGATTCATCTAAGGAACAAGGGCTCATCAGGACAATCTTCGTAATGAACAAGGACACCAGCCATACCCAATTCGCGGAGACAGCAATGGACAAACCTTTGCTTCGAACGCTCAGAGGGAATATTTCAGTGATGATGATCCAACTACAAGGACCCCAGCTGTAACTGAAGCCTGCCATGTTGTTAAGCGCAATGTTTGAAATTAGATGATGGGTCACGACAGACATACCCAGGGCGAAAATCCAAACGAAGGCACAGGCTACCCATCCAGCAGCTAAAATAGCAATGAATGTCTGGAATTAACTTAATTTCTCAAATGTGTCCACCTATATGGCTAAACAAGAAACAGTGAATAGGTCGGTATAAGATGATCATGTACAACCCCGCACCTCTGCCAGCTATTGTGGAATATACTGGTCAAAATGGCGATGACGATGTGGCATCTAGATAATAGTATGATAGGTTTATCATTCAGCTTATCTCGCACGATACATTACTAAACTCACGTAGCCATGAGAAAAGCCCCGGAGATGAGGATGGGCTTGCGTCCCAACTGATCAGCGAACAAGACAGCTGGAATCGTCCCCAAAAACGTGCTGCGTTAGAGCCGACGTCAGCGGGAGTGAAACGATCACAGCTGCGTATCTTACATGATACCAACAACACCTGTTGCGAGAAGAGATAGCGTACTCCCGGTTAAACCTAAGGATTTGAAGACGCTAGGAGCGTAATACAAAATAGCGTTAACGCCGGTCCATTGTTGAAAGAACATGGTTCTAGAGCAAAGTCGTGTCGTGAAAGGGTTGATGGCCATTGATAGCATCGCTTACAGTGAGCCAACAGTGACACGCCAAAGTAAATCTTGTGATGGCTTAGAATTAGTATTCGGACATGAAAAACAGAACCCACTCCGATCAAGAATCAGGCTCAAATAACTATGCAATCCTAGCTGGAATTGGGACATGAATGATGGATCTTGATACTGAGGGAACTTTGCTTCGGAGATCTCTTTCTCGAATAAGTATTGCGCTTTGATTTCGCTATGGCGAACCAAAGTGTTTCAGTACGGTAGCAGTATACTCGCAATGCACTCACAGGAACTCGGTACGCACGAGATCATTGTCCTTCGGAAGTACCCGAAGATTGCTGAGCACCGTAAGGGCCTCGTCGTCTCGTCCTTGGTTGATCAGCCATCTAGGTGAGAATGGCATGAAAATGATTCCACATCCGAGTATGATCGCAGGTACTAGTTGAAGCGCAAGTGGAATTCGCCACGCCGCTTCACTCTGTCCTTCACCGGTGCCGCCAATGTAATTTGTCCCATAGTCGATCCAGAGGGAGATCATGACTCCGAACATGATAGCCAGTTGTTGAAGCGCTACCAAGCTACCCCTTACCTCTGGAGGTGCGAGCTACGTTGACGTCAAGCTTTGCAAAGTATGACAGCTTAAAGAAATATTTACCTCAGCATTGTAGAGTGGAACCGCCATACTGGAAGAACCAACGCCGAGACCGGCTACAAACCTGCCACCGTAGATAGAGGAGGGTTCTTTAGCAGCCGTTTGAACGATAACCCCCACACAAAAAGCGACAGTAGCTAGAAACGCAAAATTATAAATCTTGGGAAATCTTGGGGAAAAATGAAAGCATTCACCCAGAAAGATGGTGAACTTGCGGGATAACTTATCGGCCAAATAACCTAGAAAACTATAGATTAGATTAGAATCGCGTGTTTTTTTTTACCTACCTGACATCAGAACACCAAACCAAGCTCCCAACTCGAGGATAGCGACCAACCATCCTTTCTTCCCTGGATCAGAGACGGCAGAACGCATCCTGAAACCAAATTAGGTACTCATATCGACAAAAGGGTCAGCTGAGGCACCTCTGATCGAAGGTGTACATTCTGAATGTCACGGTTGAGTCGAATTCGTCCATATCGGCCGGAAGCAGGGCTTACCCAAGTACACCTGAAAAGACACCCTGAGGAATATCAGCTCAGCCTTCATTGCGCGATGAGACCTAGTAATACTTGGTTATATCCTAAGACCGAAGTTCATTTGTGAGCTGTATTATATTGACCCGCGCTGTTTACGAACCGTAGAGCCTATTGAGAGAGGTCAAAGAGGAAAGGGATGAAGAGACGGGTATAATCTCACAGTCCCCCCTGAGAAGCAAAGACTGCAATCGAAAATACTTTGCGATTGCGCACAAGTCCGGCCTGTAGTATGAATCAGTCTGGTTATCAAAAACTTCGGATTAAGATACACACCCATCCAGAAGCTCCGGCGAGAGTTTGGCGACGATGGACAGACAATGGCGAATCTCCAGTTGTATCTCCAGCCATGTTGGACAGAGAAGAGAAGAGAGCACCTGAGAAGATTGTGACCCTACGTCTGTGGGAATATTTCGTTACAACGGACCGGGAAAAGTCATTATGTGGGGACTAGTATTGAATGGGTATTGCAACCGCGAGGTTCGGCCTATGGAAAGGAATTGTCCCCCTGTTTGAAGAGCAAATTTCGGGGATATCAGCAATACACGCGTCAGCGACCATTATTGGTGCATCATATCGGGTATTGCATTGTGCAATGTGAAGAGGATGCAGCATACAAGTTTGGATTGTGATTTGAAATATCGCGTTGGGAGGAGCTGTGGCGGTGTCGTGACGTGCTGTGCTGCTCCTGCTGTGTTTCGATAATCATCTCCGTTGACGCCGGTCGCCCTTATATAAACGACGACCATTCTTCCTACTTAACTTTCTCGCCCAGAAATGTGGAACAACCAAGGCCCTCCCAGGCAAGTTCCTTCGCCTCTCGCCGTCGTCGATACTGAACGAATTCGGTTCTTTCAGCTTTCCCAGCCCGTACGCGAGTTTCTTCATTCATCGAGCTTGGCCTTACAGGAAGATTTCACAGGCAAGGCGGATACAATCCCAGCTATGCGCCGTCATACGGACCGCCTCCAGGACCGCCTCCTCATGGGTACGTGCTCTGCGTCTGCCTGTTGATTGCAGGCTCATTCCACGATGAAGATATGGACCTCCACCGGGACCTCCTCCTCTAGGGTATGTCCTTTTCCCTGAATATATGCAGAGGCTGACGTCTCTATAGGTTCCCAGGCGCTACAGGGTAAGCGAAGCGTATTCGCGACTGTCTCGACTGAAACATCAGATTCAAAACGCTTGTCCCCAGATACGGCGGCCCTCCACCGCCTGGCCCACCTCCTCAACCGTAAGAAACCCTGCTGTATCCAAGACGAGAGTTCTCTGACCTCATCGTCTAGCTACTCTGCACCGTCCGGGCCCCCACCTGTAGACAGAGGAACGTACCCGGGGCAGCAGTACCATCATAACCACCAGCAACAGCAGCACAGTGGATATGCTCCACCCAGTTCGCATCTTCATTCTCACAGTCAACTCACACGACTGATGATTTGGAAGGTGGTCCTCCGCCTAGGCCCCCGACGCAGCAACAGCACTATGGAGCGCAGTATCAAAATACCGGTTCTCCTGTCCAACAGCCATACTTCCAGTATTCTCAATGCACGGGAAAGAAAAAGGCTCTTTGTGTCAGTGTATTCGTATCCTCTGATGTACATCCTTCTTGACTTGCGTGATCTAGATCGGTATCAACTACATTGGACAGAACGGAGAGCTTCGCGGATGTATTAACGATGCGCAGAACATCCAGCGCTTTCTCATTAGTATGTACTATCTCGGCCAGGTTCAGATATTTTTGCTCACCTGGTCGGTCAGGGTCATTTGGGTATAAGGAAGGGGATATCGTTATGTTAACCGATGACGCCCGCAACCCTCGTCAAATTCCTACCAGGGACAACATTGTTCGTCCTGTCCTGATTTACTGTTACTCTAACTGATGTCGCATTTTAGCTGCACGCGATGCAGTGGCTTGTCGCCGGGGCACAGCCTAACGATTCTCTTTTCTTCCACTGTGAGTCAAGTGGCTCCACCTTCAATTCCGCTTTATGTATATATCGTGTAGATTCCGGCCACGGCGGTCAAACGAAAGATTTGGACGGCGACGAAGCCGATGGATATGATGAAGGTCAGCAGCATATATGCAATGCTCTATTTCATATTCCTCACGTTCCTGTGATGTAGTCATCTACCCAGCAAGTTCACTGTCTTCTGATGCCAACGCAGTTGTTCATAATTTACCAGGTTGACCATCAACGGAATGGCCATATCGTCGATGACGTGAGTTGCCGCTGACTACCATTTTCATGAATCTTACCGATGAGCAGCTAATGCACCAAATCATGGTTAAACCACTACCGGCCGGATGCCGCCTTACCGCCATTTTCGATGTGAGCGCTTCATCACTTCAGTCAGACTGCGACTCTTGCTGACCTTTTTCGCACCAGTCTTGCCATTCAGGGTCGGCACTTGGTAATTCGGTCTTACTCTCTTTCCCTTGCGCTTGAATTCATGTTCCCACACTACTTAGATCTTCCTTACATCGTGCGTTTCATCACTGTCGTACACTGGCAGATTGACCGATCCCATCTTTGTAGTACTCGACAGAAGGTAAAGTCAAAGAGCCCAACATGGCTGCTGAAGCTGGTCAAGGTCTCATGTCTGCCGTTGGCTCTTACGCGCGCGGTGACATGGGAGGCGTCTTCAAGTCCGCCATGGGCCTTGTCAAAACAGCGACAGGCAGCGGTCAGAAAGCAGAAAAGTATGCACGTGCCACCAGAACCAGTCCTGCTGACGTGGTACGTATCCTCATCCTCTGTGGTATTACTATGCGCTCAACAGTATGAAGATTTCGTGGAGTGGCTGCAAGGACTCCCAGACCAGTGCAGATACACAGGAAGCTGGGAACGCCACAGGCGCCATGAGCTACGTAAGTTTGTCTTTCCGTTTGAAGTTTGCACATATTCTCACATGCCTCGGATGACAGGCTTTCATGAGGACGCTAGGTGAGTTACCTTCCACGTTCGGGTGTAGGACTGATTCACATATACGTGCTTAGGCCAAAACCCCCAACAAAGTTATCAGCAACTTCTCAATAATCTTCGCGACATTCTTCGGAGAAAATACAGCCAGAAGCCTCAGGTGGGTGCGATCAACATTCGACTATTCATAAATGCCTAATCAACTTCGCATTTATCTAGTTATCGAGCTCCCATCCCATGGACACCAACCTTATGTTCCTATGTTAAGCCATTGTTGTAACTATTACAGTGGGAGGCTTGCAGTAGGTAAAATACTGAATTGTTTGCTACTAGAGCTCGGAACGAGCTCCTTAAATACTACAGAATGTATCTAGAATATTCTACCAAAGTACCTAAAAATATCCAAGTATCGTGACAAAATGAGTAAGCCGAATGTTCGGGAATCTTCCGGCATAAGCTTGAAGTTGCAATTCCAACAGCCATGTTTTGAACTGAATGTAGTAAATAATATCTATTGTTGACCCATTATGAGTATGCAAAATCCCAGTACTAATGCTGTGTGAATGTGTTGGTGTAAACTGGTGGTATGTTACGGAGAACACACGATAACTAAGTATAATAATGACTACAAATGCACCAAAATGCGCAAAGAATAAAGTAATAGTAGCAGTAATAGGAGCATGCTGCACTGGCAGCGGTAAAATAGTATGAATCTACTGCGGGCTTCGATTAGTTACACGAGACACTGACGATCTCACCTCTCCCCCGATCGCCAAAGGGAATGACGGAGCGGGACGCGATCTGACTATCGCCATCACTATCATCATCGTCATCACCGTCATCACCGTCCTCGTCAATGTCTCTCACTAGTTCGCCATCATCGGTAAAGTCGACATGGCTATTCCTACCGCCGAGAACCAACGCCGTCAGTCGCTTCCCGTAAACCTATATGAATGTAAATGGCTAGTAACAGAGACTGAAGCGAGATACTCACGCAGCCCGAGTCTATACCGATTGTCCATCGCTTGACATCCAGTCCCCGCGAAGCAGCATGTCCATAAATGACTGTTGCCGGGTGGCAGGGCAGAGCCTTGCTATTCTTTGTAGTATGGATGCTCTGCTCGAATCCTTCGCACATGTCTATGTCCTTGTTGTATACCTCAGACCAAGGTGTACCATCTTTAGCTCTGTAATACAAAACGTTAGATGCATACAGGTACCCGCGGATACATGCATACCTAGTGACTTCCTTATTCTTGAGGATTCCTCGAATATTGAGTGTTACCCATGGATCCAAATTCTGAGGAATCTTCGTAAGAACGGCAAGTTCTTGTAGACGCCTAAGGATAGGAAGTGTATGGGAACTCTTGGCACTCGGAGGTATGACAGGCACCCGAGCCAATGGCTGCTTCTTGTGCGAAGGCTTATAGTGCGGATCGGACGCGAGAATGCCGGCATGAGCAAGGTATGCATGTGCGGAAGGTGCATGGAGTTTGAGGGGCCGAGAAACCATGTACTCAAACTCCGTGTCGCTCATCGAATGAGCAATCTCAAAGTGGTCACCAAAAAGAGTCCAACCATCAGGGACCTTCTTCCACCAGTGGCTGTTAGCCTTGTCGAGTTTCGTCTGTTTCTCTACCCAATCTTCGATGTCGATGTCTCCATGGTGTTGGGCCTTCTTCCAATTATCTCGGGTCTCTTGGAGGAACTGGCTCCCTCCGCGAAGAGAGTGTATCCAATTTAGCCAAGCACGCCATTCGATGACCTTTTGGTCATGGTTTCCACGGACGGCAGTGACGTTGTTAGACGCCATGTAAGACAGGACTTTGGTAGAGCCAGTATGCGGCCCCTTGGCGACGATGTCGCCAACACTGATGAGGACGTCCGAAGAAGGTTTATAGGACAACTCGTGAAGGAGAGCTCTACAGGGAAGTCAGCATTGCTCGGCATGAAGACCACAGACATACTGTAAACTATCATACATGCCGTGTATATCGCCAACGATAATGACGCGACGGCTTGAATCATCTGTGGCGCATGTTAACGACGCTCAGTGATATAAAACGCCTCATACCTATTGGAAAATCATTTTCATTAAGTGTATCCAACTGCCGGTATAGGCTGAAATCTGGGAATTCTTTGCCAATGGACTTAGTGCTATGACTGACGTGAAACAAAATACGGCGCTCACTGTTCTTCGAACTCGTTAGAGATAGCTCTCCGATGCTGCCCTCGTTGTGAATGCCTTCGATGAGAATATAGATGATAAAGGCCACAACAGTGGAGTAGGCCGCAACGAGACGAAAAGATGACATGAGAGACGGAGGAAAGGAAAGTCAAGGACTGAATCAGAATAACCTTAATCGTAATGTATGGAGGAGCGAGCACGTGTGTGACGCTGCGTATCAGATAAATCTAATCTGATAAGATTTTTGAAAATTAAATAAAGCAAAACTGTGACACTCACGTGATATCCTGACGCGACCAATTGATTCCCACGCACGTTGAATTTGAATTATTTTGTCGCCGTCTTCTCTGCTACCAGCATGACGGCGCCAGGTCTGGGGCCTCCACAGGTGGACAATTACCTGCAGTCGTTGAATCCGGCCCAGCTCCAGGGTAAGACGGCAGGCTCATGGAAGGGTCCAAACTAACTTCAAGCTGAATATCCAAGCTGTCCAACACGACCCAAACATTCCTCTCCAGATATTGGCTGGACCAGGAAGTGGGAAAACGAAGGTGATATTCTGCGTAACTGCTGTTGAGGCTGCTCTAATACGCGCCTAGGTGTTGACGTCACGAATCGCCCATCTCATAATACACCACTTGCTGCCACCGTCATCAATATGCGCAGTAACGTATGATCACCCTTCATGCCTCTGCTTGTTTTTGATCACCCACCAGCTTCACCAAGAAAGCCGCAAACGAAATGCGTGAAAGGCTCACCAAACTTATTGGCAAAGAAAGAACGTCGCAAGTTCGAATGGGAACATTTCATGCTTTGTGTGCCTTATATCTGCGGAAGCACGCTCTCCGTGTTGGAATTAAAGGAAATTTTACCGTGTGTGATACAGAGGAGGGGTGCGTCTGCCGCCTTTCTTATCTTTTGACATGTCTCTTAGATCTGTATGCAGGAAGAAAATCATATCAGGTCTACTGAAGGAACGCAAAGACTACATGGTTTCCAAGGATATCGAAATTCAACCAGGAAATTTACAGTCGAAGATTTCAAAGTTCAAAGCCAGAGGCCTTTCTGCTGACGACGTTCTCGTCATGACGCCACCTGTCCATCCTAGTGAACATAACACTGTCCTCATCCTCGACCGTCTTATAGCAGAGCTTTACGGTGGATATCAGGAAACACTGAAGAAGAACAACAGCCTGGATTTCGACGACTTGCTCATTGTTGGCTTGAGGCTTTTCTCTGGACACAGAAAGGCTGTAAGCTGGTGTAAACATGTTCTTGTCGATGAATTGTGCGTCATTGACGTTTCTTGTTTCATCATGGTTCTTCTTCTCATTTTCTGCAGCCAAGACACGAACCTTACACAGTATGAACTTATGCGGGCTATCGGTATAGCGCGCTGCGTAACGATCGTTGGCGATCCTGACCAGTCCAGTGAGCATCAGCAAAAGTCTCACAACACAATTACTTGATTAACCTGTCTGAAAGTATATGGCTGGCGAGCAGCCGAAGTGGAAAATTTGGAGAAAATGCAGCGACGTATGCTCGTATCTTATTGCCATCTTGTTCGATTTATTTATTCTCCTAGACTTTCCTGCCACGGAACAGATCTTTTTAGAACAAAATTACCGATCAACCGGCTCTATCCTTAAACTTAGTCTGGCTATTGTATCACAAGGTTTGTCGACGATATTCCGAAAAGTTCTTCGCTGACGCTATACGGCCGCATTCGTTTAGACAAAAAGCGCATCCCGAAGACCCTTCTCTCGTCTCATCCCAATGGTATAAGACCTATTCTTCGTCAGTGTAATAATGAAAACCATGAAGCCTCTTTCATTGCCATGGAGATCAAGCGGGTGATGGCTCATATGGGAGGAGCCCTTCGCTGGGGTGATTTCGCGGTCCTTTGTGAGTGAACAACTCAGTCAAAACGAACACCATTTTATTAGTCATGCAGTAAGATTCAACGCTCTGTCCCGGGCTATTGAAAGTGCCTTACAGAAAGAAGGCATTCCTCATCGGATCCTTGGGGGACACAGATTCTTCGAGCGACTGGAGGTAAGTATATGATGCGCATTCTCCCATGTGTTTGTGACGAGAATCTTCTCTTCCATAGATTAAAGATATTCTGGCATATCTACAACTTGTCGACAATCCCAGTTTCGGACCAGCATTTTCTCGCGCTGTGAATGTACCGAGTCGAGGCATTGGCGAAAAGGTTCTCTATCTCGCCCATCCGCTGTTTAGATATATTGATTTAAGAGTTCAGACTCTAGCAGAACTTTTCGCCAGAGCCGATGAAATGGTCGTAACTCCCTTAGAGTTAGTTGAAAGAATATGCGATGCTAGAGTTCCCGATATCAAACCGGCAGTCAAGCGGAAGCTCTCGTCCTTCGTAGCCGCAATTCGTTCTTTACGGGACGACGCCAACAAAGTACGGTCATATCTCTGTATTATGCGCTCCGTGCTAAAGCCGATTTATAAGGGAGTTCTTCCCGCAGCGTTAATTCGCAAGCTAATAAAGCTCATTTCCTACCAAGAGCACCTTCAGAAGACGCAACCAGAATGGGAAACTCGATGGGAGAACGTCCAAGAATTGATTACATTTGCAAGTGATGTTCAGGGCTCGATGCTCACTGATGTCCACCTACCTCCTGGCGACGAAGACGAGTGCGTATGCCTGGCGTATTCTGTGTACCAATACTGAGTACCTTTTCAACAGGGATACTCCTCTTCGGCTATTTCTCCAAGCGTCCATGCTCTCATCGGAAGGTGACGAACAAAATGAGGAGGATAATCTCAATGTTCACTTCTATCTTCATGTTCGTTGACCAGTTGTTGACTATGCTCTTTAGAAAGTATCCATATCGACCTGTCACGCCGCGAAAGGCTTGGAATGGCCCGTCGTGATCGTTCCGGCTGGTAAATCTTGTTCTTTGTCTCTGAATTATCCCCTCATATACCCCTTAGCCGAGGAGGGCACCTTTCCTTTCCATCGATCAGAGGACATTGACGAGGAAAGGTCCGTTCCAGCCCCCGTTGAACCAAACACCTCTGAATGGCATCTAGACGACTTCTTTACGTCGCATGTACAAGAGCTAAAGGGTTACTTTACCTTCTAAATGTCGCCAAGCGGAAGATCGCCGGAAATTTTATGGAGAGAAGTCTCTCTTATTTTGTCAAGCATGTCATCGAAGGAGACCAGGTCTGTCTCAACATATTCAAGGACATTGGGGCCTGATGATTATACGTTTAGACCATTCTCACCGTGAACGACCTCTGTACTTTCCCAGAGCAAGAACGAGCAACCCTGTGTCAAGTCCTTGGAAGACAAGAGCCGCCAGAAGAGGAAATCAGGATGAGGGTCGAAAATTTGTGAGCTTTTCATGAACGACCAAATTACATCAACCTAACTCATAATATTCAGTTACGAGTCAGCCAGAAACCGACAGCCTTTCGGGCATGACTTCGATGCGGAAGCGGCATTAATCACAGCTATGCACCAGCCTTTCGACCCTGCGCCCCGCGAGATAGAGGCGAAATTCATACCAGTCAGCCAGATCGACATCAAACCGGATATCAAACCAATTATAAAGCCGCCCTCTTCAGGTGTCACCGTTGGCCCTGATGTCAAGCCTCGAGTTAAACCGGACCCAGACATTTTGTCTGCAGCCTTTCCTCATCGTCGGAAGCCACTGTCGAATTCCAACTTCGATATCAAACCATACCTCGCGCCTCGTTCTGATATGAAGGTGCCGAGGTCACGCTCAGATGGGACGCGTCCTTTGGCTCTCCCTGTAGCTTCAAGCTCTCGAGACGTGAAGTCGGGTCAAGTTCAGACATCGCAGCACCCACCTCGGTCGTACCCGGTACCCTACAAAACCGAGCTGGACCCGGACGTGCTTGACCTGAGCTCATCTTCACCTCCTCGACCTTCGAAGGAAAAACAAACCATCAAACCAGAGCCTATGATTATAGATCTCACCGAACCTGCTCCGAACAGAGTCGATCACAGGACAACAGTCAAACGGGAGGTAGCCAAAACTCCTGTAGTGAAAGTTGAGGGAACAACGGCCGGGACCGCAGTTAAGAGAGAGCCGAGTGTAATTATAGTTGACCCACCGACACCTCAGGCAAGTGTCAAGCATAAGGAGCCATCGAAAGTAACGGTCGAGCCGCCTCGGTTACCTATGGCGCCTCCGCAACCTGGAGTTAAACGGAGGTTAGGCATGGGAAGGATCGCGGGCGGCTATGCGAACAAAAAGTTCAAACTGCCAACGTAAATAAATGGACTCGCTCGCTGGTACCGGTATTTTGCTGCTTGCTTGGACCATTTGTATCTTAGTCAGATATGACATCGAAAAGGTTGCTAGACATGTATTATTTGTAATTTAATGTACTTTCAGGACTCGCAGATGGGGGCACCTATGAAACGCAAATCAGCAAATGAAGACAAGGTCGTAGGAATTGACTTCAGAGTCAAGGAAAGGTATCCACAGCGCATATAGTGCATTGGTAGTCTAACATGCTATTTCGACTAGCCCGAAGGCCCATCATTAGCATAAAATGAAAAGAATGTACTCACTTGTAGAAGCTACCGTTCATGGAGTCATGGTGGTCGGGAGCAACCTGAAGGCGAAAATTTTTCTCAATATAACGTGGTCCGGGCCGGGATAGCCGCTCTCAACAATTTACGTATTTTCCAAGTTCCAGACTTCAACGTTTCAACATCCACACCAACACCATGCAAAACGAAAATCAGGACCAATTTGACCTTCCACTCTGGCCACGGAATACAAAAAATACATAGCAATTATCACCTTCTAATGCGTCCTACGTCCTCCTACGCTTTCACCGCTACCGCTTCAGCGACGACATTGTATGAGTCACGATATCTACTGTTCCTGCCATCGACCTCACTTACTTCTGGCTGGTACCACTTCCACGCATTAAGCCTGACAAATTCACCGAATGACCAAAGTTCCGCGTCCAACTTGTTCACGTCTCGATAGATATAAGTCTCGGCTGGGATAGCTTCTGCCAGTTCCTCGACGGGTGGTAGAAGTGCAGGCGGATTAGGGACTAAGTGCTTGTCATCTTTCGAGACAGAGTAATCAGATAGGTTAATGGTATCTTCAAGCGGGTGGACAGGAACAGGTCCTCGTGTGTATTCCTGGAAAGATAAGACCTCTGGGTGCCTTGGATGCTGACAGACTCACCGTTCCCTCAAAGGCATCCAGAAGTAGGATATCTATATTGGTTAGGCCGTGCACCAAGGTTCCTCGGACACATTTCTCTTCTTGTGTGAGCTCTCTGTCGAAGAATACTTGGCCTCGAGAAAAGGGTATGACTCCAGGGTATTCTTCCGACTGGGAGGGCGATGAATAACATTGCCAGCAACCATCACGGCTCACCAACCGACCTTGACTTTGTGACGCGTGTGTTCCTGTCGTAGATGGGTGGTGAGGGCGCGTTGAGATAGCGAGATAGATGATTCAAACCAGGAGAACTGCAGAGCATATCTTCAGGTGAGAGCCATCGTTCTTGATGACCTTGGTAAGGATCTTTGGGTGCATGAGGGTGCCATAGAAAAATGCAGAATGGGACATTGCTACGGTGGAGGAGGAGGATTGTAGATAAGTAAATACCCCCCGAGATAACCAAAAGTTGCACAGCCACGCTCAGTTTGACTCTTTACCATTCCACGCCTTGCAATTCGTTGAAATTCTTTTCTTCATCGATATACGATGTCGTCGTGCGGCAATCCTGCTACGGAAACGGATGCACTCATGGAGCGTGAGCTGCCTACTCAACTCACATCTGATTGAATCAAACGATGCACAGGTCGACCAAAGTTCGACAAGTCTAGGGATTGTGTAAAATGCAAGACGAATCGAGGAAATATTGTTATTCGGCATGCTGTATATTGCAAGTGCGACGTTGCTTGGTGTGCCAATACTATCACTAACAGAAAAGCTAGAGAATGCTTTACACCTCTCGTCTCTTTCAAATTCCGGCGGGCATTGGAACCTTTCGTGAATGAGCTCCCTCAGGGTCCGCGGCGGAAGGCACTGAAGGCATCGGGTAACCTTCTCCTAGCATTTTCGGGTGGATTGGGCTCGACGTTATTGTTGGATCTGGCGTATCAGGCCTATTTTGCGAATCGACAAGGGGAGGACAGAATCGAGAATCAGCAAGGCGGAAAGGATCATCCTCGAAATGCTCCTATATGGCCGAAGGGCAGTATATGCTATGTCGAGATATGCAGCGCGTTCCCTGGGGTAAGCGTATGTCACTCTATGGAAAAGAACGACACACGAACAGTGACCTAGATGAAAGACAGGACGGACCAAATTCGCACAGTCGTAGCAAGTTACGGTTCCCTCGATTTTATTCCGTTGCGTTTGGAAGATGCCTTCGATAACTCGTGGTGGAAGTCTGTTGGTGGAAGGCCCTCCTCTTCAGAGCTGGAAGTCGACCTCTCGAACGAAGGTAGGCCTTGCATAGTATGAAGCATTTGCTCTTTGCTAAAACTAGAGCAGACATCTGCATATCATCTCTTTCTAAAGAGAATATCTCGGATCCAGTTACATCTCTTCAGACCTTTCTGTCGAGTCTCCCTACACAGACTGCGATATCACGAGCCGTACCGACGCTGATACGGATATTGCTGTTATATACGGCCCGTTCAACGGGGTCATCACACCTCCTTCTAGGGACATCTTTGACATCGCTTTCGGTATCACTCATCTCGGCTATATCGCAGGGCGCGGGCTTTACTGTTCGCGAGGAGGCACAGGAAGAATGGACTCCTTTGGACATACCGTCGCCTACGCAGAAGTCTGTCCGTGTGATCAGACCATTAAGAGACGTAGGCATGAAGGAATGCTCCATCTTCTGTTGGTGGCATAATTTGAATGTTGTCGGGAAAGAAAAGATTCCTGGCGGAAAACAGGACATCACTAGTTTGACGAAAGGTACATTTACTTCCTTTACGTGACGCAGGATGTGCTAACCTGCCTACAGACTTCATCGTAGGCCTTGAAAAAGACTACCCTTCAACTGTTTCGACCATCGCACGAACTTGTGGAAAACTCTCACCCAAGGTAGGATCGGCCCGAGCGTGTATGCTTTGTGAACAGTACGTTGAAAGAACTACATGCTTCTGGTGTTCTATCTCTTGACTGTGACTTCCAGGCCTGTGCAGCAAGGTATACAAGATTGGAAGTCACGTACATCAATACGAACCCTAGATGCTGCTGAACCGACAAACAATGTCGTTAGAGATTCCCAGTTCTTGTCACCTTATCTCTGTTATGCATGCCATACAACTCTTACCAGTCGAAGTAGTCGCGGCGGTGTGCAGTCTGGGACGAGTTCTGTGCGGCTGCCCGTATGGACAGGACAGCACCTAATGGATGCTCGGTGGGATGGTGCGAACGGGGACAGTGGACATGATACAAGCAACGAGGTCTGGAAGAGACGGCGTGTCAAGGAAGAAGAAATGAAGACTGCCATTGGAGATTTTCTGTTGGAAGACACTTGTACATAAATGATCTCGTGTGAAACGTCTATCTACATGTGTAACCCCATGCAGCCGGCTACTTATATATTTCGGGAATCTGAATCTGAGTTTCATCGCCGGGTCGATGTCGCACGACCTCCACTACCTCAACGACGAGGCCCGTTATCCAGCCTCGAAGGGTCCCATCCCAGTCATGTCCTTGGAAGCAAAGAAAAACACTGTCCTTGTCTCCCATGGCCGTCCTCCATGGTCAGATACCGTCTGACTGGATAGCCCTATGTTCATGCATGTCTCCAGGTATGGTGAAGATGGTAGGAAGTTGTGTGATGCTTTTGTCATTGGTATCGCAGGTACGTTGTAGAGCTTTCCTTCGGCGAATACAAGAATTGAGGACTTTTGCCTAGGTGGTTCTGCCAGCGGAAAGGTGGGCGTTGCTCGCTGCGCCATCATGCAATAGAGTGACCCTTTGGAGACCCATGTCGCCAGACAAATCGTCCGTACTCTGGGGAACATACCCAGCATTGTCATTGTCTCCCAAGTACGTGCCATCACCTCGACCGTCGAGGGCGCCCTTCACAGTATCTATAGGATAGCTTCTACAAGCGCCATACTCCCGAAGAGATTGCTCTCGCCAACGCCAGCATGTTCGACTTTGATCACCCGGACGCAATAGACATGCCCATGTTCGCATCTGTACGGAGTCTCTTCATTTCTAGAGGGTCCGAAACGAATAGGATTCACAGTTGCATTCTCGTAGTGCTTGGCCGACTTGAAGGCCTGCAAGCAATCCAACATCCCTGTGTACTCCTTTGCTGAGCACCAACGCCTCGAGGAAACAAAATATCTCTATGGCGCTGCTATCATAATTGGTTCGTTCCCAAGATTTCCGGGTATTGCCTTCCGACTCTATCAAGTTATCTAGCGGAAGGCATTATGACGCTCCATGACCCTGCACTACGCGAGTTATATGATTTGAAAGTTAGAACAGCCTGTCAGCGTCTCGTCCTTGCAACTCATGCTGATGGCATAGGTATTTGTGCAATGTGATTCCGATCTCATGCTCGCCAGACGGATAGCACGAGATGTGAAAGAGCGCGGAAGAAGCGTAGACGGTATTTTAGAACAGTAAGAATGTCCTTCGTGTCTTTTCGGATATTAATTCATCACATATACTAGGTACTTGAGGTATGTGAAGCCATCGTATGACAATTTTGTACGCCCAACAGCAGCCCATGCGGACATAGTATGAAAAACTATTTGTTGATTTCCTCATAACGCTCAATCTTCTAATTCAGATCGTTCCCGGTTCAAACAACGGTGTCGCCATCGAGTTGATCACGACGCATATTCGACGACAGCTGCAGGAGCGCTCGAATCGATTCCGTCCAAAGATGGCGATTCCACGACGGCTTCATTCGCCTGGCGTGTCGACTCCAGAGACCAAGGTAGAGGATCTTAATCTGAACGTTCTCCGTTCGACACGGCAGGTCCAAGGCATCTTTACCATCTTGCGGTCTGCGGACACAACCCGTCAAGATTTCATATTTTTTGTGGACCGTCTGTCTACATTCCTTGTGGAATACGCAATGTCGCTTCTGCCTCATGCTCCGAAGACAGTAATGACGCCTGTTGGGGTGTTGTCACATGGTCAGATGCTGGATGCAAAGTATGTATGCGGGGTGTGTATTCAACGCTCGTGAGTGTCCTCTCGCAACCCCTGTTCTCTTGCGGTCCAACATTTTTTTTCGTTGCAGGGGAGGCGCCCTTGAGCGAGGATTTCGCAGAGTCATTAACGATGTTCCCATTGGATCTTTGTTAGTGCAGTCAGACTCGAAGACCGGTGAACCCATCCTACTGCAAGTGAAGCTACCGCTATACATCCGACATCGCGACCAGGCTTTGGAAACTTTCGTGTTTCTTTTGGATGCGCAGGTAAGCAGCAAAGACTTCCTTCTATTCGACCTGCTTAGGAAGCATAGATTGGGACCGGCGCTGCAGCATTTATGGCCATTCGGATCCTTCTGGACCATGGGGTACGACAGGACCATATCATCTTTGTAACATTCTTGGTTGCCCGTGGTGGAGGAATATCAGTGCTCAGGCGTGCATTTCCTGATGTTAAGATCGTCTGCGGCGCCGTCGACGATGAAATGGAAGAGGCTTGGTTAGACCTAGATAGTGACGCAGTTGATGGAAGTCAGGTGAGTAGTGGACGACAGGTCTGGGTGATGCAACCGGGAATGGGGCAAATTGGTATAGTCCCATTCGTCTTGTCTTGAAAGAAAGACGTGTTCTGATGTTATCATATGTTCCAGGTGATCGATATTACTTGTAATTTGCATGTCCTTCGTCTTTTGCTCTCGGAGAATTCATTGTTGCGTGCTTCCTCTGGCGTTCGGCATGCGACTTGGACAGTAAGTTGAGTCCAACAAAATATATCTCTTCCTGGGAAAATCAGGGGCTGCATAAAAGACGGCATTCCATTGACAGTGCGACCAAGGATGAATATGTTGATCTTTCTGAATGGACTAGCACTCGCTACTTGCGCAATAGCGTTCCCTCTCTCTCGCTCACGGATGCTAACCCCATTTATTCTTACTAGGGAGAGTACCCGAGAATTCCTGTTAGTGTATTGCTCCCCTTCACACACATGAGAAGTCGGGGTAACAGCTTCTGCAGTTCCAGTAACACGCGGTCTGATTTAGATCCCGACATACCCGCATCAACACAGCACGTAGTGGTGCAACAACAGCAAGCTTTGTCACCGGTGACTAGTGGAACGTCTCTAGTATGTATTCAAGTTCCCCCGTGCACCTAGAAAATAATTGGCATATTTACTTTTAGTGAATGCTATCAAAAATGAAGTGGCGCAAAGAGCGGCGCACCTTCAATGTCATTCAGACATAACGATGAAAATCGCCTCCTGTATCCATGGGAGCTAACTAACCTGACCCGCATGCTTGAGCCTTCAATGGGGCCCGGAACCTATTCTTCACCGCTTGCCCAACTGGGAGGAACTTCTGATGAAGTTATTTTGACCGCCAGACAGCTACTGACTCATCAGCTGGACTTGCACGATGCTGTGAAGAAACCAACGTGGATGCAGCTCTTCGCTTAAATCGGTACATCACCCCACGGACATTATTCGTAAGTGACTCCGTATCACATTTTCTATCGGATGTCACCGAATACACGCTCCCAGATTTGAATGACTATAGAATAATATACTTTGGAAGGTAACATATGCCTAGCCTCCGCGTGGGACAGTTTCAATACTTATAATTATGTTTAGGCCGGTCGCGAATCTCATGGCAAGAAGTTTGAGGCTTCCGTCATCCCCAATCCTGGGCTGACCTACAACAGCGCGCATGGAATAGCGTCTTATTAACTTTCGAATTGTTTAGATCAACTTGCGCGTCTCGTACAAACTCAATAGGGCATTGGATTTGATGGCGTGGTTTCGTTCTGGCGGTATACGAGTGTCCATCTGGACACTCTTCTCTTGGAACATGATGCCGGGCATAGGACTATACCATTTTCGGCTACCGATAGTGGGCAATACCTGAGGTGTGCGGCTCCTAATGCCAAGATGTTCATCGTGACGATTGAAATGGAAGAGAGCACGACCTTCTCAAACACTAGGTAGATCCTAGACTAGCAGCTTCAAGGTCCTCAACATTGACAAGGTCGATGGAAGTCGGATGAATGCAATAATGGGCGCCATTCTGCATGATGCAGCTCAGTATTGGTAAGATTTGACATAGTTCAGCGTCTGTCTTCCAAAGTGTTTGATCTTCGGCAGATAATTTGATTGTCTGCCAGTTGTCTGGCTTTCTATGTGCCCACATATTCCATTGCATCGTGGCATTCGGAATTGGACTTGAACATAAACAGCCTGAGCACACGGAAGTGTATATACTCCGGCGACCTCTGAGTGCTGTATAAAACACGACGGCAGTGTTCGTGAAGTACAACCTAACAAAAAGATGTTAGCCCTCTTGACTGGTCTAGTGTTCGCCTCGTACGCAATAGCTGCTCCCTTCTCTCCCCAGAAGTTCCGAGTCTTCCGACCTCGTTTGTCCTTGTTGGTGACAGTACCACAGCAGTCGCGTCGGTAGAGTGATTTGTCCATGTTAATTTAGCTGATCTGTCTCAATAGGTCTGGCTGGGGGAACGGCTTCTGTGGCGACAACACCACCTCGACGCCTTCTACTTTGAAACCAAACACGCCTTGTATTAATACGGCCCATTCTGGTGCAACCACCGGAAGTTTCGTCGCAGGTGGTTGGTGGAACATCACCGGTGAGCGTTTGAGCCTCCAGTACACAAGTACTATCCACGATTCATGTTAACAATATAGTAAATGCCATTAAAGGCGAAGTAGCGAAAAAACGGCGCACTATAGTCACAATCCAATTCGGACACAACGATGCAAGAGTTGGACCTCCCGAGTCCATGGGCACTAACCTGACCGCCATGGTCGAAGAAGTTCGAGCATTGGGTGCCGAGCCAGTTCTGGTCACTAGTTTGATTGTCAGAAACTTCAATGCCAACGGAACCATCAGTGATAGTTTACAGCCATGGACTGACGAGACTGCCCGGATTGCTAGGCAGCAATGGACTCCTCTGTTGGACTTGCACGGCACTTCCAAGGAATATTGCGAAAAGATTGGTCCGAATGCAGCTCATCGATTGAACCCGACGGCGACCGACAACACTCGTATGTCGCCTCTCCTATATCTGCGCTGTAGGGTATCAATGGGTACTCTTTAGACCTGAACCTGCATGGAAAGATAGTTTTCGGAAGGTAGGATACATTCGCTTCGGCAGCGAATGTTCGATGCTTATCAAGACAACCTCAGAATGGTTGCGGATCTTTTGAAAGGGAACCTGGACCCCACCCTGCTAGAGCTTCCTATAATTGACAATCCTGGGTTGACTTACAACAACACACACGGAATAGCATCCTACTGATGGCAAGTATGCCATGACATCAGCCTCTAAATATAGCCAGTTTTCGGTTCGTGTGCGCGAAGTCTTCCAGCATTCGAAGCGTTGCTAACACCATGTTGTCCAGATGATCGCTACTCATGATACGTATGTTCTTGTCTTCGGATAAATCTATGAAAATCTTCGCTTGTGTCAAATGACTGTGTTCCAGACGACTTTACTTGGAAGACGGTCCGGTACATCTCGCGCGTGATCTCTTGTCGTGTTATAAGAACCAATAACCTGGGGGAAAACAAGCCACAATCCAGTCCCACAATGTGGATGATTCTGGCCGCGTTGGTCCTTGTGTTTCGCGTCACAGCTTCCTCACTACATAGCACCGCAGTGCCAACTTCGTTTATCTTGATCGGCGATAGCACCACTGCCAACGGGTCTGTAGTTCGAGACGATAGTCTTTCTGTAGGCAACACTGAGCACTTTGCAGGACCACGCCAAACAGCGGTGGATGGGGGAACGGTTTCTGTGGTTCCACGAACACGTCGACACCGTCGTCGCTGGAACCTGACACGCCTTGCATCAATACAGCCCATAATGGCGCGACGACCGGCACGTTTGTCGCTGACGGCTTTTGGAACATTTCAGGTACGCCGTCTGGTGGTCAAGTCTACATAAGAACAACAGAATAAAATGCCACATTGGCAGTTGCGGCTATCAAAGGGGAGGTAGCCAAAGGACGACGTACATACGCGACTATACAATTTGGGCACAACGACATGAAAATTGCTGACCCAGAATCCATGGGGGCGAACTTGACCATCATGGTACAAGAGATACGGGATTTAGGAGCCGAACCGATACTCATCACTAGTCTCACGAGGAGAAGTTTCAACGATAATGGCACTATTGCCGATACTTTGCAGCCTTGGGCTGATGAAACTATCCTGATCGCCAAGCAACAGGGAACCCATCTTCTGGATTTGCATGAAGCCTCGATAAAATATTGCGAAGCTATCGGTCCTGATGCTGCTCATCGACTGAACAGGTTGCCAGATGACAATACTCGTAAGGCAGCTATGGTCCTCGCTGACGACATCTAATGAGTCCTCTCCAGATTTAAACGTCAATGGAACCATCGTCTTTGGAAGGTGAGTTGTTATATTCAACTTACCGAAGGTCATACAACGATATTCTTCTTAGGATGGTTGCGGATCTGATGGCAGCGAGTTTCCCCTCGTTTGACCTTCCAATAATTCCTAATCCCCCGTTGACATTTAATATCACACACGGCATAGCGTCATACTAAATAAACATATCTGTTAATCTATGTTTACCTCGGCTAATGATAGGATGCTGTCAACAATAGAATGGATATAGTACAGCGGACGAGCAAAATAAACGATCGTGCTTATATTTCCGCTCTAAATTTACTGTAACCCTAAGTATGGGGAAGAAGGAATCTGTGAGTGACGTCATACAGTGATCAGTCGCGACGCCTCTTTCACTTCTACCACCGCCAACACCGCCATCCTCTGCCGTCGCGACTCGCCACTATCTCTGTACGCTCGGATTCTCTAACGGTACAGCAGAATACTGCAACAGGAAATATGGGACGTACCCCGAGATGATCAGCAACTGCAACACATAATTCTAGTCAAGGGGGAACCAAGTCGAACCCAATCGCGTCTATTGAAACCTAGCTGCACTGAATCTTGCAGCCCAGAGCAGCCCTACCGCCACGGCATGATTACTCCATCCAAAGATTCTACGTCCCACCTGTCGCCACGGTCGACCCCGGCTGCCTTTTGCACCCGTTTCCAGTTCGTAGTCTTGGAGGTCCACGCCAAGTTTCCACTGATTCAAACACTATCCTTCTTAGATGTCACTCAGTTGGGCGCTTAATGTCAGCGCAATGATATTTCTTATCATATAGAAATCCGTGCAACTGCTACGCATGATCACAGCCTATCATTTCCTCGTTCCTTTATCAAAGGCGAGCAGAAACCTACACTTACAACCAATATCCGAACCAGTCATTCCCAAAATCAAGTTTTATCAGAAGGAAAATTGAGAAGCCTAAATGACGTACATAGTCCTCTACCGGCTAGGGTAGGACTATGTAGGACATTCAGGCTTCTCGGTTCTCCTGATGATCACTGTCAGGCGACGGGCTATCGGTGCAGGGGTGGATACAAGAACCGGTTCCATACGCACCCGTTTGATACCAGGCCACACAAGGGATAGGTAGGAGATAAGGTCCTTGACTGATGGAACGGTGCGACTTCTTAAGAATGAGGGCATAGAGGCCCAACGGTGTTAGCCAGTGCAATTCTTTCGCTATGAACTATCTTCTCCTGCTAGCGTCACTTGGTGCATTAGTGTTATATCACCTGTTGAGCTCGATTCGACGTCGACCTTTACCTCTCCCACCCGGTCCCAAGGGTCTTCCGCTCATAGGGAACCTCTGGGATGTGCCCGCAGGGTACCCATGGATTACCTACGCTCAATGGGCTGCTACTTACGGCGACGTCTTCTATCTGGATACTCCTGGAAATCCGACCATTGTAATCAACTCTGCCCAAGCCGCGGCGGATCTCTTCGAAAAACGCTCCGGGAATTATTCCGATAGACCAGGTGTGGATAGAGAATGCTCTGACGTCTCAGTGTTAGTAACGCCGTGCAGATTTCACCATGTTAAATTTAGCGGGATGGGGGGTTTTGTGACTTTCATGAGATATTCGAACTGGTGGAGGTCAGTACAATCATGGTCTCTGTTGATACGGTCTGACGTCTCTTCCTAGAAAGCATCGCCGAATGTTTCATGAATACTTCCAGCTTCGTGTAGTTCCTGCGTACTATCCCATACAAATGAAAGCGACATCGACCTTGCTGCAACAGCTGCTTCAATCCCCCGATAGGATTTTTCATCATGTTCGCCAGTACCGGCAAATGTTCGTGGAAAGGACACTGATGACCTTTAGTCACGCCGGCTCAATCATCATGAAAACCGTCTATGGATATGATGTCAATCCAAATTGCGATCAGTTTGTGGGACTGGTGGATCGGGCTGCGGAAAGTGTTCGTATCACTGGGAATGTAGGGACCTTTCTCGTTGACTACATCCCCGTTTTGCAACACCTTCCACGTGAGAGTGGGCTAATTGTCAGATTTGCATCAAACCTCACTCGTTCATACAGGGTGGTTTCCTGGTACGCAATTTATGAGCCTTGCGGACGCCTGGAAAAAAATGTTGAGGCCATGCAAGAAGAACCATTTATATACACCTCACAGTCAGTGGTATGTCCTTAAATCCTTCATCCTAATTGGTCACATTGACTCGACCCAAGGATAATGGCGTGGCCCCGCCTTCATTGGTCTTCGTAAATTTAGCGAAGATGAAGAATATCGAGGTGTCAGAGAGGAAGATGCACCTTTAAGTCATCCGGAATACAGCTTCGGTGGCCTTTTCCGGTAGGTTGCATTCGGTGCTTCTTGCCGAGCATCTAATCTCATGTCTTGGTTAGCGGGTGCCGACACAGTAGGGTTTCGTTTTGCATATCATTTGAATTCTTCTTATCGTTACACAGACTGTGTCGACCGTCCTTTCTACGATACTTGCTTTCCTTCTTTATCCCGAGGTACAGGCCAAGGCACAAGCTGAGCTCGACGCTGTGGTTGGGCACGCCCGGCTGCCAAATTCCGATGACCGTGCACAGCTGCCATATATCAATGCTGTTATCTTGGAAGCACTGAGATGGAATCCTGCATTGCCAATGGGTATGTGATTTCACATCCACGAACCGGAGTTCATAGCTTTCGATTTAGGTGTGGCTCATCGTTGCGTGAAAGAGGGTGTTTATAGAGGATATCACATTCCTGCGGGTATGGCTATACTGCGTTTTCTTTGCCCGTTTATGCTTATCCCCATTGTAGGCGCGACCGTCGTCGGCAACGTTTGGTGAGTGTTGATTGAATATCATTGTAATATCCAGGCTTCCAGTTGACGCTCGGTGTACTAGGGCCATACTGCACGACGAAAAAGACTATCCAAACCCACTAGTCTTCGATCCCGACAGGTTCATGCCCGGGGATGGGAAAGAACCTCAACCAGAACCCATAGTCGCGTTTGGTTTTGGCAGACGGTGCGTTTGATATCATTCCATCCAACCCTTTCCCTTGCTGATATCTACTCAGTATTTGTCCCGGCCGTCATCTTGCATTGAATACGGTGTGGATCGCCATTGCGTCTATGGCGGCGACTTTGTCTTTTTCCAAGGCTGTAGACTCTGAAGGCCGTGCCGTTGAACCTAGTGATACTTATACAGATGGCTTTGTGAGGTAGGTCTTCTGTGCCTTACAACTGAGATGTCCAATACTTCAATTTTAATTTCACACTTAGCTTTCCCGAGCCTTTCAAATGCACGATCAAGGCGCGTTCCGCTCAAGCGGAGGCATTGATAGATTTAGCAGAGTTGTAACGAAACACATTCATATGTCTGCCCAAGTCTTACAACATGGATGTAGTGTTTTTGAGAGCACTGTCTGGGCTCGGGTATTTACCGGTCTACCATGTACTACTTATCCAGAATTCACTCGAGATTTATGCCAGAGAATATGTATCCAAGCATGAACAGAAGTTTCCTCGAGGCAAATTTTGGTCCTAGCGCGGTTATGAAACGCACCTCGGTCGTTCACTGAACAACATTGGCGGGAAAGCTTAGTCAAGATCCTAGGTGAGTACAACCCGCCCTCCACTATTCATGCGGTTATTCCACAATCGTTCGCTTTGCCCGATCGGGTTTACGGCGGTTCACTGAAGTCGAGAAAACCGGCATGATAGTGGGAAACATGATAGTTCAATCTTCGACAGTCGTGCTTGTCATTCCAACGTTCATCAAGTATTGGTGCGATCGATATCGTAACAACCTGGCTGCTATCTATCTTCGAAAACGCTCCGGGAATTATTTCGATAGACCAGGTATGAACAGAAGATACTAGAGTTGGTAATATCGTGCGGATTTCACCATGACACATGATGGGGGACTTTGTGTACTTTTATGAGATACTCAACTTGCTACAATTCCTAATCCCCGTTGACGTCTAATATCACACACGGCATAGCGACCTACTAAATATATATATCTATGAATCTATGTTTAGTATAGCCTCGGCGAATGATAGGATGTTATCAACAATAGAATGGATATAGTACAGTGGACGAGCAAAATAAAACGATCGTGGCTATATTTCTACTCTAAATCTAATAGTTCTACTGTAACCAAAGGAATGACGTGATACAAAGAGTCCAGATTATGGATATACGAAGAGAATGATATACAGTCTTCAATTCACAGCGGAAAGATCGACGTGACAAGCGGCCAAAGAACTCGGAAGCGAGGAGCCTGTACCCTTGTTCAGTGTCTAGAAGAGAGAGGGCGTCCTACAACATACCTGGGTAATACCAGAATGAGACCGCTATTATAATGTACAAGCCTATGGAAACACCAAAATAAATTCAGCACCCTATGCAGGGAACGGAGAGTCCATACCTATGAGAATGATGCCTTCTACGAATAAAAGTCGCGTTCAGAATCATGAAAGATTTCAAATATTCTGGAAACGTACCCAGCCAATTAGATTTTCCATCGCTGACAACGTAAGTCATAGTTTGCACTAGGCATTTGTATCATTATCCTGGTCCAAGATGTGAAAATCTGAGAACGAACCAGAAATGTAAAGAACCTATGTAAAATTTAGTCTCCACGCAAAATCCAATTTACGAAAATACCCACCAATGACTCGAAAGGATCAAATAGAAGCGCCAAAGGTTTTCCGGCTATCCAAGCCACTGTCACCATAAATCTATGGCGAACATTCCGGACTTGAGCATCATGTCAAAACCTCCAGCTAAATAACTCACGGAATTACGAATAGCGCAGTTTGCTATATTGACAAACGTGCAGCGCGTCAGCCTGACATTTAGATTGTTCAAATAGAAATACCGACAATCGTAGAGCCAACAGCCACGGAGATACTGAGATTCAATTGATCCCTGTACGAGACGTTGATGGCTGTGGCGCATTCTAATTAAAAAGTCAGTACCCGTTGACAAAAATAAATCCACCGGTTACAGACCTGCCAGAGAGCTCACGGCGGGAAGGAGGATAAGGCCAACCCATTCTTTGCTGATGGTCGTCGAGATGCCATTCATAGCCTCCACCAACCAATCGGCTGTAAATGCCACGCACTGTCAAATTGGAGTTAAAAATAGGTGTGGACTACGAAAAGTCAACAAGGGTGCGCACCACGGTGACAATTGATAGTAGAAGAAGCGTCATGAACACGCTGAGCTGCGGCTCTCGCTGAACTGAAATGGTACTCGATACGGGAGATACGGGACGTGATTCGTCAATACTCTCATCGCCCTTGAAGTCGACTTCCTTGAAGTTGTCTTGGTCCATTTCTGGACTCCCATGATAGGTCGACCCGCTGAAGCTACGACTACTATTGCTGGGGCCCTTGGAAATGGGAACACCTGCACCAACAAGTCGAACTGAGTAACCTTGTTGGGAGTCCGAAGTTTGAGGATTGGTCAGTGTGACTTCAGATTGTGTCGCATAGCCTCCAAGGTATGGCGAACCTGAGGATAAGTCAAGTAAGACCCTCAAACATGAAAGAAGAACGGCGACGCACTATTGTAACTATCCGAGTCCTTGAGCGGGAGATTATCTTTTGAGGCACAAGCAGAGAGAGACGGAGACCACTCGGTTTTCTGCGGTGCTTTCCGAAAGAATGAGGCAGGGGAAGGGACCTTCGTAGTCAATTTAGTACTCTTCTTGTGTGTATCCCGGTACAGATGTGAATGCGACCAGAGTTGGAATAGAAGATATGCGGTGTAGACTAGAATGATTGTCATATACGCAGTCAGAGGAAAGCAACAGGGTTTCCTTACGTGACATTAAGACGAGAGAGACCTAACGACGCCTAATTAGAAATCGAAAAATATAACAATGGATTTGGTACTAACGCCGTGACTCATTCTTAAAATATTCTGTTTCTGGCTATCAGGCATGGGGTCGTCGTCACCGAGCGCAAAATGATATGCTGCTGGCAGTAAGACTGCGCCAACGCTGATGCTCAGTAACGAAGAATGAATCTGATTTGCCGCTGTTGATAGAACGGTGAATCAGGGTCAACTGTGCAGCCGGAGAACTTACTGGGATCAAAAACCTGTTCGGTAAAACGTAAACCTCCAGCAAAGAAGCACATCCCTAATACAAGTACTGAAAACTCATGCATGAGCCAACGGTCGACGAACTTGGAGTGGGGCACGAACGAAGTTTGCTCAACATCGAGCCCACGACTTGAGATATCAGTTAGACTCTACACAATGCGGGATATGTCAAGATCTTACGAGTGGATTGGAGGACGCGAAGTTCGCACTTCCGCAGCGCGATAATCTATACCAAGAATAAGAAAGATAAATTTAGAATTGATACACAACGTACTGCGACGACAAGTTCGACACTTTCGGCAAATCAAATAAGTTTCTAAAGATAGAGAACTGGAGGTTCGCTCACATATTCGACTGTAATTCGCGTTGAATTTTAGTGGGTATAGCTAAATTTACTACTCACCAAACTAGCGCTGATCAGGCCAGTATTCGACCCGCCAATGCGGCAGACCAATTCGGCCGTCGAGAGTTCGTGCAACTGAAGAGGTGTAAGAAGGCGGTCTTGTAGAATGGTTTATGCTTACTTGAACCAAAGGGACCAAGGCGAGCAAACAAACTATTGTGGAGCATCATCATCAAGGAAGGCGCGAACCTGAGTGGCATGGTCACTCACAGCCGAACACTAGGCTGTGCGATTCTTCCATTGTAACGCTGAGGGCGTACTGTAGAGAAAACGATATCTCAGTTGTGGCAAAGAGAGAGGATGCGATACTTACTGCCACTGGAATGAGGAATAGAAGAAGATTTAGCCCTGTTCGGTTGAATGAGCGCATTGACGACGTTGGAGGGCAATGGCACTTACAGGAGCGAAAGAGGATCACTCTCCAGCCCTTGAAGAGCCTCTTCCAGAATCCCGGAGGTACAAAGCTGCTTTGAGATCCAGACGGCGCGAAAAGCGGGAGACTGCGTTGGTCTGTATGCATTTCTGCGATACTAGTTTCGGAGGTGGACTGAGAGAGAAAGAGCGGAGGGGGAGGAGAAATATTTGAAGGATAGGCGAGACTGCTAGGAGGATTATACATGGCAGCTGTAGTGAGTGCCAGCACTGACCAGTGACTGTGGGTAGAAGGAGAGAGAGAGACAGGTGACGGTAAGCAAGCGAGCCTCTAAAGAACCACTTCGTGTCTAAAAATAGATTTAGATAATGGACAATGATTTGATAAATTTGATGGGAGTTCTTTTTGGAGGCTTCTTTTTCTCGGGTTCTTCTCCAACGGCAACGACAGCTCGCCGTCGAAACAGGGACACGCGCAGAAATATGTCGCATCTTACATTGTTCTTTAGCTTTTTGCCTCGGTGATACTGTTACTGCGCCACATAACCTTCGCGTGATAAAAAGGGAACATATCGTGAATCGGGTCCCGAGGATGCTGTCTGCCAATTTTCGTTCGGTCGCCGACAAGTTTGAAAGAAAGAAAGCGCCAGCGCTAGTAAGATTGCGGTCAAGGGTCGCAAAATGAACTCATTCAGTCGAGGCAAGTTCTCGGCCAGTCCAGCGGAGTTATCCGCCGCCAGCGTGACAAGCGTGACAAACAGCTTGCACTGACCCCGCCATGTTGTCGAGAGCCGTCGCCATTGCTCGTCCTGCTGCCCGTCAGGCTACCTGGGCATTCAAGCCTGCTACCGTATCTGCTCTTCGCACTTTTACCGCCTCCTCCCAGGTCGCGTCGTCTCATGGCGACCCCCCACCCCAGCTCCTCGGTCCCGGTGTAAAGCCTGGTGAAGTCCCAACTAGCTACGACCAGGCTACCGGTTTGGAGCGTCTCCAGCTTCTCGGTGACATTGAGGGTTTCAATGTCTTCGACCAGGAGCCCCTCGACTCCAGCCGTACTGGAACTAAAGCCAACCCCATCTTAGTCCCTGCGACTGTACGTCTTATCGTTACCGCATTTTTTCTCTCTTTCGTTGACGCTAATCAGGCCGCTGCTCGTATCGTTGGATGTACTGGCTCACCCGCTGACTCTCATGATGTCCTCTGGTTCGAAGTGAAGAAGGATAAGTTGGCGCGATGTGCCGAATGTGGTTCAGGTAAGTCGTACAGTCATGTTCAAGTTGTCTATTCCTCATGAAGCATTTAGTATATGCTCTTCAGCTCGAGGAGGGTTACGAAGAAGCGCTTGCACATGCACACGCTCATTAAATATCATGTCGCATTTGTGCTCATCGAGTAATTGCACATTGGAAATCAACGTCCCCATAAATTTTATTTTAACATCCTATCATTCAATGGTAGCGTTAGGATTGGCCAAGGACCTGTTGAGGAAATCGTGTCTTGTCGACATACTCGGGAAATCACGGCAATTACGGTCAATTACGGATCCGCGTATCCAAAAACAAATTGATGAAGCTCGAAGTAACAGCTCTGGTAATTATCAATACATTCGCTAGATACTCATTCCATCAAAGCTTTCGCGATAGCTGCCCCGAATTCCTCTGGAGCATCAAAATGGACCTGGTCGAGGTGTTCAATTCAAGAAACGTCATAGGTAGCATGCGCAAGACGTACGAAGTGATTCGCACCCTTGATCGTGATGAAATGGGTTGGCCGGATCTTTTTGCTTTCAGCAACCAACCCCTTATATATTCTCTCCGTCTCGAAAAATGCCCAGATGCACACCCAATTTGTGCTCAAACATGCGATGTACTCGACCGTTACCAGAGGAAGTACGCTCTGAAAGATCTCCGCATCGAATAATGCACGCTTTGTCTGTTCCTTCACAGCATCATGAACGACAGGGTAAGGAGTAGCACCGAGGTCAGCCCCGATGGCTACCGCTGTCAGCTCAATGAAGGTCTGCTTTTCTTCCTCCGTTAGACTGTTCATGGTTGTTTGATCACCACGTTTGCTCGTAGTATCTAACCCGGATAACGCACGAGATGAAGTATCCGGGTGGCTGTAATAGCTGCTGAGCCAGATGTTCAAATGGTCGAGCCACTCCTGCGGGGATTTGAATGATGTTTGGTCGATAAACGGGTTGTACGGTTCTGGAGGGAAGTCGTAGCCAAAGGACATGAGGGGGGAATCTGATCCTTTTAAGAGTCATCGAAAACGATGGATGAGTGCACTCACCATAGACGATGAGCTTGTGAAGATATGGCTCAATCTTTTCGTATGATTCCCTCGGGATGGCTTGAGGTTGTCCCAACAAAGCCAGCGTCGTGGACGTTGCTGCCGACCACCCCATGATTGCCAGCCCGCCCGACTTCCGCCCAGCGTCAGCTTTTGGAATATCTAGATTGTCGATGATCCAGATCAGGAAATTGGATACATCCCGGGCCAGTACTTCCAAGAACTCGCTGCTCCCCTGGGCCAATTTCGCTATTTCAGCCTCGGTGTGCTTGGTGCTTCCTCCGTAGCTTCGGCGACTGACTATGATCAGACGAGTATTTTCCAGTGTCGTATTGAGGAGCGGGAAAAGCTTTCGAAAGCTTTCTGTGTAGGTATGAGCGCGTTATATTGAGCCTCTTTTTGCTTTCGGTTATTCGTTGGTTATTCATACCTCCATTGAATATAGTTCCATGGTATATCACCAGAGTCGTATAGTCAGAAGAACCAGCAGCAGGACCGCTGTCCGTGAAAGAGTACTCGGTACCTTTAGTGTCGATACAGGCCGTAGGCATGGAAGCGTTGGTTAAGAATTTATCTAGATACACAAAGGCCAAATTCTTTATAACTGTGCTGATTCCGGTTTGTACCGTGGTAAGAGGGCCTGTAATTGTTACGTTCACAACGGTTAACGTGGAGGAGATAAGGTACCACACGTGCAAGGAAATCAGGATATGATGTCCGTTGTCTGATGCTGGGATCCAAATTACCTGACCGATAACGGTTACGTATTACTGGTAAGTAAAAAGTTCCGAACAAACGTTCTGAACACAGGGTCATTACTCACTTCATGATTCTGTGTGCATATAAAAAATATCAACCCTCCATCCATGACATTACTAAAGCTACAGAACGCGATATACAAAACCCTAGTCGACCAGTCGACACCACCAGATCCACCACATGCGGTATAGATGAAGGCTTTCCAAGCAGAATGCTGCTTGCCTCAACCTGTCTCGCACATTAGTCTAGTATGTCGATAAAAGGTTCGGCCAACTCACGAACTATTCCCCACCTCTCGCCAGTGCTAAGATTAACCTGCACGCTACGTCCATGAACACGTAAGGTGACACGACGTCTTCTTCTTGGAACCCGTTCTCCACTTTGATCGACTCGCCGCTAGCAGTGCGTTTAAGTGATGGGGCTACATCGAACCGGCCAGCATTGGGTTCTGTTGAAGCTCTGTAGGTCTTCTTGTGGTGGAAATCGACAAGATAATTAATCGAATCGACCATATACAGCTGAAGGTTCATCAAGACCTGTCGTTGCACCTATCAGAACCAGAGCACCACAAACCGCATAGGATACTCACGACAACATCTTGCGCACGCGCTCTTGTCTCAACGAAATATACCGATGAGGCGGCTCTATGATCCACATCTCCACCTCCGTCTAGAGCCTTGACCCGCTCTATCCTTCCATTGACTCCTGGACGTACGGTCACCCCAGCCAGACCACCCAAGTCTTTCTTCTCCTTCCACTCCATCCCAAGCATTCGCAGAGTCTTATAAATCTCAAGCATGATTTCCATTGGGGGACTCCTACTCCGGATACCGAAGTGCCATTGCGTTGCTTTGTGCGGTTTTCTCTCCTTTCCGGCCGATTGCTTTGCAGAAGCATAGGAGGTGAGATGATGCGTGGAAGTAGAGGGGTCTGGAGGAAGGGAAGAATTGAGGACTGCGAAATTTGTAGACGTTGACGCTGACATCGGTTGGTCATATTCAAGGTCGGAATCTGACAACTCGTCATCATCGTCATCGTCCGTCTGACCGTTGAATTCAGCATCGAAGGGATTTTCCTGGATCTCGGCCCCGCCGGGGGTCAAAGCGCTGGGGGAGAGGGCATTTCGAGGCTGAAGGGGGTTCTCAGGCGGACTATCAATATCAGGAACAGAACGTACATCTAATGCAGCTTCCTGGGCATCACGCTCCTCTTCAGCGAATTCGGCAACTAGATGGTAGATTCGTGTAAGTTCCCCAATGCTTGGGATTCCCACTCACGATCTTTTCCGAGGTGTTGCTTGTCCCTGAGCAATATATACGCAACTTTAACAGCATTCCCTTGAGCTCCATCATCCCTCCTTAAACATTCAAGTATGTCTTCCTTTGTGACACCTTGCATACGAGCAACGAGGCCTTCGATGACGTCTTGCTCTATCCGGCCAAAACCCTCAACAACTTCGAAGTCCACAGGCTTTGTTGGTGGTGAGACAAGGGATTTGAGCGTGCCAAGCACAGGTCCAGGAGGCGGTGGTAAAGGTGACAGATATCGAGGCAGGTTGGTAGTGAAAAAGGGATGACGGTAAATTTCAGGGACAGTAATTCGTTTCACGGGGTCGACGGCAAGCATGGCATGTATGAGATGCTGGGCTCCTGGGGAGAGTGTGGGAGGCATAAAGTAGATGCCCTCTGCAAAAGATCAGAATGGGTGCAGCCTGGAGGATAAAAGTACTTACGGCTGATTTTGCTAAATAGTAGCTGAACATTATCGTCCTCAAATGGGAGTCTCCCGCACATCATAACATACAAGATGACTCCCGAACTCCAGACATCAATTTCTGGACCAGCGTAGATTCCTCCACGGATGACTTCCGGTGCAGCATAATTTGGACTCCTGAGAACATTCTCAGCAACAAAAGAATAGCGCGTGGTCACTTACTCACCCGCAGCTGGTGGAAAGAAAGTCGCCATCGCTGATTACGCTAGATAAGCCAAAATCGGCGATCTTCACGTTAAGGTTATCGTCTAAGAGCACATTTTCAGGCTTGAGATCACGGTGAACAATCTTGAGACGATGCGAATATTCGATGCCCGAAATTATCTGTTGGAAGAATCGTCGGGCTTCAGATTCTTTCATTTTCCCGTGGGTGACTAGAGCATACATGAGGCGCAATGGAGCATCACTACAAGATGTCGCAAACCTATATGATTGAATAGCTCGCCACCTGCGTATTCGAGAACAAAGATGATATCCGTTGGTGTGGATATGACTTCGTACCTATAAGACAGGCGATCAGATAGGATGTCTTCAAAGAAATATACCGCCGGACGTGCAATTTAATGATGTGAGGATGCCGTAGAGCTCGCATATACTCAAATTCTCGGCGAACTCGAGTCTTTGTCTTCTCGCGATTGATAGCCTTTTTGGAGATGTATTTCATTGCTACACGATGTCCAGTAATTGTATGGATGGCCACTGCAAAAGGACAAAATGAGCCTTTAAGCGCTGGCACCAAGTAACCGCCGTACTTTTCACAATTCCAAAGGTTCCTTCGGCGATATCTTTGATGACAGTGTACTCCCCCAGCTTAGAGGCTGGGAGGGGGGTGAAGGAATCGCCAGCCATGAGGAGGAGAGGGTAGTAGAGGGATGTCAAGCCAATTAGAAGCCCTAACGTAGGTAATATAAAAGAAATATTGACACATATTTGTAAAAAGCGATGTCGTGACAGAATTATCACGTGTGGTGACATGGACGCGAGTGGCGTGGTAGAACGGTCGATAGATAAACAACTAATTCTTGACTTGTTACCACCTTCATTTCTTCAAAGCGCACGTCTGGCGCCTGCACACCTCTTCAAATAGCCACGCAGATATGCCTCGTCGCCGTAGAGATTCCGAGTCCGACACGGTACTTTCTACCGAGTCATCGTCTCCACCTGTTTCACGCGACGGGTTTTTCTATGACGGACACGGATTATTCGTCGAAGTAGATTCAAACAGGCACTATCGCGAAGATTCTGACGCTCTTTATGCACTACTGACGCATGTCGATCCTCCGCCAGTGTATACTAAATCTGGAACACTGGCGAAGCGCCAGCCACCGCCATTTAAAGACCGCCCCGGACATTTCTATCGCGCACAGCTAGTCCATTATGTTCTAAATCCTGTGACCGTAAAGGAAGCAGCCAAAGGCCTGCTCCTTTCTGCTTTTGATCGGGACAACACTCTCGCAGTGCCTAATAAGATCCTACGACTCGAAGCTGATTTGAAGGCCAAGTTCGAACAGAAGGATAAGGTTACCGAGGCGGGCGGAAATAAAAAAGCTGTTTCGGATAGTTTCGTTCGAAACAAGAAGTTGAAGCAGGCCCCCGACCAAGAGCTATTTGAAGAGATTATGGCTTTGGGACCAGATGTCGCGCTACCCAATCCAGACACCATCACGGTTGAAGAAGTTCTAGAAGAGGTTGTCAAGATGTCGAATGACCGTGTTGCGGCTACTTTATCCACCTCGGTTGACCCCGAGGAAGTATTGGACATACTCCCAGATATAATGGATCGTTACAAGATTAAAACGAAGACCTCAGAAGAAGACCGGGAGGAGGAGGAGATATTGCAGACACGGCGTGTCCCGTACTCACGTCGAACGTCTATTCATTCACTCTCTTATACAGGAGATCGCTGACCAAGTTGCCGACTTACCAGAACAGCAACTTACAAATGTTATTCGTGATCTCATGGAGGATTCAGAAAGGTTAGAGGAGCTTCTCAAGCTGGAAGGGGCTCGTTCACAGCTTGAGATGCGAGATTCTGCGTCCCATCAAAGCTCCTCAAAAGCTAAACCAAAACATATCAGGGTATGAATGATGGCGCGTGCTTAAAACAAAGTAATAACTGTTCCTTTGCAGAACGATGCAGCCATTCAAGTCGCAGGAAAATATGCCATCATAGCCCCGAAGATTGAAAAGGAATACCCGGTAGAAGTTCGAGGTGCCAGCTATAAAATGGCCTTGAAGCTCTGTGCTTCCAAGAAAACATCTCAGCTTTGGGGGAAGTTTGACTTTGGTGTTTTCGAGGGTATTCTTCGATCCAATGGCCCCGTCTCCTTGAGAGCTGACGAAGCTGTGTCGTTCTCGTGGCGCGCGCGCGAGACTGGTGAAGGTGACATTACTGCCGACGAAGACAGCTTTGATGTTGCTCGCATTGTTTTTTTATCAGGTGGGAAACTGAAAGGCACCATACATTCCGGCTTGGGCCGGTTCGACTTCGTTGGCACAAGGGATGACAATAATACCAAGGCTGTCCCCACTAACAGCGCCGAGGAGTGGAAGGAAGAGTGGAAGACGCTGGTGCGCTGGTGACAGTAGATACCTTGAACCTTCGCTGTCAATGATTAGATACGCTACAGTATTGGTATGTGGTACCAGGAGTCATGATGTTCGCTATTAATTTCTACCTAGGAAATTCATTTATGCGTTGATAGGCAGGGCATCGCTTAAGAGAACATAGCTGGGAAACGGTTACCATCGTTCTCCAGGCACGCAAGGCACAATTAATTATCGGCTTTCTTTCCCCCTTGCAGGCCCTTGCTCGAAAACATATTCCACCTTCAAGCGCTCGACGCGTGCTTTCGATCAAGATCTTCTACTAATCAGTTCTGATGACTGTGCGGTAAACCACTCCTGGCAGAAAAGTCGCACTTAGCGATAAGCAACTACTAGTACTTCTTGACTTGTTCAAAATGGTGCCTTCAAAGTCCACGTCGGGTTACCCGTGTACAGGCACTCAGACATATCTCGCCGCCTGGCATAGAGATTCTGAATCCGACACCAGCGGGCGGAAAGAACAAGGCTGTCGTAAATAACTTCGTTCAAAATAAGAAGTTGAAGCAGGGTCCCGGACAAGAGCTATTTGAAGAGATAATGGCATCGGAACTTAGATGTCGTGCTACCCAATTCGGAAATCATCACGGTTGGAGAAGTTCTAGAAGACGTCGTCAAGACGTTGAAGGACTGTGTTGCAGCTACTGTATCCTCCGTGGTTGATCCCTACGAAGTATTGGATACAGTTATGGCTATAATGGGTCGCTACAAGATTCAAACGAAGATCTTAGGAGAGGAATATAGGAGGAGGAGATATTGAAGGTACGGCGTGTCACGTACCAGCCTCGAATGCCTATTCATTCACTCTCTTGCACAGGAGATCACCGAGTTCGCCCATGTTAGTTGTGCCATGGGACTCAGAAGGTATAGAGGAGCTTCTCAGCCCAGAAGGGGCAGTTTGAGACGCGACATATGCGTCCTATCTCAGTTCCTCGAAGGCCAAACCAAAACATATCAGGGTATGACGGCGCATGCTTAAAAACAAAGTAATAACTGCTCTCTTTCAGAACAATGCAGTCTTTCAAGTCGCAGGAAGATACAACACTCCGAAGGTTGAAGAACAATTCTCAGTGTGTGAGTCTAATGTACATAATTGTATCGATCACACGAGGTATGCGCCGGGACAACTTGAAGGTATAAGCCGAGGGTCGCACTCTGCTCTGATTTTGTTGTGCACTCGCCACGCTGAACAGATCTACTTCATTCTCGTCCTCATTCTCATCTCACAGGTCTAGTATTTTGCGACCCTTGATATTTGGTAGTTGTTCAGGTTCGTTTGTCTGTCGCATGCGAGTCTCGCATCTCGCTGTCGGCCAGTCGAGAACTTCCGGAACACCTGGGTCTCCATGCATGGTCAGCCTAAGTTCCCGTTTCCTCACTTTCGGAAGTTGCCTCCTTCACAAGTGACCGCCAAACCCCAAGATATCTTGATTCTCACTTCTCAGATCTCACTCCATCTGAGTCCAGATACAGCAGCGACATACATGCAGTCTCAGCTTGGTCAAAGCTCTGTGCAATTTGGGATGGTTTGACTTTGTTGGCATAAGAGATGAAGCCAAAGCCATCCCCTTAAACGGTACCAACGACTGGAAGCCGATGCGCCTATGAGTTTCTATGCATGGCTTGGTACTCAGGGGCATTGCTTTCATTGGGTGGCAAAGAGAATACTTATCTTAGACTGACTTTGCCGGGCGGGGAAACGGTTGCCAAACTGATCGTTATCCAGGCACACAAGGCACAGTTAATTACTGGCCTCCTTCTAAGTAACAACCTTCCAACGACCTCGAAAACACATTGCACCTTGCGCTCAACGTGTGCTTTTCGATCAAGATTATCCACCGGGCCGGCTGTTTCTCACACCTCCACGCAGCTGATGGACCTGATACCAAAACTTCGTTCAACCGTATAGCAGCTATAGATGCTACGATAGTCATCGACATGGAGACCTTGATATTTTTTGGCAGGCTCTCCTGCATGCACCACAATTTGTTGCTTCCGAAGGTTGGTGGGTCCCCGGTCGAACAAAAGCGCCAGTTTCCAGGTTCCGTATTAGCGAATTCATGACGGTCGTCAGACCAACTCGGAGACCATCATCCAGGTCCAAGTTCCGCTAATCGTTGTCTGCGGATAAATCTCGCATGTTCCTTCCACAACACTTGTCGCGTGGTTTTCCGGGTTCTCTTATGTGCTAGCTAAGCAACCGGCATCATTACGAAGGACGTGTATTTTGGCGCTAGTGGAAAAGATATATAAACCTTGGGTTGATTATGATGTACAGCACCTTCGCTTCTGTCAGTTCAGATTTTTCTTGTGTCGTTGACGGCCTTTTCTTTCCCTTCTTCTCGACCAGGTGTCCCCTACTTTGCCTGCTCCTTCCTCTCATTTCACGTCACTAGCCCACTCACTTTCATTTAAATCCTTCTGAGAAGCGTTCTTCATTCGTGCCTATTCAAACATGTTCTCAAAGGTCGGATTCTTGGCAGTCACCTTACTTGCGTCTTCACCTGAAGTTCTTGGCCGTCTGAAATGGCTCGAAAGAGACAACAGAGCTGTCTTCCTTCATCCCCGACGTTTTGGACAAGAGCATCCAGCTGTCATAGACAAGCTTAGCGCTGCCTGTCCTGGAGAGGTTTGCGGCACGCTGGCTGGTGCTGCCATCACTCCCTTGTTGGCCGCTCAGCCAGAATGTTCTCAGCAAGATATGGCGGATCAAATTATCGGTACTGTTGTTTTTCTCCTTAAGTAAAAAAGTGTCTAATTTTTCTATGACCTAGACGCCGCTGCCCAGTTTGATGCTGCTACGCAAGCGAACATGATAGCACTGGCCGTTGAATATCGACAAGCAGAGAAGAATACCCCTCCTGTAGGTTTCACCCTCTTAAAATTTCTCTCGTTATTTATTTTACGCGTCATAGGATTTCTCAACTCAACCTCCAACGCCTCGCAACTCTGTCTTTTGTCAGACTGCACCCAAAAATTCTCAGTTGAATGGTTTAGTACAAGCTCAGGATCCTGCGAACGATCCTAACCTGTTCTTTGACCCTGCTCTCGGTGCCACTGTCAAGTTGGGATCGCAGGCCAATACCTTCCCATTTGGAACGAACGGGACTAGGTGAGTATTCTGTCGATGTTCTTCCAGAAGAGCACCATTCTGATCTCCTGTATTTCTCTTAGCACTTCTAGCGATACCAATAGTACAGCGACCGAAAGTGCAGCCAGCGAGACTGCGCAAGCTACTGATACTGCCACAGCTACCGACTCTGCAGCTGAAGTCACTGGTACCGGCGTCTTGGCCGCAGATCCGTGTGTTGTATGTGAGCTCACTAACACACGCAAAACACGTTTAACCAATGTTTGGGATAGTCTGTGGTTACAGTTACAGTCACCGGCAGCGCTACAGCTACAGCCACTAACGCCGTTACAGTTTCCGTCGGCACTTCCACAGCAGCAACAGCAACATCCACATCGAGTGCTGCTATCGGCGACTTTGGCTCCTGCTCAGTCCCCCAGATTGAATTCGGTGTAGGATTTGACAACCGCAAAGAGACCAGCTTTGAGCCTGTTGATAAAAGTAAATGGCTTCACCTCCATCCACTTAAATACCCTTCTGAAGCGCTCCTCAGCATCCTACAATCACGGTTCTGCTCAGGCGATCGGAATCATCGCTCAATTCATTTGTGATACACTCGTTAACTCCTGCGGGGCTGACGCGACTGCAAAGGCTACTTGCGCAAATGCTGAGACTGCTGTCAACAATGCCCCCGCTAAGACTGGTGGTCAGGCTGACGCTTTCAATGCCGTATTTGGTATCACGACGGTATGATGTTTTCTTCGCAACTTGTGATGTTATGTTAAAGCTAGATTGCATTACAGGATTTCGCATCTATAGCCGCTGTCGATGACCAAGGAAATGTTATTGCAGGGACGGGCTCCAGTTCAAGTAATACCAACGCTACAAGTGTTGCTAGTGCAAGTGATACTCTCGCTACTGCCTCTGCTACGACCACAGCCGCTGCTACAGACGCTTCATCTGCATCGCAGTCAACATCGACATCATCCTCTTCAACGTCTTCGTCCATCGGAAACTTTGGTTCTTGTTCAACTCCTCAAATTGAGTTTGGCGTCGGATTTGACGGTCGCAAAGAAACTAGCTTTGAACCTGTTGATAAACGTAAGTACTAATTCTGTGTTTTCGGCGTACACTTATCACCAGCACGGCAGAATCATTTAACCACGGATCGGCACAAGCTATCGGAATCATCGCCCAATTTATCTGTGACCAGCTCGTCAATTCCTGCGGGGCAGATGCCACTGCAAAAACTACTTGTGCGACAGCCGAGAATGCTGTCAACAATGCTCCCGCTGAGACCGGTGGTCAAGCCGATGCCTTCAATGCCGTCTTTGGTATCAAGACTGTGAGTCGAGTCAGATCTTTTTATTCCCTCATTCAAGACTGAATTGGTGACAGGACTTTGCGGCGACAGCCGTTGTCGACGATCAAGGAAACATTGTATCTGGAGCCGCCTCTGGTACTAGTAGCACAGTAGCTGATAGTGCGACAACCACCACTGCTGCTGAGGTGGCTACCCAAAGCGCCGCCGCGTCAACGCCGGCGAGTGCATTTCTCTGGCAGAATTTTTAATCCATATCTAACACTGATTTCCAGAGTTCAAGTTCTGCTGCGGCTGCGACAAGCACTACCGCTTCCACCTCCAGTGCTAACCTTCAGACGTTTACGGGCGCTCTTGGCGAGGTCACAGCCCCAGCAGTGACCGGAACCAGCGATGGTCAATTCCAAGTCGAAGGCAACTCCGAGTTCAAAAACGTTCAGGACGCTTTGGTTCGATCTTGGTAAGAACCCATTGTTCTCCCACAATGTATCTGGTATTAACTACTTGACCGCATCAGCGACGTTCAACACAATCAGTGTGCTAACAAGGCGAACGCTACTGGAAACCAAGGCGATTTGACTGTCGCTGCTTGTGGGGACCAACAGACTCAGTGCACCGCGAACGCCAAAGCGTAGGTTTGAGTTGATGATTTTTCTATTCTAGATGCTCCTTTCGGCTGGTATACCCGCATCCTGTAAATGTAGAACATATGTATAGTCCACTTTTGAATGAAACTAGACCTTGAAGGTCTTGACTCCTCGAAATATCACGGCGATAGCGGGCGCGAATGACACATTGCTTCTGCGATTTCAATTTCGGGTCCTGGGCGCTCGACAATGAATGACTACCACAGATCCTTATCATGACTCAGTTGCTCAAAATACCATATTTTACTTGGAGACCCGCAATGTACCCATACTTCCCGAAGAAACAGTTTCACGCGTCCAAAATCGACCTCAACATGCAAACCCCCAAAGCTACCCCCTCAACCCAGCCAAAAATCGCCTTCATCTCCGGACCCCTCGAGTCCGACACAGACTATTTTAAAACACACTACTTGCCTCTCCTCCGACACGCAGTGGAGGAGAACCACCACTTCATAGTCGGTCCATCTAGAGGAATAGACACGCAGGCGAGACGGTATCTCCTCCATGAAGCCCGCATTTTGCCAACGCGGATAACCATTTTCCTCAATGGAACGGAGACGTCGCGACTGCGACCAAAACTAAAATCGTTCGAGGCTTCTGGGGGCGAGGTCATGGTCGCTGGGAGAAACCATACAGAAAGGGATGTCGCCATGACTAGGGCTAGTCATTATGACATCTTGCGATATAGGACGGAGGCGGAATGTCGGGTGCTATATGGGGACGCGTACAGGAAGAGAGTCAGCGGGACGGAGAAGAACGAGTTAAGAAGACAGCAGGGCATTGGTATGGTTTGGAGCGGCTGATAGGACAGTCAGCTTTCGAATAGTCAAGGAGACCAACGGTGGTAAAATACAAGTCTATTCATGTTGCTTGAGAGGAGGGTGAAATTGAAACGAGTGGCGTAGTAGGTGTTATAAAGACTGTAATATCAGCTGCAGTACAAATAAAACTGTGACTATAAAAATACAGAAAATGAATAAACAAGATGTATGAAGATATCAATGAGAGCTTGCAATCAGTCCGAAATATGCAATGAACCCCAAACCACCGATCATGCTGCCGCGAGGACGACGCTACTTTCCTGCGTGCCGTGTATCCGTTTCAGCAAAGCAGCTCGCCGCTCTGTCTCCCATCGAACGAGTTCAGACTTCAAACGGTCCACGCGCACCTCGTTCATAGGATGACCAGAGCCCATGATGCGTCGGGCCAACGAGTCAGCCTTGGTTGTTGCACCATCGATGGACTCGGCATGAGCGCATTCGGTAGCTGAGGTGGCGCGTTCTTCCCAGAAGCTGACAGCTTCCCGCACGTCATAGCCAGCGTGAGCGAGGAGTCTAATCAAAGGACGTTAGCGGCCACGACTCGGCGCAGTAGCAGACAGGAAAGCTTTACCTTGCAGAGACAACGTCTGCTTCGATCTCCTGCGCAACGCTGGTACAATAATCTCCGACCTTGACCAACTCTCCAGATCCAACTCTACCTAATTGGGCAAGTGCATCGTTGACGAAAGGCCCGAAAAGCATGGTAAAGGGAAATATGAATACGCGTAGGACATCAGCCAGAATAGATAATGTCCCGGGTATGATTACGGTTCCTGACGATAGCGTTTCCAAGTGATGTGATAGTACGAGATGAGAGAGTTCATGGGCCAGAAGAATTGCCATCTCTGTTTTTTGTCTTTCAGAGGGAATTGGATGTGAAGTGGAAGAGGAACGGCCAAGGAGCAATGACCACCAAGATTGCTGTTCGGGGACCGTGACGGAGTCACAGGGAGATCTAGAAAGGATCTCATCGATGAATCCTGAATAGACAACGATACCTCCGCCCCCATCGGGACCAAAGCCATACGAAAACGCATTAGAAGCCTCCGGCTTATCCACAACCAGTAGGGAATAAGGTGGACCAGCAACAGCATGCGGCACAGGGGGGGCAGTACGCTCACACATCGCGGAACACATCCGTCGAAGGGTTTCTGAGGCGCGAGGTCGAGGTCGTAAAGGGTATTCTGCTGGGGGTGGTAACGGTTGGTTGTGAGGTCCATAGTCCACCCAGTCAGGACACAGCTCTCGCTCCTGGATCAGAATGGGGAGCGTTCCCTCCAGACTTCGTAGGGTGTTCCTGACCCATTCGTACCTCCAATCACTAGGAGGTATATACCGTGTTGGGCCATCTTGGGCAAGAATATCATCGACTGCTTTATACCAACCAGGGCCTGCTAGCTGGGTAGCTATGTCGTCCTCTTCCTCCGGCGATAAGATGATCAAGCGCCAGCTAGTAGGGGAAGTGAGAAAAGAATTGCAATAACGGATGACCATCTGCGTACCGTCCCGTAAGTGGAGTACGCTCCAAACTGGCAATGATCGTGAGCCAAAACAGGGTCGCTGGGATGAGCAAGAGAATATGAAATAAAATGGTACGGTTGCGTATTTTCTTTAGAAGCTGCGTTTTTTTCTCCTCTGAGGTTGGAATGCCTTTGAGATCAGCAAACTTTAGGTACCTCCGTGATTTGTGATTTTTGAGGAGAATAACAGGAACGAAAGTGAGGACAATTCGACCTGCAGTGCGCGCAATCTCAAAAGTCGTTGACGCCTAGACTAGACCAGTTGAGAGGGTATATGCGCCGTGAGCGCTGACACTTACCTTGAATACTGAGGCTAATAGATAAAACGGAAGGCCCTCGCGTCGTGGTGTTGAATGGAAACCATGAATTGCAGCTATCGCCAACGGCGGTATCTGTGGACGGTGGGCCCTAGCCTGGATGAGAGCCGAGGCTTGAAGCGGCGGTAGAGGGCGAGACAGCGACAGGAAACGACGAGGAGAACGAATACACGACGAGCGGGGGTACGGGATTAATTGTGGATTTCGGGCGAGTAGACGCAACATGGCTCATTGTAAGTGAAGAAAAGCAAGATCTATTTGGCCATGAAATTGGTGCCCAAGGCGTGAAACAAATTCGTGTATAACGTAATCGCATTATATATCCGTTTCCCAGAACTGCCAGGCAATGCCGAAGCCGCGTCATGGACAGGGTTCCTGTCAGGGCACTTTAACAGCCTTTTACTGCGCAGAGATGGGCTGGACATATATTATTACACTCAAGTATTGTATGCCACGTAGCAGGGAAAAATCATCGTGTCAATCGTAGGTAAAGGAGAATACAGAGTACGTGTCGATCCAGTGTGATTGCAAATGTAACATTATTATGGTTTAAGAAATGAAGGTAGCCTCGTTGTAGAACATGCCATCAATGTCTACCGGTTTATCTGATCCAGGCTCAGTGATCGTCAGCTTACCAGGGTTGAACCACTGATAAAAGATATCAAAATCGGTCAACAGTATGGAGACATAGAGACCCACCTGATAAATAAAAGGCTTCGTGCCTGCGACATAGTTCACTGCCACTTTGATAACATACGGTATTTCCGCCAGAACATCAACCTTTTCAATCAGGCCCTTGGGGTTCTCCACATCTCCTACGTCCGTCAACAGTTTTGCCGAATAGTTTCCTGACTGACCAGGGAGGACAGATGGTCCCGCCCATTCAAACAGGAGTTCGCGAGGTTTCTGGTACCCCGTGTCCTTGTCAAATGTATGCTTCGCGTGAGTAGCCCTGCACACGACGTTCGAAGCTGGCGATTCGTCTTTCGTCCACCTAGTCTCACCCGTCACGCAGACCAGCTTTCCGCCAACGACAAGCGAACCGACATTGACTGCAACACCACCTGATCCAGACCCACGCTTTCCATGAGCCTCGGTTGTCGTAAACTCCATCTGAATAGCAGATACGCCGCCGTTCTCATCACTCTGGAAGTTGGCAAAGTTCCACGCGGTTGCAACAAGATTGGGCCGCATCCCTTGGATCGCATGTACAAACATGCCCGGCCCTTTGACGACGTTGGCCTGCCCCTTGTGAATAAAATGACCGGTCGCATGGAAGCGAGGCCAGAATCGATGGACAACGTATCCTTCGGGGCTGGCGGGATTGGCTCCGAAATAGGAGAACCCGCCATTCTCGCCTTTTCCTAGCTTCCAACCGGGAACGGAGGCAGGGCGAGAGATCTCGATACCGATTTGAAGGTCGGTGGCGAGATTGGCAGAGATGATGTAGGATTCTGGGAAGTCGGTGCCAGGGGCTTCCTTATGGGTGATGGAGAACTGATCAGCCTTGCTGGATCGTTTATCGAGGCCTGGAGGTGGTGTAACAAAGTTGGATACGTTGAGAGACTTCCAGACAGTCTCGCCAGTCTTGGGATTGTGCCATTTACAAGTGAACTGGATGGTCGGGTACCAGACGCTGAACCAACATCAGCGCAGAACGGTAACGTACAGACACAGACGCGTACCCTACAGACGAATGAATTACTTGGCACATAAGAGACATGCCGTCCTCAGTCGTCGTGTAGAACGTCTGCGTCTCTGTGATGAATCCGCCAGCACAGGCCCATTCTGTGTCCTTGGGGGTCAGTTCGCCAAAGAGTTCGTCTTCCTTGAAGGCTTCCGACACAGGACGAAAATTGGGCGCCTTGGCGTCAACAGGTGGTGAGGTGCTGATGCATATTAGAAGATACAGCGAGTACGATGCTCGGAACTCACGAAAAGATGGAAGAGAACATGGTGGTCAAGGAAAGAGAATGACCTGCCTCTTGATCTGCCCTCAATCTAAATTGCCCTCGGCCCGCGGTATTAGCTTACTTATTTGACGTCGCCCAGATCAGTTCTACTCAGTGACTGGCCTCTACTGGCCTTTTTCTGGTTATTACTACGCCGATAGCTAATCTACAGGAGGCAGCGTGTGCGATACATTATTTGACTCCAGATCCACCGCATGTTCTGACAACTTGACTCGTTTCCTCGGTCCTCCAGGATCATCATGTCCTTCTAAAATAACCGGAGATCGTGAACGTCCAGGCGTCTCCTCCTGTCTTTTCGCGGCATCTGCATCCAGGTCCTTGGAAGAATCGTCAATAACGTGCTGACTAGGCCTAACACGACCTTACAGGTACAGCGTCGTCGAACTGTATAGCCCACGAAAACGAGTCGGGGTCATCCTCGGTACTAGACACCGGTGGTGGCACCTCATCTCGCTCTCGCGAAATGTATATCCTCATAAATTTCATCGTCCCGTTTTCGAGAAGGGTCAACAACTCCTTATTTTGGCTGGCCTTGAGGCTGGAGGGGTTAACCAGCGGTATAGTAGATGGCCAACCTACAAGGGTAACACCGTATGTGGCGAGTCGATCTGGATTCGTCCATTTCATTTCAGCGTTTCGAATACCGCTTGTTGTCCTGAACATGTATAATATCAGGGACGGATTTTATAGATAGCAAGGAAACACACACCTAAGAGCATTGCGCATTTTCTCGTAAAGTTCCGTTTTCAAAGAAAGAGCCGGTTTTTGGGAGATCTCGGGATCAGTGCTTGAAGAAGAGCCCTGAACTACTGAGGTCTGTCGCTTCGTACAATGCAGTCGGAATGCCCGAGCACCCGAATCGCCACCGCCTCGCAGGTTCCTCCAAAATTCACGGCCAAGCAAAGATCCTCCGAGAAACCCTTCAACGCCTGGTTCGGGTGGATCCACAGCAAGAACGAATGATTCTACGCCAGATATTTCTTGCAATGTCTCCAGCAGCCTAGAAACGTCGCATAGGATTGCTTTGACTAGAAAAATGCTTCTCATAAGAAATAATAAAAAACAGACATCTGCAGACTTTTGAAGAAACGCACCATATGTCATACGTTCTTCACGAGACACATTGGTACCTAGAGAGAACGAGGTGCGCGGCTGAAATAGATATTTGCTATGCCATTCTGCAAAGCTACGTCGGGTCTGACCCTGCTGGTAAGTTCTTACAAGCAGGCCTTGCAAGAAGTGGGTACAACCTCTTCGAACGACCGGTCTTCACGAGTCGCAAAAGTCTGTATATCCGCAAGCGATTTATCCATAAAGGCCTCGAGTCGCTCGACGAAAAGTCCGTCGGACGCTGACTGTGGACTGGCTAGAGCATCGAACTCGAACATGGTGGTGTAAAGGCAACTTTAGTGTTTGACAAATGTGGCGGCGACTATTTTCTTTCGACTTTCGACTGAGGATGTTGTTACAGAGGGAGAAAATGATGGAGATATCCTCTAACCAGCTGTCCTGTATACCACAAGGCTTGCAATACAATATATAACTTGTCTTCGCGCAAAAAGTTTCGCGGCATCCGGCCCGAGACGCTGCCTCACCTTCCCTATTAGAAAATTTCATCATCTCTTCTCCTCCAACCATGGGACGGACAAAAGCCAAGAAAAAGGCAAAGTCAAAGGCAGTCGACCCACCGCCTCAGGATTCTCCTCAGAAAGGACCCTCAATTTCTTCCCTTCTCGAAAAAGCACAAAGCCTTGTCATCCAATGCGACTACGAACTTGCTCGACGATTTATCCTTCGAATACTGGAGACCGAGCCATCAAACACAGAAGCACAGGAATTGCTAGGCGTAGTAGAACTTGAAAGAGGAGACATAGATGCTGCGAAAAGGGTTCGTCCGTTGTTCCCCCCGTCTTGCTGGGTGATGCTCAACGTCGCGTCGACAGATCTTCACAGCTATGGTATCGGCTACAGAAAATTCCACTACTCCTCCTCCTCCCTCTGCACATCTTTGCTTGGCCCAGCTTTGTGAAGATGAGCCCAGATTGGCTCTACAGCATTATCAAGCAGCTATTGACACGCTCATGGGCCAGCTGAAAGGCAAGGACAAGGCGACCGGGGAAGATTTGGACAACGAGGCTCAGATCAAGTCAAATATCGTTCGTGCTCTGATCGGTCAGGTTGAGGTATGGATGGATCCTTCATATGATCTCTGGTATGTTTGAATCACTTCTGTTGGTGAACGGCGACTTTACCATCACCAAGTTTTGAAGACGATGCAGAGAAAAACTGTGAGAACCTTTTAGCGGCGGCGCTGCAGACGGATCCCGGAAATTCAGAAGCTCTTCAATCTCTGGCCTCCGTGCGTATGTCGCAGCAGCGCCCAGAAGAGGCGAAAGAATGTTTGGAGAAAGCCTGGTCAGCTTGGAAGGACTTGGACCTAGGCAAGTCCTGCTGTTTTTTTTGGTATCTCTAACTAATGCGGGGATTAGATGATTCCAGAGTTCCGCCTATAGCTACACGCATATCATTGACCAAACTATTCCTTGAATTGGAGCTGTATGCGCCAGCGTTGCTTGTCTTGCATGGTGTCATGTCGTCTGATGACCAGGAAGTCGAAGCCTGGTATCTTGAAGGGTGGTGCTACTTTCTTATGGCCGAGCAAGCACGGGAGACTGGGGGCAAGCTGGAGGATATGGCTTGGGAAGAGTTAGCGAAAGATGCGCGGGACCGCTTAGAGACGTGTCAATTGGTAATTTTCTCTTTCTATACAGTTTCCTGCTTGCCTTATCATCATTTCAGCTCCATTTGAATGAAGGACATCCCGATATACCGCTCCTGGACCATGTGAGGACATTGATCAGCCAGCTAGAAGCTCTTGGGATACAGCCCTCGGCCCCGCTAGATGAAGAGGACGATGATGGCGAAGGCGAATGGGAGGACCTGGATAGCGAAGACGACGATGGCGATGTAGAAATGTCGTAGCATCTGAGGTCGCAAAAGTATCTATCACAATCTAATCATCCGCGGCAAACTTTGATTATATACCCGGTTCCGGAGTCTGTTGTAATGATCGGCAAATGAATTTGAAACGTAGAAGATATCCTTGCTCTTCTCTTCTTCGTTCTGTTCCCATACGTCCCTTGGAAACATTTTCTCCTTTCTATCTTCCGCCCTTCGCATGGCGAAACTGCGTCGGGATACTCATGAATCTCAACTCTTCTCCTCTACAGAACGACCGTTGCGAATTGTTGCGTCGGGTACTCTTTTTCTGACACACACGCTATCCTTACCGTGTCAACCTGCACCTTCTTCAGTAATTCGCGCTCATTCGGTTGAAAAGAACCGCGGCGGCTCTGCAAGCACCCTTTTATCCCTCTTAGCCCAGTTTCCAAATGTCGAAGCGGCTCTCGTCGCGCCCCTAGGTGGAAACGATGAAGGGAACATGGTAATCCGGGATCTGGAAACGGAGGGCGTCAGCACGCGATTTTGCAAGATTTGGCCTAGCTCAGGTGTTCCCAGTGCTTGGGTCTTTCATGCCGGTACGTCGTACTCGATTTTGACTTTGGACACGATTGCTGGACGTGATTCCTTAGCTGACAATGACACGCGTACGATCGTGAACCACAATCCTTTACCGGACATTACCCATGAGGAATTCGTCTCAATCCTTGGGCCTCTCTTGGCTCCAGAAAATTACATGCTCTTCCCGCCGGCAGAGTCTCCCGTGCCAGCTACGTATCCACCGTCATCACCTTTGCCACCTTCAATATCATCCCAATCATCGCCACGGACTCCGGGCACCCCCATCATGTTCAACCCAAACAGTCCTGCCCCATTTGACTGGCTGCATTTCGAAGGCAGGTCAGTGAAAACGACTTTAAGCAATATCACCGGCCTAGATGGTCTAGCACGCGAACGAAAATGGAGGAGTCACTGTGTCTTTAGTGTGGATATCGGGAGAAGAGGAAGGCAGGGCGTAGAAGCCGTTAGTTTGAGCCTTTTCGTTACACCTCGATTCTACGGCTCTGACTTGCCCGTTCTAGTTGATCCCACATGCAGATGTTCTGTTTGTTAACAAGCATTATGCTCAGGCGAACTCGCCTCATTATGCCGCAACACCGCGAACATTCCTGTTGTCCTTCATGAGTACCGCGCCTCCGCATGCATTGCTAGTGGCGCATTGGGGTTCTGAAGGTGCCGCTGTGTTATCGTTACCTACCCGAGAATATTTCCAAAGCTCTGGATGGGTAGAAGATCGGTCAACAGCTCGAACCCCTTCCGATTCTCACCGCCCTCTTCCTCAAGGAAGAGATACGGCAGCCAATAGCACTGCCAACTCTAGCGAAGCGCACGATGTGCGCTCTGTGAGAAGCGGAAGCGATTTTTGGGCAGACGGGCGCAGTCGTACGCCTTCTTCTAGTGCGTTCACAGCGGGCAACTATACGAGTAGTGATGCCCGGAGTCATCTTGGTCTCGGCACGCCTCAAACAAGGTCGCGCTCGCGGCCCCGTCATGGAAACAGATACGACACGACTCAGACTGAGGAAGACGATAATGAAGATGCCGACCACGACTCTCAAGGAACAGAAGTTCCTGAAAGCGACGATAACGTCGTTGATGAGGTCGGCGCGCAGGATGCCTTCGTAGCGGGGATGATATATTCTTTGAGTCGACGGATATTGCCTGGTCCTCCGTATACTCCAGCATCAGGCGGGGAAGATGTTCGTCCTACGAATATGGATCATGACAAGGGTCGCTGGAGACTAGATGAATGTCTACGGTCGGTTGCGTTTTTTAAGGATCGCCTTGTTACTCAGGTAATTCCTCATAGATTTGCGACTGAACTCGCAGGGCGTAAAGCCCGCCGACGGAACTGGGACGGATTGGCCGATGAAATGGCGCGCGCAGGCTGGTTTAATAATGCTTATTGAAGCCATATGATGGCGTGTAACGGTATACCATTTGGTTACGGACATACCCATTTTTCGTTATTTACTGATAGATGAATCTATTTTGGATGCACATTCTTCGTTTGCTTGGCAAGTAGAATTCTGTATTGTTTCACCGGCCTGATCTTACTCTTCGTTTCTTCAGGCAGTATTCTGACGTCGCCTGACTCCTCCGTCTCTGATTTCCCTACGCTTCACTTCTCTTCCGACCTTCTCCATGCCTCAATCAAAACAACAAGTCGGTCTAAGAAATTGCCGACCGCACAGAAGCTGTGATTGGAAGCGCTTTCGATTAACTCGGACTGTAGGCCGGTCATAGAAAAGCAATCACTGGTCTGTGAGTATCCCGTTATATACGGAATGAATTTTCTCTGTTCGTCGATTTCGGGGACCAGATGAGTTAGATGACATTCCCGGTTATTCATGTTTCCCAACCGCTGGTCATCTGACTATAGAGACCTCTTTTTGCATATTCAGCGCTACTGAAGCTATTTCTCAACAATTTAAACGCCATAGGCGGGCCGCGCTACGTTTTCGAAGACTTCTTTCCACTTGGTTTTTCAGGTAGGCTTGCAGAGGCCAATAGCACGTAAGAAACATACTCACGAGCGTGCGGACTGATCGGGCTTCAGCGCTCGGAGAACGTAACTTCAGGTGTTCTCTTCCTGCCGGCTCAATGGTTTATAGGAAGCCTTCCGCCTTCCTGCGAGCAAACTTGGTCTTCTCATGTCTACGGCCTCCGATGTTACTATCGTTCACCTGCTAAGTGATTCATTGTATCAAACCACGACTGCGCTCATATTGGAGAGTGTCCTATATGGCAAGATTTGTCTTCATCTGCACATGTTTGATTACTGATATTTTCAATAGGCGGGTACATGATTCTCATGTTCTTTGTGCTTGGCGCCCTGTTGCGGTAAATCAATTCTTATGGATACTGTAAATTTGTCTGTATTCATCTATTTTAGTCAAAATCGGAGAGACAGGACGAGATCATGCCCCCGACTCGCCATGGTTTTTACGATCGTGCTGATGTTCCTGATGTCAACATCCTTGTGGGTAATGGATATCGTTGACGTCTTGGGACCTCTTCAAGCGGTACTGGTCGACTCCCAAGGCAGCTTTTCTGAGCGTTTCTCAGATTATATGTACACCACGCAAAATAATCGGGTGATTGCCCAAACTTTCATCTACACATTTGAAGTTAGTCGAGCTCCCATGGCAATTGTTTCGGGCGGCTGATGTCCTGATTTACTCAGTGTAATTTTGATCCAATGCTCTATGAGTTAGCAGGGACTAACTTCGTTTGGGGTTGCAGTTCTGATCGGTGATGCCGTCGTCCTATGGCGAGCTGGTGCTTTGTGGGCTTTCGATGTCAATATTATAGTTGCTCCTCTGGTCTGCCTGACAGCTGGAGTAGGTACGTAATTTGGTCACTCTTGAGGGTTGCAGAGATTGACGGGAAAGTCACCCAGTCATGGCGTTCTTCTTTGTTGGCTGTACTGCGCAGACTGGCTGGAAGCTCATAGACGGAGAACAAGCACTACTGTGCAATCATGCGCAGACCGTTACATTCTTTCTATCATTGGGAACAAATGCTATCGCAACGTTCTTGATTGCTTACAAGGCTTGGTATGTTTGCTCGTTATGGCGCGTTCGCGTTGAACATAATTTGCCCACAGGCTACTTCGACAGTCATTCACAAGAGCCTACTCTCTGCAGCATATCAGGAAGTCAAGGACCTTGACAGAGAAAATCCTAATGTTGTTCGTCGAATCCGGCTTCATTTATCTTTGCTTCTGGGTGGGTCATCTGATTTCCATCAAAATGAACTCGGGTCTTATAATTCTCAGATAGCGAAAAGCATCACGTATTTCCCGGTCAGCACCGCAATCCAGGCTTCGGCCTACTTCGGTGCCGCAGTGCTCAACTCTGCAGGAAACCAAGTCGTTGTAAGTTCTCTCGCTTTCTATCTCTCTATTGGGAAAGTCTTCTCAACATTACTACTAGGGTCTCTACCCAACTATCATAATCGCCATTGTTGTGCGTCATCAAACAAACTGGGACGCCCCCGTCGTGTCTTTAGAACCCCTCACCGTCGACACACAGAGTATTGCTACCGACATGCGATTCGTTCCTCATACAGAAACACTTGCCACTTCTCCCAAAACTCCCGCTTCTGTCCATGTCCGCCATTCGGTCGTGTTTGCGACCGGAGAATTGGAATCTCAGTCGTCTCAAGCTACAACGTCTCGGGAGATCTCTTCTATGGCTTGACTTCTTTTTGTACCAGGAATTCCAACGAGCCGTCCGTCTGAAATCGATATTTTTACATTTAAAACCCGCCTGATAAGAAGTTAGAACTGGTCTGAGTGAGAGGTAACTTCCTTCCTTCTGGTGTTGGCGTTGGTGTTGGTTAGCAAAGACAAGTCTAACATTGATTTTTATGTTTGATCGAAATGTTGGATGATGTCATCGTGGCCAAAGGTTTATCTACTTCTCTTTCACACTTACCACTACAACACTAGCATGATGCCCAAACCAGTAGACACACGATACCGCCTAAGCGATACAGAAATCGGCTCGAATACGAGTACCACGTCCGCGCCGTGCGATGATGAAGCCCCAGTGTCGCTGGAACACGACGAAGTTGCAGAATGTCAGCGTACCGCTGCGCAAAAATTAGGGTATGTGTCGGATGTAACAACACCAAACATTGACCATAACGTTCCCCACTTAGTTGGAATGTAAAGCCTCAGAACACGCTTATATTCTCGTATACTCCCGTCACTACTGACGTCGAAGCTGGTTTATTGAACGAAGGGAGCAAACGCATCGTCGAGACTCTAAGCCCCTTTCTTCTAGGACATCAAGCACAAAACGTCTCTGCGCTTATTCTTGGTTTGACGACACACTACGAAGCTGGAGGCAACTTGAAGGAACTGGTTGTTGTTGTCCTTGTTGATTCTCTCCGTCCCCTACTCCATACTGCCCCCCCAGACTTGCCTCACAGTGTTATCCATCACGTACATCTTGTTGATGGCCCGATATTCTCAGATCTTGTGGCGGGGAATTCCTCTCATACGAGCGCAAATGATTCATTCAGCTATATGCCATGGGTCGGCGAGGATGTTGTACCAGGCCGACCAATATTCGACCTCCCGTATTCCATGACCGCCGTCGTCGAAAAAAATAAAAAGAGCAAGGCTCCGAAGGCTCACAGATCAAGCATTGGTCTGGTGTTATCACTTCCCCCGCCGCCGTACAGTCAATGTGGTCCACCATGTCTCGCTGTGGAGAGTCCGTCCCGCCAGCTATATGCATTGACTTGCGGGCATTGCATAATCCCAGACCACTCAATGCCCTCTCAGCCCCTTCCAAATCGGCGTGCCCAACACCTTCACCACCAGGAAATCTCATTTGAACTCAGGTCGGCAGCGAAGGCAGAAGTTCAACGCCAACGTGGACGAATTGAACGTCTTATTAGGGCCAAGCTACAAGCAGCCAGAGGTGATGCTTCTTCGTGCAAAGCTATTGAGGATCTGCGATTGCGACAAGAAAAACAGTATGTCAAACCGTTTGAAGAGGCTGTCGCATATCACGATACAATTATCGGCAATCCTCACGCGGATACACAGTACTCCATAGGGAACATTGTCATGGGTGAGAACACTGTTGTCATTGACAACAAAGTCCTCCACGCCCAGGCACATTTGCCTACTTCAGCGAGCACTCCGACCACTTCTGCGGCTCTAACCCAGCTCCCAGTGATCCCTGGATCATCAAGTGCCCCTCTAATTGATCCCACCTCCGTTATGGATTGGAGTCTCATCGAACTGGCACCTGATGTCACTGCCGCCAACACCTTCGCCATTGGTCAGAGCCCGCCCATCTACTTGCAGCCAACGATCGCAGTCGCAAGAGCCGGCGAAACCCTTTCCATGTACCGCAACAACGTGAATCGTATTACTGGACAATATGTTGGCGCAGTAGCATATGAGCTACGGCACCGTAACATTGACTTCTCCTTCCCCAAATCAGAGGCAGACTCAGTTCCTGACTCGCAGCAGAAGTGGGGGGTTTGGGTTCAGCATAAGCATATGGTTGAATCATCTAAATCAGCTCCTTTTGCTCTCAAAGGAGACGCCGGCAATGTTGTTATTAACGATAGGTTGCAGCCGGTGGGGATAATCAGCCGAGCAGCGGTCCTTCCGACAAACCAAAGCCTCACGATACTATGCGACATGAACTCAATCTTCGCCCACATTGAGGTGTCACGAAGCCTCCCTAGAAATTCCATCAAGATCCTCACGAAGTTGGATGTGGCATGACCAGAATGCAGTATTTACGCCCTTGTTCCGAGCGCTGTAAAATGAAAAGTTAGCCTAATTCTCCTACCGTTGTACTGACCGCCTTGACGGGACCGAGAAAGGCTTCGCCAAAAACAAAACCTCCAGCTAAAATGTGCTGGCCTCTGTGCAAGGGTTCTTTGAAGTTGACCGTTTTCGTTCGATCTGCTCTGAAGTGTCATCGGAGGGTGTCGTGAGCTGCTTTGGTTCTGATTCAAGGTGTTGAAAGTAAACGGTGGATCGCGTATTGACGTGTTGTGTACAAAGGTCCTGGAGGCTAACTTGGACTGGGATTCAGTAGCCGCTAATAAAAAGATGAGTTAGAAAGCACCGGAATTTGCTTCTTGTGGCTTAAGAGCGGTTCACAGTCACGGTGCGTTCAATGTACCATCATCTAGATCATCGCGACGTCGCCGAAACGATGTGCACTGTTGGCTTGTGAGATTGTGCAGATCGAAGTATGTGAAAGCTCCCCCTGGCTCCTGGTCAGTTATCGGGTATTCAGACATCGAGCTCGAGCTGTGGTTGGAAAGAGGAATGTGATATTGGCAGGTTGAAGAGGTGAACAAACAGATAGATCTGTGACTGGACCACTGCTCTTGGTTTTTGGTTCGATAAGAGGCGGTCCGGGTTCCCGAACATCCTCGGAACAGGCGGAAGTAGGCTTAACAGCACTCACTATTCAGTACCAGTGTTCACTGTTAGCATCACTAGTTGCGATGCCGTGATAGCGGGCAGCTGTAATGCATGCTTCAATAATGACGATGGTATGTCCGTCATGGTTGGTTTTCGGTCTTTACTAAATGAGTGCTAGTGATGGCCGTTGCCTTTTTCGTTTTTTTTCGCCTTTTCTGTCACCAATGACACAGCCCGGGGACTGCACTTGACATTCTTCCAACTTGACGGACAAGCGACACTGTCGAGCAGGACACGACAAACGACACGTCCTGCCACTGTGGGCCTTGGGGACGCCGTTGTATCGCTACGAGGCTGCCTTGAAGGCTTGCTGATAACGCGTGTACTTATTGGTTATTCGCGTGCACCTAATATTACACGCTTATTCCGGCGGCACAACTGGCCCCGTCCCCATCTTTATCTCTCTCTTACACCATCACCACGCCACCTCCACAATGTCGAGGCTGCCCAATCTCGAGTCAGTTGCTGGCGACCCCCTCATAGGCAGTGACCTCGCTACCTTCTCGCCCTCTCATTCTCGTCCTAGTCATCGTTCAGTACTCTCAGCACACTCTTCAGAAAGCATGACTGAGCGACATTCGGAGCACGAGCCGCTTTTGGGTCCTGGTCGGCCGAGAAAGCCATTCTATAGAGCAAGGCCGCTCTGGTGCGATTCTGTTTACTTCATGTCGTGTGCTCATGACTCATTGCATATGCCACAGGCTAGTACCTTTTGCCATCACGGCGGCGCTGACTCGTGGCATGACCACTGCGCCTCGAGTAGAAGTATTCACACAACTCGCATGTTCTCGTCTACACCCACATCCCTTCAACCACACTCTTGTCGAAGTGCCATCAGTTTCTAGTGATCATCTTATATCTATATCCTCATCTGTTGACCCCCTCGGCCCCAATCTCTCTCCTTCTTATCTAACCCAAGTCACACACTTTGACTATAATACCAACGGCACGTCTGACGACTCCGACGATGACCCACGCGACCTCCCTTCTCCGCAATGTCTTTCTGATCCTGCAGTTCAGGCTGCCGCGGCCCGGCTTCAAACAATTATGGTCACGACTATGGGCCTTCTCTCAGCACTCACTACAGGTTGGTGGGGTCATTTTGGGGAAAGGCACGGGCGCACGAAAGTACTAGCCATTGCGACATCTGGTCTATTTTTCACGCGAGTATTCTTTATAATGAAACTCCCGTTCTCTTGCTGACTGATCTATATTTCAGGGACCTCATGTTCATTCTTGTCTCGACCCCAAATTCTCCCTTGTCGTCACATGGTCACAAGCTATTAATTATCGCTCCCATCATTGAAGGGTTCCTTGGTGGATGGTCTACCCTTCAAAGCGCTACTAGTGCCTATGTATCTGATTGCACATCTTCGGGATCTCGCGCGACCATATTCTCTCGGTTCACAGGCGTATTCTACGTTGGATTTAGTATGGGGCCAGCCATTGGGGGCTGGATAATCAAAAACGGTATAGGCGCGCAACCAGGACGTCCCAAATCAGTTACGGCAGTATTCTATCTAGCCGTGTTATGCTCCTTCACGAATCTTCTTCTTGTACTCTTTGTGTTCCCCGAGTCCTTATCCGCCGAGACGAGAGAAACAGCCGCAAGAGAACACGCTATGACTCACTCCGCCAAGGGCAAGGCGAGGGATTTGAGTGGACGGGACTCGGGTAACCATGACCAAGGCCCCAGTACATCTTCAGATGAAGAAGGGGTCTCGGAGACCAAGCGTTTTGCCATTATTCGCAGTTTCTTGAGTCCTTTGTCGATATTCCTACCTGTGACCATCACAGAAGCAGGGGGAACCAGAAGACATCGGGATTGGAGTTTGACCATGTTGGCAGCAGCGTTATTCGGGTATATGCTCTCAACGGTGAGTTCAATAACATATTGGCAATTCTGCTCTACTGACCGCTTTGAACTATAGGGCATTTATCAACTCAAGTACTTGTACGCCGTTCATATATACGGTTGGGGTGCCGAGCAACTCAGCTACTATATTTCTTTCATGGGTGGCGCTCGAGCCGCGTTTTTACTCCTTCTTTTGCCCTGTACGTTTCTTTATTAGTCCACCCGTACAAATGCTGACTATCAACGTAGTCTTTATTTCTGTGCTCAAGCCGAAACTGAAAGTGCCGGCCAAATCTTCCAATGGGAAAGCCACCAAACCTAAAGTAACCAAAGCCCACCTCGCTCGGGAAATACGCTTTGATCTATTCCTAACGCGGACTTCGTTGATCATCGATATAGTGTCCAACGTGCTTGTGGTGCTAGCGCCCGCTCCTATTTACAAAGTGCACACACTTTCCTCTTCATCTACACCGGCGTCGAGACACAGCGAAGCACTGTTTGTCATGGCCAGCTCTTTAACTAGCATGGGGTCCGGCCTCGTCCCCGCGGTGCAAAGCCTTGCTTTGTGCATCACTCAGGCGAGAACGATTATAGAAACCGGGACAGTCCCAGAGGATCAAGCCAAGGGCAGTGCAGGAATTGGCAGGTTGTTTGGTGCACTGGCTGTTCTGCAGGCAACCGGGCAAATGATCCTCGGAGTAAGTACCGATAATTTGATCCTTTACGTGTGGCCGTGTCTAACGCACCGTTGGTTGCAGCCCATGATATTCGGTCTTATCTATAGCGGCACTGTTGCCACCTACCCAAAGGCGATATTCACGATTGCTGGGGGAATGCTGGTAGTTGCCCTAATGGCGGTAATGCTTGTGAAGAACCCGGTGGATTTGTTCAAGGGGAAGAAGAGTATGAGGTGGGTGAGAGATAGCGATGAGGAAGTAGAACGGGGACGATCAAGGGCCAGTAAGGATTTGTTTGGGGGACAGACACCGGGTCCCTCTGGGTCCGGTTCGCATCATTAGGATGGGAATATTATGCTTTACTACTTAGATTTGGGTATGTGTTGTATAATATCAAGGTTACAGTGTACTAGTAATATTCGTCCGGATATCATATTAGAATGGCTTTTTTACCGAGGTCCCAAAGATTAGGTGGAATCCAGCGCTCTTCCGTGTAAGAAGAGACCTGTCGAGGAAGTTACCGGTGGTCCGAACCAGGTGGTGTACTATCTTGCAGCTTCCTGAATTCTCACCCGGAGAGTACAGGCGCCCAGAACATTACATCGCGGCGGCTTCCGAGTTATGAGTCTGGGAATGGGCAATATCTCAAGGTTTACCATGTGCAGCGTATGTATTCATGGTGATACGAGCTGGAAGATTGGAAACGCCAGGCATGACCCTGATAACGGGGGGAAGTTGTACAGTACCCGTCACAAGATTTTTGGAACTTGTTGGTAAGACTCAGAGGAGAAGGTTGTGTCACCAAAAAGGACCGAGTAAGGGTGCTGACAAATACAGTGCAACAAGTTTCAATTTGCTTGATAGCAATTAACTTGACCTCGACGTTCACTACCGCCCGTTATCGTCGTTTGCTACAGCCAGGTCAGCATGCAAAACGCAGTCGCTGGCCCTTCTCGCGCCCCGACACCACCGCCGCCCTCGATATCTGGCCCTCGCCCTCTCTTTCTCCCTCCACCAGGTGCGCCTCTTGTTCCGCCTCTCGCCTCAAATCTCACTCGTTCACCTTGTTTTCTAGCGCAATATCCTCCAGCACCGGCCCTTTTCACGAGCACAGAAGATCTCATATCCCATTTCTACCTCCTCGATGCCTACGACAAGTATGTGCGACCGTTCATATCATCCGATGACCAGGGTGGCAATGCACCACCGACGCCCTCCATATCACATCCACTCACACCGGGAGGTGCTCTCGACAAAGGGAAGGGGAAGGAGGTCGCCGTCAGCAGTCCCCTCGTGCTCGCTCCACAAACCCCCGCGGCGGATCCCCAGGATCCCGATGACGATGATCCCGGTGGCAAGGGAGAAAAGAAGAAGAAGATCACCTACAAGCATCTCATAAAGGGCACACCTGGTGCGTTCACTACGCCTTTATGCCGCCATTGTATACTAATCGCGTGTGGCGCACAGGCAAACATTCAATGAAGAAGGATGACTACCTCACGAAAGTGATTCTGGGTCCAGGCAAGGAGCGCATAAAGATCACTCCTTTCGACCTCAAGACCCAGCGCGAGGCGTTCTCTGTCAGTGCAGAAGGGCTGAAAGGCGTAGGTTCCATTTCAATTTCTCATGTTCTGGATCTGATCCGTGCAGTGGAATCCAAGCACGTTGATTCAAGAGTCGACTCAAGCACGAGAAGACCGGAAGAAGCGGGTACGTTCTATGTCGCCAATGTATCGCTGACCACACTCATTCGGATACAGAAAGAAATAAGGCGACTGCAAAAAGCCCAGGCCAACGCCTCCGCTTCCCACACGCCACAGCCAACCCCAACGCCCATTCAAGCGCCTATACCTTCTACGCCTGCCTCACTAGCCGCCCAGCGCACAGGCACTCCGCGGCCCGTAAGCGCCGTGCCTCGTCCCGGCAGTGTGAAGCCGCATCTCCCCCAGTGCAGGTGACTGGCCTCAATGGAAGAACCAGTGGCGGAACACCCCGGACAGCCACACCACACCCACTCAGTGCCCCACCCGTCAGTGCGAGTTCGCTGGCCGCGCAGCAGCAGGTCCCGAGAGGGAAGAAGAGAGAACGGGATGACTCCGTTTCGAATTCGAATAAAATAGCACCGCCGCAGTCTATAAATTCGAACATTCCCCCAAAGGCGATTATAAATGCCAAGGCAGGTATTCCGGGTGCTCGGCCGAGACCGATAAAAAAGCAGCGAATGGTTCGTCTTTCCATCGCTTCTTGTTAGGTTATCTGCTGATGTTTTGGTGTAGGACATTCAAGGTCAATCAAGAGATACGGGTCCTATGCAGCAGCCTACGCCACAAGGCGTTTAATGGTGTTGCGACGTCCAAATTTCTGCCTCGCTTCCCGCATTCTTAATCTTGTCGTCGCCGCATCTATACCTTATTAACTTTGTTCTTACTCTTGCATTCCGTCATCCCGCACATAACCAACACCCGCATGCATTTGTTACTCACCAGCAATATACATTCAAATAGTTCCGTTAGACTCCGCCCACCCGTACCTGATGCATTGACGTTCCGAATGCAAATGCAAATCCCGTCGCCGATCATAAATGCGTTACAGTACATAAGAGTCATGAAGAAAAAAGACAAGGAAAATCAGTACACTATCAGTGATATCGGTAAAGTATTAGTATAATAAGTAAACAATATACGCGTGAGGCCTGTACAAATATAAGTTACAGCGTAAATCCGTTCCGGGGTATCCAAAAATAACCACCATCCTACCGCCTACCTAAATTCGTGACGCTCCGGTTACTGATCCCAGATGCATCATAGCTTCTCCTGCCTCCAGCGGCCAACCGCCCATCCTCATGTGCGAGCATAGTCGTACTAGCCATTTTCTTCCCATCCAACGACGTCAGTCCTCCTTTCATCGTCCCGCCATGTCGTTTAGCATCCAAAAACGCATTTCCAGCAACAATCGGCATACTCAATCGCCGCATCCAACCACCTTTGCTTTTCTCTCCAGGACGGCTTGTGGTTCCGCCAGATTTGGAATTCTTGCAAGTATCACAGGTGCAATAGGCCGGGTGCAGCTGATTGAGTGATTGTCCTGATCTTTCAGGATGCCCATTCTCCTCGCTGCTGCTTCCCAAGGTGCGTGTTGATGAGGGAGGTGCGAGAGAATTTGCGTATGGCGGCCGTGGGATCTCGGCTCGCACGTCGTCTCGTGAGCGAGACAGTGAGTTTTTCACCTGTCTCTCAGACTCCCGGCCATGGTTGCTGGGTGAACGGTCTTCACTAGCATACCCATCTCGGTCTCTGCCAAGCGCCGTTGAACTACTCATCAAAAAGTCCCTTTGTCTCTCCAACTCCCGGGACTTGAACTCAATTTCCAGCTCTCTAGCACGAAGTTTCTGTTCCTTTTCTTTAATTTCTAGTTCCTCGAGACGTCGTTGACGACGAACGGCATCATCATGTGCTGAGGTGTGAGTCTGGAAATTCGGCTGTGGCATGGATATGGGCGTGGGTGTCGTAGATGATTCACGGAACGCTCCCGGAGGACTTCTGTCACGGAAGGACGCCTCAGCTTGCCGCGCTTGTGAGAAAGAGTCCAGAGAAGGCAGAGCACGAGGTATAGGCGGGGAAGAAGCTCTGATCCTTGGGGATGAAGGCCCGTCTGTAGGTTGATACCGGGTTGCTAGATCGGTCACGCTCATAGGTAACCGAGGGATATCCCTAGGTGGAGGAGAGGAAGCTCCGGACTAGTAAAATGGTCAGACATTCCATGAGATATGCCAGAAGACATGCTACGTACGTCGTATGAATAACGGCTGCGCATCGCCGCCACCACACTACCACTACTTGTTGCAGTGTCATTTCTATCTACACCTTTACCTTTCACACTGTCGAGTCCTCGAGTTGGTGACTTGTGACCAGAGCCAAATTCACGCTCATCAAGGGCTTTGGAGGTATTGAAGGAGGCGGGCGCACGCTCTGCTACAGTTGCTGATGGCTCTTCTAAAACTGGCACCGTCGATGACCGTACAGGTCTCGGACGTCGAAGGCCGTTATGGCTATCCGACGTGCTGCCACTTGACTGGTTACTTATATTAGGCTTGTCATTGAATTTCTGTTGAGGAGAGGGCGGGCTGGAGACAGGTGACGACGATGTCGTTTCCCCGGTAATGCTCTCGTTACCACCGGGAATGCGTACGTCGGATGGCCGGGACAATGTCGGAAAGCTGACCTGAGAAGCAGACGAAGAGTGAGATGACTGTCCCAGAGAAACTTGTTGTTGCCGCTGCGAATTAACGGGAGGAAGCGGGAAGTGAGTAGGAGGTGCAGGGAATGCAGACAATGATCTCACGGATCCCGTGTTAGGATCCAAAAACGGCCGGATAGGATTGTCAAAGGAGGAAGGCGGTGTTGACTGGTTCTGCTTCTGTGGCGCAGCACCAGTGGGCGTTTGAGGGTATTGAGGCTGCGTGGGCGAAGGTAAGGGTGATGCTTGCTCCCTTTCTTTCTCGTATGCGGCTCGCATCCCAGGATAGGCTTCCGTCGGTTCTTGCAAGTTCAAGTTAATGGCTTCCGCTTGCCGATACATCGGCGGCGAAGGTCGGTCGTCATCGAGTGCGCCATTTATATGTTCGCGAACGGATTGTGGCTGTGGCTGCGACTGCGACTGCTGTTGGGCTGGCGCACCAAGGTCAGGCAAGTCTGGAGGCATAGGGCCTCCCCATCCTCCTTCGCAGAGAGCCCTCCATTCACCCAAAGGCCCCACGGTGGGCGCATATCGACGAACACCTTCACAAGCTCTGAGCCATTCAGCGTCGGCTATGCGAGACACGCATGCTGCTACACTGAACGTCGTAGATGTATGCCGCTGCGTCACGAACAAGGCATGGTTGCTAGAGATAATCACTTTGAAAATGGCTGCTACAAGAGTAGAGTAGTTTGTACGCACTACTTCTCCTGAGATATTTCCGGCCCAAGAGCGCTGATGAGGGTGATATAACGGGCGTGTTCGTCACTGGCGTCGCGAGCATTCTTCTTGCTCTTCTTCTCGTAGACTTGGCCTGGTCAAGGGGTCCTTGTCGGACGGGTATGGAAGGCACAGATTTGAGAATGATTTACCTGCTTGCTTAATCTTTCCATTGGCAGCAGCGATTCTATCGTCGTGGGCCTTCTCCTCTCTCTGTATTAATATGACAAATGTGAGGCTGTTCCCTGGGGAGCTGCTGCGCACGTACGGCAAGTTTCTTGAACCATTTCTTAACCTCAGCACTGATTCCTTCGTATTCCTTGTCGGCTATCTTTGCAAACTTGGCGTCGATGTCGGATAAAGCCTCGAAGATGCTGGCACTGGCACTCAACGCGTTGGCTGGAAGTCAAGGTCGACCATCGGAATGACCAAGGGGAATAGAGCGGACTAACCAGCGATGTCGGTCGTGATTTTCAATCCAGCGCTTTCACGAAGAGCCTTTGCCAACTTCTTTTGCAATATTACCACAGCTTCCGCAGCCTCACAATAATCGCTTAAGACGCCGAGCAAGGTCTCCAATGACTTGCATGACTTGTGCACGTCCACTCTGTCGCAGAGAGGCTGCTGACCTGGATTGCTGGCCATCCACCTCGTCGTCGGCCGTCGTAGACGGTAGAAGGAAGTGGCGGGAGTAAGACCCGGTGAGTGGAATGGTGGGGCGGCCCTGAATTTAGTCTCCCACGCCGATCCACAATAGAAAATCAAATCGGACCACGTTTTGCACGTTCGTTCGTTCCTCCATCACTTGGCCCTCGACTATCAAGGGAGTTGAACCGCGATAATAACGCGTAGAATCCAAATATCGGTTATCATGTATATAAACAGATGTGGCTCTAAAATGGCCGGTGACTCACTGCCGGGCACTATCCACCACCACTCTCTTACCTTTCGCCGACTGTATGATTTACATTGCTGAATTTACCAATCTGGCTTGTGGGAGGAAACTTCAAAGTTGAACTTTGCCAAGCACAGATCTCGAGCGCCGATCACGATCGGAGCAACTTAGTATTTCCTTTGCTCTGGAGCGTAATCCACTCGCATCGATTACCGTGAAGACAGATACCCGCTCTTCGGACTGACCTACTAAGTTTCCATCAATTGACAGCCGGGACCAACCCGAGGCAAAGTTATACGAGACCTTCACTTTTAATATTTCTCTAGGCTTGTGATAACGCTCATCTATATCCCAATATTAAGTTTGCAAATGAGTACGTATTCTATCCAAGTAATTCTAAGTCTAAGTTCTAGAAGGCCTTGCATGAGCAATCATGCACATGCAATGTAATCACAGGTCTAAAATCTACTCGTTCGTAAGCACACCTCGGTAGCGCAATCTGCCCGAGTTTAATCGATCTATGGCTTCAGTAATTCCCTCAGTCGTCATAGGATATTTTTCAATCATTGGAGTTATCTTGTTGCGGGCGGCAAATTCTAGCATATCGTTACTGGAGATGTGTCAGAACGGCCAGAACGGATCAGACTATAAATCACGCTTACTGCATAACTCTTCCGGCGAGAACTGTTCCAACCACCTCTATACCCTTCCAGGCAAAGGGTACGTACGGGACACCCATCGTGTACTTGGGATCAGTCACAGTCAACGGAATGACAGTGGCTTTCGGGGCTAAAATTTCGAAGTACGAGTCATAATCCACCATTCCAGCTGCGGTAATGATGAGTCTGTTGATGGGTTTCGGCAAACCAATCTGCGATAGATCGTCAACACCTTTGGTTGCGTAAAATTCATTCGCCCCCAGACTCAAAGCCTCCTCCCGCTTCGAGTCAGTGCCAGAGAATACCACAACGGCACAGCCCATCTTCGCCGCGAACTGGATGGCAAGGTGTCCCAAGCCACCGATGCCGACAATGCCAACCCGGTCCGTGGGTTTACAGTACTTGATCAAGGGTGTGAAAACCGTGGAACCGGCGCCTGAAGATTGAGACGGTTAAGTAGTAATCACGCCTTGAGTATGCTATACGTACACATGAGCGGCGCGGCCTGTTCAGATGTCAGAGCATCCGGCAGTTTGAAGAGCCAATCTTCTTTCCAAACACCCAATTCCCCGAGGGAACCTTGGTCGAAATTGGCCGAACCAAAGCACCTCTTGCCCTGGCAAAAGACCTCGTTACCGGTCTGGCATTCTCTGCATAAACCGCAAGTCTCGTGCATGTATCCCCATCCCACTCGGTCCCCGACGTTCAGCCGTTTACAAGACGGTCCGACTTCTTGAACGACACCGACACCTATGTTATCCCAGTAAGAAGCTTTTCTTTCCATTCGATGCAATACGAATACCAACCTTCATGACCAAGTACCATATCTATGTTCAGATAATGCAAATCCGTTCCGCATAGTCCACTGTGTGTGATCTTGACGACAACATCGTTGGGAGTAAGCTCTTTCCTAGTGAAAGAAGATTCGACGATTTCGCCAGAGGCGGAGCCTCGGAAAGTTTTGCCTTCGTAGACCATTATCGTGAGGGGTTGAGTGTAAACTGCACCTGTGGAACTTCCTTTAAATACATCACCGAAATTTCTTTATCTATGTCCAGCATGCTTTGGCAGCTCCAGAAGCACATCTGGAAACGGCCCGACAGGACCATTTTCATTCCGGTCATTATAGAATCTGTCGCAGTAACAATCGTGTGCTGGTCGGGTGGCTACCGGCCTGAGGCCTTTAGTCCTGACATCTAGAGACGCACGTTCGGCTAAGGCAAACGGAATCATGTTGATCCGGTATAACTATTCTACAGATATAAGCACAGAGTTGGTATCTGAAAATAATATTAACACCGAGGAACTTGTACATCTAATAATATACTTCTCTTGACGGCGGCTGACTAAATGTGCTTCAAGGATGTCGCAATTTTGCCAGGTCGCCCTTCAACTTCTTCAACACATCTACTTCGGCCTTAATCTCCGCGTCTAGCTCCTTCGTCTTTGGGGTTTTACTCTTTAAATTACGAACGACATCTCCCTGCTCTGCTATCTTTGCCTCCAGGGTCAACATTTCCGGTGTCGTTGGTATGTCCGCAGTGGGTACCGGTGGGACCTTACTTTTCCCTTTTTTGCCCACGGGCTTTGCCGCCTCAGCTTCTGTGGCGCTCTCCAGCCCCCCAAATCGTGCCCGGAATTTTTCAGCCATACCCTCGTCAATCTTTTTGAATAGATGCTCGGGTTTGCCGATGGTATGACCAGCGAGAATATCGGTTGAAAGCGCGTCTGGTACGGATCTCGCCGGGGCGTTGAGCTGTTCGAGAATGGCGGCAGCCGTTGCAGGCATATAAGGATACACCAAAGTGGATAGGACGTAGATAAGGTTAACGGCACGGGAAAGGACTTTTGCGCAACGGATGGGATCTGATGTCTTCAGAGCCTTGCCAAGGCCTGAGGATTGCAAGTAGCTGTTGCCGCGGATGGAGATGAGCATGATGGTTTGGAGACCAAGCCGAAGTTTTACGGATTCCATGGCGTCGATGTAATCCTTGAGCAATCCATTTACATCCGAGATGAACTCGGCATCGTGTTCATCATTGACTGAAAGTGGGCCTGGCTCGTCTCCACTTTCAGGAATGACACTATTGTACTGCGATGACACGAATTTGAGAACTCGGTTGACAAAGTTACCGAAGCTAGGTTTAGGGTCAGGATACACTGTCGCAGTATGAGAGAGATACGGACTTGTTCAGTAAAACATTGTTGTTCGCGGCAATCTGTGATAAACATATGAGATCCACCCGTGAATGCGAAGACCAGAAGGACGTACACAGTCTGACCATGAGAACATAGAATCGGCCGTCTCCGGTCTTGTCGATAAAAGGTAATACCTCCAGACCGAGGCTGGTATACCGGTTTCCTTTGCAGCTGGTCCAAAGACGCCGCGATTACGACTTTTCGAGAACTTTCCGCCTTCATAGTTCAAATACTCTTGAGCACAAGTCAGCCTACCTCGTGCGCGACTGGTACAGAAAGAATAATTTTACCGGTTGTTGATAAGTGATGTAGGGTTGTCCAATTCCTTCCATCACCAAGCTGAACTGAAGGGAAGTAGACTGTGTGGAAGTACACATTGTCTTTACCCATAAATTGATACAAACGGACATTCTCGGGGTTAAACCACCATTTTTCCCACTCTGGTATGTAGTTGGCGCTGATACTCGGATATCCTATTGGGGCATCGAACTAGAAATGTGTTAAAATGGGCGTTTTGCTTAAGAATAGCGTCCCTACCCATACGTCTATCGCACGGAAATGAAAAAAAGGTGATTAACGGTCGACATGAAAGACGTAGATGAACTTACATAGAACTTTCCCCTCCATAGATTTATCATCCGCCGAGTCAATTGGAACAGGTACTCCCCATTTCAGATCTCGTGTGACGGGTGTAGGAAGTAATCCAGCTTTCACCCGCGCGTCAACCAGCTCGCCATCTCCATTGATAACTGAGTTGGAGGACCATTTCCCTGCTTTCCAAGATTTTTTGATCCACTCCTCTGTTCGAGGCTGTATCTGGTCTAATTTGAGGTAATTGTGAGTCGAGATTCGTGTCGTTACACGATGATCTTTGTTGACCAAGCATCGAGGCTTGATTAATTCAATCGCATCCAGCGTCCGGCTGCAAAGATCGCACTGATCACCACGAGCATCCTGGATACAAGCGTGAACATAGATAAAGCGATAAAACGTTCACTCCAGACCTCATAGCCACAATGTGGGCAGATGCCTTCTACAAAACGATCGGCCAAAAACCTGAGAGATGAGCGAACCATGGATTTTTTAAGAGCATTGCAACTCACTTAGGGCAACCCTCGCAATAAATCTGTTCTTTATCCTGTTTCTCCAAGAAACCGTTTGCTCCCAGATTCCGGTATATCCCTTGACTTATTCTGCGAAATCTGTTAGGTTGCATAAAACGAGCTGGGGGTTCGCATACTCTGTATGCAACGGCGTCGAAGTGCGTCCAAAATAGTCGAATCTGAAACGGAAGTTGGTACTCGAATTCAACAAAAGAACAGGATGCTCACGTACCCGATATCAAACCACTCGTACGTTTCTTTGTGGAGAAGATGGTATTTGTCACATAACTCCCGCGGGGTGATATTCTCCTTCAACGCTTGAGTTTCCGTAGCAGTTCCGTACTCGTCAGTCCCACAGATATACAGCGTTGTTCTATTTCTGGTGCCTGTCCGGACATGAAGAAGGCCAAAGAACACGAAAACCGGGCGAAAACGTACGGTTATAACTGATGCGAGAAGTTAGCCCGTAGGAGAATGAATAGATCGCGAACTTACCGACTGAAAACATCGGCACTGAGAGTACTCCCAATAATGTTCCCTACAAAGTAATTAATTGCTGTTCACGAGACCGTGTTCGGGGCCTCTCACCCAAATGAGGAACGTTGTTGCAGTATGGCAACGCAGAAGTGATCAAAACGTTTGTCTCCCCTTCTTTTGGCAGCCTGTATAGGCCGCATTGTTAGCTTCATAGTCGACCACTGACATCCAGAAGCACCGTACGTCGCAGGGTGTCCTGGAGGGGGGATGACCTGTAGTAGACCATCTGCAGATCTGATTTTTTGTACCGACATGGTGTGCAGCGCTTCGAGGACGTCGAGGTTGATGGAAAAGGCGATACAGCAGAACCAGCAAATCGATGAAATGACTCGGGACCAAAGCCGCAGGCAATCACATAACGCGGTTTTTCACGTGGCCCACACGCGACACTCGTCCTTCGGATGACGCGATTGCTGACTGACTGCACTGTGGAAGCGATAAGTAGCCGTTTACTTCCTTTCCCCCTTCGGTCCACGCAAGCTCCAGCGCCATGAATGTCTCTCGCTGGCTTCAGTGGGTAGCTGCTGCTGAATTCACAAATATTTCGTTAAAATTTACTCCAGGAAGCGCTGGGAACCGCTTACAAACCCGCAATCTTCGGCCTCGAGAGAATTTACGCCTATTGCTGTTATTTTGGGTCTTCTGATAGGATGTTTGCTGTGTTTCACCAATCTATACTTTGGACTGCAGACCGGCTTCATCAGCATGTCCGTCAATAATGTATTGGTTCAAAGCAATCGCTGAAAATAGCAACTTTAGGATGTCTCTGCAATCCGCCTTGATTGGCTTCCTCATATCAAGAATGCTGCCCAACCCTCTTAGCGCCCAAGAAATAATTGTTGTGCAAACTACTGCTGTAGCAACAGGAACGATGCCTTTGGCTGTAGGTGATTTCGGGATGCCATTGGCCACGTTGAGACTTACCGTACATATAGGCAGGTTTTGTTGGTATCCTTCCTGCTTTGGGACTTTTAGACGAGGAACGAGATGGATCTCCACCCATTCATCTTACCTGGATAGCCGCCGCAGGCTGGTCTTTCGCTGTTGCATTTTTCGGGTACGACCGTCATGAACTCCTTCAGCCGTGACTGAAATATGTTTCTAGAGTGTTCATGTCCCCTCCAATCCGAAAACAAGTGGTATGTAGCGTTCCAGAAACATAAGATACTAATTCACCCTCCTAGATTATTGAGGAGCAGTTAGCGTTTCCATCAGGCACTGCTACGGCCCATCTCATATCTGTGCTACATAAGCTGCCACCGCCGGAAACTGGCTTGCGTCGACGACCTGGCTATGAGCGTATCGACGATGAAGAAGTACCCGAACCTTCTACTTCAGTCATAGACCAGGAGGAAGTTGCACTAGTTGTGCATGAGCAAGAAGTCGTTCAAAACACTGGCTGGCAAACACTGTTGTGGAGTTTCGCTTCGTCGGGGATTATGACAGTATGACAAAATTTTGATCATTGCCTTCACTCCCCACTCACGTCCTACTCAGCTCTCTGCGTACTTCTTCCCAGTTATTTTCTCCATTCCGCTATTTGGAAACTATCTCGCCAAAGAATGGTTATGGTCCTTTACTCCCAGTCTGTCTTATGTCGGTCAAGGTTAGTGAATTTCAGATGCTGTTTGGGCTTTGACCAATAGCGATAGGGATTATAATGGGTTATCCCATTACCTTGTCAATGAATCTAGTATGGACTTTTAACGCTTTCAATATATCAGGACCAATTGATTATAATTGTAGGGCATGTTCGTTGGTTGGGGAATTCTATCGCCTCTCTCGAAGCATTTAGGTTGGGCTCCTGGACCAGTCGGTAGTATGACGGACGGTGCTCGGGGATGGATTCTATGGACATCCTTGGCGATAATGTGTGCTGACAGTCTTGTGTCCTTACTTCCGGTCGTTTTTGGTTATGTCAAGGAGGTGATTGGGACAAATCTCGGAGGTAGCTCGTATTCAGATTTCAAAGAAGACAATGAATGCGAGACAGCCGATAGGCTCGTGCCGCAGAGTTGGGTTCTAATAGGGTGGAGTGTTAGCGTCATTGTCGGGACGTTCTTGGTCTGGATTGTCTTTGGTCATGAAGGAATTAAACCGTGGGCTACCTTCTTGGGCTTCGTTCTCGGAGGGATGCTCAGCATTCTTGCGTATGTAAACTTGTTTTTGGTTGAGCACATTGCTAATCAGGCCTTACAGAGTACGCGCCCTCGGAGAAACGGATATCAATCCTGTTTCCGGTCTAGGGAAAATCTCGCAGCTGTTTTTTGCTTGGATACAACCTGGAAACATCGTAGCGAATATCATAGCTGGGGGAGTAGCAGAGGCCGGAGCCCAACAGTGAGCACCTTGTTCTGTTGTTTAAATATGCAACTAATAAACGTCGAGGGCTGGCGACCTCATGCAAGACTTGAAGACAGGGCATCTGTGCCACGCCTCTCCAAGGGCCCAATTCTACGGTCAATTAATTGGATCAGCATTTTCTATCTTGGTCACAACAACTGCCTATACCCTATATAATCGAGCATATGATATCCCAGGACCCTCGTTTCCTGCGCCTACGGCATATGTTTGGTTAAGCCTGGCGCGACTTTTGCGTAAGCAGCATATCTGAATAGGTCTTCTAGGTCTGATTTCTCATAGGTGATGGAAAACTTCCGGAGCAAAGTGGCGTGTTCATGCTCGCTTTTGCCATCGTATTTGGGGCTGTGGCAGCTTTTAAAACGTATGCTTCTCGGAGGTATCTTTGGTACGCCAAATGGATACCATCCGGCGTGGCCTTTGCTATAGGTTTCTTGAATACGCCGTCTTTTTCGATAGCGCGTCTGATTGGCGGTGTCATCGACCATGTCTATCGCACTCGATTCACTAAAGACAAATCAGATATTCGCCTCATTGTTATTGCGAGTGGTTTTGTACTAGGCGAAGGCGTTACGAGTATTGTATCTTTGATACTTCGGACATTTGGTGTCGGTGTTGCCTCATGCTGGGGGTGCGGTCATGGCCTGTGTGGAGGATGTACTGCATAATGTATTCTTCATTGCTGTGTAGACTTGTGTAATCTAGAGGTACTAGAGCCGGCGCCTAGTTTGATTGGAACACGTCGATGCCACGACACCGATATTGGAAAGGCTATAAGCGCGCGTGGCGTTTCCTAAATTCATGCCCTCATGTCCCGACAACAATTAGCGCAAATCCCCGCTTTGACATTCTACAAAGATGAATGGACGAAATCGCGTCGTACTGCCCCGATATCACAGCTTACGTGTGTGGGGAAACCGTGCAAATGGTACACCCCCGACGTTGTACGCTGCACCAATCTAGGAGGTACCGGTACAGATGTCGACTGGAAGGTACCTTTTTTGAGACCGCTGTTAGACATGCGAATGGCTGACGACAACCCCGCAAAAGTGTGAGGCCGACTTGCCGGAATCCCTGCGGTTCGGTAGAGTGGAAGTAGGTTCAGCCATCTTAGTCTTCTCCTTTTGACCATAAGCGACGGCGTTCTCAGGTTTCTTGTGAAGGATGGACAGGGCCTGGAGATCCGTTTGTTCTGAAAGGTACGTGAGAGAAAGTTCTGTAATATCTGTCTGCCAACTATAGCGATTTCTAGGCTCCTGTGGATTGGAATATCGCCTTGTTCACGTTCCTGATTCTCTGAGAAACGCAGAGTCGCGGAGCAGCCCAAAAGATTGGTTTCGTTGTGCGTTCAGGATCTACTTCACCGTCGGTATCATGTAAATAATGATGTTTTTAGCTCGCGATGTTTCCGAGATTGTGTTCAGCGTTGTCTGGATTGTTGTACTTGGCCTGATTGCATACAGTTTTCTGAAATCGTGTTTTGGTCGACCGACCACTACCAATCGCCGACCACAAAACCCGGGTGACAGGCGGGGTTCTTCTGGATGGTTTCCCGGGAGCTATGGTGACGATTATGCCCCTCCTCCGCCCTACACGAAGACGACTACAGATCAAGGTTGGAGGCCGGGATTCTGGACTGGAGCGGCTCTAGGTGGCTTGGGTACTCATCTCTTTAATAATCGCCGTCCAAGAAACGATGCCGTCCCTCCACCCCCTCCAACAAGACGGTTATGGGACTGGGAAAATAGTCGGGGATCTGGCGTTTTCGGGAGAAGGCGAACAAGTTACGAATTTGAAGATCGCGGCGAGGGACCGTCGAACCTCGGAACGATGAGAACTAGTACGGGACTTGGTGGTTCCAATGTCAGATGAAAGAGGGTGAGTATGATGCCCGACGGTCTAGTACAAGCTCTGATCCTCTTTCCAAGACCGAAGACTGTACCTCTGTCTCAGCGACGGATATGTAACACTAGAATAATATGTATTTTTCACATTTTTCACAAGTGCCGCCGAACTTGGGACGATATCGCCATCAGTGGAAGTGTACACCGAAATCTACCCGACGGCTCAGCGTCATGTTACCATGACGAAGAAAGGCGGAGACCGGGGGGTAATCTTCGGTGGCAACACGAGCTCCTAACAGTTTATCATTTCAGAATCATATAACTGACGCCGCCCTGTAATCCCAAAGAGAATATTCCGAAGTCCAGTCGCGCGTCGCGTAAGAGTCGCGTAAGATTGACCAAGATCATATTAGATGTCCTGGCTTCAGATACAATTTTCCGCCGGATCGACGATTGTCAGTCGCGTATCCGAATCCTCCGAACCCACTGTTTCTGCAGAGTGTTACCCATATGGTCCTTCATGTGACAACCGACCGGGAAACATCTCGGTATTTCGACGGATAGTCGCTTCCTCTCTGATTTCATCTAGTCGAGGATGCTATTTAATCGCTAGGGAACGGTTGCTCTATCCAAGCCCACTCCTCACCATGAAGTGCTTGTCTGCTTTCGTTTCCCTCGCCGTTCTCTTTTCTTCTGTCAATGCAGCCACCCTGTCTTCCCGTGCATCCAATGTTTCAGTCACCTCTTCCGCTGGAACATGTAGCGGAAACTTGACCAAATTCGACTTCTTTGGTGTCAATGAATCTGGGGCTGAATTCGGTTCTGGTGTCATACCTGGAGCTTTGGGGACAGACTACATTTTCCCAGACACGAGGTACGCAAAGCCCTCTTTTTGCGCTTAATGTTGTCTTGCCGACTGCAGCTTCACAGTTCAATCGATGTCGGTCTTCTATAGATATCGCAGCTGATAGTATACTGACTTTGCATCAGTTCTTCGTGGGCAAAGGCTTCAACTTCTTCCGCCTTCCTTTCCTGATGGAGCGGCTTGCTCCCCCTGCAACTGGCATAACAGGCGCGTTTAACGCTACCTACCTCAACCTGATCAAATCAGTTCGCCACCCTCCTTGTCATTGCATCGATGACGCTTACCTCTCGACGTCCTACAGACTGTCAGTTATGTCACTGGAAAAGGCGCACACATCGCCCTAGACCCTCACAACTATTTAATCTACAATGGAGCTACATTGACAAGCACTTCGGCGTGGGTTGACTAGTTCCTGCACCAGTGTTCATACTAACTTTGATTTATTCTAGCTTCCAGACATGTAAGTCTATCTTTATTTCTAGCTGAGCTACGCGTGACGACTATATTCAGTCTGGACTAACCTGGCACAAGAATTCGTGAGTAGCATGCAATCGCACACACACACAGCGCTTACCTACCGCCTGAAAGGTTAACAACGATCACGTTATCTTTGGTTAGTGTATATCACTACTTCATCCCTAGAACAACTCACGTAACATGATTTTGTAGATATTATGAATGAGCCTCATGATGTTGACGCCTCCATCGTATTCAACATGGTATGTAACCGAAAAGTCAGCGTGGTTCGAAACTCAAAAGCCATATTCTTGATTCTAGAACCAAGCCGCTATCAATGGTATCAGGTCTACTGGCGCCAAGCAACTCATTCTTGCTGAAGGAACATGTAGGTGGCTGTATTCAATCTCGTGGCGCTGCTGACAACTTCGATGTAGCTTGGACTGGAGCTTGGAGTGAGCCCATCTTATCCACCTTTGGTAATCTTTAAACTAAATTGGCATTCAGCATGGACGACCTCTGGCAACTCGAACTATTTCGGCAACATTAAGGATTCCGCCAACAACACTGCTATCGGTTAGTCAACCTTGTGTTATTCTAGTCGACCTTCTTTTCTGAAGACGTCATTTCCGACCAGAGATGCATCAATACCTCGATTCCGATGGCTCGGGTACCTCGGCAACCTGTGTTTCTTCCACCATCGGCGCGGAGCGTCTGGCAGCCGCAACTGCTTGGCTAAAATCGACAGGCCTCAAGGGCTTCTTGGGTGAAATCGGAGCTGGAAATAACACTGCTTGGTTTGTTTTCATCTCTTGCTCTCAAAGAACCGATTGCTTACAATCTACTTAGCATGCAAGCTGTCTTCGGTGCCCTTTGCTCCATGCAACAGTCTGGTGTCTGGATTGGTGCTTCCTGGTGGGCTGCGGGTCCATGGTGGGGAGACGTGAGTATTTCCCACAATTTTATTTGGCGCGTACTGACTACCTCTCTTTAACAGTACTTCCAATCTATTGAACCATCAAGTGGTCCTGCCGTCGCTTCCATCCTTCCTCAGTCTCTGGAGCCATTCTTGTGAAAGGTTTTACATCTGGCTTTACGTAGTGTACATTAGTAGCTACAAGGAACGTTCAAATTACAGTTTGGAGATCTCATCACGAAACCGAAGGGTGCGAAGTGTCGCTCTGCTTTCAGAGAACGAAAGTGCCGGGATACCCGACTATGACAAAGCACGATGATCATCATTGCTATTCGACGGTCCGGGCTCGTCATCAGACGAGAGCATCGTATACGGACTTGTTGAGCCGCCCGTGGTTCGGACCAAGCTTAACAAGAATACTACTGTTGCGAGAATTGTGGCTGCGAGACCAAAGATCGCTTTAGGAAAGTACGCCACAGTTGCTCCATATGTGACGGCATAGATAGTGGGCTTATGCATGATGAGAGAGGATTAAATTTGGCATGGGTGTGAACTGTACGTACCGATATCGTGTGGGCAATAGCAGACAAAACTGCCATAGCACCAAACAAAGCTCCTGCTTCGGAGCTATGTCCACTGGCATGCAGACATACGGCCCCGAGTGAATGAGCGGCCGGATTGCCGCCGGATGTGAACGAGTTCAAACACGATAGTGCTGTGAACAATGGAGCCGATGCTGGCGTTATCGCCACCAAAGCATCTGCCAATCCGTCAATCGCAAACGAACATTGAGCTAAACGCTTGTCGAAATTCATCTCAGAATAGATGGAGAAACCTTCTGACCCGGCTTTAGGCTTGAAATAGGCAACAATCACTAACGTTAGCTTCATGTGAGCGAGTGGTTTGCGGCCTATGACATGGCGCCTACCAGGTATTATTACGAGAAGATTAATAGCCCTCGATATCCACAGAAGTGACATGTAGAAGCCCAACTGGTGAAGAAGTCAGTCAGCAACCGCACTTTGCAATCAGAAGGGTACCTTACCTCAGAGCTTGACCAAGAATAAATATGTTTGGCGTAAAGGTATTTGATTTGATATATACCCTAGGAAATATTTGATGAGAGTCAATTGGTATTCTTAAAGTTTCACTCACGATTGAAACCAGGTACAGGAATAGACCGAGTCCAACGAAAGTTAGATTGTAGTCTCTGGAAGCTCGTCCCATATGGGTTCGAGGAGCAAACATAGATATCGGCGAGAGAAGGGCTTTGATGAATTTTGCCAAGTATGATTTTATCGACGCTAATGACAGTCTCTTCAAGCGTAACTGCGAAAGGGTGGGTATATGCGTATCATTTATTGTCTGGTTGTTCTTCTGAAGAGATTCCGGACAAAGGAATACGAGGTAGCATTGAAGCGCCGCAAGGAGGAGGACACTGACATAGAACAGGTTATAAGTGTTGTTCGTGAAGAGTGACGTTATAATACCGCCGAACTGCAAAGATTAAAAAGTCTAACACAAGAAGCTGATTGAGCAGAAGTTCTTCTTACCGACGGCCCGGCAGCTAGTCCGATGAAAACCAGTCCCTGAATAGTACTAAAGATCTTGGAGCTGAAGATAACGGCGTTAGACCAGAGATACAACAGGATCAGAATCTGAAGTACCGAGAGCCATGCTCAGTGCAATCTGAAATGTACCTTGAGAAATGGTTTAGTTTTAGCTTGTGGATAGCGGGGAAGAAAGGCTACGCGTGATAAATGCCGTTGAAGGCTGAGAGACCTCCCACCAAACCATCAATAATAAATCCCAGCATCAAAAACTGTTCTGCATAATCGTAGAAGATAGTATTGGGCGTGGTGACGAGAAGGAAAACCAATTCCCTGGAAGGACACGTCTTAATACACAATTTGAGAAGATGCGATGGAAATTCACAAGCTCATTGCGCCGATAAGGTTAGCGAACAAGATTGGCTTCCGTCCAACTGAATCACCGAGCCGACTCCAAGGACCAGTGGTCGTAGCGCTGAGGACGCTCATGACTGTCGTTATCGCTGCGAGAGTTGATCAATTTAACCCGAATATGTATGAGGATAAGCATACAGGCTTGTATCGCCGCCGCACGGGACTGAGCTGCTGGTGACGACGAGCAATCTACGGAGGTTTCCAGGGCGCCTGAGCTGGGGTCAATGGCGCGACAGGCAATGTCAGTGTAAACTTGAATCCGTGGAGCCATAGTAAGACCCCGCTACGAGAAATGATGATAAGAGCACAGATGCGCCGAGAATTAACACGACTCGCCGCTGTTGATGCGAGCATGACGACTGGAATCAGCCTGAAGGGCGATCAACATTGAACAGCATAAGAACAGCATGCCCACTGACCAGTAAGGGTTTGCTTTCCATTGCCTCTGTCGGGGCCGCGAAATAAGTGGGATGACCTCGAGAGTGGCCTCAGAAGAGTGCATGGTAGTAGGGAACAGAGAACCAAACTAGGAGAGATTGCAGCCATTGCAAGGACATCGTCCCGATATGGTGCCTGATGGTAGTTTTTGGATGAGTAATTGGGAAGCAATCTGACAGTAAATGTAGCAGAGACTTGGTCCGAACGAGTTTGAGCTGATTCCACGTTCAGTAAGGTAGAAAACTCAACAAATTTGTGCGAGAATAGAGCTAATTTGCTTCCTATGCGAATTCTACGTACAATCTCACGGTAAAGGTCATCTGATTAGATAATCAGATATACGTGTATCTAATCCGAGTCACCTGACATTTATCTGATAAGCGCGCAGAAATTCAAAAAGACAGGAAAATAATATTATCCAGAATATACGGAGAACTGACGCAAAAGGAATGTACCTGAATCAAGGCCGCCTGGTTACGACCTACAACCAGAACAACGGATGTCCACAAAGGCTTTCCAGATTCACGGGCACTTCCTAAATGTCAAGTTCCCATAGAAATGTCTGCTGGGCAAGGGGCCGTCGGAAGTCAGTCACGGAGCTTGCTGAGTGCTGCCGCTATCCAGCGGATCTGCCTCAAGGTTCCTGTATCGATAACATTATGTAGCAATTTCTGCCTAGTTGAACCGGCGGCGGTCATTTGTTGGAATCAAACCACGTAAATCGCATTTATATCGCCGGCGGTGCGTGTCTCAGAGAGCCGCCGGAATGAGCCGAGATGTGCGGCAGTGTGACAGCGGCTGCCAAGCGGCTACAACCGTTCTCTTCTTGACCTCCTTCTCTTCTAAACCTTCTTCACATTCATGGACAAGCCGAAACGAAAGCGGCTTGCAAAGGTCAGTCGTCTGTATTTCTGCAGCACGACCGCGTATCGAACATCCCGACAGGCGTGCGACGGCTGCCATAAAAGCAAGAGGAGATGCGACGGAACAGGTAAATTCTTCGGATATTACACTGGCATCGACTGACTCGCCCAGATCCTTGCAGCAATTGGTGAGAAATACCCTCGATTGGACCGTATTTGTCTTACAAGTCGCCAGCTACTTCGCGAGCAAGCCATGTACATACACCGACTCCAGTGGTCGCCCTGTCCCGCCCCCCCGCCAACCGGACACGCAGCAAACGCAGCAATACCAGTTCCCGCAGCCCGTCCAGTCGTATCCAAGCCCTTCAGGTCGCAAACGTTCCCATTCCGAGGCTGCTCCAGAGACCCTGGACCCCTTGATGACGAGGGAACTCACCAACCGTACGCCGTATACTCTCCAACCGTGTTTCATTGCTCAGCTGACCTTGCAGTATTTTTCACTCACTGTCATCCTGCTATGACGATAATCCATAAGCCGACTTTCACTTCATCTCTATCACACAACCAAATACCCCCATATCTCCTACACGCCGTATCTGCCATTGCTGCTCCCCATTCCAAGCAGACCTCGCTCAAAACGACGCCGCAACGACACGCAGGACGGCGGTTCGCTGATGCCGCTATTTCCCTTATGTTTGACTCTGGCGGCCGTCTTACCGCGTCTGTCACTGTTCAAACGGCTCAAGCTCTATGCCTGCTCTACTTTTACGAGGTGGTGGATCAAAAAGGCTACATGACTGACACTACGCGCAAGGATAAAAGTCACTCCGGGTGGATCACAGGGGAACGATTCCGCACCCTGACGTTGCAACTGATCCAAGCCCTCAACGTACACACCCCCGAACATCCCCTTCTCACGCCAACACCCAGTCAGGCCTATGTCTCAGAAAGTCTCGAGCGTGAATGCGTTCGTCGGATATTCTGGATAATTTATTTTGTTGATTGCATACGCGGTGTGTATTACGGATGGGAAGGGGGTGGCATGACACGATCGTCACCAAGTGGTAAGGGCCTTAGTATCGGAGGTGGTGTCATGGGCTTTAGCGAAGCCGAACTTCGACTTCGCCTACCTGCCGATGAGACTAGCTTCGAACTAGGCGTCGTCCATCAAAGTTTACCCGAATATTTATACTTGCCCGCCGTTCGCACACACTACGCCTCAGAGATGGGGCATCTAACCCGGATTGCTACCCTCTATCAGAAAATAGAGGCCGGTATGGACACGCTGCAAGATCCTCAAACCAGAGACATACTTATGGAATGTCAGAAATTTTTGGACGTATGCCTTTCGCCAAATAATATCTTACTCAACAGTATTAACGTCAATCGTAGGAATGGGCATCCGCTCTGCCCAGTCATCTTCACTTTACGAACCAGTGTCTGACAGTTCAGAAGTCTATGTTTGAGACAAGCTCGAACTTCGGGGCTTGGTGTTACGCCTGCATCCATGTCCTCCATGCCAGCTGTGCACTAGCTTTACTAGTAGTAAGTTTCAGTTCGTCCCTGCGAGAGCCGCAGATTCAACTTAATATTCATGTAGGCAACACAAAGGTTTGCTGAGCAAGATCATCAGCCATTTGAGGTCCCGGATTTTAGCTTCATTACAGATCGCATATACGCGGTCATGGAGATGCTTGGTTGTAGGGCCAAATATAGCCCCATTCGTGAGTTTTTGCCTACCATTCATAAGTACAGACGCTGATTCTTACGCAGAGGGTTCTGTCATATGGGTACATGCATTCCTTCCATATTCATTGATATTGAGTTAACGGACCCCTAGCCATTGATCAAATATTTGAACTTAACAGACGACCAACAAATCCTCGATTGGCTCGATGCTTACGAAGAGCTGACGGGCGTCCGTCTGGACAGGCTCATACGCGACAGATGGGGAACTCCAGATGTGTGTTCCACCTTGGGTCTCGTTCGGCGCCAAGGCCCCTCCGGTTCAACGACGTATTCAACACCAAAACCTGATCGGCATACAAATCCCGATATTGACCCTACACTACTGCCCCTCACAGAGCGGAATAATTCCGCCGAGCTACCTATTCCTATGTACGCGTCGTCGTCATCACACCCCGCCGCCCCTCAGTCACCCTCACATTCTCACTCTAATTACCTTCCATCTCTCAAGTCGAGCGGTTTACTGGAGTGGAGCAACACCCCCTCTACTAGCACCTCTCCATTGGCGGCACCTCTGGAGCGGAGGCCATTTTCCGGTGCTGATACAGCCAGGAGTATGCCAGTAGGCATGCCTTGGCTAGCCAATGAGTCGAGATGATTTAATTGTATTGTTGCCTGGCCGTCACTCTTTTGTATTATATGTAATGTATACATGTTCTTTTACTTATTGTTCAATTTGTTACACTTAGTATTATACACACGCAATACAGACCTTCGGAATACGATCGAGCGCTTCCGGTAGACTCGGGAACACCGTTTTTGGGTCGGAGCGAAACATGCGGTTACGCCTAATCGTGTCAAGGTCCGGATTTCACGGTGCTGGGAGGTTACTCCGAGTTCAGGGAAAGGGAGCATTTGAACGACAGCATGGTCTTGGACTCCGGTCTTATTCCAAAGGGGGCTACTTTTATTTTCGAAACATTTCGTTAAAGTCTGTTAAGGAGCTCCCTTGGCCCGTCGGCTAATAAAGCAAAGTCCTTCATTCAGGGATGACGCGATCGGATGAGTGCCTCGCGACGCCCATATCTCGGTATAGATCCTTATGGATCTCATTTTGAGGCCCTGAACTCTTCGGCAGCGAACCCACCGCTATTGTTGGACCCTGCTTTTCTCGCAACTGCACCGTTTGACACGAGGATTAGATAGAAGAAACGGAGATACGCTGGGACTTTATCTTATGGCTACAAGTGAACCGAGTAGTCATGTCGGCGCGAGATACAAACCAGATGCTCTCTAGATCTTCGAAGTGATCATTCTCGACCTCATAATTGTGTTGAAATCGCGCTCTATAATGTATCACACGGAATGCCATTATTGAAAATCAAATCTACAGCGATGCGGCGGCGGCATGCCAGCTCCGCGTTCTGCGGGTTTTGCGGCGAGCACTTGCGACCGCGTGGTTTCATCGTCAAAATACAAATAGAAGAAAGAATTAACAATCTTCGCTGGTACGTCCAAGGGCAAGGGCATCAGCAATTTTGAAGAAGATATCAATGCTGTTGTCTGTTAGAAGCATAGCGACTTGATCAGAAACTTGCAAAATCAGTTTATGTTTAGCACGTACAGACTCCTCTGAATGCTTCTGATCCTGGGCCGTTGGCAAAGACGGAGACATCTAGACAAACATGAGTTGGGATGCGGCTCACTCGTGTCTAAGCACTCACCGGTGAGAGAATGAACACCTTGTGCCTCGTCAGTGGGCAGACTTCCATCTGTTTCAGACATTGAGCATCATAGAACTTACATTGCCCGACTTGTCGCTACTTACTAATGATGTAACCTGCGTTGTTGAGCGTTGAATCAGACGACTGAACACGAAGAACAATAAAAATGGTGTACCATGGGGCTGATCGTAGGGGTTAGCTTCGTAGCTCCCATCGGCGCCTTCAGTAGCAGGTAGACGAGGGCCGGTCTGGTTGATGCCGTATGCCTCACGGCTGTGACAAAAATTCAGCACGGTGGGCAGAAGTAGCATGGTACCACTCACTGATCAGGGAATGCAACCACACCGGGCTACAAATCCAGAAGATGAGAACAAGGTAAGAACTGATAATTGAAGGCACATACAACGTATGCGTAGCGAGGCGCCCAGTTGACGGGGAAATTAGGTCCTTCGGCACCATAGACGATCGTCTCGTTGTTGGGGAGAGAATCTGCTTCAACGGTGTATCCACTCAGGCCAGAATTCTGGTAGACACCGACTAGAAAGAAAGGGTTTATATCAATGAGGGTCGAAAATATATGGTACTGTCTTACTCGCGCTGCGTTTCTTGCGGTCGGAGGTTTGGGCGGCAAGATATTTGGTGTCGGCGGAACCGTACACGTCCTGATGAAAGAGGCGTACATTAGTAGGAATTCAACGGTGAAGATGATGGCGCACAAAGCCGTGACCGTGGTCGGCGGTAACGACGATGAGGGTGTTCTCGTATTCGCCAATGTCCTTGAGGTCTTAGAAAATTGTCGATGGAAGCTCCTTATAAACTTCGACGTCCGACTCACGCTGGATGGTTGCTTTAATCGTATCGTCAAGTTCCAAAAGTTCCCCGAGAGCGCGATCGTAATCCAGAACGTGCATCATCTAATGGCAGGAGATCCCAGTGAGTTACATATGGGTTTTGGATTTAAAACCAACCTTGTCGATGCTTGCGGCCTCGGACCTGATACAGAGATCAGAAGATGCATGGATAATATGAATGCGTCACCTTACATCATGAACCAACCACTATCATTAGCCTTAGAGCGCTCCTGAAGGATATCGATGGCTTTGAGAGTCATTTGCTTGAGACCCGGTTGGTCGAGAGCATCGGTGCCGTCGCCAGTCGGAGAGTTTGCGAGTCCGACAAGGTTCTGAGGATAGACCTGCACAAGAATCAACATACGCACGATACCAGCGACGAAATTCGCTACTGACATTACGGTCAATCCATTTAGCCCTATGGAAAACCCGTCAAATCGACAATACGGCAGCTACGATGTTACGTACAAATTACTAGCTTGGGTAGGACATTAGATAGAGGAATTCATGAAAAAAAAAATACAAAAACGTACTGCAGAAGATACCAAGTGTTTTAGATTCGTTTCCGACGGCCTGAAGTTCGGTGTTGTTGTAGACAACCTGGTATCCTTCGGACGCGAAGGCCTCGTAGAAGTCTGTTCCATTCGGGGAGCCATCGCCAGGGATGAACTGTTCAGCACCGGCACTAATAAAGGTGTCAGAAGGTCGCAGATAGATTCGACTATAACCCTACCCGAAAATGACATCAGGGCCTTCACAGCCCGTGGGCCAGTAGATGTCCGGTGTGTAGGCGGAAGGACCATAAAGATACTCGTATGCAATGGCGGCCAATTCATCACCTGCGATCAAAGCGTTGTCGAAATTTCAATGCAAGCAGTTAGATTACATACGAGCACGGGTATGAGCGCATAGCGCCGCTGTTTAGTGTATTAGTGTCGAGTAAGTATAAAGAACCGATCCACACTAACCAGGAGTAGCGTCTGTAATGAAAGCCGTAGACACTATCCCGATAGGGCCTCCAGTCCGTCGACGGAACAACTCTGCAATAGTTTCGAATTTGGGGTCATCAAAGGGATCTTTGGACTAAACGCGATCACATGAGGACAAGAATAGACTTAAGCATGATCGATCTTTACACTGTCAGCATATACATTGAGCGCGTTCACAGTCGATTTTTTCCCGGTGTACAACGCGGTGGCCGAGTTGGCAGAATCGGTGATGAATGAGTCGATCGAATGGGTCATTTGGCTGGGCAATTCCTGAGATGGGGGTCGTACGACGGGAGATGCAACTCACTGTCCCAATGCTTCCATCTGATCCATCTGCATGAGGGACTGATACACTCCATTAATGGACTTGTGCCCAATCAGACGTGCGGCAGTAATCATTGATTGGGTCATGCCTATATGCTGTTTGATACGAGACGCGCTAGTAGTAGTCAGAGACTTGACGTACCATCGCCGATAAAGAGGATAACGTTCTTGGCGGCTTTCTCTGTAGCCGGTTCCCGAACGTACCAGTTGGCAACGGTTTGCCAGTCGTTGTAGTATTTTAGCTTTGCTTTGTATGATCCGGGGGTGTAAAGGGCAAGCTGGTGTTAAAAATAAGGTCACAGCGAAAGGCAAGTTGATAGACGCGTACTCCACGATACGTTTTTGCAGCAACATTCACCACCGACGGCGTGTTATCGTCCAGCGCGAACAGATCCTCATAGTACCTGAAAATATGGCTCGTTGGATGGTATACCCAGCTGGCTGAAACTCACGTGAAGTTGTAGGTATCCACCTCAGTGTTTACAACGGAGAAGAACGTCGTCACGTCTTCACAGTCGCCATCGTCACCAGTCTGGATGCAAAACGTGAAGTCCTGGTCCGGGACGCCGGCGTTGTATGCCTCTGTGCCGTTGACTGGGGCATGTACTTCGAGTCGAATGTCAAAATACTGGCCAGCGAGAAAGCTAGCCTGGTCCGGGGGAAAGACACAGCCCAAAGACGGACAAGCGCCGAGACGGGTGAAGGTCTGAGCAGTAACATAAGCGAGTGCGCTGGCACCAAGGAGGAGGGCGACTGCTTTTCCCTGCATGGTAGAGCAAAGTCAAGCAGGCAAGCTCGCAAACACTGTGGTACTATATATACAAGGTGGCTTCTAATACGTACCCACGTTGTAATGATAGCCGGCGTATTCTCCATCAACGCCAATGCACGTTTGTAGCATCACCTCGGCCCTACGGTACGACAATTCGGATAAAAATTATTAGGCTGGAGAAACCGATGCCAAGCAAACACGAACTTGGTTGGGCTCGAGTCGATGTGCCTGTGAAGGACAAACGTGTGTCGACTTCACGCGGTCGGACTGATGGCAATGCGTCATTATTATTGACTCGTACGTACTTACATGTCGTCTACGCTCCACTGGTAGCTCTCCTGCCCCTTCCGTTTCACCTCATTCTTGCCCTGGAACAATTTCTTTTCGAACCCGTTACCACGATCTATTGCATGAGTGAGTATCGAATACAGGTATTGAGATGTGACATGCGCACCGACACCATCCCATCGGTACCCTGGCTTTATTCCGAATCGATTTGGCGGGGGTGGAGGACCTGTATATTGCGGTTTCTGTGGTCCTTTTGAGCGTTTCTTCTATAGTCGAATTCAGTATATTTTCATGGAATAAAATAAGTATCAGCGCACCGTTAAGAATGCAGCGGCAGGGTCATTCCAGAGCTCCTTGGCCTTTTGATCCTCGTTCAAATCTTCGTCGTCTGCATGTCGGGCAAAGTTCTTCGTTTTGAGCCTCTCTAGCTCCTGCTTTCGCTTCTCTGCCTCGTCTCTCTGCACGAGCCCCTTACCCCATTCCATCTTCTGCGCCTCCCTTTCCTCTTTCTCCCGCTTCTTCCTTGCTGCTTCAGCCCTCGCCGCCTTGGTATCTATCTTTCGCCCAGTAGCATCACGGTACACAGTTTCCTGCGCCTTTGCAATTTCCTCGGCAGTGAGCGACTCCTCTGCTTGCGTAGCCGAATTGACTTGCGGGAGAACCTTCTTCAGCTGTCGAGCAGTAACCAGGCCGCCCACGAAAGGAGTATCCGTTTCTACGACCAAGGGCTTCTCATCTTCAGGTGGTGGTGGTGTCGGTTCTCTTGTCATGCCCTGATTTACCGTCGTCCAACCTGGGTCCTCTGCTCCCGCCTTCTTGCGCTTCTTGAATCCCCTGTCCTTCTCAATAACAGCTTCCGACAAATCTTCCACTTCCTCTTTCGCCTCGTCGCCCCAGCCCCCGTCATTGTCGACAACCAAATAACCGCTTGCCTGTGTACTCGATGTTTCGTTTGCTTTCCGTTTCTTCTTCTTTTGAGGGCCAAGACGTGACAGAATCGCGTCCGCTTTCGGTCCAGACATGTACTTTTCGGCCAAGTAGGCCTTCATATCTGACATGATGGTAGAGTAGAGAGTGAGTCAATTCAAACTCCGTCATGATCAGGTTACATCACCGATCTTACAGACTAGATAGTACCCTATAAGTAGTACCGTACGAACAAAATTCAAATTTATTATCACAATTCATTCAGCATGAGCAACTACTTCAATACAACTTGATACTGCGAAAGACTCAATACATCAGCCAAGTTCGTCGTGACTGGCGCATCATTCAAGAAATCCACATCAACCCCCTCCAAATCCAGTTCATGAGAAAAGACATCGTGTACAAAAGAACCATTAGCATAAGTTCGGGAATCATCAGGAGCTGCAGAGTTGAAAGCCAAACGTTGTTGAGTGAGAGCTGCTGTACGAGGACGAGGGCGAGGACGAGTGCCTTGGGCGGAAGTACTAGGTCTCGACAGATTTTGAGATTCTTGCATTTGCGTAGCAGTGCGTACAGTCTCCAGGAAGCTCTCGAGAAAGGAAGCCAAAGGTCGCATCGTCTGTGCGTTATTATCAGTTGCGATTGGGGGAGCAGACGATATGTTAGAAGTAGAAGCATCATCGGACACAAGAGGTTGAGAGGATATACTGGAGGAAGAGCAAGGGTCTCGAATGTCGGCTTGAAGGTCGTGAAAGAATGAAATATTGGGCAAGGGAGTCTCTGGATTGATTCGCTGGGGTTCGTCGAGAATGTGCATGTCACTAGCTGGCTGCGCTGAAAGGAGTTTCTGAGGTAGCGGTTCTTCTA